>OU015467.1:24676666-25987916 GCA_907164805.1 Brachyptera putata | reverse complement strand
TGTTGTGGTATTATACTCAAATGGGAAGAACATAATTATGGAGATTAGTCGGTATAATGTCATATCGATAAAAAAAAAATGCAAGTTCACCAGCATTGACAGCGGTACTTGGTATCGATTTTTGGTATGGTTGGACGTGCATTTGAAGTCACATGGGAGAAAATTATATGTAATCAAAATTAAAATTAAACCTAGACATATTTTACCAATAATATTTTCACAGACTTGACGTGGAGTGCGTAATCCTATATGTTACAGCGCAAAAAAAGTATAAAAGTATCTTCGTAAAAGTGTGATGATATTGCATATAAATGAAGAGAAGACGTTCTATACGGGACTAGTGGGAAGGAAACGGTCGTGGCATGTTGATAAGAATTTACTTTGACGATAAAGGGAAACCACGAGGAACGGAAACGTCTGTTAAAATGGTCAACCATTGATGATATTGAATCCCCGAACATTCTCCTGATTGATCTTCGTATGATTTGTCTCATTCTCTCTCTCTCTCTCTCTCTCTCTCTCTCTCTCTCTTTCACTCTCCCCCCCTCCTCTCTCTCTCTCTATCTCTCTCTCTCTCTCTCTCCTCACTCCCACCGCAGTTTTTCTTCTTTCCTTCATTATATTTCTCTGTTAGATTACCAAAGAAAGTCTACTTTTCTTATTTGTATTTTCATTCAACTCAACACTTTCCTATATTTGCTCAGCTACCAAATTCGTCAATCATGTGTACAAAGTTAAAGTATATTTTTATCCACGAAAAAAGGAGGAATACGATCGACTCTCCCCTCTATCCACACCATCCATCCACAAGTAGTTATAACACTCCTCCATCTATCGACGATACGTGTGAATTAGTCAAGTCCTGGATAACGCCCCTAGGAATTAGCCTACGATTACACATGTTGGTACAGTCTGTGTGCGACGACCACACCGTTGTCAAGGGCAACCCGACGACGTGCTAATTCCTGTCAATAAACCAAATACTATCAGTCAACATCTCAACAACCGTGACTGTTCGACACTGTCAAGCGTTAATGTTCGAAGATAGGGGAGACAGATGATCGTCTTCGACTGAAATAGACACGTCAAGGACTTGGAAGCTGTATGTATCACGAGTGTAGACAGGAGACTTATGCGCAGAAACTAGTAATTATATGTGTAATTAAATGTATAATTCGTGGGGTCAGAGGTTAAGGCTGGTCATTCTGGACATTTTAATATGTAATAAGATGGAGAATGATATTTTTTCTTGTGAAATCATTTGAAGTTCTTGAAGGTTTCACACAATTGGTGTCACTCATTGCTGAAAGAGATGGACAAGACAATGTATAACAAGTCAATAATAACTATCTTGGCTACCTATAAGCTCCTTTCAAGTGTCGTCACTCTTTGTTGTAAAAAGTACATATGCGCATGCCCGAACCGTCATCAAGAAGACCGAGGTTCGATTACCACCATGGTTGACCATCCTAACAGATGTTTTTCGTGGTTTCTCATCAAGGTGCATATACTGAGATGGTTCCTCGACAACAGGCCACGACCTTTTTCTTCCACTCTCCAAAACATCTAATAAAACAATCTTCCATCTCATCATCGAATCACCGACGCCAATAGATCATAGTCATCATTACAGTGCGTTGTTGAACGCAATATGAATAGATCTTCTGTATTGTGGTTTCCAATCATAACTTCAGTTTCAAATTGTCAACCCCTCAACTTTTATTGTTGCTATGATAACGTGACAAATGTATGATCGTTGCACTTTTGCATTGGTAACTATATTGTCAGTTGTCCAATTAACAAAGTATTTTGTATGTTACATGTACATTCACACAATATATATTAGTATTGCATATTATCAGAACTGATTAATAATTATTTTCAATTCATGTAGATTTTATAGAGCCCATATACATTCAATATGAAGTGGTATATAATTAACTATAATTATGTTCTTTAGGAAAAAATCTCACAATTGATAATTAATATATCATTATCCAGCTGTCTAAATGATGGCTATCTATGATAATAACATGATAGGTTTCCAGTAATTTTCATTCTGACTATATTCACTCAAGAACCGTAAGATATAAGTGCTATATCTCCAATAGTACCAACGTATGCACAATTACAATGCAAGTTTTATTATAGTAATCAACAGTGATTGTTCTTGTGATTCGCGTTGTATTGTTATCAACAATACATGCATGTACAGAGGCTGATTTACACAAGGCCGTGGTGGTAACCATAGTTACACGAAGGACGTATACGCGGACACTCTAATTTTGTTATGTTTGAAGAAGATTCACTTAACTGGCTTATTTGAATAATGTGCATTTCCTATTTGAGATATCCAAGTGAACAAAACTGTGTAGGAGTGTGTTTGGTTTGAGTTTTGACTATTGGTATCGATCAACGATAGTGTCTTCCAACAACAACGATAGGATATCTCGAACCTGCAATCGTGATTCGTGATCTAGATTGTTTCAAATGTCAAAATTTACATTCATTCACTAACCGGAAAAGAGTGCATATGTGTTGCAAAAGGGTCGCGAGTATGGTGAGAAATGGAGAAAAAATGTAATACCAAATAATCTGTCTGAAAAATCGACTTCAGTTATACCTTGTTTTATATTAGAAGCGCAAAACATATTCAGATGGCAGTGTGTCATAAAGTTTGGGTGATCATGGGTTTGGTAACCATTGTAACCATAAAAAAATAACCCCTTGTTGCAACTTGCAAGATATTCAACTTGCAATATATCACCTCAACTTATATTAAAAATCATACCTGTTTCTCAATACATGTTCATTACTGTCGTCGATTCTTTAATAAATAATTAATTTAACTCTAAAGAATGTCATTTCCGAATTTATTTTCAGAAAATATGGTTTGATTCATGTAAACATTTGCTGCAAGTATTCAATATGTATCGTGTTCAAATTTGATTTTTCTCGAAGAGATTTAATTGTTTTCTCATTTTTTTCCTGCTAGCTTCTTTTAATGAGATATTCGAAATTTTTCGAACTGATTTTTCTCAAAGCACACCTACCGAGAAACCGGTATCCATAAGGGGTGTTGACCAAACAAAACAACAACAAAACAACAATAACAACAACAACGGAGTGGTATCCTATAGCAGCAACACAGTACGAAATAATGATGATAAATGTATGTTTAATGTAACATCACCTTGCCGCTCAGAGATCAAAGCATCACCTAATGACCTTTATGACCTTGACAGCTTCGCTGGACCAGAACTCCTGTTGTTGTTGTTCAGTTTGAACAGGTGAAGAGTATGTTTAACGACGCGGATTTACGACGTGCATTCTGGGTTATGAATGGTGCATGGGAAACTGCAGTTTTACAATGCACAGTTCAACAATGGTTTTATGTTGAATTGATTATAATTAAAGTAGAAACAGCCTTCTGAATGAATCGCATTTAATTATAATAATCTATTTTTAAGTATTTTTGTTCGGTAGTTAATTCCATCAGGCAAAATCCGACGTTTATGTATAGGCCTATACACTTCTAATTATTTCCTTTTTTATACAATGGAGGTCCGTATAAACTTGAGTTATGAATAAGATATGAACTATAATGCAGAAAGGAAAAAAATAAAATAATAACTTCCTTCAGGTAAACGACTGTGGCGACTTATATAGCGTTTTCGGTTGAACAAAGTGTATAAATGTTTAATTAATTCTATGTGATTTTTCCCTTTGTGGTGAAAATTCTTGCTTTGACAACCGTCAACTATTTTTGTAACGAAACAGCATGCATTATTAAAAGAAGTTTTTTTTCTGAAAAAAAAAATATATATTTGAATTGCTATGTTCATTCACAAAAATCTACATAAAGTAGTAGGCCTATATTGTTCTTGTCACTGTAAAGTTATCCTCCGTTCGTTTTTGTCATTTTATTTCACGTGTTTTTCACTCAACAGGTAATAAATGCGAGAAATATGACATGAAAGTTTTTCTTAAGGCCGTATTTTAAGGGCTGCTTCATGTATTGCAAAATACGAACTTCTGTAATGGCTGCAATAAAATAATAGTAATCATAAAATGGAAGTAATTCCGTGCAGGCATTTCTTACCACTCTAAGATCTTTGCGTATTAAAATCCACAGCCTTGTAACGTAGGTTTTAACACCACATTATTGATCTGATAAATTATTACTGTTTGTTTATTAGCAAATATTGCATAACATTATAAACAGTCCGAACCGATCGACTGTCTCGCCAATCAATTACCACAAACGGTTGTGGGTCTCGACCCGCAAAACTAAAGCCAAGTTGATTTCTGAAAAAGCGACAGAAACAGAAGTAAAACCGCAAGATAGAGATGGTAAATGTTGTGAATTATGGTTTAATAGGCGGCTGTAAACTCGACTGAGACCTTGTAGTTGGCGTAAATGGACTTCTTCCGCCCTGGGGGCATTTGTAGGGCCGGAACAACAGCGCGGTCGTGATAAGAGATAGGGCGGAACGTGTGGTCGAACCTTGGAGTGTGAAGAGGAGAAACAAACGTTTAAAAGGACGTAAAACTTAGTGTTTGGATTGTATGAAGGTTGTTGATTGCATTACCGACTTTGTATTCAAATCGGAGATTTATTCAGAAGTCACAGGTATAATAAATGTGAATATAATCAGATTGATGTGGTAGGTCTAAGACGAGTGTGTGAGAGAGAAAGAGAGAGAGAGAGAGAGAGAGAGAGAGAGAGAGAGAAACCGATTGTGTCGACCTTTCTTAGATGTGTTCAATCAACATTAATAATTTTTTACTATTCAGGCGATGTTTTGTGTTAATGTCGCCCTGGTGCACCGACGGAACGATCCTAACTATTAATCCGTGGTCGTAAATGGGGAAGAAATAACTAAAAAAAAAAAAAAAAGCTCATTTGACTAACATTTAACCATAGAATTCTTGATTAACTTATAGTTCTACGATTCAACGCTTGGTTGTCAATAATAGAATCATAGCATAAAGTTACCAATCTATACTTTCAAAAAATGTAATTACTTCTAGAATGTAATTATTATTAGTTCACAATGAAGGATGGAAATCAATCAGACAATCCCGTTGCATTAAATATTACATCATTTCACTTCTTACTTGTATAGTTATATTGTTGAAACCTTGGTATTAAACGATTTCCACTTCAGAAGCTTTAACACTGTTCTAAAGTGCATGCTGAGTTATGATATTTACTACAATAAACGTCTTGTATGCAAGAGTATTTATTATAGAGTTGGTAGCAATTATACACACGTTGTTACCAACATAACAAACTAAAAACGTTGAGGTTATTTTTCATCTCTATACTAGAGGTCCAAGTGGCTTTGGAATTGAGCACACTGAAATATAATAATTATTTGTTACGGCGCTCAAAACATACGCATTCTGGGATATTACATGAGAAAGCTCAGTTTAGTTGATATTGAGAGCTGACTATTGGTTATGATTCACTGGCATTCAGATATTTATTGAAAGTGGTGATTCTAATCTACTAAATATTACGATTTTTCATATCAATTCCGGCATCCAATCTTTATACAAAAATGTAAGATATATAAACGTCTCAATTTCGATTGATTATTGTGATTGTAGTTTTTTGTACAATAGCAAATTTGATTATCCGTGATATTATTTTGCCACTAGTTTCAAATTTGTGTAAATGTATCTTTTCGTCTTGTAAACTGCGAATTAATATTTTCATAAACATAATGCACTACATCAATCACAATACATCATGCTGAATACATCTGATTTGTAGAGCTCGTACAAAACGAAATCCAAGGAACCCAACTCTGCTCTTATACGGTCTCATTCATTACTTGTAATCGTTACTTCAGAGAGCAAAGAACTCGAACCAACCAACAATATGGTACAGCTATAACTATCACCATGCTGATGCAGTAAACGCTTGTAACTTGGCATTAAACCGCCAACAGTTTGCACACTTGCATAACTTGACAACAATTAAAAACTAACTTACTTCCTTTGAGACAGGAATTTCTGTTCACTTCAAAGTTGCAATAAATTAGCTGTCGTTTGTTTTAACTGAATGCAACAACGGCGACTGCATGTGCAACTAGAGTACATTTATTAAAAGAACGTACAATATCAGTATGACCTGTATAAGCATGTGTGAATATATTATGAACAGTATGAATGTGTACCAATAATAACACTCTTTAAGATGGCGAAGTAATTGTGCCAGTTCTTTACTAATTCGCTAGTTATTGTGTATATTTATTTTTAATTAAATAGTCAATGCTCATCTCGTAGTTGGCATTGACTTTTACTCACACCAATGAAAATTATTATAAATCGTTTCCGTTCTGTTATATACTTGCATTCACGAAAGAAGAAGGTCGCTCACCAACAAATAATTGTAAAAGCTTCGGTTAATGGTATAAACGCGCTGTAACTTCAAGGTGTCAATGCTTTTTGAGATAAGTAGTTACGTTTCTTTTCGTAGACCCATAGTCCTGGAAAATCATAATACCCTAAAAATATCACGGCTGTACAAATATAACTATGAAATTCATGTTTGTTCTATTGGTATACCACATTTTCCTCACTTGGATACAAGCATAATCGACTGCCCGTGTGTAGGCTATTGTAGGGGGCGCTGAAGATGGTATACCGGAATAAAGTCGACTTGGTCGTGTGAAATGGGCTTCGGGGTACTTTTCAATGGATGATTGTAAAATGTGGTTAGATTTCAGGTAAGTTTGCTGACACCTAAGCCCATGTCACACAACCAAGTCGACTTTATTTCGGTATACGCTCTTCAGGCGCCACGAATTGTACGATACATAATGTATAATATAGGCTTTCAATATTTTTAAATGTCAGAACTTTTATTATGATGAATTACATAGTTGTAACAATATAGGCCTCTATTGTTCATTAAACTGATACTGGTCAAATGTACAAATGAAAATACAAAATCCTTAGGGCCCATGTATCCATTTTGTACTCATTTCAAACTCTTCTATTACGCTTTCCTATAAGTCCCTCCCTCCTTGTCTCCTTCTACGACTAGATTTTCGCAGTCCGAGCAAAAACAGAAAGTTTCAATATGAGGCACAAAAAAAATTTAAATAAAAAAATCGACAAAATCTCACTTAATCCCACTGTTATTGGTATTGGTAATAAAATGAAACGTGTACTTCTGAAGTATAACGTTTCTCCAGAAGATCCAGCAAGGATCAACTCCCCCTCTCCCTTCCGTCTGATCCCCTGAACCCCCCCCCCTCCCCCCTCCCCCGTCCCTCATACTGGACTGACTCTCGTGGTGGTCCAAGTCTGAATCAAGATTACATCCAATGCTTTCAAAACATGGGTAATATGTTCCATACTCATAATATATGACAGTTGACAGGGAAATATGTAAATACATATGTCTCCTTAAACGCAAAGATTAAGAATATCAATACGTAATCTTAATTATTTATAAAGATAATTGTGAAAATACAATATTTTTTAGCTCTTAACAGCGGAACTAGAAAGAATTTTTTCTTCTCTTCTCATCCTAATTTGATACAAAATCATTGTTCCCCAATTGAGGCTATGGATGAAAATGAAAGACAAGATCGTTTGGACTGGGTCACCACAAAGGCGATCTTCAATAAATATTCAACTATTTCCACAATTGACGTTTGTAAATAATCAGGACAAACAATAGTGTTCCATCGATGAAAATTATGTTCGGCTTTGAAGTAATTATTGTAATATCTATGACACAAAACCGATAGTGACTTATCACATTGTAATTTCATCAGGTCGATCGATTTCAGTTAGCAAAACATTATCATATTCATATCGATAGTAGTCTGATTATTTTCACCATCTTCACAGTTACAGTTTGGCTCATTAATCTACCTACTTACAGGATCCTACGTCCCTACGAGCATATTACTTCTGAAACTGAAATCATAACTACTAGCTTTTCATCACTTTTTTCTGTCCAGTCGATTGTTTTTTTCATCTGGTCTCGAACCCATGCATGAACGCCCAGCTCCGTGTCATTACAAGTCACCGCCTTTGAACTCGTTAGGTTCCAATCATTTTTTACAGTCTCAGAATCTCAGAAACGTTTTTTTGTTTGCACATTGTTAAACTCTACTTGATTTCTGGAGCTTATAAATACCAATAAGATATGGAATTGAAGTAACTCTGTCAAGGATACTGGGCAATCTCGGTCAAACCACTCCTGTAACATATTGTATTAGCTGGTCTCGAGCGGTCGTTTCCATATTTAATATGCAAGAAAGATCGGGTGTGTCGACCCATTAAAAATCGTATAACATGTTGCTTGAATTACCAGATGTTGACTGTGTATGTTGCTACCTCCTTCCTCTGCCCTTCCTCCTCCTCTCTCTCTCTCTCTTCGCTCTCTCTCTCTTCGCTCGTTCTCTTCAGCATCGCTTGCCTCATTCCATCTCTCGATGCGTAGAGATGTTGAAGACAGTGCATATTAATCAACCGCCCGCAACTTCCCGCCCCCACCCCCACCCCCCTTTAACACCCACTGTACCCCATCCATAGTGCGCCCAGCATAGCAAGCAGTCACTCTATTATGACCACAAAATGAATAGGTATATAGATTAAGCTTTTATATAATAAATTATATAGTTTCATATATGTATATATTTGTTTGTATGCTCATATATATATATATATATATATATATATATATATATATATATATATATATATATATATATATGTGTGTGTGTGTGTGTTTATCAACTTATACGTGTAAGTCAGGATCAGACATTTCATTTTTATTGAATGCACAAAATACGACTAGAGAAGCAATAATAGTTTTGCTGAATGATGTTCATTTTGAAAATGTCGATATTCATGTACATGTAATTTTCTCGATTCTGTAGTTTCCAATAACTCATGTGATATATGCCCCTACTTTCATTTGAATGATTTATAAGCGGTACGATTCATATATAAACATTACACTGAGTTCTACATGAAATGAAACGATATTTGAATGATATCTAACAGTTGTGACAGTGAAGCATCAAAGCAACATGAATAAGAATAAAATATTGAAAATATAAAAGTTTTAAACTAAAGAGCATTATCCCTTTCATGATGTTTGTTGAAATTGATATTATTATGATGAATGATGTTCTGTTATTAGAGCAACATCGTTAATAGAATTGGCAGATGCAATATTGCTCAATAGATTATAAACCCGAATAGTATAAATGCCAACAAACTTCCTCTTTCATGTCGGTATATTCAAGTATTAAACAGGCATTAGTTTGTCGTCAGCAAGTTAACGGATGGTAACTGGAGCTTGTGAAAATGCAGAATGATTTTACGCGACAGCTTGGGATAAATCTATTCACAGTTCACTACTTTACAAGCATACATTAACATCACCAAACAAATGTCTGCGTATTTATAGCTTGCAGTTTAGTATGTTTCAGTCGTGGAAAATGAGTAAAAATGATGAAAACAAATGGAATATACGAAAACTGTCTCTCTCTATGTATATATATATATATATATATATATATATATATATATATATATATATATATATATATATATATATATATATATATATATATATATATATATATATATATATATATATATATATATATATATATATATATATATATAGAGAGAGAGAGAGAGAGAGAGAGAGAGAGAGAGAGAGATACATACAAGTCCAAATATAGATGTAAAGTTAATGATGATAAGTAGAGCTATAAATAGAATGTTATAATTGGATAAATAATTTGACCAAACGTCAATGACGGTTATTCCTCATCTTCTTGTTAATCAAAGCAGTTAGGATGTTTAGTTCTAATTAAAACGACGTCTCATCAGACAAGTCTCGATCGACCGTCTCCGCTATACATTTCCATTGACGATCAGTAGGTTTGATACTCTAATAATTGAACAACGTACAAAGCTTGACTCGGCTATTCCTTAAACAGTAATTTCCCTTCGTTTATGTTATCAGTGTTTTGCGGTTATTCTTTATACAGTGACGTTTTCATTTAAAAACCCCGCAAAACCATTTAATGTTAGTGTTAAAACCTTGTGACGTGTTTGTTGAAAGTACGCAATGCAGTCGACGATGGTTTTATTCCTCGTTTCCGTTGTAAATTGTCATAATTATAGCATCTAAAATTCGCTCGCTCGAGTAACAAATGTTTCTTCCCACACATTACGCAAAATGCATTCATTTTTAGATTTAGTTTTAATTAATTTAAAGTGAATGATATTTTCAATAGATTGAATAATATGACAGTTGAAATTGTTCAAAGAAAATTAAGAATGGACGTCAAATTTCATTGAATATATCCGTAAATCGTTCAAACCTGTTGATTCGATCAAAACAAGTGCTTTTTAAATTAAGGGTGAGATAGTAAATTAACAGGGACCTCAAAACGATGTCATTA
Source organism: Brachyptera putata (assembly GCA_907164805.1). NCBI lineage: Eukaryota > Metazoa > Arthropoda > Insecta > Plecoptera > Taeniopterygidae > Brachyptera > Brachyptera putata. The sequence continues at coordinate 25,977,459 of OU015467.1, read as the reverse complement.
AGAAATCCTTGAAATCAGCATATTACTAGCACTTACTAGCAATGTTTTAGCCAACTAATATTGTTCCTATTTGATTATTGGTTATACGTGTTGAATATTCAAAACACACATGGTTATTCTCAAAGGTGGTCCAGTGAAAAATTATACAGTCCCAAGATGAATAAATATTGGCACCCACAATATGAATTGATTGCGTGTTTTCAATATAAATGACTTTGGTATGACTCGGCGCCTCCACCAATATTGTTTCTTCTTTGAAAAAGAAACCCGGCACCACCACAATTACTGATGAAATTGTAAGAATGTGTTGCTTTTCTTGTATTGACTATTTTTCCCCAAATGAGTTGATACATAATTATACACATCATAACCGTTTCTAAATAAAAATCAATATATAGAATATAAATATAAATAATATAAATAATAATAATGTTTACGACGCGTCTGAAGCAAACCTCATTATTATATTTTATATAGTTGGCAATATTAGAGTCATATTTATGCTTATCAGTAGATATTAAATATGTTAGTTTAAAACGCCTGACTTAACTAAGACATGATTCTACATTCCTCATATTTCGCCTCTCGACTGCAGTTTATACATGTCGAACCCACCGGGCGGTAGTGTTGGCGGATAGGGGAGAGACGGTCGCTCGAGCTAGCCGCTGTTTCATCAATTTCAGGCGGCGTCAAGAAGCTTCTTGGAAATGTGCAAATGCAACAAGTGCATAATGCAACTGTTGCACTTCTAGACACGGCCTTCTGATAAACATGACACCTGTATACCATGTAGGCCGTGATAACACCTAGTTACTTATAGGTAACAGTGGCGTTTACATGGAAATATAACAGATTGAGTAAGAGGGCGGATTTTACTAGTGAAAATGTACATGAGCATGATCGATTATTGATTTTCAAATACTGGAAACAAAGTCAAGGCGCGTTCGGGGTGCGGGATGCAGTGAACGGTATCTTTTTTTGTGCCACAGGTCAGACGGAAAAACCAATCAACTAACTGCATCTTCTCACTTACATTCCCTCTTTTCTCTCTCCCCTCTCTTATAACCTCGCCCCAGAACGTACCGCCGGGTCACGATTTAACTCAACATTAATGATATCATACCAGTCCAATACCAAGAACTTCATATAGATTTTCCAAGATTCTTGCAGTTATATTAGAAGAATATATTATATGTTATAAGTTATGATATTTTACATGATTTGTATGTATACGAATGAATCGACGGGAAAATGTTTCAAAAACAAAAAGTTCAACCTAATTGTATAATTTTTTAATTAGCTTATTAAATTTGCAAAGTAGGGCCTATCGGATGAATGGCTTCAAAAAAAATCCTTCTCATACACTTCAAATGCTCTGTTTTAACGACGTGTATTGCGTTTTTTTTATAATGCTTCGAATTGAATGTTGTCCCCGGTACGCCGCTGTGTGTATCGTGTCTGTCGTGATAACAGGTAGTAGTAGTACCTGTTGCTCGTGTTGTTTCGTGATAAGGACAACACACGTGGCATATCAGATAACGACAACACACTTGCTCAGCAATTAACTCGCAAGCGGACATGTTTCAAGCAGGATTGTTCAAGCAGGATTGCAACGGTGGAAACTCAAAAAGATGAGTAGGGCAACAGTCAGGCGCATGCGTTCTACTACTCTTTTGTTTCTGAATTTTATATAAAGTTTTTAGGTCATGGATTTTTTTAGCAACAGATATTGAAAATTTTCATTTAATTTTCAATCGATGGTTTCAGATGTTATTGAAAAACATTTCAGTGCATATGTACTTCAGTAGACCTACACTAAAGTATTGAACTTTTTTTCGAATTAATGTTCGAATTTTGAAAAATATTTTCGTCTCGTTTCAAGTAGTTCGAGTTTTGAATGAACTCATTGTTGAAACCACGTGGCATATTATCCCATCATATAAGAACTTGTGTTCTGTTTGAATTATATCAACAATGAATACAACAATGGTATCTTAACACATCCATCGTTGTTGCTGTATAATTCGTATAATGCAAATGCGTATATAGTGTCCGAATGTCGAGTGATAATTCGCCACGAAAAGCAAATACAAATGGTAGAGATGTGACTGAAACCTTCTCATTGCTGAACCAAAACATTGTTTTCTATTTGGATTATTAAAACAGTGAATGTAACAACTGTAACTCTACAAAACCATTTTAATTATTACTTTCAATTTATTCAACCAGAATATGTATCAATTCTTTTCCCTCACGGATACTCTTCAATAAGCCGGCATGGCCTCAACAAAGCCATCTTGATGAAACAATAAGTTACAAGTAGTTAATAAAAGCCGCCACATGCCATGTAACTAGCATATCTAACCCGTATAATGTTATCAATTGTAATTATTATACTAGTATATTTACTCTCCTATTTGGAGCCTCTATACGACTCCACCCTCTATACAATTAATACCGTGTACACCCAAAACATCCGGACAATAATGTTAATGTATACACTGAGACCCTCGCTCGAACCATCAATGACTGGAACAAAACACCCGACTGGCCGAGTGTGAGCGACGAACGAATGATTAATGACTTGGTTGGCGCCTGTGCTGCTTAGTGAGTTGTAGATTCTACTTCCTGTTTAATGTTTTAATTGGGATGCGGGTGGCAAGCCTGAATCCGATATAAGGGAGAGAGAACAGAGTTTCAATGATATGTGTAATGCTGATCGAGCTCGACCGTCTCTCGTATTAATGAGTACTAGCGGTCGGTAGTGTGGAGCCGTCAACTGTCGTGGAATGAATATATCAATTGGACTTGGCTGATGTTAGTTAAGCTAGCTACTAATAGGTACAAACCACATTTTGTCGCGTTAAAACGGGTTAAACGGAGCAAGAGAGAAAGAGAGAGAGAGAGAGAGAGAGAGAGAGAGAGAAAAAGATACACAAAGAAAAACTGGATCTTGTGACTTGAAATAGGTTCAGTCAAGGTAAATTTAATATATTATTCGTTATTTTTGTTTTTCTATCGAGGTTCTTGATGGATACAAATTCTGACTCATTAAAGATCCGCCAATAGTCAAATTATTTCGGGGTACGAATGAGGTTGATAGATAATAGATGTTTGCACATATCCATCCCATTTCAAAACTCGAACAGTCGGAACACGCCCAACTTGACTTCAGTTTCTAACTCGGAGAGCATTAGATGTGACTGAGGTAGAGGCTATTTTAGGTTTTCAGTTTAGTTCAACTGTTCTCGAGTAACTACTCTTCAACGTTTACAGTCGCGGTAACATTAAGAGTGGTCGATCCAAAATCATCTGTAAAATCTGAGTAGATTTTATTTGAACGTACATTTAAATTTCGAAAAAAAATCCATGTAAAATCACAAATATCTCCCTTTGTCTGTGGTGAAATGGTCTACAGTGTACTTTACTTGAGGTAGATAGAATGTTTTTAGGGTTTTAAAATGATCAAAATGTTATTCGCGAGAGATGGAAGCGCAAACCAGCTGCACGTAGTGGTGTCGGATAGGAACACGATCGATCTCTCGTGAATATAAGTATATAATACCTCGAACTGCATCATAAAATACATATTCCACACCTACACAAATACGTGTTGCACATCGGCGCACATCTCTCTGCGCACACAAACTTAATTACCTTGCACTTTTCAACTAGTTAATAGTATTTTAATGCAGGTGATTAAACCCCCCTGCTGGTATTTCGTTGTAACTACAATCTCCTTCACTTCATACCTTCCAGTCACGATCGATCGTCTCCCCTATATTTTATCAATAGAGATCAGCAGTGTCGATTCTTCATCCCTGTTACAATGTCTGTACAATCGAATAGTTTAATACGGCTATTAATTATACTTTTTATAGACCTATATGGCAACAGGTTGAGTGTATTGTATCGTATTTCCATTCGTATATATATACCTGTTCACAGAATTTATAGTAATTAATAATTCGGTGCTTCTATTAACTTGTTTCAATTGCCTATTGCATAATGGATAACCTATCAAACTGTATTTTAAAGTCACATTTTTTTTCATGTAGTATGCAATTATAGTTTTACGGTATAAATAAGAAGACTTATATAATTCAAATGCACGAAAAAAGGGGCTAACTAATGAAAAAGGCGCATATGTTTCTTTCTACTGATGTCATTGCTGAATGAACGAGGCAAAAATGATGTAATGATATAAACCATTGCAATCACAACAATCTGTGATAGTTCCCCAATTATAGCAGTATTGTTATTGTTAGTCTTTTTAGTGTTAATCTTCTAGTTCATATCAAGTGTGCACCAGTTTTGTACTAGTGGATAGTTATCTATAACATGCTGGTTTACTATGAGCTCATATCTTGGAGTTGTGCGCGAGAAAGAAAAACCGAAAACCACTTGGAAAACCTTTCATGGTTCCCCACAAATATATAATTAATAGATATTATATTTACGTTCTGCCATAACCTATTAATAAAACAGCTATTCTCATTTAGTATTTTTATCATTTTATAGCTCTTAAATGTGTAGTTCAGCTATTTTTATTTGTTTTCTACATAATATTTTCATAGTAAATATAAAAACCTAACACTTCAACCAAAACTTTCTTTGATAGTTTGTTTTTCCGAAGTTATTTTCAACTCCACAGAGCTAAAAATGTCTCTCTCTCTCACTCTCTCTCTCTCTCTCTCTCTCTCTCTCTCTCTCTCTCTCTCTCTCTCTCTCTCTCTCTCTCTCTCTCTCTCTCTCTCTTTTTTTCGTGTCACATTTCGTAACTTCTTCAGCTCATCCGTCGAAATTAATCGTTTTCTCATTCGCCTATGACAATTAAATCCTGCATGATGAAACGGTTCGCGCCAGCTTTGCATCGCTCGATCGAGTCGCGCCAGCAAGCACCCTGATACCTTTCGCAGATTGGGGACGGTTCGGAACTAGTCGCGTTAGTGTTAATGAATAGGAAGAACGATCGATCGGCACCACAAATTGTGGTTGTGTGGTTTGACGTTTTACAAATCGCTTGTTACAAATAGATACATACGATTTCTCCCATCTGCCTCCCCCTCCCCCTCCGACTAAACAAAAACAGGCGCGTCTTTAACTCATCTCACTCTTGGCAAGCAACGGCAAAAACTAGAAAGATGTCAATTAATAAACCATGGGATGGAATCCTTTCAAAAAGTTCCGAATACAGAAGGCTCAAAAAATTTTTGTTATCGATATAACGACTTTTTAATAGAAACGAAATCAAAATTATAAGTATTTGATAATTTAATCGACTAATTATTTCGGATTTTTTTTATATAAAAAGTGAAGAAAGGATTATTACCTCAAGTTGGTAAGGATAAATTATTCATGTCTCCATTTGTTAAAGCTTACGTAATATTATTTTACTCATATGGAATAATGTTATAAGCATGCATGAAGATTTATTTATATATTTGAATAAATATTAACAATGTGCAAAGTGATTAAGTTATGTAAGTTTACGTCCTTTCTAATTGATCATATGTTTTTCAAGAGAGAAACTTGAAATACTGACAGTTTTTTTACCTATCAGTAATAATCGAATCGATGTACCTTTTCAACAAAAATCTCTGATTAGTTTACCCTTTCTAAATTGTTGTTGTCGAAAGATGTCTCTCTAATTGATAAGTCTTCTTCAAGTACTTCATAGTTAGGTAATATGATATTGTTGTGTGAATTGTAAATATGTTAGCGACAGCTTGCCGTGAATAGATTGAGTGGAAATATTTTCCTGACAAATAAACGGAAAGAGTATATTTTTTATATGTATATATATATATATCATTCCGGTATACATTTATTATTGAAGATGAGTGAAGACATTGTTTAAATTCGAATTTATTTCAGTACCTTGTTCTATTTTTATACATCACCATTCGATGAAGCTCATAGATATTCAAACAAAAAATTATTTTGGTCAACTCCCATTTTTATTATTTTTTTTCTGAAAATGAAATGTGTTGTAGAGGATTTAATAAACCTTTCGTATATTTGGAACAAAACATACTCATTAGTACCCGTTTCCAATCTGATCAAAGATTTTATGTATTCAGGTTAAAATTCAACTTGATGAAGTTTAAACAAAAGGCCAAAAGCAAGCTTTACGTCCAGAAAGTATGAAATAAATACCTTTTCTGCATTGAAATTAAATGGTCTGTGAATACACAAATATCTAGCTCTTACCGAAATACTCGATTTTTTTTGTAAGAATGTCGGGATAAATTCCATTACTAATTTCCATTCGTTTTATTATGTTACGTATTTGTATATGAAATGTTTACGGTTTTGTCGTTTCCCTTCTTTTTTCTTTTATATGTTCTACCCTTGAAACCCCATATTTTTTCTACATATAATATATATATATATATATATATATATATATATATATATATATATATATATATATATATATATATATATATATATATATAAACTACAGTTAACATATTTACTATTTCTTTTAGTATGACTGCCAAGTTGTCTAAGATTACACTGCTTATAGGCTTTAGAAGCTCTATAAATCAAGCCAACGTAACATGACAGATAGAATAATTTAATAATATAATAATTCAAGTTTACCAACATAGAGAAGATTTCTCCAATTATCATGTCAAATTAATTTATGACACAAATATATCTGTATTATAAGCTCTGGCTCGCGTACGTTTTATGTGAGACACCTTTTCAGATAATATAAACATTTCGAATTGAATTGATTCACTATAATAAATCATCTTTAAATTATCGTGTCGAGAATAGATATTATATTATGAAGTGAGTGAAGTAAGTAGTGAGTTCTTTGAAGAAAACTTGTATTGAAATCCGTATAGATTGTATTTAAATACGCTATTGGTAGCCACCGTTACCTAACAATGTTTTGTTTTCTCTAGTTTTTACTCACCAGCTTTGATGAAACAGCGACTGTATTTTTAAGAGAGCCATTGTTTGAAAGCTGAGAACATAAAAATAGATTGATTAAGTTAAATACAAATAGATTTTCCTTGTGACTTAACAAGCTATGTTAACGAACGATCTGTATATTCTTGTGGCGGTGGAGGTGGTTGGCGGTGGGGGGTTGGGGGGGAGGGGGGGTAGGAGTAGGGGGATTATTTTTATCGTGCTTTTTGGAAATTTCGATATAGTGTTTCTAGCCTTATAATTATTATAAACTGAAAAATCAGCATATAAAAACAAATGTGATTTGGACTTCGTAATTAGACTTTGAATATGCAGAATGATATTATGTTAAGTAACAAAATGACTATAACAAATGTTACGCTAGCATAGCAATACAGCCAACTATGAAACTAACACAGATTATGAATAAAGTTATAGTGATTGATCTGGTTGGAACTATTGGTGAAGTATAGTAAGGCCTATAACCATATTAAATTGATATCACAATTAGTTATGACAACAGTCTGAAACGTATGATATTTTAGAAATCACTTTTAGAATTCAACCAATTTCGATTGATTCACTTTTAACGAATTCCAATTTTCATTATAATTTCGATAATTTACCAAGTATTATTTATTCTAACTCCGTGTACACTGAGGTAATGTCGACTGCAAAACCGTAGATAATGCTTCAAAACTCAAATTTTAATAGGCCTACACACGAAATCTCTTTGCCCATCTATATATTAACCAAATCATGTTTAACGTTTTCATTCATAGTTTTCATTCAATGTTGTGAAACTCGCTGAATAGTGTTCGTTAAACCATCACATATGTATACAGAAATAATCATAATCTAGTACTCACATGTCTAGTAGTAAACATGTTTTTAATTTGGCAACATGTATTTAAGATGTCAAGCGTAGGCTTAGAGCTAAGGCAGTGTTTACTTAGGCTTCTTCGCATGCATAGTGGGTTAACTGGATCTACGATTGTCCGATCGGATGTTCCTCGTACTCGGTAGCACTTACAGTCGGTAGTGTCGACCTGTCAATATGACTATTTCACGTGAGGTTCTACTCTCCCAGACGTTAGCGTTAATGCAGGGGTATTATTTATTCCTGTTTTCACAGGGAATATTAAGTAATTTAGCTCGAAAGAATGATCTATTTGAAAAATTCAGTTTCTTCGCATGTGGGCTAGAAAAGGTTAGGTAATAGGTTGAATTAAATCAAGTTTTGGTAAATTTCACACATAAAGTATTTAGAAGTTAGCCCGCACGAAGAAAGATGAAAAAACGACTGCGACTTTTTTCAATTTGGAACAATAATTATTTCCTGAAACCAGATTTCCTCGAAAAGTAAGGCAAAAATACATGAATGGTATAATTCGTTTTAGGGTGAATGCAATTATATGAAATGATGAGAGTGTATGTACAAGATTGTGTAATTCATCATCTATGTGTAGTAAATTTTCAAACGTGTGTAGAGCGGAAACATAGAATGTTTTTCCGATATAAAAGTTTAAAATTTCAATAAAATTCATGCATCATGATACCGCTATTTTTGTAAAGACATTTCACGTACTACGTTTACATATAGAATCCGTAATGGCTGTGTCTGATAGTTTTATAGTGCGTATAGCGTAAATTGTCTACAGGATGAATTTAATGTGGCTCGATCAACCATCGTGTCCCCTTAAGGCTGTGAGCGTTACTTTATTGTTCTGTTTGCAATGTTAACGAATATCGAATAGAATACGTTTATATTTATGTTTTTTTACTTTCCATAGTGAGCAACTCAACCTCATTTAAACCTACGTCATTAAAATCAACTATATTGCAAAAGTTGGAAGATTTATTAATGTCTTCTAGAGGTTACACGCTTTTCGCATAAAAATCATAGGAAAACACTATAAAAAAAATGCTAAATTTGTTGCAACATTTCAAGTTTGACGTCATTCAGATCTAGACTAGGACCCAAAAAACACGTAGGCCTATATAATATTGTATTCCAAGTGTTTGTGTCGTCTCATATATATTTAAACACACACACACATATATATGTGTATATATATATATATATATATATATATATATATATATATATATATATATATATATATATATATATATATATATATATATATATATATCCTCTTCAAATTGATCACAACATATAATGGCAATTAGTAAATACAATACTCTGTTGTTTTCTAAATACTGCCAAAACGCTTTTTGCCAAACAAACACAGGTCCTAGTTCCTCACGCCCATCGCTTGATTTATATCACCTCCAGCATTTGTCTTCGTTTCGGTCTCGATTCGGTTCGGTTCGTATCGTATTAACAAGGCGGTGGCGGTGTGTGTTGTTGTGATTGTGTGGGTGGCTGTGAGGTGGTAACAGGAATACAGGATGGTGTAGGAAGTGGATGTAAACAACATCAATGTGGGAGTGTGTGTTTAAATGTGCTGATGGAGCACATGGTAGTTAGGGAGAACGGCGTGGTTATTCACCCTGAAGGAGTCGAAATATTGCAATTTGAGTAGGACGTATATTATCAAGATCTATTTGAAAATAAATTTAATTTGATTGAGGCTTGGTATTACCAAGTTCAGTTAGTCTTGATTTGAACGTTGGTGAAAAGAAATAAGATGAGTAACTATGGGGGTAACAACTTTAAACTGACAGTTAGAGCCACCCCCTTGTTGATGATTTCGCGGTACGAAAAAAAAGTTGTCCTAGATCTAACTTTCAATATAAAGGAAAGAATTCATTCATATTTATGTATGTGCTTTTATTAACTATTTTATTCGTTGATGTATACGATATTGGGTGATTTCGTCACAACGTGGACTTCTTTCACTATCTCACGCCGCGACGAAATCAGCCAATATCAAATATCCCAATTCGGGTCGCGAAATCCTTGAACAACTATTTTTTTTATTATTCTATATAATCATTTATAGTAGGTACTATTTTATATATTTCATGTAAATGATATATCAATATTTTCCAAATCATTGCATATATTCTATATTATGTTCAGTCTTCTTCGGCTCTCTTCTTTGCTGTTGCATGATTCCAGTCCTCCCCAGGCTGATTGATATTGTCATTCGCAGATATCATTCCTTTTATTACAAAACAACATCAATTGCTATGAATCTGTGTAATAATCATGTAGATTGCAGTTATATTTCTTTCCATTTTTATCGAAGGTTTGATATTTTCCCACATAAACATTCTGGTAGAGAATTACATCTTTCCACCACTCCTGTTAACGGTCTCGATCGACATTCTTCTCGTTTCTTCACCAATAAAAGTCGGGGGTTTCGACCCGTCAACATTCATTGAGCGACGTTTACCAATCGTTACCAATTAGAGTTAATCGTTTCGGTAAGGTAAAACAGAATCTGTTGGCATAAAACAGTAATAAATCATGAAAAACATGACCAAATAATTGTGTAAAATACTCACTCAAGTCACAATTCATCATTGCGTGGTGTTGAACATGTAATTTGTGTGATTTTAAACGAGTTGAATTGACGTCGATTACCTTACTTACTTCGATTTATCGAATAGGTATCGATTGATCGTAATTGATATCGCCAAACCTTGGAAATAGCGGGTGTGCGAAGGACCCTTGCGTTGTTCTGTCGGACTTCGTTTAGAACGTGTAGTTTATAAAATGCTAGTCAGTAAGCGTAATGGTAATTATTTTATTTATAAAAACAAAAATACTAGAACATAATTAGTATACGATACCGAGAAGTAGGTCTATATAGTTCACAATCCCTATACTTCTCAAATATTTTTGCAAGGTATTCAAATTTTGTATTTATAATATTACAAGTTATACACTGGCTGTTTCGTAATGCTTCCGAAACTATTGAATTTTGATCATGATATTCAATTTTTATGGATTAATTCCTTTTTAATAATTGTGTTTATTTACATTTTGTACTGAAAATAGATCGCCTATCACCGACGAACAAAACTAATGGTAATCACATACATTTTTATTTTAAATCAAAATCGAAAACTTCACACAATAATAATGTTCTGAGGATGACAAGATTGTACAAAATGGACAACACAATGGGCGATCGTATTTCCCCTAAGGCAATAATTAATTTATCTTACTGTAAGTACCTCACTAACTATAGTTCATGGATAATCGTATGTTGAGTAAAGAGAATCAGTACATTTACCACGACAATCTCCCTCTTTGATTTCCGTGTGCTTCACACCCTTGAACTCTTCCTTCAAATTGTCCCAAGTGTTGTCCTTCAATTATCATGAAATATAGATCATTACCTAAGACATTTTAGTATCATTTAAATCACTTAACTCCAACTGTCAGTTTTCAAGGAAATATGCCCCGTTAAGGATGAAATTCAAGTCATACATACGAAATGCTCCACACTTGACAGAGTCTAGCCTTCTAGGCTTGAAATAACACCACGCTCGAGCCCCGCCCACAATCTGTCAGACTTCAAGACGCGGCAAGGAGGTTCAACTCCGACCAAGACTGGAGCGGTATTCGTGTTTCATAGACGAACGATATACTTTCGAGACATGTCACGACATCTTGAAATAAAACCGACCTCCACTTGTACCACCACTGCTATATCTTCACTCCCTTCTAACCCCTCACCATGTAGGGAGTATTCCGACCGCTAGACAACGCCACAATTGCATGCTGGGTTATCGGTCAGTCCGTAACGAGTGATGGAACAAGTACCAATCGCAAACATAATGCGAGGGGCCTAAAGTTGGCAGGAAGAGTTCAGTTTCGTTCTGCCGTAAAAGTTGAGGGACTTGGTTGTGTAGTCCTGTATGCTTGAACACAGGAGAGGAGGTCAAGAAGTCAATCTATAATAAGAATAATTTGATGATAATTTTGGGGTTTTACGGCACTACGTTCTCTGTCTCTTTCTAAACTATAGTTGTCCTTCTTTTTCTAAGTTGAATGATTGGACACCACCCTTTCAGCAGCTAGTTTATAAGGAGTTACGTATATGAGCTGATAATATATGAATGATGTTAACAAAATCTCGTGTCCTATGCGGGAGTCGAACCCACGCCCTCCAACTTCAGTTTCTAAAGCAGTGTCTTAGCCGAATGAGCTACGATGGGCGGCGACTGAACAATCTTCCACGGATACAAATATACAAAACTCAAACTTGAATTCGTTTCGGTTTTTGAATTGTCATCACTGAATGTCCACTCCAGTCACATAAGATTATTTATAAGCACCGTGTACTTCAGACATTAACGATATTGTCAGTCAGTCATTACACATTGTTCAATTCGTGACACTATTCCATTGAAGACGACGATCATACGTTTCTTCATATAAAACAGTATTATCGCGCGGGGGTTCACCACCGTCATTCCTTATGATGATGTTACATTACCTACCAAATATGAATAATGAACACTTAGTACTGCAATGTTTGAACATTACAAGGATTTTACTTTCACTTTCAGGCCTGAATATTAGTATTGTCTTAGGGACGAAGTTTCACACAAAGAAAAACCGTGCAATTTCATATTAATTCGTGTAGCTTATTTATAATTTATTTAATTCGAGCCTATATATTTGACTTGGTTAGGCAACAGGTGGTATATGTGAAATCGCGCACAGTGTTTCGGTCTACGAAAACGAGTGAATTTTAAATAATTTCTAAATGATTTTAAAAAATATGTATCCAACGTCACACACCTAACATTAAAATGAATATTATTTTAACATTATCTTAGAAATAATTCTTGCGCATATCTTGCGCATACAAATCTCATTTTTTCATCACAAAATATATTATATATGCAGATGTTGGCTGGCCTCGTCCTTAATTATTGTACGAAACTAGATCATCTTTGTATATATTTTATACAGAAGAATTAACTCTGATCTTGAACGTTGATAATTATATTATAGACCTTCCTATCAGAATGATTCTCAGTATTCGCAATGAGGGAGAAGAAATTCTGTCATACGCCAGGTCTATAAGTGTTATAATAATTTGTTTAGTTATAGAAAATACATTAAATAGATCTATAAAGGGTGTTTGATATGGTTTAATGTAGGCCTCGACTTATATATATCTATAGTTTCTGGTCTGGTCGTGGGTTTTAGTCCCGACTAGAAAGATATACAAAGGCGTAATGTGAAAAGTTTTTTTTTCACGGATCGCCTTTATTATTTGATAATAATGTAGTGATTCGTAATTATTTGTGAAGGTAATAAAAGAATACTTCTGCTAAGCCTCCTATAGTTAACTCGCATGCGTAAAATTGAGAGCTGTAAATACAGGCCTATAGTCAGTTCAGTCAACAAAACAATATAACCACATGTTTGATTTTTTTTGTATTCCTGTAAATAGGTTGAACGAATGTATTAAAGATTCAAGAGATAGCAATATTTCCAAGTTTAATTAAAAATGGAAGAACTCCTTTGTTTATTACGCTTCAAATTCTCTGAACAGACACCGCGGTAAAGATAAAAATATTATATAAAACTCGTATCTTCTTAACAAATTATCGACTCATTGAAAATCAAAATTGAACATAAATTACAGGTGTTTGATTGCGTATATTTCTTTTATTTCCATCCACGTTCATCTACTAATGTAAACTTTGCCTTAAACTAAAAATACAATCACGTCCACTTTTTTATTCAATTCATTTATAATTTCTAACCTGTTCCAAGTTTTGGGCGACTAAACCTAAATTACATCAAGTGATGAAACCTTAACAAGAATTATAGGCCTACTAAATACAAAAAAAAAACTATTTAAAAGTTACGTAAAAATGTATATAAAAGAAATTAAATAAATGACCACCACTTGAAATAGTGACTAAAACAAATTGTCATCATTTGAACGGTTCCTTTGAAAACGACATAATATTGTCTACATGCAAGTATGCGAGTTGCGTGTTGCCGCACCGACACACCCAGCCGCTAATGATAATCTATACTCGAGACGGTCGTTCGGGTCGGTCATGTTACATGTGAACTGCTTTCTCTTGTAATGTTAGAGCGGCGTCTAGCTATTAATCTCCAAGCCTATGTTTAATGCATTAGTTGCATATAGGATGGGAGGCGTACCATATGTAATAACGCAAGAAACTATTGTTATGTGGGTGGGACGAGTTATCTTAGTAGCTGATCTACTCCCTTACACTCCTTTGCACTCATTTACACTCCTTTGCACTCCTATATACTAGTTGCGTGCTATGTTAACCTCTGCGGTATAAGGACGCAGCGGTCATGTAGAATGGATTTTACCGAAATCTAAAATTCTAAATTCAAAAATCTTATATATCGTTTCTCGTTTTTTATACCCCTAATTTGTTCACAGCACAGCCTTCTCTATTCAGATCATTCTTTTCTGAGTATAAGAAGAGACTGTCTCATCCAATAAAGAAGGCTGTGGTTCATAGATTATGCGTTGAGTTCGTATGCACATTAACTTCTAGTTTTGTAGCGTATAATAATGTAAATCAATTTTCTTCAGTATGCATTTTAATAATGGCTTTTTCTACTATTTTTCAAAGTCCGCAAGTTTATACATATACTTGTGACCACGAGAGATGAAGGTTGCGATCGATCAACCCCACCACCACACGGGTGATTCGCGCCTTCATCCGTCGTGAATACAAGTATAGCCATCGACGAAAGATACTCTAGAAATGTTAATATAATGTTGATACAAAACTGATTTCCCTTGACTTTATTTCCACTCCCTTCTACACCACTCATACCGTAGTAGTATTGCCGAGCGTTTGAGGGCGAGGCAATCGTGCCGTTCAGTGGATTGAAAAGTTTGTGGTGAATAAATAAACTTACAATTTCGTTCTTTTCTTTTCTAGGAAGCTACCTCACGGAGGACATCCCGATCATACCCGAAGCACATTAGTGCATCTTCGTGAAGTTCCGTCACCACAGATTTTTATAAAAAAACATTTAAAAAAAGACATACGTACTTTTATATATACATATATAAGAACTGAAGTGCCTTCAATAAGTATAAAGTAATTTTAGGTTTAACCGAAATCTCATTCCTAATTTTAAACGTCCTACCATTAATTATTTTCTAAGGAAGTGTTCATAAGTCTGATAAAAAGGGACATAGATATATTATACGTGAGCTGAAATCAGGCCAAGAAACCTGAAAAAAACTAAACTTCTGAAGTGTGAAAATTAAATGTAAACTACAAATGAAGTGTTAATTTGAAAAATAAGTCAAATTGATAAACCTGCAGCCGATGAGAATTTGACTGAATAATAAAGAACATTCGAAAAGAAATATAAAGTAAGAAGATTACCGAGTGTTTTAAAACAATAAAATCAGCCTTTTTAATCAAAAAAAGTGCCAAGAAAAAGCAACTATCCACACAACAACAATGTACAACCTCAACGTGAACCTGGCAACAGGGCCAGGCAACCACAATCTCTTCTCACTCGATACCAACTGTACAACACCAAAAACCCCGGAGATCTTGAACTCTTTGATCGCGATGGGCAACCCGTTCGACAGCTACAACGGTCACAACAGGCACCACGGGTCGGGCCCAAGAATCGCCGCCTGCCCGCCGGGCAATAGTGACACGTCATCGTCGGGCTCACCGGGTAAGTTGATACAGCAAGTAAATTTTACTATTCAGAAGCAAATTTTTAAAAATTTCAAAATTTTCGAAATTTTCCGAAATTTTTGAAATTTTCCGAAATTTTTGAAATTTTCCGAAATTTTTGAAATTTTCCGAAATTTTTGAAATTTTTCGAAATTTTTGAAATTTTCCCCAAAATGATCGAAATTTTCAAAATTCCTGAAATTTTCCAAAAAAAAAAAAAATTTGCCTTTTTTCAAGATTTCCGAATTTTTTGGGGAAATTTTGAAAATTTCAAAATTTTAAAAAATTTCAAAATTTCGTAATTTTAAAAATTGAAGAAATTTTTTTTTGGAAATTATCGTCATTTTTTAAATTTTGAATTTTCAAAACTTCGAATGATTTTTTTCAAATGTCAAAATTCGAAATTTGTTATGCTACAAAAACAAACACCAAAGACGTAAGAACCAAGACATGTCACGTAATGTTGAAATAAAACTGACCCTCTTCTTACCCCCACTCTCTTCTAACCCACCAACTATAACACCTGTAATACCTATGCAGACCGCTAGCGCTGTCATGCTGAATGTGCTGCTACCGAGTTTATGCCACAAAAACAAACAACAGATGAAAGATACCTTACATGTAATGAGAAAATGAAACTGACCCCTCCACTTTTACCCCCACTACCCTATCGCCTATCGGGTCTCTTCTAGCCTCATCACCTTTAACACCTGTAGTACCTATGCAGAACGCTAGCGTGTCAGGCAGGCAGGATGTGCTGCTACCGAGCAGTCACCACCATCCGTCAGTGACAAGCATATAGACGTAGTTGAGGGGAGTGCAGGGGAATAGCCATTAGAGTGAACTGTCTTGTTAGTATACCTTTCATCTATATGCAAACACCTTAATTTAATATCTCGAAATAAATTCTAAACAATGAAGTAGTAGGGTCATGGGTCAACCTTATTAATACCTTATATGGTCACTTGAACATTGTGATGTAAGGGTCTTTAGTATTCTTCAAAATTGGTACATCTTGTTCATTTAAATTCAACCAATCAAAGAACAATCAGAGACCTATAAGTAATCAGGGACAAATTTGAATCTCTAAATTCTAAACAATAGAATGTTGAGGTCGAGTGGCCAACATAATCAGCACCTTCTATGGCTACTTTACCATTGTGTTGTAGGATCTTCAGTACTTCAATGTTGGTCACACCTTAGCCATCAATTTATATCAACTTATATATTAACAATAGCATCTGATTATTTATTCGCATTATTCATCAAGATCTTTTTATTGATGAGTATTTGCTAGAAATACGTGAACCGAAAAAGTGTGTTTTATCAATTTTTGTTGATAAATTTTCCACAGAAATATACATCAATATTCTAAGTATAGATAATGGGATACATCTAAATAATCAATCTGATGCCCAGTATAGTATATGATTGTATAATGTAACAATTGAAAAAATATATCTTCTAGGTGTAAAAATACGACGGTTACGAATTAAGGTTGATTATTCTACTTTAGGCCTATAGGCATACCGTTCTGTAGGTATATATTATAAAAATATCATCCAACTATGATGACACGTATACATTGAGCTGCCTAGCAGATGAGTTTGCGGATTAATTCGGCTTATCATTTTCCTACAGATAAGCCTTTCATAGGCTTTTGTATATCTTTTTGAGAATGCGTATATGTATATTGTGTTATTCTTTTTCTTGTGATAATAAAAAAAAGAGACGTTATCACCGTGGTTAGCAGTTATATTTGTTTTCATCAACTGGCGAACGGATCGAATAAATAGATTCGTATATATCTCTGAATGTGGAGGTGCCGGTTTTAAACCCGGCACATCCACCTCCAAGTTGGTGTCTGGCTATTAGTCCTGCGAAGTGCGAAATCTGTCGAAGTTTTAGTTTTGTGCGTACGAAATAAAATCTAGTTTAATTGCACTACCATTTCAAAATATATTTCCAGTTTTTGATTGATAAACTGAATTTTAAAGTTACATAATTTCAGTTCGTCATTTTCATTTGATTGTTTCTATTATTTCTTCAATTGGAAACGTTATAATGCTCCAATCATCCAGATATATACAAATATGAAAGTGATTTTTCTGGTTATAATGTTTTTAGGCGATCTTCTTTCATGGATACAAGTAGGCCTATGTAGTGTAGTGGTTCGTTACGAACAATATTTTCAAAAAATGCAAATTGTTCCAAAAAATATAATTTTATTTACACATGAATCATGTATAATTCTAATTTCTAATGGAACAATAAGGAATCTAGCCAATGAGTACTCCATGTCAACCACCTCACCCTCACTCAGCCGCCCTAGTAATCTATATCTTCTGCTTCCCCGCCCAGGTTCACCCGGTACACCCCCGAGCGTCCAACACACTTGCTCGCAGCTGATCAAAGAGGGCCTCAAACTCACGATCCAGACTAAACGACGTCACAACGGACAGGACAACGGCGACAACGACCATCAACGACCGACGAAGATGGCGAGGAGGGGGGAGGCGAGTCCTCTCGACGACCCCAACGACGACGACGACGATTACGACGATCTGTTCTCGCCGGGTGTTGGGGTGAGTAAGACTGGTTGTTTAGTAATAATCGGGAATTGTTTGTTTGACCAGAATAATCAAGGGAACTCAATTACACATTTATTTGAAACTTCATTATTTCTGGAGTACAACATATTTATCCAAGTATTAGGTGTAGATATTCTGAGTTCTGTTATCAAATAAATGTACACATTTATATTTTTCTATTTCTATTACAATTTACAGTCCCTATTTTCTCACATTCTCAGGCATAAAATCTCGCATTTCTGAAAAGTTGTGTCAAGTTGAACTGTTTTCGAAACGAAAATAAAACTGAAAAGTATATTTTTTCCAGATGTTTTTACGAACATATTTAGTGTCTTGATATTTTTTATGGACTAAGACTGGCAATTTGCAATAGTTTTGTGAATTTGAAAAGTTGTTCGATGTTAAAATGTGTTAATTATCATATTATATAAATTATTATGTGTTAATTATGGAACGGATCTCGAAAATTTCTGTTTTTTCGTCAATCAAATATTCAATTATCTTCATTAATAACCAATAAGCAGTAATTCGTTTCTGACACTGAATTATGAATGCCTTTCAAAATCGAAAATGAATTAAAATATGATGATGATAAATCCCTCTACTCAGTCGACTAATAATGTATTTGCGGTTTGTTTCCAGCTGACGGCTGAGGACGAGGAGCGACGCAGGCGAAGAAGAGAGAGGAACAAAGTTGCTGCCACCAAGTGTCGCTTGAAGAAGAGAGAGAGGACTGTCAACCTAGTGCAGGTGAGAGAGACAGAGATGCTGAAAATCTAGTTGCGTAGTTTATTATGGGAACAATTTTCAATATTCTAAAGATGCTCTTTCAACTGTGAATTAGGATTGCCATATCTGTCTAATATAATATTAAAGTTACGTACCTTACCATATAACTATACAAACCATGACTGGGATAAGGGAGTAGAGGTAAGAAGAGAAGTTGTAATAGTAATAATAATAATAATAATGTTTCATTGTTCAAAATTCATTACAATGATATTAGAACAGTAAAGAATAAGTTAGTATGAGAATAGAATGTCCATTTGTTAAAAATCATTATCCATATATTCATCTATTGAATAATAAAATTCATTCAAAATTCAATAGATACACTTTCAGTTCAGATTTTAAATTATTATGGTTCACACAAATGTCCTTTATCTCTAAAAGCACTTAGAGACATGGGTTGGTGGAGGGAAGGAATTGCTCATACTTTATGTTGAAAAGTACTGGTCGACAGAGATATTAGAGGACCAAGGGAGAGAGCTGTCCTGATCCAGTACGTCATTATATTGTTATACTACGCAATGACTCCAGAAAGATTGAACAATATAAATTACAGGCAACCAATAGTAACGCAAAGCCTCAGGTATTTAGCGGTACAAAAGAGACACAAGGGTCAGATGCATATTGATATTCTCCGTCATCCATTTGCACTAACAAATAAGTGCTGATCCACAAACGCTGGCGGAAGTAAATAACATGTTTTCTTTTTGTCCTGCCAGGAATCGGAAATCTTGGAGAACCAAAACCACGATCTCAAAGGTCAAATCCAAGAACTAGAAACTCAACGCAGGCGTCTAATGGACATGCTATCCATGCATCGTCCCACCTGTATCAAGAGCACCTCGCAGAGTGTCCAAATGATGCCATACCCCAACCACGAAGTAGACACCACTAACTACTGCGGAGACACCCCTGACTCGTCGTTCATCACTTCGGACATACCGACAACATCGTACAGTCACTACAACATCGACGGGTGCAACTACAGCGGGGGTTATACGTCGGCGGCAGACAGCGGCTGTCTGGCGTAGTGACGGCAACAATATAATCGCAAACAAAACTCCGTTCCTAACGGTACTTTCCCTATGGGTTTACCCATTGATTATAGTTCAGGTCCTGCCATCAGAATACATACGTGTCCATTTGTATCAATTACCAGAAATAACGTTAGAAAAAGTAAAAATAAAATATTTATCTAAATCAAATATAAACCAAGATAGAATGGCTTCAATAATGTATGAGAACTGAAATTAATATGGCTGTAAAACCACTGATATCATCTTTATTTTACTGTAGTGAAACTTCAATATTTTGCTTTTATTTTATTTTCATAGTGTAGTTATTGAATGATTTTGTACCGCCAGACCTTTTTGAGACCCTTTTTTACAAATGCAAGTGCACAAATGGATATTAGTGTATTCTTAGTTCTTACGTAGTTTTTACGTTGAATACGCAGATTGGGCTGACTATCAAATATAGAGATTCGAAGGTATTTTTATTAATTGTTGAAACAGTTGAGGACGAATAAAAGGCACCATCGAATCTCTATTTATTTATTATCCACCAAATTGCGTACCTATAATCAAACTCTTGTGTCATAATACCTTTGAAATAACTTCCAGGACTTATGTTTCCCTGATTGAACATTTTATCAAAACCAGAAGAAGACAAGCTTGTCTATCGTGAACTTACGTGAATGTTTAACGAGAAAAGATATGAAAAACTCACGAAATGGAGCTAAGAACAACAATCGTTATTGTCGTGTTCAAAGACGGAACAATACTTTGTCATTACGTTGGCCTTAGTGATACACACTGCCATTGTTGCCAAAAGACAGACAAATAATTATTTATATAGTGGTATTGGTGCCACTGCGAAGACGAAAGCTGTTGTGACAGCGATAAGTGGAATTAATAAGTGATATTCAAATGTGCCTCGGGCAGAATCGAAGACATTTTTTGCCCGACTTATTTCAATAGAGTTGATTGTATAAGTTTATATACATACTTGGACAATTTTTTCTATCAATGTACTATTTTTGTAAATTTTATTAATTATAGTAGTCAAATATGACGTGTAATTAAGGTAGTTTTTTAGTGGGCTTTTGAGTAGAGTTAATTGTTTTTATACTCATTACGTTTTAGAAAAGGAATGTTGAAATTGTAAATAGTTGATCATGTTTTTAGGTATTATTCTATATAATCATAATATATGAAAATATATTATCTATTTTTATGAAAAAAACATTGCCATTTTTCCAGAAAGCTTTATATAAATAATTAAATGCTTGATAATGGCGCTAATTTATAAGATGAATTGTGCACAGTTTTAGATTAGTATAGTTTTATTATTTTGGTATTTTCGAATTTAGGTGATAGGTGCTTTAAAAACACAGCATACTTGATTTCAGGTGCTAGCGATATATTCAGTTCACGTCTAAGAGAGTCCACTACACTCTCTCCTCTCTCCTGTAGTAATATCTCTTAGCGGAGGACTGACTATAGAGCAAATTATCAATATTTAGTTACCTTGTGAAGGCCTTAAATAATGTGTTCAACTATGTTTTTTATAAAGACATCATAATGGAATATTTGTATATATTTTTACATTCTCTATAACATTTTACCATAAACTTATCAAATGTTTACAATACTTTTGTAAATTATCAAAGGTTTACATTATTGTATTCTTCAAGTACAGAACATTTGTAAGTTCCAAATCTGATCTCTATTTGCCATTAAAAATATCTCTTTGACATTATGTAGCACAGAGACAATATAGAGATGAATTGTAGAAAATATGTGAGCTTACACAACTCAACAATAACGTAATATTTTTCAAGTTCTGTTGTGGCTCTTCTACACTCTTGAGCCTACGCTGGCCAAATTATACACGGTGAAGCATTCTGCTGTTACATAAATTACTGGTAAATAGAAGATCAGAATTGTAGATTTCAAACTTGGAGACATATAAGCAAAAACAAGCTGTTTTTGCTGCTCTTAAAATCTGGTGGATAATTGTTATAACTCTCACTAAAATGGACTGTTACTTTTTTTATAATAATTTTCGTCAAATTTCCACAAGTGTTCAGGTCTCTTAGTTTAGATCGCGGGCAGACTTCTTTTAGTTAGCGTCACACGCTATTCTTTATTCCATGTTTTGTAAAAACACAATCATCGTCTTCTCAGAACTACCGTACTTGATCGTTCGGAACTATTGAAATTCTATATCCTTCAAAGCAAATGAAATTTAATAATTCTCGGAGCGATCATAGGTAGTTAATTTTCTGTGATAAAAACACTAATTACTGCTGAACTTCTTTTTTGGTTAAACTCTTAAGTATGTTCTTCTTAATTCCTAAAAATCTCTTCACTACTTTTGCCAAGTTGCAAAATCAGTCAAGCGATTTAAAAACACTAACATTGAAATATTGTTCAATATTTCCATAATTTAAGCTTTTGTTATAAATACTCTTAATGCAAATTGTCTATTAAGATATTGTTTATGACATTAAACTGTGAATTATGCAGTATGCTTTGGTATTTTCTGTAGGCTTTAAAACAGGGCAAAAATGACCATCTTTAAACGTGATTGCACAAACAATTATCCGAGAGTCGTTGCGAGGTATTTCGACTTATGAAGGACGTTTGTGAGGTTGCTTGTAAAAGAAACACTTTGTATTATTATGTTTGTACTTCAGTACCTGGTGAGTTTGTGTGGAATGGGATTGTAAATTCATGAAACACAGACAAACCACATTATGTTTTTTCTATCAAATAAAATGAAATATTTGAGAATAATGACCAAGAGTTTGAATTTTATCCATTTAATTAAGGAACTTTAATATTATCGATTAGGCTGCTAGTATGGCAATATGTTGATCAGTATGTGAACAGGTATTTAAAAAGTTTAATTAACAGGTGAAATATTAATTTTACAGATAGCTCCGGAACAGGTAGGCCTATTTAAAAAAAAAATCAAGACAGTCAATATTATCTTCCTTTTTTTTTTGAATAAGCGAATACAAATTAATACAGGAAATAATAATCCTTTCACTGAATAATTTCCTTTCCTTATTGTGAAGTCATTCATTCATTCACTTCAGGTCCTGTCTAGGTAGGGGATTGGGTAGATCCCTACATATCAAGTCATTATGTGAAACTAAAAATTATTCCAGAAAAGTAGACATTCTACTAAACGCTATGTATAACAGTTATTATTCTTTCGATTTTCAGTTCGAAAGAATACCTTATTTCAGTTTAGCATAAATTCATTTAATTAAAAAATAAGAGATGCAATCAATTTCTGCAACTTGAAAAATAGCTTCAAAAAATCGGCCATCGAGTACGTCTCCAGGCGATCTAATGGGCTTTGTCATAATAGTTAAAAATTTAATTTCTGTCAAGATGGCAGTTCTGAAATGTTGTCAAAGCCTGTAAAGCCAACATTCTCAGTCAGCTCACTAAACAGTCGATGTTTGTTATATAATTATTTATATTATATGTAAATACATTGTAAAGTACATCTAATTCTATCCTGCTATTCCAGTAATAGTTCTTCAAAATAATTTCTATCATGGACGATATTGGCGCAGAGGTTAGCCTCAAAATTAGGGTAAGAACAAACCTAGGCCTACCTAGCTCGCTACTCTGCACCATCCATAACCTTATTGATTTCAGCGATTAGTGTTGACAGTAATACGCCCATACTAATTTTATTTGGCAATATGTATAGAGGTATTAATGACAACTCAATAATCCGAGAAGAAGACTACAGTACAGTTCTTCACTCTCAATAGGCTAACGTGAACAATGATTTTTGTCATCGAGATTATAGGCCTAATACCGCAATCTTTCTATTTCAGTCTGCGATAAAGGCAAAACTTGTTGAACTCGGAGCTTATGTAGGTGAGTTATCTAAGAATTCAAATATATATTATGTGTGCATGTATATGTGTGTATGTAAATATATGTTGGCCTACTATTCGTACTCTCCAACCCAAGTGTAGGCTACACCCATTCGTACACCCCTCGAGTGTGGTTCGTGACTATACAAGCAGCCACACGGCACTGCTATCACCTTGACCCGAACGATGGTTTGTGGGATTAGTATTATTTATGTTATTGGTACAGTTTGTTTGTGTTATTTTGTACATTGTCAATTTACGTTGTCAATAATTTATAAACGGCTATTGCTAATCTTAAGCTTTTTTCGTTTTTATGATTAATGTATGTTAGTCAGTCTTTTCGGCATGGGAAAAGCAGTTTTTGTTGCTGTTGGCACGACCCATTGTTCAAGAGAATAAGGCTGCCCAAAATTACCTGTAGACGTAATTTACGTGCGTTAGGGCATCTGGTGTGGGCGTCCGCGTAGTGTCAGCTTCAAGCTTCATTTTGCTAAATTGGTTAGACAAACTGTAATATAGACATCTAGATGGGTTTTGACCGTAGTGATACAGTAGGACATCTGAAATGTTGAAGTGAACCAAGTTAACAAAATGTAATCTAATGAACCAAACATACCGTTAGACATGCCTACAAGACGAATTTAAAGCTGATAGCATGCTTTTGGTATGTTGAATAAATATCTCCATATGACCTAAACAAGGACTATAAATTATTCTGTGTGGTTTATTATTTATACTGTGTTTAAGTTTTACCTCGACTATCAAACAGTTCATCTAGAGCTAAGTGCATTTTTGTAAGCATAATGTAATTGATGTGTCACTCCTAGATGACGAGTTGCCTGATTACATCATGGTAATGGTTGCCAATAAACGGAGCAAGGCGCAAATGGACAGCGATCTCAAGCTTTTCCTCGGATCTAATACGATGATCTTCACTGGCTGGCTACACACTGTACTTCAGAAACTGCAGGAAGTCACTATTGCAAGTAATCTAAGTAAGTTGCAGCGATGAACGTTTTATACTTGATGTTGTTGAATCAACCTAAACTGTAGACCACTTTATTCTCTAAGGTAGTTACATTGCTCATAGCAGCATTAGCTGGATGATTCTTGTAAGAAACTAAGCTCTCTACTGTATTTGAAGGTTTTTGAAGGTTTTCTATCCTGTTCAATGTATCCTATACTAATAATCGTGTGTTGGTAGCCTCTTGAAACTCTAAACCGGTAGGCATAAGTTTTTACTGTTATTTGATGATTTCAGATAAACAAAATGCCCATCTGGTTGCAGACAAACCTCCAGTTAAAAGTAGTAAAGTCAGCTCTCCTGTGGAAGGTGATGATCATAAACATAAACACAAAAAGAAACAAAGAAAATCGTCTGATGGTGGAAGCAAACGTAACAAGTCAACCGAGTCCAAAAAGGGGGGAAAACTTGCTGAAGGAAAAGTAACCAAAGCTGTAGACTTGACTGATACGTTAGATAGTGAAACTAGCAGCAAAGTCAAGGATATTGATATGATAAGAACAAGTTCAAACGGAAAAGGTAAAGACTCGGCAAAAACATCGAAAAAAGATCTTCATAAATCAATTGTTGCTCCAGAAGCTGAAATTGAAGGAAAACAAATAATTCTAAATATACCGGACAATAAGAAATTAGTTGAGAATAGCGAAACTCCTGTGGCTAGTAAATCAGTCAGTTCCAAGTTCTTATTGGAACCTGATATTGAGTCTGAAAAACCGAGCAGTGAGAGGATGAAATCACTCGATTGTGACGTAGTCATGGAAACTACAAAACATACCAAAGTCATTTATAAATCAACGGAGAGCTCGCCGTTGAAACTACGCAAGCCATCTGTGATGATGCAAAGTGATGAAGAGGATTTTGAAGACATTATCAATATTAAGGATACAGAAATGAGTAAGTTATACTAGTGTAGTTGTATCAACAATGCAATTGTTGCAATATATTACAGTGAAACCCCTATCTGTCATTTTTCGAGGGACCAGAAAAAAAAAAACATGCTGGATAATTAAATATCAAATCATCAAATTGGGTAAAAAGCAAATATCAATACCGGTAGGTCCTACTTTTCAAATTTTCCCATATGATGGAAGACGATCAAGTAAATAAGTATCAGTACAGGTACTGTGTCGGTAATAACTTATTTACTTACTTTCCCTTTTTCAGTGGATTTCTTAGATGCTGAACTGCCAGAGGAACTTCCTAAAATTACTCGAACAATCGTAGTATCTCCTAAACCAACCAAGCATGACCCCGAAATGGAGGTCGACGACCTTGAAGAGCAACGAGCAAAACTACTCCGTGATTTGCAACGTCTCGAGAAACCAATCAAAACCTCTCGTCCAACGATCGATAAGTATTCTGTCACGAAGCTGTTGGATCGCCAGGGTAAAACTTCCGCTCTCAATCGTCTCGGAGCAATCGTAGACGAACCTCGGCTGAAACTCATAGATCCCGACGAATTCAACATCGACGGACCGCCGAAAGAAACCGAGCCACCCAAACTAAGATTAGCTGACAGGTTAGGCAAGAAAACTGTGGTAGAAAGTGAGAAAACAGTATTGGTCATGAAGAAGAGTGTGTCGAGTGATGATAGAAATGTTTCGTCGATAAAGACAACATCAGAGAGTCAATTAGTTTTAAGAGATTCATTGAAAGAAGATTCGAGGCGTAATGTTTTGGATAGATTAGGTAAAAGAAATTCCCCAGATTCTGATGACCAACGTAAAGGTTACATCGAGAAAAATTCTACTAGAAAAGAGAAGACCGTTTCAATGCCGTCGATCGATAAGAAAGAACTGGAACGAAAAGTGAATGTTCTAGATAGGTTAGGGACACGTCCCGGACATTCATCGACAAACGAACGCGCTAAGAAGCTTTTAGAGAGTGATTTGTCGAAGTCTAAACTAGGAGATCGGTTAGGGAAAGTAAGTAACTCCTCGAGGGAGAGACCATCGAGTGGAAGAGGTTTTCCGTCACGAGAGAAAAGAGTCTCAGAAGAACGGGAGACGTTCAAGTCGAGGTTCATGGATCGGTTGGGAAAGAAGGAAGGGCGGACATCACGCGATGACGAAATGACAAAAAGTTCAGGGAAAAAGGAGCCTGGATTGGTCAAAGAATCGGAGCGGATAACAGTCATGGATCGATTAGGGAAAAAGGTAATACTTCTTGATATAGCCTATACTTTTTCTGAAGTTGCACTAACAGAAAAATTAGATTTTATCTTTATTATAGGCCTACATTTAATTCAATGACAAGAAAACGTGAATGCCTACTACCATATTAATGTGCACTAGAGGTAATTTGAAATTCATCGGGTCTTGACCTCACGCGAGAACGGCTCGATGGATCAGAGCGCCGATTGCACCGAATATGTAGTTCAAAATTGCAAGCCCAATCCCTAGCACGAAGACGTTTCATCGGGCTACCCGGACCTTGAACTGAAGTTTGTTCCTTTACTGTGCAGGTAACTCGCGAACGCGATGAATTACCCGACCGCGATTCGGCTAATAAACGCCCCACCAGGATAATCAGTATCAAGGAGGCCCTGGCTGGAGAATTACAACACTCGAGCGGCAAGAGAGCCTCGACTAACGTGGATGAGAAGGAGAAGGATGAGGTAAGTACACGAGCGGTGGTCCGGAGTGTACTCTCACTTATGCCGTTTGCCTTCGGGAGAACGGCAACAGTAGGCCTCCGCCTACCATTTTTAAACTTTGTTCGAATAAAACTGTGGCGGTTTTTAAGTGTTTCAGTTCTCAACTCTGTCCGATTTCAACTGTCCCTTTTCAGATTTGCTGCTAAGACATACTCATCTGTGGTGGGGATAGATGATCTACTATTCATACCAAAAATATCCTAATTAGGTATAGTTGAAATCTGACGCAGTTTATTTTCAACACAGTGCTTGAAGTTCTTTCTGTTGAAGTTATTTCTGTTTGATCTAAAACTTGTTTCTACAAGATTTGTAATTCATTTTTCACAAAACCAATTCTATTCTTCAGGAATCAATTCTTGAAAATTTGACATTTTCCCCAATAGAATTTCGCTTTTCCACACGCATAGTATTTCAGTACCATTACTAACATGTAACTTCACCCCACCAATCAGCTCCCTCGCAAGCGCCTGCTGTTGTCTCGTGTGATTGCCGTGAAGCGAGATCCGCGATCGAACGAGGAGACCGATCCGGACGTGGCGGTCGCTTCCGTGATCCGAGTGCAGCCGAGGCCCAAGGTCCCGGCAGCGATGCAGGCCAACAAGAACCTGTTGCTCAAGGCCATGGCCGAGGCTCAGAAGTCGGTGGCGTCTGCACCAATCAGGCAGGAGGTCAAGGTAACGTTGATCACAATCTAAAACCAATTATTTGATCACCAGTTGATTAACGTTCAAATATTCTTTAATTGTGGCTTGTATGATAGTTCTTGTATGATAGATATTGTTAGGTACACCGAGCGTCAATGGCGACCCGAATTTAAACTACAGTAAATAGTTTTAGATTTTTCCTAATCACTTCAAATTCCAGAATATTCTATTCAAACTCCAACCATTTCTAATTTTTTTGTAGTTTCTTAACTCCTGCATGTAAATTTTACAGGCGGAACCGGAACAGTTGTTCACTCGCAAATATCGGGACGTAGCACCCGAAAAGATCAACATAACACTCGCTAATACCAAGCAAGAGTCGGACGAAGATGAGGAGATGGAGGAAGATAAGGAGGAGGCGATGATCAGCAGAACTCTAGCTATTGTCAATCAACGGATAAAAGAAGCAGCCACGCGATCAGCCAATCATGGCACGGTACAAGTGGATGGCAGGGGTGTAAATCAGTGGCAGAAAACGACGGCCAACGAGAAGACCGATAGCAAGCAAGGTAAAATGCAAAACTATTTTTTTCGAGTACTGTACTTTAATGAAGAGTTTCACGTTTCGTTTATTCAACAACAAATGTGTCTATTTTTAATTCATATTTAGGGAATAATTCTAGAGTTCTAGTTTGATATTCATGGGTGAGCATATCTCCAAATCCACGTTTTAGATTTTATAGATTCGGATTCGGTCTAAAATGAAAGATTCACAATTTTGAACTATTCGACAGTGGGCCCTATTTCAAATCTGCCTAGTTTCCTTGCCCTTTGTTTGTATTTTCACATTTGCGGCACCGATACAAGTTACGCTTGGACTAGTTAAATTCACCTTTTCATAGTTGATTAAGTATATAGACTTACAAATATTTTCTACTTGATGCTGAGACTTGCACTTACTGGTTCACTTGCATGTTCTATAGGAATAGGGCTGCAGTATTGCACTCCCATTATTGCATTTCACTCTACCAACAAAAAAGGTTTGGGTTTGTATTCAGTAATTTCGATGAAGATTCGGTTTGGATTTGATTCAAAATAGAAAACACGCATTCACACCAATTTTCATATTCATATTCAGCAGAATAATTCAGGGTCAAGTTTGATTATGGTAATATAACTAATATTATAGAAATTCTCTTCAATATTAGTTTGTAATAGAGAAGGATAAGCCGCCCCCATGGCTCAGCCAATTATTGTTAGCCTAGGAAACTAGAGTCAGGTCGGGCGTGGGTTCGAGTCCTGCATAAGGCATGAGTTTTGTAAACGTCATTTCACCTATCATCGTTTCATTTTCCCCTGCTCATGCGTACCCCGTATAACCTAGCTGGTGGTGGGGTCGTTAATCAGCATTAAAAAAAGAAAAGTAGGATGTGTCTTGCGTCGAGGTACCAACACAACTATTTAAAGTACAATATTCTCATCTCTCTCTCACCCAGGTGGCAAGCCAGCGCAAGCGTCACCGCCCTCAGGCGACGAGCAAGCCAAAGCCAAGAGTGAAGCGGAGGACGAAGACGAGGTGCTGGAGGAGATCTACGAAGAAGACGAGGGCGACTCGGTAGTCGGCAACGTGTCTCCTCAACAATACAGCGAGGTAAATAAAACAACTACGACTATCGTACTGTAGGTCGTCTGCCATTGAGACTGGTGGAAGACTTCAGCATGGTGGGGAATGGGTATCTAGTTCTGTTTGCCAACAGAAGTATTTTCTGTTGGCAATATGTATAATAGAAGAAATAAATAGAAGAAAAACACAGCTCAGAAATGACTAAAAACATACTTTTTCTCGAGTTCTTCCTGCCGCGGCTACACTGTATCAGACCGTGATCGTCTTCATTTGTAGTTCCAGGAAATGAGCGAAGGGGTCGGCAACGTGTCGCCTCTGAATGACATCGAGGAAGACGACATCGTGGCCGACAACGAGGAGTACGTGCCGAGTAAAGCACAGTACAGCACCGAGGACGAGCCGGAGCTGCAACACAGTTATAATAATAGGAGGTAAGCTGCTGGTTTGCTAGCACTGCCGTGACACTCTGTCTATCATTTTTGAAGGAGCCATGAAAAAACTCCGTGTAGGAAATTTACGTTAGGTTTTTAAAGCCTTCAAATGAGCATGTGTTGAAAGGTGAAGAAAAAGCTAATTTAGGGGAACCAGTGTAGCTAAAATTCGTATAATTAGCCCTAATTAAAGAGAGCAATAATCTTTTTTACTGTAAATCAAATCCAAATTGGGATTTTTGGGTCAATTGAATCTCAATCTCAAATCAAAGAGGGTTACAGTAGGGTCTAACTGTATTCTCTAATTGAATACTTCTATAGGCCTACAAATATAGATTAGAAAAAAGTTACACAATTATTTAGTGAAACCTTTATGCATCGTTCCCGGATTCGTTGATTTCCCACTTCCTTAATTTATTTTGTCCCGTCCTACTCTCATACAACCAATGATGAATTTTCCTGTTTCAGTCGTTTTCCTGATTGGATGTTATTTTTAAAGGGGGATGGGGGCCTTGAAAAACCATTGATAGAGGTTTCACCGTAATTTTCAATGTAAAGTTAACGATAATCAATGTATCATTTCACATCGATTGGCACCCGTAGTTACGTTCATAGTTATGCCTCGTTCACCGTGTGTTGACTGTGTTCCTCACGTCTTCTGTCTCGCTCTGATTACTTCAGGTCGGCTCGTGCCGGCAACACCCAGTTCGTGGTGACCCTCGACGGCCTTGACCCGCTCACCATGTTCAACTCGCGCAAGAGGACCGTCGAACAGCAACACACCGAGCGGCCCGCGTCTCCGCTACCCGTGCCGGAACACGAGAGGTGAGAACACGCTCCTCTCAATCTCCGCAGCGTTTCAATTTCAACGTTGAGAACATTGGAATTCTTGAATTTCCCTGTGTGTTTCACTCTTTGAAATTTCAATAATTAACGATGAAATATTTTTTAATATCAACACAACTTGTTTATTTATATTCATTCTTATATTTTGAAAACCAGGAGGAATTCATTTTCAGTAGGTCTGATCTCATCTTTTATATTGATGAATGCTCGCTCACTGCAATTGGAAACAGTAGTTGCCCTATGTAGGTTAGTCAACTGAGGCACCGTTTTAGAAAATAATTACACCATAGGGCGTAGGTTCGACTTCCACAAAAGGCATGTTTTTATGTATACGTCCTTTCACATATGGTCACTTCATAGTTTCATTATCATCTGCTCATTCATACTCCCGCATATTTTAGCAAAGCTGTTATGTTGCCGTCAATCATGATATATCCATATACCGGTACTAGAGATTCTCGACAACCTGACATAAGTTACTTTATTTTTCAATTTATAAACCAGAACAGACCTTAAATTAAGTTTCTTCTTGAGATCTCAGCTCGGTAGATGAACATGCTTGTATGCATACAGGATCCACAACTGGCTGTTATCGCTAGAGCGTGCCAAGGAGGAGAAGGAGCGGACGGAGCGAACGGCCTCGCCCGTCGTCTACAAGAAGCCTCGGCTCGCGTCCACCGTGGAGTTGGCCAGCGCTGTCAGCAAGCCCGCCAAGACGGCGGCGACTACCGAACGCTGCAAGTACTGGCCGGCGTGCAGGCAGGGCGACCACTGCGAGTATCTTCACCCCACCACCACTTGCAAGTACGTTGCTAGTAACTAGTCGTTAATTCACTCGGAATTAATGACTTTGTTTCCTCGCGCTTTGACGTAGCAAGATATAACATCCAGCAAGCAATCAAGTGATCACATTCCTTGAAACAACCGTCATTTGCTCAATTTCTATGCTCTTTATTTGATGGGTAAGAAGAGGCGAAGCACGTTGAGCTGTTCGCAGCTATGTGTGTAGACCAACTGAGTGTGACCTGACCATGACAACCGAGTACACTTGATTAGTGAGGCCCTCTCAACTAATTCTCACACATAGTTTCGGCTGGTAGCATAGTTTTCTCTAGCGCTCACTATGAAATTGACTAAATTCTAACTGGGAACAGTGATGATTATTGTGGAAAAAGAGTTTTTTGGTTAATCCAAATTGTTATGAATCAAAATCATTTTTTCTGGGTTTACTATATACTTACTGATGTTAACAAAAATTTTATTTACTTGCTAAGCAAACGACCTTCTTCGTTTGTGGATATAAACAATGACGACTTACAAATATCACACAAAAATGCATTTTATAATAATAGGGTATTCAATACACGTAGTTGGATATCTCATAAATAACTTGAATAAGTAGCCTATTAATTATGTTGCCTTATTGTTGTTTACTACCATGCTCGTTGTTTGTTTTCTAGATCGTTCCCTAGCTGCAAGTTCGGCGACAAGTGTCTGTACGTTCATCCGAAGTGCAAGTTCGACACGTCGTGTACCAGACGCGAGTGTCCGTACTTGCACCCCGGCGTTCGACTGCCCACAGGACCCGTTCAAGGTAACTCACGCTCGATCGTGATCGTACTGTTCACTGGGTTGATATTGTGTACAATATATATATTGTGTAGTTAGGGAAGAACATCTGTTCGCCGCCCTCGTTAGCTCAGTCAGCTGAGGCACGCTTCAGAGACTGAAGTGACCGTTGGGCGAGGGTTCGAGTCCCGCTTAAGGCATGGGTTTTTGTAAATGTCCTCTCACCTATATCATCACTTCATCGTTGCATTTATCCCATGCTCATTCGTACCCCCATATAACCTAGCTGTTGGTGGGGTCGATAAGCAACATTAAAAAAAAAACATCTTATCAAGATTTATATTTGATAGATTGAAACTATGCAAAAGTAGACAATCTCTCTCATTAGATTGAAAGTAGGGTAGTTTATTCATGGGGTTGTGCGAACAGTTCGAAAACGAACTTGAAATTGAACTTTTGTTGCTTGTTCGAAATCGAATGGTATGTGTTCGAGAACAAACTTTCTCGAACTTTCGTGCACGTTTGTTTCAATTGTACGCTCTTCTTTTCTGAAGATAAATCTCGAAGGCTGCGAGTTGCATGACAGTATAAACTGTCGTGGCAACCTAGTTGTGTTTTGTCAAAAATATGTATTTATTATTTGTATTTGTAAGTATTAGGTTTCAAGTAGCCCTAGTAGCCATGAATAACCTGAAAACCTAGAACATGAAAAAAATGGTTTACATTCGTGGCGCATTTTCCCATTATTTCTAGCGTTTCTAGTAGCCGAAGAAGTCATTTTTATCCGCAAATTTGTCAATGATGAAGTACTGTTAACAAAGTATGTTCTTTATTTTATTCCAGCCGTACTACCCCTTAGTCGAGTCCGCACTTCTCACACTCAGCCTGTCTGCAAGTTCTACCCCAAGTGCAGCAACGTTAACTGCGCTTTTCAGCATCCGATGGTAAGTGCATCTCGGGCGTTGTCGACAGTTTACAAAATGGTGACAGTGGTTGGATATTTTCGAATGAATTGACAATGATAGGAAAATGCCGTTCGTGAGTGTCGACTTGAGATGCTCATTCGTACCCGTACTCCCAAATATTATAGCTGATTTTAGTGGGGTTGTTGAGTAGAGAATCGTTCGTCACGGTTCATCGTTTTCCATTATGTCCTAATTGTGAGGTAAGAAGTGGGCTCAAGCTGTACTGTTCTGTAATGTTTATCATTTTAGGCCAAACAAACCTACTATAATTCATCTTCTTTAATCTCAAGGTAGCCACTTTCATGGCTCATTCAGCTAAAGCACCACTTTTAGAAAAGTCGGACGTGGGTGCGATTCCTACGTAGGGCGTGGGTTTTAGTAAATATTATTTTATCGTTCATTTTCATTATCACCCACTCATTTGTACCTCCATATAACCTTGCTTTTGGTGGGGTCTGTAAGCACCATTTAAAATGAAGCTACCATACACGCCAATTAACGACTAGTGAAAGGCGTGTCTCATTAATTGGACTTATATTACAATTCATTCAAATTAGAGGTACACCGATTGGCAAATCTTACATATTAAACAGCCTACTCGATTGGATGCTATGTTTTGTGATGTCAGAAGGGTGGGGAGCCAGAGGGGTATTTTAAATATCTATGTTCGTGTCCGTTACAGCCGTGTCGATTTGGCCGATCGTGTACGAAACCCGACTGCGTATTCTTCCACGAGGAAATTCCGTCGACAGAGAAACTGAAGTGGGTGAAGACCAACTAGCTTATTCATCACAACAGTTTTATACCCTGTCTCTAGCCACCGTAGCCATAGTTACCGCAACATTCATGGTGTACTTCTGTTTAGAAGAGAAGCAAGTTAAGTGATTCAATTACTTAATACACATATATGTGGTGGTTTGGTTGGTCTTAAGTTTTGTTTGCAACTTGAATTTGTTGTAATCTCCTGTCTTTCTTTGTTTCACTAATAAATATAAAAATATATTAATGTGTGAATTTAAAAACCTAAAAATACCATGTGTGTTGACTGTTTATATTTATGTATATTGGTTTCACCTTCCACTTCATTTGTTTATTATATTATTAGTTATAATAATTATCAACTCGTGAAGAATCTTGAATGAGGTTTCATTCATTTACTGCTTTAAAATATAGCAGAAAGAACTGTCGAATAGGCCTACTGTATTTGTTATCGTATCTAATGTAACTGTTAAATTGTGAATAGTACCTACTACCTACTCCCTACCTAGTTTCAAAATAGTTGAATGAGAAGTAGATTATCACTTTCCGGATCAAGTGTCGTTTGTCCCATTATTACGATTCATAATGCATGTTAGAAAGATTCGGTTTCCGTAATTTTGATGACGGTTCGGTTTGGATTCGGTTCGAAATAAAAAAAACATGGATTCGCACACTTCTAGTAAGTTGGTCACACTATCGTAGATACCATTCAGGACTTGGAAGGGGCATAGAAACATAATAACAACATCTACAACAGTAATTGGATTATATATACATTCATATATTTTACATCACCAGTATTTACATTATACCATAGTTTCTTACTCTACACACTTCTGTCTCCCTGATTCATTCTATCATGTACTCTAGAAGATCCTGTTATTTCTACTCAATTACTTACATCATCATCATTTTATCTACATTTAAAACATTTTATTCACACTTACATAATATACCAGTCTTGTCCACACTTTATTTCATATTACTCATTTATTTAAAGATATAGAGCCAAAGTTCAATAGAATTATAATTATATAGTTCTGAACTTGAACGGGTCATTTTAAAATAACAGGATTAAGGTAATGTAAAGTATCTCGAATACATAGAAGTAATACAGGGCTTGAATCGAATGGGAAAGTCCGTTTTCTGTTTGTCTGACATTTGCTGAATGTTGTACAATATCACAAGGTTGGCTGGGTTAGTCAGGTAGAAAAAGGACTTTTACTTTTGGTTCAAACTTCAAGACTCTGCAGAGTAAATTTGAATTGTAATATCAACAAATTGTAGCAGTTTTTTCAAACATCAACGAAGTTTCAATATGATAGTGAATCAGTTAGTTCAACCTGATAGTGAATCTCATTTCAAGATTTCGTTCAAACAAATCATACCTTCATCCCACTATGGCACTGTCCCAACAATGTTTGTTTCATTTGGTTCCCATAGCAATGAACCAACGAAACATTAAGAACTGTAAACCAACTCTAATAATTATATCCTAATAATTATACTCAACAATGATAACTCGTTTAGATATAATTTTAGATACGAATATGTGGATGAATTTATTGTATTTATTTCACTTTTGATATTTTCTTTCTTCATTTTCACAGCTATAGACTGGTATTAGGCCCTACCATTATCACTCATACCAAATTGAGGTAAATACTAAATAATACAGCATACTCATCAACTAAATAGTAACTATATTTACAAATTACACTCTAAAGTATGTCCCTGGGGCCAGTATTACAATGTTTAGTTATTAGTTGAAGTAATGTTTTTTTTGGCCAACTTATGTCATTCAATCACACGTAATATTGGCGCTAAGATACCTACTGAACTTATATATTACAATAAAACTGTACATTTGATAATTATTTATTATTTTAGAATAATAATATAATAATTAATTGGAGAAATCGTATATGCAATGCATTATCAATATCATAATAATTCTTGGGGTTGTTGATTAACGAATACCAACACTCATCAACTAATATCGATATTGCTTGTGATTATATTTCTACAAAGTTGAAAAGCTACCATGTAATGAAAGGTTCAAGCATTTTTAAACGTCGGGAGTTAGAAGGAAATAGAATGTGGCATTGAAATCTTAATCGTAAATAATTATCTTGAATACTATAGGGCTTTATGGAATTTAGGCTAATTTCAGAGAATGCAGTTATTTATGTGTAGGTCTATATCACGAGGAAACCCTACGTACTAAAGAATATTTCCATAGGTTAGTTTTTTTATATTACGATGTCTATCAATATCTATCGTTGTTAGATTACAATGTCAATCACTATCGTAAGTTGAGCGATTGTACTCCCATATATCTGAAATACAATTTTAGTTGCAAAAGAATTTGATAGCAAGCTAGGTGAACAATAATCACTTGCAATGAAAGTATGTAGATTACAGATGGATTAAGAAGTCGTGAACCTCCTTACTATCGGTGCAGTAAATGGAAGAACCTTCGCAGTTACGTATTCAAATTATAACTATTAACCCCCAGACCCCCACTACAGTCGCAGAACTTTACAACTACAAAAGGTGTATCGTCACCGAATTGTATCTCTGCATACACGTACAAATAAAACTACAAAAGTTCTGACAACGGGCCAGCTATGATAGATTCAGGAGGCAGTTACTTGCTGAACCAATTATAAGTAGGCCAACCTGTTGCGTGGTCCAAATAAGAACCAACTGCCATAATTATATTATTATTATTAGAAGTAGTAGTATGGAAGTAATGGAGTAACAGAGTGTTAGGTGAACAATTATCAAGGTGTGATATGAATTGACAACAAACGAATTAAATATTAACAATAACTTAATTAAATTTATATAGTGTAATGAATACACAAGAAAAAAATCTGTAATTATGATTGATTAGACTGTATTATAAATAGTAGTGGTGATATTATTAGCAGTTCAAAAGTGAAAAGTCTAGAGGTGACAATATTACGTTATATTTTAGCTAGCAGATATCAAAACTTATTTGGCATCTTAACTCGTAGGAACTTGCTTCTTAGTTCACTGATTTATTTAAATATATACTTACTTTCTTCCTATTTTTTCTCACGGTTTGAATTTTCACCCTTAAAGGCAGTATTTTTCCTTTGACCTGTTGTCATTTTCATACAACTGACGTCACTCACTGTTCTTTGACATCATCATCTTGATACCCACCGCATATAGTTGCTATGGTAAGCAATGCCACGTGACAGCTGGCTGAAGTTCGTAAGTGGGAATCTGAACTTGGTAGTAAATGTTCGAAACCGTTCTGGTACTAGTGTCCCTTCAACGGACCGTTCTACCCCTAGTGCTGTTTCACCGACTTCGTCTTCTGCTTTAACTTGTCAGTGGTTTTAAAGACCTTGATGGCTTTTCTTGTTGCCAGAGTCATTAGAATAACCGCAGTTAACGCGATTAAGAAGAGGTCTATGGAGAAGTACTGGAAGAAGTTGAGATTTCTCGCCGGAGATTGGAGGTGGAAAGCACCCTTGTGTCTGATCACGTATTCCACCCAATAGATACCCTGTTGGAGCGGCGTCGCTGCTTGATCGCGGAGAAGGTTAGAGCGTTTCTCAACGTTGTCGCGGTATCTAAGGAGCAGAGACGAGCACATATTTAATTGGTTTTCATTGCTGCGTTTCCGTGGCAACCTGTTTCTATTGTGTGGTAACAAAATGTATGTCATGCGGGATGCCTAAACACTCCATCCAGTAATATTAAAAACCTTGTAGTGTTAATTTTCGACATTTTATAAAAGATATAGAGTATATCTGAAAATAGAAAAAAATGACTAGAAATGATTTCATCAACATTTCTATTTTTACTGAAGATTTTTTCAAATTTATTCCTCCTGTGATTTTCTCACATAATTTAATTTTTTTTTAATTGTTTGCCAAGTACTCCTCAAAAAGCACAGTTCTGTTCTATGTTGGACTATTGTCTGGGAGCATTTGTTTTTATTTGTTACCTCTATTGGCCCGTTGAACACGCACAAAAAAAACACAAACAAACAACTTTTTCCCTGTATTTAAAATTGAGTTTCCTTTTATACTCATTTAATTTTTTTATAAGTGTCTTTCTCGGATTCACCCACGCTCCCCTCACAGCTAGTGAGATATAAAATCAGTCCTGTGTTCGTACCTTGGGTCGTGCACGATCTTGTTGATCGCCCTTAGCAACCTCTCCGCCGTGACCTGTGACAGTTCCATCTTGACGGCGTACCCGTCAACCTCCGCCTTCATCGCGTTACTGTCTTGGTCGCAGAACACTGGCATAGTGACTACAGGCACGGCGTGGTAGACTGTCTCGAAGATGCTCAACAAACCACCGTGGGTGACGAACGCTCGGATCTTACGGTGGCCTGCAATTCAATACACAAAGTTTGTGGTAAGCAGTCGAACTTACGAAAAGGTTCAAAATAGAGCGCCGTAAATTGACACAAAGTTTGTTCCCCAATTAAGCCAAGGATGAAAAGGTAGTCTAATTCGAAAGTGACATCACAAAAGCTATTTTACCACCCCAATTTCATATTCCATATTTCATTGGTTAGCAAAGAATATATAAGTTCATTCTACATTCATTGATATCTGTAGGGGCCTGTAAGTAGATATTCTGCAGTGAAATTTGCAGGAATGAGAGAACATTCTTCATTGTGTTCTACATTGTATTGTATCTACATTGTATTCTACTTGCATGCAGGGAGAGAATTGGAGGTTGATCGAGTAAATACTTCCTCTATAGGCACTTGAACATTGTAGGATCGTCAGTACCTACTCAATGTTGGTAATCAGATTTTATTTAAATTCAACTAACGAGAATATCAGTTTCAATGGGTATTATTTTTTACTTCGCGATGGGTGTTCGAGTGGCTAGCACGCTGAACCATCATTGAGGAGACTAGAGTTCGACTCCTGCCATGGTCGGCCATCCTGACGGAGATTTTCCGTGGTAATTCCCTGTGTCATTTCTTACTGGGATAGTTCCTTAACAACAGGTCATGACCGACTCCTTTCCAATCCAAAAATTATCTTATCAATCTTAAAATCCAATCGTGGTTATCCAATCTGATCATCTCGTTCATCATTGAATGACCCATCATTGACATCATCATCATCATCATTGACATCATCATCATCATTGAATGACTCCCATAAATTTTAGTCTTCAGTACAGTGTGTTGTTAAACCTGATATTTATAAAAAATTAAGTATTATTGTTGGTCCTAGTTGTAAACCATTATATTCACTTACCAAGAACGTCTTGCTGAGGTAACCAACGTCCCAAGTAGACATTGGAAGGCACGTCGGACATGCTTCCGTTACCGGCTTCCCACTTCCATAGTACTTTATACGGTAACTGTGAGAACACGTTGACGAATAACAATCGTAGATATTCGGGCATGTTTCTTGTTTTCACTGAAGAACCCATGCTGACGTAGATGAAGCCTTGATCGCCTCCGTCGTTGATGAACTCTTCGATTTCCTAGACAGAGAACAACGTCGATGATTATAATTCTAGTTGCTGTAAGGCAACGTCATGTGACAGGTTCAATTGCTGGCAAGATGGCTTCAAAATGCAATTCGTCCATGTCAGTGAATCGACTGTATGTCGTGTTCGTCGTTTTAGTTGATAAATTAGTTATGGCGTCCCTAAGCTGAAAAATAACTAAATTCGACTTGGACTTATCTCGAGTTCTTAACTTATTAGTAAAATATTTTCAGTTTGTTAAATGAATAATTACATTACCATTAATTATTTCTTTTGGGTTGATTATATCACCCTTCTGGTGCCTCGTCTAAACAATCCTACTTCCTCATTCTTAGCTTTAATTGGGGGAGTGACTTCATGCCAAGTTGTTTTAAAATCAAAAATCAAAATGAGGTTATTGGAAATTCTTCTAATTTAAAACATGTCCAAAAGTAAATAACAAGTAACTGCATGATTGGCAAACATTGTGGATGGTTGAATTCACAAGTCTTTAACACGGCACCTCCACCGATATTGTAAATATGGATGTATATCACGGCACCTCCACCGACATTGTATATATTGATGTTTTTTCGATAGTTTGAATCTAAATATCAGTGACATCTCGAATAAGAAGAAATAAGAGTGATGTAAATTCAGTCAGAATCAAGATAGAGGGAAGGAAAGCAAGGGAGGGAGGGAGCGAGCAGAAAGAGTAGTGTCTTACTTTGGGCAGCGGCTTGGCAGGCTTGCAATGGATACAACCGACTTCAGCCACGTTGGGCAAGTACGCCCTGGGGTAGGTCACGGCCGCGTTACTGTTCTGGAGGATGAAGCTGACGTTCTTGGCCATCTCCATGATTGGTGGCATGTCCGGCCAATGGCGCGTTAGAATGTCGTGCACGAATACATTGACGAGTTTGTGCAGACCGGCGACGAGCATGTGGTACATGGCATTTTGGGCCCTGAAAGCGAGAGAGAGAACAATCATTAGACTGGTTGGCCGAACTGAACGGAATTTGTATTTTTTTTATCTGTGCGTAATTTTCACCAATATATAATATAATGATATAACCTCATGAAAACTTATTGAAGACATACCTTTATGTAACTTTATAAATTATAAACCAAGACATCTAATTAAATTAGGGCCTATGCATGATATGTGTGAGATTCAATTTTTCTTCACTATATATTTAGTCGCGTCCAACTAGTACGGTTCGAGTACTTCATCCAATTGCATTCACTTCGTAGACATTAGAAAAAGCAGGTAAATACGTTATTCAGTAGTATACACTCTATCTTTTGGTCGGAAACTATGTCAGTGAGGTATACTAATAAAGAATGTGACGCCGTTGCACAACGAGTCCCTGACTATCGTACCTTCATGACGTCGCTCATACACAGCTCATCGTTTGGTAAATAATAAGCTAAATGATTAAACATCATCTAATTCAGACTGCATGAACGTATTTTTGCATAAAAACAGGTATACCACGAGTATAATAATCCCACTTACCTCTCGAATAAGTTCATGTTATCAGTCAAGGGCTTTGCGAAGAACGGCGTGACAGAGTAAGGTGCAGGACTTCCTGACATCGAGATGGTTCCCGTGTAGAAGCCAACAGTGTTGATGTACATGTATGGCGCTTTGTAATGGTGGGCCAAGCCGAAGGCGCATTCCGGGTACGCGCCGTCCATTACTATCAAGTCGAACCGTCGGCCAGACTTCAGTAGGCTGTGGGTCTCTGGGTCGGACATTAGCGCGTCACAAGCCTGGAAGATAGAGGCGCTTTATTGGTACGAATCAATAGTCGACTGAAGTGATAGGTGTGGCTTGTTAATCGGCCACCTAGATCTGTACAATTTGATCGAGATGATATGATTGGAGATTTAGCCTCAAAGTTATGCCACAGTCTTTTCAAATAATTGAACAACAATTTCCCCCAATGTGTATTCTCCAATCACAACGTCGGTATCAAAACAACTTCTCAAGTTGCTATGGTAACCTGACAACGAAGCCAGCTCCTTAAGAATGTTCCAAGTTACCTGATACGCGTATCCAATGGTTTCTCCAATAGTCACAGGCTCCTCATTCCTGATCCTGGATCCGAGCAAGTCCCAGTTGGTGAAGTTCCTCACGAAGAACACAAGTCCTGGCGGAGTGATCTCTTCCAGATTGGGAATAGCCTGCAATAATGTAATCATCTTATATTTGTTTCTACATTGTTGACATCGAGGTTAGTTTGTTATGGTGACAAATGCGATATTATACCACGGTATGAACGCTTTTCCTATTCGAAAACGTGTTCGGATAAGAACGAAGTGTGCATGATGAAAATTTTGATTGCAATGTTTTTATACTTTCGTCAAACATTTTCCATATGATAATAGAGAGTTCTTGTAGTTTGAAAGCAGATTAATACAAAGAAATTTGAGGTCAAATCGGGTATTTTATTTGGAAAATTCGTAATTTCATTTAATTGGCATAAATCCCGAAATACCACGGTATATAGGCCTACGTTATAATCTGCATGATTCGAAGTTCAACAGTTTTTATGGGAAGTGCAACAAATATCTAAGATTTCAGTGAATCTTGAAGTTGGGGTGATCATAAGCTCCATGTGAACATGGTGATATTTAGAAAATTACCAAATTTTCAGTATCTAATCGAAAGTTTTTGATAAGTTACCGATATGTGTATTTGAGTTTCCCATTTTCCAAAGCATAGCAAGAAAAGTCGCTCCCACACGCTTTGCAATATGACCGGCGAAATGTAGTAACAAAACAACCAACAATGAATATTATTTAAATATATTGAAAATCATATTGTTATAAGTCAATTTGTGCCAGCTTATTCTCTACTATACTTGTATCTACGGAAAAAAAAGTTTCCGATCGATTTCCCCCTCTATCCCACTATTCCCACACCACAATAACGCACAGGTGGTTCACTCCATCATCTGTCGTCTCGTGTAAACAATTACTTTCCACAAGTTATTCAGTACCAATAAGATGCGTGCAACACTAACTGGCGATTAGGCCTGTCTTACCTTGTCTGGGGGGAAAGCGTTGATGAAGGTGATGTTATGTCCGCGCTTGATCAGCCCGCTAGCTAGCTCCAAGAAGGGTATTTTGTGACTTTTTGTTCCCCCCATCGTGATCAACAGGATCTGGGAGCCGTGACACATTGCCAGCGTCACGGCCAGTAGGAAACACAACATTCGCACTGCCATCTGGAAGCAAACGTAATTGTACAGTTAGTTATCTGATATTTATCTGACAGATCTTATCACATTTATCTGATAGTTATCTGACATAATGGGAAATTCACATCGCATTACATACATCTATAGATAGTAGCATAAACGTAAGACATACTACCAAGATAAGTCATGAGAGAAATGTTGAATTAAAATTCCCCTCTACTTTCCCCCCCCCCCCCCCCCCCCCCCACCACCATCACTTCGTTACCTCAGAGTGGTAAACCAATAGATAGTGAAAACTGCATGATGAATGTGGTCAGTGATTCGTAGAAACTAAGCCTCCACAATGTAAAACTCCCAATTTAAACAAACATTAATAACATTAATAACGAAAACACATGGTTTTCTGATCATGCGGTCATACTCATCCCAAGTTGATGCCATCGTTGCTATATATGATACATTTAATTTGTGGGTCATTTCTATATCTGTTAGCCGTATCAGATTAGGCTTTAAGTATTTATAAGGCTAAACGATTATTGATTCACACATTTTTTTTGTCTTGTATATTTAGTAATCTGCTGGGTGAAATCAATCAACTTGATTCAATTCACAAATTGATAATTGATGGAAGGGGGAATTCCCCCTCCCCCTCCCCCCAATTATTATCGTATAGTCAGCAAAACCTAATAATACAGGTTCATATAATATACAAAACCAGTGATACCAATTAAAATTAATCGATTATATTAGTTACGGAAATGTTGAATGTAATACTCGAGAGCAATAACACAGTATGCGTATGACGTCACCGTCACGTGGTAGTGTTGACAAGAACGTCATGTGATCTATCCTGAGCCTCTGGGGTACATTGATCTATGACGTCGTTCAAACGACGAACATTGTATAATAGAATATAGTGTTTTAAGGTGGTAGTCCTTATTGACAATACAGTGAAAGAGAGAGAGAGAGGAGGCGGAAAATTATTGTGCAAGCTATAAGTAGTTTAATTTGTCAGTTTACGTCGAATACTACAACATTTTGGTGGAGGTGCCGTGTTTTCCAGCATATACCTATATATAGCGGCTATACTGATTATTGTTTGCCGAACGCTCCACTAACAATTAGGTTATTTGGAAGATAAAAACGATTGTATGATGAATAAATGATGATGGTAAAAATCTTATTATGCGAGACTCGAACCCACGCCCTACTTGACTTCATGCAATTACCAAGGCAGTGTCTTCACTGATATAACCATACGGGTGGCCGGCAATGTGGAGTTTTTTAAAATATATTATTAAATTGTGTACCTACGAATATTATCAACATGTTTGATGAACCATGGCAAAAACTTCACAATATACTAAATAATTCCCGCTATAATTTGAATAATGATTTAACGGAATCAAAAGTGAATGATTAATTGTGACTTCATTATTCTAGAGAAGTTTCCGTACGGATTGGTTTTTGTTTTGATTTTGCGTTTTACGTTCAGCCCT
Organism: Brachyptera putata; assembly: GCA_907164805.1. Lineage (NCBI taxonomy): Eukaryota > Metazoa > Arthropoda > Insecta > Plecoptera > Taeniopterygidae > Brachyptera > Brachyptera putata. The sequence continues at coordinate 25,932,893 of OU015467.1, read as the reverse complement.
GACAATTGAACACCAGAAAAGACCCGATTTGGACCAATTGGAAATGTTCGTTATTGCTCATCAAATTAGCGAACAGGTTGAAAAAAATATTGGTAATTGCGAAGTACATAACTGGTTATGCGAACTCATGAGCTTTAACGACTAGCGATTAGTGTGGCTTCTTAAACGGCCACCTAGATACCCTGATTGGAGATTTCGATTATCTCCCCCTCCTCCCAATAAACAACCCATAGGATGTTTTGTGACGTCGAGGGGGCAAGAAAACGAAAGTAGTCAATTAGAAGATTAAAAGATCAAACAAGACAGCTTGTATGGTGCTTCCTCGGCCGAAATCATACGTAATTAATATGACAAATCTTGGAGAGGAAAGGTATCGGTCTTATTCTGATGTTATGTCATTTTTGATAATCTGCATGTACTAATAAAGTGAAAGGCTGAGAACGTTGAACTTTAACCGCAAGAAATATAATTTTAAATTTAATTATCTTCCAGTCACAAATTGCTCATTACATGAATGCGCTAACATCAGTTACACTAGGCCGCTGGCGTCTGCTAGACTTGTAAGCTTTCACGCCGTGAAGTATCACGCTCGTAATTTTTAAAATATGCATATAATTTATTTTTCATTTTGATTCTAATGAAATTATACAAACAGAATTTTGTGTAAATACTCCTGCTGATGTCGGCGCTAAAATCGAGAACGGTTGAATTATCTTCGCTTTATCACTGGAATTCTGAAATGTTTACCCAACATGCTGTGCAAATAGTAAACTGATGATAATTCTCTACGTTTCGTTATGTGCACACGGTTTCAATTTATGAGGGATATATCTAACATTGTTATAACGATTTTCATTTGCGTAACGACCTAACCAGCAGTTAGGTTATTTAGGGGTACGAATAATCAGATGATAATGAAACAGTAAAGTAATGATATATAGCCGAACGAATTTTACAAAAACCCATGCCTTATACGGTACTCGAACCCACGCCCAACGGTGACGTCAGTTTCTAAGCTGTTCCTTAGTTGAGTGAGCTACGGAAGGCGAACATTGTTAGACACGTTGCGGACCAACCAAAGAACAAATTAGAATGTTATACACTACAGTGTACTCTTTTAACTTGTTGTCAATTTTGACAATCATTCATTGCAACAATGAAACTTACACCACTGAATTCTACTTAGGTTACTAACAGAGTATACACTAGTAATGCTTACATTTAGTTGAATGTGTCTCTGAGTTCGTTATCCAATGCTTTAATATCACACTTCTTGTATCGTCACAATTAAGCCTTCTAGATCGGTACAATCCTTCTAGATCAGTCTATGTTATATAAGCCAGCTTTAGAACACTCACTACACAAGTTCACTCACTGACAATGTACACAACTATGTCTTCTACTGTTGACAGTGGAGGTGTTTTATTATCCGTGTGACGACCTCCCCAATCTCGCACGACCCCCGGCCTTCACCCTCCCTCCTCCACCTCACTGATGGGTAGGACGCCGTCGAACACGTCTGGGAGGTGAGGCGGGGAATGCCACTTAAGACTATACACAACTGAATGAGTGGTGTTATTTTTTTTGTTTAGGGGAAATATTCGTATATATAAATGTATTAGTGACGTAGAGGAAAACGATGTACGGTGGGTTGGTTGAGGACGAGTTAGTGGCTTTTAGATTGGATTTGTTCTTGTCAGTTTTGGTACATGGACTCATAAACTTTGTTTTGGTTGTTCTCTGATGAAAATTTAAATGATTGGCAGAAAAAGCAACTGTATATCTTACAGAGGCGTTAAATCTTCGAAGTTACAGAGAGATTGTGTAACTAATTACCAAAGTTTATACAACTATTTCTTTCGTAGACTATACAATTATCTTTCGTACAGCTATTTTGTACTAATTCAAAACACCCCCACAACCAATCTCCAGTGAATCTTTGGAAATCTTCTCACAGGAAAAAAATGAAAAATATGAAAATATAAAAGCCTACTAAACACTAATTGTTCATGATAGCATTGTGCAATGCTCATATATACATTCACATGAATGAGTGAACTGAACTGAGAAAGTGAAATAAAAAAAGTCTTCGCTATTCGTTCCAAGTTGGTGCTATATTTCACGTAATTGATTCTAGAAAGATATTACGTCATTTGGTTCAATGATTTGTTACGTTATACAAATTTACATATTTTACGTTGAGGTATAATTTAAACCCAGATGTAGAAAAAATGTGTCCTTTTTGTGTTAGCAGATGAACTTGCGTACAGGACATTGGTCCATATTCTGAGTGACGTAGTTAATAATTCATAAGTCTTGCGTTAGTTAGTTTGTAACAATATAGTGAAGAATCTATGTGGTAAATAAAATGTTGAGAAAAGCAATACATATTTAGATGGCAGTGAATAATAAGTTGGGGATCATAAATACTGTACAGAGCATAATTAATATGCCTCTGTCAATTAACTTAAGTAACGAATGACAAACAATCGTGTTTCGGATTTTTTCCCTTGAAAATGGTTTCCCCCAAATAATGTCTTTCGTCATAGTCACGTGACAAAAAACTTTTCATTCTAATTTTTCAATTTTTTCTGTACAAAAAATTCATCACATTTTTTTTCAATTAAATTCTTGAACATCTAGTTTTCATTGAAAGTTGATGAAAGAAACGGTTTCACTGATTTTTTCTGGTCATCATATAAAATAATAAAACTATTTCACTCATGTTGCTTATTATTGATGGCAAACACTTCTAATCTACTTTTAATCGCAACCAACTCAAGTATATTATAACACGTCAATATCTCAGAACCATAACTGAATGGGTGTTGCCCATTTTGTCACATTCTTCACGGAGAAAAATGTAGAAAGTTATTTTGGAAAATTGTTTAATCTAAACTATAATTAGTTTTTTTGTGCCAAAGGTGGTATAAAAAATGTCATATGTTTTTTAGGCACGCGAACCACTGTTTATCGCAGAATACTTTCTTTTCTGGATAGTTATATTAATGTTTCATTCGCAAATCTGATCATTAATCAAAATAGCGTGACTTGATCAAATAGAATTGGCGTGTTACAATATATATTTGTTTCACTTCGAAATATTAAATACTTTACGGATACAAAATACACGTAGCTTCTGAAACAAAAACGATAGAGTAAATTATTGCAGTATTCAACTGAACATCATTTCTTGGTCAATCACACTTCTCAATTCATTCATAATATCAAAGATATATAAGTCACATGTGCGACATGTATAAGTCATATATGTGTGTGTGTGGATGCACACATTTGTCTCCATTATTTTGATAGTGAAGATGATGTGCTATAATACATAGTGGCCATAGAAGAAAATACTAATAACAATCAATAGTTAAAACATAGATTTTACAATTGGGAGAACTGAATTTTCGTTAAAATTCAATTTTTTAAACCAAATATTCATAATTATTATGTTTCCATGAATACTCGTAGTCATCCGTTGTGATGACCCTTCCAAACGATCCTACCAATCATCCTCAATTGAGGAACAATGACTACAAATGTCAAGTTTTCGATGTTAATAAAAAACACTCAGTCATAAAGTCTTGCAATCATATTGTATAATCTCACAGATTGATGTTTTTGTTAGTTTTAACCGAACCAACTTCTCGAGAATGAATTGACAGCGATTTACCTTGGTGCCATCACAACCTTGACTCTACTGTCAACAAAAGAACCAAAATTATAAAACCATTTAATAAAACACAGGCATATAGATTCAAGTTCAATTTTAACCGATGTAAAATTAGTAGTGTCATGTTTTCGACAGAAAAACGATCGATACTTTTTACAACATATGAACATATTGCTTGTATAATATAGCTGTTAATGTTGTAGGCTTCTTACAACTATCACGTGACATGGCCTTGTTGTTATATCATATATAGTGTACCACAAATTGGGTTGTTTGCAAATAGCCACTTCGTTACGAAGTGGCTACGAAGGTAAGATGGGGAGGGCCGAGGGCGAAATGGCGAAAGAAGTGAATCTAAGGAGGTGCCTGAAGATCATATACCAGAATAAAGACGACTCGGTTGTGTGACATGGGTTTGGTTGTCCAACCTAACCTGAATCCTAACCACATTTTACAATCATCCATTGAAAAGTGCCCGAAGCCCATGTCACACGACCAAGTCGACTGTATTCCGGTATACGCTCTTCAGCTCCCCCAATCTAAGGGCGCATTCCAAAATCCACTAGAATCTTCTAGAAGCGTACTGGATCAATTCTGAAACTAGATTTAAATAATTATAGTGTCAAATATTGCATAGCCAGTAAAGCCAGAAGGTTTCGGAAGTGACTTTGTTACGAGAATAATATTGTAGAAATGTGTACGTCACACTGATGTTGATCAATTTTCACATTTATGAACCATATATTGCTGCTGTTTGAATTTGGGCCGAAAGATTTGTCCCCGAAAAACAGTTGTTCCTCTGCTAACTCTACTCTAATACTGTCGCTAGGTCAGGTGCTGAGGTTAGAATCTTTATCAACGAATCGCGTGTGGCTAAAGTGGAGCCCGGAGTGTTTATTGGCTGCAATAAAACTGCTGACTTGGATTTCTTTCTTTTCTCATATAATTGCTAGTGATGAAGACATTAACTTCAATTGCTATAGGAAAACGCAGTATATTCGTTGTGCGATCGAATGTGAGCATTGCATGAAATGACAACAAAGTAATGCAAATAATTCTGCAAACAGTCAGAATACGCTTCTGTCAAGTAACGTCACTCATTGTTGAAAGAGAGTAGAGACAGACAACAATGTCCATCAATTGTAATTAAGCAATCAGCATGTTTGGCAGTTCATGAGTTCGCTGAATTGTTATGATAACGATTTTTGGGCATTTACTAGTTGACGGAAGCGAGGAGGTCAGAGTGTAAAGATTTAAGAAGACTTTCGTTTCTTCGAAAGATACTTACAATTTTTAATTTTTAATATTTTTATATTCTCTATTAACCAGCTTCTTGATCTAGAAGTAGGCTAGACGTGCATTACCTTCCCTGATCTGATGAAATATAAAGTAGGCCCGAGTTAATAATTTGATAACCTGCTCGCGATATGTATATGATACACGTTTGGCTAATCTCTATATCTCTCTGTAACCGACATACAAGCAAGACATCCCAGATGATTATCTCTCTGACAATCTCCCAACGATCATACTCTCTCTCTATCTCTCTCTCTCAATCTCTCTCTCTCTCTCTCAATCTCTCTCTCCTCTCTCCCTCAGAATACACAATTAAAAATGAAATGTTGACAATGACAATGTAACATTTTGATTAATTGTCATTGTTGAAATACACACGCGCTTTATTTTGTGATTTTCATTAGTTCTACTGTTCACCACTGACACCGTGCCTGCAACTTTTGAAAATTTCAGTAAAAAATATTAGTAACAATACATTTTCAAAGTCACTTTGAGGCTTTGTTTATGCCGTCGTCTTCATCTGTTTTTTTTTTCATGACATATTTGATCTTCCTTCCACAATGAGATTCACCAACGTCATTGAGTGTGAATGATAATCATCATCGTCAACGTCTTATTCAATTACAGTAATGATTATCGAAAACAATCGTTTGTATCATAATGAATATCTGCAAGGCCCAAAATCCATAATTATTCGACAGGTTAAAGTTGTTCGCAAATTATACCGATGTAAAAACTATGTAATGCCACCATTGTTTGACGATGACGTAAGTAAGTACTATGTCATTACATTAACAACATATTAATTCAAGTGATGGTTTTTGTTTCGTCGATTCAATAAAATATTTGTGAAAAAAAAATATGATAGACCTAAAGCCTTGCAATTATCCCTATCACAGATGAGAAAGGAGAATAGACGAGAAGATTCAGATCAATACGAAGATCGATTTTCTCTAATACAATTTATTGGTTTTAACTCCATTATCTCTGAATATATTAGTTCATTATTTATAGTTGGATGATTTAGGCCTATAATGTAGTTATTTTTTGGGGGGAGTAAAATCTTTAAATACTTTAAAATTAATAGATATACAATATAGACTGATAGAGTGTAGTGTAGCATGACCTGTTAATAGTGATAGTAATATAAAAATAGCGAATTATTATTGGTTTGATCACAATGCACATTTGTGACCAGCATATTGAATATTGTTTATAAAATAACATCTAAGATGAAATAATATCCAAGCATTAAACACTTTTTTTTTTCATAAACTGTAAACGTGGAGTGTATAACGTTGTCTGCTGGTTTTAGTGCTTATAATGTCAGTAAACTTTCTTCAGGATGATTTTAAAGTCGCATGATCGACCGCTTTATCTGACCTCAAGTACGTGCATGCTAAGAATTCTTTACAGTATTCGTCAAGAGAGTAGAAACATTTGTCAGCAAAAAACAATTGAACATTAATATTAAATATATCCCTTTCCTTTTTTATAGCATGAGGTAGAGCATTATGTAATTCCCATCTTGCATAATTGGAATATTATATTCAGTCATATGGGTTTCTATAAATAAAACATGTTTATTTATTTATTGCTTGGTCATTTACATAAGTTTGTTCAGTGATATGATTATTAGTAACAACATTATCTCACTGATCTGAATAGTTATGGCAGACAAACGACGCACGAATTTCTAGCAGTAATGACACAAAAAAACTAAATTACCCTAAATCATCCAAACTAATCAACCCAATTGACCTAACCCAATGTCAGTATGACCACAACTGCCAACGTATATTCACGTGTATAGTTATTTTCTAGGCCTACCTATAGTCAAAAAATATATCGTGCCACAAAAAATCGTGTAAAACAACTGAGAACATTTTTGCTATATGAACATCAATAGATTACAAAGAGTAGCGAGGTATAGTGTACATGGTAAAGTGAGAATTTTAGAAGTTTTTGAGGTCTAAGTAGGCCTATACGAATCTCGTAAAAGCATATATACGATAGGTATACTTTGAAATACATGCCAAGCCATGCAAGAAGTGTCTTATTGTACTTGTATCTACGGGAGAATAAGTTCGTCTACCAACTGAATAATTTGAAAACTTATTAGTTACATATTTCACTGCGACTCCAAATTGATGACGCCTTTGAAAGATGCGGTTGTGTTTCTTATCATAATGCTCTTCCTGAAAAATCACAATACTCCAAATTCCAGATATATCAAAATATAAAAGTGCTTTTTGTGTTTGTTGAGTTGGTAGGTTCTTTCGTGGTTACAGGTGTAGTAAATATTATTTGATCGTCTACGGTAAATCTCCTCGGCGCAAGGGCTTAAAGATTGCTCATACCCACTTCGAAATTTGACGGCGAACTAAAGTAGTCTAAAACCAGTGGCAAATAACGTACTCAGCTAATTTATAGAATAAATGAAAAAAGAAATAATTCCAAGAAATACAAATTAGATTTGAGCCCATAAAATGTGGAGAAAATGATCTCGAGAAAAATATCGTGATCTTGAGGAGAAAATGGTTAAAGGGATGGAGGGCCAATTTGTACATTTTGCACACTTTTCTCGTCGTGCCGCGCCACTGTCTAAAACGTTGCCCTACCACAGTAATACGTGCACGTGACTACGTACACGTGTAAGACTCTATAAACAGATGGTCGTCGATTAGTAATGTAATTTTTATTCACCAGGGCCAACTCCAATAAATCTTATGTATAAGATTTTTTTTTTTGAACATTCATGTTTTTTTTATTGTGATAGATTTGTCAATGATGTGCACGAGTCAATTCTGTTCCACAAACTCAAGTATAAATAAAAAATTAATCTAAATAATATATTATGAAATGTACGACTGCCTTATAAAATGAACTTGATAATTCCAATAGCTCATCTATGATACACAGTATTTTTCTATGTACGAATCACCACTTTTTAATTGCATATTCGAGTATATTTGTAATTAAAAAGGGAATAATTGCGAAACAATTCAAATTAACAACATATAGTTTTGCAAGTTGAAGTGCATTTTTAGCTCGAACAGTGCCATCCCTGGTGGCAAGTGAATATAGGAATGAAATATAGAAGTGAATTATAGAATAATGTCTGGGGCATTATTCTAGGTCCACTGTGCTCTTAAGCCATAATAATAACACGTATACAAGCGACAATTAGCAAAGCAGCATTGTAACTCAATGTTATAGTGATGAACGTTTGGAAAGTTTCATATACATGCACATGTGAATGTGCTAAAACTCTTATAAACGTACTCATAAACCTATCAACGAAGAGAGCATAAGAGTTTAGCACGTTAGCACTGTGCTATGTATGCCAGCATATAAATATAAATATATATATATATATATATATATATATATATATATATTTATATTTATATATATATATATATATATATATATATATATATACGTGTGTGTGTGTTGACGGAGGTTCTCGTGGCCGGTGGTACATGGTAAGATGATATCTTCGGTAGTGCCACGTCTTAAAGTTCGCTCATCTACAGACCGACAAGACCTGAAGATGATGGGTGAAATCCCATCGAAACGTCGTTTCCCGCAAACTACAAGACGTGGCACTACCGAAGAAATCATCTTACCATGTATATATATATATATATATATATATATATATATATATATATATATATATATATATATATATATATATATATATATATATATATATATATATATATATATATATATATATATATATATATATATATATATATATATTATATATATATATATATATATATATATATATATATATATATGATGAATATAAAATATTTCGTATTTTAATACATAGTGAATCTATTGCTTACATGCATCTATAGGCTTACAAAATGAACAAATATGCCGGGTTCAGATAGCCTTAATAGTGGATTATCCAAAGTTAAAATTTTCTCCAACTATCGATCACTCTTAAAATCTTAATACGTCTCGTCGAACTAAGATTAATCCTAACAACACCCAATCCCTATTGAACAATTAACTCAACAGCGTGCTGCTAGTCCGGAACCTCCGATTAACCTAGCTATACCATAGCAGCGAACAATCGATCGAACCATCAAAGAGTGGTCACTTTCATTGAGAGGAAAGTGTCAGTAACAATAGTGATCGCCATTTCGTTCCTTTAAGAGATGCTTGAACCTGTGCTCTGTTACTTTCTCTACTACAAGACATTAATTAGTGATAAATGTCAGTCAGTGCGGAAAACAAAGAAGTTTATGAAGATTTAAGATGTATAAGATTGTATGTATTTTGTAGAAATGAGGAAAACGCAGCATTTGCGTTTAGCATGAGCGAGATTTTGTATGAAATAGACTGGAAAAAATGATAACGGTGTACACACCTTGATTTTGATGATTCATCTCTTGATAATTTCAATCATTTTATTATCTAATTGGTTCAACTTGTTGATCACATTTTAATAACTTTCTTAAAAACGAAAATTCACACATTTTGATTGTGTTACTTGATGAGAAAAACACACATTACAGAGAATTGGTGCGAAGCGAGTTCTTTAGAGATATAAAAAATAATGAATCAACATATTGATTGTGACCGTTAAATTGGCTTTTCCAATTTATGTAAAACTTTGGAATAATGTGTATCATTCATGAGCTTAAATTCCGTTATTTTTTCAGAGTAAATATTATTATTTCAAATTTCCTCTCTTGGTTATTCTTATGGGGACTTTCAAACTATCGAATTATTTTTCTCATAAGTTATTAATTAATGGCCATTTTCATGCAATAGTGATTACACTCTTTTTATACTCTTTGCTTAACGACCATCTAACTGCCCAACAGCTAAGTTATTTGGGGGTACGAATGAGCGCATGATAGACGAATAATGAATATTATTTACAACAACCCATTTCTTATGCGGGACTCGAACCCACGCCCAACTCAATTTCATTCTATATTCATGAATATCATTAGCTAGCATGGATTTGTAATTATATCAGGAGGCTCAGGTTTTTCCTGATAACCAATTAACTGATAGGTTCCGTTCAAGTGACGTGCCACGTTGTTTTAATAAGGAGAGAACAATGCCCCCATCCCTCCCCCCAATTATGTTCTCTAATCACTGCGTCACTGACGTTTCTAGTTTATATGACAACCTAACAAATATACGTTATGTCGGCTATGTGTGAAAATTGTCTAACTGAAGAACAATATTTTTCTTTACCCTAATTTATGTTCATTAAAGCGTGTCTTCGTTTGGCTTGAAGGAATTGAAGAAGCAACTTGAAGTAATTTCAATTTTCACAGTCTTGTAGATACGCTAGTTTTTACTTTAACTTTTGATTGTGTTTTTATTTTCACTTTACCGATGACACTTGGCATATTAAGCTTCTGTCAAGTAACAAATGACAAACAATCGTTACCATAGCAACAAAGTAAACTGGTGAACTACCAACCATTCTGAGAGGTCAATTCCAACTGGTGGACATTGTTGTCTGCCTCCTTCAACAATGGGTGACGTCACTTCACAGAAGCTGAATGAACACGAAATAAGATTACTGCGAGATGAGCGAATATTAAAAACCATAAAAATTAACCAAATCGGGTGAAGTGATTGTGATCTGAAACTTAAAGAACATCACAACCCTGAAACCAGATTTCAACGAATAATGACGATATTTATTTTCCTAATTTTAGAGAAAACTAGAAATCATCAACTCAATTTCAAAAATTAGAATTAATTTATGTGTCCTCCATAAGTCGGCTATTTTTCCGATTCGTGACGTAGACATTACTCGATTCTGTGTTCGTTTCTATACATAATCCATCCTACGTCATGACTCACGGTCTATGACAAAACATTAATTATTTATAATTTCTGAAATTGAGATGATGATTTCTAGTTATCTCTAAAATTGGGGAAATAAATTTTGACATTATTCATTAAAATCTAGTTTCAGGGTCGTGATGTCCTTTAATAAAATCATCGATGCGTATCACCTGTTCAACCGGCCACCTGTATTACCGACCAAGCCTGTTGAAGACCAGTAACACATGAGGCGCCACCAGTCCCTCAGGGTATCGGACGTCAAGAATATGAAAGTTGACAGCCCGTTAAATGGTTTCGTGGCTCGGAATTGCGACTTACATTTTCTTCTTACTATATTTGATCATTATTAATGAATCTTGTGTAGATATTAGTTACCTTAGGCTTGTTTAAGGCGAGTTGGCGTGAAAACTGTAGAGAAACGTTTACACCTCAACATCTCATTTGAAGCAGCACGCGATGTGTCCGCAGTTCTCTGTAGCCGTGGGTTCGAGTCCCGCATCCATCCATCATCCGCTCGAAACCCTAACCTCTACCATAACCCCAATCAGCCCAGCTGTTCGTGAAGTCGTTACGAAAACGATCATCATCATCACACCACGGTAGTTTCTATATTCATATTAGGTTCAACTACTCACTGTACTGATCACTACGATCTACTGGCTTCGAAATAGTTCACCGAAAATCACTTCGCCCGATTTGGTTGATTATTATGGTTTTTAATACTCGCTCGGATGATGAGCGGATGATGAGATGAAAGGATATTTTATTAGGTGTTTTTGGAAAGTGGGAAGGAGTCGGTCGTGGCATGTTGTCAAGAAATCATCCCAGAATTGACCTGATCGACAGAGGGAAACTACGAAATACCACTGTCAAGATGGACGACCATGACGGGAATAAAACCCCGGTCTCCTGAATGACGGTTCAGTGTGCTAGTCACTCGACCACTTATTCCAGTCACACCGTTATAGAAATTGCTATTTTTTATATTCATAAGCCATGCAAAACGGTAGATAATTTTTCGCATTGATGGATTTATATTTTTTTATGTACACTGATAAGTACCATTGCTATACTGACTGCTACTGAATTGATTTTTTTTAAACTATCAATTCAACTCAATGTCGTGGGAATGTCATCCAACCGATTAATGTGTCTAGTCAGCCAAACAGCGGTCAATGCGATGAAAACAATTTGAGCCTGGGACATAACACTTAAATCTATAGAAACATTCATCTACATTATGTATTAGCGATATCACCGATAATATCGATTAATTGCTCTATAATCGATCATTAGACATTGGATAGTTTAGATCAATCATCAGTCAATAATCGATTAAAATCGTTCGATAACCTATTATTAAGTATTAGATTATTTATCGATGTTTTGAAACTCCGCTCAAACGTTGCATGCTTCCAGGCGAATAGTTGGCGGATGATATCAATGTGACAAAGAAATTCGCGTGCTCAATTTCTTGATACATTTTCATTTTCATTCTTGTACTTATTATACAGTGTTTTCACACATATTGTGAACAATATTTATTGAATCATATTTTTTCTATCATCAACATAGAATAATCCACTATCGATCGATTCTATTCTAGTCCGAAAATGATCGATTATCGTTCGATCAATTATCATGAAACTTTCGATTCATCGATCTCACTTTTTGACATAGAGTGGCATCTGCATCCGTAACTGTCAACTGTCAACTCATATCTACTATTCTATCTATATACTGTCACCGCGCTTCATATATATATATATATATATATATATATATATATATATATATATATATATATATATATATATATATATATGTATATATATATATCGTTATCGTTGCAAGCACATTTGTTTAATAATGCGGTCAATTTCCATGGTGATGCTAATCCTACTATTATAGCCTGGTATGCAATATAAAATGCAATGAAAGTTTTACCAATGAAAGGAGTTTAGATATTTGTTAAATCATAAATCATAACCTAAAAAAGTTGAACTAAATTACATGGTCTTTGAAACCGGTATATCCATATAGTTAATCCAGTTCTCTTCTATCTATCAACACAAACGGTCGAGTGTGTCCAACGTCCATTATAGACATAGTCATTAAGAATGTTCTTCTATGCTTGAAGGAAATATATATATATATATATATATATATATATATATATATATATATATATATATATATATATATATATATATATATATATATATACAATTGTATGTGTGTCTATATATACTTTATGTCTGGGTAAACCAATAGAGATCAATTATTGTTCAATAAATCAATTACATTTATTTCAAAGATTATTCTGATTTAAGTTTTGAAAATACCGTAAACAGATGTTATAGCCTCTATTTAGTTTCACTTCATCGACTTAATTTGAAATCAGCCATTCATTATCCAGGTGGAAAATTATTTCTTTTCAAAAGTTCTAATTCTTTTCTTCTTTTCGTTTCAGAAAATAATTTTTCTTTCATTTATTACAAAAATTGTGACAATATTTGTTATCTCGATGAACTTCAAACAAACTGTCTCAAACTACTGCCCAAACCTATAACCAAACTTGCCTACTGTTCCAAACTTTTTTCTATACTGTATGTCCTTATACATTTTATACAGATATTTATTTCGTTACACAATATTTTCAGATTCTATTCGTATATCTTCATTTCTCCAAGAAAATTTAATATATATGATGGATGAATTATATACAAAAATTCTCGGAGAATGGAAATAGTGTATCCGTGAATTCAGAACATCATTTAAATTTTGAAGAAACTGTTACTGCATACATTTTTTACTACTAGTTTATTCTTATCTTTTCCAAATTCCATAATTATTTTTCTCAACTCAAAAATATTCTTAACTGTTACCAAATACAGTAAAGCTCCATTTTAGATGGGGACTTATAAAGTTTGAAAGACATTGATGTTTGTTGAACGTTCTATGCTTTCTATAATATGCTATATCATTATATCTATCAGAAAAACTGGAGTCTTCACTTAAGCTTGCCTAATTAACTCCTTAATTATATCATCAAATATTCGAATTATCTACTTTATTCTTCAAAGCTATTTTAACGATTCCTCTCTATTTTTCCTTAATTTGATGTTATCTCAGATATTGTTAAAAGTAACAAGTTGACATCAGGTCAACAAAATATGGTCTCCAATCCCGACTTGAGTATTGGTTTATTCGTCTTCAACTTTTCTAGTTATATGACGAACTTGTTATCGCCCTAAATGGCTCTCTCTTACTTTTCGTTGGCCGAGACTTTCATCATAGGGCTATTACATATTAAACATCACCCCGGGCCAAGTGCATAATGTATGCACAATTGCATATGGACCTTTTTTTAATCGAAACCTTATGAGTTATGATTTATCTTAGAGAAATGTGTGTCGAATAGGCTATTATTAACTGTGATAATTCAAGCTAATTAGAAGTTTAAAAGTAGTTTAATTAATTGATGTTATTGGAACTTTCAGAATCATGGCATGTGTATATATACGTGGTGTCAATATAGCCCAGAGCCTAGATGAAGCTTTTAATTCGATGTTAAATGTCTGAGTATGTCTGGACGAGGGGTCAGCAACACTTCAGCAAGATAGAGAAAGATAATAATAAAAAAGAAAGGTAGAAAGATATTTGTCAAGACAGTTGTAGAGTAAATGTTAGAATAAAACTCATCCACAATTTACTCCCTCTACTTTATCACTACTCCCATCTACCTCTCAGCATATATACTGTGGTAAGGTATACGATGTTACGAAAAACCAGCTTGAGGCAGACTAAATTAGGATGAAATGGATTCTAATTGCTATCGCGCATCCAGTGAACTGTTACAACATTAAAAACATTTTTTATCGTATAGTAGGTTAATATCTGCCAGTTTCAATTCTCCAAAAAAATAATTAGTACTAATCAACTTCTTCTCATGAAATATTTTCTCACCTATATTTCGATATTTTGATGACCATTAAAGATTATTAAGTATTAACGAGTGTTAAAACTGAAAGATGACGACTTATAATCACGTGATGAAAAAGTGACGTCAGGAATAAGTAACACGTATATAATGAATATTAACATTACATCAATATTAGTTATAAAACATGCAACTTTAATTACATATTTTTACTGATTCTCGTAGTATTGCATGTGTTATTTTAAACTTAATATTTCACAGTCGGTGAAATGGATAGACCGTCTCCCTTAGTCCCCAGCAATAACGAATTGGTGTGTCGAACCACCTAAATATAAGTCGAAACCAAAATAGAAATGCATAAAATATTATAGAAAGTCGATGAAAATAAGTGCATAGACTTTGGCGAACGTTTTTCCTCTTACGATGAGTTGAAGTCCGCCCATCAACCCTCTCACCAATCCATAACCAATAACTAGCTGGACTTTCGACTATCGGGGAATCAAGTTTGTATATATAATTACGTTATTAACTCAAATTCTACCTCAAATTTCACAATTCATTTATGTACTGTACTTATTTTTATAATTATTTCAAATTTCAATCGACGACTATAGTGATGGACGAGGATATTATTCGGCCACCTATAGATCTATAGGAGCATGCTTGTCAGGTTACCATAGTAACTAGAAAAGATGTGGACAAAGAAACCACTACCACTTTGCTGACACTGAAGGTGTGATTGGTGACTCAATTTGGGAGACATTGTTGCTCACTATAATCACAACAATGTGTGACATCACTTAAAAGGAGTGAATACAAATTGTGTGCATTCAGAGATATCTTGATAGGTCATTTCCAAAGCCCACATAATAAACAGCCCACTTGATTGGACGTTATAGGTTTTGTGGCATCAATCGGAGAGATAATCAATATAGAATTCCATCCCAAATTTGGAATCATTCGAAAATTCTAAACAGAAAAGCAGCTTTCCTTATTATTTGGATTTAGTGCGACAGTTTGAATAAGTTAGAAAGTTGTCCACCCTAAACGAATAGGTTAATCATATGCATCGACGGATGCATGGATTAGTTTTGAATATAGCCACTCTATAAATAAGATCAGTTTTGTTTTGAGAACATTGTGCATTGTGTCCGGTACTACAATGGTTGAAACTTGCTAACAGGTATGACTCGACCAATGTTGAGCTAGTCAAACATTGACACAGTTCATGGCCACTCCGTTCCTTACCACAACAAACACGTGAAATAACGCCCTAGATCATTCATCTATCATCCTCTCATGGCTCATTCATACAACCAAATAACAATAAATACTCAAAAACCCAAATAATAATGTGTGAATAATACGTGGGGTCGTCAAGCAAACAACAATCTTTTAATCATCAAGCATCCTCATCGGCCTCTGCAGCTTTCGGACATCTTAATTTCTGAATTATTTTTTTCAAAGGAACAAACAAAAAATTAATCATATACACTGTTGAAAACCAGATAGTAATAATAATAGTAAAATAACCGTGTAAGTTCGTGCGACGAGCAGAATATGTAGTTGTAATTGTATGTACTTGTAGTAAGCAAATAGTTGAACTGCCAGTCACGATCTATGTTATTGGTCCATGCCCACCAATCACTTGATCGTTACCATCAACCCACGTATTCAGCGCTCAGCTACAGAGCCGCTCATCAGAAATTAATCAGTGTTATCAGGTTGCGCCCCTGGTCTAACCTCCATACTTTCACTGTGTTGCCGAGTGGGTGGGTGTGTAAGAGAGAAGCGATATAAACAGGTGGCAGGGGTGAAGGAGGGAGAGGGAGAGGAAGAAGAAAGTGAAAGAAAGAAGTGTGAAGTAAGAAGATTGATGAGGTAAAGAGACTAATAGATATCGAGAAAACGAGTAGAAGAGATCAGAGTAAATTAAAACGGAGTGAGAGAGAGAGAGGGATAGAGAGATAGACATAGACTTATTGAAAGTGTTGAAATTGAAATGTGATGGGAAAAGATGAAGAGAGAGAGAGAGGAGATAAGTAGAGTTAGAGTGGAAGAGATGAGAGTAAAATAAAAAGAGAGATAGGGGAGAGATGAGAGTGTTGAAATGTGCTGGGTAGAGAGTCGAGTGGGTTTTGTGGTGCGGGGTAGGTGGAGTTAGAGAGAGTAAGAGACGAATGGAAGAGATTAAAGAACAATAAAATAAAATGAATGAAGACTAAAGTGAGAGAGGATGAAAGAGAAAGGGAGAGGGTGGTAGGTTGAAGCTAGAGAGGAAGAGATTTTATTAAAATAAAGAAAGGGGTAGAGAGGATAGTAACATAATATGAATGAGAGAGAGGGAAAGAGGAAGAGAAAGAGGGGAAGTAAGAGTGGAATAGATAATAGTAAAATAAAATTGAATGAGTCAAAGAGAAAGAGGACTAGAAAGAGAGATAGGGAGATATGTGAAGCTAGATTGGAAGAGTAAATCAAGAATCTCCTATGAGAGTGTTGAGAGAGAAAGAGATAGGTGTCAAGAGAGAGCTTTCTCTCGTACAAGGCCGCATCAGTGTCACGGTTAACCATGATACTGCAGACAACAAGGTTATCGACTCAGCCAGTGGTATTATTACAACACGACGTCGATACAACAGAAACAGTAAGAAGACGTAAGAATTCCACTTAAATTTTAATAAGAGAAAGCATAGCCGCAGGTTTTAGTGATATACTGCTATTAAAATATGAAACCAATCGTCGAAGAATGTTAGACAATTTGATCGTGTTTATATTATGACATATGTTTGTCGAGATAATCGCGATACACTCGAATTCCTTCTAATATCGAACTTAAGGTGGATCCTGCATTTTTTTCTTTGGTAGTACTGTCAGAAACATCTCGAAAAAAATATAGTCCACTTTTTGTAAAAGAAAATGTATTTGGACAGTTACCGAAAAATCGATAATATAATTATGAACATTTATAATGGAATATAAATTTACTGAACGATTTGATTTATCCTTTTTGTGCGAATAGTGTGAACTCTGGATGTGTTAATGAAATTTAGAAAATACGATAATTCATTTCTTCAATGTTATATTTCATTTTCTGTGTATGTCAAATTTGATTGCAGAAGAAAGCTAAATTTTCCCCATGTCATAACTTCAGCTATAGTGACTTGATTTTGATCAAAATAGAACTGTTTCAATCTTCAAACATTCGTGAATAAAGTGACACCTTACTTGTCTATATACGCATCTAGTGTGAGTCAAGTTCTGCGTGTATCTACATCGCAAGAATTGAATTTACCGGTATATGTCGCTCAGTTGCTAGCGAACGCACTCGTTTCATGTAATCCGGGGTGTGAGGAGCATATCGAACCTCGATCCGATTCCCCCCAGTGACGAAATTTTTGGTAAGGGAAGCAAACGTAGGTCGAGGATATAGTCCAAGGCGTCAGCGGTCGAACTTTATTTTTTAGAACTGAATTACTCCACATACAACCCATACTGATAATTGTATCTGGATTGAAAGTTTGAATTATAACATTCATTAAGTACAGCCATGCGCTATTGACGCCAACCCACAAAATATGGTTTTGAAGATTATTCCAAATTTGAGGAGTATCAATACAATTCAATCTAGAATAAGTTAAATGAAGATAGAAATGTGCATACCACTGATCATTTACATGCCTAACGAAAGATTTCTTTTGCTTTTTATTATTTACAATAAATTATATTAAATTATTCATATTTTAATGGTTTCATCATTTCTTCTCCATTGTTCATGTTCTCACATTCATTTTTTCGTTATTTTTCATTCATTTGTTTTCATTAATATTTAATTCAATTTAAACTTTGTTGACAATGTCAAGTAGCAATGAGTGATGTAATCTCTAAAATGAAGTACAAATAGCATCTTCTAGTACGTAGAAGATTCTATCTGCAGGGTATATATACCCTCAGGGAAATCCTTATGTCCACCATGGCTGACGTCACAGTCTATTGACTCCTACTGAGAATATTCTGTAGGCTTCTCTCGAGTGACGTCATAGATTATGTAATATGCGTGTAATGCGAACAATGTCCTCCAAACTGCGTTCTCCAATCACAACTTCAGGTAGCCCATAACTTTGTTTAGTTCCTATGGTTACCTGATGGTACAATCTGTCTGTTTATACACACTAAGAATGGCGTAAAATTTTTCTAGAACATGTTGTATTGAAAGGAAACGGCTAATGAAGTTTTTGCAATGGTGTTCCTTAAATATGTATATAAAAAAATCAAGCTCTCTTTAAAAATGTCAAGAGATTATGCTGTCGGCATTTTATTTTAAATTCAATCAGTTTAATTATTATAGATTAGAAATCGAAAATGTACTCGTTCAAATTTCATCCACTTATCAATAATATTATGTCTTACGTTTCCCTGGGGGAAAAAATTGTATTCCCACAACAGGGAAAAAAGTAGTGTTTCGATTCTGTGACGTTATACTTTTACACTCTGATATACAACTTTTTTTTTTATTGAAACATAATTCTCATCAACCACATGTAATCAAAACAAAAACAAATTGTTTCTTTATATCATTGTGCAGCGTACATATTCGATTACATATAAGAGATACAGCAATAATTAATAATATATAATACCGGTACATGTAATTTGGGGGAAGTTATATAAAATCTGTCACAAGAAGAAACATTTCCGTGTTTCAATGTTGTGTTATACCTTACATATAATATCGGGAATTATTCTATGGAATGAGTGAAATTTCTTTCTGTTTCTCTGTATATGGTAAGGTAGGCTTATAGTAGTCGCCAGATTCGACAAATACATGTAACCACGATAAAAGATATCTACCAATCAATATACGCAAATATCACTGTTATAATTATGTAGATATTTATAGGGTATTCTGATTTTTCAGCACAAATTTTACGATAAGAAACGCAACAACATCTTTCAAAAACGTAAATCCTCAGAGTTGTTGCGAGAATATCTAATTAGCAAAGTTTTACAATTATTTAGTATAAACGACATTCTTCTTTCGTGGTAGCATAATTATCATACTTTTGGTCGTTTACATATATGAATTACATCAAGTCGTTTTACATAAAGAATTACAAATATATGATATGTGATTCAAATTATGTATAGATAATACTTCAAACACGTATATTTTCATCTGTAGCAAATCTATAAACGTTTTATCTTTGAATCGGCTCATTCGAATTATATAAAACTTTGAAACACTGTGTATCATTCATGTGCTTAATTCCATAGAAAAAATGAATTTATTCGGAGTGATCATTATTTCCAAATTTTCCACTCTGGGTGGAGGTTTTAAAACTCTCGTAATCATTTTTGTCAAAAGTGTTGCCACCGATTGCGCATCAAAACTTTACAATATCCAAGTTAGATAATAAAAATATTTGTTTGATACTTGACATAACAATTTGATGTTTGTTTGACTATAGTAGAGCACGGACCCGAAAAAAACAAAAAAAAAAGTTTTTTTCAAGTACGGTGAAATTTGAGTCTTCGCTTCGGTCATCCAATTATTATAGCATCATCATAATTCATAAGTCTGGTCCTTCTCTTAGTTATATAATAAACTACCTGTGACGACACTAATTAACAATATTTAGACGCTGCAACGGATGTGGAATATCGTATAGCTTCATCGCGAGAGAAATCATAGGGAAAGATATTGTTGCTATATATTTAAGATTTAGTTAAATGGTCTTAATTATTATAAATTATAATTATATATATATATTGCAATTTCCATGTAAAGAAAAAAAAGTAAAATTATGTAATGCTAATTTTAGAAGGTGCCATTTGACGTGATAGCAGAGCTAGTTGTATACCATAATATGTATTTACATACCAGTATATAACACGTTTCTGTCAGACCATTCAAATGTGCATGTCTACTTTGATACTTGGGCCTAAACCAAAAGGTCCTGGGTTCAAGTCATAAAGTGGGCACATTTTTATGATTTGATGAATAATTAATCGCATATTCATGAAAAAATGTTATTCAAAACATACATATGAATATATATATATATATATATATATATACATATGTATATATACATATATATATATATATATATATATATATATATATATATATATATATATATATATATATATATATATATATATATATATATATATATATATATTGAACAACATTTTTTCATAGATATGCGATCCATTACCGATACGTAGACTTATATATATATATATGAACGATTTTGTCATATATATATATATATATATATATATATATATATATATATATATATATATATATATTTAATGTTTCCAGGGATCAGTATGGCATTTCCAAAAACAACACAAATGTGTCTGCAGGATGAAACTGAAAGAATAAATACCAATATACTTGACTCAATGAACCTATCATCAATCTCGATAAATCTGACACTAATAATACCCTTTCAACCAAACCAACCACTTGTTGGAATTCGACGTATTCCTACGCCACACAACCACAGCGCACAGTGGCACTCGGTAATTGCAGCGGTTATTTCAGGTGAAATCAGAGTCATGTAATGAAATTTAAGTTGATTCAGAATCAGATAATTTAATAATAGATGGACAAGAATTTCTGGTTTAGTATAAGTATGATTGTAGATAGCCTTTATGCGCGTGGTCTTAAATAAGTGGAGTTATCTAAGGAACTCGATATAGGAGCTTGAACTTGAAACTATACACTCTTGATCGCGTACAAAACGTACATATATATATATATATATATATATATATATATATATATATATATATATATATATATATATATATATATATATATATATATATATATAATGAATCTATGAATTTACATACATTCATACCTTCAATTTTAATTCTTCAGATATCATATTGTAATCAAAAGTTGGCAGACAACCACGGTATTAAGTTCAAGATGGTATTTAAGTTATTCTTGATATTTGTGCGAAGAAATGAAGGACAGTATAAGTTGAAGTTATATAATAAGTTATCTGATTAGTTGGGTATAAAATGCACACCTATAAATGATTACTTATTAGTTACTTCATTAGTAAGTTGTTACAGCATAACGCGCATGCGTCGTATAATCATGTTGTTATAATTACTGGTTATGTATTTAACTGGACAACTGGGTCCTATTGGAAAGTTTATTGAAAAATATTTCTATTTCAATTTTTTTACTCCGTGTGCATTTATATTTGAGCATCATCATAATGTTGCAAGTTGATCGATATAATTACATTTCAAAATAGGAAACTTTGGCTATCAATATTAATTACCTGTCAAATGGTGTGCATAACAGTGTCAGTATAATAGTTAATTGAATTCGGTCCACTTTGACCTCAAAATGCAATATTTTCCTCATTTTCTTCATCGTTTTCTTCATTTTTTTATCATGATGGTGTTATTATGTAAGTTGAAGAAGATGACAACCGTCATAATCTTCGTGGTAATAACTTGAAAATAAGATGATTTTTTCTCAATATATCATTCAACGAATATTTCTGTATAATTATGCAGTAGGCTATATTAATTGAAAACTTTTCATTTTTTTAATTTTAGATAAATTCACACCTAATTGGTTTTTGAAGAGGATATCCCTTTTTTTCAGATGAATGAAAAGAAGGTGTCACTTTCAGTTTATAGTTTTAATGTTCCTATTTTAAGAAATCATTTGGACCAATCCCATCAAAATGTCATAATTACTATTATATAATTGAAAATTCGTTCATCGATTATAAACTCTAACTCTATTATATTTCAAAATCATGTTCCAGTTTTTAAAGTGGTCAAAGACCCCACCAACACCTATAGAGTTATGAATGATTGGGAGATAATAAACTGATGAATGAAAGTTCGTTTACAAAACTCCCTATTCTGAATATTCTCTCCGATATCAGATTCCAAAGCAATGCCTCAACTGTTGAAGAAAACAGACGACCATATGTTTCATTAAAGGGCCTACTACTTGCGCTTTTACTGTTCCTGATCATCGTTTTTAATCCTACATAACATGTTTGATTATTATTAATGTGTCAATTGGCAAACATACTGCGTTTAGCATAGTCTTCACTGACATGTTATATAGCTTCATTGAATATTTCTAATAGTTTGCTCTATCATTCAGTGACCATTCAGATTAACAGCTGTACAAATACAGCTGATACTGACTATACATGGACCTCACACATATAGGCGACTCGAAACTCACGTGCGAGGCGATCTCAACCTTCGCCATGTCAATCACAATCCGAGTACATTACATGTGTTTCATCTACATTCTGTACTGGCGCGAATCTAGCTTATTCGTTTAGTAATAAAATGAAGTAGTATAGGTATTTTGTGTTACTTGGTACCAAATGGTTGGTGTTAGTGGTCAAGGTTGGTCCTAAACCTCCCAAGATGGCTGAATGTGATCAATATTCTTGTAATTTTATAATATATGGGAGTGATTATTCAATTTTTGGATAACAATTATTTTATGCATCAGGTGCCTTTTTTCGATGGATTTAATGTCAGCCTATTAGAAAAAAACATTTTCAGGAAAAAAAAATAGGGGCGGTACCCCCATGACAAAAAAAGCTAGCAGATGCGTGGAGTCGCTGAAGAGTCCATGGGAGTCGATTTAGCGGAATATCACTTTTTTGTGATAGCTTTTGAACGGTATGAGATATCGAAATGTTGATGAAAAGGAATACAGTTATTTTCAATACCTTCAAGGTGGTGTAATAACTATTTATCTCATCTCGCTTAATTGTCACGCATATACGGTTAAAAAATGTCTTTATTTAGCTGTATGCGCGTGATAATTATGCGATATAAGATAATTGTTATTACTTACACCATCTTGAAGGTATTGAAAATATCTGTATTTTCTCTTGATTAGAATTTCGAACCGTTCAGAAGTTATCACCAAAAAACTGGTATTTCACTAAATCGACTCCACGGACTCGGAACGCACGTTCGTCGCACGGAACATTGTTCGTCATACGAATCGATAACACGTCTCACTAATGGCCATCACTCACCTTGTGGCCATCTTGCACAATAAGGAAACGCTCGTGTCGCTGTCACCTGATTTACCTGCGATATTTAATTTCTAAAATTGATTTTCCTCTAATAACGAGTTTGATATACAAAGTCATTTTTCCCAATGTACGAGCGCGATTCAACGAAATATCTTCTTTTTTTTAACTTTGAAAGATGTGAGAATTCTAATAAAGGAACAACATTTTTTTAAAAATACTTTCAAAATGAAGTGAAATAAAACTAATTAACCTTGGATTCTAACATTTTCACGGGTGTACAGCTAAAAATGTTTCATCTTCAGATGTATATCTGTGAAAATTATGCGCTATAAATGGAATATAGTTTTTATTTATATCATCTCGACGATACTAAAATATCTGTGACTCCCTCTTATTAGAATTTTGATATCAGATACCGATCAAAAGTATCACTAAAGAATTAAGTGATATTTCGCTAAATCGGCTCCCATGCACTCCAGGGTAAGGATGACGAAGTTGTGCCAGACACTTCATGACGATCTTATGCAACCCCGTAGGAAATAATAATATGAAGTAATTCAATTAGCGAACTGTTAATAACTCCCTTATGGTATCAGTATATGCGAACTTTAACCCTAATTAGGGAACCATGACTTTTTGTCCAGTTTTATACATGAATTGAGGAAAATAAAATTACGCAGATTCTGCCTCCAGGCTATTAGTAAGTGTTTGAAGGAATATTCGGTAATGTTTGCAGTTTTTTTATTGGTCCTACTTATGAAGCAAGTAAAAAAAAACTCAGACGTATACGAGGTCCACGTGTCAGCCTCGGTTCTTCGTTGGTTCTGAGTTGAATCAAATCAAATTAGGATAGATTTGTTAGCCTATAGGTTGTTCACGTTATTCATTTTTATTTTCCATGTGTTGATTATAATAATTTAACAATTAATTTGATAAATTAATTCAACATCGAAAGAACAACAGCAACGCAATCACAATAGTCCGATGGTCAGATGAAGAGAAGCTAACCAAACATTTGACCAATATTAGCTCATCGCATCTTGTTCAATCCGCTTACGATCGACGCATCTCTTGTTCAATAGCACTGTCGGCCGGGAGTGTAGACCCGTCAACTGGATGCAAATAGGAATGCAAATGAAGGTAGCTCAACTGTGTGTATTGTCAGTTGTTTGAGTTTACAATTTGACAATAAAGTCTGGCAAATAAAACGATTGTCAAATGATTTTATTCTTATCTTACCCACCATTTTTAAAGTTTCAATACCGTTTTCTTTTCATTCTTATTTTTTTCATTATGTATAATTACTTTTCTTCATTGTCTTCATACAATATAATAGTTGTTTCGCATTTATCTATAAAAAAATAAAATTATATATATATATAATTGCGAATATATTATATGTATATATAATGTGTATAGGCATTTGAATACCATCATCTATCTTGATTTGATCACTTCATTCTTCTATACGGACTTATTTCAAGTGATATCACGCATTGTTGCAAAGAACAATGTATCTAAATCACATTTTCAGTATTAGTTTGTACGCTCTGAACTTGTCTAGTTGTTATAGTAACCTGAAAAACGAGCCATCTCCCTTGCAGGCTAGTGTAGGTAGTTTTCCTAGTATATACTAGTATAGAAAGTTTGGCCATTGAATAATATAATAGCAGCCAGTCTTATTAATGGCACGCTTGCAAGCTCCAATACATATAGTCAATACAGGCAAGTGTAACGGAAATGTGTATGATTAAAATGATTGTCATCAAGGCCTTGATAACCAGTCAAGCGTCAATTCAAGTTCAGCTTTGCTGTAAATCATTGATTGGATTGAAGGATGGATTCAATTAAATTTTCCAAAATTAAAAATTGATTATTTTTCATTTTTTATTCATAAATACTCTCTCTCTCATATTATACATAGAGCGCATTATGCTTGCTTTTTCTTAGTAAGTGTGTCTTGATGGTTTTGAAAACCAATTTGACAACTTCGAGCCTCATCCCTATAATTATTTGTGTATTTATTAAATGATAATAAATAGAGTGGCGTGGTTTAATCAGAAGAGCCACATTCATTGGTGAATCTCATCAATAACTCGTTTTCGTACAATCAAGCCTTATTGTTCATTGAAGCAAAACTTGAAGTTCAGCCTTGCTGATCGCTGATTGGCTACTGGTCACTCATTAGTCGACTCATTTGACTCTTCGCTTCGCCCGCCCGACGAGTCAAAAGAGCCGTTGTTGTTGTTTTTAACAAGTTTATCAGACTGGAAAGCTTGGTCAGTGTGAACCATTCACTTGATGATTATTATATTTGTTACAGTTGGTAGCGATGATGTGTGATGTTGATAACGTAATAGTGGTAACTTGAAGTAAAGCATTACAGCTATTGCCTCGATTAATTGAGGTGTAATTTATTATATATTGTGCAGGTAATGAGAACTAAATCATTTTTGGTTTCGATTTTGTTCACATCTTTTAAAAAGTCTCGGTTTCGCTTCTGTTCTCGAATATGAAAAGATCTTCACTTAGTTATACTATTATTTGAATCTTTTCGCTTTCATTCTCAGTTATTGAATTTGTAGATGTATGGGGGCTCAGCATCTATAAATATATGAAATATATGAGATATAAAATAGCATATATAACATAGTACATTTTTTTCCAATAACATCGAAACTTGATGCAAAATCATTGTTTCCCCAATTAAGGCTATGGATGAAAGATAGGATCGTTCGGATGGGGCACCACAAGTGCGATCGCACGACCCAAACATAATATAACATATTAAATTATAATATATATAACAAATAACAATATATAAATTATAAACTATTGTAGGATTTTTCGTCTGAACATATTGTATTTAATCGTTTCAAATCATTCAGAAAAATTCTTCTAAAATACTGTCGATCCATATTGAACATTCGCATTAGGTTATATACAGTTATAAGTTACAATCTGAGGTGAGGTGAAAATAGTTAGCATATAATTGTCTGATTTTACTATAATAACATTTCATCTTTCCACATGTGCTTTGCAAGATTAGACTCATTAATTATCAGTAAACAAATTATTGTCTGCACCTTATGGCTTTTCATGATCATTTTATATATCTGTAAAATCTCCCTGGCAGTAAGATTTAAACATCAGCGTTATAAATATCCCGTAAGATCAAGATGCAGTACACAATCAGATGTGCAACTAAAGAAACGCCGTGTAGAAGATGAAGTGTCAAATAAGATTAATTATTCTAAAATTGCTACATTTCATGATATTATTTTTTGATTTGTTTATGTGTTGGTGTACAGATTGAGCCACAGATAGAGAAAACTCAGAATAGCTTCTTTTATCTGTGATTGAACCAAAAGTGAAGCTTTTTCTTTATGAACTAGTCGAGCTGACGATATTGCTTAGGTTTTAACAGATATTGCCCGGAGAGAAAACCGACTTTTACTTTGAAAAATTGAATGCGAAATTGTTAATTTTCGTGTGGTCGTCTACTAACATAACTTACACAAATATCACCGTCGTATATGTAGGAGCTGTGATGTGTTTTAGGTATTTTGATTTTTCAGGACAAAATGTACGATAATAAACGTGACTACATCTTTCAAAGGCGTTAAATACTTCGATAATTACATCCTGAAGGGTCCAGCTTACAAATTACGAATTTAACAGTCTTTTTTTCCCAAGAGTTAGATTATCTCAGTAATTGTTCAATTCCTATTCTGAATGTATTTATATTTTTAAATATACTCTTCTCATCTTCAACATTTATATTATTCCACTTTACCATGCCTTTTTCTACCAGTGAATTTTAACCATAATGTATCAGAGAGAACTTTAAATATCGTAAAATATATAAGAAACTAAGTTTTTACCACAGTTCCGATGCTGCGAGTTATTTCTAACAGAGTTCGTTGGAAGTTATTTCTTTTTTTTTCTATCGTGACTTTCTTCTCTTCGAAGGAATATAACTAATTTCTCTTACCAAGACGCACTAGTATTGACAGCTAGAGACACCCGAGCGGCAATGCTAACTGATGACGAAGACTGACGATCGGAGAATGATATCAATTCATCTCAGTGTTTTGTCACTTCTGTATTTATCGAGAGACAATCATATCAACAACATGAGATACATCGAGTAGTGTCAGATTTCACTCGAGCAGCATGCAGTAATTGGACATATGTATACAGTTGTATAGCATCTATTGAAACTGTTTGAGATTTTTAATACACGTTTAAAACGGAATGAAAATACAATCAAAATCTATTAACAATCTATTTGAAAATTTTGTTGTATGTCTGAATAATGTATGTCGGATATGGAAATTTGTATTATTTCATTTAATTTTCATTTAATTTTATTTTATTTATAACGCCATTAGATCTGCGCTATCATAACAGTGCGTCGTTAAACCAAAAAAAAATAGTCATTTATAACTACAGTTTAGGAATACATATACCGTAACAGTGTTGCATATCTCACATTTCCGGTGACTTCTATTTTGATTTCATGATTTATTTTGATTATTGTATATAGTCTATGTGATGATTTGACTCTTCGATAAATTATTTAATGTCTTTAGTAGTCGATAATTTAGAGAAGTCTTCTTTTGGAGGAGAATTCCACAACGAATTCCTCAACTCGAAAAGGCCTAGTGCCTTATGTATTGACATTGTGATGAGGCAGTAGAATCTTGGATCTATTTCCTGAACTATTTTGTCGAAGGAAAACTTGACACACGTCATTGTTCTTCAAGAATGACAAGTGGGGGTCTTTCTACCAGAGCACAGGAGGGTGATTTTACTATTCCAAAGAAAATAATTCATCATACCTCATTCAACAAACTGTGAATAGTACACCAATATTTTAAGATATGTTTTAGTATCCAATTGATACTATCTGATTGGTAGAGATACCGTATCTTAAACACCATCTTGGGCCTAATCGTGAGAATGAAGACTGTTTTCAAATATCCCTATCTATATCTGAAGAGATTCGTTCTCATCTGATTTAACTATTTATTTAATAATTCATTTATTTACATGATCATTCATATGCTCATTTATCTAATTATTTATATATTAATTGTATCGTTTATTTGATTTATTTCACTTATTTACTAATGTTGTATATTTTTCAGGTTGTATCAGCGTTTTAGTGGTAAGTCAAGTCTCCCCGTGGAACCAATACAAATTAATATAATTACTCTCTCTGTTCAAAGAGAGCTCTCTGCTTTCTTATTATCAAAAGCATGTGAATAATATATACTTGAAATAATTTCTGATATCTATAGGCATCTATATTAGAAGATTATTTTGTTATAAGAATATATTTTAACAAGCCTCTACAGAAGTTGTGTAATAATTTACTCGACTTTTCGCTCTGTTTGTTACTCAAACTCATGAAGCTCTGTGCTTTTCAACTCTATGAGGAGACTTATTGAACTGGGTTATTTTAGTTCGCTGTGTTGGCAACAAACATCTGTATGTACGAAAATGCACACGCTAAGTCACGTTTGTCACGTTCACTCACGTTTTTATTCTTATTGAGTACTAGGAAAAAATTAATATTGCAAATCTAGGTTTTTTTAATTCGACACATTTTTTTTTTACTTTCGAAGAAAGGAGAAATTTCTTCTTAAAACCGCTTTAATTAAACATTCCTCGATAAGATCGATAATATATATCCGTACGAACAGAGATACATTTCTTTGTAATGAAAATCATTTCGAAAGAAAGTAATTAAAATAGCGACATGGACGTAATGCAGTGATGCTTAAGCAGTAATGTGCGGCCTTCTAGATACCGAGCGTGATTGAAGTGTCGTTACCTTGACAACGACGATTCGAACGTAAATAAACAATCGAAAAAATCTCATTGTTGTAAGATTTTATAGTAGAGTATTTTAATACCGGAAACGTTCAAGTGCATACATATGGAGTTAATGTTCTTCTAGATTATTGTGAGTATTTTTTCAACTTGAAATAATAACTTTTTGTGAAATTACAATAATAAAATTGTGCTTCAGAAAAGTATGAGTATATAGAAAAAATATAAAGATTTACTCAACAATTGGAATAAGTATGTATATGAATTAGGAATAGACTTCTGTCATGTAATAAATGTCTAACAATCGTTATCATAGCAAACACAGGTTGTGATTGGTTAATATTAATTGGTTCACATTGTTGCCTATCTCTTGCAACAATGAGTGACGTCACTTGACAGAAGCCAGATGAAGAAATCAGAATAGAGAAAAACAAGTCGTTAATGAGTAACTTCATGATAACCTGACCCAACTGATCAGCTAACTTATTAGGTAAACGAAACCCTAAATGCCATGTAAAACGTAATCTCGAATGAACTTCAGATTCTGAATTCACTAATTTTATTAAATCATTAGATTCTGTTCCAGGTTATTTTGGAAAATATTTATAAAATATGCACACAGCATAGTAGCATATTCACATCAAGACATATTTGTTTAAATATTTATATTGTTTATAATATGACAAAGATGTTGTCAACAAAATCGGGTCAACAAAACATGTTGAATAGAAACTTTGGACAGCCCACAAACTTCTACAGAAACAATAGAATATTCTGTCTCATCGAATTAGTTACA
Organism: Brachyptera putata; assembly: GCA_907164805.1. NCBI lineage: Eukaryota > Metazoa > Arthropoda > Insecta > Plecoptera > Taeniopterygidae > Brachyptera > Brachyptera putata. The sequence goes on along the minus strand of OU015467.1, from coordinate 25,902,438 downwards.
AAAACACCTACGAATTACAAATGTAAGCCTTGCATGCTTATGTGCACATTGTTGAAATTAACTCCCATGATTTATTTAGTGTGATCAGCTTATATTTGAGCTAATATTTTCTTAGTGTTACCATGTTTAGAACATATATAAATATATATATATATATAGGTATATATATTGTATATATTATGAAGTTGAGCATGTCTATTTTTCGCTAATTTCTCATTTTAATAAGCCTAGACAACAACTCAGACAGTGAAAATAATGTAAAGTATGAGTAAAACTTTTAAACCATAACGTATAAACATCAAACCCATGTAGGTCTAGTCGGCATTGTTTTTTATTACATGAACTTCTTTACATTTTGTTGTTGATTTTTGTGTTTCTGCGATGAAAGTACCATTCATCCATTCTTCATTCGCACAATGAAATAATAACATTCGAATTCGATCTCGAAACTCACCTTCATTTTGTTAAATGTTGATGAATTTTATTCCACACTTTCAACTTGTATTCCCTTTCTGTAATTATTTCTCTTCAGATATTTTCACACTCCATACGAAATTATATGAATTCACTTCACTGAAAACCCACGAGTTTGAAACCGGTAGTTGATTATTTCTAAAAGTGAAACTTTTCATATATCCAAGCGTCAATTACACACTCCACTTATATGTGTACGCGAAATTAAAACTGATCACTTCCATTAAATATATATATTGGCGACGAAAAAAAACACACGAAAATCAATTTCATAGAAACGGAAGTAAATTTAAAAATGTACACATTAAAAAAATATAATATCACTGAAGAATATTGTAGCAATAAGTAAGAAATGTTATGCTTTTGAAATTCATAAAATTCACTTGACTTTAATTTGGTTTACTTTTTCGTTTATTTCTCTAGTCCAGTTGTTTGACCACACGTGAACGCTGTGGATGGTAAAATCACGGTCTTCTAGCACGATAGGTCCACAGCCTTCTGTGGTGAGTGAATTCAAAAGAGATTGTTGCGTGAGTGATCAGAGAAAGAGGGGAGAGGGGAGAAGAAATGTGTAGACACCTTTCACTTAGCTTGCTAGTAGGTATGAGAAGAAAAGTGAAATATAATAAATGTTCTTGCTGTCATTGTTTTATCAACAATAATTTTATAAATACGTGTTGTTGTGGTTCAGAATTAGATCATATATACAAACTTGCGTGTAGAAATATGATTGGAAAATATTTTTACGCATTGTTTTCGATATATTTCGTTCTAAACTTTAGATATAGGAAGAGTATATAGTAGGCCTTAACTCTTAAACGGTTTGAGATACATTGATCTAGTTTTCACTACTCTGTCGACAAAGAATCAATACTGTCAAATTTCTAAATATCATGATTTCGAAAATTCTAAGATGTGGCTGATATTGGTTGGAAATTCTCGTAGTTTAACTGTCACACTAGAAGACAGTTTTGGAAAAAGAAAATTAATATGTGACGTACGCTCTATTCAAATTTGTAAAAATACTTTTGGCCTGATGGTCACGGTCTTTTTGAGGTATTTACTCCTTTTTATTCTATAATTTTATTTTTTATTCAATTCTATATTCTCATAGAAGTATAGAAGTATACTTGAACTTGAACTTATACATATAGAGGGATGGCATATTCTATACTTCTATACTACTATGTAGGCCTACTTATATACTTATACGTATATTCATATATACTGATATACTGATTTACTTTTATACCATCTTCAACCGTTAAGTAATTCGGACGTAGTTATACGGGACGCGGACATGACTTGTGATTATTGGATCAATATACATGGATAACGATTAAAATGATGAACAGGTACAATCGATTACAGCTCTGCATAACTAAAGAAGTGATGGCCATGACTCAATAGTTTACATCAAGGTGTATGTAGATTTTGTGTACGGTATAATGCAGTTCTATTTACAGGCTATGATTCCATGATCAGGAAGAGTGAGTATAAACACCTCACGAGTGAAGTAAAGGGTGAGTTTACAATTTTATTTTATTGAATGAGCGTAGGCCTAGTGAAGATTTCTATTTTACTGTCCGGAAAAAATCGGAGTTCTTTTTAATGTTTTTTTTTTTTGTAATTGTTTTCTAGAGCGCGGTTACAAGTCGGAAAAATCAACCAATCGATTGGAACATTCATGACCACCGATGCCATACCAACATGGATTTGTATTGTTTTTTTTAGCAAAATCGGTTCAGCACTTTCTTAGGAAAATGATATCGAAAATTTGAAAATATTCACGATAATGACATTGGTTGAAATTTTCATTTTTTTTTTTTTATTCGTTTCGAATGAAATTTGCACTGACTGTATTATTATGATGTAGGCCTACTCGTTCCACGAAGTTTGAAGGAACTAAATTTGGAAATTTTCCAGAAAATGAATGTATTATGTAAATTTTATCTGTTCTAAGAATGAGAAATAAAAAATTCCAAGTTTGTTAGGTTAACAAGTTGTCTATATGAGAAAGGTATGTAGGGCCTACTATATGATTTAAAAAATAAAAAACATTTATAAAAAACATTAGTTCGTCCTAGTGGCTACTGTAGCGTTTGACTTTCTAAATTTTTGTATTTGTCATTTAAAATGTCTCTATAAATCTTTGAATGCACTTCCTGGATCTCGACATTTGATAGCACGAAAATTGAGATTGTTTTTCAGAGTCCCCAAGTCAATACTAGTCGAACTAATAGTAGTTGTCTTTAAACTTCACTGAGCTCCTGATACAAGTTCGAAGGCAACTACTATCAGTTCGACTAGTATTGACTTCGGGACTGTGAAACAATTTCTCAATTTTTGTGCTGTTAAGTGTACGTGCCTTTTCATGTGATTTATGTATCTCAATAATGGTAATTGCATATTGTGGTGTCGGCAAGCTGATTCCTCCCTCATAAACACTAGCTGGATAACCCGGACCTGAGTGCACTCTAGGACCAGACTGTGGACATGTTGAAAAGTCACAATCTTCGCAGAACAAGATAATAAGTCTGTAAAGGAGGACATCGATATGACTTTTATGTTTCACTTCAAATATCTCTTTAAGATCTCGATTCAGATAATTCTTCCATTCCATTCCATCCAAGTATTTCCTCAAGAAACTTCGTGGTGTATATGCCGAACAATTTAGAGCAGAGAGCATTGTTTAAAGTAGAGTCTGTCTTGAGAAAATTATGTGTGAGGGAGAATTTGATTTCAAATACCGGTACCATGAATTTTAGTATTTTACATGAACAAAAATGGTGTGATTGAATGATTTTTTTGGCGTGCCCCACAGGTTAAACGAAGAAACCAATCAAACACAATAAACTGTATAGTTTTTTGGCAGAAACGTTTCGAACTGTTTTGGAGAAAATCGCGTTGAAATTAAAAAAATCCAGTGGTAATGAACAGTAATATAAAGATCGAAATTTTCCCTGAACTTGGAAAAACAATGATATAATATTACTATAATATTACGATATAATATAAAAACTCGACGTGGATTCAAACTTTCAAATCTTGTGAAAGATGTAGTTAGGTTTCGGAATGTAAATCATGAATCTCACAAAATACCACGGCTATACAATAAACGTGATATTTCATTTTTTTACGTTGGTAGACCAACTCCAACTCTTGTGGATACAATACAAGACTTTATTATCAGATGAATAAACTGAATTCCGATTTTATCAGTGGGCCTATTCACGCAACTCAGGGAAACCAAGAAAAAACTCAGTCAGGACGGTCTATCAACGACGGGAATCGAACCCCGGCCTCCTGAATAATGAACCACCTTCAGGATCCACTAGTTGTAATGTTAGCCGCAAGTAAGCCAGAGCAGCACGTAACGATCACGCCTGTAGTATTCTGTGTAGGCAACAAGGGAGACAGGGAATGTATAAAATAAAGCCCGACCGTGAGTAGTCGACTGTTTAACCGACAGGAAACTAACGCCTCTATTTATAAGCCTACAAACACAAACAGTTAAACTATACAAAGGTCTGCCTACTTGTTTGAAATGTGAGAAGTTTCATATGATTTCAACTGTTCGTAAAAAAAAAAAAAATCAAAGTTCATTTGAGTGAAGACAAATAGTAGACCTAAGTGTAATTTGTCGAAATAAGCCTAGGGAGTTTTTTTCCAAATATTTTCATAAACACAACTTTGATGAAAATCAAGATACCAACATGACACATTGGTACACTTACTAATTTTAATCACCCCAAAGCAAATTCTGATAACTTTCTGAGTTATTGATGTAATCAACTTTAATCAAATCTGAATGACTGAAAATGAAGTCTAATTCGCCGTATATCGTATCAAACGAAACCTATTTACGATGACAGTAGGCCTATTATAAAATGGTTTTAAAAATTATCGCGATGTATCTGTAGTGATATTCAATCAATCAATCCAAAAGTCGTCATAGAAATGAATTGTTTTTTGTAGAATGTGGTTTTGTGATGATCACTATTGAATTATCCAATTGAAAAAACACTATAAAGTATAACATTCATATGACGTTGTAGACATTGAGAAATTAATTCTTGGTTTTAAAAATTGAATTTAAATAATTATGTATAACATATTGTGTGACACATCAAATTGCATATTTTTTTACTCGTAAATAAAAGATGGAATTGTAATTCATATATTCAATGATAATTCAATCAATTAATGTATATCTTGCATTCATTATTTATTATTAAAAAAATCTTAAGAATGAGAGAAAAAAATCAATAATAAATTTGGTCAGTATCATTTTCAAATGCAAGAATCCCATCATCTCCAGCTTCAACGAATATTTGAATTGATTAATACATAAGTCAATAGCCTAGTTGATTTCTATTAATTACAACAACAAAATTACAATAACCTGGTGTCATGAAGAGTCAACTAGAGACGTACCTTGGGACGTATTAAATAGCTCATGAGGCTCTGCATGCAATCTACAAATATAATAAACACGATCCTTTCTACAAATTAATTTATGCATCATACATTAGGTCACATTGAGTCTGAATTGATATTGATTTCGAAATAATATCAACAGAATAATGTCCTGTTCAAAAAATCATTCAAGTATAAAATAAAATAAAAAGTAAAAACACTATAATTTGAACCGTCATAGAACCTATCAAGTGACATCAAATTGCATGGTTTCACCCGTGAATAATAGTAGAATTGTAATCCATAGGCACAAGACGTGTTGCATCAATTTAAATTATTCTCATTTTATAATCATCGATAAAAAATTACTAAAATCATCAAAAAATGGGAAAATTAAAATTTGGACATCAATCCACAAGAGTGACTTTTTTGTAGTAGGGCCTAGGCATGTTTATAATCTCGTCATTGTTAATCTTCATACTACTGAGCATGTTCCTAAATAATATTATTTTCATAAGTCTTGCCGGTTTATTGTTACAGATTTATTTAAAATCTTATTTAATTTACAACCCGACCAACTGTTCGTGGGAATAGAGTCGGTGGGAATAGAATCGTCGTAGATTTTATCATGTTGGTAGATAAACAGCTGTGGGTAGCTCACAGCCTTCTCTGTTCGTTTCATCAACTTCTGAAGAAAGTCAGAATTAGGTCTTTAACTTCGCCATTTCCGGGCTGATTGGGCAGGTATTTCTCTTGCCGGTAATTAATCATAAAATAAATATAATATTATACTATAAAATACTGAAATACTGCATCATCTGAATTGGTTGAAGTGTTCAACTATGCCCGGGGGATATCAGGACGCTTTTACTGAGCATAACAAGGTAAGTCCTAAAATTGATAGCGTGGTAGGCCCCCTAGGACTAATGGACACGAGGAAGCGTAGGGCCTAGGCCTACTTATAGGCTTTGGCTTAGGCTTACTTAGGCTTAGCTTGCGATTTGACGTTGGCTGAGGCCTAGGCATTAAATTTCTTACTTCAAACTAGTCCTAGACCGAGCTATTTAGTTTATCTACTCTATGGTCTAGGTCTTTGAATTCAGGGCCTTTGCCACCCCCTCACATCCTTCAATAGGCCTAGGCCTAAGAATAGGGCCTCCACCTTGGCCATTGTGTTAGGTCCAGGACCCTAGGTCCATTGAGTTTATAGACTCAATTGTTACCAACTTGGTACCGGTAGTGCCGATGAGGACTATCGCTTGTGGGAGTGGACTGATTTGCCGGCCACTTATCGTGTCCTCTATTCAGAGCATCGCTCGACCCATCTTGAAACACGGACCAAGCATTTGGCCACAAGTCAGTAGGACTTGAATAAACCTAAACGTGTCGTGAAAGTGAATGCCGGTCCGCCTCGACGGGAGATGCCCGTCGTCCTAGTGACGCATGGGCCGTTGCTCGATGGTAGTGCCTCAGTGGTAGTGCATAGCCAGGCCCTTTGCTCTCAGATCATACAAGCCCCTACCTAGTTAAGTGGAGTCCCAGATGGGAAGTAATGGGCAAAGGCCCTAATAAATTTGAATCAGTCTTTTGTACTCTAGGGCTCAGTATTGATTGTCAATCAATAGCCTAGATCTAGACTAGGTCATTGATTTTGTAATACCTAGCAAGTTATGTGTGCAAAATATTATTTGTGTAACAATATTGTTCTTAAAATGGCATCTATAAATGTAAACTATGTCTTGACAGGCTGATGGCATTGCAAGCAAACCTTCAACATGGAGATGGTCCTCAGCAAGCCACTCAGCGCCCATGTGGGTAGGAGCATCTAGGCGTCAGCCCGTCTACCTGATGACGAGACTTCTTGAGCAGCTGAGGGAACTTCAATGAAGACGGAGACACCCTGGATTCCACCCCCTCAAATTCAGATGAGCAGAATTAGCAGTACTGGTAAGAAGTTTCTCGTGACTTGAACCAGACTATATAGGCCTAGCCTGGTTTTAGCATTCAGTCTTGTGTCATGAGTCCAACGCCTATCACTATTAGCTACCGTACGTGAAAGAGTCCGGGTTGGATTTATAATAAGTCAAAATAATGAGTTAGAATATTAATGAGTTAGAATAATGCCGCTTTTACTGACTCGCGTTGAGAGCGACGCGGTACAAGCAACAGGCGCGCTGACCAATCGGCCATCTTGTTTCCGGCATTTGCCGCGTCAGGTGCTAGCTCGCGTTTGGCGGGTAGAGACTTCAACTTGCTTGAACTTTTGACACGCTGCACGCGAGTAGGCCTACTGCCATCCAGACTGCTGCTACTGCCCGCTCCGACCGAACGTACAACAGTACAAGGGGTTACTTTTTAAGATAACCTCAAAATCAAATTTGAGACGTGAGGATGGACAATTCATTTGTCTTCAAACTATGGAAATCTTCTCATGACATCAAATGACTGTATAGTAGCCTAATTTGTTGTAATATTAAAACGAGGATTGTATTGCACTGTTGAAGTTCTACCATTCATTAACGTTCAAGGTAGGGAAGTATTACAAATAGGCCTAAGCTAAAAAAAATTTAGTGCTGTCCTGATTGGTAATTGGATCAAATATGACATTGTTCCGGTAATTTCTTATTTTATAGTAGGCGTAAATGAGAAAAACAAGACCGGCAACCCTCCGTTGCCAAATATAAAACTTTAAAGATAAGATGAATATCGACGCGCATGAGTCAATAAAAGCGACTCGAGTTATAAAAATAATGAGTTGAAAAAAGTTATAATAATAGGCTAGCCCACGTATATTCCTGGGTGTCTGTAGACCTAATGTTGATGATAGCGAGCACTTGATTACAGTTCTGGGGCCTCATTCCGATACGTTGCATTGTATTCCTCATTCATGCCTAGTAATAGGATTGTCAAATAACCTAAAGATGATTATAGTACTGTAGTGATAACAATAATAATAGAAAGAATGTTAATAAAATAAAATAGATAGATAATTTGAAAAGATTGAAAACTAAGAACTACTAATACAGTGAAACCTCTATCCATCATTTTTCAAGGGACCAGAAAAATAAAACCATCCATGCAGGAAAACAATCCATCCAGGAAAATTTATCATTGACTATAAAATAGGAGTGGGGTGAGAAAAATGAATGATACACCCAGGAGAACGATGGATCTGGGAACGATGCATAGAGGTTTCACTGTAGTTGAAAAAATATGATCAAGGGTTCAGAGTCTAATGTATTTGTAGAAAGCTTCATTTTAGGGCCAAAAGAGAAGCTAAGAGTACACTGGATGGTAGCAGACAGAATGAGAAGGTTAGTGAAGTTGGGTGTGGATATCAAGCATGAACTCAACAAGGTTGTAGTAGAGGTTTTGGATTAGGAAGACTTAGTGACTATCACTTGAAGGACATGTCAACCCTGGGAATAGATTCAAATGGATAATGACGCTATTTCCCCCCCCAATTTCATCCTTAGCGTTATAGGGGGACATTGATTATACCTCAATGTTTGATGTTATTAAAAAATAAAATGCATCTATATTATGTAAATGATGTCTTGACAGGCTGATGACATTGCAAGCAAACCTTCAACATGGAGATGGTGCTCAGCAAGCCTACACAGCGCGCATGTGGGTAGGAGCATCTAAGCGTCGGCCCGTCTACCCGATGACGAGACTTCACGAGCAGCTGAGGGAACTTCAATGGAGACGGAGACACCCTGGATTCCACCCCCTCAAATTCAGCGAAATCAGAGGTAAGAGGTTTCTCGAGAATTGAAGCAGACCACATAGGGATTGGAGTAGGACAGGTAGGGATTAGAATGGGCTTAGTAGAAGTATATTTGAGATGGGAGGAAGTAGGGTTGAAGCTATTCCGTCGGAAGGTTAGGGAGGCGATAGGATAGGATAGATAGGGAACTTGCCACCGCGCATTTATTTGCAACTGTAAGAGTTTCAATAATGATAGGCCTAGACTAGTTTAAGCATTTAGTCTTGTGTCATGAGTTCTACACCTATTAGGTAGACGTACGTGGAAGAGTCAGATTGGAACCCATAACTCTATAAGTTATCATAATAGCCTCCCTATATTCCTGGTTGTCTTTACGCCCAAAGTTAGCAAGCACTTGATTACAATCCTGGGGCCTCATTCTGATACATTAAATTGTATTATTTATTCATTTTTATATTAGGTTTAACGACGCACTGTAATGATAGCGAAAATCTATTGGCATCGGATGGATGATGAATGAAGGTTTCTTGGGTAATGGGAAGGATACCTATTGTGAAGGAAGCGGTCGTGGCCTAGATTGTGGGAACCATCACGGCATTAGCCTAGACTACATGGGGAAATCACGAAAAACCCCTGTAAAGGTAGGCGGCGGCGGGGATCGAACCGGGTCCGTAAACCCCTTGCCTCCCGGATCACATGAAGCGAGTGGCTATGTATTCTTTATTCATCGTAGATTAGTTACGGTTACATTGCAGGCCTAATAGAATTGGTTTTGTCTGAGAAGTTGAGGCTAAATGAGTAGGCGTAGTAGTTATAACAATAGGCCCTAGTAAAAAGAAGAACTAATGAATTAAAATGGAATGGAATAGATTGATAATTTGAAAAGATTGAAAACCAAGAACTACTAATAGTTTAAAAAATATGATCAAGGGTTCAGAGTCTAATGTATTTGTAGAAAGCTTTATTTTAGGGCCAAAAGAGAAGTTAAAGAGTACACTGGATGGTAGCAGACAGAATGAGAAGGTTGTTGAAGTTAGGTGTGGATATCAAGCATGAACTCAACAAGGGTGCCGTAGGGGTTTTGGATTAGGAAGACTTAGTGACTACTGTAGGCCCTAAGTGATCCCTTAAAGGACACCCTGGGAATATATTCAATTGGATATTTTCCCCCTTAATTTGAGAGAAAACCAGAAATCATCTCAATTCTGAACATTTTAATTAGGCTACTGTATGTGTCAGTCAAATTACAAGACACGCCCCTTTTTCTGAGTCATGACGTAAGCAAAATCCAATTTTATTTTCACGGCGTTCACGGCACACCGAGTGTCGTGCATGGTCACTGAAGTTTTTTTCATCAAAGTTACATGAAAGTCGATTCATTTAGTGTAATCTGCAAATATTGACCTGCCTGAATAGGCCTAATATTTCGAACATCTTCTCTTTTCCTTCCACCTTTTTCCTTTTTTCCACAACTATTCACATTCAGTACATACCTACATAATCTCATCTTCAGCGGCTAGATTGGCAATATCAGCGTGGACCGCGGGATTCTGTTAGAGAAAGATTGACACACCGTAGGACCAATCATGGCATTCCTCACAGTCAGAGGTATGGTAGTCTAAAAACTGTTTTCTCACTTCTTTTTGCAGTTGTTGATTTTGAATTTTATATCTTGTAAGTACCGGTACGTAAAATAATTAATTTACCTGTACAGCACTAACGAGCACCAACACAATCCAAGATGATGGCACCGAAAAATTGCGGTTTCCGATCAGTGCGGGTTGGCCCCGCACATAGATATCACCTTCGCTAAATTATAAATCAATTTAGTAAATTAATTATGGCCAAACTTAGCTAGCACTAACAATAATTTTTGCGACACTAATCAGCACTAACAAAGGCTCAAGTTTATATGCCATAAAAACGCCATAGTTGCTCACTCGAGTCGTTTTTGCTCAAAACCATTACAGCACTATCGATGCACTGAACGGCACTAACGAGCACCAACACAATCTTAGATGATAGCGCCAAAAATTTCATGCTCGCGGGGCCAGTGTGAAGTAGACCCCGCACTTGTATTTGGTAAATTTGTGCCAGCACCATAACAGCACTAACAATTCCATTTGCGGCACTAACCTGCACTAACGAAGCACTAACAAATTACATTTGGTAAAATTGGATTCTGCACATGTGTGTGGCCAACTTCGGAGGGGGGGGGGGGGTGAGTTGAAATTTTCACAGGGAGTTTGTTGGCCCCATTGTTGAATTACATATTTCTATTTTTGAAAATTTGGATGGGTCGTTGATAAGTAAATGAATTATTAGGCTTGTAGGATTTTTGTAAACATGATTCAGAATATAATTGTCAATGAAAATCTGCAGGTTGCAAGCTATAACAAGATGCATTGATGGTTGCGTTGGTACCCCGTCTTGAGATGGTGGCGCATCTCCCTATCCCTCCCATGTTGACAGTGTGTACCAATTTACCATCCAAATTGTTGGAACAACCGATCTAGTGTATCTAGAGTAGTGATAAAAGAAACTAACTTTGTTCACACATAAACGCAAAATGATGTTTACGTTTCCTCAGTTGTCTGAAACCTTTTTTTTTTTTCAAAATATTGTGACATTAAATTCTAATTTCAAAATGTCATTTGTCTTGTTATGTACCCTATTGATAGTTGTGTCAACATTTGTCGGACCGGCACATGCAGCGTAGTGGTTACCGCGCTCGCTTCATGTGATCCGGCAGGCGAGGGGAATTCTGAACCCAGTTCGATCCCCGCCGCCGACCATCTTTACAGGGGTTTTCATGGTTTCCCTCTGAAGTCTGAGCTAATGCCGGGATGATTCCTACAGTAAGTCGGCCATGACCGCTTCCTTCCCACTATCCTTCTCATTACCCAAGAACCTTCATCTCATCATCCCATCATCTCATTAATCATCCATCCGACGCCATTAGATCTCAGTTATCATAACAGTGCGTCGTTAAACCCAATATATAAAAAAAAAAATTGTCGGACCGAAATACGAATAGGCCATCTGCCTCCGTGGCTCAGTCACTTATCGCCAGCTGTAGAAATTGAAGTCAGATCGGGTTCATGGGTTTTTGTAAACGTCCTTTCACCTATCATCGCTCCATTTAGTCGACGCCTTTAGTAACACTAGTTCCCCTCAATAACCTGCAGTCTTTACTGAGATTACGTAACTCGCATTCTCAATACCAGTGGAATAGAACTTGAATTGGCTCATGTTTATCTAACAGAGGTAGCTACTATAGCAATATGACAGGTCTTTGTGTATTTCCATTGATGTTGATACAAAAATCTATCCCTGCTTATGTGGTAGTGTGATGGTGATGCTAGTGTGATAGAATGGCAAAGTAAATAGGTTGCGTTACATTCAGCTTGGTTGCTTACGCCCTCTTTTCATGTGCTCTAGGAGGTGACAAGCATATCGAACCTCAGTTCAATTCCTGCCACAGGCCACCTTTACAGAGTCTTTTCGTGGTTTCCCTCTGTAGCCCAGGTTAATGTCAAGATGGTTCTTACAATATAGGCCACGACCGCTTCTTTTACACTTTCCTTCCAGTTGCCTAAGAAATCTTCATCTCATTAATCATTCGTTTGATACCAATAGATCTTGATGATCATTACAGTGCATCATTGAAACCCAAAATGAATAAATTAGTCCAGTAGTGAAAATAGTCCAGTCTGAAAATCCTTAAAAAGTACTTACTCATTCATTCAAGTCTCTCCCTTATAATGTCATAGGAGTTAGTGAATTATTGATCAGTCAATCAATTTTAATGTGCTGGATAATATCCAACCATATAATAGGCCTAGGCTAGTAGAGTACAACTAATTTTTGAGACATCAACTCATTTAAATTGTGGATATATTCCTCCCATCATTGGAACATGATTTTGGATAAAATATGATTTTTCAAATATTCAATAGGCTATTCAATAGCCGCTATTGAAATATACTGAATGAATATATAAATAGGTAACTAAATGAATGAAATAACTGGTTTTAATGAAGATGGAGATATTATGAATAGATTTATTATGTCAATCAATTTGCATTTCTATTTTTATACCACAGTACTTTCATTTTAAGTTGAAAAATGGTTTAATAGTATCAAAATCAAATCAAAAGTAGCAACTTGATATTTATTATTTAGAGAACATGAAGTAAGAGGAAACTGTGTTCCACATACAATTTATTTTCAAGAATATTGACTAATTTGTATGCATTTGAGTAATTCCAGATTGGTAGGATTTTTAGAATGTAATGTTACAAACTTAATAGGCCTGATGCAGATATAGAAGGCCAGTATAAGAATTATGTATAAAAGTAACTAATAGATTTCTTTCCACTTGTTTCAGGTCCGCCAAGCCAATTGCATGCCCAGGCTTCTGCGAGTTATCCAGCATCACTTGCAGGGAGTAAACTTCATCCTTTGGAGCAATCAACGCTGCGACTTCGATGCAGTTGGCCTGTCAAGATAATTCTCCACTGCATTTACTGCATGCTTGTTGTCAAGCATAATGAATAATACAATGTAATTGAATGTTTTAAGATTGAATGATTTATTGATACAAGTTGTAATAAACTGATGATAAGTTACAATGACATAATGATCTTCTTGATAGTTAATACATCCTCTTTAATATCCTATATATCCTAGCTACTCCGTGGTACTGATACTCCCATCTGCGCCCGCAAGGGGGGGCAAGAGGAAGAGGGAAGGGATTTGGGGATGACAATGAACCCTTGCATGAGAGAAAGGCAAGGTAGCTTCCACGAATCTACACAAGTCTTTCTCACATGATCGAGTACAAGGTCTTCACCAAAGCCCGTCCACGATCTTAGATGTTGGTAAGACGCGTGACAGTATACCCTTGAATGCAAGACACACTGGCGTCTGTCTCGCACGCAACAGCAAGAGTCTCGTCAAAGAGACATCCAGATTTCTCCCCCTTGCCCCGGGTTAGGTCCTTTAGCCACGACCTAGGTGCAGGCCATTTTGCCACGGTCCAGGTGGGGTCAGACTTTTAGCCACGGTCCAGGTGAGAACAGGCACCAGTGCTCATGGGTATCAGGTTTCTTTTAGCTCAGGGCAACAAGATCCCTACTCGGAGCAGTAGTTTATTTACTATGACTTTGCTTGGTCACTGCCTGTTGTTGAACTCTAGGCCGGAAACTCCACCATTCTGAGTTTGATCGAGTTGGATTAAGGCATCAGGGCTGATCAAACCACGCTAGGCTGGCCTACCCGGCTCAGGGATCATTTTCGGCTGGATCATACCTTGGGGGTGCGGGCGCAGACAGGGCAGTTTACCCACTTGCCAGTGCAGCTTACCTAACCTACTGCCTACTGCCACAATGCTCCACGGAATGAGTCTTCAAAGCCATGGAATGAGTCTTCAAAGTAAGCTGTAACCTGCACACCAAAGAATCAACATTAGAATGAATATCTTACTTGAAATATTGTACAGTGAAAACCCTATGTATCATTTTCAAGGGACCAGAAACCTATATCCATCCATCCAGGAAAGTGTACCATTGGTTATTTGGGAATAGGATGGGTAAAAAGAATGATACATTCAGGAAAACGATGGATCCGGGAACGATGCATTGAGGTTTCACTTTATTTCCGAGGCATACGAACTGGTGAGAGAAAAAAGGATGTTCTGGTATTTTTTCAAGATTAGGCCTACAATGTCAATTCATTATTCCTAAATTTTTACAAGGGAATGAACCATCTGAAGAGTTTTAATTCGTCTCTATCCGTAGCTTGAAAACTGAAGGAATCGTTGGGCATGGGTTCGAGTCCCGCACAAAGAATGGGATTTTGTAGACATAATTTCACGTACCACTCTGTTTTTCATTATCACCTGCTCATCCATACTCCCAAATAACCAAGTTGTTGGTGGGGTTGCTAAGCAAACAATAATCAAAATCAGAGTTTCAATCATAGACCTACAATAGTAACGGTACCCACCAGTCATGATGTTCTGCTGACGCCTTCCTCTTCTTCCTCTCTCCTCTCCTCTCCTTCTTCTTTCATCCGTTCTCCCCTCTACTTCTCTCCAACGTCCGCTTCTCCATGCACTGGACAGTAAATACCACCAACTGTAAAGAAGAAAATAATTAGTATATTATATCGACAAAGTTACGTTGTGATTACAAAATAACACATTCTTCACTGGATACAAAATTTTAGTTTGTTAGGCCTAGATGGTGTTGGGTAGTTTTTTGGATGGTGAGATCACCCTCGTCGAGCCTTTTCCAAACGATCCTACCTTTCATCCTTTATAACCTTAATTGGGGAACAATGATTTTGTAACAGGTTTCGATGTTAGTTAAAGTTGATTGAAAATGAGCAAATGGCATTAAAATAGACAAGATAGTGTCGACTATTGTCTGCTTAACGACCCCACCAACAGCTAGGTTATACGGGGGTACGAATGAGCAGGTGATTATGGAACTATGAAAGAATGATGAGTGAAAGGACGATTACAAAAACCCATGCCTTATGCGGGACTCGAACCCACGCCCAATGGTGACTTCAGTTCCTGAAGCGGTGCCTCAGCTGACTGAGCTACCGAGGGCGGCCAAGATAGTGTCTTGTGATGAGTTTTTTTTTCCTTCAATGTTGCTTAACGACCCCACAAACAGTTAGGTTATACGGGGGTACGAATGAGCGGGTGATAATGAAACGATGAAGTGATGATAGATGAAAGGACGCTTACAAAAACCCATGCCTTATGCGGGACTCGAACCCATGCCCAACGGTGACTTCAGTTACTACCGCTAGCGATAATTGACTTAGCCACTGGGGTGGCTTGTGATAAAGTTTATTCAATTAATTTTCTATCTGATATTCAACAGAGAAATAATTGATACACCACGGTTTATGCAAATTCAACGTGATCTATCTATTTTAGAATGTATTTGTAGCTCGAACAGATAATCTGACGGTAGGGCCTAGTCTATGAAATGATTTACTATCAAGAACATACCACAATTCTAGTAATAACAGACAGCAAGAGGGTTATTGGATGAGTGTAGCAAAGACTTCTAACATACCGGAGAAAAAAATCATATATACTGTGTTTTACCAGTGATAATCCAAGTAAAGGTATATTGCCTGGGTGGTAGGCAACTTGTGTGGCGTTTATGTGTTGATGAGATCTATTCTATTGTACAATTTCATATAATATTCTGTTAATTTGATTCAAACTTTGTCAATTTCATAATATGTCCATTTGTAAGTCGTATATTATGGTTGTTCTAATTTAAATTTATAACATGCTTAATTTCATTCAATCTTGTGCAGTCAACCTAAAAGGGAACCCCTTAATAAAAATGTAACAATAGGAAAATAGGAATAAGGTCAATTGGTGAAGCAAATGCGGAAAACTACACTGCTCGAGCAAGATACTAATATTAGGGGTAGGCCTATATTGCGGCTGTATAATCAACTACCAGAATGTATTAAAAATGTAAAAAGCCTTGAGCAGTTCAAGAATACTTTGAACATTTTCATTCCAAAAAACGTATTACCGTATACAGTATCGAAAAGTTTTATACATGCTGTAAGCATACTCGGTGACGTGATTTTCAAGTCATTAGAATAAAACAGCTCCATTTCAAATTATAGCTCGTCACATAAAACTATAACCACTGACCAATTGACTTTCAACTTTTAATGTTATCTTTTAATTTTAACTTTTAATTCTAGTTTTAATTCAGTTTGAATGTTAACTTTTAATTATAATTTCAAAATGTAAATATTGAGTCGATTGTTATATACTCATTTATTAATTTTAGTATCGGTTGGCTACTTGATTTGGTAGTTGCTAGGTATTTATAAAAAATAGCATCTTCTATTTCATGTATAGGCCTATATATGTTTCTGTTTGTAGGCCTATTTTAAATACTGAGTGTAATTTTAATTTATAATCTCTCATTCTATCCTTGACTGTCCGTATGATTAACTCTCAAATGTTCTATTTATATTGTTAATCCACAAGGACAAAAATGAAAAATAAATGGATAAATAAAAATTCTCAACTTCATGAACTTCATGTTTCCAAGTGAAACTTCGCATATTTAGGGCTACGCATTATTCAACTGCCATCTCTGATGGATTTTCAGAATGAACTTTTTGAACGGAATGGCGATTCATACAATCGTAGGCCTACCAAGTTAGTTTTGGCTCTAAAATAAACTAGAATCAATTTTGAACGGATTTGAAGAAAAAAATTGAACAAAAAGTATTTTGGAACTTGAAAATTTTGCCAAACGAAAGGGGTACCCACCGGTCATGATGATTTCTCTCAGATTTCCTCTTCTTCTTCTTTCTTCAGTCTTTATCTTCTTCTTTCTTCTTTATATCCCATCTCTCTTCTTCTCTCCAATGTCCTCATCTCCACGCTTTGGATTGGAAATACAACCAACTGTAAAATAAAGCAATAATTAATATTAGAAAATTACTTGCATGCACAAGATGAGATGGGTTTTCTTCGGTTAGACCTACAAGTTTTCAGTTGAAAGATTGAGATTTTAGAAAATTAAAATTGGTTGAATGAGTATTAAAGGTAGGTGGTAAATATCAATAAAATGGAGAAGAAACTGTCTATTTGATTAATTATCTAGGCCTTTTAGATATTCAAAATCTTGTGAAATAGATTTCATTAATTTTTCAACACAAATTTAGAGTAAAGTATTAATTGAAATTGAAATGTAGCGCAAACTAATTATCTACCGTACCAAATTCTATTTCCTCCATGATTTTGGTAGGCCCTATGCGAATCGGACATCAAAAACCGTGATCGCAAGGTCAGTGTGTTAACTGTATACGGTACAGGAAAATTTGCCTCGGGTACTAATCCCGACCCTCAGCGAAAATTTAGCATTAGGCTAATCTTCAAGAAGCTTTTCGTCGGGTTGTAAGAATATTTTTCATGCATCCCACTAAGAATGTGTACCGGTACTACCCAAATTTTATGGTTATGTTTTTAAGAAATCCAGGTCTAAATGTATGTTATCCAAGGGGGAGCAGTCAGGGCAAGCTTAGTAAGCAGTGCTTACTCAGAGAAATTGGCATAATATGAAATCAAATGTCAATCAAGTTTTCATGTCGTAATTTCGTTTTATAAGCTAAAGCTATCGTCACTGCTTCCTACTGAGGTTGCGTTATAATAGTCACAACACGAACGAGAACAGCTCTTGTCATTGCTTGTTGTATTACTGCTACACTTTCCCTGCCCGCCGCCGCATTCAGGGCCATGAAGTTATCTATGGATGCATCACCCGTCTAATCGCTCACCCTGTATAGCAAACTTATATCATACTGCATGCAGACTGTGTAGGCCCTATTATTCAAAAAGATTATTTTCATTTGATCAATGATATAATATTATTGTTATTTTATTCTGACTTGAGTTAGGCCTATAGATTAAATAGAGCTTAATTTTTTCATGGAATGTAGGCCCTACAGGTATTACACATGCGTACACAAAATGATATTTTTTGCTTCACTATTTAGAAAACACCATGATAACACCATGTTTATTGTTATTAGATGTGGCCATAATTATTCAAAGAAGCGGTCATGTCTGAAATGTGAAATGAACGCAGAATAGTTCAATTGCATTTGGCTTAGTATGCACTAGCAATCAAGTTTCATTGGAGAACTGTCTATGACAGTGGACATTGCCTGCTGGATCTAGCGATTCTAAGTCAGACTATAAGACTGCCTAGTGTCAAAATATTCATGCTAGGCCTAGGCTACGACCATAGCTGTAATGCCTCGGCTTCAGTTATATGCCCCCTGAAAATGTGTAGGGCCTACTAGGCCTAGACCTCAGTAACCATATCATTACCGAGTACATACATTCGGATCGATCTTGGCGTAATGAATATAAAAATTTGGGTCTAGTTTTTGTATAAATGCATGTAAATGAATGACAATGTGTCATATAGGCCTAGGCCTCATGTGAAAATTTTGTCCACTATCCTATTCTAGGTTATGGTCGGCCATGCAATCTTCATTACCTTCGGAAACTTATCTAGCACTGTAGATACGAAGTGATCGTGCAGGTAACAAAGGCGGTAAGTTATTCTTTCAATATCTTCTAATTACAGTATTGGAAAAACAGTTTCTTCTGCATAATTACATAAATTAATAATAATTTGGCACGCTTTGTAAATATCCAAAACATTGTTGCCTATGTCACTCATCATTTCAGGAATCAGGTTCGCCAAATTCATCACAATTAGTAGGCCTAAGAAATCACGTGCAGCAATACTACCAACAGAACGTAGCTGTCATTCAATTCAACTGTCAAAGCAGCGATGCAGTTTCTCAGTAGGCCTAAATATAATCCTACGTGAACTTTATATGCCATTATGTTAACACGCTTATGAACATATTACTAGGAAAATGCGTTATGTGTTTCCGCGTTGATGGATGAGCTAATAAGAATGGCATTGAATTCTTCCAAAAAGTTATATCAAGTTGATGTTTTGACGGCATTCAAGTTAAAAATCAATACCATTTTTAGCACTCTTCACTCTTCATTCTTACTCTTCATCATCAACATTTATGGGTTCTATATCCTATAGATAGTGTATGAAGTTGTATGCAATTACTATACAAACCCGACGCCTATAGATCTTTGCCATCATAACAGTGCGTCGTTAAACACAATATATATAATATATATAGGCCTACTAGAAAATAATGTAGTCCTAGACATAATTTCATATGACTAAATAAACACCTGAAACATAACTAGAAGACTACAAATTCCCCGAATATTCTCTGCGGGGCAGTTGTGACTCCTGATCCCCCGTACAATTTGTCGAGGAACGATTTTGACTTCGAACTTCTCAACAGATTTTCCTTTTTTGGTCACCCTAACAAAACACCATTTCAACATTCAATGAAAAGATTTTTTTTTTTTGATCCACGGACATGCATCATATTAGAGCGTGTTGATCTAATGGTCAAAACTGAATAGTTTCAAGGAGACTCTGTACTTCTTGCGAGATGAAAGCTGCCATTTTGGTAGCAACGCACTGGATGTCATATGGCCCGTTTTTCATTTTGTAGATCTTTGGTTCACCATTAGCAAACTCAGTGACCAGATGTATCCAGGTTATTGGTACCCAACCCGCTCGTCAAACCTAAACAACCATTTTTGTCGCAGAGATTGTGTTCAAAGGAGTTGGATATTGGATCACCAAGTATTTACTTCAGTTTTTTTGTGATCAAGTTGATGATCAGCTGCTGGGTGATTGGGACATGCCGCATGCGTGAATACGGGAGACAGACTGGAAAACAGGAACAAGGAATCAAAGAAATGTGTACTAAGTAAAAAATCAAATAGGTCTAATCAAACTGTTTATTAAAATAAATTGGCTAATGACAAGTTGAAACATGAAATAAACTAGTGTATTTCGAATAATTAAAAATATTATATACCTATCTTGAAAAATACAATGTTTTAGCTGAACTGAAATGTACTAGAGTTATCAACAGTGAGTATATTAAAAATGTTAAATTTACCCCTAAGAATATAATACAAAATTGAATTCAAGTTTGTTTTACATGCAAACATTCTTATTTCCTCTGATCTTGGACAGAAATAGCAAAGCCTGCTTTTATTTGAATGAACAGCAAATAATACTGAACAAGCTCACATTGTGATGAGTTAGGTTAATGACGAGGCAAGCAGAGGTTGATGAACACACACATTCGACAATACGAGTGATTATAGAGAAAATAGCCCGAGTCTTGAATACCGTGATGAAGATATAACAGCAGCCCATGTTTCCTCATACGAGCACAGACATATCGGCTTACTCCTAGGTCATGGTAGAAGAGATGAATAACGAAACAAGATTTACTACTTAGTTGCCGAGTTTTCCAGCTCGTCAGAAAGGGAAAAAAACAGAAGGCAAGGCAGTAAGTCGATATGCGGTGTGCTTTTGAACACTAGATTGATTGTACATATCAACAGGGTCTGCTAAGAACTCCTGATCTATACAGCCTCCTGATATCTCTATCACTTTCTGTTCCATCGAGTTCCAAGGAACAATGTACTTCTTGCCACGTCAATTTCACAGTCATTTGTTTTCTCAGTCAATCAATCATTTGTTATCAAAATAATAATATGCGCTCCACAAACATTTCAAAACCTCAATTTACATCAAGTTGACTAGCTAGAAGAGCATTAGTTTAGAGCTGTCGATGTGAGAACGGCCACGCCCCTCTCGTAGAAGCTGTGCGGATCCTGTCCAGGCGCGATGTTCAGGTCGACGGTGAAGAGGAGCTCGGTGCGTGTCGAGTTGAGGTAGACGGGCAGCGAGAGCTTGGTGGCCCGTGCCGTCTCGGGCCCGCGGACCCAGCGCAGCAGCGTGACGGGCAGGTCCATCATGATCGTCGACGTCAGGTGGAGCTGGTTGTTGCGACACTGCGCGCCCTGCAGCTTCAGACCTGGGGCAACATCGGATACCAGTTAGTTATTAACGTATGAAGTATGGAAGAGAACATTCTCTTGAGAACGTGTCGGAGAAACGAGAACGGAGACAATTTGGAGAAACTTGAATTTTCCCATAACTCTTGTGAAAAGTTTATTCTAGAATAATCTGATTTCCATTTTGAAAACTGTGCTAGCCATGATAACATAATAACAAACTCCAACATGAACTCTCCTTCTGATCTCCTTGTTAGTCATTACTCCAATCCACCCATTTCATTTTCAAATTAATGTTCCTCTATTACTCTAGACCCTGTCTACCAGAAAGAAGGTCTATAAAAAAATAAATTTTTAAATTTTTAAATAAATTGATACCAGCAAATGAAAGAACAAGCAAAAATAGTTTGAAAATGATCAATCCACATAATATTGTGACAAGACCACGGTCTAGAATAAGAGAGGTCTTGTTGTATCGGGATATTTCTATGCGCTGGAAGCCTGATACCTACAGCGCTGCAAAATCCGAAAAGAGGTCAGTCACGTGGTCTGTTGACGTTTGACAGCTGACGTCTTGCCGCGAACAATGTCATATATATGAGATGTGCGCATGCGCAGACTGTGGCCCACCGACCAGCCGAAATAGCTCCAAGACAAGACCTCTCCTATTCTAGAGCGTGGACAAGACCAGGTAAGACTGTAGGATTGGTACTGACCGACGACGCCGAAGCTGCACTCGTCCATGGCCTTGGCCGCGTCTCCTCCGTCCGTGATGGTGACATCGAGCAACAGCTCTTCCAGCGACCAGCTGTTCGCCTGCGCGATGCACTGACGCGTGGCCGTGATGTAGGCCTCCGGGTTCAGCAGACCGCCCAGCCATACAGGGAACGTCTGGAAGTAATACATACGTTATATTTAATAGAATGATCTAAACGATACAGTAAATATAACAATAGGTATACATAATAGGTACGCCTATTATATATAAATAAAATGGATATGTAATAAATATAAAAATGAATCACTGAAATTTATGAGCCAAATAGGCATTTTAGATTTTGATTCAATCTACAAAAAATAATTATATTTAGAACATCCAAACAGGTTTTGAAATAGTCAACACTTTTGAAATAGTCAAACCTGTTGAATAGATTAAAACATACGCTATAAGAGGCATCTTTATTGCCAACGACCGGCACAGCCTATAAGATGATCAGGGAAATTCTCCTACCATATGAGTGTCTTCTGTGGCATTATATAACACCAAGCCATCTCCATTTTGATAGGTTACATCTTTCCTCATTTCTTGAACAATTACGGTAGTTTTTACTCCAAATTCAAAATAAGAAAATTAGTTTTCATTCAAAATTGAAAAGCCAACAATCCACTGACTTTTAGTTGACCATTAGTCCATTACCATATAAAATGATACAAATATTCCCTGCAAGTTGCAGAATTGTTGCCTGTCGATATCTATTGCACACCCTCTACTGACGTTACGAAGTACTACGTCTACGCGAACGCACCTTGATCTCCTTGGCCCCTCCCTGCGACACCAGCAGCGATACTTCCTGCAGCTGCTTGACGCGCTGGCTGAAGTCCGTGATCCACTGGATGACGGTGCAGCCGCGCGGCACGGTGTAACGGCGCCACGCTGGAGGCAGGATGCCCTTGACAAGGTCGCTCAGCATCGAGCGGTGGTAGTTGGTCTGCTTCTTCTCGCCCTGCGCAAAACATGACGACGGTTATCGAAACGTTCATGGAACTTGACGCGAAAAGAAAACTTGGATCATTAATGTCTTTCTTACTTCAGACTGATATAGACAATTATTAGGTAATGATTTCAATGAAAGTAACATTTCTTTTTATACCTGGCTAAACCCATAACCTTTGTAATATTGCTTCAGAATTGCCAAGTGTACTTGTGTCAACAAAAGAAGGTCAGCTACCAACTGAGTAACAGTGTAAAGTGTGATAATTTTTATAATGTCGATGCTACACCATGGATTTTATGCCTTTGAAAGATGTACTAGTTGCATGTCTTATCGTAAATCTTGAGCTGAAAAAACATAATACTCGAAAGATAGCTCCCGTGTATAAATATAACTGTAATATTTGCGTATGTTGCTAGACTATGTTCTTCTTTCGTGGATATAAGTAAGTCTATCCCAGGCTAACACAGAATGATCTTTTATTTTAGGTTCAACTAAATAATGAACGGAACATTATTATTCAATTAAAAAACGTTACTACTTAGAAGTCAAGTCTTGATTTTCAATCTAGAATACAGACTCTAATAAAACTCGGCCTCCAACTTATTTTCTTGATTACAATCGAGAACAAAAAGACGATACTGTATTTATCATTTAAAGTGAAACCGAGGCGATAATGTTTTGTTAACGTACCTGACAGATTAGCACGACATCGTCCAGATCGTGAATCACAGCTTGGAGCAGTTTCGAGCCGGAGTTGACTTCACGCTCAAAGTAGCGATACAGCGGGTCTTTGATGTTTTCCACTGTGCGGCGTAGAATCTGGAGTTTGAAAGAAACGAAAATTGTACGCAGTTTACAACAATCATAAATACAGCTAAATGACCATGCAATAATAGATGGCGCTTAGAGCCAAGCTCACTCGATACTTCAACAGCTGTAAAGCCGTTAAGTCTAAGCCGTAAAGTCACATGTGTGCAACTCACTAGAAATCTATACCTACTCCATTCCCTATTCTTATTATTATAGGTATACTCCTAATTTCAGTTGTGAATGAAAATTTAGACCTTTACCGGTACTCAAACATATGTGTCCTCCCTTGAAAAATGAAAGTAACTGTTTAGTTAAAGTATGAATCCGTGTCAAGTCAATGGCACGTAGCCTATCATGTTCTACTCTTTTATCCTATCATTTTGGTGCGACACTGTACCACTGAAATCCCCTTAAAATCACTTGAAATCCCTGAAATCCCATGAAATCACCTTGAAATCACTTGAAATCCCTGAAATCAATGGAAATCCCTGAAATCACTTGAAATCCCATGAAATCCCCTTGAAATCACTTGATTTCCCTGAAATCCTTGAAATCCCTGAAATCACTTGAAATCACCTGGAATCACTTGAAAACCTTGTAATGATTTGAAATCACTTGAAATCCCTGAAATCACTTGAAATCCCTGAAATCACCTGAATTCCCTATAATCACCTGAAATCACTTGTAATCCCTGAAATCACTTGAAATCCCTGAAATCACTTGAAATCCCTGAAATCACTTGAAATCCCTGAAATCACCTGAAACATCGAACTCCCTGGAATCATGAAATCCCGAAATCACTGAATCCCTGAAATCACCTGAATCACTGGAATATTGAAATCCCTGAATCACTTGAAATCGCTAATCACTGAATCCCTGAAAATCTTTATAACTGAAATCTCTTGAAATCACTTGAAATCCCTGAAATCACTTAGATCCCTGAAGTCACTTGAAATCCCCTGAAATCACTTGAAATCCTTGAAATCCCTGAAATCACTGAATCACTGAAATCCTTGAAACCTGAAATCACCTTGAAATCCCTGAAATCAATCAAATCCCTGGAATCACTTGAAATCCCTGAAATCACACCTGAAATCACCTGAAATCCCTGAAATCACTGAAATCCCTGAAATCACTTGAAATCCTGAATCACTTGAAATCCCTGAAATCCTCATAATCCACTGAAATCACTTGAAATCCCTGAATCCACTGAAATCCCTGAAATCACTGAATCACTTGAAATCACCTGAAATCACTTGAAATCCCTGAAATCACTTGAAATCCCTGAAATCACTGAATCATGAATCCCTGAAATCCCTTAATCACCTGAAATCAACCTGAAATCACTTGAAATCACATGAATCCGACTTGAAATCCCTGAAATCACCTGAATCACTTGAAATGCCTGAAATCACTTGAAATCCCTGAAATTAATCTGAAATCCCTGAAATCACCTGAAATCACTTGAAATCACTGAAATCACTGAAATCACGAAATCACTGAAATCACTTGAAATACCGATCACTGAATCCTGAAATCACCTGAAATCCCTGAAATCACTTGTAAATCACCTGGAATCATAACCTATGAAATCACCTGAAATCATTGAAATCCTGAATCACCTGAAATCACTTGAAATCCCTGAATCACCTGAAATCACTTGAAATACCTGAATCATGAAATCCCTGAAATCCCTAAATCACCTGAAATCCCTTGAAATCACCTGAAATCACTTGAAATCACCTGAATCAATTAAAATCACCTGAATCACCTGAACCACTGAATCCTGAAACTTTAACTAACCGAAATCCCTATAATCACCTGAAATCAATTGAAATCTCTGAAATCACCTGAAATCACTTGAAATCCCTGAAATCACTTGAAATCCCTTAAATCACTTGAAATCCCTGAAATCACCTGAAATCCCTGAAATCACTTGAAATCACCCGGAATCACTCAAAATCACCAGAAATCACTTGAAATCCCCTGACATCTCTGAAATCACTTGAAATCCCTGAAATCACCTGAAATCCCTGAAATCACCTGAAATCCCCTGACATCACTGGAAATCCGTGAAATCACTTGAAATCCCTGAAATCACTTTAATCACCGTAAATCCCTATATAATCACCTGAAATCACTTGAAATCCCTGAAAACACCTGAAATCTTGAAATCTGAAATCAGGTGTAGGCCTACACCAAATTTCCGAGCTGCAAACCCTTCGGTTAATATTGGCCTAAAGACGTAATCTACCAATTCAAGGTACGAACGAATGATCCAACGAACGTGAGTGTACTTACCAGCAGAGACTTGGGCAGCAGCTGCAGCCACGTGGTCGCCGAGTAGTGCAGCGTCTTCATCCAAGATGGCCGCTTGTCACCCTCTTGCTCGCTCGGCTGGTCGAGGCCCTCCTCGATCGAGTAGGCCAGCTCGTCGTCGTCTTCCAGCTGTTGCATCTTCAACAGCTTGCTGACCAGATCCGTACCTGACGACAGACAACGGTTTACAGCGCTGTACGTGCAACACGATGAGGAAAATACGGTCATTTCGACTTTGGCAATTATTCTATACAGTGAAAGATCTAGCATTCGTTTTTCAAGAGATCAGAAAAATATGATCAGAAGTGCAGAAAAACCTCATTCTTTTCCACCCTACTCCTATATATAGAACCAATGTTGAATTTTCCTGCATGGATTGTTTTCTTGTCTTGATAATTTCATTTTTCTGGTCCCTTGAAAAATAGACAGGGGTTTCACTACAGTAAATTTGGACATGTATCATTTCGAAAGCGGCCTCATATAATCTAAGAAATATCCACGATTCACAAATAAGTTCCCAGTCTACGTAACGGGACTACACTCCTGCCACCGGGTCATGTAACAGCTCTCGCAGCCTACCTCTGGTGGTGAGCAGCACCTTCTCCGCGTTGTTGGGCAGTCCGAGCCACGAGGGAGTCTGTCGGTCGGACAGTGCCTCGATCCAGTGCAGGAACTGGTCGCGTCGCGTGCCGTCGGGCATGGTGATGTGTCTCTGCCCCCCGGGTCCCCCGGCAACGCCGTCAACGTTGGCGACCAGCGCAAAGTCGGCTTCGAAGCTGCGGGGCGTGAACAGCTTGGCGAGGAACGACGCGAGGAGGCGTTGGTCGAAGTCGTTGTCGATCTTACCTGGATAACATTCGCATGACTTCGTGTGAAAGTTTTGTAACGGTTTCATTGTTATTGTCGTCCAGTGATATATTATCATCTTGGAACCAAATTCTTGGTGAAAGCACAGTAACGAATGAATGAATATGCCTATGGGTTTTATATCTCACTCACAATTTAATTATTCTGCAAAACAAAAAAAATGGTTTTCCTTTTAACCTTCTTGCCTACAATAATGTTTCTGTTCAATTGGGCCTATTAAATCTTTACCCAAGTATTAGGCCTTGCATGAGCTATTTACCAATCATATTACTAGCATGGTCAATACTTCCAAGCTTGCAATAATATCACTAAACTAGCTGCGAATGTACAAGGAAGTCATCAGATGATTTGACGTTTCAAGCGTACGGACTTTGCGTTTCGGCACAGTAATAAAGAAGCCAAGTCAAGTTGTATTTAGCTGTCAGAGTACAGTAAGCTACGAGTACAAGAGTAAGACTATTGAATATCACTTTTTAAACATACAAAATCGTAAAATGGTCACGTACCTCCGTAAATGCACTGCGATAGGAGAGTGACAAGAGCATCCCACGGAATCTTTTCAGGCGGCAAGTTTGTACGGCCCTGGAAGAAAACAAACGCTAGATTATTATGACTTGATCAGGATTACAATGAGTTATTTTGAGGGCTACATTTTAATTCAACAAATTATTGTTAGCTCAATAGTTTGGTCTCTTTTTGAAGTAAATAAGTACTTCAGTATGATCTACATACTTCATTATCCACTGATCAACTAATTCTAAGCAACGGTTCCAACGCATGTCGAGATGTTCCTATTCGACGACTCACCATGGCAGTCGCTTCTATCCACGTGTCGAGAGTGTCGCAGGCCACGCGCAGGTCCGACTCGTTGAACTCGTAGTACTTGGCCCAGCCGAGCGGGGCGTAGCGCAGGCGCTCTTGCACGATCGCGTGGAACCACGCCAGCAGGAAGTAGAGTCGGGCGCGCTCGTTGGGAGCCTTCATCATGCGAGACGCGGGCACCTGCAATCACGGCACACGTACGGTGTAATGGCGACAATTGTATCTAGACCTAGCGACCTAGGCAGCTGCCCAAGGTGGCAAGGTTTTGGAAAGATAAGATAGATAGATTCTTTATTTATTTTCTATTTTTTTCAATGCTGCTTAACGACCCCACCAATAGCTAGGTTATACGGGGGTACGAATGAGCGGGTGATAATGAAACGATGAAGTGATCATAGGTAAAAGGACGTTTACAAAAAAACCATGCCTTATGCGGGACTCGAACCCACGCCCAACGGTGACTTTCAGTTACTACCGCTAGCGATAATTGACTTGGCCACCGGGGCGGCAGAGATTCTTTATTATTAGCAGGATGTGCTATTTTAGTTTTTTACATACAATTACATTAAATACACTCAGAAGATGGAAAGAAAATACAATAAGGTTCCCTAGTTCAAGCCATGACCTATTATACCGTGCTGAATGTTCGGAGCAAGTTGGCTCTAATGCCGGGTGGCGGCTCGAACACGAAGATGCGGCCGGCTCGGAGCAGATTGACGGGCACCTTGGCGTTGATCTCCATCGTCAAGAACAGCCTGAAGTTGGCGTGCGGCTGTAGGCTGTGCAGCTTCTTCTCCAGTTGTACCAACCACTGAGGAGCGAGGTGTACGTTCTTCAGCAGAACCCACCTACAAAGCAAAATGAAATTCAAGTGTAACTGATGTCTTCCGCAGACAATCAATATCACAAATAACAGCTTCATCAGGAATAGCCTTTCTTGAAATCTACAAGTCTACATCTACAAAGTGAAATGAAATTCGAGTGAAATCGAGAATTTGACAAACAATAAATATCACAAATAATAGGTTTATCTAAAGCAAGCTTCATTTGAACACTACTTAAGGCTCAGCCTACAGCCACAATGAATTTAAAACCGTTTACCGTATTTCACAAATATAAATCAGTACTGTGGTCTAGTTCACGTCTATGATTGGGGTGTGATATGCCCAAACGATCCTATCTTTTATCCAAGTAGCTTTAATTGAGGAATACCGTAACGATTTTGACGACAAATCTATTCTACCAATATAAGAACATGGTAAATATAGGCCTATAAGTGATGGTAGCTTGAAATATATTTGTTCTTCCAACAACGCAAATAGATCAACATTTTGTTTCAAGTAGGCCTAAAAACGGTAAAATACAAACGGTAAAATCAGAAAGCCTAAAAGGCAAATATTTAGGTTTCCATGATTAACTGTGCCTATGATAGCCAACTAGCTCTGAGGCCCACTTCACGCTCGATATTTCCGCTATATAAGTTAAATAAAGTTTGCTATAAAAGATAATTTATCTGGAATAGAATTAGAGCACAATAGAACACATCAAAAATATCTGTCTTCGTTTTACGTTCAATGTTTTTTTAAAGAAAGCAATGGGCCTATCTGCTATACCAGAATAGGTTGGGATTAGCAAAATCAGTTAAACTTCATTTCAAAATGTATCACGCTTAAAATCGTTTCTAAATATATCGGAAAATTTGAAAAATCTCCACAAGAATAGCCTGAGCTTAAATGTTCAGTTTCTCGATTCCATCAGATTGAAGCATCGTTTACCTGCCGGACTTGACGGCCATGTTGATGGCGCGGTCCGCCTGATTGAAGCCCTCGGCCGAGCCGATGGCGATGCTCGAGATCTGCTTGCTGGACTCGGCGGCCAGGTCGTCGACCCTGCCCGACGCGTCGTAGCCGGGCACCGAGCAGAAGAGGGCGGGCACGTTGCTACGCAGCTCCAGCTCAACGCTCGACGCAAGATCAAGCTCCTTCTCGGCGGCTAGCATGAAGTCCTCGCTGAGCACGGACGTGACGAAACAGTGGGCGGCGGCCGGGACTCGGTCAGGACGGAACGCCTGCAACGCAACACGTTTCACTCTCTCTTCAAGGCTTGTTCGAAGATGCACCGAGGGTTGCGTTGGTTTGCCGGTCTCTTATGGTGTGCAATCTCTAGTGAGCAATTTGGTACTATGCGTCATGCCTTCTGCGACCCTCAATTATTGGCATTTCAGGTGACTGTTGCTACAGCTGAGCCAACGTATACATAATTTTGTTAAATTAAGTTAGTTCATTGTATTGAAATTAGAATACTCATGGTCGGTAGGCCTACTTCCATAGATTTGGCCAGTAATTTGATACATATTTTCAACATTGGTGGGAGTTGAGTCACCATAAGAGACCCACGAGCCATGAAAAAGGTTTGGTCAAACGGAGATACGTATATTGATCAGTTGATATAAATTGAACGTGAGACTCTACCTGAATGACTAGAAGTTGGTACATGGCAGTTCCCACGGGACTCAGCTGCTTCTCCTCCTCCCAGAGCCGGGGCACGCAGATCTCCGGAGTGGCCTGCTGGAGCCAGGCGCCAAACTCGGGCATACTCTGGATCACCTGCGCAAGGCTCTTGAACGAAGTCAGTCTGAAAAAAAAAAAAAAACATGTTCTTGAAATATTCTGTCCTTTAGACAATAGGCCACTTCCTTATTTATTTATATTGCATTTAAATACATATTGTAATAATGACTAAGATCTATTGGCATCGGTGAATAATGAAACAGAGATTGAGACGAAAGGTTATCTTATTAGGTGTTTTGAATATTAGGATGGAAACGCTCATGGCGTATTGTTCAGGAGGCATCTCAGTATTCATCCCTTCATGAAAGAGGGAAACCACCAAAAATCTCTGTCAAGATGGTCAGCCACAGCGGGGATGAAACGCCAGTATACTGAATGACGGTTCAGCGTGCTAGCCACTGGTTCCCTGTCTCAGTGATGCAACCACTCGAGTGCAAAACTAGATTATGAAGATATGATTGCAATCTTTAAAACCAAACAAAGCTCAATTGAACCCAGTCACTGTTCCGTACCTGGTCGACAATCGGAACAGAGCTTCCAGCTGTTCCTGGTTCAGCCCGTCCATGGGCGGCACCTTGGAAGTGAGCATCCCCTCTTTACCCCTAAGGAAGAAGGTGAACTCCTGGTCCAGGCTGGGCTGGCTGGGAACGCCCTTCAGGTGGATGCGGCAGAGCAGGAGCGCGAGGGTCAGACGGTCCGTGTGCAGCATGCCCCTGGCCACACGCTCGTAGCACACCTGGCGGGCACAACAACAACCGTTCAACAGCCAGCGAGATACGTCAAGGGTTGGGAGATAACTACAGACTGCATACTCAATTTATTGTGATACAGTACACCCTCAGTATTTCAAACTATACGGTTCTGACCTATAAGCTCAATGTTGAATATTAGGATAAGTCACGCTTTTATCATTCAAAATGAGTATTTTTTATAAAATTGAATTAAATTGTACCGTATGTATTTTGGTACATATTTAAAATTATAAGACCCGGTACCATTTGATAGCGTTTCTTACTGAAAGATGTTATAAAATAGTCTGAATATACCGGTAAGCTGTACGAACGATCTTGTCTTCCAACCTTAGCCATAATTGGGGAACCAAGGTTTTGTCTCAAGTTTAATGTAGACAGAGGAAAAATTAAAAAATCAACACACTAAAATTAGAGATATTTTGCCCAATTTATGTGAGTAAATATTTCTCAAGTCATCAAATTGAATACAGACCTTCATAACTTCATATGAAACATATAAAACACTATAAATGACCCCAAGACGGAAAAATTCGTTGGGGAGCTAGAGATCTTCTTTTAAAAATGCATAGTGGACAACGTCCACAAAACCTACAACCTCAAATCGAGTTCACCCGCGGACAGCCATGCTCTGCCCGCCAACTTATTTCTCCAAGTCCGCACTTGCAATTGTGCGGCTTTCTCAAATCTCCTTCGCCCACGGAACCCTTCTTCCGTCCGCCAACAATTTCTCCACAACACATAAATATAATCCGGTTCAAGCTAATTTATTAACGAATAGTTTTCGACGATCTTACCCCAAACAAGTCTCTGGTGATGATGGCCAGCCTGGCACCGTAGTCTGTCGTGTTGGCCAGCTTGGGGTTGCTGTGCAGCACCGAGCTGAAGATGTCGAGGAAGAACTTGAGCGAATACTGGTACAAGAAGTGGATCTGGTTTAGACTGTCCATCGTGAAGTAGATGTTGCTGCAAGCCTACAAGAACACAAACACACAATAATGTAGCATCTTGACCTTGAAAGTACAGTGAAACCTCTATCCATCGTTTTTCAACGGACCAGGAAAATAAAACCATCCATGCAGGAAAATGATCCATCCAGGAAAATTCAGCATTGATTACCGTATATGAGAGTGGGGTTAGAAAAAATGAGTGATACTAGCAGGAAAACGATGCATCCGGGAACGATTCATAGAGGCATCACTGTATTGGTTTCTTTTTTTACACTGTTTCATCATCATTTAAGAACATTATGTAGACTCTACTAGTAAACTTGAAAATTCTCATAAAAATAGAGTTTGAAATGGGACTTATTTTAAAAAAGAGATGGCTTGTTTTAGCTGCAAGACTGGTTTCATTGATTGTTTCATTTCCAGTGCATTATAAAATAATATACTAGTCATTCATATCCAGAGTTGGGTAGGAACGTAACGAAAGGAACGCGTTCCCGGGAACGCGTTCCTTTTTTAGGAACTTTTGAAGGAACTAGTTCCTTTTTACAGTAGGGAACTTTGTCAGGAATTACGTTACTATTTTTGTGGAACGTAGGAACGAATTCACGTTCCTTTGAAAGTTCTTTTCAACATCACTCTACTTGGTAAAGTTATTTTAACATTACATGTGATTGTTATCAGTTGCCATTTCCCGTCCATCCATTATTGTCCAACCACCTACGTATCGAAAAAACCCATCTACCTAACCCCGCCAGGCAGGCGCCGACCAGTCCCTCTCTAACTCTCTAGCATTCCAAAGGGTTGACGTCACAGTCGCCACTACACCACACGGAAAAAATGACGTCGTCAAAAAGTCAAACCAATCAGGAGATTGTATACATTCTGATCAACCAATAGGAAATAAGTTCTCATGACGCATGGACTTCCTACAGACTATCGAAGCCATCGAAGACCACATGGCACACACATGGATCACTGTTGTTTACACTCTCTAATCGTTTGGTCACGTTGCACTTAGTTCAAGATTATATTACCAGTAAGAAAATCGCCATGAGTGGTGGAGAAGTTACATCAGGAAGTATTCCCAAGAATTTGATTCCATGGAAACCATTTAGGCAGTTCTTTTTTTTGAAAGAAGAGAATTTAAAAGGCAACAATTTTACTGCGAAGTGTAGTTTGTGTCTACCTATTACGAAAATGATAGGGGCTTCACTGGCGTCCTCGTCCAATTTGAGGAAGCATATAAAGGTAAGAAACTTGTCTCTAAATTACAATTGAATTATAAATGCAAATGCTTATATATTTATTTAAATTTATTTCATTCTATTGAGAATTGACTTTACTTTGTATTGTGAAGGATTTATACCTTGATTGCACCAAAGGCCTAGGCCTTACACCTGAATTTGCTTGCTTTGCTTGCTAGGTAGGCCTACCTAGGTCCCTGGCCCTAGGCCTAGGGCCCTGGCCCTAGGCCTAGGGCCCTAGGCCAATTGTATGGATCAAATCAATTAAAACTTGTGTCATATCCAAGTGTTTATATCTTCATTCATCATTTCAGAAGGTTCATCCTTCCCAAATCTGTAAATTGGAGGTTGTTGGCTCGGTCAATAACAAGCGCCAAAGAGAAGATTCTGATGACGACCCAGCCGAGCTACCAAAGAAGACCCAAACTACAATGAGAGACTTCCAAAATGGTCTGGTGGTTAGCCAGGCCCAGTTTGAGACTCTGTTAGTAAAATTTGTAGTCAAAGGACTTCATTCCTTCTCAATATTAGAAAGTAAAGAATTCAAGGATATGATTAAGGGAATAGCACCTAATCGTACCGTCATGAGCAGAACCACTCTAATGGGAAGAATTAAGAAGAATGCTGAAGACATGAAGAAGGAGCTAAAGGCCACACTGTCAACGCTGGAAAGTGTCGCTACAACAGCTGATTCGTGGAAGACGTTCAACAGGTACAGTGCACTAATACAGTAATACAACAACTCAAATAAGATCCAGTCAGAATTAATTGAAATTACAACGACGAAAGATATATCGGTACTAGCTTTATGCATTGTTGGATGTAGCACACATGTCGACTTCCATTTCTAATTATTTGTTCATTTTTATAGGAGCTACATTGGAGTAACGTGCCATTGGTTGGAGAGCATTACGTTGAAACGTAAATCGACGGTCTTGGCGTGCCGACGAGTAAAAGGCAGCCAAACGTTCAATGTCCTGGGCGAGATGCTCAGCGGCATCAATAACGAGTTCGGCATCCAGAATAAAGTTGTGTCCACCACCACAGACAACGGTGCCAACTTTGTCAAGGCTTTCCGGTAAGATCAATTACAGTTGTTGTGTGGATTGTAGGCAGTCTTCGCACCAAAATTGACATTTTATATTAGGCCTATACATGATGGGGTTCGTGAGATGCTGACTCGATGAGATATCCTGTGGCCTGTGTGTAATTTTCATCTCAATTTGTATGTTATAGTGTGTATGGGCAACCAGAAAATGAAGAACATGAAAGCGAAGACGAGGAGGAATTTATAGCACTCGGGCCGATCTTGGACGATGTCAATGATGATGCGGCCATCATTCTACCACCACACGAACGCTGTGCGGCACACACCATGAACTTGGTAGCCACAAAGGATGCCGAGAAAGCGACAGCAGATGTCGCATACCGACGCAAGTCGCGAGCGGCCCTTGCCCTCTGCCAAGGCTTATGGAATAAGCAAGGCAGTAGTTCTCTCCATGCGGACGTCATTTTTGAAAAATGCGGCCGTTATCTCGTCACTCCCAATGCCACGAGATGGAATTCGTTGTACGATTCTTTACACTGTCTACACAGTATAATCAACGCGGATCAAGCTGGTGACATGCACCGCCTTGACGACAGCTGCGATCAGCTTGGGTTGCCCCGTTTCCGCAACGAGAACATTTTGTTCATTGCTGAATATTGTAAGGTAAAGTAAACAAAAAGTATTGATTTAACATTCTGTGTCATTCTTGATTCATTCTTCTTCATTCTTGTACAATCTGTAGTGTCCATAATTTTGTTTGAACCTTTTTCAGTATACCTTTTTGCTTATTTAAATGTATTACTTGGTAATAATTTCATTCAATTTTAATTCAACTGAATTTTAAAAATTCTATGTACAGTTTCATTTACACAGTCGAGCTAACTAGCGTCCACTTACACTATCTGTAGTATTTATAATTTCATATGAACCTTTTTTATCATACATTTTTGCTTATTTCAATGTTTTGCTTGGTAATACTTTTACGGTATTCAATTTTCTTTTAATTAAATTTTAAAAATGCTATGTACAGTTTCATTTACACAGTCGAGCTAACTAGCGTCCACTTACACTATCTGTAGTATTTATAATTCCATTTGAACCTTTTTTATCATACATTTTTGCTTATTTCAATGTTTTGCTTGGTAATACTTCTACGGTATTCAATTTTCTTTTAATTAAATTTTAAAAATGATATGTACAGTTTTATTTACACAGTCGAGCTAACTGACGTCTACCTATATTTCATTTTAACTTTGAACATTTTTTCTGATTCTAGATAATGAAGCCCCTGACGATAGCTCTTGACAAGCTTCAGGCAGAGCAGTCGGCCTACATGGCTGTCCTCCTACCCACACTTCATTCTTTGAGGCGGAGGTTAGTTACTTTCAAAGAGTCTCGACAATTTGAAATCTGCGAGCCACTTATCACGGCAGTCATCAACGGCCTCGACACCCGGTTCAACAGCCAATGGTTTAGGCGCGACCTGGTCCTGGCCGCTGTTGTCCATCCAGACTACCTCTTCACCTGGATGAAAGAAGAACATCAGCAAGCCACAGCCAGGTCGTGGCTTGACGAAGAAATTGCGAAGATGCAGCCAACACAACCAGAAACGCCTGCCGAATCCCTGGACGAAGATGACCTGTTTGACTTCAGGCGACCTTCTTCTTCACTCATTCAAACCGGTCAATCCCAGCTTATCAAATACCTTTCTTTTCCCATAAATAGCTTATCCAACCTCTCCGACTATCCTCTGATCCGCAAGCTGTTTATAAAATTCAACACCCCCATCCCGTCCAGTGCTGGAGTAGAGCGCATCTTCAGTACAGGGGGGCTCATTTTTAGCGACAGAAGGGGACGGCTCTCTGATGAGAACTTCGAGGCATCGCTAATGCTTAAAATTGGATTGTAAATAATGTACATAGAATCTCCTGTAATATAAATAAAACTAAATGTAAATATGACTTTGGATATTTTCATTATATTTGACCTTGTGCATACTAATCATTTACTCCAAATTAATTTATAATAGAAAATATGAGGTTATATTTAACTGTTTCCAATGTTTTTTGTCTAAACGCCAAGAAAATCCCCAGAATAGTCCGCATCAAGAACTTTGAAAGGAACTTTCACATATTTTGGGAACTTGCAAGTTCCTTTTTCATCTGAGGAACTAGGAACTTAACTTAGTTCCTTTTACATGCAAGGAACTGAACTTTTACTCAGTTCCTTTATTTTAGGAACTTACCCAACTCTGTTCATATCTCATATCGTCGATCAAAATCTGAGTTCTATAAATCAAAGTTGAGAAAGTTCACTTTCAAGAAACTTTTAATAGTTCTGTTAATGGCAAACCTTTTGAATCATTCGTGGTCATGAACTTTCATCGTTGCATGCGGGAAAAATATATTCGATAACCGACGACCTTTTTTATTTGCTATTTTTTTCTACTTTGAATCACACAAAATTGAGTTTTACCTGTGAGAGCGGCATGTACTGCTGAGAGACGGTCTCGATCTCGCCAATCACCTTGTCCGTTTCCTCCACCTTCTTGCTGATGTCGGCCGCCTCCTGCTTCAGCGTCTCCAGCGTCGTGATGACAGAGTCGTTGTCGAGGATCTTGCCCTTCGAGTCGTTGAGCGCCTGCAACAGCGACTTCTCCAGCTGCCGTAGACGGAGGTGGAACTCGCCTGCCAACGACAACGCAATCGATGAGTTCAACAGAGTGGATAGAATATACTACCTTGTGAAGGTATGAGCTGTTATTTGATTTCCATCAATACTTATAGTGAAACCTCTAACTATCGTTTATCAGAGGATCAGAAGAAGGGAATCATCCATGCAGGAATTTAGTATTGTTTATAGAGGAGTTAGGTGGGACAGGATAAATGATAGCAGCGGGAAAACGATGGATCCGGGAGCGATTCGAGGTTTCATTGTATTCAAATTTTAATGAAACCACTAGAACATTTGCTGAAGAATTGAATAAGATCTAAGTTACCGACTGTTTTGGTGCAGTTTCCCAATATCGGTATGGTTAAGAATTTTTTCCTCTCTATCAATTTCAACCTTGGTTAGAAATTTCACCTGGCCTACCCCATGCCACAGTCTGATGAAATTTTCATCTCAGATAGCTTCAGTCTTCAGTCATGAGCCAAATCAGGTACTGTAACCTGCACTCTAAATTGAAATGACCAAGTTGACCAGCTTACCTTGAAGTTTGAGCAAGTCCGATCGCTTCTCGTCAATGTCGGGCCGCTCGGCCTTGAGCACCTGGTTGAGGCACTGGCTCTGCAGCGAGCTGCGGGTCACCGTGAAGTTGACGAAGGTGACGCGAGAGCAGATGTCCGGGGGGAACTCGACGGTGGGGTCGCGCGTCGACAGGAATATGACGAACGACGGCGAGAGATCGATGTCCTGGTCACCGAGCGTGATGAGGACGCGGCCGCCCGTGCGACGCAGCTCTCTGTTCAGCACCGGGTTGAGGATCGGGTCGTAGTTCTCCACGTCCTGGATGACAAGGGAGTATGATGATTGACAGTCACTCACGCTAACGGACGGTATCTTATAAATTACACTTTCTTACAGACCTTTCCGTCAGACCTTCATTAATTACTTACGGAGGAAATATCTCCCTATGGAAGCAAATTTTTGGAAAGTCTACGTATTCATTTTTGAGGATTGTTTGAAATTAAAGACGAAATTAATATTCCTAGAATGTATGAGTATGATATGAAAGCAGAAAAAAAATGAATTGTGGTACTTTATCTACCTGGGGTTACATGCCTGTATGTTGTGACCGTCGTTTATAATCACTTGACCTAAGCCCAACTGTCGTATCTTTAATTTCCTATCTATGAACTTGTAGATTAGTCACATTCAAGTTGCAGTGGGCCTATTTAGTAGGATAATTTTATTAAATAAATAATAAAATCATGTGAAATTCACACTCCAAAACATTCAAAAATGGAAAATTACAGATGCAACACTTTTGTCTAGTGATCACTCACGACAGTGAGAACGTAAAGGAATAAGGCCCTTGGCAGCAATATCAGTAATCGCGCACGTATACTGTGTTTGTATCCAACTGAAACAGTGTAACATTTACCTGTACGAGCAGCGGATTAC
Source organism: Brachyptera putata (assembly GCA_907164805.1). Lineage (NCBI taxonomy): Eukaryota > Metazoa > Arthropoda > Insecta > Plecoptera > Taeniopterygidae > Brachyptera > Brachyptera putata. The sequence goes on along the minus strand of OU015467.1, from coordinate 25,864,100 downwards.
CGAACCGCAGAGCAGACTCCAGGTTCTTCCTGAAGGAATCGTCGAGGAAGCTCGTCTTGGTGATCTTCTTGTCCTTGAACTCGTTGAGAATGAACTCGGTGGCCTGACCGGACGGATCGATGATCAACGGGTAACGATTGAACCTGGGAACACGAATGACAACACATTTTCATGAAGACAATCAGCTAGGAAACTATGTTAGTAGTACAAGATACAGAAATTATCTCACTTAAACAAAGAGGCTAACTTTTGTCTACCGTAGGCCTACATCGATATACGAGAAACACCGCTACTAACCGTTTCAACATGATAGCGTTCTCAGTACAGAGGTCGTCGGTGGGTAGGGCGTTCGCCTGCCACCTCAGTCGTTCGTCGGGATTCGACAGGTATTCGGTACGGGCGATGTCGGCTCGGTACTGGAGGTTGGCCTGTGTCAGGTGGTTGCACCAAGTCGCAAACAAGTTCTGGCGATACTGTACGCAAACAAGAGAGAAAGATCAGCTCGTGGAAATGTTTTGGTTTTCACAACTGATTCCGTGGAAATGAAAAAATGAGAAGTTATTGGCATGATCACCATTGTCGAGCCTCTTATTTAAAATTCGCTCTATTTTATCAGGCCTATAAATTGAATGGAACACAGATTAATCGACTTTATTTACTATTGACAGAATAGTTTAGTCTACCTTCGAGTCAAATAATTCTCTCAACCTGTTTTGAGAAACAAAAATTAATTTTTCATAGGCCTCGGAAAGTGGCTATACAGTAGCTCAATCTATCACAGTATGATAATATACAATATTGGACGTCGTTAGCCGACAGTTGTACTACTTACGTGCTGGTCGAAGTATCCCGCGTACGCGAGGAAGGCGGAAGACAGTAGGACGTCGCCGATGATGGTCGACATTTGCGATCGGAAGGTCTCGCTGGTCGCTTCCCAACGTTCTCGCTCCATGCCGAGAGACTTGAGCAGCGCTATCGATCGATCCACCTAGCAACGTCACACATTCCAGAGTCAAAAAAACGCATAGCAATACTCGCACATATTTACCAATCTAAAAGTCTTTATCATGTTTTCTCTTTGGGTAGAATTTATACTAATCAAGTAACAAATGTAGAACAAAATATTTTTCAAATAAGCCAAGCTCTGAAATATTTTACCAACAAACAAAAAATTCGTGTGAACTTTTTTTAATGGAATCTCAATTATTGAGAATAGCAATAAAGTTGGCACGGCGAATCATATAGTTTGGGTGATTGTATGGTCGGTTACCATGGTGACCATCTGAAAACCACCCCAATAGCCAACTTTCATTATCAACTTACCGTATTTACTCGCATATAAGTCGCATGTATACTTAAAAATTTGAGAGCTCAAAACAGGGGTGCGACTAATACGCGGGTGCGACTAATATGCGCGCACAAAATCTCCAAAATTGAAATTCAATGCATCAATTCACCTTTATTCATGTAAAGAAGCGTCATTTTCCTCAAACCAATCATCACTTTATAGAGCAAAAGGACCTCTACTCTCAAGGCTTGGAAGCACACTGAGTCACTGACAAGAATGTTGCAATAGCAGGGACATCAGTAACAGCTGATCATGGGTGGGAGGCCACTTAGGGGGGGCTAGGCAAGACTGTGCATGAGCGCATTCTTTATGGTGACAAAAAATAATTCCAAATTGAAAGCACAGCGTATTCTAAAGAGGCAATAAAGAAGTCAAATGTGATTTAAATAATATTTCCTCTCTAACAGCAACAGGGAAACATAGAAATGTCAAAAGCACATTCAAAGTACGGTATTTACACGCATAGAAGACGCACTTTTTTTCCATTTTCAAGTCATCAAAAAGTCACATGGGTCTTATAAAAGTAAGTGAGGAAAAAGTGTCACATTTTGCGATATATTCACGCGCGCTCGCTGAAAACTGTTTTTCTCTGATGTAAAAACATCGCAAAAACAGTTCCCGTGAAACACTGCCGGTCGTCCAGTGTTAAAGCATAGGGCGAACCCACAATCGTCGTCAGATTTTATGCACGACCGGTCGTCGATATTAAAGCATACGGCAGACCCCCAATTGTCGGGATAATATTGTCGTAAATGTGTCAACAAATGACAACAAACATACTCATAAAATATCCTTATGCCTTTTTCCTCCATTAGAGGTCAGGAGGTCAGACTCTGGATCATGTTACACTGAATACCAAGACAAACACTTTGACACATCTGTTTATCATCAATCAACCATGCTTGCCTGAAAGTGTGCTATGGGTAATATCCCACGCTATGGGTGATATCCGAGTCTATAAGGGCTACTCTTTCAACACTATAAGATGGATAAAAATGAATCTAAACTTGGAAGATATATTATCGATATTGTTTATTGTCTAATAGAGTGGATCTGGTGTAGGGTAAAGCGACTGGAACCTTTTTTCCTTATATGCGTGTAAATACGGTAATGTGACACTCTTATATGTCCCTGGCTGTATTGAGGCCCCTCACAATGGTTTCTTACTCTCATATGGGTCTGGAATAGAGTGCTAAACATTTTTTATCACCATGTATTTTTCACGTTGCTGGAGACTGCAGGTGCGACTTATACGACCATACAAAGGGTTTTTCAAAAAATGACTGTCAAAAACAGGGGTGCGACTTATACGCGGGTGCGACTTATATGCGAGTAAATACGGTAGGTACCGGTAACTCAAGTTTTAATTAATATAAGAATGTGTACCAGTAGGCCTAATCTAACAAATCTATGTAGGCCTACCATCAATCTAGCGAGATCCTTCCCTCTTGGCTTTGATTTTTTTCAAATATTATTAACTTTTCCTCCTTTTCCACACACAGGCTTCGGCTTTTCTAGTTTTGTTTTGCAGTAATAAAGTATAATAGGCCTATATCATAATTAAAATAAATTCTTATATTTTCAAACATTCAATTTTAGTTATTAGGGTATTGTACGCTGCTCAACCAACATCAAACCAATTTATTATATATTATAATTATGTTCGCTACGGTTACTATAATTATATTCATGTATTCATCTTCTGTACTTATTTGAAAACCATCAAATAATACCATAGTAATCCTCAGATTCCGGTCGATCACTCCGAGCCCGCTTACCTTGGCCTGCACGTTCTCGAGGTCCGTCTTAATGGCCTGCGCCTGCGATATCAGCTGCGCGTACTCCTCCTTGTACGACGCGATGCTGTGCTCCAGCTGGGTGATCAGGTCGGTGACCTCGTTGCCGTGCGACTGGTTGTCCTCGGCCTGCTGCTCCAGGTTCTGCAGCTCGATGCGCAGCGGCTCAACGCGTTTCAACATGTCCGCGTAGTTGATCTGAACGGCACGGTCAAGCAACACGTTAACCAATTGCTATGCAATGCATACTTTTGTGTCATCTTTAATTCGTTCAATTCATGGGAAAGGGCTTTTTATAATCATTTCAGTTTATTTTGAATGGTTTCAAAATCAAAAACCGAATAAATTATTTTCACGGGTGTAGCCTGCTTGTTAAAAAGCATACTTGTGGCTGGCGCATTCTGTGTGCAAAATGGTTGAACTACGCTTGGACATGGTTGGACATTCGGAGTACGAGACTTGTCAAAGTACCGTAACTCAATGAAAAATTTCCAAATGCGAGCGACACTCATCAAAATAATTCAATGGATTAAAGAGCACCTCGTTCGATCGATAATTACATCATCATTGAAGCAAAGTTTTGGATATTGTACCTAGTTTTGTATACTGGTCAGAATTTCAATTGGATGGTAAATATAAAATAATTATTGCTATAGTCTCCATTATAAAATAATGTACCAGTATGGTTAGTGAGAAAAAGAGCACGGTGTTGTTTATTTACCTGAGCGATGGCCCATTTGACCATGGGACCGCACGCCATACTAGCACGGTTGACCTTCTCGAAGTTGTAGTCGGGGTTGCTGAGGTAACGAGATCTCATCTTGTCTCTCACATCGTCGCTGTCAGATGAACACAAGGCCAGTTGTTATGCAAAATATCTACAGAACTGTTCAGTAACACTTCAAAACTCAGTAGATAATCGTTAACAAGTAGAGCTTGAAACAATTTGTTCTATCAGTCTTTTCTGGTCTAATTTAAGGCAGTAAAAAGTTAATCTTACAACAAGGTAGCATACAACGTAAAAGAAAACCGGTTACTTTAATGCGACTGGTAATGAATATTAAATACCGGGTAATATAGAAAATATTACAAAACTCATTGTGAAATATAGAAAAGTATGTTCATGAAACCGGGACGCAAGAACTGTAGGCCTATATAGGCAAAGACCAAAAAAAAACATCGTTCCACAATATGCATTATATAAAAACACAGTGAATCAAACCAAACAATTTGTTATGTACTCCATCATGAGGATAGAGCAGTAAATTGGTTGTAATTGGTCATGTTAAGATTAGTTACGAATGCTACGTAGATCACCTCTGGCCTCTAACCGTTGCACTGGTAACCATTGGATACTGTATTGGTGACCGTTTGCAACTTATAGGTAATACCGTATCAGTACCCATTGGCTGCCATACATGTACAATAGGTTTGAAGTGAACTTGGCCAAACAGTGCAAGGCAGAAAAATCACTTCAGGTCAACACTTAATAACCTACATCGAGAATTAACTCTTGTAGTACTAAAGGAAATTCAAGTTTAACCAAATTAGTAATCTATTGGTAGTCAATGGGTCGTTTCCAAAACCATTCAAAAGGTCCATTTAAAAGGTTGTATGAAATCCAGGGTAACATGGTCAACTTTCAAATGTTTCACGGCACACGTTGTAAAATAGAAACGCTGGTTCCGATGTGATTTTTCTGCCCGTTTTACTATACATGGGTTATTTGTTAGAGATTAGTTCGTAGCCCATTTGCAACAACGCACAAGTATTTCTGTGCCCAGCCACCAAAGCCAGAACTGTACTAGGAGTCACGTCGGAAAACAATACAGTTGCTATTGAAAACTACATTGAGCCATTAAATCTGTCGTTACAAATCCTCGTAGTATAAATGTAAATGCTAGTCAGTAGGGCCTAATAGAGGATCATTATAAATACTGTATCAACATTTCAGCAGAAGTAATTAAGAACTAAGCACAGCCAATTGTTCACATATCCATCGTAATGTGCTCTTCATACTAAAATTGCCACTTTTGCAATCCTATTAATTTTCTGTACATTTATAATTTTGTTCCTATGTTTTTGCATTTTGCAATAGATCAAGTGCAATAGATTGAAGAATATAGATCCAAACTCTCAAAATGATCCAACTAAAATTTAGGGAGCTCCTAAAAACGACTAAAATGTCTGGGACTAGAAGTTGACACGACATACCTTCTAGTTATGTCAGACTGAAATCATTCAATCTTGAAACAAAACGTGCTAACTTCCTTTTACCTCATTTTTTTTCTTTTCGTTTTCATGTTTAAACTTCAATGTTGTGTTGTAACGAGTGTTCTGATTGTGACTCCTAGTATAATACTGCAACTTACGAGGCTTCGAGCGTTGGCGGCCATCGAAGAAAATGGCCGCCAAACACTCGTCGATTCCAGTTAATCTACCGTATGCCGTTAGCAGCACGATATTAGCGTTATTACCCAAGCGAAGGAGTTGGTTAGTTTAGCAAGTTACTAGCGCAAGAGAAGCATGCCGCGTATCGCACAAACAAACGGTTGGCTGTGAAATGATAACGAGCACATTGGACAACAGATGAGCCGCACGTAGCTAGATCGACGTTCAAGTTTCAACGTCGCATTTCTGTTTCGAAGTACACAATCACTAAATTAAATTGGCTTAATTAATTTGTTTAGATGTTCAGGAAGCAAAAATGTTTGTCTAGCACCAAAATAGATAGTTTGAAAAGAGTGACAAAAAAATTGGATCCAAGCACGGTGCTTTTAAAATCCTAAAAGGCTGATTCATATAGCGTATTAAAAAGACGCGAACATTTTTTTTTAACTGCAATACTCGGTCAAGTTACCAAAACTAGAATTCAATATCTACCGACACAAGCTATGTGAACATACAAGAACGTAATCGGCTGTCATTAATTCGTGCTACGTTACCATTTCAAACCTCGATATATATCTACACATCAACGTTCGAAGTTGTTCCTCTCTTGCCGTACTCATGCTGAACATCGGTAACAATCGTGCTGACGAACGGGGGACTACGAATAGAAACAAAAGCCACACAGCTCGTAGAAATCATAAGAAAGCATGCTTACGTTATGTCTTCCGCGGAGAAATTAGTCACAATTGAATTGATAAAACTGTCCTTGATAATAACGGCTCGAATAGATTTCCAATCGTTTGCGTTTTCTCCGAGGAGCAAGCAGATCGACTCGAGCGCCAGCTTGACCAGCGCTGGAGGGTTTGCCATCGAACGAACTTCCACTAAATCGTTGCGTTTGATCGATTTCACAGCTGCGTGCGACCAATGCGACAACAACACACAGAAAGGAAACAAAAAAAACACACGTGTTTAAGAACCAGTGCTGAGAGAAACATTCCGGAAAGGGGTTAAATTATAATTACAATAATAATAATGTATAATACAGCCAAGGGCAGCGACAGCTGTGAAAATAAAAAATGTAATTCTAGAGTTAACACTTTAGTAAATGCAACATATAAAGAAAAGAAAATTAAATAGATCTTTTGATAGAAGCCGATAGGAAAACGTACCAGTAGGGTAGTAACCTTGTATTTCTTTGGGCCCATGTTTTGTAAATGAAGCCAAGTTTAGAAAATCAGTGAAACATGCAACTATTGTTTCAGAAAGATCAACGTAAACATAGTAATAAAATGTCGGCGAGATGAAAGTTGAGATTGTTTCAACCGACTGTCAGAAGCAAACACGAAAATAGAAGGGGGAAAACAACGAATGCGCGACACTGACAAATCATAGTTGCGACTTTCCATGTGTCCATTTTTGACCAAAAGTTTTCAACTAGTAATTAATTTTCAACTTCCAAGTATAGGACTACTACATATTATTTATAAACATGGTGTAGCCTGTTGTAGCAAGTTGACCAAACAATTCACCAACATGTGGTTATTGGCCAAAAAATGTAATCTTAGATTAGCTCAATATTTTAAACGATTAAATACTGAATTGAAAAATGTTTTAGTAATAGGTCAACCGAATCTAGATTGATATGAACGCTGATACAAATAACTGGTTCGTTTTTCTATCGGCTCAACTCACAATCCCTAGAGAAACAGAAAATGTAAGTAGGCTACTACCAAAGACAGATTCGAAGGAGCAGCTAGATTACATATGTACACGTCAATGATTAAACAGCCAATCGCTAGAAGCCTTCTCTCGACCGCATGCAAAGGCCACTCGGCACCCCTCCTTACGTCATGTCTTCTGTATTGAAGTTGACGATAGTCGAGATGAAGTTATCTTTCATCGTGACGGAACGAATCGCCTTCCAGTCGGTGGTGTTCTCTCCGAGCAGCAGGCAGATCGACTCGAGCGCGACCTTGACGATGCCGGGAGGGTTGGCCATGGAGCGCACTTCGACCAGGTGCTGCTTTTTGATGGATTTCACGGCTAGATTCGTGACATACATGCGTGAGGATTCCGACACGGGAGAGAGTACGGTTGTTGTAACGGACAGAATACGTGTATGGGAATGGTGACGTGAATGTTATTCAACGATTATCAAAAAGTTTTACAACTATCGAATCAAACTACGTAGGTCAATGTTCGTGTATCGTAATCAACTTTTTTTCTACAATTTCTACAATGAAGAAAAGGACTCAACCAGATCTAGACAAAATATTGAAACTTTACATCCAAACTACATGGTACAAAGTCTTCCAAACATTAGTAAAATGAAGATGAAAAATGTTGAATGTTCTTGAGAATGACCCACATAAAAACATTGATCTAACGCTATCAACGTCTAGGTGTATCTACTCAATTATTTATACAATAAACCATCGTTAATTCAAACTCTGATAATTCAAACAATAGTGTTGGTCCTTACAGAGTTTTGGACCGTGACTTCAATACTAAATATTATGATTGGTCAAACTTCATCATTCAAAATGAATAATTTTGGACCATTGATTTTTTGAACTAAAGAAACTCTCTGTATGCATATAAAAATAATTTTGAAAAATAGAACTACAAGCATAGGATAGGCCTACAAAAGAAATTAAAAAAAATGGGTCAACTACATAAGGTCAGGTAATTACGGTGGAACCTCTTTAATACGTTTTTCAGGGGACCAAATCGAAAAAACTTACTAAAGTGAAAAACTTACTAAAGAAACTATTCAACATGTGGGAGCATATGGATGGGATCAAAAACTAAAACTTACTACGGTGAAGAATGTACTAAAGAGAAACTTACTAAAGAGGTTCTACTGTATATATATTAATTTTAAATTTCAAAATCGGTTTGAATATCTTGATCAAAAATTCCTTTTACCCACAAACGTGGACGTAAAAATGTTCAATACCGAAAGACACCCAAGTAGTAACCGAGCACCAAACGACGCAGAGAGATCCGCAACAGTCTTACCTTGCTGAGCGTCGATGACAGCCGGCTCGACTTGCGCCAGCTCGGCCATCACGTCCTCTCGCTTCTTCTTGATCTTCACCGTCTGCACGTCCAGTTCCGCCTGGATCTCCTGGCTCTGCACCTTCTTCTTCTCCGCCTCCTGCTGGTCCTTCACCATCTGGCGCAGCTTGGCGTTCGCAGCCTCGTTCTTGGCTTGCAGTTCCTAGACAACGGCACAACACAAATTTTGCAGAGTTTGTTAGAGCAATTTTGTTAGAGTTAGGAATGAATATACAGGATGGGATGAATTAAGCGATAGAAGTGTAAAAGTGGATAGAGAAGTAGGTAAATATGGATTCATTCAAAGAACGACGCGGGAATGGAATGAATTGGAAGAAGATATAAAGAATATAACGAAGATCGGTGATTTAACGACACCGTCTACTTGGTCACATGGTTAAACTGATGAAACTGGCTGACTGCATTAGGAATCAAAAGGGTTACTTCAATGAAGATCAATACAGTGAAACCTCTATGCATCGTTCCCGGATCCATCGTTTTCCTGCATGTATCATTCATTTTTCTCACTCCACTACCATTTAATCAATGTTAAATTTTCCTGGATGGATCGTTTTCCCGCATGGATGGTTTTATAACGATGGATAGAGGTTTCACTGTATTGGTGTTTAGAGGCGCGTCGACATTACCTCAAGTTGAGATGGAAGATATTTTCTGCTGAACTTCTCTGTTTACTATTTCAAGTTTGTTGAATGTTAAATGTATTAGTTACAATCTAATAAATATTACAGTGACACCTCCATGTATCGTTACAGGATCCATCGTATGCCTGCCATTTATTTTTTCCCACCCTACCCCCACTTAATCAGTGTTACATTTTCTTGGATGCATCATTTTCCTACATGGATGGTTTTTTCCTGGTCCCTTGATAACCGATGGATTTCAGTTGGGGTGCTAAGATCACCCTTGTGGTCCCCTATTCAAACGATTCTACCGTGTCATCCTCGACCTTAATTACGGAACAATGACTTTCGAGTCAAGTTTTCAATGTGAATGAAACCACGTCGATAAAAACAATTCCGAGTTTGTTCGATATCCGAGCGTGACTCCGTATCGTACCTGCGACTTGACGGCGAGAGACTTCTGCATCTCCTCGACCTGCTCAACGGTCTCGGCGATCTTGTTGAGACCGACGTTCAAGTGCAGCTGCTGCTCCTCGAGGTCCGAACGCTTCTCGTTGTACAGCTTGACAAAGTGGTGGATGAAGTCAAGGTAGTGACTGCAAACATCAATGGTAACGACTTGTAAACAACCGGTCGAGAGGTAATGAATTAAAACGAATGCGTGCAATTTACAATTGATCGTTGTTTGTTCAACGACCACACTGGTAGCTAGGTTACATCGGGGTATGAATCAGCTGGTGACAGACAGATGTTTACAAAGACCAATTCCCTAGGCAGAACTGAAACACTCGCCCGACTTGGCGTCAGTTACGAAGAAGAAGATTAGCTGACTGAGCTAGAAGGGCAGATCGAGAGTTCCAGTCTCAAAAAATGTGCTGAATAACAGTCAAAGTTGAGCACGAAATTGAATGCAAAACATTTGGACTTTATTACAAACTGTTTTGGTTTAGTATTTCACTCTTTAAAGTGCAGTCTGGATCTTTTGACAGATACGTACACAGCTAAAAAAAGGAGTGGTACCTGGCATAACTTCAAGCTGTGGTTTTGATGCACACTATTTGATATGTATGCCATATTTAAATAATATTGCTTCTTCAATATTAGAATTTTGATATCTCTCATAATACAACAAATAAACATCAAAGAAGTAGTTTGTCACTAAATCCAACCTATACCAATATAAATTACTGTTGGTTTCCACTGTTTCATCACTGTTTAGTCCATTACATACCGTGGTGTGATAGCCATGGTTCTGCTGCCTCGCTTGGCCAGCCTGGCGTTGGCCTTGTGAAGCGTCTGATGAACGTAGACGCACGCGTTTATCACAGCCTCGCGATGTGTCGGATTCGTCGGCACGTTCAAGTAAGCGGCGGGGAAGAAGTCGGGCGCTTTCCACGACGGCCGTTCCAGATCCACGCGACTGGTGAACTCGCGGCCAACCTGACAAAACGATAACAGTCGGTTACTTTCATTTGGTATTTAGGCCTACAGATAATGATGGAAAAAGAAAAGGAAGAAGAAAGAAAAAGATCGTTTACCAACTAGGACTAAATAACTGTGAAAAAACTTTTATTATTGAATTATCTGGCTTGCATCTTTGAGGTTTCAAGACTTTTGAAGGATACAATTTTGCATTTCATAACATAAACCTAGGCCTTCAAAAATATGATACACTAACGCAAACAACGCAGTAATTTAAAAATAATGGAGATTTCTGTGTTTGTTACGTTGGTGGACAACGTTCTTTCGTAGAACGAGTCTTGCTCCAATCCGAGCGATAAAATATGATCAACTAAATATAACGCATTATAAAGAATTTAATAAAGATTTCTGTATTTGTTATGTCAAAACTGATGAACAACTTTTTTTTCATATTGGGTTTAACGACGCACTGTTACGATAGCACAGATCTAATGGCGTCGGATGGATGATTAATGAGATGATGGGATAATGGTTCTCGGGTAATGGGAAGGATAGTGGGAAGGAAGCGGTCATGGCCTAATTATTGTAGGAACCATCCCGGCATTAGCCTAGACTATAGAGGAAAACCGTGAAAACTTCTGTGAAGATGGTCGGCGGCGGGGATCGAACTGGTTCGAAATTCCCCGCGCCTCCCTGATCACACGAAGCGAGTGCGTTAACAACTGCGCTGCATGTGCCGGTAATGATGATGAACAACTTTCTTCTCGCCTACTCGTTGTACGAAAGAACGAGCCTTGCTCCGACGTACCTGGAACAGTGCACCGTCGGACCAGTCTCCGAACCAGTTGAGCACGCATCTGTTGAAGAGCGCGGGCGACGTGGAGGCGCGGTCCTTGAGCCCCTCGGACGACGGGTTCATCGTGAAGACGACGTGCAGGTTCTTCATCACCTGGCCCGTGAACCACTTGTACAGCTCCTCGTTCGAGTCCAGCATCAGGCCCTCGCGCTGCGCTCCCTCCTTGCACTGCGTCATCAGCGTCGTGTACTCGTCGCCTGGGGGACAAAGGCACACACTCATTTATAGAGGTGTGCAAGCACTCGAATTTACGAGTTCGAGTTCTGAGTTCGAGTTCTGAGGTCGAGTTCCGAATATAAAACGTTATTTTTACCAATTTTAACGCCCAGAAGTTGCTACTGATATGCGAATCTCCGCCTAGCATTGGTCAAAAACAGATATACGTACGACGTGTTTAAAGTGATCGCTCGTTGGTAATTTGTACTTCACTCAAAATCAATTGAAAACTCAATATCTAATAGGGCCTACTAATCATTTACTTTTATTTATTTATTTCAAACTTGATCTCGAAACTTGCGAATTTTTTCTTAAACTCGAACTCGACTTGAACTTAAATTCTCATACTAGCACACCCCTACTCATTTATATTAAGTTTAACGAATGATAACCAAGATTTATTGGTGTCGGATGAATGATTAATGGTCAACCCACCTCATTCCTATTCTACGGTACTAAACTATACTAGTTTATTTATCATGTCACTGTCAGGCCTTTAATCAGCCCGTCTAGGTGTTACGCTAGCAGACGAGTCGTTGACTCACCCTCGAACAGTCCGGGGACCTCCCCGTTAGCGAGCAGCGTGTTCATGCGCTCCAGGAAGCCAGAGTCCAGGACGTTCGACTCGTCCAGGATGAAGGCGATCTTCTCGTCCTTGCAGCCGGAGCGACGCAGCACGTTACGCAGGTCCTCGTCGAAGTCGTCGCCGGTGTACTTGTTGTGCACCTGAACGGAGATCGCATTGCGTCAATACCAACAGTATCGTGTTTTGTATTTATTTTCGTCTTGAATAGACAACTTTCGTTCATTTCCATCTTCAGGTCACAAAACGACATCCAATCAAGTGGGCTGTTCATAATTAAGTGAATTTTGGAAAACTCCAATCAGAGTATCTGAAGTTGCATAAATCAAGGTGGCCGATAAAGTTCAATTTGAAATATCAACACTAGGCCTATTATTTTCATCAACTTTTCCACATACAGTGAAACCTCTATGCATCGTTCCCGGACCCATCGTTTTCCTGGTTGTATCATTCACTTTCTATCACCCCACTCGCATATGAACATTGCTAAATTTTCCTGGATGGATCGTTTCCCTGCAAGGATGGATTTATTTTCCTGATCCCTTGGAAAACGATGGATACAAGTTTCACTGTTTTCACATTATTTTCAAATTTCCAGACTTATTCAGATTTTCCACGTTGACATTGATGCACAATTCTACTAACAACTTCGAAGTCCTCATCATTTCGATCCGATCTAATCGATCTTGCTCCCCAACTGAACCAGCAGCTCACCTTGATCTGGAATATGGACAGGCCGTTCATCCAGGCGACGAAGCGGGACAGGGTCGTCTTGCCGGCGCCCGACACTCCGATGAGCAACAGGTGACCTTGGGGCTGACGGAATATCCTGTCGATACGCAGGACATGGTCCAGGACCTCGTCGAACAGCACAAGCGGCACGTCAAGTTCCTCCTCGTAGAACACCTGTCGAGTCGGAACAAAACCAAATATAATGACCAGAACTAAAAATCAGTGAATTTGTTGTATTTTGATTTTCAATCAAAACTTATTGCTCAAGAAATCATTGAAGATAGTAAACATAATAATAATAATAATAATAATAATAATAATTATAATAATTATAATAATATTCCCTGAAAATATGCCCCATTTCAACATGGGCGTTTGCATAAAATTGCAAAGTCGTTAGGCAAGAACACCGAGGGGTTTACAACTTGAATATTTGGTGTACACCTGATTTCAGGGATTTCAGGTGATTTCAAGTGAAATCAGGGATTTCAGGGATTTCAGGTGATTTCAGGTGATTTCAGGGATTTCAAGTGATTTCAGGGATTTCAGGTGATTTCAAGTGATTTCAGTGATTTTAGGTGATTTCAAAGGATTTCAGGGATTTAAAGTGATTTCTGGTGATTTCAGATGATTTCAGGGATTTCAGGTGATTTCAGTGATTTCAGGTGATTTCAGGGATTTCAAGTGATTTCAGTGATTTCAGGGATTTCAGGGATTTCAAGCGATTTCAAGTGATTTCAGGTGATTTCCAGTGATTTCAGGTGATTTCAAGTGATTTCAGTGATTTCAGGTGTTTTCAGTGATTTCAAGGGATTTCAGGGATTTCAGGTGATTTCAGGTGATTTCAAGTGATTTCAGGGGATTTCAAGTGATTTCAGGGATTTCAGGTGATTTCAAGTTATTTCAAGTGATTTCAGGGGATTTCAGGGGATTTCAGGTGATTTCAAGTTATTTCAAGTGATTTCAAGTGATTTAAGGGGATTTCAGGTGATTTCAGGTGATTTCAGGGATTTCAAGCGATTTCAGGTGATTTCAGGTGATTTCAAGTGATTTCACGGATTTCAGGTGATTTCAGGTTTAAATGTTTTCGGGGATTTCGGGTTTTCGGGTTTTCAAGTGATTCAGGGATTTAAGTGATTTTAGGAAATTTTCGGTGTTTTTGATGATACGGGATTTCAATGATTCAGGTGTTTTAGGTGATTTCAGGGATTTCGGGGATTTCAGGGGATTTCGGGGATTAAAGGATTCAGGTGTTCAAGGAAATCAGGGGATTTAAAGTGAATCGGGGTTTTCGGGGATTTCAGTGATTTGGGATTTCATGATTCAAAGTATTTGGGGATTTAAAGGATTTAGTGATTTAGATGATTTCAGGGATTAGGTGATTCAGTGATTTCGGTGTTTTAAATTGTTTCAGGGATTTCAGTGATTTGGGGGTTTTCAGGGTTTTAAAAGTGTTTTTCAGGTTTTTCAGGATTTAGTGATTTCAGGATTTCAAGTGTTTCGTGTTTCAGGTGATTTGGGGTTTTTTTGGGGGTTTCAGTTGTTTTCAGGATTAGGTGATTTGGGTTTGGTGATTCAGGGATTTCAGGTGATTTCAGTGATTTCAGGGATTTCAAGCGATTTCAAGTGATTTCAGGTGATTTCAGGTGATTTCAAGTGATTTCAGGGATTTCAGGTGATTTCAAGTGATTTCAGTGATTTCAGTGATTTTAGGTGATTTCAAAGGATTTCAGGGATTTTAAGTGATTTCCGGTGATTTCAGGGATTTCAGGTGATTTCAGGAGATTTCAAGTGATTTCAGGGATTTCAAGTGATTTCAGTGATTTCAGGGATTTCAAGCGTATTCAAGTGATTTCCAGTGATTTCAGGTGATTTCAGGTGTTTTCAGTGATTTCAAGGGATTTCAGGTGATTTCAGGGATTTCAGGGATTTCAGGTGATTTCAGGTGATTTCAAGTTATTTCAAGTGATTTCAGGGGATTTCAGGTGATTTCAAGTGATTTCATGGATTTCAGGTGATTTCAAGTGATTTCAGGTGATTTCAAGTGATTTCAGGGATTTCAAGCGATTTCAGGGATTTCACGGATTTCAAGTGATTTCAGGGATCTCAGGTGATTTCAAGTGATTTCCTGGATTTCAAGTGATTTCACGTGATTTCAAGTGATTTTAGGTAATTTCAGGTGATTTCAAGTGATTCAGGTGATTTCAGGTGATTTCAGGGGATTTCAGGGATTTCAAGTGATTCAGGTGATTTCGAGTGGTTTCACGTGATTTCAGGTGATTTCAGGTGATTTCAAGTGATTTTAGGTAATTTCAGGTGATTTCAAGTGATTCCAGGGATTTCAGGGGATTTCAGGGATTTCAAGTGATTCAGGTGATTTCAAGTGATTTCAAGTGATTTCAAGTGATTCAGGTGATTTCAAGTGATTCAGGTGATTTCAAGTGATTCCAGGGATTTCACGTGATATCAGGTGATTTCAAGTGATTTCAGGTGATTTCAAGTTTCCAGGTGATTTCAAGGGGATTTAATGGCAAGTGTACACTTGATTTCAAGAGTTGTTAACCCCTCGAAGAACTACCTCTCTGCTTAGAACATCTTCAAACATTTGAACATTTTAAAAATATAAAAGAACATGAGGCCTACTTGTGATAATTTTCAAGAAAAGGTTTGAATATGTATGCCCATCCCACTTTACTTACAAGAAATACATTGATACAAAGAAATTACATGTCTAGGCCTCAAAAAATTCTGTCCACAAAAAATTATAACATCTGAGGATTAGGCCTATATACGTTATAACAAACGATTATAACAAACCGAGTAACTACTAGAACTCGTCCGCTCATCGTTCGATCACAAGCGACGCTAACCAACTCACCCTGAGCCTGGCCTTGACGTACTGCCGCAGCTCCTCCCTGTTGACGGGCGTGTAATCCTTGGACAGCCAGTTGCTGTAGAGTATCGGCCGCTTCATCGCCTCCTCCTTGTTCACGCCGGGGAAGTGTTTCAGGCCGACAATGTCGATGTTGTCGTTGGTCCACCTGCGCTCTGTGTCGTCGACCAGCCGGTCTTGGAACAGACGCAGCGCCTCGTGAGCCCAGAGCCGCAGCAGACCTTCCACGGACAGGATCTCCAGCGGCCTACGGGACGAGAACATCGCATCGTTACGCCCGAGATGCATCGAGTGTTAGGTTGGTTTGCCGGTTTCTTATGGTGATTCTACTTCCTATCCCACCAATGTTGAGAATATGTATAGTGAAACCTCTATCCATCATTTTTCAAGGGACCAGAAAAATAAAACCATCCATCCGGGAAAACGATCCATCCAGGAAAATTCAACATTGGTTCCATTACGCATCGTTTTACACATCGAGTCATCAGCGTGCAGATAACCTCATACACATCTCCATAGAGGAAAGGCACCATTGGTTCTGCAGTTTGGTACTTGGTATTTCAAATGTTATTCATTATAGTTCATTTTCCCTGATTTTTCCCATATATATTTTTTTTTTTTAAATTCCCTGACTTTTCAGTAGCTATAGTGAATTCCCTGACTATTCCAGGTTTTCCAGGTAGGTGGGAACCCTGTACAGTCCACCTCCGTCCTCCGAGACTGCATACCTTATCGCCTCGCAGATGCCCCGCACCCATCTGGTCATCTCGCGCGGCGAGTACACGTAGTGCGGCTGCATGTCCTGCGTGAAGCGCTCCTGCGAAGCCAAGTAGAACTCCACCATGGCGTTGGTCAGCGGCTCCGCGTAGCCCTTCAGCGACGGGATCAGTCGGAGCATGGCTCGGCTGAACGTACCGTAGATCTGCGGACAACAAACACGGTCGACTTCAGACACTGCTATACAGAGCGGAGCTAGATTCATACATATTAGGGTTGCCATTGGATGATTTCATCATAGCTTTCATGCTGATCGTCAAATTTTAAAGAATGATCATTTCAGATAAAATTTGACTAGCACATTAAAATAATTGATTATCGAATACATCGAGGTTTTCCTGGAGACACTTCAATTTCGTGAGAAGTACGTTAGATTTTTATGATCGATTATCAACGCCTTTATACTGGTTATCAAATTTTAAAAAATGATCATTTCAGATGAGATTTTACTAGCAGATTAAAATAATTGATAATCGAATACAGTACATCTAGGTTTTCCTGGAGACACTTCATTTTCATGAAAAGTAAGTTAGAAAAGTTGGCCTACGTAGAAGTAACGTGTAAGCATTTTCAAGGAGCGAGTGTTGCTTACAATGTTGCAACCATACTCTTTTTATTGGTTAGTACTCGTTCAAATTCAAATACACTTCAATGAATTACAGTTCAAATACATATCTTTGTCTCAATTATATCTATTAAAACGATACTAAAATCACAATCGTTCATGGTAAATTAAATGACTATGGAACTAGAGCGGAGAGCCTACATCGATAAATCGAATATCAAGTGGGAATCCAATAATTGTCAACAAAGGAAAACAACATACCTGTTTGAGCGACGTCTCCCCAGGATAGTCGACGTATATGACGGGCACGTGCCGGAGGAACCTGTGGCTCAGCGGCTTGCGGCCCGGATCGGTGGGCGGGTTGCAAGCGCCGACGAACTGTATCCGCTCCAGCGCCACCCACGCCTGGTCGCTGGCGCGGAAGAAGCCGCGGTGCTCCACGAGCTGGCGCAGGAACGAGATGACGCGCTGCGTGCCATACTGGTCCATGTCGGGCAAGTTGATCTCGTCGCAGAACAGGATCAGCCACTTGCCCAGCTGGAAAACGTACGCGGAGGGAAAACGGTGAATAGAGGTAATCTAGTTGGTACGTTCATCAGGGGTCCAGAACTAAAAAACTTACTACAGTAGAACCTCCTTGATACGTTTCTCTTTAAGACGTTTTTCGCCTTAGTAAGTTTTAGTTTTTGATCCCATCCATATGCTCCCACATGTTGAATAGTTTCTTTAGTAAGTTTTTCACTTTAGTTAGTTTTTTCGATTTGGTCCCCTGAAAAACGTATTAAAGAGGTTCAACTGTACTACAGTAAAAACTTACTGAAGAAACTATTTCAATTTATCACATGAGGGCAGATATAATGGGAACAAAAACAAAACTTCCTTAGGTAGTAAATGTACTAAAGAGAAACATACTGAAAGTTCTACTTTATAACCTTCTGGGGTGATAAGATCGCCCATATGGTGCCCCGTCCAAACGATACTACATTCATCCTTAGCCTTAATAGGGAAACAATGATTTTGTATCAATTTTCGATGTTCTTAAAAAAATATATATATAACGTTAACAATAAGGTGAACTTTGCTGGGGCAGTCAAGACCGCCCCTTGTACAGGTACCTGTAAAAGCCCTAATACTAGCCAAAGTAAAGAATGAGAATTTCAACTCGGGGCTAAACTGTACTTCTACAAATAAAACAGCCAACTGCCGTGACTAACGTACAAGCTGACAGTAATACCGTACCTGCACGGGCGCTAGAACGACGCCGTTGGGTGTCTTGCGGTACTCGCAGTAGTGGTCGAACGTCTTGAGCAGCAGCTCGGGAGTGGTGGCCGACGAGAAGTTGAGGCCGACCACCTCCATGTCGGGCAGCGCTCGTAGCGCGGAGAACAGCGTCATGGTCTTGCCGGAACCGGGCGGGCCGCACAGCACTGAAACGACGGGCAAAATCTTGTGAACAACGAAAAACAGTCACCGATGGCGGGTATAGAGACCGGGTATCGATTCCGGCCATGTTTTTTTTTCATTTTGGGTTTAACGACGCACTGTTACGATAATGCAGAACTAATTACCGAGCGGCTTGTGTTCGGCGAGCCACGTGTATAGCAGAGACTCGTGGCGGACGGTGTCGAGCGTGGGAACTACGACGTCGGGCGCCGCCACCTTGTGCGTCTCCACCTCGATCTGCGGAACCTTGTTCGACCACGGACACCACTCGCCCTGGATGTTCACCTGGGGACAAAACACGGAGCTAGATCAGAGTGATTAGGATCTACAGAGTTTTGAAGCAGATCATCATAGATTTGAAGATCAGCGATTGATTATTGTTTGCTTAAAGACCACACCAACAGCCAGGTTATACGGGGTACAAACGAGCAGGTGATAATGAAACTATGAAGTGATGATAAGTGAGAGGAAGTTTATAAAATCCCATGCCTTTTGCGTGACTCGAACCCACGCCCAACAGTAACTTCAGTGTCTTAAGCGGTGTCTTAGCTGAGTGAGCAACAGAGGGAGGCTTTAAAGATCATTCCCAACCTAAATTAAGAGAGCAGATAGGGTGACTCTCCACTGGACTTTAATTATTGTTTCGAAATTGGAGCTTGCTGGTTTTACAGACTTAATGTGGTCATCGAAGCTTGGAGCTTGGTAACTTTTATGTTCAAGCATATTTAGACATTACCGTAGAGGTTAGCGTATACAGCTAGTGTGGATAAACCAAGGACTTCTTATCAGTCAAACATATCTCTTGTTGGTGTTTGTATTGCATGTTAACAATAGTGGCTGTGAAGCAACGTTCACGTTTTCAGCCAGCTTACCTCGTAGTCTATGATCGGCAGCTGGGTCGAGGGCGGTAGCGGGATGGTGGTCACCGAGCGGATGAAGTCTCCGAGATCGGACCGCACCTTCAGCTTGGCGTCGCCAGCAAAACTCCAGAGCAGCGCGTACACCAGACACTTGGGTATGTACCTGCGCATCGTACAAGCACGATTGGAATATTTCACAAGATGGTAAAATGTCGTCGGAAATGCTGGAATGATTACTCTAGAGTCGAACGGCATCACGGATATAAACGGCATAAAACTATAAATCTATTACTTAGTTTCAAGCACATGTTTTATGATAACAGTAGGTCTATTCGATTTAATTTTTGCAAAAAAATGGAAAATATTTAGTTTCTACTCATTTTTATTATCCAATTGGTTCATTTTAGGCGAAGCATATAATGAAATGTTCACTTTTGCCTGCTAGGCCTACCATATTATTTATATAATTTGAACAAAGCACTTCATACCCTGCTGATTACCAAGGTTACCTAGGTATGATTGATGAATGTTGTGACAGCATTATGAGATATGGAGGGTATATTAAGTAACCATCCAAGAAGGCACCGTAATAGTATACCATAATAGCAGTCACCAAGAAAAACCACAATCAGGATGGTCGAACACGACGGAAATCAAACCGCACTCTCTTTATCAACAGTTCAAATTCACGGTCAAGAAAGTTGAATTGAGAAGAAACCTACTTCTCCAGTTGCTCGTTGGGCAGCGGGAAGTCGGCGTGCGAGTGGTTGTAGAGCAAGATGTTCCGCACGCTCTGGTTGAGCATCGAGAAGAGAGAGCTCAGCGCTCGGAGACGCGTGAAGTCCATGATGTGCTCCTGTTTGACGGAGAAGTCCAGGCAGCGGACGATCAGGCCGTCGGGCGAGAAGTACTGCTGCAAGATGGCCGCCACGTCGTTTTGTACCTGGGGAAAACGTTGACGCTCGGTGGTTAGCACACGTCTACGGTAAATACTCTCGCGTTTCAAGACGGCCGTGAAAAAAAAAAGATGAAAAATTCTAGTTTCAAATTTAAAAATGGAAACATGAAAATAAACAAAAGCTAATATACTTGGAAAGGCAGACGACAAAGAAGAAAAGAAATAGATAGAAGATTAGACTTGTCCTTATCGTCCTTAGTCTCAATTGAGGAACAATGATTCTGTTTCAGTAAGTTTAACAATTATTCATAAAATAAGAATGTTTAATAACTCGAGTGTCAGATCAACTGAAAGAATGAAATTGAAAGATGAAAGATGAAGATGACACCACCATAACTCAATGAATTGTTAATTTGGCTCGCTGGATATATATGGAACGTTGATATGAGAAGAAAACGCATATGAAGTTAATCAAGACACGAAACCCAAATATATCTTCAACAAGATGGTGACAGCATATGGGATAACGGTTGCATAGACCTACTTCTTTACCGATCTCCTCCTGCTAAAATTGGGTAGTGCTAAAAGAAACTACACAATTTGAATTCAATTGGTTGCATAGAATACATTTTTGTAGCAACTAGAAAGTACCTGTAGAGTCGGAGAGAGCAGATCTTCCTTGTCTCCGGACTTCTTCTGTCCGAAGCCGGAATCGTCGTCGGCCTCCTCCAGAGGGATGTGTTTGAGTCGCAGCATGAAGTTCTCGAAGATCATCTCGGTGGAGAGGACGTCCTCGGAGAACCAGACCATGCCACAACGAGACACCGTCGCCAGCGTGGCGTACTTCAGGTCTTGCACCTGGACACAAGCGGCAAGGTCAATCACACTACCGTCCGCGTACTACCGAGCGGACAGTAAACCACTTTGTTGAGCGATGGATTTGATATTTGCAGACTTTATTTGTAGATTAGATTTAGTGGAAAGTCAGATTTCTGGTAAATCTGGTTTCTTTGAGACGTAGCCGTGTAGGGTGGCCCCTAGTCCCGGATCGTCCAGGCAGGTCAGTGCCTTGTTTTGAAAATAGCAATATAGCCATAAAAGAGATGAAATCTAAATTGCTAAAACCTTTGTTAATTCAAACTCTATAATTAAAATATTGTAGTAATTAAAACAATAGTTCTAGTCTCTGCCGAGTTTTAATCAATAAGCTCAATGTTGAATATTTCGATAGTTCAAGCGTTTGGGCCTATAATTCAATTCAGAGTATTTTTAAGATCATTGAATTTTGATTTGAAAATGGTTCACTGTAACTAATGTTCTGTAGTTCGCCATCAGCTTACCTCGAACATGACTCGCACGTTGGGCGGCAGAGAGAGGCGTTCGCCGTTGGGCAGCGTGAGCAGCTTGTTGTCGTCCAGGACGGAGTTGAGATTCTCCACCCACTCGGGATCGACGTCACCGTCGAAAATGATCCACTGGCGCTTGTTGATCTCGCCGCGGACGTTGTCGATGATCTTCCTGCACGCGGCGCAACAGACACAAGCGTTCTTTCATCCAATCAAAATACGGGTGACCGTTAGTTAATCTTGAATAGGCCTACGATTAATTTTAAAATAGGCCTACTATTTGCATTTTTTTTACACTTTGTTCATAAACATGGGCCAACATAGGCCTACACAAATATTAAGTCCTTTGGTGAGAATACATTAATTCTCTTGAAAACTGCCGTTCGTTATTAGTTTGAAACAAATATCATCTTTACTTTTTATGGCGTGCAAAACGAGAAATAAGGGACATGAAAGTTTTGAATTACAAATCAACGCAATTTAAAATTTCCAGTGGGCTAGATATTAATTAGGTCTATTCAATTTTCAATTTTATTTTTCAATTTTTGAATATAAATTCTCCGTATGTTTCCGTGTAGGCCTACAGTAGACAGTGAGCTATACAGGGTAGACTAAACTAGGCAGACTAGGCAGCCGAGTAGACTGGGTCTACTGATAGCCAATAATAGCAAATTTCTAATGAATCAAATTATAAATAGCAAATTTATTGTATTAAAAGGCTGCTAATAATTCAAAATAACAGCCTGATTTTTATCTGATTTTAGTAAAAAAATGTATAAGTTGGACTATCCTCACTTAGAACATTGACACTTTCTAAAACCTTTACTACAGTTCACACATTTGCATCCCTTCCAGCAATGAACAATAACTAATAAACGAACGCAAGTAAGTTGAATGGAGGTGACGTAACGAGCGCAAGTGCATTGCACAGTATCAAGAAAAGGAACGTCAGTGCGCTTCCTACCGGAGGATGTGTGTGAACAGTCCGTCGGTCCACTCCCTCGTGTTGGGATCGAGAACGCCGTAGAGCGCCTCCTTCGAGATGGCCTTGGGATCGATGACGTGCGCCACCCCCTCCGTGCCCTCGAACCTCTCCAACGCCTTGAGGAGGATCCGCCACGCGGTGGACTTGCCAGAGCCGCTCGGACCGACCATCATCAGGCCGTGGTTCAGGTTGCAGATCTGGTACAGTTGGAGAACCTGCGAACAATAGCCGGAGAAATAAACGTCGACGTCAACAAGATGGCAGGATACAATTACAAGTAGTGACGATTACAATAGTTCAATAAGATGAGGAATTCAACAGATTTTATTATCAATGCCAACTATTCAGGAATTATTACATCAACATTTTCCAAAATACCCATTAGATCAAGAACGTTATTTGAAAATTCAACATTATGGTTCAAAAATGCAGTTTAGGTGCACTTTGCAGAATTATTGGAAGGTTGACTGAGAATAAATAACTGATTTACTGATAATTACTGAATTACCTAGCAAGGTTATTTTGTGGTACGAACGAATGGACGATGAATGATGAAAAATTCCAGGTGGTGATCAAATACTACGGGAAACAATAGTGAATACGTTGTTAGATGAGCGACTAATGAAACTAAAGTATTAGGCTACTACTAGGTAATTTTTGAAACATGATGGGTGGATTCAATTGACAATATGCAAACTATCGCTATCCTGGTATGAATACACTACTCTAGTAGCCTTATCCAGTATTTTCTTTTGCTTGTTGACATATTTATTTTAAAGGCTCAAGTCTACAATTTCATTTTCTTCAAGTTGTGTCACTGATAGTTTCCAAACAAACAACCAAGTACATGGAGGAGATGAACGTTGGAAACAAGATACAAGATGATCGTATTACTTTCGGGCTGTGGAATAAACATTTCAAAATAGTAGTTACAGAAAAGCAAAAATCAAATCAATCCATAATCGGGTGCATTCGAGAGTATGATACGAAGAACAGGGTAGTAAGCAGGTAAGATAGATAAACGGTTCTAGATCAAAGTTATAAATTGTAGCTTCATTGACCTAGGTGTAATATAAATCTAGAATACATAACAAATCATAAAACACATCAACATTCAACAACGTAAATACAAGGTATATAATTGGATGATTATTGTTTGTTCAACGACTTCTCCAACACTCAAGTTATTTGAGGAAATGATGAATGAAATATACGGTTATGATCTAATGAGAATGGAATGAAAGATTAGTGATTATAGATAATGACAGTAAATATGTGAGAGGCACACCGCACACGTGTAACATGAAGCAGTGTCAGGTCTGAATCATGATAACAACGTTGCACTTTTTTTCCAGTCCCAGTAAATCAAATGAACCAATCAAAAACTTTCCGTTAAGTTCTGGTTTGCGTGATTTACCAGAATGCAAAAAAGTGTAACCCTGTTACCACGATTAGGCTTTAGTCATAAGAGTGCAAGATGTTTGTGAGGACATGACTCTCCAGCACTACGTGCTAGGTCAAAAATTGAATACATTTTTGTTTTAGCTAGAAAAGTCACAAATATTCAGACTCCTAGGGGATAAACTTAGCTAGGGTCAACAAGTTTGACATTTCATAACAGATTTATAACCACTTGGAAGTCAACTTAGCAAGACACCAGTTATTTCCTAATATCCTAATAATTAGCCAAATCCTAAGAATCAAAATTTCAATTTGGTAGAAATGGTGACCTTTTTAATACCTACAGATTGATATAAGAACTATTCAACATATGATGTCCCATCATAGGTATAGTACAGAAAAAAATCATCTTTAGCTGTACACTCACAAAAATATAAGACGTAAAATAATTCGAACTCCTCAACTTAATTAATTAATTAGGCCTAGGCCTACTTAATTAATTTTGATAGTACCAATAAAATGAACTTGACTTAGTTCATTGATGATTCTATTGCATGGGCTTACTGTTTTGTCAACTACTGAAAAGATCTAGTGTATACAAGAAAATAGTTTACAGCTAGATGTAGGCTATAAATTGGGTTGGAAGGGAAGGAAAGGAGAACTGCAGCTTACCGATGCCAAAGCGTAAAACGTATGCATTTTAATACGTAACGCTTTTTTTTTGTACACATTCACGTGTGGTCATTCAACATGCCTTCCACGACGAGTTGCTGGACTCATTTTCATAGATAAGCTGATGTTCTTTCTTTCCATGTTACACAAGTTACATATTGAAAAAAACTGTGATTCACTATTTAAATTAGTATGTTGATATCACACGTTACGACCAAAAACTGATGCATCGCTAAATCGACTGACATGCAGTCATTAAGAACAGACGTGATTACGAAGCACGGTACAGTCAACAGGTAAAGCGAAAACATGTGATAGTACGTTAGCAGACGCTCGGCCAATCAAGACAAACATACCTTCTCGATCCACGTCTCACCGACGGTCCCCTTATGTTGCAAAACGGAGAGAAACGTTGAGGTTATGTACAAACACATAGATTAGACGTACACTACTACTAAACTAGGTGCACACAAACTGAGGTACTTGTCACGTATTTGAACAGAGATCAAACGTACGACCGTATCTAGCTGCCGAGTGAATCGTGAATGTTTGGAAATACGCTAGGATAAGTTTGAAGTTCTTACTCCAACTGGGTTCTTAAATTATTACGGTATAGAAACCTTTACATATAGAAAAATGGATAAATAGAAGTGGATAGAAATAAACTTGTGGAGAACGTTCATATTCGTAAGTATAGAGCTCCATATAAATTATTCAGTCACACAAAATCAATACAAACAAAATTGTTAGTCTAGAATAGATTTCAGGATATAGGCCTACGAAATGTAATACACTTCCCATCTTCTTGATGAAAACCATCAAAATAATTCATTTAGCATGTTTGCTTAGTAGGTATACTGTTCCTTGAAATATTAAAAGGGAAAAATAAAATCATGTTTTCAGACGAATATTTGGCTTGATTAGGTATTTATGTTCTTGTTACAAAATCCAAGGGATTTCATACTTAAACGTGCCACAATGTGTTTCTGTTTTTATAACGTATTGGCAAGTAATGGCCGTTGGCGCATAAAATGCTATCAGTAGAACCAAATTGAAAGATTAAAATCTTGAACGATCAATATTAAGAAGTGTATGATTTTTATGTTCTTAGGGAACGACGCTTACAAAATTCATTTTACCACATTGAAATTACTAGGCCCATATTTTATTAATTATTATTATCGGTGTACCGGTAGTTTATTAATTGCATACGGTTTCTATGAATAGAACTTGTTATGATGCATTTACTTTTACTTTATTACCCAGTGTTAACAGACATTGCAACAGTGTTCATGAGTTATAAATTAGAGCTATAAGATTATGCAAGTCCTGTACATATTTGTTGGCTATAATATTGAGGGATAATTAATTAATAAAATCACAAGAACAAATAACTTGCAATTTAAAATCCAACATTTACTTATCTATCAATCAATTCATTTTCCTTCAGAAAAAAATATGATTAGGCTACAATATTAAGCGGCGTTCTAGTTAATATTTTCATTAGTTTGTGATTAAAGAGAGAATAAAAGAAGTATGTTTCTCCACTTTCAAACTATCGAATGGCAAGAAACGTTTTCAGTCGTTGTTTCGTCTGATTGTCTGGTTCATCAATGGCGAGTGCCGACGTCGAGTGCAATCTAACAGGCAAGCCGTATAGTGATAGTAATATTGTCACGTGGCCTACCTTCTCCATCCAGGCTCCCCCTTGCTCCTCCCCTTCCCCGCACACCAGGTACTCCTCCTGGCACACCTTGCGGATCTGCTCCTTCAGTCCTGCGGGACCACAAACACACAGCTGTCACGTGATGCTAAACTGCTTGCCGACCAATAACTGTTCGTGACAAGTCTCTAACTACAGTACTGCGACAACAAAACAGTTCACATCAATTTTTACTTCAACAAAATGTAAGACAAAATAGGTTGTGATTATTTTGTGGTTCTTCGTCCGAACAGTCCTAACTCGTCATCTTTAGCCTTAATTGGGAAGCAATGACATTTTACACAAGTTTTAAATGTTACGGCAATAACAATGAACAAATGAAACGTGATAAAATAAACCCTCTTCAAATCGAGATTCAACGAAACCAAAAATGTAGCCTATAGGCCTACTCATTTTGAAAGTTCAAATTATTAAAATATTTTATATTTTATTGAAATGAACTTATGGGTCAAAATTCTGTAGGGATCAAAACTACAAATTACCGGTACTTGAAAATGTAAAAAATAAAATAAATTAAATTAAATTGAAAATTAATTGAAAATTTAATCAAAAATGTAATTGAATTAGGATTGGTCCTACAGCAAAATTTGAACGTTCATAGTTTGAATCAACGAAAATATACTGGATATATGTATAATCAAGTATAATGCTTCCCAGTGTACTAGTGTCCTAGCATCCAAGTGATAGCAAGAAACTACAAACTACAATCTACGACAACACAAAGATCTGTCCGAAGTTACCGACCTGCCATCTCGGCGCGCGTGTACTGCACGTTGGGGAAGACGTCGGACAGCAGCGAGAACAGCAGCGGGATGTCCTCGGCGACCAGCTTGGGCACCATCGTCTCGCACACCGACTGGATCAGGATCTCCTGCTCGGGCAGGTTCTCGGCGATCGTCCCCTCGTTGATGTTGGCCTCGCCGCGACTCTTCATCTCGTCCTTGATGCGCATGATGCGGTCGCGCTTCACGTTGCCAGCGCTCACCAGCACTGACTTGAGCGCGCGTAGACCGAAGTCGTAGTGCGACTGGTTCGACAGCTGTTCGTCGCACAGCCTGGAAGAGTGTACTCGTTAAGGGGGTGCTTACACAAATCGAGAAATTTATCTTCACTTTTTTTTCCGTTTTCAAAAATCAGTGTAACCCACTACGTTATTCATTGTTCACCGATGCCCTCAGAATGGTATTTATTCATTGCAGCAATGTGCTAATATCATACCTATTACATGAAACAATTTTTATAATTGTACATTCTCACGATCTACATTTGCTAGTAAATCTTAAGGGGGTTCATGCGCGGTGTGCGGTTCCTGATACAGTATACACAAAATAAAATTAAAAATATTCGGGGAGCTACATTTTTACACGCAATTATATATTTTTCTTTTCATTTATACAATCAATTTTGATCGCTGATAAAAAAAAAATGCATAATTTGAATGCCATGAATGAGATTCATTCTCAATCCTTATGAGCTCTAGGCAATTAGACCTTCATTTTAGATTATCAATTCATTATGCAGTGAAACCTCTATCCATCGTTTTTCAAGGGACCATGAAAATAGAACCATCCATTCAGGAAAGTGATTCATCCAGGAAAATTTAGCATTGATTATATGGGGGAGGGGTTAGACAAAATGAATGATACAAGCAGGACAACGATGGATCCGGGAACGATGTATAGAGGTTTCACTGTATTGGAGACTATTATTTCAAAGTCTTCCGAAGTCGCCCATTTCGTTCGTTATCTCCCAACTTTGAACGTGAATGTTTCATGCAAGACTCACTTGAAGAACGGCACGATCTTGCACGCGAGCTTCTCGGCCGTTCTGAAGCCCTGCGAGAACAGCATGACCTCGGCGATCAGCTGTCGGTCGGGTTTGGTCATCGCCAACGAGCGGAACAGCTTCTTCAAGTTGTCGGGCAGGTTGGATCGGCCAGCGTAGCCGGGATTCATGGTGATGAAGATTGCCATGTCGGTCGACACGCGGACCTACATCGACATATGCAAAAAGTTACAAAACATCCGTTGTCACCTCTTTACGTAGCAAGCCTTTCAGTAACTTGTAAGCAGACTTATTATTGAAAATATCTGTTTGAATATCTTTTTTATCTGATTCTAAACTTTTTCCTGATACATACTTCATACAGGTGTAAACCCTATATTAATCCAAATTTTGACGAAAATTGTTTGTAACCTCCGATGTTATTACCCTAATATCGATTCATCAAAATTTCAACTCCATATTTCAAAGATGTGGTCAGACTGGTTTTGTCACAAAAACTGTAGGACTACACATCTATTCCTGGCAAAATAATGGTATACCAAAGTTTGAAGTTTGGTGTTTACTGTGAATAAACAGAAAACATAGGCCTACCAACAATAAACTGTTTTGTCCTGTATTAGAAAATTCAAGGTGGATGCCTGATTTTTAGGGCATTCTAATGAGCTGTACTTTCTCCTGTACGCTCATCATCTCATACCACGTTTACAATATCGTGCTACAATATAGAAACATACAGTTGATATAGTTTACAACAGGCCTACAGAAGCAAGCGAGTAAAAGCCGCTCTTTTTTTCCAGCACTACTAGATCCGGACACGGAAACAAACGAACGAACACCGCTCTCGATCGACTGACCTGCTTGCCGACCAGCTCGACGGATATCGTGCCCTCCTTCTTGCCGTCGGCCTGCGACTTGAGCGCCTCCTGTATGGTCTGCACCTGCTGACTGACCGCCGACAGCATCCGCTCCTCCAGCCTGTTGAACTCGTCGAAGCAGCCCCACGCCCCCACCTGGCACAGCCCGACGAAGATCCGGCCCATCGCCTGGAAGTCGAACGTCTCGTCGCAGTTGAACACGAGCACGAACCGGCCCAGCTGGTGGCCGAGCGCCTTCACCGACTCGGTCTTGCCTGAAAACGAGAGAGTAATCGTTTGTTTCGGGATCTAACGACGCACTGTAATGATATCTATTGACGTCAGATGAATTATCAACGTAATGATGGGATGATGAAATGAAAGTTTCTTAGGTAATGGGATGGATAATAGAAAGGAAGCAGTTGTGGCCTATACTGTAGATATATAGGCCCCTATATAGGCCCCTATATATTTTTTCTTTTAATAACATCGAAACTTCATACAAAATCATCACAGTTCATCACTGTTCCCCTATTAAGGCTGAGGATGAAAGTAGGATCATTTGGATGGAATATTGTAAGGAATATTGTAGATATTGTAGGATTGTCCGTACCAGTTCCGGCTGGTCCGAACGGAGAGCCTCCCAGTCTGGACTCCAGCGCCTGCGTCATCGTCAGGTAGCACCGGTCGGTCAGCGGGGTCTGGACGAGGCGATCCTGGACGCCCAGGTACTCGAAGCCGTAGAAGAACTTGGCGTTGGCCATGTGGATCGTCAGCTGTTGCAGCACTTCCGTCTGACGCGGGTCGAAGTAGAACCTGGGGGGGAAATACGCATGTTAACATTTTGACAACTGCAGATATTATCGATTTTTAATTAGTATCAAGAGTAAACCCTTCTTAAAATTTCAATGGAACCAAAAATACCTATTTTAAATTATACAAGTTTCAATTATCGCAGTATTTAACATTGATAATATGGGTAAAAATTCAATAGTAACCAGAACTATTGCTTGAATTACAGCAAAATTTGAATTATAGTTTGAGTCAACGAGGGTTTACTATATTGTTAATCTCGCTAAATACGAATCATCTATGCCGATCGTTGAAATGACCAATATTTCCATAAATAATGAATGGTTATTTAAAATTACAACTTTCAAATTGAAATTTACGAGTTATTGTTCAAAAATCAAAAAGATGAACACTAACTGCAAGTAAATATATTCAAACTAATAAATGTAAGAGGAGCTATGATTTTTAAAAAAATGCCTTCCTAAGCACCCAACGGTCTGGCGAATGATGTGATCTCAGCCTCTAGGATCGGCCTACATAATAACAGTAACACTTTATCAACTGAAACATACCTCATCTCGGTGAGCCACTCGAACGCCTTGGGGCTGCAGATGTGGCTGGCGATGAGACGTCTCGTCACGGTACGTTTGTGCACGAACTCGTTAATGAGGTGTTCGAGCTTCCTGCGTCGCAGCGGCGGCTGTTCTTGGAGCACCGAGTCGGCCAGTACCGTCAGCGTGTTCTCCACCTGCGGCAGAACAGGAGACGTTATCGAGAGGTTATACACTGAATAGGCTACAGTGAACACTCTATAAAAATTCAATGTAATCTCAAGTGTCAAAAGTCAAAGCTCTGTAGGAACCAGAACAATAGTTCAAATTACAGCAAAAAAATCAATTGTGAGAGTAGAAATTAACGAAACTTTACTCACCTATCTCCAAGCCGTCATGTTTAAGCAGTGTTTTAATTAAAATAAAATCTTGTTAATTTAAACTTGGATAATTCAAATTTGCTGTAATGCAAACAATAGTTCAAGTAGGCTCTACAGAGTTTTGACCCATAAGCTCAATGCTATTTGTTCTGATAATTCAAACTTTGGAAGTCCAAAATAAATATTTTTGGGTCCATTAAATTACAAAGTTTGCAAGTGGAGAAAAAAATATCTTCAAATATCTCCAAAGAAACAGGACGGATGTGTTAGCGAGTTGTAATGACACCGCTGCATGTCAAGTACAATATAATAATTTTATTTTCAATTTTTTTTATAGTAAATAGACTGGTCCTAACCTGATCCAATCAATTCAAAATTGAAATTAAATAAATTACACGTGAATAAACTACCTAAATAACTACCTAATAACCGTGTAGTTTATTTTTTTTTACAAAATTGAAATTAAATAAACTACACGGATTTGAGATTGTAACCAATAACGTTTAGGACGTCTATTGGATTGGACAACAATGAACGCAGGATTCCATCTCGTGCACCACCTCACCTGAGCGAGGACACGTTCTAGCGGGAGCATCTTCTGATCGGACGCCGCGCTGATCTGTTGCAGCGCAGCCTCCACGTCTTCGGACCAGAGGATCTGCGCGGCCAGCACGATGATCTGCGCCTGGTAGCGGTCGCACCACGTCATGTAGGCCTTCGAGTCGATCTCGCCGTCCTTGAACTGCTTGATGCCCTGAACGATGCAAGACGAAAACACGTTACAAATAACCCCAATCGCTCTTATCAGATGGTCGTTTCAATGTTCAATTATTAATGCTTCAATTTCTTCTTTCAAGTAGCTGAACGACCCCACAAACAGCTAGGTTATGACGCTAGTACGGACTAATAGAGGGTGATTATAGTAGTTTACTGGCAAGTAATAGTAACGCAGAACTCAAAGGTCATAGGGAACATTATTGCTTGAAAAAATACCAAACAGACAGAAATTATTTTGCTAATACAAGTGTTGCTGAAAATGTATGCATTTTAAACTAACTGGTCTACTGTCTTTAATATGCTCCATGGCAGTACTTAGAATATAAAATCATGCATACATGAATTTCATGAAGTATCAATTTGAGAAATATATATACTCATCACGCACTTTTCGAGGGCGACGAATTCCCCGACCATTCCCCGCACTCGATCTCGTGCCGTTTGCTTACCTGCACGGCTTGCGCCAGACTGGACGCCAGCGTCACCCTCATCTGGCTCTCGACCATGCTCAGCCACTCGTTGATCTTGGGGTGGTCCACGGTGGAGACCGGCTCCTTGAACAGCACCTCCTCGCCCTCACGCGACGCGATGCCCGTGATCACCGTGGCGTCATCGTTCAGCAAGATGGCGGCTACGCCGGCAAACATCTTCTTGAAGTGCTTCTGGAGGCGGGCCACGTTCTTGCTGTTGCCGATAATCTCAAGCAGGTCCTCGTCGCCGACGAAGTAGAACCTGGAGGTCGCGACAAATGTGATATGAGTACCAAAGTCGAAAACAGTTGATCCTTTAATTTATATTTGGATTTAACGACGAACTGTAGTGATAAGTGAGAGTATCCGAATAGTTGGATTTCAGTGAATATATCAATATGGTAATTGCCTAATTAGTAACGTCATTTTTTTTTAAAAATATTATTCATTTCATAATAATTTAACCACCGGGGCGCGTAATGTAACGTTACAAATTACAATCCCTTACAGAAGTGACTCTTCATAAGTTAATAAACATCTGAAAGTGCTCAATCACAATACTGTAATGTATCAGATCCACAATTATGAATAACCAATTTTGAAAATTGAACCATTTCAATAATATATTTTTGTGATGGATGATACGAGAGATGGATGATGATACATAGGAAGAGAAAGAAGCAAGTGATATGAGAAATAGTGAGGTGGGTACAGGTTGGAGGAAACACATGGATAGATTAGAAACTAGCACAAAATGGACTGGACATGTGTACTGGGAGGTAGGTTCCACAAGAATCAACAAACAAGACTTAGGCCCTACTTTCCAGTAAGAAATATTTAAATAATTATTATTTAAAATTATCGATCAATCTAAAACAATTTAGGGACTAGACTACGAGTAGCAGGAAATGGTGAGTTGCAGAAGAGAGTAGCTTACCTGGGGAACGACGTGCGCTCTCTCTCGAGGTACTCTCCGAGCGCCTTCTGTATCTTGCCGAGCAGTTCCGCCAACCGTTCCAGCGAGCGCTGCACCGCCGGGATGTTCAGCACGTCCATCACCATCGGCGACTTGGTCACTTTCTTCATCAGCCCGAGGAACTCCAAGCTGATGCTCTGGAAACTGGACAACGAGAAACAAACGTTCAGTCGTCAGCTCAGTCAGCTTTCGATTTTCAATTTGTTAATTTCACTATTCAATATATTAAAAATGTATCTTTATACTTTGTCAACACTATGCTTGCTAACTGAAATTACTGCATATTATGAGGTATACTTCTATGAGAGACATAGTTCGTCTACCTATCAAATAACTGTAAAACTTCATTAATTACATCATTTTGCTGCAACTCAAGAGATGCTAGGTATGCAGTTACGTATGTTTATATCAATACTGAAAATCCAGAAAAGTCATAACACTTACAATTACCACAGACATAAGGATATAACGGTGATGATGTGCTACTAAACTCAAAATCAACTGCAAAGACATTGGAACCTATCCAATAATAGTATGGTTGCCAATTGATCAAGAAAACGTAAAAGATACCGAAAATATCGAAATTCCATTCGATATCGAATCGAAATGGCCCGCTGTTTATTTACTCCATATCGAATTCACTTTCCATATCCAAGTAATCGAAAATCGAATGAATTGATTTGATATCGAATGGAAATGATGATATTGAAAGTCGATCGAAATATTCAATATCGATTGGCAACCCTAAATAATAGTCACTGCAATCAACTAATTCAGTAAATAACTCTCACTTCAAGCAATTGGTCCTACTGAAACTCATCAAACTACTCGGCTTACCGTGACGTCTCCACAGGCAGCAGCACCTTGATATCGGCCGAGCCCGAGAATATCCCCTCGAGGTAGACCCATCGTCGTTGCACGTCTATCCACACGTCGAACAACGCGTTGATTCGGTTCAACTTCTCCTCCCACGTCAGCGCCTCCTCTTCAAACACCTGACACAAGGTACAACAAAATAACCATCATGTGTGAGGATACTACACTTTGAAAACTTTTTATACTTAGAGGTTGAGAACTCAAATCGAGAGTTGAGATGCTTGCAGAGGACTGTTTACTACCCCACCTCTCCAAGCACCCAACGGTGGTAATTTATTGCTTTTGTTTGCCTAAAAGTCCCCCAAATATCAAAAGTTCTATGATTTTTTAAAAATAAGCAATAGGCCTGGGTCTATTATTAAACATACACTTATGCCTATTCAATTTATTATGCATGGGGAAAAGATGATCAAGAGAAGAGTACCTTATGTTGAAAGATATGTCTAAAGAAATACCGTAGAAGCACAGCCATAGATTAGCATATTAATGAAGATGCAGTGAAACTATCATTTTTCAAAAGATCATGAAATAGATCCATCCTTGCACGAAAATTTAACATCGGTTACATGGGAGTAGGGGGAGCCAAAATTAATGGTAAAGCAGAAAAACGGTGCATCCGGTAGAGGTTTCACTGTAAAACGCAAATAAAACCATGATTTGGCTTGCTTCCATGGCGTATCATCAACGAACATCAACTCACGTTCAATAGCTTTATTCCTTGCAAAGAAGATGAAGGTTTACTTACCTTGTAGTACGGGGATAGTTTCATGGCGGCCACGCTGTTGATGTGCTCCTTGACCTTGTTGAAGAGGTCGTCCCAGCCGCGGATCAGGCGGCACTTGTTCTGGTAGTTGATCAGGTCCAGCTCGTAGCTCTGCCAAGATTCACGCACCTAGCAACCAAACGCAGCATATGATGATGAATTTTTTCATGAGAAATACAATAAGTTGAAAATAATCAGAATGAAAATTATTGTTTGCTGAACGCTACTGATAACACTCGGGTTATTTGGAGGTGGTACGAATGAGCGGAAGACAGATGATAAATTTACAAAAACTCTTGCCTTGATTAGAACATCCAAATTTACTTGAAATAGCAAATCAGTGCCTTAGCTGACGGCTACACAAGCAGCTTTTAAAATGAAAATATAAACACCTAGTGAACATCAACTTGGATTACTTACATTGGGTTAAAAATTGATTAAAACCTATTGCCCTAAATTGAAAGAATCTTTTGTACCCTACATAGTGGAAGCTCCTTAGTAAGTTTCTCTTCAGTACCTTGGTGAGTTTGCTCTACATGCTTCCTCATACTGAATAATTTCTTTAGCGAGTTTTTCACTTGAGTAAGTTTTTAGCATCCCAAACAGGTTCCACTGTAATATTTTAAACTAGGAAAACGCCTTATATGCGTTGTTAGACGAGCGAATAGTAATAGTATGGGTAAAAATGGGTGAAAATGGGTAAAAACTGCTTCGAGTGGTACCAATTTAGTACATTTTATGTTTTTTCTTCAAAATGGCTGACCCGATCAAGCTGAAAATTTTTAGAAATGTGAACCAAAATGTAGTTCAACTTCACGTGAAATTTCATTTTTCTGGTAAATAAAAATATTTTCTTTTTTCTTTTGCCATGTTATTCTAATGGGAATTTTTGAAATTTCTTAAATTCATAAAAAAAAAGTTACTCCCCGATAATGCCACAAAACTATACAGATCTAAGTTAGATGAGGAACCATATAGAAAAAAAGTTTGAGGTTGATAGATGTAGCCGTTTGACCTGTGAAGAACCGACAAAAAAACATAAAAAAAGAAAAGAAAAAAAAAAAAAAAAAAAAAAACGAACACCAATTTTTTTCAGTATGTCAAATTGAATCCTCGCTAAAGCTCGTCTAACAATTTAATCTATTTAATCTTAAATTCCTACTGTATTCAAGCATATAAGATTTGAAGGTGTGATGTATGAACATTTGACTTCTGTAAACACTGGAGAATTTCAATAATTTTATAGCTACCCTCTATTAATTACCCTCAACTTACTGTGAGTTGAATCTCGATATAGACTTGCAAAGTGTCACCTGTTTGAGGAACTCCTCGAGCGCCATCTCGCCCTGGGCCACGAGTATGATGTCCTTGACGACCGACTCGTTCTTCTGCAGGTTGACGTCCCACACCTGTCCGATCGACAGGTCGCTCAGCACCCAGGTCACGCGCAGCTGTTTCATCAGCAGCTTCCAATGGCGCTCCTTCAGCGCGTCCGACTTCAGCTCCACGATCATCATGTTCACCTACACACACAACGACTCGACTCACACACAAGTATGGTAGTGACCGGAGTTGGAACTGGGTGATTAGTTTCACTCGAGGGCGTAACAACTCCTGAAATCCAGTGTACACTTGCCATGAAATCCCATAGGAATTCCTGAAATCCCTGAAATCACTTGAAATCACAAAATCCCTGAAATCTCTCAAAATCCCTTGAAATCTCTAGAAAACCCTGAAAACTCTTGAAATCTCTTGAAATCACTCAAATCTCTGGAAATCCCTTGAAATTTATGAAATCTTTTGAAACCCCTGAAATTCCTATGAAAACTCTTGAAATCCCTGAAATCTCATGAAATCTCATGAAATTCTCAAAATCTCTGAAATCTAGAAATCACTTGAAATCTCTTGAAATCCCTGAAATCTCTTGAAATCTCTTGAAATCCCTTGAAATATCTAGAAAACCCTGAAATCTCTTGAAATCCCTGAAATCTCTTGAAATCACTCAAATCTCTTAAAATCCCTTGAAATTTGTGAAATCTTTTGAAACCCCTGAAATCTCTTGAAATTCCTATGGAATCTCTTAAAATCCATGAAATCTCTTGAAATCCCCGAAATCTTTTGAAATCCCTGAAATCTCTTCAAATCCCCAAAATCTTTTGATATGTCCTGAAATCTCTTGAAATTCGTATGAAATCTCTTGAAATTCCTATGAAATCTCTTGAAATCCCTGTAATCTCTTGAAATCCTATAATCTCCAGAAATCACTGAAATCTCTTGGAATCTTTTGATATCCCTGAAATCTCTGGAATCTCTTGAAATCCTTATGGAATCACTTAAAATCACTTGAAATCCCCGAAATCTCTTGAAATTACTTGCCAGGAAATCCCCTTGAAATGTCTTAAATCCCCAAAATCTCATGAAATCTCATGAAATCTCATGAAATCCCTGAAATCTAGATATATCCCTGAAATCACTTGAAATCACAAAATCCCTGAAATCTCTCAAAATCCCTTGAAATCTCTAGAAAACCCTGAAAACTCTTGAAATCCAACTTGAAATCCCTGAAATCTCTTGAAATCACTCAAATCTCTGGAAATCACTCAAATCTCTGGAAATCCCTTGAAATTTATGAAATCTTTTGAAACCCTTGAAATCTCTTGAAATTCCTGAAATCTCTTGAAATTCCTATGAAATCTTTTGAAATCCCTGAAATCTATGAAATCTCGAAATCACTGAAATCACTTGAAATCTCTTGAAATCCCTGAAATCTCTTGAAATCCCTGAAATCTCTTGAAATCCCTTGAGAGTTCTAGAAAACCCTGAAATCTCTTGAAATCACTAAAATCTCTTGAAATTTGTGAAATCTTTTGAAACCCCTGAAATCTCTTGAAATCCCTGAAATCTCTTGAAATTCCTATGGAATCTCTTGAAATCCATGAAATCTCTTGAAATCCCTGAAATCTCTTGAAATCCCTGAAATCTAAGGAATCTCTTGAAATCCTTGAAATCTCTAGAAATCCCTAACATCTCTTGAAATCCCCGAAATCTTTTGAAATCCCTGAAATCTCTTGAAATCCCTGAAACCTCTTGAAATCCCTGAAATCTTTTGATATCTCTTGAAATTCCTATGAAATCTCTTGAAATCCCTGTAATCTCTTGAACCTCCTATAATCTCCAGAAATCACTGAAATCTCTTGGAATCTTTTGATATCCCTGAAATCTCTTGAAATCCCTGAAATCTCTTGAAATCCTTATGGAATCACTTGAAATTCTCGAAATCTCTTGAAATTACTTGAAATCCCTGAAATCACTTGAAATCCTTGAAATCACTTGAAATCTCCAAAATCTCTTGAAATCCCTGGAATCAGGTGTAGGCCTACACAAAAATTGCGAGTTGTAAATCCCTCGGTTTCACTTATTACTTGATCTTCATGTAGATTTTTCTACTACCATTAGCATTATTGTTATACCATTATTTGTGCATTGTCTGCTTTTTTGAAAGAGTACCAAGTGGGCCAATTTTGGTAAGCTGAAGTAGTGCTGTGTGTTTGCCTACTTATGTGTATGGCACAGACTTGGGTCAACATAACTGAATGATACTTCCAAGTTCAAAATTAGTATTTTACCCAATCTAATATTACTCGTCAAATGAAGTCTAAGCACCGTTGGCAACTTTACAACGAACATTTTTTTTTAATGCTGCTTAACGACCCCACCAACAGCTAGGTTATACGGGGGTACAAATGAGCGTGTGATAATGAAACGATGAAGTGATGATAGGTGAAAGGACGTTACAAAAACCCATGCCTTATGCGGGACTCGAACCCACGCCCAACGGTCACTTCAGTCTCTGAAGCGCGCCTCAGCTGACTGAGCTAACGAGGGCGGCTTCACAATGAACCTCTCCATTTTATAACAAATACAAACATGCACGTACATCCACACTTAACGGCATACCACACAAACTGATCCAACGGCTCATTTGCCGACCGCCGAGAGACTGACCTTGGTGTAACCTTGCAGCAGTTTCCTGACGTACTCGTACGACGAGTACTGCCTCAGTCGCGCGGGCAGCTCTTTCAGCGTGGCCATGAGCGCGTCCAGCTGTTGACGCAGCTTCCTCGGCTGGATCGACAGCCACGGCTTGTCTCGTATCTCGTCGATCTGCGACCAGATCTGCGAGAGTTGAGACCAGACGCCGCGTAGGTCTTGCAGCTCCTCGAACACCACCTGCATGCGGTCCTCGCTCGTGCTTTCGCCGCCTGACGCAAAGCACATTAGCAATCACAATCCCTTTCGATACTGGTCAAAAATAGATTGAATTGAATCTCCAGAATTGTTCAGAAATAGAAATCGAATATTGAATTTCAAATCGATATTGAAAATATTGTTCAAATAGAATTGAAAAAAGTTGAAAAAAACTATAGGCGGCAGAACTGAAGTCTTAGTCAAGTCCCATTTTAATAAAAATGAGTCTAGGGCCTACACGTTACCTAGGCCCTTTATATACGTTACAAAAGATTGAAGAGAATAATTCTTACAGATTCTGAAAACATGTATTTTTCAAGATTAGATGCTTAGAGTTTGGAGTAGACTAGCTACGTAATTAGCTACGAGCTACTCACAAAATGAAATCTGTTCATTGATAATTTAATAAATATTGTAAACTATGGGTTAAAAGTGGCAATCAATAACTACTGAAAGACTTTAGGCCTAGTTTAGTTTCTACTTTCTATAATTTGCTAAATTGAACAAACTATTCACCTGGTTCCTGCAGCTCGAGAGCTTCCTTGGCCTTGGCCACGTTATCCCTCTCGACCTTGAGCCTGGCGAACTTGCTCTCGTACATCTGCAGGTGCTGCAAAGCCTCGTCGGGTCTCAGCGATCCCTCCACCGGCTTCGAGTTCTCCCAGTCGTTCAGGAAGTCGTTGGTGCGCGATTCCACCGCCTTGTCTTCTGCCACGATCTTCACTTGCAAGCTGGCAACCTAACAACACCAAGCAACCGTTGAGCTAGTGTACTTCTGCCAGTTATGTGTTAATGTTTTGTGGATTCACGTGTGGGTCACGTTATGCGGGACTCGAATCCACGCCTGACATGGCTCCAGTTTCCAAGGCAGAGTCTTAGCTGACCCAAGTCAGACGGGAGGCAATGTCGACAAAGTTCCCAACCTAACATGTTGATGTGCATATCATGAAATAGATGCAACGTACATTGTCCCATAACAGTAAAGTACTCTATTTGGAAATATTATAATGACTGAAATGAGATGGTTCGTATTATTTTTAGTTACTCACGTACCAACAAGAAACCCTGTCAATGTTACCTGGGTCTGGATTGACGAGTCCTTCCTCTTCATGATCTCGTTGAACGCTCCCCACTCGCCCTCGATATTGTCAACGTGCAGCCAGTTGCTAGGGAACTGGAAACGTTGACGCTCCAGGATACGCTGACCTTCCCTAGAAACCAGAAACAAGCGAGACTAGTCTTAGACATGATTCGGGTTGGTCCGAGGTCTAGAACATGCATTCACATGGCTTGATACTTGCTTGGTACTCAACTCATACGAGTTGGATAATTAGTAATGTCATACAGAACAAATTTTTTCATTTTGTTATATTTACATTGAAAACTTGACATAAATCATTGTTTCCCAATTAATAGTAAGAATGAAAAGATATGATCATTCGTACAGGGGCGATCTACAGGCGATCTTACCAACGTTGATCGACAAAAAATGTATTGATAAATATAAAACAATATTCATAACCCACACCCAACTAGACTTGAGTACTCTACGCAGTGTCTTGAACTTACTGATTCTGACAGGTAGGTCATTTTTAGAGAATACAAATGCAGATTGAATGAACAAGGAGGGACGTTCCAAGAAGTAAATTGATTGCATCAAAAGACGGAATATTAAGTAACGGCTATGAAAATTGAAAATATTGATTATCGCATCAAACAAATCCAGATCTTGACGTTATCAAATGAAGGCAGCTTATTACAAATGAGTACTGTACCTGTAAACGTCGACTTGTTTCTCCCACGCCTTGATCTTTCTCTTGAGCGACTGCACGTAGGTGATGAACACGACAGCGTCCGTCGTGCTGGCCGCCTCGATGCTCTGCTGCTCGAGCTCGTTGCGCGAGTTGGACACCTGCGTGTGGAACTGAGACATGTCGTTGCCGAGCAGCGAGCCGAACTTGCCCAGCGTCTCTTTGTGCCACGCGTCGTACTTCAGCGTCACCTTGCTCTGGACCTGTGCGACAAACAAGCAGATGTGAGCGTCCGGCGGACACTCGAACAGCTAACAAATAGCTGACATCAGCTACTCTACGAAGATAGTCGAGTAAGCCATTGTTTTGGCAATCAAATTGTTCAATCTATGGAGACGAATGATAATTACAATGATTTGCGTTTTCTCAATTCTGTTCACGGGCCCTTACACCGTCTTCTAGGCTTCACAACACTAATTCTTAAAACTAAACGAATGAGCAAGTGATTATGAATTATGACGTGATGATAAGTGAGAAGACGTTTACAAAAACAAACAAATGAAAACAAAATTTACAAATGATATAAATGAAATTTATATCATTTTTTGTTATTTTGTTCAACAAAATAAGCTACGGTACACAGAATTTTGTTAGAATACACGTACAGAAAGTACACAAAGGGTAGAATTGTTCTCAAGTACTCTAGTATTTGATACCGTACTACTGTTACCCATTTTTTATCCACTTTATTATCAAGTCATAATACATGAATCATGAAAGCCTAGTTTCAGTATTTACATTCAAGTCAGGAAAACAAACAATATTAAAGTGTTTCAATGATAGATATTTAATAATAACATTAGACCTACCGAATGACATTTCAAGTGAATTGTAAGATAATGATATCAACTCATCTACATCCGATCACGTACCTTGGTGTAATCGATGACCAGCGGACCGAAGCTGCGTCTCGTGTCGGACGTGTCAAACGTCGTGCGCGACATCTTGATGTCGTTGAGACATCGCATCCACAGGTTGATGTCTTCGCCCAGCTTACCGTAGAGACTGTCCGACTGAAGGTCCCACAGAGACTGGTAGCGCAGCCAATCGCCGACGTACTTCGTTACCTGCGGACAACAAACGACACTTCAAGATGCAATCGAGTACACCACGAAACTAAGACTTCAATGAAGAGTAAGATACCACAGTCGGTTAACTGGGTTTAATATTTTATAATCCAAAAAAAATCTCAATCAGAGTTGCAGCTAATGGGGAGTTTATTCGGGATACAAATAAAAACTGAAAACGTGGACAATGAGAGAAAACACTTGAAAATATACCGTAGAGGTGAAAACTTTTCTGGAAAATCCAGTAAGGAGAACACAGATTTTGAGATCACACTTTGAAATGTGGAACGAAAAAACATATAATGAAGAAGAACCAGTAAAACAAAATTATGCAAGACTAAAAACGTGGAAAAACAATTCTGGGACCATCGAAAAAGCGTATTAAACTCAAAAAAAAATAGAGAAACTAGGCTACTATAGGCCTATTCATAATCAATTAGTTATTATTACTGCAAAAAGCAGAATTGTATTGTGTTCTAATTTGTTTACCATCTTCATCTTGGTATCGATGGCCTCGTAAGCCGCCTCCAGCTGCACGGGTCCCTGCGGCAGTTTGGTCAGCAGGTTACGGTACGACTGAGACGTCGGCCGATCCAGCCCGACCTGGTAGCGAGAACTCTGCAGTCGGGTCTGCGACGTCACAATCGCTTGCCACGCAAACAACTGCTGCATCATTTGGAACCTGAAACACACAGCAAGTTGATGAAGTAGAACTCACTAGAGTTTGTTCCGACAGATGTCTTAAAGATTGAAAGCTCGATGCAACATCAATCGGTTTACTGATTCTATTGTTTATTTTATCTCACCAAATGTGAAGTCAGATTTTCAGTCAGATTTTGTAGTCAGGCGAGTTCAGATTTTTTTAGAAGTCATGTCCGAAGTCAGATTTTCTTCCACGGATAGGTTTTGTACAGGTCTAGAGGTCTATTGAAAAACGGTAGAGGTGGCATTAAATTTTTTCAACACAGATGATTGTATATTTAGGCGAACCCAAGTTCCACTTACATTTGAGTAAGGTTGACCTTAGATCAGATAAGACTACCACAGTTTCGCAGTTGGGAGATTTAGGATAAAGCGAAACTCTAATCTCGATTTGCAACCATCATTCATGTCAATTAAATGAATCAACGTGCATGCCACTACAGTTTACAGCATGCTGTATAGCAGAATGTATTTCATCTCCCGGGAGGCCTATTCATCGACAACATACAGGACGATGCGCG
The DNA here is from genome assembly GCA_907164805.1 of Brachyptera putata. Taxonomy (NCBI): domain Eukaryota; kingdom Metazoa; phylum Arthropoda; class Insecta; order Plecoptera; family Taeniopterygidae; genus Brachyptera; species Brachyptera putata. The sequence goes on along the minus strand of OU015467.1, from coordinate 25,820,916 downwards.
ACATTACGTATGGGTGTGCTCGCATCTCACCTGGCGTCCTCGAGCGAAGGGAAGAGATACATGATCTGGTTGGTGATCCGTATCTCGTGCGTGACCCCCTGGATCTGCGGGTCGCCGCCGGGCTTGTGGGTCGGCTGGGCGGGCGCGTCCGTGTCCATCGACAGGTCGATCTCCATCTTCTTGCCGTTGAGCGCGTTCGTCCACGCCTGGATGCCGGCTTGCAGGCGGGCGGCCATGTTCTTCTCCACCTGAACACGAGACCTTGGATTATAGCTATATGGATACGCAGCTCTTGCTTATTCCCAAGGCAGATGCTCTCCCGAGCTAGGAAACATGTGAGGGAATTGTTGGGTTCTTGAGTATTGCATGGTGAATAAGGTTCAAATTATATTGTGAATCCGTTTATTCTGATCCTCGACATTTACTTGATCAAATAGTGTAGCCCCCTGTTTTTTTTTTTATTTGTGCAAGATATCAATATAGACGTAAGAAATGACGCGCGGAAAATTATGAGCACACGTATATTTGCTTTTCTATTTTTATGCATGAAAAGAAGTACCGGTATACAATTTCAGCTGTACCGGTACATTAAATACGTAATGCAATATAGGCCTATAATAAACTGGTGTCATTTGTACCGCGGTGACAACACATTTTTGTTTATTGTGTATTGTTGGTTGCACAGCTCTGCAACGCTGTTGCCTATCCATCGGTGCGATGGCTATAATCCTAGACGAACCATAATCCTGGGCTATAATCCACGATCATCTTCTGTTAATAGAGCTGTGCCTTCATTGCCCGAGCTTGAAGATTCGCCACTTGAACTACATCATAATTCGACAAGGTCAATAACGTTACCTCGTCGTCGAGTCGCGACACCCAGATGTGCAGGTTGGAGTACTGTCGCAGGCACAGATCGTCGACGGCGTGCTGTATCTTGGCGAGTATGTCGGCGAACGTGTTGGCCGAGTACGGGCACGTCTCTATGGAGCGCACGTCTACGTCCAGCTGCTCCTCGACGACGAGAAGATCCTCCACCTTCTCCTGGAAGCTGAACACGATCTCGGCCAGCCGCTGGACGTACGGGTCCAGCTTGTACGACTCCCACACGAGCGCGATGCCTTCTTGCACCAGCTGTTGGACCTCGCGGCGCATGCCGGCCACCAGAGGCACGATGCTCGCTTTGTCCTCGATCTGAAATATAGCGTCATAGTAACCATGCCTACGTTCGGAACGCACTTATCGGACAACCTATCGAGGTTAACTCAACGATTGAATTGGATTGTTCACTGATTTAAATATCAAATTAATGAAATTTTATATATTTTTCTTGGTCGTTCTATTTTTTAATTTTGTAATGACGCTAGAAATATACATTATTTTTGTAATTACCAATTAGTTGACAATGTCATAAGTTATGAAGCAATCAGATTTTACTTATATTTTTTTTTACTGAATATCAAAATATAATACTTTACATGAAAGTATAAAATGAATAAATAATGAAGACAATTATTATCAATTAATCTTGAAGGTTACAGAACTAAGAGTTACCAACTAGTTAATCACAAGACATATAAACAAACAATTCTGTTAAGATTCATGAGTACCACCACTAGAACAAATATCAAGCACACAATGCACAGTATGCTTATACCGATTACAACACTTACAGATGGGACCGAGATGAAAAAAGATGAAAAGGAATATTTTCCGAACAGCAAAATGGAGGGGACGGTGGTGAATTCCTTGGCACAAACTACCGAAGAATAAATGAAGTAATTCACATAGTAATTTGTCCTGTGATATTACTCGGGCAATTTAACAATCATTTTAGAAGAAACTTAGCGGAATGTATGCTAAAAATGAAGCTTGTACTGCTTTTATGAAGCTAGTAGCCTAAGCCTTGCTTGTAACTGGATACTATACACTAAGCTTTATTGATTTGTCCAATTATTCATTAATAATGCCCCAGGCCTACAGTACCAAGGCAATAACATTAAATCTTTTTCCATTATAAGTACGTATCAAGATTTATGGTAAGCAAGAACAAACTCACTAGACAACAGCTATAACAAAATAAAAAAGCAAAATTACTTGCAGCACAAAAAAAGAAACACCATTGTCAGTATCTTGGTAGTTTATTCTGTTTGATTACTACAAAGTGATCCAATACCGATTTTGGAAAATATTTTTGTGTGATGAAAAGTTTTCTCTCAGATAGGTCCTGTTGTTTGTGTTCTAAAATGTCACTGATAGAAGAACACAGCAAAGCAAGCAAATTCTATTGGAAACAATTATTTGCATTCAGTTATGGTTTTTATAATCACACAATTCATGCCAAAAGATTGGGAAAAGATTGGGAAAGCACAATGATTTTATTTGAACTAATTTTTATTGAAGATCAAGTAAAGGTTTTATCCATCCAGGATGATTTCAATTTTAATTTACATGAGTTCAAACGACTGATTTTCAACTCGTAAACTGATTTACTCAAACCGTATTTTGAAATCTTCAATAACAAGTAACGATATGAAAAATAGAAAGAAAAGTATAGATATCATTAATAATAAATAAAATGTGAGTTATATATAAGTGAGATAAATAACTGAACGTGGTATTATAAACGCTGGTTTGGTTCAAATGAAAGCACGTGTGCATAATGAACAGGCTCAAGGTGACAGAAGGAAGAGGGTGAAATAGAGAGAGAGAGAGAGAGAGAGATACATTCCTTCAAGCAGACCACATGTTCTGTGAGACTACCTTGAATGCAGGGCTATTCAGACAACTCCTGTTGGACAGCTGATCGGGTATCGGGAGAACAAAACAAAACACATCAGAGATTAATATTACGTCGGACCAATCACAGACGTCCAGTGCCGTGGCTTATCAGCGTCGCTATTCCGTTGCATCCAACTGCAGTTTAACGCCCAACTTGAGTGACTGTACGTTAAAAACGAGAGCTCCATCATCTCTCGGAGCTATTTGACGTTTGCGGACAAGAATTACGGAAGAATTAGATTGAAGACTTTCAATTTATTCTTCAGAAATAAATACTTCTGATTCCCACTCTTGATTTTGAGGAATTTAGCCTATACATACTACATAGTCATACAGAGAACCCCACATAAAAGAACTCATACTTTACAGAAATAATTACTGTACAACACAAATCAATTGTCGTTCAATGACGAGATTTCACTTCAATTTTTTTGTCAATATACTAATTAGAAATGACGTTCACGTTCCTGACTATCTCAAAACCATACCAACGGGACCATGGAAATACTTGTCCACCGTTCGGAAAGAGATTCTTTGACAAGATGGTCGAACAGATTCTTTGACAAGATGGTCGAACAGATTCTTTGACAAGATGGTCGAACTAAATGAGATTATAACGCAGTTGTTCTAGTCCAAGGTCGAATTCATTGGGCAATTAACTGTTTTTTTCCGAGATGGGTTCGGAATCACACCACAGTTAACTAGAGTTGATAGCTCAACTGCAGTTTAGGATGTTACGCAACGAATGTGTTTAGAGCTCACACACACATACACAACAAACTATAAATTGGTTTTAGTATAATTTATGTTTGATTGATTAAAAACAAAAAATATCTACCTGTACTTTTAATAATTTTCTACAGAAATCTATCTACACAGGCCTAATTGTTTAAAATTAGAAATTACAATTACGTAGGTGATGAATTTTCGAATCATTAAATGCGTACACAGGCTACACTCAATGGTGAGAAGGAATAAGAATATGAGCAAATATTTTGATCAAGCTTATCTAGGCCTACATTAGATATGAAACAAAACACAGAAGTTCAACGAAACGTTGACTTAGGCCCTAAATGGGCAGTTTGATTCAAATGTTTCAATGAGGAGAAAAGGTAAACCTACTGATATGTCCATTTACGAGCTTTTTGAACAAAGACTGGATGTACTGTCTCCCTTAAGATTACACACAAAATTTTACCTGCACTATAAACCTGATTTTCAGGGTGAAAAATCACAAACATTATTTAATTCAAAAACTTCTCAATTTAACTCACTGTCTATATAGCCTATTAAGTGCAGGTTACAATTATAATGATAACTGTTCATTACAAACATAACGTAAAGATATAATAGCTCTAATTATTCAGAACTTGGGCAAATTAGAAACTTTTATCGATTTTTAAAAACGAGTCAAACAATATCTCATAATAGCAGATGAAACTGGTGACACGCAGTGAGAAAGAGTACAACACACTATTGGTGGACAAATTAAATGAGCACAGAAACACGTAACGTTGGACATACCTTCTCCAGGGTACGTTCGTACGTGCGCACGCTCTCGATAAGCGAGATGGCAAACGGATACAGCTGATTGGCCTGATGAGCTTTGTTGACGATAGCCAGCGGGACACGGAAGCCAAGGTTCTTGAGGTTCCGGACTTCCTTCGACAGCGTGATGATCTCCGGCAAGAAGTTGACCTTGAGCTTCAGTACGTTTCCGCGGCCGGTGCGTGAACGCTGGATCTGCACACAAATGTATATACGTGACGACAGGAAGAGCGTGTGAAAAAATCATCATACCAATTTTTCATACCATTTTAATATCAAGACTGTCAAATAAATCATGCAACTTTTTACTGGACAATACATTGAACCCTCGTTAATCCACATTCGGTATATCCGAAATTCGGCTGTCTTCGGCTGAAGGTATAGGCATTTCAACATTAATTAATAGGGGTGAAAACAATAATTGATCATGTCGATTCGATATAAGATTCCCCCCACAAATCGATAGGCCCAACAGATATCAGTTATTTCATCGTTTTATGATGGAATGTATTTTGCGGCGTATACAAAATGCATTCGGCGCCGATTATTTCAAAACGGTTTACATGGGCCTACAGTACTTGATTGAGAACAACAAGTCGCTGAAAGTGATTCGACAACGATATCGACTCGGTAATGCATTCGAATGAATGCGAAGCCCCACCGCTACATTACCTCGATGATGAATATCCTCCCGGTAACGCCCAAGTTTCGTTGCTGCACTTTCCTCGCCCAGTCGTCGAATATCTCCTGCGTGTTGAGCTTGAGCCGGAAGCTGTCGCCGTCAGCCTTTAGCTTCTGTCCCTCGATGTGGTTCTCCCAGCCCTTGCCGAGCACGTCCTCCACCCGGCGCAGGTACGCCGTCAGCTGGCGGTCGATCTGCTTTGCCCAGATGATCGAGCCGGCCACCGGCGGGATGTCGCGCACGAAGCTCATGCGACACGACTTGCTCTGCGGATATTGCACCTGGAACATGCATTTCGTTCAAGAATCTTACTCGATTGCGATAATTTCACAATTTGGTAATTAATTTAAATGCCAAATTCATAAAACTTTTCTTTTTGATGACTGCGTAACGACCCCACCAACAGCTAGGTTATCCGTTGGTACGAATGAGCGGGTGATAATGAAACGATGAAGTGATGATGTGAAAGGACGTATACAATAACCCATGCCTTATGCAGGTGGGACTCGAACCCACGCCCAACGGTGACCTCAGTTTCTACCGCTAGCGATAATTGACTGAGCCACTGGGGCGGCTTCATAAAACTTTAATCATTATTATTTGCTAAATGACTGCATAATAGCTAGAATATGTGGAGGTAAAAACCAGCAGATGATACACGAATGATTACAAAAACCCATGCCTTATATGGGATTCGAAGCCATGCCCGACTTGATTCAGTTTCTATGGCAATATCTTGACCGAGCCAGATATGAGGCTGGTTAATGAAACAAATATCAACGTTGATTATGTTGATTGGTTGTTAACTCCACAACATCTAGGTTATTACCGAGTATGAATGAATAGTGATCACAAACCCACGCCCGACTTGACTGCGGTAGATATAACTATTGTACTAATAATAGCTACTACATAATATGCTCATGCAGTGATAGAAACTGATAACAAAGATGCAAAACACGTACGCATCGCTGTTCACTTACCTTGAACTTCTCGTGCAGCGATTCGATGTCGTCCTTGACCCGTTGGATGAGCTGCGTCTGGTACTCCCTGATGGCACCGCGTATGTGCGGCCTCACGAACAGGGCGTTGAACCGCGAGAAGATGCGGAACATCTCGTTGGCGTTCTTGGCCGTGCCCAGCTGGTCGCGGAGGTGTGCCGTGATCCGCGTCTCTACGCGGTCGATGCGCTCCTCGTAACGGCTGACGGCCGCGTCCCACGCGTCGAGGCCTTCCCGCGTTATGTCTAGGCAGTCTACCTCCTTCACGTTCTCGTACGCCAAGTTCACTTCCTACGAACACAAATAACGGGTAGAAATTATTAAGCCGAGTCAGAAAATCATTCCACAACCCAAGTTACAGGGTTTACAGATTTCGAGACTAGTCAAATTAATTGAAATTCATTTCAATATTTGAATGTCGACTTCATCACGAATAAATTTCCAACACTATAATAGCTTCCACATGCCACCCTAGTTTCAAGAATTCTTTTCCTCTAGATTTTTTCTCAGTTTAGAAGCATACGATTAGGCACACGCAAGAAAATAAAAATTGGGCACTCTCTGTATTTTATTCACTTGAAAACAAAAAAAAAAAAAAATGAGAAAACTAGGCCCGTTTGCTATTTATAAACCAAATGTTCTCACACAGGAGTAGCCTACATTTACCAAATATTAAAAATTTTCATGCCTGAAGGCATAGCCTATATAGATGAAAAATATGGTTGAATTTTCAATTTCCTATGAAAATCATTGATTTCCGAATTTCAGAGATTCGTACACAAAAAATAGCTATCACACACTGGGATACGATATACTGCATCAAGTTCCGGTTGTACCAGCTGATAATTAGTGAACAGAGAAAAAATGAGCAGATTAACTTGAGGTGATTAAATTGAGTTGGGCTACGTATGTAATTTTCGTACCTCCACCAACAATTAACCAATCAACATTTAATCAAGAGCTAGTATAACTGTCTATATCCAACCAACTCGGCGTTCGGACACGATCGAACTCACCTCGATGGCGTTTGCGTCGGCCGCCCCGAGTCCCAGCGGAAGTCCCTCGACCTTGATGGCGACGTCGTCCGCGGGGCTGTCGTCCTGTCGCGCCGCGATGACCGTCAGCAGCGTAGGTCGCAGGACGCGCACGATCACGGTGCGCAGCTGCTCGTGCTGGCGACGGAACCGCCGCATGTGCTCCATGCGCGTCTGAAGCTTCTTGTGGGCGGGAGACACGCGCCACACCATCTTCAGGTGCTCGTCGCGCTTCTTCTTCACAATGTCCCTGTACACGACACATTAACGCTGTAGTTACATCTCCGAAAAATTCACAATGGTCGTTGTTTGCTAAATTACGAAACAGTTAGGTTATTTGGGGATGTTTTATGCGGGGTTCGCACCCTTGTTAGACTTGACTCTGATTTCCAAGGCAGAGATTTAGCTGACTGAGGCCACACGGACGGCTCTTTTCCGAGTTTGCTTCGAGTTTGACTACTCTTTAACAAGACAGGCATTTACCAAGAGAGAAACTTTTTAATACTTGATAAGTCATATAAACTACTATAATTAATCATTTTAGAATCAATATGTAGGCTTACAAACATACCTTTTGCATATCATTCAAGAAACCGGCTGTCAGGCCTACATACTTCTAAAAAATTGAAAATTAATACGGTACTTTCAATCATTTTACAGTTACGCACAGGCCTACTGATCCAAAATGAGTAAATTCAAGAGGTAATGAAAAAAAAATCCTCGAGATTTTTCAGAATGACACCAGTCACGAGATGAAATCCAAGCATATCGAAGCCCAACCCACACCCAACGGTGACTTCCATTCCTGAAGCCGCGCCTCGGCTGACCGAGCTACGGGGGGGGCGGCTCGTTACCTGAGCAATCCCTGCAGCTTGTCGTACTCGTCGTCCCACGTGGTGAACACCTCGAAGCACTGCGCCATCACCTTCTCGAACTCGTCAAACGGGATGTGCATCAGGCGTCGCGTCCCCAGCACCTTCAGCAGCTGCGAGCCAAGGTCGCGCGATATCGCCTCAACCAGACGCAGCGCGCGCTGGATCGGGTACTTCGTGTTGCGGATCTTGCGCAGGTGAGAGAAGATCAGCTGGACGGCAGCGCGGATCCTACGGCGGGCAAGTTGGAGCATTGTAAGCGACACCGTAACGGGCGAAATTTCAATATCGCATTGAAATATATTGAAAATATAGACAAAATTATAATTACAGTTTGGCAACAGAATGCTGACAGGTAAATGGACATAACTTGCCGTATATAGGACGTTCACTATTATCTTCTATCTGACGGAGCGACTAAGGCTATCAAGAGTTTGTCTCACACAATTCAAATTCTCGTCAGCATGCAAATTTTTTATTAGGCATATTATTAACCCATTTTTTCATTAGGTGCACTTATTAACCATTTTTCTAACTGAATACCAATCATTGTTTTGGAATTTATCGAATATTGCAATTCAAAATCGAGCTTAAGTCCTAAAATAGGCCTATGCATCGATCGAGAATATCGAACTCGAAAGACCACCGTAGCTGACACTTTCATTCAATAATGCAAGAGAAAATAAAGATTGACATTGACATCTACTGGACTCTCCAACAGCTCCTCACCTATCGAGTTCCGTGGCCGACAACAAGTCGTTGATAGGAAAGTCCTTCATCAACGGGTTGTAATCGTTGACGGTGGCCAGCGCCTGCTTGAGGCCCGTGTCCGTGTCGAAGCTGACGGTGGCGTGGAAGCGCTTGCCGTGCTTGAGGATGTCCAGCGTCAGCGCCACGTCCAGGCTCTCGCGCTTCTCCTGGATGCGATGGAGCGCACGCTCCAGGTTCAGCCAGAAGCTGATCTCTTGCAGCGCCGTGCCGGATGATGGGTCGCGGTCCAGCTTCGTCACCTGGAAGAAATACGGAAGTGGTGATTACGTCAGAAAACTCTCGTCCAATGTTACAATCATATACAGAATATTTATCTATATTGGGTCTAGGGCTATCATCGGATTTATTGGTTAATGCCGTACAACTAAAAGTCGGGACTTGGAAAAAAAGTTGGCGGTCAAGTCAAGGTGTCTGCGGGCGAACTCGATTTCAGAATGCCGCACAACTAGAAGTCAGGACTTGAAAAAAAATTAAAGTATCGAAAAAGTTGGAGTCCCGATTTGAAAAAAGTGACATTTTTTTTTGTCTGACCGCCGGATTTTCGCCCGAATACCAGTCGATGTGGCCGGTTAACATATCGCGATAAGCTGATCTCCTGCAGGGCCGTTCCGGACGACGGGTTGCGGTCCAGCTTCGTCACCTGGACGCAATACGGAACGTGGTGATTGTGAAGTAATATATGTTATTGTTATGTTGGCACTCAGGGAGAAAAAAGCCAGCAGGCAGTGTGACTTGGGGCACGCTAGAGAGAGGTAACTTAATAGAGATGGTTGCACATGGCAATTGCAAATTACTAGTTTATTCATCCTGAATCATCCACGCAAATATCACAACGATTACGTCAGAAAACTCTCATCAAATCTTGCAATCATACATAGGATATTTATCTATAGGCCTATTCGGTCTAGGGGTATCAGATTTATTGGTTAATATACTCACAACTTTTTCAATGTCAAGATTAGAAAATAGTAAATGAGTTAAATGTGATTCGAGTATTCTACGATTTTTGTAGATAGGCCTATTGTGTGAATGCTTCCAATCTATTCAATTCCTACTAATTATAATATGATGATATATTGAGGTTTGCCAAGTGTGAAAAGTCTAAACTTCCTATTCTAACATATATCTGTTAGGTTCGGGGACTTTTGGCAGGACAAACATTGTTTTCTACTAAAAGAAAGCGTTGTCTCGCTTCAACAGCTACTGCCAACGGTGAGCGATGAGTGACATGATGAAAAGTCACGTTCAACATGAACTCCGCATTTGCTAGCCAGGCCTAGGGAGAGGGTGGTTTAGCTGGGCGTACGATGTGCGACTGCGAAGCTCGACAAACCGACTTCAATAACGTAAATGCTGTTAATTCCATGCTTCCATCACTTCCCATTTGTTAACTTTGTGCTGTTGTATACAATCGCCTAACAGTACTTTTTTCGTTAATTTAAAATACTTTTATCGAGGTTTAAACAGGTACGATTTTTTTATTCAAGGAAAGTGAAAGATTTTATTTTGCTCAATTAAAATTTCCAATCTTGTATTGGGGTGGACCTCATTTTTCAATAATTATTAATTAATTAAGTGGAAAAAGCAACTTGATATCTCAAAAATTATAGCCGCAAGTATTTGAGGAGGGAAAACTTTAGCATCCGAGGCCTCTTAAAGGAAGTTATGAAGAATGAAGATTTCTTATCTTGAATACCGGTAATAGATAGGTCCTAGGCCTACTCAAGTATTTTTATTTTTTGCATATCTAATAAAATGAACATTTGCTGTAGGCCTACTGATAAGGTGACTTGCAGTTGACAAATAGATAAGATTAGGGTAATTCAACTACTGTGTTTTAGAAATAAAAATACATATTACATAAATACAAAAATACAATAGATTATTTAGAGGAGATAAAAACAATCCATTTATCATGACTAATCCTTAAAACCCTTACGACAAGCCAAACTCTGACCAAACACAAAATGTGTAGGGCCTACTACTGTAGTCAAATCACTACTGCTCATGTGTACCAATAATTTTATTCTACTTGCACAGTCATTTCAGAAACTTCACTCAGGCCTACCCTTCATCAACAATGAGGAATATATTTTCAACACCAACATTGAGTTTGAAATTAACAACCCAGTCATCTCAGGTGCTATATCTTCAAGACTGGGCCTAACTAACTGCTTTTTGGTAAGAGTAAAAAAGAATTGTTGTTGTGATTGCTGTTATCATTATGTCACAGCTACTGAAACTCGAACTTGTTCAAATCAAAATAATGATTTAGAATAGGGGTGAAACAGATCTTCCAAAGAAAAAAAAGCAATTATTGTAGCCCACCCAAGTCACTATAGCACTCACTGTAGGCCTATCATAATCACTAGGTATTCAGTTTATCAATTGTGAACCGGCCCTCAATTATAAACCATTTCATCATATTCATTTCTTTACCTTCTGTATTTCTTTGATCCACCGATTAACGCCATTCTGCAATTGATTGAGAAAGGACGAATCTTCAACGCGATCACCAAAGTCCGCAACTTTCGGTTTCCTCCCCTCGTCAGCGCACCTCTTGATCACCGAGCCGACCGTCTGGTGGACCGGCAACGAAATCTCCGGAATATCGATGTTCTGCTGGAGATGGAGAAGTCCCATTTCAAGCTCGGCCATCTTCTTCTCGACGGAGGGCGCCATCTTGTCACCGTCCCTGCAATCATACGGATACGTGTGTTCAGCGCGTATTGCGGTAATATAAGATTAATACTAAAACCAAAATAAAACATCGTTTCGGCTTGTTGCCTTGGTTACATTTGAAGAGGTACTTGGAATTGACCTAGAAGCACATTTGGACCCGAAAGTATTTGAAGAGATTGTTTCGAGAGATAGAAAAATGTATTACTTCTTCGTTAGATTTAGTTGAAGAGAAGTATCGCAGGATGTATTTTCTATATTTAAATGTAATTTCATGTTCAATAAATGTAGACATGCCATATTTATAATAAAGGATATTTAGTCAATCAAGAAACTAGACCTATATCATTAATTAAATGAATGAATAGAATAAATAAATGCTTACCTATCGGCACGGCCTGACTCCTTGACATAAGACTTGAAATATGGAGCCATGGTCTTACTGATGTACGCATGCAGCGTTTCGTACGGAGAACCCTCGCTGAAGTTGATGAGTCGCAGTTGCGAGTGGATGCTCTTGTCTGCCTCCACGACAGCTCCACGCTTGACGCAAACCAAGCTAGAAAATCAATCGACGTCAATGTATGTTCAACAAGCGAGATTAGATCATTTGACACAAGCTCTCAGTTATATTATTTGTTTACTTTGTATTACTGGTAGTAACTATTCAATTGTTTTTATAATTTAAATAATTTTAAATCCTTTGCAACAATACAAGTGGGCCTACGTCTACTGGTCTAATGTATTTTCGTGGAGGGATTATTTTAAGCTCGTACAACAAGTAGGTCCTACGCCAAGTAGGTTTAGACAGACATCCTCTATTCAAGTCATTGTATGAAAGTCTGGCCTAAATATAGCAACTGATCAAAAACTGATGTAATAAGATTAATAAATGAGAAAATCTAAAACGATGTTCATTGTAAACACACCTGGCCATTTTTGGATTGGTAAAATGTACTTCATTTGAGATGAAATAATTCATCCCATCCTTTTCCTCGTCACCTTCACCTGCATTGTCATTGTCCTCATCTGGAACAGAGGAAATATAATTACGGTAGGCCTACAGCACACTACGTATAAATTAAATAATACACGGAAACCGCAAGTAAATAAAAATTATAAGTCCTAATATGGGCAATTTTTCATTGTAATGGACCTGCTAATGCCGGGGGGGGGGGGGGGGGATTAGTGACAAAATTAACCTATCGGTATATTAACTCACTATCAAACTTTCCACTCTTTAATTGTTCATATTACCAGTAGGCTCTACCTGTACTATTTACCTCATATTCAGCTAATAAGGTATTCTCATTTCTGTAGGGGCCGTAGGCCTATTCGCTTTTGCCAACTGTCATAATTACGGTACCGGTAAGTACAAATTTGTGCTTGGTTAGGTAAATGGTAATAGATTAAGTTTGGCATAATTTCAGTGGCATAGTTACAGTTCTACTTTTACTTTTTTCGGAAACATTTCAGACTAAATAATTATGTCGGAATAGAGCCGTCTTGATTAGGGGCCTAGTGGGTAATTATAATAAACATTATAATTTATTTTAAAAAGTCAATGAGGCAGTTGCTTGCATGGGAACTTAGTAGCTAACTTAGTAGCAAGCTGTTGTCATCAAATTGAATTGTACGGTTTTACCATTTATAGTGCTTCAAATACGAGATGACCATCGCACTAGTTTGAAGGTCAGGGTTCGATTCCCACTATGTGCCATTTGATCCTTTCCCACACACAATGGGGCGTTGACCTTAATATACTGTAGGCCGTACCTTTGGATGAGCAACGTTGTATGAATAGAGATGAAACCTGAGGATCACTCAGAAATTTCTGTATAGAGTCTTGGTTATTTCGATCATTCAAGGCGGCATTTAATGCAGCTGGAACATGATCATTTTCTTCATCAGGCAGCAAAATGGTAGTCGCTTTCTTGATGTAATTTGCAAATGCTGAATAATCAACGACAGTAACATTTTCTATATCGGATGATCCATCACCACTCACGTCTCCCAGAGAGTCACCCATTTTTTTACAACTGTTCTCTCAAAACCAATATTGATTAATTACATTACTTCAATACTGGGAAATATTAAACTGATAAACTAGCCTACTTGTTACCAAGCGGCTTGAAATCGAGTGGCTGACAGGCCGAGACCGAGTTCCACAAGTATGAATCACCGTTCACAACAGCTGTCAAACGTCCTGTAAATTGCTGTCTTTCCGCTCGGCAACGATTCCTTCGTCTGGAAGCTGTAGAGAGCACGGCTGTAGACTTTCATTGAGCGTTGTGCACAGTGCGCATGACTGTTAAATGTCAGTGTCAATATTCCGTTTTCAGCTTGTCGTACGCAAACTAGGCCCAAGCTCTATTGTCTTGTAAAATAGGGAATAGAAACTTAAATAATGTCGTGTTTGGAAAATGTCTCCATGCCACCATGTATTTGGTTTCAGGGTGATGACAAGAGAAATGCATTGGCATCAATACTTTCTGGCACATTGGTAAGTGAGCTAGGCCCTAGGCATTCCCTAGGAACACTACAAATTCAATGCTTAGGCCAATGGCTAGGCTTACAAAGCCCTAGGCCTAGCCTTACTTGAACTAGGCAATTAGGCCCTAGGCCTACATAGGCTTATTTAGGCCTGTGGTCTTTGGGTCTTTGGATGGTACGACAGTTGTGTCTACAGCCACGTCCAAATATATTTTGTTTTGTTCCAGTTCTTCATGGGATGGTGGTTCGTAATTGATGTAGCGTCAAAGTACCCTAGCTCTGAAGATTTTAACCATGCATACCACGTGTGTGGAGTATTCGGCACGTTCTCACTTCTCATGATAAACACAGTAACGAATGCTCAAGTACGAGGCGATGGCTTCTCTGGTGGTTGCCTCGGACCACGTGGGGCTCAATTTTGGCTCTTCTTCGGCTTTCTCATCGGTTTCGGATCTGTGATCGCGTCTTGCTGGATTCTGTTCGCTGTCTATGTCACCTCTGATTGTAAGTTTAATGGATATATTTTAGTGTGCTTGACCCACTTCTGAAGTCAATTTTACTGGGAAAATTAGTGATACAACTATGATATTGAGTTACTGCTACCCGTAACTTATTTCACTCTCTTTAATGGTTTATATTCATTTGTGTGGTAAATGTGTCATATTATTGGTAACTGATCTTTTCGAATATTATTGTGTTTATATTTTTAGTGATGGTTAGTCTTAGGTAGGGTAAGGTTTGTGTCCAATAAACGAGACTGTAATTTTACAGCTCAAACCGTTACCTGTCTAGCTTCAACCCAAACTAAAATACTTCAAACCATCACTCACCTTCACCTATTTTATTACTGATGATTATAGATTATTTTTTCTATTTGCAGCAAAACTTCCGACCTGGCCAGGCGTTGGCCTTTTCCTACAGAACGCAATGATATTCCTTGGATCATTGGTATTCAAGTTCGGACGCACTGAAGATCAATGGAATTAATTACGTACTCTGAACCATGTATTATTTCTATTTTGTTGTGCGAGTTTTGTATGAATCTTGTTTGTAGGCTTTAGTTGTATGCAACCTGTCTGCTGTCCATATATTTATAGTTTAATAATTAATATATAATCATGTTTAATCATTTAACAGTTCTACGTACCATACCGAAATCATTGGTACCAGTAGTTATAGCTAGCTAGCCTGTAGATTGTTAAATATTTATTTTATATTCACTTCATTGTCTTAATCTTAATTATTATTGTAATTAATAATAAATCACACTTTTCAGAAAACAACGTTCAATGAGTGAATTAGAATATTTCAAATGCAAATGCTTGAAATGCACCGTACCTAGCCTAATCCACATTATTCACTTTGATTTTTATCAGTCGACTCATGTTGATTATTTATATCTACGATGAATTAAATTACATAATCAAAATGAAGTATAATTATGATTAACACCATGTTTAAATGTCTGAAAATACCAATTGGTGATATTTTCCATTTGCCTGAATTTGTCATGGGGCTACTTACTTTTTATGTGTTACTTCTAATAATGGCGTAGGCATACTAACACCCCTAAATACCTCTGCTAGTCTGAAACTGAACTATAGTATTTCACTTTAACCATTCAAAACTCATACAAGTCACATTTAGTAATTTTTTTAATAAATAATTTTATTTTAGTATTCAATTAATATTTTCAATTTACTTGAAAGGTTTGAGATATTACTGAATTATACATTTTCATAATGAGCTAATGTCAGGATTTCCAATATTATGTCATAATTCATAAATGCTTTCAATTGACATTCATATTGTAATGTAAATGATGAATGAATATAAATTATAATATAATTTTATTAATACCAATTTTCTTCTTCATCCCTGCCATATTTAAATATCATTGTACTTATGAAGATGCAGGTATTTTGCAATATCACAGCAATTCCTGGCCATATTGGCATAGTAGCTAGAATGAAGAATGATGAACGTAATGTTAGCTGTAAGCAAATATCTTTAATACAGGAAAAAGCACGATCGATCGACAGTGTTATGGTCTGCTTACCGTGATTTCGTGCATAACGAATGAAAATGACAGTTGAGCCAATGATGGGTAGGAAGGACAATAGCAAGCCGGTAAGGTACCATAGTTTGGCAGGAGTAGACCCAACACCCCAACATGTACCGGTGCTAAACACACCACCGTACACTGCTTCTTTGTTGACCGTATTGACCATTATGAATGCAACCGTACCACACACACCGCACAGATAATAGATTTTCTTGAAATGTTCATTGTTTGAATGGGTAGCAAGTATTGAGATAATAATCCACCATCCGGACCAAAACTGTAGAATGATTGCATGAATTTAATTTTATATAGCCTATTCAAATTCAAATTTCAATAATTTTAATTTCAATATTTTAATGTACCGTAATCAAATCTATGAAATAATATTGATTATATCAAATATATCATAAATTGAATTAAATATATAATTTTTCATTTAATTTAATATCGTTAATCAACAGGACCACAGATTAACTGCAGTTGAGTTATTATTAGTAATAGGGCCTACTGCTAATGCGGAATTAATTAATTTACATTATTTTTATATCCATTAATAATTCAGGTTATGATAATGGTATCAGGTATTCAACAAATAATACCTTCAAATTGTAATAATAATTTTTTGCCTCGAATAAGTGTCTAGATTTCAACTCACCAAGATACCCGATACGATAGCTGCCAATATATTTCGCTTCTTTTCTTGGAGGTCTTCAATTAAAGTACCCATAGTTCATTGGAAAGAGCATATACCTTATGTATAGAGTACCTTACCACAATTACCATACATAAACCAGTCCCATATCTTTGCCCATATATCAAAATGTTCCTCATTGAAGTAAACAAAATTAGAAAATGAGAAAAAGATAATATATTCAAGCAATTGAATTGTTTTAAATGCCTCAGACACTGTATAGTTAAATTATAAAGAAGGCAGTGAAAATGCCTAATGCAATGAATTTAGAGCTCCAAAGACTCACATAACTATATAATTTTTTTTTTTTTTTTTTTTTAATGTTGCTTAACGACCCCACCAACAGCTAGGTTATACGGGGGTACGAATGAGCGGATGATAATGAAACGATGAAGAGATGATGGATGAAAGGACGATAACAAAAACCCATGCCTTATGCGGGACTCGAACCCACGCCCAACGGTGACTTCAGTTACTACCGATAGCGATAATTGACTTGGCCACCGGGGCGGCTATTATAAATATACTGGTATTCACATATCATAAATAACAATACAGTGAAACCTCTATGCATCGTTCCCGGATCCATTGTTTTCCTGGATGTATCATTCATTTTTTTCTCACCCCACTACCATTTAATCAATGTTAAATTTTCCTGGATGCATGGTTTTATTTTCCTGGTCCCTTGAAAAACGATGGATAGAGGTTTCACTGTAATGCATTTCCAGTCAATTTGCTCTACTTCCTATATTCACTGTAAATCAATTTACAAAAAATCAAATTCATTCTTGTTAGCTCATCCAACCACGCGGAAAAACCAAACGCATTTTCTCAGTCATTTTCTACCTCAGAAAATATATACTCATCCTATTACTAGTGTAAATATATAATATAAACAGTGAAACCTCTATCCGTCGTTTTTCAAGGGACCAGGAAAATAAAACCATCCACGCAGGAAAACAATCCATCCAGGAAAATGTAACATTGACTACCGTATATGGGAGTGGGGTGTGAAAAAATGAATGATACAACCAGGAAAACGATGGATCCAGGAACGATGCATTCAGGTTTCACAGTACCTCCTACTATTCATGAAAAAACTTGAGGTGGCCTACCTCATATTTTTTGATGAATAGTATGAGATGTTAAAATTCTAGTAGGCCTATGGCAGAAACACCCATCATATCCTATTCGGATTCCTATAGATGAGCTAACAAGAATGAAATTGAATTCTTTCAAACATTTAGTCAGCAGTTAAAAAATAATTTTATAAATGATAAAATGAGATGAATTGAATGAGTATATTTATGGATAGAAATTGCATCAGAAATATATTCTGATATTGGTAGATGTATGCATCATCATTTTTTCTTCTAATCTACAGCACCTAGAAGTTATATCAAGTTGATGGTTTGACTACATTCAAGTTGAATATCATATATTTTACATTTCGGTTGGTTTATTTCGTAGACTTTTCTAATGAATGTACTGGTAATAACAAATGCAATACAATAATTATATAATTACATATTTATTTATGTTCAATCTTTTAGTTTTACAATGTTGGAGTTATTAATCTCTCTTGTACCTATTTTTGGACCCACTGTAAAATAAAAAACATAACCGGTCTGATGAATGGTTCAGTAAATGTTGTTTTCAATAACATTGTTAGGATATTTATAGGTATAAATGCATCAGTCAAGCACTGCATCAGTCATGCTACACATCAAAAACAATCTGGATTGGAGGGAAGAGGAAACCAAAGAGTAAACATTTTAAATCATACTAATAAATAATTTATTTCCACCTCAACAATTTACATTTTAAATCTGTACTTCCACGACTGTGCTCTGTACGTAACAACACAGCAATAAATAAACTGTAACCTAACTATTACCGGGTAAAAGACATGATCTATTGGAATGAATCGACGATTGCATTAAACACATGAACGAAGTTCAGGAGATAAATAAGTTTCATCAAGAAAATAATTTACTTACGTAGATTATTTGAAAAATTTCAAGTAGGCTATTGCCTATTGGACCTACTGAGAGCTGTATTTGTTCAATATGATTTGTTTAAATCACAAACGTAGTCCTGGCTAAAGGAAAAAATAATGACTATTCCCATCCCTCGATAGCGATCTAACTTAATATGTTAACAAAATTGCCCTGCTTAACAGTATCTTGATATGGTAAAATTAAACTAACCTAATTAAATTTTAGAATACTGGATAGGGAGGGCCAAAATGGTAGAAATATTCATTACCGTATAAAAGAAACTTTCAATTAATTGTGCCATAACAGCTTTCCAAAAGAGATTAGAAATATGTAGTATAGCTTTGGCAAAGAGAATTAGAGAAGAGTTTTAACTTTGTTTCTTTCCCGTCCCATATATTCGACGCATTAGTCTGGATTGTTTCGAATCAGTCATAGAATCGTTATGAGTGACAATCAAACGTGCAGGTAACACTGGGTGCGTCACACAGGGGTCGATCACATCTCTCACACATGTTTTCCTAATTACGATGGCGTTAGAGCTCCGTATGAGAATCTTCTTCGGATTCTGTAAAACAAATGAACAAGTATTAGGCTGATTCCCTCGCGTACAACTTGTTTCCTAAGTTAGTTATTGTAGAACAACCAAAGGTATTTGCAGAATTTCTTCACAAATGGTACGTAAATATAACAATCTAATTCAGCTTATTACAGTTGATTTCTTGTGGAACCTAACTCCCAGTACTCATGTCTAGTCCATTCTGTGTTATTTTGTACTTGATCCATGTTTCCTCAAACCTGTACCCACCTCATAATTTCTCATATCACTTGCTTCTCTTACTACATATCATCACATCATTTATCATATCATTCATCACAAAAATATATTTTTGAAATTAGTACGGTACCTAATTTATGAGTACCTAATACAAAGGTGTAGGCCTACCAGCCAACTATTTTGTAGCAATAAATAATTAAAACTTGGCATTTTGTAGCGTTAATAGCTACTTTTAGCACAGATTCCAGTTTATATACCGTAATACATATTGTAAAAAATGGGTGTACTGTAGGTCTACAAAAGTACGACTTGTCGGGTCCTCGCCACCAGACTAAGCGCAGGAACTAATCAACTTCAAACTCTATCAACATTGATCATAGTTGAAAATCAAAGGGGAGCAGAAAAGTTCAAGTAGCGATATTCCAGAAACCGTCATCACTCACCTTGTGTTCTACTGGGTACGGGCACCTCCTGCTCCGACTTCTCCCCGACTGGTTCCTCTTCCGCCTTCTCTCCGCCGTCCGTGGCCTCCTTGTCACCAGCGGTCGCGGTCTCGTTCTTCTCCACCTCCTTCGCCTTGGTCGGCTTCCAGATCTTCGCCTTGTTCACCAGGTACTTGACCTCGCGATCTAACAACGCCATGCGGTCCGTCACCGACTTGATCGTCAGCTTCGGCTTGTCGGACGGCTTCAAGGCTTTCTGTTCGGCTTCCATCTTCGCTTTCCATTCCTGGGAACACAAATATAACGTTGTTGAGCTCACTGATAGCAACCATTTTAGGAAGATTGATAATAGCTGGTCTGGAACATAGCAAGGGCAGTTTTTTTAAATTATAATCTTGTAGTTTATAGAGATAAGTAGGCCTATTGTGCCAATCTAATGAATAGTGAATATACCTTTTTCGCCTGTTGGAATGATGGGACTGGGAGAGAGACGTAGTGGCCCGGTTTTCATTTGAATGACTGAGAGCAATGAAAAACCTCGGTCAGATTGTTGGATCATGACGGGAATCAAACAACATATTAGTTGTTGCACTACAGCTCATCTGGAGACGCCGGATGTCTAATTTGCGCATCAGACGGCCTGAAAGCTATTAAGTTCTTCCGCAACTCTTCATTATCTACTCAAAACGCTCACCTTGGCGTCGTTGATGGCCTTCTCGAGCACCTCGATCTCGACGGGCGTGAACAGCATGTTGTTGGGGTCCGTGTTGGCCGTCATGTTCTTGGCGTTGACGAGGAACGTGTTGCTGCCGTTGATCATGGAGGCGAGCGCGGCCAGCACCTCGGGTCGGTCGCGGTGTTCGTGCACGCGCTGGTAGAGGTCGCGAGTCAGTCCCTGGATCTCGGCCAGCTTAGACTCGTACGTGTCAGCGTCGGCGTCCGTGCCGTCCTCGTACAGCCAATCGGCGAGCTGCAAAGGCGAGCACAGTTGAGAATTGCGTATCGACTCGAGGATTTTAGAATTTTTTCCAAGAATTTTGGGAAATTTCAGGACACTGGCACATAGCTTTCAGCTTCAATCTGGCATGAAGAAAATGTGAAAATGAAGGTACAATAAGTATACATAAAATCAGTTAAGTGTAGCCTAGGCCTAATGGTTCATGCACTAAATTGAAAAAAAAAAAACGGCCCTGTTGAAAATTAAGTTTTTAATTGTTGAACTGGTGATTGGTAGGCCTAATTAAATGAACTCGAACTCGAAAATTCGAGTGCTTGCACACCCCTGAAAATTATACAAGACAAGTCCATTGAGAAGTCCTCTAACAAGTCTACTAAGGGGATAATGAGAACTTGCACTGGTTTACCTCGACGCATTTCATTTTGATCTTTTCAGTTTCCTCCTTGGTCGCCGCAACCTTGTACTCCTTGGTTGAAAGTTTGTTCTGTGCGTCAAACACGAAGCTTTCTAGAGCGTTGAGTGCTCCCTCGCGTCTACTCCGTTGACGGTCAAACTCGTTCAACGCCTCGATCCTAGGACAACATCACACTCATTAGAACCGTGAAACGAGTTTGTTTTAGGGAAATGTTTTAAGGGATGATTTTGAAGGAAAATTCGTAATTTGTCTGAAAAGTGCATTTGTTGGAATCGAATAAAGTGGTTGGAAACATTGCTAAATTGTAGAACTGACAAACAGCTCACATACTATGTACGACGTTCGTTGAAACTTGTCGTTAAATGACCTCTGTGGTAATTGGTACATTGATTGTTATGAGATATATATATTTTACATATTGAAATTATTATCCCTGCAATTAATATGTACCAGTACCTCAAGATTTATTGTTTGTTAAATGATTTATATTTTAAACAATTATTCTTTGGGGTTGCAAGATACCACTTGTGGTGCCCCATCCAAATGATCATATTTTTCTGCCTTAGTCTTAATTATGGAAGGAGGATTTTGTACCAAGTTTCGAAGTTGATACATTTAAAAAAAAAACACTGAACTAATTCCTTACTTTGTGATAACTTCTTCAAGTCGTTTTCCCCCTAACGTAGGCACATGAAGCTTCAGCTCGGTTATCGTGATCGGTTCTTTGATCGTAACGACCTTTGGCCTGGCCGGTTTTGTGGCGTTGACGCTCGGCTTCTCGGCATCGGCAGTGGGCTTGCTGTCGCCATCTTCCGGCTTGCTGGTCTCGTCCGTCTTGGCACCCTCTTGTCCCTCGGCGCCCTCCGTCTTACCCTCGTCCGGCTCCTCGGACACGGGCTTCACGTCCGCTTCGTCTTTCTTCTCACCCGAGCCTGGCGACAAACGAGACACGTCAACAACTTGTCACACGTCTAGACAACTTGTACCATGAATACACGCCGCTAACATCAAGATTGTTTGCCTCACATTGAATAGTTTTCAGAGGTAAATCAATATGAATAAAATTAGTGAATGAGCAGGGATTGACTTGGTCCAAATTGGGAGTTTCCGTTCGATTATTTATGTGCATGTTCCAAATGTCGCTGGCACAACCGATCCACAGGAACTTTTTCTACGCACTACTGTAGGCCTACTCTTCTTCAAACTTGGAACTTTTGGCATATTGAGTCTAGGCTAATAATTGGTCAGGCAGATTTAAGGAAAAAATTGATGAGACATTTTGAAAAAAATACGAATAGTATGGCAAAAAATTGAAAAATATTTCCATTTGAAAGAATTTAAATTTCGAGACGCTACAACTATAAGGACACGGACAAGTTTGGCAAGTTTTTCAAAATGGGATATGTAGCTTCCAAGGTCTATAGAGTTTTATTGTGTTTTTAACAATATTGTCTTTTATAGTTATAGCTAAGCCTGAAAAGTTGAATACAGTTCATACTGCATGTTCTTAGTATATACATAAAAAAAATGTAAGGCATAGCAAATGACAAAATAAGAGATGCGATAACACTGCGGCATTTGTACGACATTTGCGTCCCTATAGAGTTGAAGTCTATGCTCAAAACAATTACCACAATAGTGTTTATGAAATGATGAAGACTCTGCAATTGCTCAATGAAACTAAAATACTGGTTGGATTCTGTGATGAGCAGTTGACAGACGGACGAACAGACGAAGATGTTGCGTATAAAGTTTGATAACTTCCGAGTGAATCTATTCTACGCCTTGAGACACATACTTGTTCCCTCAGTCAAGTCGGCAGAACATTGGATCGTCTCCCACATCAATACGCAGTAACGGTCAAGTGTACCGATCTGGCAAATTGGATGATGGCAAGGACACTTTTTTAATGGCTTGATATGCCTTCAAAATCTATCAGACTACCAAAATTTGAAATCAGAGGCAAGCAAAGTTATTTTGAATCCTACCAATTCAATCAAATAGAATGAGTGTAAACTATTCAGTTGATGTTGAATAATATTCATTGCCAAGATAAAGTTGATTAGAAAGTAAAAAATAACATCTCTGAATTCTATACAGACGAGAATTATTGAACATTATAGGCTTTAAAAATATATCTGCATCTTACATATTAGGCTACAATTTAGTTATCTCCAAATCCAGACAATATTTTTTTCTGCTGGGCCCACTTTGGCACTTGATCACTCATCAGACTGAAGCTCAGATTGTAAATAAAAAAAAACTCGAATAAAACAAAGTTCAGACACTAGACATTCATAACGTATTGAATACCGGTACGACTTTGTCAAAAAAAAAAAAAAAAAAAAAAAACAATAAGCAAAACTGAATTATTTCACATTGCTTGGTTAATGTGATGGTTATTTATAACCATAGATTAGTCCTAGCATCATCCAGTTCTATTTTTTTAAATGCTGAGCATAGGCCCTAGCAATGATTTTGCATGATGGAAAATTAATTGATGCCTGCCCACAGATAGTAGACGTAATTTGAAAGTTCAAACTATATTCTTGGTGATCCTGAATGTGCCCGAGCAGAAAATAGACTAAGAACAAAAGTGTGCCTGATTTGGATAGACCTACTTATTCAGTTGAACGAGGAAATAAAAAATGACACAAATACGTTTGAGCAATAATCAAGTCGACAAGATCAACACGGCTTTGATGAGCGAGTGGACCAACATCACATAAGCTGTATCATGATCGGCCCATCACCTGTGAAATACTTGCTGATTGTGCTACCGAGTTTTGAAAGAGGCGACTCCTCCTCGGCCGCCAACTCCTCTTCCGTCAGCGTCTTCTCGACGAGCAGCTCTACGTTTACGAGCGACAACAGGCCGCTGTCGTCCATGGCGAAGTGGGCCTTGATGCCCTTCGAGTCGATGTTCTTGCCTTGGTGCTTGGCGATGGCCTCCGCCACCTTGGTCGCCTCGACGTTAGACAACATCAGCGGACCAAGCGCTCTGACGGAACACAACGTTCGGGTTTAATATTATTTGAAGATTTAAAATTATCGTAGGCCTACCTTGGAAAGAAAGAGACGACTAGACTATAGGCCTACAACTTTCTTTCATCAGGTGCAAGGAAATACGATTAAAACTCGAACTTTCATTTCTGTGTTATAAGAACCTGAACTGTAACCATAATTCAATTCGGTTCTAAAAAATTCCAAAAGGTTTGGAAACTATCTTTCTTCTCAAAAATGTTCATTAATAATTGTGCAAAGGCCTTATGCTACAATAAATACGAATTTGATGGAGCACAAAAATAAGCCATTCAATAAAATCTGCTATCATTCCAAAAAAAGTTCATCGTCCATTCTCCAACGCTCTGAATTTCCATTCCGATATCCTGACATTACCGGTAATTCAGTTGAAAAATAATAAATAAGTAACTCACGCTATCTCGGCCGAGGGCAGGTGATCAAGATCGGCGTACTGGACTTGGAACGAGAAGTCGTTGAAGTGTTTGTTGAAGGTCAAGATCTTCTTCTGCGGGTACGGGTTCATCGCGCCGAACAATATGCGCTTCACTTGCTTCGTGTTGCCGCTGCCTTCCACTTCACGCTCAAACACCACCTGCGAGTGTATCGAGGATTAGCAGATAACGAGGACAACGTAACAGTGGTAGTTAATCTTTCCAAGGATTAGCAGGCTATGCTCAAGTGATGGTGACACTGAACAACCCTTGACGTGATTTCAGTTTCTGAAGAGTGGCTTAGCTGACCGAGCAACAGGCTAACAGACAGCTCTTGGATGACCAATTGAAAAAAAAATAATATGCAGCTTTTCTTCAAACTTGGAACTAATATTTTGTTTCAAGTAACATCAAAACTTGACAACAGAATCATTGTGTGCACGTCAAGACTGTCAAGAATCAACCTGAACTAGGAAGAAAAACGCTTGTGGGTACTTCCAAACACACCCTTAGGCTAGGTATACTGTACAGTGTATAGATAACGAGAGAGTATATTTACCTGCACGGGGAAAAGAACGGCATCCTTGGTGATGAACTTCTTGACCTTGAATCCGGCGCTGAGGTCAGCTGCCTTGTACACAGCACCCATGACAGCTGCCTCGTCCGTGTTCATATTTTTACCAAGATCTGAACCCACAACCTCGGACAAACGTTCTTGAACCTTCGGTACGCGAGTTCCGGCACCAACTAGGATCACCTGCACGGGGAGAAAATATATCGATATTTATTGGTGCGTTCTCACCAATATTACTTCTACTGGCGTTGCCAATGATAGTCGAGAATTATAAAGAATTTAGCTACCATGTGTCATATAACAATCTAAATTAAAATTATTATAGGCCTACTACTTTCAGACTTCCATATATGAGACATCTGCTAGGTTTACCGGTATGTGAAATTATTCAAAATAATTTCATCGGAGGACAGGTCAACAAGGCCCGGTGTTACCAAGTCCAGTTAGCCTTTATCTGCGAGTTGGTGAAAGCCAACACACAGGTGATACCATGGTGATGGACGGACAACTTCACACTGCCAGTTAAAGCTACCAATTTGTTGGTCATACGGCACATGCTCAATCAAGATATGAATGTATCAACATTGACTTTGCAACAGTTTGTGAAACGACTGCTTTTCCGTGTTGAAAAAATCAAACGAAGAAATACGTATTTCGTACCTGATTGATGACGTCCATCGTAAGACCGGCCGCCTTCAAAGCCTGATCAACAGGTCCTCGCACTCGATCAAACAAGTCAGTGCACATCTCCTCGAGCTGTTCGCGAGTAACTTGCAGCTTGAAATCGACCTCGTCTAAGAGTCCTTCCACTTGCGCGTAATGATCGGCGTTTGCGCTGAGAACATTCTTCACGCGGCCGGCCTCTTTGAAGAGTTTCGCCATCGAACGTGGATTCTTGAACACGTCGTTAGGGGTTTTCTTCAGTTCGTTGAACTTCTTTGCAAGGTGATCGCGTAGTCGCAGCTGTATTTCGAATCCGCCAAGATAGCGATCGTAGCCAACGCCAAGGACGGAGAGCTGAGGATTCGTTTCTACAAAACCGCGTTCTTTTGTTTTTACCATCTGGTAGCTGACAATTGTCGCGGTAGTACTCGAGGCTCCCATATCGTAAAACATAATGTATTGAGCCGTCTCGTTGAAGTCTTTGCGACGGAATATGCCATAGTTCAGTGCAACTGAAAAAATTAATACCTTTTTAATGCAATGTTTCTACAGTACGGTTCAAACCGGTCAAGATCTGTACCGACTCAAATGTTTCTATCCACGAAAGAAAGTTTTAATGTTCGTATCAAATGTCGGCTCGCTTTGAAGACTACTGTGTACAGCAGGGTTTATTTCACTTAGGGTGGCCTCCCATGATGATATGTATGTAGAAATAAAACAATACAACAAAGCTATCATTACCAGCTGTGTAATCGTTGATGAGTTGTAAAACTTTAATTCCAGCTAGATCTGCCGCTTGAAGCATTGCTTGTCGCTCGGCTTGATTGAAAAAACCTGGTACTGTTAGTACAGCTTCATTAATCGGCCATCCGTTTGCTGCTTCCTGAGCAAACTCCTTAGCTTTGTGGAGGATCATTCCAATTAGTTCTTCAGGACTATACTGTGTATCGCTGAAACAAAAATGTACGAGAGATAAAATATCAGTCGACGTTTTTTTCTACAGAAATTACATATTCTGGCACTCAACTTGATGACGTTACTTTTTTCAACGAAAATAATAATTAATAAAAATAATGAACATTTCTCTAAGTGCAAGCGCTAATTTACAACACCGGTAGGCCTAAATACGTTTACATACACCTCAGAGGCCATATTTCATATCAATTTACATAGACTTAGCAGACCTACTAGACGGTAAAAATTCAGTTGTCAAAAACCATTTGATAAATTTAATCAAATCCCATTTAAATTCACTTACAGGCCTGAAAACTATTTCCACATGTAGGTCTAGGCCTATTGGTAAGTTATTGAATTATAAAATACTACCATAGATACACTAACCATGCCAGGTGAACTTTTGCTCACTCCCCTCAGTACCGTAATGCCTCAGTCCTTATGAACATGGACTGTCTGTTTCTAGACTGTGTAGGCCTATTTGTGTGTGTAACTGTGTGTAATATTACAATTATATTATATTCAAAGATCTAAAATGGTTAGGTCTATTTACCTGTCATGCTGAAAAAGTACTGTATTCCGTTCTGGATCCGCAACAATATTGTAATATGGGAAGCGTTTCATAAACAATTTCACAACTGGGTGGTCAATCTGCTTTCCGAGAAGTTCAAGAAGGTATATATAACTATTCTTGGGAAAACGAACACCAATACTGGCAGCGTCTTCACCAAATGTCCGTTCACCATCCCTTAAAGCAATATTTACTGGAGTTTTTCGTTTTGATTCCTTATTCAATGCTATTTCCATTGGTACCCCGGGCTGAAATTATAAAAATATTTTAAAGATTCAAGAGATTAATATGAGAGACAAAAATTACACAGACGACTTGAATGAAATTCCAGTGCACTTACGGAGACAATGGCAACTTTCATCCACTCGCTACCAAGATCAACACTCATAACAGACACAGCTTCCGTCCTTGGCAGCAATACTGCCAACCCAACCAACAGGCACAGACTGGGTCTCCACATCATTCCTGAATGAAAATGCATTATCAGAATTTAGTTTCAGTTTATTATAGCCCAATACATATCGGGAAAGACCTGGGACATACA
This sequence comes from Brachyptera putata, assembly GCA_907164805.1. NCBI lineage: Eukaryota > Metazoa > Arthropoda > Insecta > Plecoptera > Taeniopterygidae > Brachyptera > Brachyptera putata. The sequence goes on along the minus strand of OU015467.1, from coordinate 25,792,947 downwards.
GAGCCTCTGTGGTCACGAATGTAGGCATATGTATAACTACAGTACCGTACTGATCTAGGGCCTCACACCAGGATAATAAATTCAGCTGAGCTATCGAGCTCACACAGACATAGAACTAGGCCCTAAGCCTAGTGATGTAATATTATGAAGCATTAATGAATTTAATGACATTTGAGTGGTGGCCCTAGACCACTAACACCAGGCCCCACTGACATGCCACAGTTAAAAGGTAAAGGTTTAGACCTAGGTCTGGCATCGAGTCATAGCCATAAGCCTACAATTAAAGCTCACAAATTTGTATCTCATGAAAATAAGTCTCAAAGTAGGTCTAAATGAGCAGCTTGGTCTAAAGTTATGATAAAGTGATAAGGTCTGCACCTAATCCTGCAACCAGCATATTGATAAGTGTGGATAGCTGTTGAAACGGCATGAACCATTGACACCTCAACAATTTTTAAAGTTTACAAACCTGAAAGGATGACCAAGATAATGACTTAAAAATAAGCCGCACAATGCAGGATTTTAATAGATATCACGGAGCCTGGAAGATTTAAAAATAATTAAATAAAATAATACAACCACGTAATCCTGTCTGACATGTGAGATACATAGAGATAGAGATTGTACTTCGCGTTTTCGGCTCACCTGCAGCTGAGAATGATTGCCAATGTTGATTATTGCTCGTACCCGGTTGTGTGTCGAAATGTCATTGGTAGATAAACCACTAATCGGCCTTTCATTGGCCAGTATTGGCAACACAAGTGTGTGTGCTGCTGTTAGTAGCAATTTTGTAACTAGATGAAGACAGTTTTTAAACTTACCGACAGAGCAGAAACAGTAATATTTGCAGTGGCTTCTGGGAGTTCGTTGACGTAAGAGCCGTGAGGTTCGGGAGTTTACGTAGATTCTAAACGCAATCTGATTGGCTACGACAAAAGCCGAACAAAAAACCGAGCTAATGTCTGAAGCATCTAATTCTGTGGCTAAGGTGAAGACTGTCGTCGTTTTATGTGATGTTAAACCCATTTAATTTTATAAAAAGGGTTTATTTATACCCTTAAAAAGTGTCAAGACATAACATGTGTTTGTGATATAAAATTTGAGCAATTTCATGAGCCTCGAACGTTCTACAAGAGACAATACGAAGGACCTACACTGCCTGCCAGCCCCCGTTCAATGATTCGTGTGCAAGGGAGTTCGCAAGAAATGTGATAAATCGACGAATTAATGAACATTTATAGAAATATTAAGCACCGATAGAAATGAGTGGACGTCCAAGGACAACATCCTTTGCTGAGGGTAACAAGCAACCACCTAATCCTCCGTTGGGAGGCATGAAAATTAGTAGTAAGTGCAGTTACTCAGCAGAGCTTCAGTTGTAGTGACGTCGGTTAGGCCTAATATGGGTTCAACATGGCTGCTTTTGCCTTAGCTTCTCTTACATTTTGCCTCTTATTACATTCCTTAAAGCAAAAGCTATCCTTTCTAGGCTTGCTGTAGTTCTTTTTGAAATTAATTCAGTACGGCCCCAAAGATCGTTAGGCTCTAAGGCTAGTTTCTAGGCGTAATGATAAGGATTTTAACATGAGTTGTACTACCCATGTCAAATAATGATGTCATTTAGTTGCTACTGCACCCCTAGGCCTAGGTGGACCTATCCTAGGCGAACTTGATGTAAATTTGAAATAATATGTCACAGAATCACAATGATATAGATTTCTTAATTGTTAGTATACCTATTACTGGTTGATATAGATGTCATTTAGCAAATTACCATCACGATTTATTTTCAAGAACTCTTAAAACCTTTAGTGAGGCACTGAGCCTAGGTTCAGGATAAGAGGCCATCATCTCCCTAGCAAAAAATATATATACGGGCTCAAATCTTGATCTTAGGCCGAGTGCTCTTATTAGTATGCTTACGCAGTTATATTCCTAATCAAGTTTCGTGCAATATGTCCCATTCATAGTCGACTCTTCTTATTCTTGTGCATGCTCTTCGTTACCAGCTTGCTGCATATTAGGCCTAACTGAACTCATTTCTGCATCCTGTTACATTATAATTGCATGCACCTTTTAATGAATAATATGTATTTATTAGGCATTGCTTGACCGATTTTGACTTGCTGATATCACTGTCCAATCCGAACCTTATCTCGAAGACAGCTGACAGAAGGATAATCTATGGATTAGATTCATAGATAAATTGGATTTCACCTTCAAACAATTCAATGGCAAAACTCCCAGATATGTAGGCCTATATATATAATACTTCTTTGCTCTCAAAGTTTAGAGGCAAGTGAGGACAAATTAGGAAGTTGTAGTAAGGCAATTCATTATTTCTAAGTGACTATCCCAAAGTATGTTGATTCTCTGAAGAAGCTGTCAAATAGTTATTGTCTGCTGGTAATTTCATGTCTCTAACAGAGATTGATTTTTCACAATTCTTGTGTATTGGAATATCTATTCCATGTGAACCTGGGCTTAGGAGGCATGAAATGGGGGTAGACCTACCCTTTGATTTCAATTTTTGCTCAAGAAATAGACTTCATTTTCTAGATGATTCATGCAAATTTGTTTCGTTTTATCGAGGCATAATTATGAATTTCTGTGATTATGATTCGTGTTTCACAAATGAAGACGGCATAGTGAAAAAGTAATCCCATCTTTTTGTGGGAGTGGTCATTAAGGAGAGGGTGGTGTGAGCGAGCTATTTATGGGGTTTCTGCAGGGTTTCTCTGATCGACAACTAGGGCACTCTATGAGGGAATCACGCAACTGAGAACCAACTTCTTGATGACCTCGGTAGCTCGGAAAGTAGAACAGTGTTATGCACTTCTCTCGCTATCTATCAACTTCACCCGTTTTATAGAAATACGGCGATGTATTAGTATGTTTTGTCTATTTTGCCAGTAAAAGTGAAACTGGCATGTTGTGAATGGTATTCATTTTTACCCGAATTCAATCAGCTCGTCAGATTGATACTTGCTTCTCGTCGTTCAAAAATATCCATTACCGTATTTCTCTTTCATCTTTTAGAAAATGCCTCCGTAAAGAGACATTTTTTGCTCAATCATCTGGCAAGTTGTTTTTTTGTATTGAAGTCATCTCCGCTTTCTATAGCCTACTGTGTTTATAGAGTAGGCCTAATATCTCGTCCTTTACGCCGCTCCACCTATCGATCTCGTGGGTGGTACGAAGGGTGGTAAGGGGCGGGGAATGAGCCTGTGATATCTACAAACCCTTATATTTCTCCCTGTGATTTGTTTAGCGCTCACATTGACATCATCAGCTCATTATACGGTAATGCTTTTTAACATCAAAGTGAGTGTGGTTACACGCAAGATTGTCACTCGGTTTTAGTACAAAGTTAGCAAAATAGTTGTTGAAATGATATTCGTCAATCGACCAATCGACGTATAGGGGCCTACTCTTATAAATAATACGATATTAATATACCGGTAAACACTGAGATGGTTGTGGTTTTTGTGGACCGTATAAGACGTGCATACCGGTACTTTTTAGAGATAGGCCTAGATATTAATTTTGACGTCTACATATTTCCATTTCCAGACTGTCAAATTCAATAAGTAACATATATCTGGTGACAGCTGTATGATTATACGTGTAGATTCTCATAGCACATCTTGGAATTCCACCTTTTTTCATTAATATGGAAAACTTGTCACAAAATTATTGTTCCCCAATTTAGGCTAAGAATGACACGGTAGGATCGTTAGGACCAAAAAGAAATCCAATCACATCCAAGGGAGATGTTGTGCCAGTACTACTCCAAAGAAAATAATTATAATAATAGGCGTACGCTAACTCATTATCAAACAAACTATAAATGCTAACGAGTACGCTAATAAGTTCTAATTAACTTATCGCAAGTGACTGAAAGCCGGTTTTAGGAACTCTTGCTGAAGCATTTATTTCTCAGTTATAAAGTGAAGGTACAAAAATAGCAAAAGTAGCCAAGGGTGATCCGCTAACTATGGTTTAATCCATTATCAGTTCGTAAAACCAGGCCTCTACTTCAAATAAAAATCACAATAGGCAATAACGGAATATATAGTTCGCTATTTCGTGTTTTACGTTGTTGATTAATCACTTTAGGTTACCTAGTTACGGTTTTCCAGTGTGACAATGGTAATACATGGAAGAAATAACAAACTATAACTTGAATTACCCATTTTAATTCTGGCCCTACATTCGAACTATACATGACTGAGACGGACCTCATGCACGTATCATCAAGACTGATAATTGAGAGCCGTGGCCCGCCAGAGTCAGTCGGTCAGGTTGGCTGATTGACGTTTGTCGCCAGAATATCGCATCTCGTGAGAACAAGGTCGTGACCTCTTGATTCTCTCGCCCGCTCTCTCGCGCCATCGTCTCGACACTCTCGCGGGTACTCCGTCTTGGTAGCTGCTGGAAGGCCAATCGCGGCAATTAGGCGGGTAGAAGCGTGGGTCGAACTCGTACAGCTCGCGGCGATTTCTCGACAATCGGGACGGGTTGATGTAGTCTGTAGAAAACTTTCGATCGAGTGGACGAATGTCTAGGACTTCCGTATGGGTTGTACATGTTTTTCTTACTTGCTTATGTCATTCTCTTTCCATGTTTATGCCTCTGGAAAAGTTAGACGAACGATACGCAACATTGCGTACGTAACGAATTACAAGGTATTGAATACCGCTATAGCCCCAGAAGTGAACCCCGGGAAAATATGTCTTTAAAGTCGAAATAACCTAACCATTGTTATTTTAAAAAAATGAAAAATGACCAAAATGAATGTATGCGGATACCGACCTAGCTAGTATGCGGTCGCAAGGAGCCACTAAAAGTGTACTAATGGCGCTTGGGGGGAGCGTTATCAATCATAAAGCTGGGGTGATCGTGAGCTCGGTGACCATGGTGACCATCAGAAATCAATCAGTACCGGTAGCCAGTACGTTCAGTTATCACCTAAACTAATATTTTAAATTTACTTCAAGAATGATCAATTGAGCGCTGTGGTTCCCATTGTATTTTTCAAAAATGAATTCCTAGGTCTAAATATTTTCTTTCGCACGATTCGTTTCGTACCTCGACCTTATCTAATTCACATTGATTTCTTAATCGTTTGGTTATCGTCTATGCGCAGTAAAGCACGACTTGACCGTTAATACGACACTTGCTGCAGTATTTTCTGCGTTTTAGTGCCATCGAACGGCAAGGTCGACCTCGGAGGTGATCGACTGTAATGATTGTAATTCATCAACGAATGTACCTACCTATATCACAGAGATGTAAATGTTTTCGACACTATCATCTACCCGTGATCTTGAGCCAAGTCTGTCTCTTAACTCGTTCAGCGGCGGTGTGCATTAAAAAGCGCCGCATAATGTGTGCGTGTGAGCCCCCGCCTCTCCCCCCTTCCCCTCTGGCAAGAGCGTGGCCCTAGGTCAAGGTAATGGGGTCGATGTCAGTTTGAGTGACGTCACAGACGTCGGTAATCGTAATCGTTATCCCTTGCAGCATAGCCCAAGGATACGTGCACTCTCGGTCTCTGCTTCTCTACTTAGGTTCTCTGCATATTGTGCCCGCTCAGTCGACTTGCGGACTATTGGGCGCGTGATGGCACCTTGGCAGAGAGAGATCGCCCTGACGGCATGATAAATTACAATTTATAATAATTGGGACAGTTTTACATTTTGAAAATTATCATTCATTGTCGTAATTGGGAAATCCAAGAGTTTTTTCCATTCATTTTATCAACGAATAACATTGAGTGAAGTGTAATTTTGCATGGTGTCACGAACCCTAGCATAGCGAATCGAGGAAATGTATTCCGAAACATTTTATAAAATATTTTTGTTCACCGTAAATGATATGCCCATGACATATTATATAGCCAAGTAGGCCTATTCGTTTTTATCTAGACAATACTGTCTTCATTATTTTAAATATCCCAACTACTGTTTCCAAAATTCCCGATCTTCCCCCAAATTTCTGTCATTTTGTTCAATTTTTTGTTCTCTAATCGGAACCTTGATGTAGTTTTCCCAGTTATATACTTTTTCGAGAAGACTAATGAAGTTATCTGGAAACAACCCACGTCCACTTTTGCCAAAACCAATTAAATTTTGTTTTTGTTTTGTGGATGCTACCGATCTATTGTGTTGTTGATGGTCACCTCAGTGTGATAATCCCGCCCATGGACCGATAAGATCGTTGCTAGTCGCAACTGCCGCAGCGCAATAGCCTGTGTGTTCTCTCTCTCTCTCTCTCTCTTTGTTACGCTTGCACTCGAGAGATACGTAATCTTATCTTCCCGTCTCTCTCGGTCGACTTACGTACGTCATCGAAGTCGTCGACAGCTTGGGCCTTCTACCGGCTGCTGCGATAGGTGACACTCAAAGCACTCGGAAATTTTCAAAAATTTCTGCTCTCGCGGAATAATGATTTCACACGATTACCAATATTCCATGTTTCACAATGATACCAGATTCACTCTCGGTCAACTCAAATTGATTCATTATACATATAGCATCAAAGCACGTTCAGTTGGTACACGACCCTCTACTTTCGTGAACAAAAGGATAGCCAGAATAACGAATGGCGTGGTCATGCGTCCTGATTAATAATTCACGTCGTCTGACATTTTGATGCGATGGCATTTCAGTGGATGAAACTCCGCCAACAGTCAGCTAGCTGCATATGGCGAGGGAGGTTTTCAAACGGCGCTGTGTGTTTCCCAGAAGAACACTCCCTCCCAGTGTCGATCAGATGTCAAAAGGTCACTGGATCACTGACTTATCGGCTGCCTTTTGAAATGTCAAAACGTTGAAATTATTGACTGAAAACGCGACGAGGCGGATGATTGTATTTTTTTGTATATTTTTTAATTCATCTTGGGGCACGCTTTTTTGAAGGTATTGACCACCCGAAAGATATCGAATAAGGATAGCAATTATAATTTAAAGTCGATTTATATCAATTGTCGTCAAACGAGTAACGGTGTAAAAATATTGGTCTCGGACCCAAATCGAACTAGTTGTATCTAGATTCCAATGAGCATGTAACACGTTATAGGTAGTATCTATAAATGACATTTTAGTTGCTGATAACATGACAAACGAAGCATGTCGGTATTGATCTTATTTTCGTTGACTCGTCTACAGTAGGGCCTAATGCCAGAAGCTGAACTCCAAGCCGTCGCTCGTTTCTCGTTAACGCCTCTCCGCCATCGCATCAAGCTTTAAATTATGAAAAGACGTATACAATTTGCGGGAATTGAACAATTGTCGTCCGTGTTTCAAATTGAAGCATTAATTTCTATACTCGTATCCACGTATGACGAAGGTTCCGATCGGCCGTCTGTTCTATCCCACATCACTAGCGCGCGGGTGATTTTCTCCTTCATCTTTTGTGGATAGGCCTAAGTATACAGCTTGTTATATATATACACCTACTCAACGTTTCTAACAGATAGATGTTGATTGTTATTTTCCCGAGTATTTTCCTTCGTTCTCGGAAGCTGCAAATCGACCAGAAGGTTTTCGTGGATCGATTCACGCCTTCTGACGATCGTCTCGCTGTAAACACGGGAGATGAACGTTCCGATCGTCCGTCTCCCTTGTCCCATATCACTAGCGCACGGGTGGTACTCGCCGTCATCTCTCGTGGATACAAGCGTATATACGATAGAGGCTGTGTTATGAAGTGAGAATAAGTGTAGATTCAGAAAATTGTCAATTGAAATGTGGCCGCCCTCGGTAGCTCAGCGAAGAAGGCACCGCTTTAGATATATAATTAGTCACCGTTGGGAGTGGGTTCGAGTCCCGCATAAGACATGGGTTTGTAACGTCCTATATCACTTCATTGATTCATTATCACATGTTCATTCGTACCCTCAAACTACCTAGCTGTTGGGGAGGTCGGCAAGCAAAAAATAATATTAATTATAAATACATTTTCAATTGAAAAAAAATTGAAAACAAGTATAATTTTTCTGCGCACCAGTACTGCGTTTACTTGCTGGCGAGTATTTTGATCAGTGTCTTGTTTGTAATCATGTTTTTACCGAAGTCTTGACCAATAACATGTTACTGATCACGTAGACACTGTCTTCAGCGCTAAATAGCACGAATGTGACGTATATATATATATTGACTCGATCGTTTAGCAGCTTGAAAGTAGATTGATTGAGTGAAATACCAATACTGTGGCTATAGCGTTCGGGAGCGTTGTATAAGAGCTGCTACGTTGGTAATTTGGGATGTTGAATTGTTCGTTTCTTGAACTATATTAATTTATTTTACTATTTCCAGTTTATTAAACAACCATGGGCCCTTATTCTATGCAAACGAAATGGAAACGCGACGAAAGGGTGGTAAGATCGCCTTTGTGGTGTCCAGTCCAAACTCGGTTCTACTTTGTCATCCTTAAAACCCTAATTGGGTGACAAATGACTTTGTGTTGAGTTTTTAATTTCAATAATGATCGAAAAAACGATATTGCGTTGCGTAAGGGATGCGTGCAAAGCCCCCTACTGAAACAGAATTTACCTATAACAGGTAATTGTTATTTACTTAACTATAGGAATAACAGAATTTAATGTAATTAATTTAACATTTACTATTTAGAACAACTGCTCTGTCGCAAACTGCCCTACCTGAAATACATTACAGCTCAAATAGGAATGTTTTTTTATTATTTTACAACCGGCCTAAGAGAAAACCGCCCTTCAACTTGACTTGTAAAATTATAATTGTGGTTAACCTACATATATTCGGAATGGTAGACCCCTTTTTTATTAGTTTCTATGTTTTCTATACCGGTACGGTAGCTCAGTTGGCTGAATAGAAATAAATGTCAGTCCGTATTAATTTCTGGTAGGGCAGTTTGTGGGCAGGGGAAACGCAGCACTCCCTTGGCGCAGTGCACTGAGGGGATGCGAACACGCACACCCTTATTGGATGAGCCATGTCGGACGACTCGTGATCAATACCAAATTATGTGAATTGAATATTGACAATTAACGGTCATTTCATGGAACACAATCAAATAGATTTCAATGACAACCTCATTGCAATATCAATATATAGAAAATACATTTGTTTTGGAATGGATATTTCGATTCGATTTTTGTTCATATAGCTGGTAATTGAAACATTTACTGAGTTTTTCAGTATTGTACTATTCCGAGAAAACTATGTATACATGTTCGAGCTATCGGAAAACTGGACGTACCGTACTTTTTGTATATACTGTAACCTATGTTTATTCAGTCTATGGTTTAACTGTTGATTTAAAAAAATCACTGTTATGGGCGAATTACGATTAGTATCGGTAAACGCTTTACCTAGTTTTTGAGATTACTCAATTTTACGGGTTATTAGTTTTAAACTGAAGTAGGCAAGCCTATGTATTATGTATCGTGAGTTGAAAAGCTTACACAAAATATTTCTAGTTGATTTGTAAGAGATCAGTCGATACTAAATGAACTTCATGTCGGTAATGCAGTCCATGACGGGCCTTTTTGCTACCGTCATCGTATAGAACGTGAATTGCGCATTACACACAGCATTCACCCAACACTTGACGACGTCGCCAATATCGAATATTATGCCAAGAGTCGGTATTTTTAACGACCTCACGCAGTTTACGAGCATTTGAAAACAAAAATTACACTATTTTTAGATGTAGACTATGGATATAGACAGCATGTATGCCATTGGAGATGTGGTAGGAGTAGGCGCTATACGTTTATTTAAATACCCGACATATGTTAACTTGAACCGTAAAAAAGTGAAATTAAAAGCGTTGACCAAAACTGGGAGCAATACTTTCGGATAGGAGTTCTTTCTTATTATATGCAAGCATCAACGGTTGGTTAGTTTGTTATTAATTTCATCCACTGAATCTTTGTTCCCTCAGTTGCTCTCACTTTTTTAACCTCTCTCTCTCTCTCTCTTCCTCTTCCCTCTCCCCTCCTCGATGAGTCGCGTGGCGTAGGCCTACGAATAATTCGTACAACTCGATTGCATACCGCCACTGCAATCGCGGCTGAGTGCCCTCCAGCTTGCCGCCCAGCGGGTGCAATTGCACTTAACTGCAGTGTGACTTTATTGACTCGTAATCAACCTGTAGGCGAACTCGAGCTGATCGAGTGCACTTCGAATATGCGAGAACTTGATGCAATGTACAAGTTATTTTAAATCTCACTTCAGTTGAGTTATTTTATATACTCATTACAGATTGTTCTTAAAACTTGTTGTAGTGTGAAATGATACACTAGGCAAACGCAGCATATACGTTGTAAGTTGATCGAGATATTTGTATGAAGTTTATTCGAAAACTCTTCACACCTCTATTTATATGAAATACGAGTTAGTGAACTCTGCACACCTTGGTGAAAAGTTGAAATTGTTGAACTCTAAATCAAGAATAACCGCCATTTCTAGCTATTTAATGAAAGCATTGAATAATAATCCCTCAGAACGGCCAGTACGATTCCAAGAAAATTCGTAGTACTCGTTTTGACGTTCAGTGAAATTTTTTATTTTTTGAAAAGATTTTCTGACTTTTCGTAATGTCCGAAGTATGTCTAAAAGTAGGTTGTCTTCGTATATTTGATGCGAGTCAAGGTATGTATGGAATTTTCAATTCTACTTCATATAATACCTCCCACTTCCCAGCGACGCATATCACGCGCATATGCTGCGTTTGCCTCAAGTCTATCAAATGAATTACGTACAATCCAGTCTTTGAAATCTCATATTGATGAGAATATGATTAGAGGTCATGATTAGGGAGATAGTCATGATTATAGAAAAGTACACCGGTTCGGATTGACAAAGACGCCAATAAATCTTAGTTATCAATCATCACAGTGCGTCGTTAAATCCGGTATATAAATAAATAAAACCAATACATGTCGTGAAATCGATGTCCTGCTTTTTGTACTTCGTCTCCGACGAGGTCAAAGTTGATATACTTCTAGCCACGAAAGAAAGAAGACCGTCCACCATCATCACAAACACGAATATCATCATCATATTTGTAAAGCCGGTGTTATTTTCATAATATTATTATTTTTCATGATAAGGTTTACGATAAGAAATGCAGCTGCATGCTGGTAAAGTGTTGAATCGGTCTAGTTGCAGCGGGATTAGGCCTATGTAATTATCGAGTTTTACAATTATTTCGTTGATTTGCGTCAATCGGTAGGCCTATTTGCTATAGAACCAGAACCATGGAATCACTCACTATATCTTCGAAAAACATATTATAAATATAAATAGTCTCTTAAGCACACGGTTATGGACAAAGTGGATTTTAAAAAAATCAAGTGACAGAAACCAAACGATCTGTATGATGAACGGTAGAGGGGTAGATGCGTTTTTAATATGTCGGAATTCGGAAATCAGAAAAAATACCAGATATGACCAGATTCTTTTTATATCTATTTTAGTTTATTATATATAAAAAAACGACCTTCACCATAACTCGATTCTGGAGCACCCCACATACCAACCATCTAGTTCTTTATTTATGCAAATATTTATTCCATTTCATTATAAAAAAAAATCGTGCCCCATGCGAGACTCAAACCCACGTTTAGCTGTATTCTCATTTTTTTCATAGCAGTTCCTTTAATTTAATTTCGTTCTTTTATATATTTGCTAAAACGATATGCCACCCGGAGTCGATAATTATTCTGCAAGTCGGGTTTTTAGATGGGTCTAAAAGTGACCAATGGAAACACCACGATGTGTGCGTGGCTCAGTTGTTATGAAGTATCTTTAGGCAAGCGTATGTCTGTGTGGTGCTATGGTAGCGTAGCTGCCTCACGTATTGAGGGTCCATGGTTCGACTCCCGACGCTGTAACCTATTTTTTAGCAGAATAACTATCAATTGTCGACTCGAGCGCAGTTTTATGATTTGGATTTTTTTTTTATTTGACCCCAGAAACAAAAATATCTACACAAATATTGTGATTTATAACCACTGTTTTTAGTCTCATTTAAAAACCGACTCGCAGAAAAAAATCCCGCCACCCGGAGTGCATACTGCACGGATGTTTTAATCAAACGAGTCTGGAATATTGATCGTGACAAATTGCTCTAGGCGTTCGCATACGGCCTAGTGCAATGTCGTCGATTGTTGCCACGGTCTGCAAGGCCGTGTGCAAGCGAGCCGTGCGTGGTGCATGCCGTGTACTCCGAGGCGCATGCAGGCAACAAGATACGATTAACACTGTTAGAAAACACATGCACTTGACAGCTGGTCGGGCTCATCGCCAGATAGTCATTGTTGCGTGTTGTGTTATCGTATCGCGCCGGTATCAAGCGATGTGTGATGCACCGATGAAAGGCTATATTAGCGTATAGGCACGAGTACTTAGTTGGGAATGTAGGTGCTAATTGATAGAAGATGATTAAAATTAGATGCGAAAATTAGCGTGTGTTTATAGGACACCGATTGGTTGTCTAGATTGAGGAGTTGGGAGAGAGGGAGTCTAGATACACAGAAATATCATCGTTTTGGAACAACTTTGCAACCATAACTCACAACTGGTTACCATTACTTACAACTAATGGTCACTTTTTTGAACCCAGGGTACTAAAAGTCAAATTTGTAGGAATTTTGTCACATGAGTAAACTTTTTTTATTATTGTGGAATTTGTTGATTAGGCCTACATTAAATTGGTCTCATACACCGAATCAATATTAATTGCGTGGTATATAATATAATGATATTCAGGCATGCGATTGAATTTTAAAAAGATGTTGAAGCCCATGTTTTGACTATGAACCAGCACCATAATAACTGGCAGTAATCCTATAAGACAAATCATTCAGCGTAGTTTGATGTGCTATTTGTGGGTAATAAATGCTATATTTGTGGATAAATAAACCATCAATGAGCCGTGCAGTGGAGTGGTACTTGTGCGGAACTGCCGACGATATTGACGGAAATATAGTTATTACGTACATGCTATTACTTCGGTGTATATATTTAGATGAATACAAATACAAAAGACTCCTGTTCAAACCAGAGTATGAACCCATTTCACATTGGAAATTGGATTTTTTTCTATCGATTCTACTTAATTACCAATGATAACCCTGTGCGTTGACGTTTTACAATTTATTCTTCTATAAATAATCCAATAAAAACGATGAAAGTGAGTAAAATTGATCAAATTACCCAGTTCGATATTTGCGATTTGAATACATCCACTGACGTATTTTTTTTTCAGTAGCCCAATATTTCACATAAATTTGGGTATTTAAACTAAAGAGTAAAACAAATGTCGGTGAAGTTTTTGATGAACAAGCAGCAAGCAGTTTTATAATCGCGAGGTTGAGGCGCGTCGCGAAGTCGTTGATCGTTACCCCCTCCCACCTCTACACAGAACTTCTGTCTGTTTACATCACAGCTATTTGCATAAAACACTTGATGTACATCGTAATGAGTCAGATTACGTACCGGTCGTTTATAATAACGTTATTATGTATTTACACGTGTTTATTGGACTCGCGAAGACATGGATAATGATGATATGGACGACGACCCGCCTCGGATCACGCCTCGAGTGAAACTGTCCTCCATACAGTGGCGTGCACGCCCCTCGCGAGATTGTATATTTCCTTTCCCCAGCATTTGTATATGGTTATTTTGAATTCTTACCTGTGCCCAAGAGGTTGCATGGACACTATACTCTACTGTTACCTTGTAACTCCCACAGAAATCTAATTGTAAGAATTAAAACGGTAGCTCAGTCAGCTGAGGCACCGCCTCTGAAACTGCAGTCATCGTTGGGCGTGGGTTCGAGTCCCGCGTAAGGCATGGGTTTCTGTAAACGTCCTTTCATTTATCATCACTTCATAGTTCCATAATCATGCTCATTCGTACCCCCTTATAACCTAGTCATCATTAAAACAGTACAGCACACTCGTACGCACAATTTCTGGAATTTCAGTAACGCTTTAATTCAAACGAAAAAATTCTCGAAAAAAGATTATATAATTTTCGTACTAATTGTAATTTAGTTGAATTTCACTAAAAAATTCAAAACATTTGTTCTTAAAATGAAAAATCGTAGTTGTGTTCTCTTGGTCTCAGACTGGTGTGCCGTAGCTATAGGCCTACGCCACTGTCCCCACAGTTTGTACAATCAATTTCCACAATTAATTACCACGGGTCTACTCTTCAAAGGTGTGACGTCAGATGGTCGCGTGTATTCTTTCGTCGTGATTGTAGCATTATGGGAGGCAGAAGAGAGAGAGAGGGAGAGAAGAGAGAAGAGAGAAGAGAGAGGGAGGGAGAGGAGAGTGAGAGAGAAGAGAAAGAGAGAGACTGAGAGTGAGAGAAGAGACAGAGAGAGATTATGAGTAGTAGGCCATGCAATCAGAGAATTACTAATGTACGTTTGTTATGATCGGGTTTCTGGCGTTGATATTGATTTATTGAATACGCTTTTTGTTTCTTGTTGAATGTCGGCTGTTGGCACAGCGTGGCTGGTTCTCATGACAACCCTTATGTCACGGTGTAAGTTTTGTGGCGGGGAAAACGACGTAGATCTATGCGTAGTGAGATGAGCTTGCGTGGGAACGAAATTTTATTTCATCTAAAAAAAACGGTTATTGCAACTGTATGTTCATACAATTAATAATTCTATAGTTCAAAATGTGTCTTCATATAAGGAAATAAGTAACCCCAGTAATTTGAACGTTTTTTTTCATTTTTGCCCCAGTGCGTGAATCTGTGCTTTTTCAATACAATCATGTTACATTTTCACCTTCGATACGCTATTATAAAAAAGTTATAATGTGATGTAGGCCTATATATGGGTCTGATAAGCAATTTATGGTTATAAAAGTGATGTTAGGTCAATGGTTTAAAAAGGTGGAATTAATATGAATAAGATGTGCTGTGATGATGGTGATCAGTGCTTGCATAACGACCCCACCAATATTACCCATTTGGGGGTACGAATGAGCAGGTGATCATGAAACTGTGAAGTGATAATAGGTAAAAAGACGTGTTTTCAAAAATGCATGCCTCATATGCGGGACTCGAACCCACGCCCAGCGGTGACGTCAGCTGTACACCTCTATCATTGGTCATAAATTTCACCCCTTCCCCTTCTGAAGTATCTTCTCGAGAGTTGCTTCGCAATCTCCTCTCGTCATTCGTTCCTTTTTTAAACTCTTTAAAATCGCGTCTTCCAATTTTCTTCTTGCCGTCACTTTTTTCCCTTTCTTGAACCCGACATGCCATTTCTTCCATGCGACCCCTAGTTTCTATTTATATCCTTATTTTCACACCTGGAGTCTCCAGGCCGCATCTTTACAAATAGGCCATGTTCTCGTGCGTCTTTGCAGTGAGTAAGGAAGCCATTCAATGGAGCCGAACTTGCAGTAGACGCAACAGGCCGAAATGGGCTCCTTATAGAAGAAATTCGCCGCCCCGGTGGCTCAGTCAATTATCGCTAGCGATAGAAACTGAAATCGCCGTTGGCCGTGGGTTCGAGACATGTGTTTTTGTAAACGTCCTTTCACGTATCATCACTTCATCGTTTCATTATCACCCGCTCATTCGTACCTCCGTATAACCTAGCTGTTCCATTAAAAAAAATATAGGCCTATATGGGGGAGAGATTCAAAGAGGGGAGGGGAATACAAACTTTTTTTTGTGGGGGGGGGGGGGGGGATGGTTCAAGAGTCCGTGGAAGTCGATTTAGTGGAATATCAATTTTTGGTGATAACTTTTGAACGGTTCGAGGTATCGAAATTCTGGAAATGAGGAAACACAGATCTTTGCAAATACCTCCAAGGTGGGGTAAAATATTTATGTCATATCGCATAATTGTCAAGCGTATATACTGTTGAGAAAAGTGTATTTTTAAGCGTATGCGCCTGACAATCAGGCAATTTGAGATAAATAGTTATTACTCATTTACCTTCTTGAAGGTATAAAATATATCTGTGTTTCCTCCTCCTCAGAAATTCGATATCTCTTACCTTTCAAAACGTATCACCAAAAAAACGATATTCCGCTAAATCGACTCCCATGGACTCCAATTTATTTTGGTGTAAATGACATTGCCGCTCCATTCCCATCAATTCGACGGGCTATATGACAACACGTGTGGTTTCTATAATTATGTATCACCGCCAGTGGGCATATATATGAAACTTTCGAAATGTGCAACCTGTGCCGTTGATGGCATTAGTCTGTTGGTCACCCTCTGCCGCGGTCCGCCTGATCCGAGCCGGCGGCAATAATACGTCAAGTCACCACACCGTAATTCAAGTTGATTAAGTCATTAGATGGGGAGCGATAATTAACTTATCACTGTCGTCTGCTCGTGATTACACCATGGACGAAAATGAAAGATGATTACGTGTATCATTACCACCACAAGAATAATTGGCGATGTAATTTACTGCGTATCTATATATGTATATTCTGGTCAAGTGACGATATTATGTTGCGCGCGGTTATGACGTGTCGATGTATGGTTGAGTCAACATTAGACAGTAATTATATGCGTGGTGCCGAGTTTGTTCAAGTCGTAATTGTTCGTGAAAAAGAGAAACCGGTGGAGGAGCCGGGTTTGCTCGTTTTTTTAGTCCTTTTCAGCTGCACTTCGTAGGCCTACTTCCGGTTCGCTCGTCTCCGTGCGACGTGGTGGGGGTCACTCCCATTCTAACAATTGCATTTATAATGTAGCCTTACCGTATTTAATCTTGGTTTTTTATTTATATTGGGTTTAACGACACTCTGCACTGATGACTACGATCTGTTAGCGTCGGTGAATGATGTGGGATCATGAGAAGGAAGGTTATTTTATTAGATGTTTTTGGATAGTGCAAATGAGTCGGTCGTGGTCTGTTGTTAAGGACGAACGACAGAGGGTCGATCTTCAAGCCACATATTTAGTTTCTCTGAACTTTGCAGTATTTTCTTTGAAAAGTATCGAAAGAGTTTTTCTGAATCAAAGTTCTCCATAAAGCGTTCAGTGCTCTCTCCCTTATGAAACATGCGCAGGTTAACCCGTGTTATTCCTCGGAACGAAATACGGAATGTTGTTAATAACCGAGGTTGTTGATTTCTTGTATAATATATACATAAAACTGTAACATAAATACATAAATGTACTCGTGTAAAAAGTAAATACCCGCCGAAATGTTAGTGTTACAAATGTGTATGTTTACTGTATCGTCTGTATGAATAGAGAGCGCATCTATTAAATTTAATTATAGCTATACCTAATTAGCGATAATTATGATAGAGATGGAAAATATTTCAGTGGAATTAAACTATCACAATTAAATATTCAAAAATATAATGAGCTGTTTTGAACATTATCACTATCTGATTCGACGCCCGTTTGGCTTAATAAGCTAAGGCGCTGAACCGATCAGAAGTCAAGTCGGACGTGGGTGCTATATAGTCTCGCGAAGTGAGGCATCGGTTCTGTCAACATCATTTGTAGTTCGGTATCGAGTATATCTTATCACCCGCTCATTCGTGCCCCCAAATAACCTACCTGTTGGTGGGGTCGTTGTACGCAAACAATAACCATCGTCCAAATCAGAATATTGATTTTTAACACCAATAGACACAGCAGGAAAATGTATATTTTTGTTATCAAAAATGCATGGAAATGCCGATAAAATCTTTGATACCTTCCAATCGCCATCAGCCAATTGCCAATAATGGTGATTACCGCATGCGTTTCCGCATAACGCATTCACACCGTGTGTGCATGAGGTTTCCGTTATGACCAGTATTACAGTGCATCGTCGATGTGTGTGTGAATGTGTGGTGTATATATAGCATATATATATATATATATATATATATATATATATATATATATATATATATATATATATATATATATATATATATATATCTGTGTGCATGCGATGCGCGTTGATTAGCTCATCTGTTATTATGTAGAGTAGGAAAGTAAGTTGGCTCCATATCTCTGTCTCTCGACACTGTTCAGTATCTATACCACCTCCGCGCCGATAACACCTGCAAACTGACTACCTCGGCTTGCCAACCGATTGTCATCGCGACGTTCACAGTTCGATACAGAAACAAATCAACTACTATTAGATCAATAAATACGCGTTGATTGACCACAAGTTCTTTGGGGTCGTCGTGGAAATGATTATTGATTGTTTACAATTTTAATCAGCTCGTATATGAAGTGAGCTTTGTTCGTTAACGGTTCAGATTCTAGGTGGAAGTTCGATATAAAAGTCGTGAATCTGAAGATCAAATAAACACGGCCTGCCAGACTACCGAGGAACTGTGCTAATTTGATTTTTTTCGTCGCTAGAGCGCGTGATTTGTAAACAAACACGTCACTTCAAAGTGAATCGGATGTATAAGTTTCCCAGAGTCCTGCCAGTGAGATTTTGTATCGATTTAGATGAGCTGTGTATATGATGTCGACGTGCATCTGCGGATGTGTGAGTGTGTACGTGTGTGTGTTTTAAAGCACGAAACGACGACCCGGTCGGATTTAGTAGGAAACTAGCGTCGCGGCGGCCAAGTACGACGCCGGACGTCGATTTCACGGTACAACACGCTCGACGGTTTTAGTTGTGGCATCCCGCCTTGATTGCATCCAGTTGGCCGTTCACTGTGCGCCTCTGTTAAAGGTCGACGGTTGCGTTTTCTTCCGAGATAGTTTCGGTATACGCATATAATTATTGTCACAGCGTTCGTTTAATTTAACAATGCAAAATTAATTAGCATCCGAAACGTATGATTTCTCGCTAAGAAAGAAATATTATAATTTGTTATTGTACGGTACTTGTTAGATTTCTAGCCTTTTTGATTTCACAAACATTAATTATAGTGCCTTGCGACATTCCAGAAACACTCAAATTAATATTGTTCTGTAAGTGAGTTAAAGTTGATCGGCGTAATTATAGTGTAGATTCTTCATACATCTCTCGACATATACTGACTATAATTGATCACAAAGAACCGATGCATGTAAACTTATTGTAGCTACAATGATTTAAAAAATCTTTGTTGTCGTCTAGTGATGATCGTTATATCATTCGAGTGTTTTCAGTCGTAACAAATTGGTGACAAGTTCCAATAACCGAATGTTACATATTATAAATTGACGGCAGTCATCAATGTTTGAAATCCGAACGTTTCCATAGTGGTCATCGGGTGACGTCTAGTTTACAATAAATTCGCATGTTTCAATCGTGATCGTTTGCCGCATGGACATTATCACGACAATGGCCCCCAGTACCGATGTCAGCAGCCACACCGAGTTGTGGTCGTCGCCGAAACAACAGTGGACGATACCACGTGTGCCGAGCACACTTGTCGAACGGCAGACGTTGTCCAGCGTCGACGTGAGTGGCCGTCGCGAGAAGGTGAACACTAAATCGGCTCCCGACCTATCGCAACCGCAGCTGCCGCCCAAAACCACTCGGTTGAGACAATTCTTTCGCAAGATCAAACATGCACTGTGTAAGTTTCGTCGTCGGTTTCATGTGCGACAATGCGTTTGTAACTGGGTATATTTATTGTTTTACGCTGATGATTGTGTGATGAGTAATTGGGACGAGTACTGCGAAAACGTTTACGCTCGTTTGTAACGACTCTTTCGTAATTTTTGTTTTTGTTTTGTTGTGCTCTTCGCGAGTTGAACGGCGAAATTAGACTTGATTAAAGTAACTTGATTGTAATTTGTAATATTTCCTAAAATTCTAATTCAATTTTTCTGTCTCAACTTTTTAAAGTATCAGGCACATAAATATTTTTCAACGAACGGGTATATGTCAAACTTGAATTTGTAAGTATGGAAGTATAATATTGAATCCGAATATATACCTACATGTGTATTGTTCAGTCTTGTTCAATATATTATTTTCGATCATGTGGCAATATTTGGCACTCGAATGGAGTTTGTGTGCTATAAATAGTATTGATTTACTCCGTACATTCTCTATGATACTCATGCAATTCGGGTGCATCTGTCTCCAATAGTAACTTTAATTATTCGACCACTGACATGAGAGGGCTGACATGAGAGGGTTCTTTGAAGTTTTTTTTTGAGAATTCCAGTTGCATTCCAATCTGCTGAATATACTGTAAAAGAACCAGGGTGGTTCTTCGATGTAAAAACTTATATCGATTATCGTTCAATTCACATCGATAATTAATCGTAATATATCGATATGTTCTCTCCTGTTCGATAATCGTATCGAATGTCCAAATTTGGTATCGTATTGGAATTTTCAATTCATGATGTGACACTTCGATTGCAGTAGACCAAATTCTTCCGCGCTCAGGACACTGATTTGAGCAATCATCTGAAAAAAAATGAGGGAATTTCGAAAGGCAGTTTCGATGATGAAAAATATCGTATCGTATAAATTGTATCGATTGTCGTATCGCTTGAAAAAATATTAATTGAGATCGATGTATCGAATATTATTCGCAACCCTAATTCAATAACGACAAAATACATGCTCTATATCGTCTCAACTGTGGATCGTGATGGTGTAGGTGCTAGTTTGATTACTGCCCACGGTGGACTTGATTCCCTACTTGTTTTCGCTGGAATGTGATCTCCGCTCAAAGATCCGTTGCTAATTAACATCTCGTCTAGCCGGAGGAAAATGTTTCAACTCTTTGAGTACACGGTGTAAAACGGAAGCAGTTACGAGGCTCGATGAAGTAATTAAATAAACTGGCAGCACCAAAGTACATCACCTATATTAATATTAGTGGGTCGTAACAACTTATAGTTAATGTATTCCATAAATGCGATTCTTCTAGAGTCATGTTTTCTTGGTTACTCTAAACATGCTCTAACAACGTATTACAGGCACTGGTACCGGTTTGTTGCAGGCTTACAATGTGCTCAATGCTTCTACATTTGTTAATGATCGATTTTAGAGGTTTCTCATACTACTTTACGATTTAAATCTGGGATTAATGAAATCATTAGTAGTTTATCACCGGTATTTTTAATACGGTACATAATAAATCCGGGAGCGAGTTTTTTTTCGTCTCGAGTTTTAATATTTCTTCTGTTATTTTCGCACGGTTCTTGCCATTTATCGTCTTCCAGTTGCAAGCACTATACCCACGTGTTGATAAGGGTTATATTGGCGCAATCTGCCGCATAGTGGTGCGAGAGAGCTAGCCTGCCTGCTTGCTACACCCGAGAACTGGGCTGCATGCCTTCGATTTTCCCACTCGGGTGTTTTTCCATTTTCCTCCTGTTGACTGTTTTGTGTATTCCGCGTGTGCTGTCACTTCTATTTCATATGTCTTCCGCTTTTTCGAGAACAACCTGCGTAATGGGGGGCAAATTATAACCATGGGACAGTTTTCCCTCAGCCCGCACCCCTTCCCTACCCAACCATAGCTGCACAAAAGAAAAACTTTGCTTGTATATGTAAATGATTATTTTTATTTTTTGCTTCTATAAGTTACAAGAGTAAGTTGATGAATGAAGTCAACGAACCGCGGATCACGTTGCTTGAACTCTGACCTGTCAACTCGGGGTTCGTTCTTTTCATTCGAAATGAATTCGTGAAAGTCGCTTTAAAAAAACGCGTTGTTAGAATTCGCGAAATCTTCGAAACTGCAAAATACCAGGAAATATGGAGAAGCGGTAGTGATATTATTTACTCGACGTATTTTTACACAGTTATTTTGTTCAAGAAATTGAACATTTTACTAATCGAATTATACCCTTACAATTTATTTACAATGATTTAACATAAATGTACGTGCCGTACTGTTGACTAATTTTCTGTGGGCATTGCTGTAAATCTGTTCGGATTATGTTCAATTGTTGAGAGTAGCGAATTGCATCTATTTCTTGTTGTGCGGACTAGGGTAAAAAAAAACAATATTTGGTGTTACGTTTTTATTTCTTCGATTTGTTTCATCTGCGTTCTACCAAGCGTGGACCAATTAAAGCCACCGTGTCATCGCGAAATTGTTTTTCAAGAATCAAGATTTTTTTGCGTAATGCAGTGATTGTTTTTTGTAATCAACTGGTATGGCAGTCGATTTTTCAGAGAACAAGATTGATTTCCGTTGTTCTACTTCAGCATGAACTGCGGACGGTGTAATAATAGAGCAGCGGGAGGCTAATAATACATATATACTTCCACACATCGTCAAATAAAACCGAGATCGACATCAGAGTTCAGTTGTATTTCAATGAAAAAGAAGTGCATTTCCAGTTTGTCACACGTCGCCAATCATTGCCGACTCGATGGTTGAGTGAAGCTCGTGTTCGTTATATCCGTCCCTTGACTTCCACGACATGAACAATCATATTCCGAGCTCGAACCCGCGCCCTTTTAATGAGCGTGCCGTCACACCATCTTTAGTTATTCATTTATGTATTTATTTTCATATTTGGCTCCAAGTGGAATAACAATATAAAATATAACATTTAAAAGCAAACCATATGGATAGTCAAGGATAGAAGAACGGGTGATTTTTTTTAATAACATCGAAACTTGATACAAAATCATTGTTCCCCAATTAAGGCTATGGATGAAAGATGATGATGGATGATGAATTATACACACAATATTGAAAATACATCTATCCTTGATGCTGGACAACTAGGTTATTTGGGCATCACATTCGGATTATGGTGACGATTTCTCATTTCACTTGGCTAGACATTTACATTGATAACTGTGCGACAGTTCACTTATCGAGTCTTATTAGAGCTTACATCCTAAATCATTGTGAAATTGAAATCCACTATCCCGACGAGCCTTTTCTGGCAGTGCTTTGGTATAACCATAGAATAAAGAACTAAACGTTCACAAGGTGATTAGTACGTATAATTTGTTGAGAAATGAGGGCGTATACAGCTTCCTAATTATTCGGCAAACAATATTTGCTATAACTGTCGTTACTCTGACCTAAATACGTAGTCGAAACCATCGGCGAAAATAAGTTTGACACACATTTTTTAAATGAACTCCCTCAAATATTAACCATCCGTATCTATTGACTGTTGCGTAAAGTATGCATTTAGAACCATCGTACGGATTCGAGCCAATACGAAGCGCGTTGGCTGTGATAGTAAAAACAAGTTGCGATACGGTTCATTTGACCACATTGATGATTAACTGGAAATAGAAAATGGGTATACTTGTATCCACGGAATAAGGTTCCTATCGACCACCAGCACACGGGTGGGTTCTTCATTCATCTTTCGTCGATTCAAGTATACATTATATATTTTTTTCGTCATCCAATCAGTATAATATCATCTGGATAATATATCGTCAGATTCATTATAATTTCCGAAATTGCGGCGTAATTAAATTTATTTGACTCCTGAAAACATCGCGTAAACCTTCTCAGATCATCAGACGATCGTTTTTTTAATTATTATTTCGTCGATTAACAGTAATTTTTAATTACGAGGTAACTATAAATTGATGATGATCGCTCGAAGTATAGTCAGTAGATTAGAGAGATTTCTGATTAGATTTCGATTGATGCACTCTGAAAACGTATTATATTGAACGTGTAGGCCTATAGATAAACGAATACTAATATACCAAGACCAACTTATAATTAGTGCATTATAAGCAAAAATTATCGGATTGACGTCGTATCACCCTTTGTTACCGGTACGTATGTTATTTTCGTACCTCATCCAATATTCAACTAATCAATATTAATTTTGATCGTCGCTTGGTACAGCCGGCTGTATAAGGCTATAACATGAAGGCGAGCGGCAACCGACCACGCAAAGCGCCACGCGCGTTTTCCGACAAGTTCTACCGCACCAGAAAGTGCGCACAGATTCGATCGACTATCTCTTTCACTCGATCTTACTTCCTCAACCGCAATCAACGTCGTGTTGTCGTATTTACCAGAATGTTTACAAGTAATCCAATTCATGTGCTTTCTTAAATTAGCATGTGCGATTCTTCCTCTTTGGCACGGTGTCAGGGACTCGGCAGTACGGCGCTAATACGCACATTGCATTTGTGCGCCATTTTCATGAAATACTCATTACTGTAAATTCTACTCTTGGTCGCTCTGAAAATACGAAATAGTTCAACCAGGTAGGCGTGTCTATATGTAGAACTCAGATGTATGTAAATGTGTCACAGCTCACAGAAAGATAGGTGACTTATCGCGTTAGATGTTATAACTTTGGCGCTCGGGGAGTTCGGACGATTCTGATGTCAATAATGTTAGCTTCCGTGTTTCCGCACAGCATATGTGTGTTACTAATTTGAAAGTATCGTAAACTAGGATCATCTGCATTGCTATTTCATTCTGGTTTAACGACAAACGGTGACCGAAGTAATTGTTGTTTGGCATTGTTTGATCCTTGCACCGCGCGGTGCGTGATTTGTAAGAGATCATTGGTGCAGATGTTGTCGGCGGTTCGAATAAGAATCAAACGACTTTTCCACGGCTATCTCGCTCGTCGTGTTTATTGATCTGTCGACGTTATCGAGCAGAACTAACGTGTTTACAGAGAACTCAAACTCGTCCCAAGTTTTACCAGATACTTTCAGTTTCATCGACAACACAAACGTCGATTTTTCCAGGGTCGAACGATTACGATACTTTGCTTTTTCCGAAATCGACGGGCGGGCGACCAGGCTGCAACACAGTTATTAAACCATTTTGATTGTCCACGCTAGTCCTACAATACATGAGTTATTTCCATAGTAACGCATTACGTTATCACGATGGAAAAAGATGTGTTGATTTTTGGTGTCTAAATTACAGATAGTATTTAGGTTAGGCTTAGGGTAGTTGGTGATGGATCTGGACGACGACGATTCGCACGTGTTTCTCAACCCGAAGGATTGTTTGGCGAGTAGCTCGGGTGAGACTTAGTTTTAGAAGAAGGACCGCGAGTCGACTCGAACCAGAGACTTGCAGTTGCCAGATACTGAGCACAGTCTAGTCGGTTGGGAACTATAGGATCGTCTAGCTGTTGGACGATCATCTTGATGACTGTTGTTGAAGGGGTCGTGGAACAACGATCATCATATCATTACTTGTAGTGCTAGTCCCCATCGCCACGCGGTTACGCTGGACTCTTCCTTCAATGCTGAGAATTTTCCCTCGGACTTATTCAAAAAAAAAAAAAAAATTGTGCTGTTAAAAGAAATGTTGGCGTTGTCACCATGTTACAGATCTGTAATCTCATTCTTTACACCAATGGTTTTGTTTCACGCATTGTTATTTGTCAACAATGAAAGAAACAAAGTTGGGTAAATATGCCGATGTTTGGTGGTGGTTAGATAGGGTTAGGTAGAGCAGGGCTTGAACACAAAATTACAAGTTCGTCACAAACCTTACCCTGCCAAACCCTAACCGTCAAAAAACAACCCTATAAACAGTTAGTTCACTAATACTGTACAATATGATCTATGGCCATTCATCAAGTTCTGCGTTTTGTGTCATAGGCCTACTCGGTCTTTTCACACCTCCGAAAGCCATGTTTTTGTGGTCTTCAGACTTTTCTGCTCTTAGGTTTCAACTGAATATGGCCAAAACTAAACCGACAAAAAGTCTAAAAACTGCAACACAAAGAGGTCGGTTCTTCTTGGTTACCTCCCATGTGGAAGTGATTTTGTTTATTTTCGTATTCATTGGGCTGTTTGGATGTGGTCTGGTGTTCAAAAGTAGTGCATTTTCAGAATTTCGTCGTGACATGAAACCGGGATCCCACTTGGCGTATTCCAGAACACTCGAGATGTGCTACTTGGTTACGTCAGCGTATAGATTTAGCGGAATCGGGAATTGTGTTGAGCGAATAAAATCAGAATAAGTGGAAAAGTAGTGTTTTAGGTGTGAAATAAGCAGAATGTTGTTTAGATTACATAGATTCAAACTTCCACTCGCGGCATTTTAGTATTTTACATTTGGCACTTTTCCTTGTAACTCGTATGTTTCCTTCGTTTCGGCGATTGACGCAGTTGGATCCATTGTACATTGTTTGTCTAGCCGCCTAACGCTCTCACAATGTGTTTACAATTCTAATTTAAAATTTGTTAAAAATAGCATTTTTAATTTACAACAGCCAACCTATCTCGGTGCGTATATTACGTCCTCGGCTCGTATGAGAATCGCAAGTGTTGAAGATGACGGTCGTGTTGCTGCGATCTTTGGACAGGAGGTATTGTTTCTGAAGATGTGCGCATTAGGGGAGCTCTTTCCGACGAGTCTTAATTAATTGGGGTCGAATTTGTGTGTGATTTACAATGGTTGATTAATTTGTTATTCTCGTCACTCCATTGTTTCTCAAGCTGTTTATCGCGACTTTGTTTGTTTCCTGATGGAAAAACAGTATCGCAAGTCACACGGCAATGTCATACTGATCTAGTTATGACGTCAGTGGTTCTTATTAATTCTTCCATAGTTACTAACAGATGCACAACCACGTTGTATTTTCATGGTTAGTTTAATTATTTTAAATGTTAGAAAGCAAACTACTCGTTCTTGCTATGTAGGAAGAACAAACATTCTGTCTTCTGTTGATTAGAGCTTGCTGTAGCTTGCTGTTTCAGTGTGATGAAAGATTCAACAAAACATGATGTACAACTCTTCTTCTTAGTGACTGTTCTATGTTTGAATAATACTAGATAGATCTTTAACCAAGCAATAAACAAGACAATAACTATGAGACTTGACAGACTTTAGTGGACAAACTTAGCTGCTGCCTATAATGCTAAATTTAGTTGCGACATACGTTTGTGACTAACCGAAACCCCGATCCCTCTTCCTGTAGAGACCTAATTTTGCATCCCCATGCACCTCCTCTACCCCAAGTACATAGTAGGCTAGGTAGCTCTACTGAAACTCTGCCTGGTATAAATTCGCTGCATTTCTTGGTAAATGTGGCAAATCAGACCACTACTGGGTGCCTCCCCACATAAAATAATGTATTAGTATGTAAATTTAGTTTAGTCTTCTAGTTTTAAGATTTCTCAGTAATTGGAGATGGTATATCTTGAATGTCTAAGGTGAGAGAAAGAGAGAGAAGGCATAGTTAAACTTGTATGAAATGTAGCCTACTAGGCTGTGTGTTGAATTTGTACCAGCATCATGTACCATACATGATACAGTATTCATACAATATGCCTTATGAGAATCAGTGTAGAAAGCTGATCCTTATTTGCGTTGGAACTTGGAGCCATCCCAGTCTCTTACATGGAATTGTTTAATTACCATAAGTCCTAATTATCGGTTTAGAATTCACTTTCAAGTTTTCAAATTATAATTCGAGTGTAACAATCAGTATGAATAAATTCATGACATTATCCCCAAAAAAATGACCAAAGAAGTTGACGTTACTCCGCACCTGGGAGGATATATTTTAATAATTGTTTTGCCAGTATCACGGTGACCGATACCTGATGTGTAACAGTTAGGTTTCATTTATTGAATGTGAATGTTATGCTGGATTGGCTTGAACAGATTATGATAGTTTCTTCTCTCTTGCTCTCTCTCTCTCTCTCTCTCTCTCTCTCTCTTGCTCTCAACATTTATAATCTATCTGATGTCTTGCTATTTGTACTTTGTACCTCATCAGAAACCTAGCGTATGAAAAACACTCTTTTTTAAGTTGTTATCGTTTGGCTCGGAGACATTTTATTCCAACTTTTGCTAAAACATTAATATAGGCCTAAATTATTGTTACGTTAAAGCATGAAGTAAGTACCCCGTACTTACTACATAGGCTTACCTAGGGCCCGAGTCAAAATTTACTGATATCAATTTTTGTTTGAAACTAGAAGTTCCCAAGTCTAGAGAACATGAAAATTGAAAAGATATTTCTCTTTTATTTAAACCTACCGTACATGTAATTATGTGTATACTGGACCCCTATTCCTGAGATAAATGAGATGTGAGAAAAATCAGTGAGAAAACTATCTCATATAATAATGAGTGACATATTTCATTTCATATTTTATGTGAGATACTCGTTTTTTCACTCATTTTTATTTTTCTCACATCTCATGTCAGGAAACTATCTCATATAATAATGACATATTTCATCTCATATTTTATGTGAGATACTCGTTTTCTCACTCATTTTTATTTTCTCACATCTCATTTATCTCAGGAATAGGGGTCCTAGTATCAAACATATACTAGTGAATCATTGTTTCAAATTTTTCATAAAAATCACTATGCCTCTACTGGATTGCCTCGGAATAGATCCAAGTCAAATCATGGTAATAATTGCTAGTGAATAGTTGTGAAAGACGGGAGTGCCTGTCTATCCATTTGATTGGTCAGCCTGTTTGCACTACCTGTCTGATAATATGTCTTTGCGCGTGCGCCTGCATGTCTGTATTCAGGCAAGGATGGCAGCAAGGTTACGACGGTGGTGGCCACCCCGGGCCAGGGCCCCGACCGGCCGCAAGAGGTCAGCTACACCGACACCAAGGTCATCGGCAACGGCAGCTTCGGGGTCGTCTACCAGGCGAAGCTGTGCGACACCGCCGAGATGGTCGCCATCAAGAAGGTGCTCCAGGATAAAAGATTTAAGGTAAGCTGGGGGTTGCGGTAGCGACTACCGAGTGCGTTTATCGCACAGTCGGGAAACGGTTTAGTCAAAATCGATTTAGCGTGTTATGGTTTTACTGTCGATTTTTACGTCCATAGACGTTGATTTTGAACAAAAACGATTGGAGTTCCAACAGATTTATGCAATTTGTCACATTTGAACTGCATCTAAAATGTGTTGGGCCTATATAATAGCCAAAACGGTTTGGAAGGCATGCCCACAACTCTGAGCCAATAACAGTGCGTTGTGAATTTATAAGCAAATATATATGTCCAGTGTTTTTCGATATCCTACCTGTTTTGACTAAAACGATTCAGGCTATCATGAGGAATGTAACATATTTGAACGGTATCGTGTTAAATCGATATAAATCTAAATCGGCAAACCATTCCCCAGTTGCGTGATGAACGTAGTAATTGAAAACCATCTTTCTCTAGGTAATACCGTATTGCTTTTGTCGGCACTCGGCAGTGCCGGCAATTTTTTGACAATTTGTTGGTCTCTGTGATGTTTTGTCGTCTCGATCTTGTATTTCTCCTGATAGTTTTGCCTTGATGTAGTTGCCACAGTTATTAGTTCAATCTTCTTACAATACTGCGGCTGTGCTAACATTAGGATTTTCATGTTACAAAGTTTTCATGTTATGAACTTGCCAAGGGAGCAATAATGTATTCTGAAATGACTTCCAAATAACATTAGTAGATGCAATCATTTACCTTACAATAATATTAGCTGTGAAAATAATATGACGTGGAGCAGGTGTCTTGTGCCTGCCTTCGTATGACGTACATGAACAATGATGTTGCTCATTTGTAAATGATAATAGAATTTAGTTTCTCAATGGAAATGTCAATTAATATCTATTATTTACAAATATAAATACTGGCCGCAGTATATACCAAGTACTGACGTACTTAAGGGAAAAATTAACTGGCACTCTCTGGGGTTGATGTGCTTATAAATTCAAGCTTATTGTAGCTCTTGAAAATATTGATGTAGGCCTAGATCAGTATACATCGATAAGTATGTCAGTCAAATATAAATCACCGAGTCTGAAATAGAACAAGCCAAAACAGCTGTGGGAAAAAAATTCCTCGCCCGTCTTAGTTATAACTGGGTTAATTCCTTTGATTTTGCGTGCACTTCTTTTCCACGAGTCTGTGCCAAAAGCTGTGTCTGCGGCGTAACATCATCACCCAACGCACGATGTGTGAAGCTTCGGGTGGATAATAGCTGGATTCGTAGGAAAAGGGAGGGAAAACTATTTCTGGATACTCTGAGTAGTTCTAACTGGGTCAATGTCCTGGCTGGATTGAAATGCACTGCGTGGAACTGGACCCACTGTGGAGCTGTAACCCATCAGTAGCCATATGTGGAAATATATTGTTCAACACATTGAAATAATTCACAAAATATGTGTGGTACTATTTCACTGAACTATATTCAATAGTGTAGTAGGCCTAGGCCTACTGGGAATATTTATTCCCAACTTTCCTCTAAAAATTTACCTCATTCATCTTTTTCGAGTCACCCAATTTGTCAATTTTCCATTAGATCTCTCAATTTGAAGCGATTCGACATTTTCATTTTTCCGTTTCCAGTGGCTCATTTGATTTTCTTGGCAAATCGATTTAAACGAAATAGAACAAACGTTTAATTAAAGCAAACAATATCAACAGGAACGCTGCAATAAGCACCCTGTACTTCACAACTTCATTTCTGGGCAAAGGTTTTATTTAAAATAGAAAAGTTATGGTCATCATTGAATATCACCACTGAAGATAGACAAATATGTAGATTCTTGCTTCTAAGACTTACGTGACGAATAAGCAATGGGATGTTATTTGTTTCGGTATTTTCGTTATCTGGTGTACATACATGAAAACCCAGATCTCGGTTTCTGATTATTTTGGTCTTCGCCAGTCAGAATGAGCGGATCATTGTAGTTTTGACCTGTTTGCCTCTCATTTTATTACTTTTCTTGTGTTCACATTATTGGAAGGTTTTTATTTATATTCTGTATTCATTTTTATAGCAACTTGCTTTCTAAACACATCGACCAGTTGTAAAACAGAAAGCAAAGTTGTAATCAAAGTGTTATGTTGATACATCAACATAAAAATTGAAAACGTTAGATCTTGAAATGTCATGCAGCTTGCATGCAATACTTCTGTGTAGTTCTAGTCTCTTAGCAAATTGTGTACAAAAAAATCAGTGAGGTTCACTATTCAAGGGAAATTTTGTGTAAGTCGAAAGAATATTATAAGCTGCTGAATTGTCTGATTTCCTGCATTAGTTTTACTGGCCCAACGATATCATCAACCAGAAGTCAATATATAGGCCTATTAGTTACGGAGAAGAAAACCAAGTGAAATTATATTTCA
Source organism: Brachyptera putata (assembly GCA_907164805.1). Taxonomy (NCBI): domain Eukaryota; kingdom Metazoa; phylum Arthropoda; class Insecta; order Plecoptera; family Taeniopterygidae; genus Brachyptera; species Brachyptera putata. Next base: position 25,761,970 of record OU015467.1, on the reverse strand, counting down.
AGGAATAGTGAGCAGGAAAAGGTATCAACTCTTAATCACGGAGTCTTTTGTTGACACCAATCCATTGCAGTGCGCCGTAGCTCGTCAAATAATACGGCTTAAAACCAAGAAGGATAACAGTTCAACAGTTGATCACCTTTTAGCAAACAGAGCGTAGCGCTACTTTGTTCATTCAATCTGTGCTCCTTTGAATCTATAATTGTATGCTTATCATGCTTATTGTAAACAATATTCTTGATATGGGATGATATACTTGATGAATGATGAACTATCTTCAATAATTTTATTTCTCAATAATTGTCACAAGAACTTGACGTCCATTTATGGGAGGTAAAAGTAGATGATTTCATTGATTAGTCCAATTTTGAGTTACTACTTGGTGTCTTTTAGTACTGGCTCTAGGTCTTCAAAACGACCCCTCTTCGAGCATCATAAGTAATGGCCAAGTCGTACAAAGAGAATTTCTGTTCATGAACAAGGGGGTTGGAATTGAGGGACTAATGGAATGGTAACCATGCGTACCTTTGGCAAAATGACCTGGTCATTAATTTTGTCATTAATCATAAAATCAATACAATCGTATAGTCGAACAATGGTAATGCGTCAACCCTGTTGGCTGTCTCATTCACCTTTATGGTCATTAATAAATAATTTATATATGTCTAGACATTTTCTCAGGCTTAGAAATCAGATTTACTTATAAACATAATTATGCAGTGCTGCCCTACTTTGCAGGAATTGGCAATATACCGAATAACTATGTACGTTCATTCTGCTGTGTATTATATGGGTGCACTGAGACGAGTGGTCGAGTGGCTAGTACACTGAACCGTCATTCAGGCGACTGGGTTCGATTCCCGCCATGGTAGACCATCATGGCAGGGGTTTTTCGTGGTTTCCTTCTGTCGTCCAGACCAATACTGGGATGGTTCCTCAACAGCAGGCCACAACAAACTCGTTCCTACTATCCAAAAACACATAATAAAAATGACCTTACCCCCATCGTCTCATAAATCATTAGCTCAATATATAAATAAATAACACATTGATAAATGCAGTAGGTACATAAGTAGCTAGATGTGGAACATGGCAATGAAATTCAATGCCATACAGTAGTATGCATCTCATGTTTTAAATGCCCTGTTATTACAACACTACGGTAATTTTCTTTCAACATTTTTACTGCTAAGTGAAGTTCAGTTGACATGAATTCCTTTGTGTGTATCTTGTGAGTATAAAGTAGGCTTGAAAGCGATGAAAATCTTCTTATTGCAGATCAAGATCAGTATTAATTTTGATGTTGTAGATATTAGTTCTGAGTTTTGTTTTACCGTTCAAAATTGAAGATCGTTCAAAGTTGACCGAACCATTGAGTCTTGAAATTTCTGGTCGACAGTTCGCAGAAAAGATGAAATAAAATTTGTGCCTAATATCTCTCTGCTGTTTGGTTTAAATATTGACTTACCTGCCGGTAATTAAAATGGACAAAATTAGTCGAATAATACTCTATTAAAGATATTACTTTTATAAATACTTCTACATATGCCGAGGAGTGTGTATATATAATATACTGCTCCAATACCTACCATGTTATGCTTAAGCTGCCAATATTTACTGGTTTGGCACAGGTGTTCTTTTGAATAATGGAAACTATTGGCAATCCATATTGAATGAAACAGTAAGATTGGATCGTCATGTAGTAATATTTAATTACCTGTTATTTAATAGTACAGAGTGATTCACTCCTGTTCAGAACAAATTGTTATTGTTTTGACTATGGTGGTTCGATCAGAAGTGCCTTCCTTGTTTATAGTCCCTATTCCCATACTAATGATAATAATGATAATGATTAATTTGTTTTATCTGATCATGGTCGTATTATAAGAAAGACAGTTCTAGTTGAGACTTCACTTTCATTTTAAATTTCTCGTAACGACAATTACAATTTTACCACAGTTAAGCCGTACACTGAAAGTGTACAAAAACTATTAGCTCTAAACTACTGAGTGCCCAAATTACAAACTTGGGAGTAGCTCTAACTGGGAGTTAAAACTGATTATCACCTTACTAATTAGTTTTGTTATCTCTCAGAATAACGTTAAATGGACTTGGTAATACCAGGTCTTAATCGACTAAATGTAATGAGTGAGCATAACTACAGTACATTGGTACGTTATAATTCCAGTAGATGATTACAGTAGATGCAGTAGGCGTTGATTTTCTAGCTCATCCTTCAACGCGATAGAAACACGTAGCGTTTTCCTAGTTATAATATAGATTAATACCTGACCATAATCATAATGATACAAGAACTACAACTTCACAACCTCTGCAGCCGGTCTAATGTAATTGTGCGCTTGTGTTTCAGAATCGCGAACTTCAGATAATGAGACGGTTGGAACATTGTAATATAGTAAAACTGAAGTACTTCTTCTACTCGAGCGGTGATAAGGTGAGATATTAGCATAGATACATTAGCGGAAAATGGAACGAGAACTAAAATCCACCAAGTCTGAGTTCTGACGGCAAGCAATCGTGAGAGATCATTTAGCGATGTATCTGTTTTTTGTTGGTAGCTATTCGACAGTTTGTGATTGTGAAATTATAGATCTTTTAAAACCTAGACCTACAATATAATACACGTCAGAACTTGAGGCCTACTATAAACTTATCTCCTACAATTTTTACAGGCAGGTATATAGCTAACAAATATATACAACTTTTAGTTGTATAACTTGGAAAGTGATGAGATATAAAATTATAAATTGAATAGTTTGAATACATATCGGGGAATATCGTATTGTAGGGGCTCTATTAAAAACATTGTGTTTCTACTTATTCATGTACCATTCAATAAATCGCCTTCAAACGGAGATTTTGCTCAATTTGTCTAATTATAGAATGCTTGAGGACTGTGGTTTACAATTATTATGTTGCTATCAACATTTTGTTTGTCATTCTGTTTTTTTAATAAAATTGATGCATGCATACAAGTCGTAATGTGAATCTCATCAAGATCATGAAAAATCTTGTATTACAATCTTATCTTTTACATTTTTTAATGTGAGTTTGTCGTTTATTATTAGCGTACGTAAGAGTACAGGATTATTGTAAGACAAAGCCTAGTCTTGGCATTTTTCTCAATATTGATTGTTGTTCATATACCGGTATGTGCATCACAGATGTATCCTCCGTCATTTCAAGTGGTCGAAAAGACTTTTTGTCTAATCACTTTCTCTTGCTTGTTGTTTTGCAGAAAGATGAAGTCTACTTGAACCTAGTGCTCGAGTATATACCGGAGACTGTCTACAAAGTTGCTAGACATTACAGTAAATCGAAACAGACTATACCGATTAGTTTTATAAAGGTGAGTCAAGTCATCGTTTTGCGAGGAATGAAGTTTCCACGTGCTTTTATGTACTGGATTCTTTATGTATAGGCCCTATATAGTTGTATGCTGTCCCTCATGGCCCATGCAGCTAAGGCACTGCTTTAGTAATCAAGTTGAGTGGGTTCGAGTCCCGCATAAGACATGTTATTTTCTGGTATTTTGTTTTTGATAATGAGTCAATATCCGTTCAGCTCATCACGTCGTACTTTCATTATCACTTGTTATTTGTCCCGCCATTTCACCAGCTAGCCTAACCTAGCTGTTGGTTGAGCCGCGTTGAATTCGTACAGTAAGCGTATATTGAAATTGATGCCCTACCCATGATCATTTTGAAATATGGTACCTATTAAACTCGTTTAGTAATGTTTTGAACGTACTCACTGCAATGCTATAAATGCATTTTTTTTTTTTCTAAATAAGTACCAGTAATCAACTATATAGTACAATATTATACTTTAGCTCAATTGTATTATTTTTTTTTGTACCAACCACTATTTATTTTTTTTTTTAAATCATTTACTTAACCAACCACTTAACCATTTATTTATCTCTTTATTAATTTGTTATATATATATATATATATTCATTGCTATATTATTCTGTGTCTGATGAGCAACCTTGATGCTGAGGGCAGTCTTTATTTTTCAATAATAAATTATTTATATCTAACAAAGTTCACCTCTCCAATGTAAGTAGTCAACAGATCACCATTCTAACCTGGCACTGTGTCCCTGTTCCAGTTGTATATGTACCAGTTGTTCCGGAGCCTGGCCTACATCCACTCGCTGGGCATCTGCCACCGGGACATCAAGCCGCAGAACCTGTTGCTCGACCCGGAGACGGGCGTGCTCAAGCTGTGCGACTTCGGCAGCGCCAAACACCTGGTCAAGGGCGAGCCCAACGTCTCGTACATCTGCTCGCGGTACTATCGCGCGCCAGAGCTCATCTTCGGCGCCATCGACTACACTACCAAGATCGGTGCGTACTCGTGGCTAGATCGTTCCCGAACGGGACTTCGATTTGAGTACAAAATGGAGTTTGAAACGGAAGCTAGCGATACATTCAATTGGCAATCTGTAATTGCTTAAAAGATGATATGAGTAATTCTTTTTTGGTATTAAACAAGAGCAATAGTCAAAATGCATTGATTTTAAATATAGCTAGAATATTTGTGAATGTTGGAGTAAATGTAATTTCATAGACATTTAATAATGTTGCAGCCAAATGGTTTTAAAAATCGAGTCGTTTTGAAATGTGATGGTAAATGCAACATTCAACAACTGTTGATTTGATTTAAACACTTGCTATTGAAAGGCTCTGTCTTTAATGTCTTATTGATAACGTCAGTTTCGGCCCATAAGATCAATCGTAAAAACTAATTTCAGTTTCGTGACATAGTAGAGGTCTGGACTGAGTTATGTGAAACAGGAATGGTAGTATTTCCTTACTATTTTGACAAACATCAGTTTTCGCCAACAGCAAAGTCTAACGTTGATCGTATTTTTGTTTTTAGACGTGTGGAGCGCCGGCTGCGTTTTAGCAGAGCTGCTCTTAGGACAACCAATTTTCCCGGGCGACTCGGGCGTCGACCAGCTGGTGGAGATCATCAAGGTGCTCGGCACGCCCACCAGGGAGCAGATACGAGAGATGAATCCCAATTATACCGAGTTCAAGTTCCCGCAGATCAAGTCGCATCCCTGGCAAAAGGTAGGGCAGGTACGACGTAGCGATGAGGTAACACGACCTTCCACCATGCGGGCCTCGTTCATCTGTACATATATTCATTGTGGCATGTGAATACCTGCTGATTGGTTCTAAACTGACACTAATTAAATGTTGGATGTGCCCAAAACTGTAAAAAAAATCCATAATTCAAAAATGTTCTGCGCCCCTACTCTTTTGATTAGTAAGCCAAATCACATTTGTGAAAAAGCTCATAAACTACCTAGATCATACTTCTGAAATCATTAATTTTCTTCTGTTGTTGGTCCAAATTTGTCATAAATAGGTAGGCCTACAGACTTCAAACGGCAGCATAGGGCCTAGAGATTGCCGTGATAAAAACTTGCAAATTACCCTTGATGAAAAAAAAAATGGCTGAATTATTATGCAATTCATCAAAGCTCATCTATTTTGCCCAAGAGGCATTCGTGATTTTATCCCAAAGGATGCCTTGGATTTGGGTTCATTTTTATCGAATTACATTGGGCCTAATTATTATTAATGAGATAGTTTTTAATTTCCAGAATGTATTAATTCTTTTTTCTTAACCAATATAAGAATCCTTCTTTTTTTAAATTTTTTTTTGTCGGTCTAATGCCAACTGCACACTGGTGGCTGGGTTATGTGTATCTACTGGTACTCTCTCCTCCTGGTGTCTGTCCTCCACTCCGCTAGATGTTCAAGTCCAACGTAATTCCCGGGCGGCCACGGCCACTCGGCTAGATTGTGAGGACGGCACTTCTCGCATCGCCGAGTAACCCGATCAAACATTCATGAAGTAGAATTGGATGACAGACATGATGCTTAGTGCAAGTGAGGGAGATGGATACAAAGCCAGAAAATCAATACTACTGGTAGTACGATATTCAAGTGTAGTGAGAAAACTACAATATGTTTGTTTGATGATGAGTGACTGACTATTCATGACGGAAATGTGCTTTTTTGTATATATTTTCATATGTGTGCGACGTGTACATGTTGTATATTTATATATATTTCCTTGTACAATTTTGTGACGAGCCTACTGAATATACCCGAGTGAGAAAGTATGTCAGTAATTGACCAATTGTCAAGTGTAGGCCTTAGAGTTAGATCTAGAGAAGAGATTTATGATGGAAAAAGTATTATAAATCTCGGTCCAAAAATGTATGGAATTTACGAGAGATTCACTCCGTGTAATAGAAATAATTTGTAAAAATACGGGTTTGATTGATTAGAAACGATAAGTATTCAAACCATAGTTCGTAGTACTCTTCAAGTCGGTATGTAATAGCGTCAGCAGATTCTGAGCGAGCATTGCTGTTTCACGCGCTAGCAATCAGATAAGGCCCAAGTCCTTCCAGTTAGTTAGATGTACCAACTCTGTCTGTGTAGGAACGTGAAATACAGCGAGACTTGTAAGGAAGTCTGTGTGACATGTAGGCCTACCGCTCTTGGATCGGGCTCGTTGCTCGGAACTTGTCGTGTTTTAGTGCACGTGACTGCTCTGACGGGTTCAGTCGAAGGTTGTTAGTTGTCGCGATCTATAACGATATTCATGTATGGCCTATGTATGCTTTCTAAATCAAGAAACTATAAATGAGACCAGTAAAGTGACATGGTAAGAATATATGGGTTTCAGTGTCGGAATCACGTAGGCTGTGAACTGTAATGAGTGAACGTTGTTAGATATACCGTAATGGTCTAAGTTGGACTTGGGGCTTTTCCTTGCAGTGTATGCTACAGAGAATGTCTCTGCCAAAATGCACCACCGACCACCAGAAAATTAGAGTAAGTCAGCGATTGCCGGCCGGCACTCACTCTCTGGAACGTTAACCCAACTAAACTCACCGCACTAATGACTTATCCGTCGTCGTGTTTCCGTTCTACACTCTTTACGGCAGGCTTTTTATTCAGATTTGTTAATGAACTACGTATTGGGATATTGCTCTGACTTGTGTTCACTGTTCATTTTCACGATCAGAGTATCGTAGTCTATTTTCAATTCCTGAAAATAAACTTCTTACTGTCTTGACACATAAAATTGATTCAGCCAGAGTTTTTGGTAGTCATACAGTATCCTTTATTGATCAGATGCCCTTTGCTTTTTCAACTTGGCTGCAGCACAAGTAATTATTTCTGTATATGTGTAGAACACATCGTAATTTGAAAATTGATTGAAGTGAAATAATTCTAATAGGTGTATGTTGAAAATACCTACGGTATATCAAGTTGCGAATTTGAACGTTGTGCCTGCGTCCATGTTTACCATATAATTGTACATATATATATATAGATTCACATGACTCATTTTGCTTTTTCCTAAAAATTTAAATTGGACGAACAATGAGTCGATAACCAAAAAACCCTGATCGTAATACTTATACTTTAACATTTGGATGCAATCTAACATTTAAAAAGTATGTTACAATTACTAGCGTTCTGTCTTGTTTCGTGAATACTTCTTGAACTATTGAATGAACTTGATAACAGTGATACGTCAAGTCTGAACAATATCCACGAAACCCAACACTAATCATCATTACGTGTCTGTCGTGTTTTCATCATCGAGTTGTTTTGAGACTTGAGCTTTGACGTGTGCCGAGTGTGTAAACGTAGCCGTCAGCATGAAACGAGCTTTCTACAAACACTTGTCACCCATAGTGTTTGACTCCTTGTTAAATGTTTTAGCGTCAGTAACTCTCGGCCGGTTTGCTTCGTTGTCAGTGAAACTTGAACTGTACGGGCAAACTGGGAATCCCGCTTAAGGCATGGTATTATGTGATTGTCCTTTGCCACGACAACGAAGCACGGAAATGTGTGCGTCGTTTCACTTCATAGTCATCTGTCAAGTGGTACGGTACTGCCCAACAAGATTGATCACAATTTTTAATAAATGCAATTGAACAGTTATCCTTGGTGGTACAGTAAATCCTCTTTCCATCGTTTTTCAAATGACCAGGAAAATAAAACCATCCATGCAGGAAAATTTATCTTTGTTTATACGGGAGCAGGGTGGAACAAGATGAATGATAGAAGCGGGAAAATAATGAGAGCCTGGAACGATGCATAGAGGTTTCACAGTATGTACTGTAGTATGTCACAAAAAAAGACGCTACATTTGTATCATATATTGATTGTATTTTTTCTCTAAGGTGTATGGTGTATTCGTGAGATGATCAATTTATCAAATTTGTTGCTAATTACACCCCAAGTTAACCAAGTATGTGAACTTCGGTTGCAAGATACCAACTGTAACTCGGCGTTCTGAATGTTTGGACTTGTTTCCAGGTGTTCCGAGCGCGCACCCCCCCTGAGGCCATTGACCTTGTGTCACGCCTGCTCGAGTACACCCCCTCGTCCCGCATCACCCCCCTCCAGGCGTGCGCGCACACCTTCTTCGACGAGCTGCGCAACACGAACACGACGCTGCCCAACGGCAGGTCCCTCCCCCCGCTCTTCAACTTCACAGAACAAGGTACGTCGACTCGACACAACCCGTTCTAGTGGTGTGCGGAGTACCACTGAAAGCTTGACCGGTTGAATGAACGGTTTGGTGTCTGATCGAGTTGAACTAGCTGTGAATATGAGTAGTGTTTTGGTTTTGAAACATGTGCCAGAAGAATAACCGTGGAATAGATTGGGATGAATTGGTCTGGGGTACTCTGGGAATATTTCTTGTAGGCTGAAGTTTGCCGTATGCTTCATAGACACATGGAAAAATACTGTTTCGGAATTTTGTTGAAGAGTTCTTTGGAATCGAGAGTTTAGTTTCAAGTTTTTCTGTTGGTATTATTTGAAATGGAATGGATTTCACTTGATAGATCCTAACACATTACTTTTTGAATTATTTTTAAGAGTTGAGCATCCAGCCCGCATTGAACTCGGTTCTACTGCCCCGCCACGTCCAAGAGGGAGGCGTTGGCAGCTCAACAGATGGAGCCGCCCCCGGCACGTCCAACAGCCCAGGAGGCCCCGCCCCCGAGACCAACTCGATGTCGACTTCCGACCCTTCCACCGCTCCCAGCGGGGGCGGTGCTACGGCCGCAGCCTCCGGAATGGCCTGAACAACATCTTGCATCCCAGTGTCCAGTTGAAGTTGAGAGAGCGAAAGGTTTAAAGACATTCTTAAATCTTCATACAAAAAACACTTAAAATCTTGTCATTCACGTTGATCGATCACGTTAGTTAGGTTGCCGACGCCATACGGATTAGATTCAAATGGCGAGGAACGTAATCGTTGAGAGAGAAATTGATCTAATGTAACAATAATTCTCAACTTGATGGGAGCTCAGAGGGTGCGAAGACTGGGGGAGAGTTTCCAAATCAAATGATATATACTTCAAAACAATGTTGAAGAAAGGAAATAAAATGGAAATCAATTTTAAAATGTTTATAGTGGTTACATAATGTACAGTCAAACAAAAATGAACTTAGTTCATTGTATGTAAGGTTATTGTTCTTAGTAGAATTGAATAATTAATTGGCAATTCTGTCGCGTTTAACAAATTCTTGTACTATTTGATTTTCTTCGTAACAACGGCGCGCAATTCTAGAACTCCCGTTTTTATGTCGGGCATTCTGTTTTGTGTCACCGTTTTACAAGTTGCCAAAACCGGGAACGTGTTTTATTAGATGTGAAATGTTGTTTCTTTAATCGTTCTTTTGTTGGTCTCAGTCTCATCTTTATTTCATGTCTAGTGGAATTATCGTCTTTGTTGAGTAGAGTACTATTTACACTTTGCACTGGAAAGGTGGAAATGTTGAAACAAGTATATAATAGTATGATACTACACATTTTGTTGTTTTCATTAATTTTTTCTAGTGTGTTTTTAAGTCTACTCTATTTTTAGATTTTAAAGAGATTTTTTTATCAAATTGTTCATTTTAACTATTTATCACTAGGCCCTAGTATTTTATTACAAAATGGTAATTTTACAACAGGTGGCGTTTCTAAATTGAGTGGCGTGTGCTTTTGATAACGGGGAGGGTGGCGAGTAAGGGTATTGGTGAATAATCTGACCAGTGAAAATCATGTTTGTTTATATATTTCACGACAGTTTAAATTTAAACTTGTTTGAGTATGTCAAGCAAAAACAATTTGGCGAAGACTAATTATTCTATCAGATTTTAAATATAATTCCATTTCATTTCTGTGACTCGAGGATTAACGGAAACCTATCCCATCATCAGGTCGCCAACAGTGTACAGATGAATGAAATGACAAAGTAATTTCAGTTTCTGAGAAGTGGAAAGTATTTGCTTGCCATTGAAATTTGAAATACACTGTAGAGCGAGTGCCTCGTGCAGAACTTCAAAAAATTAATTTCAACACGTCTTCAAGAGTTTTGTCGAGAGTGGAGATGCAATAGGCTGAAGTGAACAATAATTATTAAAATATTGCCCATCTGATTTCACGATATAATGAAGTGAATGACACATTCCATCCATGTCTATTCAACATTGAAATCATTGTGTTCTGCTGTTTAAAATTTCTAAATGAATTAATGTTCTTTCATTGAACATTATTTACATGCATTTTTATAGTTTCAAAACCAACTGAACCAAATCAAAATCAAAACCAATATGACAAGCTTCTTTTCGTAACAATGTTATTAGTGTAATTACAGGGCTGTGAAGTGAAAAATTCTTTGAAGTTCCTCATATTCAGAAGCCATTTGCTCTAGAGCTAAAATGAAAAATGTAAGCCTACATTCATTACAATGACCTTAGATGTAATATTTGTTTTTTGTAAGCATTTCACGTAGTTTATTTACTACTTACACTCTACTTTACTACTTACGTTACATTTATTGTAGGTAAAAGATTGAATGTTTTCATTTACTCGGTGCACTTGATGATAGCAAAGGTTTCTATTTGATGTAGTATTCGCCAATTGTTTCAGCATGATTGTCTCGTTCTCTTTTCTACTCCCATTACAGTATAAGATTTAACCGAGACAAACTGTCACCGAGTGCTTAACAATAGTATCATAAACAACCGGAAAAGGTGGGCAACTGTCAAATTAATTAAAGAGTGAATTACACCTAGTTTGCTTGAGTTCCGCTCCAATCAACGTATGGGAACATTCGTGTATTATCGGCTTAGTCCAATTAGAATATTAATGTGTCGGAAAGCTAATAATGCATACCAATTGTACAATCGATGACACTGTTTTCCAAGGGAGCAATATTCATTGCACAATGTATTAGATTGAACAGAAGCACTTGGAAGAGAAACCAACCGATAATGGAAGTAACTTGACAGGTGCCGTCATTTAGCTAGTATAAATACGTACCGGTAGATTTTGGTGTGCATCTAGCTTGGTAGTTTACTCGAATTTGCAGGAGGGAAAAAAGTCGTTGAGAATTAGCTTTTAGATTGCGTACTGTAGCTCCTCAGGAACTTTAGCACCGTTTTTAATAAATCCACGTAAAGAAATTTCATTCGATTAACGCAGTAGTTTTTCACATATCAGGTCCATTGTTATATTACAAATTGAGCTGTTTCTTGCTGCACTACTTTATCTACCCCTGTTTACAATGCTTGTAATTCTGTGTCACGCAACCGATGATACTTATTCTGATAATTAAAGCAAAATGGCTGATATTTCAACAACAGCGGTACTATTTGACTGAACTCAACTTTGAGGATCTGTTTCTTATTAATATATAATAATATATAATTAAAAATGCAGCCCTCAACACTTTGTTATATTATAATACATTATATGCGTGTGTGACCCAAAAAGCTATGTCGTTGTTAATACTAATTATTAATTATAAATAAAGCATAATATTATGTGGATATGTGCATTTCTGTACAAAGTTTAATTAAACATAATACTTGTAGAACAAAAAAATATTTGGGGGCACCATTTTTCTAATAGCTGAATAGGTATTTGTGGCGGTTAAGTGTAATTTTACAGAACAATAGTTGTTTTAACTCGTAATATGAAATAATACTTAAAAGTTATATGTTACTAACTTTTACGAGAGGTGTTTGCAAAATGAGGATTTGCTTGGTTGCGAATTCTGCCACAAGTTGACTTGTATTACTCTCATAAAAGATTTTATTGCTGTAAATATATGCTGCTTTATTGTCATTATTATATTATCTTTAATATTATTATTATTTTCCTTGACATATAATATATATATATTTAAATTATAGTTGACGAGATGAAAGGTAATGTTATACTAAAATGGACTAGTGACAATTGGAGTAATACTTGATATGTAAGTGTGTGTCTGTTAAGTTAAGTTGCCTACCTAGCTGATATATAAATTATAAATCTCTTCGAAACTTAAAGAGCCAGACTTTGAAACATGAGAAAATCTTTCTATTCCCATGTTTCACGAGAAAATACATAATATTAATCATAGCTGATATCAATCTCATAAATTATATAGTACGTTGTAATTGTATAAAAATTGATGGCAAGTTGAAAAGAAATTATCTTTTTAAGTCACAGTAAAACAAATGTTTTTTGCAACTTTAGAAATCTACCAAAATATGCACGGGCCACTGCCTTGCCTCGTATCAAAAATGCTGTAAAAAATATTACAAAAATGCTTTACGGAAAAAATAAAAGAGAAAAATAAATATCCAAGGTATAAAATGCAATCAAAATTATTTCCATACGAATCTTTATTTCTCCCATTGATATAATAGTATGATATAATATAGCTATATATAAAATATAAAAGAATCGCACGTTTGCACATGCTCATTTCCGCCGCCTTCTCTCGAGGCAGTATTTATTACAGATCTGTTATCTATCCAACAATAAAGAGTTTTAACCGAGGAGCACTTTGCGCATCATGTTGTCGTTGGCTTGACCACTTCCCCCGACTTCTTCCACGTGGCTTTTATTGCCGACAATGCACTTGGACGAACACAGGTATTGCAACAGGGGGATGCGATACTTGCCGCAGAAGTCGACAAACTTGATATGCTCGACTCGGTTATCGAAAAACACTCCTGGAAATCGGAAACAATTCTCAACTTAATCTTAAATAAGAAGCACGTGGCATTGTCTGTGAATCCTACAACTAAGGCATATTATTCAATTAATCCAATTGAGTAATTTGATAACTTCATTCTAGTCACGTAACATTTCTTTGTAACTTGTTCTATAACCTTGATGAAAACTGTTGATACTTGGGGTAAAAATGCGGTATTCTGTGTTCACACTTGCCTTTGTCTTATCGGTACTGAAACATGGCCTGGCCGTGACTAGTTTGTAGTATACTGTACTTAACTGTAGGAACTTTTACTATAGGGCCTTATTTTACTATTTTGTATGTTACCGGTAATCACATTTTTTGCATTTATACCGACTTGTACACTACTTTTAGTTCCATCACTGACAGCAAGATCGCCATGTTGAGTTAGGCCGGGAAAGGCGAGTGTTAGTGAAGACGGAACACGTTAGAACCTCATTTATAAATTTCTAGTTTATACATTCGTTACATTTATAAGTTTCATTTTTTGATCTCACCCATATGCTATCCCTGTTGACTAGTTTCATTTAGTACCCGGTACTGGTACCCTGGAAAACCTACCAACGAGGTTCTAATGCAGTTTTACCATATTTTTCAATTTTGTTTGATCAACATTTCATATTGAATCTATATAGGGCCTAGATATTATACCCTAATTAATAATGCCATTATAAAAGTAGACCAAAATGCTAATGGGGACAATGTAAAAATTACGGGAGATTATCATTCAAAGTCGATTCACTTTCTAGACAATCTGGTGGCAACTTGTTGAAGTATATTCGCATTTGTATGATTGGAACTTTTTTGCTTGGGCATTTTTATTCATATACAATTTCATTTAGAATGGAAAGGGAGAGACTTAGGTGGTACGGGCATATGCGACGAATGGAAAAGGAGAGAATACCGAGAGCAATGTTCAAGATAGCAGAAAACAATGGAGCTGAGAGAAGAGTAGGAAGACCAAGAGAGAAGTGGCATAAGGGAGTAAGGTGTGGGGTAGTCAACCGAGGAGAAAAATGGAAGGAATTAAGTGCTAGATGAGAGATGGTGGGAAGATGGAGAACGGTGGAGGGAACTCGTAGGAAGAAAAGACGAAGCAGAGGATAGTAGTAACTTAGTGAAGAAGAGGAAGAAGAAGTCTGAACGGGCACGTACCAACTGATGAGAAGATTGACCTAGAAGAAGTGGTGGAAACACCCCCTGGCACAATCTAATTGGTTATCTGGGTTTTGAGAGATACCGGTATATATAAAATTTCAAAAAACTTATTGAATTCGTGCAACGAAAGAAATAACCGTGAAGCTAGAAAGCAGTGGTAAAATGAGTGGACGAGAAAGAGTCAATTTCAGATCTGGAAGTAAGTCAAATCAAGAAGTGTAAGCAGAGTAATAATCTTCAAACTACTATCCAACAATCTCATTTGATATTTGCTTTCTTGATGAAGTGTTATCATTGTATTGTCACTAAGTACATAATCAACAGTTGTTATAGTCATTAACTACAAAGGAGAAGAACTTAGATAAATTGGCTAATGTTTACTAAGCAAGAAAGTAATCACAGCAACAGGCGTAATTTTTTGGTTATCCAAATTAAATTCCCCATCTAATGTCACCCTTACACCTCAATTGATATCATTTTGGTGACAACATCTACAACGCTTTCATTCCATATATAGCATTTACGGTAATGCATTTACCAAAATGTTGAAACAAAGCGAAATCAGATCTTTTCAGCATATTGATGCCATTAAGAAAACATGATAGAACAACATCAAATGCATTGAAACAAGGTGCAATATTAGAAAAACATGGTTTGAAGCACTTTTAGATTTCATCACTTTTATAGCAATTGCTATTTTAAGTATTTTTACATGTCTCTATCTATCGCAGACCTTTGTCGGAAATACATCAATGCTGGTAATCATCTGATTAGAAATCCATTGTTAAAAAATAAAGTAGGCCTACGTAGCTATTATTAAATGGTTATCACATCAATCACTAGGCATGTGCAGGTATAGTGTTCAAGTCAATGAATGTACTCATATAGTTATTAATGTCAACATGACTGCACTTTGAATCAATACCACTGAACTAGTCTCATCAGGATTAAAGTTCATTTTTAGATTACGAACAAAGGAACTCTCGTACATTTGATTTCCTTGTTATCTGACAATAGACTATTAGGGCTCAACCAATGTACTCTACCTCGGATAAGGGGTCGTACATTTATTTTCAGACTCTTTAGGCTAATACGAAGTCTGTAAAATTCAATCTTAATCTACATTACCGGTATATTGCCGAGACCAGCTGTTGAATGTGCAAAAAATTAGGCCTAAAAACCCAAGTTGATATGGAAATTTGAAATATGTTCGAATAATTTATTGATTACTAAAATGGCTTTTTATCCACAACCAAATATGACACCACAATGTCTGACCCCTTATTGTCACACACAGAAAGAACCCCCCTCCTCTCTCCCACTCATAAAGAATGATGGAATTGAAATAAGACCCCAAATTACACCTACAGCAGCCATACCGTACGTATCAAAAAACTAATTGTGGAATTTATAAATTTATTGCTGTTACAGAAGAACGAATATGAATGAAAACTTGCATCGATTTATGAAAACTTTTACTATTGCCCGTTTTCCAGCCAAGTGAATCGTGACATCAGAAATTACAATCCGCTGCCTTACTAGTCTCATTATTTGTTTTGTTGTGAAGATTGCTTGTTTTTGAAAGAAACTTATAAATTGTTAAATTATTATGCATCAAATGAAATTGGAATTCATTTTGTACGTAGGCCCACCTTAATACGTATTTGTTAAACTCGCACGTTAGTGAGTGCTGTACTGTTGTATATGCTGTGTGGGTGCCACAGGAATTTACAATATTTGTATTTTTGAAGCAAAGAAATATTGGTTGAATTTTACTTTCTAGAACTTGACGAGCATCTTATCCTAAGAAAATCGTATGTGATATGAAAACTTGCAATGCTACATTAGCTGCAGGTAAAAATATACCTACTGGGTATCCATGTTTGTTTAAAAATTAATTGATACATTTTTGACAATATCAAATGCAATTTACAATAATATGCCTACACCTAGTTTTGCAATTTACGTTCAATATTATTTATCCTTTTTGAGGCCTATTTGTTGACATCGTCAGGATTTTATGTACGGTACCGGAAATCTCAACATTCATAACTTGGCCGAATATAAACAGCCCAAAAAATGAGATTGGGCATGATTAGTGGGTAGGCATTTACAGGAAAGCACCATTAGGCATGAAGAATTTACCCACCAAGCAATGGTGCATAAAATGAAGGTAAATGAAATTGTCATTTTAATCACCTTTACATCTCGGATTGACGCATGTGTGTGCACTGCCTAGGTATTCAATCAAGCTCTGCGGGATATCGCCGGGACCGTACGGGATGCTGTTGATCTTAACAGCTCTGCCTGCGTGTTCAAGCAAACTCGGAGGATTCAATGACATATTGCTTACAAAACGTACCACCAAGGGATTTTCACGAAGACTCAACTGCAACACAAGGATGTTATTGTAGTTAGAAATGTTCACATGGAAAATGCATAGCCTACAAAATAATCTAGAAATTGTTAAATTGCCATTATAAACAACACTTCAAAATTTAGAATGTGTCAGCTCAAACTGTATTTATAATTATTCAACTTAATTTTAATTCTAGCTTGGCTTTAGCCTAGTTTAAATGACAAATCCTATATTTGTACATTTGTATCAATCAAATGGAGAATAAATGAATAAAAATACATAAAAAAGTTTGTATCATCTATCTAGGATCTAGGACAACGCTATATATTTGGACCTACCCAGAGCTGAGCGGTACTGTTTTTGAGAACATTACGCTCGATGAATTTTTTCTGATCTCTAACTATTCAAATTTATGAAACCTCTTGAAAATCGCAAAAGGAAATGATCTAGGTAGACCAAAAATTAGAGCATAATTAATTAGCAGTTCTATACATCATCTGAAAATGTAGAGCTTCCCTATAAGACATACAAATTTTTGGAATTGAAATTGAAAGTACATACATACCTCCGTTAAACACTTGAGAGCAATAATGTCGGTTGGTAGCGTTCGCAATCTGTTTTTATGAAGTAGCAGCGATTTCAAGTTCTTGAGGTTTGCAATGGCAGCAGGTAAACTTTCAAGTAAGTTATCGCTGAGGACTAACGCTTGGAGATGTTTCAGGTTTCCGACAGACGCCGGTATTTCGGTAATACTATTACCACCAAGGCACAATATTTGAAGGCATGTCAATTTCCATATGTCCTTGGAAATATCAGCAAGACGGTTTCCTCCAAGGTAAAGATATTTCAAATTGGTCATTTCTAGGATTTGTTCAGGGAAGGAGGAAATGTTGTTTCCACTAAGGTTAAGTTCTCGAAGGTTGGTAAGTGAGCCGAGCGACTTTGGAAATGAATTTTCATCGAGCAGGTTATTTTTAAAAATTAAGCTTGTAAGTGGTAGTTCCGTTAAGACGTCGGGTATTCTTGTCAACGCGTTTGAGCTTATGTCCAGTACTTGGAGGTTAGTAAACATTCTCACGTTCAATGGCAAACAATTTAGTTGGTTGTGGTACACCAGTAGAGTTTCCACCTGCTCGGCAGATTTCTTTTCGGTATCGGCAAACTGAGCGACATTACAGAGCAGTGTGTCTGTATCTAGCATTAAATACGAATAATCTAATGTTCTGAGGCTTTCAGCGTCGCTACTGTCAGAAGTGTAATCTTCCATAATAACAAAGGAAGAATAATTAATCACAACCAAATTTAATGATATTTATAGCATCACCCAAGCCTGCATGCCAGCTGTAGGACCAGACTAGCCACTTCACTACGTACGATAAGAGAGAATAAAGTTCAGTCACACTATTTTATCTCTCGGTATTGATGTTATAATTTTACCCCTTCCTATTTTTATTATGCATAATAGGCCTATCACAATTTCATAACATTAAGCCTACAATTACTATGCAAAAAGCAACAAGTTGTTATGACAATGATGACGATCACGTCATTATCACATGTTGATTAAAAATAGTTCAAAATTATGCGTAAAGGGGCGCTAGAGACTACAGTACTGGCGTTAGACACTAGGTGGTGCTGACTGTAATCGAACTACGGCAGAGCACGAGCTCGGCGCGATGGCAACTTGCTTTTCAAACGAATACTTGGTGTTGTAGCGGCAGGTTGAAAAGTATTGTTTTCGGTGATATCATAAAGTATTTACTCTGTGGACGAAACTTTGCGTGTGCATCAAGTAAGAAGAAGAATTGGTGACAAGCACGCAAGCACCAGAGGACGTTTTAAAAGGTAAACACTTTAATGTTTAATATTATTTTCGATTTTTGGGGAATTTAGGTTCGAGTCTGAGCGATGAACGGCACGGTGTCGTTCCAAAAAATTATGAACCAATTATATCTGCATTATGATTGCTTGATGATAATTATATGGAACTTCTCATTACTTTACATTGTAAGCATTTTGAATTACTGTTATAATAGTTGAATGGAGCGAAGTGACAAGGGTCTAAAATATAAAAATAGACCGCCACTTGAGTGGAACCAATTGAACTTGTTGATCTTTTTAGACAGGTCCGTTTTGGTGACACATTAAAATCAAAAAGGCCGACACAGAAACTGATATTTTACTAGCATTATAAAGATTTGTTTAAATATTATTTTTAATTTAGAGTTATGAAGATTTTATATTATGAAATGAAAAATGGATTATTATCGTCATAGCTTGGTTCTGTAAATTAACCACTCGAAAATTTTAATGATTACATACTAAAAAAGATTGAGCTACAAATGTGATTTTAGTGTGTACGCATAACAAAGAGTTTAAAAGTTATTATATTACTTATCATAGGGTTTCAATGAAGAGGTTTTTTGTAGGGGATAGCAGTATAAGGCACAAATCACAACGTTGCTATCGTCAAATGTTATATTATGTATAGATATATCATTTCTTTCTTTCAGTATTTCCCAGAAGTAGAACTGTCACTCAGATATAATAATAATCGTCACCCAATTATACATATTTTTGAAGAAAAATATCAAGTATTTAAACAGCCCTCAAAGTGTAAAATTTTGGCGAACCAAAATAATGTGAAGACTTCAACAAATGTTTTTCACGAGTTTTAATCTTTTTAAAATCTCATCCCCCAAGTAACAAAAATAACAAACCAATAAAATCTCAGTGATTTTTGTGTAAAAACCTGAATAACCATACCCGCGATTTGTCGACAGAGAAAAGATTCAAAAATAGCATTTCCTTATTATTTGCTGATTGAAACATTAGCCGTCGTCGAATGAAGACGTTAGCATAGAACCTCCCTTTTGTTCACCAGTGGCAGTGCAGTAACTGAGCCAACATCTTACTAGGCGGTCCTTTGTATAATTACATTATATACCTGTATTCTCATTAACTGACAGGTAGAATACCCTTACTCACTCTCTCTCCCACTCTCTTTCTCTCTCTCTGAAATGTCTCAACTTCATTTCTAAAGCCGACGTAAAATAACTCAATATAATAATGCTTTGAAAGACAAAGCCACCCACCCGGATTAAGGGGCTTAATTCTATTCACTACCCTAGTATTAACTGAGGAATTATCAAATGTCCAACTTGCCCAACCCTTAAAGTTTAGACCACACCTAAAGCTTTTGTCGAGATTGATTCTCTTCTTCTACTAGTGCTTATTATATAAACGCCATTCAATTCAATATCTTCAATTAATATTTTAGATGTTTCCGACTAGTTTCTGCCTTGTTGATTTGTGATAAAGATCGCTTGAAGAAACTCCCTACTGATATTACTGCCCCCTTACCCCTTACCCCGCCGCCACATCTACCATCCCTAACCGCTGACAGATAAGGAACTACCCCAAAGGCTGCATGACTGCTGACGCTCTTTGATATTTCCTAATTATATACTATTGTCCGCGAGATGAAAGGGATCGAATACCTTGGCATCAGCATCCAATAACCCAACAACCATACACAACATACCCGTGTGTTTATAATATGTCTTTGTTTTAGAGTTTAGACCACACGTATGCAGCACTGTGAACGCTTTGCACTTGTCGCTTTATACAGATGAACTAAATGAACAAATGTTTCGGTTTAACTCTTGTGCGATTTATGAGATTATGATATGTGGAGAACACTACACATTTTTAGGATTTTCTAGAATTCTTTTCTCTTTTGGTTAGTTATGTTAATCTTTTATAATTCAATTCCGATTTCATAAAAGTGAAAACCATTTTTTTCAAAAACTTAATAAATATAAACAAGGAAGAGAAGAATTTCATTTTGAGGAATTTTTGCCAATCCTTCCATCCTGAACGTTCCATCTACATTTTTCCAACCTTGAATACTTTTCCAATAAGAATTGCAATTTTACTACATTCAACTAAA
Organism: Brachyptera putata; assembly: GCA_907164805.1. Classification (NCBI taxonomy): domain Eukaryota; kingdom Metazoa; phylum Arthropoda; class Insecta; order Plecoptera; family Taeniopterygidae; genus Brachyptera; species Brachyptera putata. Next base: position 25,741,403 of record OU015467.1, on the reverse strand, counting down.
AAATGTGAAGTTTGTATATTTGTATTCTTGAAAGAAGGGGGCGGTTGTCTCCTTATCCCACACAATGCTTCTGTGTTGGACAATGCTTTGGTGGATACAAGTATACTAATATAATCTTACGTCCCCAATTAATACATCACTCGTTTCAAAGTCGTTTGTATGAACCTAGAGAAGAAATAATAGGGTATTTAAAATCATAATGACTGATGTTTGAAAATTGTTAATATAAAAGTTCCTGGGAATTAGTTACTTGTATACGCCACACTAATGCACCACTGCAATATCATCCAATATTCAACTGTCTATTTTACAAAACTTCTCAAACATACCTGTAACAGATATATCTTATAAAATATGAAACAATAATGACTTTTTTCACTTCTTCGTTCTTACATTTCTGAAGTCATTCTGACTTCTGACCTTATCATTTCACTCCTCTACCAGCACTTCCATCTGTCTTAGGCCCAACGCACCTTAGCACTCACCCTGAATATTAAAGCACCCTTAGCAGCAACATTACGAAGCTACCATTACTGGAAGTGACTGGAGGCTTAGGCTACTATCATGAATATTTTCCCATGTCGGAAGTTTATAATGATGGAAAAGACGATAACTTTGTTACCGGTTTTCTGTTAGAATAATTAGGAGTATACGCAAGATTGCATACACGTTAGGCGTAAATTATAATTAATAGAGGTTAAAATGGGTTTATGTCAGATTAAAACGATTACGAGGCATACTGTGTATATGTGTTGCGTGTTGCCTATAGAGAGTTGTTTTATCGGGTCGACACTTGAGAGCTTGATGAAAAGTTTGATTGTGTATAGGGCCTCTTCTAATTAAGGCGCAGTTTTAAGTGAATTGAAACACCGAAGAATTTTATCTATCTTATTTTGGATTTTAAGATGTAATACTAGTTGTGAAATGTGAGCGAATATCAATAGACGTACTTGACCAAAAATCGTATTTGTAACTTCGATGTTCAACAATAAAAATTCAATACATTCCTTGACACTATAAGACATTATTTCCAAAATCCCAATTATTTGGTCAAGACTCGGTTTCTTAGTAGTTCGTTAAAAGTTGGTTGCTGCTTTTAACTGCTCTATCCCTTGCTCTCCCTTGATTATCACTCTACTTTTGTGTTATTGTATTTACTAATCAGTCGTTTAGCCTAACGTAGTCTTTAACTATAACTATGAAATCCAACTCAATGACAATATCGTACGGAACGGGGCACCACAAGGGCGATCTCCCGACGAACTAATAACTAAATCATACCCATAATGTACAGCTCATTTCAAAAAACTTTTTATCAAGTAAAATATTTAATGAAAGTTAGATAAAACGTATAAAACCAACGCGAAAAAAATTAGTAATAACTTATCTGTTTTCACCACTCTGTTGTCATTCTACCGAATTCATATTTTATTCAAACCTTGTTTTATAACTTTGTTCTGTTTATCGACATTCACATTTGAATTATTGATTCAAGCAAACTGTTTTAGTCACTTTTATTCAGTAATTTGTAACTGAAAAAAAACATGATCCATCTACCAGTTTTACACATCATTGCGTAATTTATTATATGCGTGAATTAATTTCTGAAATTAATTTCGAATTAATGACATTCAAAATTTCCTGCGGGGCTGGCTGTTTCTCAGATGATTGTTAGAGAGAGAAAGCATGCTTGATGCATGATCCTTCATAGAGGAAAGATAACACTTCAAGACATGTCACGCAAATTTAAAATACAATTTAACCCTAATTTACACCTTCTATTTTTTCTCCGCACCCATTTAACTCTTCACCATCTAGTATAATACACACATCGCTAGAAAGCGCTACAAGCGTACTGTATTGTGGGTTGTAATTGACTATCGGTCAGACCGTAGCCCGAGCCTGTAGTGGTCTGGATAGGTACTTATAGCAGATGTAGGTGGGGGGGAATAGAGGTGTGCACTGAATGGTATTGACATTCATGGGGACAGATATGGTAGTGTACGTATACATCATCCATCCATGATAAACAAATTGTTAACAATGAGAACTTGGGTCTAAACACGAGTTCTAGAAGTTACAAGATAAAATTAGTTTATTACCTTAGTTAATATTAGTTAGTAGCTAGTCAGCTTACTCGAAAGTATTAAGTTTAGCTTCGTTAGTGCCAACAAACGAGGTATGATTCAAGATTATGAAAACGTACACCCTTCTCAAGCTACAAGAATTCGCAATAGCAGTGTCTTATTGCTTATTGTTCTCTGACTTATTTCTGGCCAATTAAAGTAAGGATTACATGTAACTCAGTTAGGTTGTCCCTTAGAGTTCGCGTGGGGCGCGTGGGTTCGAATTCCGGATTAAGCGTGGGTGTTTTTAAACACGATACAAACATCTTTCATTCATTCATCCGACTAGAATTATTATAACCTAGATGCTAGATGTATATGTGGTAATTAAACAAAAAACAAAACTCAATTCAAAGTTTTAGTACCTTGGGGTTTATCAAACTCCGCATCTAATATGTATTATATTCATGTATTTCATGACCTGACGAACTGACCGTACTACTTGGAGAAGTATGATATTGTAAAGGTCACAGCCACTGGGCTTCTATATTAATTGGTGCGCGAGGGACTATTCCGAAGTTCGTTCAAGATTAATCAAGTGTGGTAAAGAGGTATTTTTTATTTATTGTTATCAATTTTTTTACCTATGGTACACTTAACAGTTGAAAAAATCCACAAAGTCTCCCAGGAAGACTCAACTGTGGGAGAAAAAAGAATATTAATTTTTATTTTTATATTGGATTTATGGAAGATTACATGCAACAAATACACCAATAATAAACGATATAATTATAAGCGTGAACCGAAATCAATCATATTTCCAAGAAATCATAGTCAAAATCAGCATAATTGTTTTTTCATTCTTATCGTCATCGTCCAAGTTTCTGATTCAAGTCTCATGCAAAGTGCTTATAAAATTGGAGAAATTCATCTTTACTATTTTTTTCCATTTTCACGAACCAGTGCCATTGAATAGAAAATATATCAACTCCAAAACAATTTTATTATGTTTAATTGATATGCCATTATATTTTTGTGAATTCAATCAGTTTCAAGATATTACGTCAATGAATTACATCACATTCACGTATTATTTTAAAACTGATTGAATTTACATATTGAAACTGATTGAAATATAATGCCATATTAATTGATAACATACAATTATCTTAGAGTTGGTATACTTTTTATTCAATGATACTGGTTCGCGAACATAGAAAAAAATAGTTAAGTTGAATTGTTCTATTTTTTTAATCCCATGCATGGACCCCCTTAGCCTTCCTTTATTATAAAATATGTATTCATTCTTCCATCATTAAAACAATTATTTGTAATTGATTTTCATATTCAGGTTCCATTTTGATCCATTTATAATTGTGTTATTATTCCCTATAATTGGGCAATCCAAGACGCACGAGGGCAGAGAATGATATCAAAAAGGATTGATATTCTATAAGCCTATATATAATTTACAATGTTGCTCCATATTTTTTCACATTCTGGTTACTTTCATCTCTGCCAACATCACAGTACGTCACACTTCTAAAAATTAATAATTCAAATGAGCGGTCTCAGAATTTCTTTCAGTTAACTTGTTTAAATATGAAAGGGAAATTATACGAGTAGGATTTATTTAACTGGACACCAAGGGCGTGCCATCAATCATGAAACTGATGTAAACACGGTTTGTGAAGATAATTTCTCCAGAAAGGTGGATTAAAATTGGATTAATTATTTTATGGAAGTGAGCGCTAATGTGATTATGTGAACTCAGAGAACGTTTGTTATGGGTAGCCAACTTCTGAAGGTGTAGTCACAGAATTACGTTGTAAACTGTCATGGAATTATCACGAATATGAGTTGTGACTGTTTTGATCGCTTGGACTAATTTACTTTGAAATCTCATTACTCGCTTCTCGAATATATACATGTATGGTCGAGACTTATCTTTTATGACATGGCTAAAACATCCCATATATATATTTATGAATATATAGGCTCATATATATGTATATATATATATATATATATATATATATATATATATATATATATATATATATATATATATATATATATATATATCCAATAGTTTCCGACCTGTGGAATGATAAACGCAGAATACAGTTTTATGAAAGGTGGGAGGAGCTTTAATATAGGCCTACGCAATTCGATTAATTTCTATAAATAAAGTTTATAAGCCTAACAAGAATAACTTGTACTCACGAAAGAAGAAGTTCGTATACCAAATAAATAATTATCAAAACTTGAGTAATGTCATACAATAAATAATTCATGGTATCATGTCATAATCTATGTAACTTTAAGGATATAAAGCTTATAAAAGACGCAGCTGCGTTTCTTATTGTAAACCTCGTTCTGAAAAATCATAGTACCCTAAAAAATACCACTGTACCGTGATATTTGGGTATTGGCAAACGACCCTCTACTTTCGTGGATAGCAGTATATCTATGGATTTATTAGTAAAAACCATAGCCTTCCTTATTCAGTTCTATTATAGGAATCCAATTTGAAATGAATTTATTATCTAATAAAGAAGGCTGTGACACAAACCCTTCCTTTTCTATAGCTGTGATAGGAACAGAAAGTCGGTATAAAATGAATTTATTGTTTTTGGGCTCGAAAACAAAAGACAAAATAAGCCCACATAATTTTTGATAGCAATGTTCGCTCCACCCATTCAACAATACGTATTATAACATCAATTTGATTATCAAACTGGCAGTGAGTCACCCTAAAATGACAAATTGTCCTTTTACCCATGTGACGTGTGGCAAGGGAAATATTGCTGACTGAAGACTGAAGTCTCACTTTTATAGATTTTCTGTTCGTTTTTCTCATTCGGGCGACACCTGCCATTAATATCTAATATCACTTAGTGATTCGCATACAGCTAGCTAGTGAAAAAAGTAAAAAACAAAACATTTTTACATAATTCCTGTATCATGCGACGCGACGACTGTGTTGCACCCGGCAATAAATGACATTAATTTCATTAGACATGGTGATGTGTGTGAGGAGGGGGGGGGGGGGGGGAGTGGGAGTTATAATGTGTATATAACATAACCATGGTTACCACCAAACAATAGGAGTATGCATGGTATATAAGAGGTTATAAAGACAGCCGTATCCGGATAAAAACTGCTTGCCTTTATAAGTTGTAGAGTAGAAGAGAGACTTGAAACTTTTAGAAACACTTTGGAACAATAGACTTCTTCTACGGGGCTTTGTGGTTTTAATCAAAATCATAAAGCAGAGATAATATTGCTCGAACTATTTATATGTAAATGATGCCTCTTTGAAAACTTACAAACATGTAAGAAAGTAGATCAGAGAAAACTTGGTGGCTTATACGTAGTACACACACACCCACACACACACATATATGTATATATATATATATATATATATATATATATATATATATATATATATATATATATATATATATATATATGTTTCTATTCAAAATTGATTTATATATATATATATATATATATATATAGGCCTATATATATAGTCCTATATATGTGTTCGAATAAATCCATGGTCAAGATTCACAATGAAATTATTTATAGATATAAACCAACACGAAAGAAAAAAAAACTCAAATTATGTGTTTTATAGATACATAGATATTGAATTGTATTATATTGAAGAGAATGAAGAGTATTCATAATAATCTTCACAATTCATATATTTCAAATTCAATTGAAGCAGTGGACAATCTTTGTTTATTTTCCTGCTGATAAATGAGCAAGTGTATGGTACAGATTTGTCACACAATAACTTTGTTCATGACAAAACCCATGTAAAACATTAACTAATTAATTTGTCATACACGCCTATTATTGTAGTAAAGTGATAAAACAAACATTGTAATAACATTTTGTACATTTTGTTTCCACTCACGAAACGTTTGCATAGCGCGTGCACAAATATTGGATTTCCATCAAGTGCGAATTATGTCTCATTTGTTTCCGTTCCAAAAATGGTTCAATTTTATCAAATCGACCATTTATTTATTATTGATGTTATAGGCCTAAGTATAGACAATAAAGGGTTGATTTATCTGTATCTGTCACTCGTTTGGTCCCATTTCAAAATAACATATTCGTTCTCTATACAACGGATCGACGCTCTATAACCAGGTCGTTAACGCGCCGTTAAACTCTAGTATTCATTCATTATTTCGGTCAATATTGTCTACATTGACATAGATTTTAATGATGATATATCTCACCTCCCTTCGAATTGACCAATCTGTCGCAACTGGCTGATAGAGACGCGTATGTACACGCAGGCACGCACGTGCGTGCGATGGACGAATCAATGCGTGTCACTGTTATAATATTAATATGATTATTACTGTGAGTGACATGTACTCGTTCTGCCACCGAGTCTGAAAGTGCATGTATATTTGTATTTACGAAAAAGAAGGTTCCGAGCGACCGTTCTCTCTATCCTGTACCATCAGCGATTGGGTGGTTCGCTGACTTCGTTAGTTCAGCTTTCGTGCATAGACAAAGGGTGCGGTATAAAGTATATATAGGAGTAGATGATGACACTATCCGGTTAAATCACAACAAATTAATATCAAATTATGATAAAATATACTTTATTCATTTTATGGTTTCATATGAGAATTTTAATAAGCAATACATCTTTTTCTCAAGATATAATTATAGTAGAAAATGTAATTATTGACAACTCGGCAATATTAAAGTCATTAGAACGTATATAAACCACAATATTGAAGTCAATATTGGATCAAAACGTATAAACTATATTATTGAATTCAATATTGATGAACATATTATCAATTTAAAAAAGGAGTGATATGCTCACAAGGATTTTTTTCGGGTTCGGTTTTTCTTCGAATCTCTTCATTAAATTCATACTAAAGAGGTTTTGTTCAGATTTTTAAAGAACATTCCATTGTACGTATGATATATACATAATGTAGACAATCATTTCTTCATAAAATATATGAATTGTAATTCTCCGGGTTCAAGTTCAATGACCATACAACGTGAATCCATATTTAGATCTATTTGCATGAAATATATTTCCCAAACACCATTTTCAGAGTATACAATTCTGTATTTATTGCAATTGTGAAAATAAAAAGTATACGGTATTGTATTGTCATCGGCATGCATGGCAGCCTGTTGCATGAATTATTGAATCAATCCGTTCTGTATGCAAACCACATTAATAGTGTGAATTATTTACGAGGCATGGACTATCATCTATAAAACATATATGATCATAGTCGTTTGCTACTTTTGAGTTTATTCTTTTTATGTAAATATTTTAGTTGACGAAGTCGATAATTTGAAGGAGACGATAAATTACCATTGATATGTTGTTGGGTAGCACTGTTACGACCGTGTGTAGATATTAATGTGACGTCACAGAAAAACCAAGTGATTACAATCAATCGAAGTGGAAAATATAATAATTGAGTGTATAAGTTCAATTGTGTTTCAATAAGCTTTCATACTTCTTATTTTTGTATTCATAGTTGCCTCCAATTTATAAATCAAATTTACATTTTCTTAATCACCTTTTTGCATAAATCCAAAATTAAAATTAAAAATATACAGATTATCATATTCCTTTTTCTTCCACAGTTAAGTCTTCTTTGGAGACTTTTTGGAGTTGTTTGACTGTTAATTGTATATATGTAAAAAATGATGACAGTAAAAAATTGAGTATGAAACAATTCCAGTATCGTCCGCAAAAAAATCACTTCTGTGTTTTATAACTTATGGCCATGTAAAAGACTTTTATAAAATATGTTTAGTAAAGTAAAGAGTGGTTTGAGGTGGATTCGAATCCTATAGCACCTTCGCATCGGAGGTACATGTTTAACCACTGAGCTGCGGCTTGGTTGAAACAAAATTTCATTTACGTCATCACTTTGGTTTCCCGACTACGTCTTAGTGACGTCATTTCTAGTCACACACGGTCGGAATAGAGGCAACATGCTATCTGAGAGGCGGTCAGGTTTATAGCTACAGCAAATGTTTGGGGGTTCTTCAGTTTGATAATATGATAATATATTCATAATATTCTGTAGTATTATCGTATTACTACTGTAGTATAATATTTATTAATATTATTTTCAAAAGTAGAAGAGATTTTTCAGGTTTTTGAGACTAATAAAGAAAATGATCAATCAAAATATTCAGTTCGAATGTTACAGAACATATAACATCCTCTACATTTCATTTATTTCAAAGAACGATTGTGTCTCTTGGTATGGATTGGTGAGGAAACTCATAAAATTCACAAATAAGAAGACGACATTTCAATTAAAATGAATCAACAAATGAAACAAAAATTGTCCCTTTAACAGTCCTACAATCTGCAGCCTTTTATAATTATTCATTCAATTATGATTTTTCATTCATTATATATAGTTATATGAAGAGCATAGCTCAGTCAACTAAGGCACCGTTTTAGAGCCCCGAAGTGATGACAAGCGAAATGTCTTTTACAAAAATCTATATCTTCATAGTTATATTATTACCTGCTCATGCGTCTCATGGGGTCTTTGAGCGTACAATAATCATTAGTTATATTCACACGTTAGTATAAATATGCATCAATAATTCAAAAATAATATATTTGTTTCTGCTACAAAAAATTAACCACATAAGTCGAAGCTTTTTAAACATTAAACTGATCGTAAAGAAGGCTAATAGAAATTCTTCAGAGAAGAGCCATAAGCTATAATTTATGAATAATAAAATGAATGCATTCAAATGATAATCACATAGCAAATCTCTTTCCTTGCTCTGAATCGAATAAATATGCACATCAAAACACAAAATAATATATAAAAACATAGTAAGTGGTAGTTATAAGTGGTGCGATCACCCTTGTGGTGCCCTTTCCGAACTATCATGTTCCGCGTCATGATAAAGGAAGCAACGACTTTGGCTCACGTTCGCGATATTAAAATATATTCTAATATAATTGAATTCGTCGAACATTATTCTTGCTTTTGATTCTATATTAAGAGTCCTGAGGAGTCGATGTCACGGAATCTCAGTTTTTTGTTCATAGATTTTAAACGGTATGAGATATCAAAATTCTAATCAAGAGCAAACACATGATATTTTCAATACCTTCCAGGTGGTGTAAGTAATAGCTATTTATCCGTCATATCGCATAATTATCTCTCGTATATAGCTAAAAAAAAAATTCAACCGTATTCGCGTGACAATTAGGCCTATATGTGGTATGAGGTTTAAATAGTTATTACATACACCACCAAGAAGGTATTGAAAATATCTGCCTTTCCTCTCGATCAGAATTTCGATATCTCATACCATTCAAAAGTTATCACAAAAAACTGATATTCTGCTAAATTGACTTCCATGGACTCTTAATATAAAATTATATCAAGAATATTGTTCTCTGAACTTTGTTGTTCATAAACATAGCTAAATCAACACGACAAAACGCTAGGTTTTATAAGTAAAAGTATCTCTCACTGTGAGTTAGTTGACTGATGTTGACTGTTTAGTATTCGTGCTGCATGCATTGTAAAGTTCTCATGATACGGTCACAACTCAGCTCCTCGTATATTCAACGTGAGTGGAGGTGCCGGGTTCTTAATTACACTAACCGTATAATTAATTGTTGTTGAAATGTTCATTTCCTCGATGCTAATTCGTAATCTACACAACAGAAACAGTGAATTGTGTTCCTTTTCTTAACGTTTTCCACGTTTAGATTACTCGGTTAGGTATTACTCACGGCGACCAAATGCAATTAGGCTATCTTGCGCATTTTATGATAACATGAAACTGAAACTTAATCGTATGTCATCAGTCAGTTAGTTATAACTCTAGGAAAATATACTCGTTAAGTGCTTAACTTGTTGTACGCCTACATCGTAGTTCATTTCCATAATAAAAACCACGAGGGATGAATGTGCAGATCGTACCGATGGATGGGCAAGAGTGTTCCAGATCTGTGCAATCAGCTATACTTGAAACCAAAAAGTGTGATTTTTCAGCCATACACAGTACACTCGTTTGTTCTATATGATTGCGCTACTCGTTCAAATCGTGTGCTCTATAGCCAATTAATGGCCATTTTTGAGAATCAGCATCTCAAAGTTTCTAAAACCCCCATAAAGATTAGGCTGTGGACGGGAATATTTTAGAAATAGAATTTCTTCGAAAAAATTGACATTTTCACTGACTGTAACCAATGATACACATTATAACAAATTTTCATGGAATCCGGATCAGCCGTTTTGAAGAAAATGATTCATTAAATGATTTTTATTCATTGAATAGATCGAAATGAAGAACCATGTTGCCGAGATTCACGGCTTTCTAGGTTCGATAGTTACCGATTTTTTATGAGTCAAGGCGTGTAGAGTTTTCGACTATATATATATATATATATATATATATATATATATATATATATATATATATATATATATATATATATATATTTTATTGCTGCTTAACGAATCTACCAACAGCTAGATTATACGGGGATACGAAAGAGCGGGTGGTAATGCAACTATGAAGTGATGATAGGTGAAAGGACGTTTACATAAACCCATGCCTCATGCGGGACTCGAACCCACGCCCAACGGTCACTTCAGTCTTTGAAGCGTGCAACAGCTGACTGAACTAAATGAGGGCGGTGACTACATTTTATATAAATATCTCGCTCATCGTACAACGCATACGGTGCGTTCGCTTGGTTGTAGAGAAATTCGCTGCAACTTCAAAAATTAAAAACTTTTGAAACGTATGTTTATAATCGTATTAATATCGTCCTGAATAATCATTGGCCACAGCTAGACGGTGATATTTGCGTGTGAAATGTTGTTAAACGACCTCTTACCCTGGTGGACATTTTTTATCAAACGAAAAGATCGTGGCATTTCCATATTAAAACCATATAAGTTACTCTATACATTAATTAAGACTTTAAAAGTGAGCAAAAATTAATTTAGTGAAATAGGTCACATCAGTTTTTTCGACAATAACTTTGAAACTTTTAACTACATAAAAATTCTAATTTGTGAGCAGCACAGATGCCATATTTACTAGGTTTCAATTAGTGGGCATGAAAACCATCAATACGAAATCAATAAGAATATTAAATACCCAGTGTATGAAGACTGAAATTGCATGCCTTACGTAATTACATACTTGTATACTAATGAGAAGAAAATATTCTGTGATATTGTGAAATATTAATTAAAATGACCTATTTATCATAATTACATATTATATTCCATTTTCAATCCGTTTCTCAGAAATAACAATCAGAATTGGATCTACGATTTCATTAAAATGATAATTTAATCAATTCAAACTAGCAAAATAAAATTGAAATAAAAAAATCGATACATTTTATTCACGCCCTTTGGTCATTTTATTGTCGATTCCCATATCGCATACTGATCGTGTACAAAGTAATAGATCCGGATCATGAAATCATGATCCACGTAAACATTCCTATATCGACCATCCCCCCCTCCCCCCTCCCCTAACCACCAACACCAACCCATGCACGACTGTGTCGATCCCCCTACAGCCAACACTGACCGCGTCATGCATAGACAGTTCGTGCATGAAGCTTATCGCTAACCAAAACATCATTCAGGAATACATATTTTATTATTCATAGGTTAATTGATATAATCAAGCCATAGACACATGCATTGATTCAACAAGCTATGTCGTATTACGTTATAATGATGTGATGTGGAGAAGAAGTAGTTATATCGTTTCTGTGGTAACTGTGGTACTTTGAGGTTCTCGTACTTTGAGGTCGAGATTTACTATTACTAGCACAGCTACATCCAGGGTCGTGTCAAGACATTTTGCGGTCCTAGGCCCTACAATTTTCGTCGCTCCCAGGATTTTATATCCCCCCATTTACATACAAGGAATTTACCATCAGATACGTAGATTTTAATGGCCCAAGTATTTTTTGAGAATTGTTTTTCAATATACTCTCTTTAGAAATCTCACGATACAAATCTAAAATAAATAATAATTTATTAGATATGTTTATATGTATTTTTTCAATTCAATAGGCTGTTGAAAATTTAGTGCCCCTTGATTATTTGGCGCCCAGGCCTGGACCTCGTGGGTCTGTGCCTTTATACGGCTCTGGCTACATCTTTGAAAAGGTTTAAATGTTTAAAGGACACCACAATCCTGAAACTATAGTTTTTAATGAATAATGACAATATTTATAATTTTAGAGAAAACTAAAAATCATCTCAATTTCGGGAATTATAATAAATTTTCTTGTCCTCCATGGCAGAGACTATGAATCATGACGTAGGTATCACCGATTCTCTAAAGAAACATAAACAGAATCGAGTAGTGTCTACGTCACAACTCACAAAAAAGGGCCATGGTCCTGGAGGACAAATAAATATTTCATAATTTCTGAATTAGAGTTCATAATTTCTAGTTTTCTCTAAAATAGGGAAATGAAAATGTCACCATTAATCGTTGAATATAGTTTCAGGGTTGTGGTGTCCTTCAGGGTTCTCTATTGGTACCGAAGATTATCAAGTTGGTCGGCCATGATCATCTCTAGTGAACACATATATAATATTTACGAATGAGTTTTGATTTTATTCTATACATTAGTCACATGGTGACTTGTCGTTTTCGAGTCCATGGAATTTGAATAATTAATTTTGTTGGGTTGGTGGAACGTTATGCGTCCCTAATGATGCATCAAACAATGCTGAATTAATAACTAAACAATCAGTGGAGTATTGCATTCAATATAGAAACACTTTTGTTTGTGGTTTTATTGGTTCATTATTATCACCACGCATATTTGGGTAAATTAGCGTAATGCCTAGCTGGCATTGTGTTATTTATTCGGATTGTTTGTTATTATACGTACACATACTGGATATATATTTGCGTAAAACCCCAATTGTCTGTCGTATTTACCTTATCCACAAAAACATTAATATATTATACAGTTTATATTATAACTGAGTATTTTGTGATAGCTGAGTCGACCAAAAACCATATCTGATTTCTCGTGAGATGGAACGACCTCCATTCGAATATAACATTTATAACCGCAACCAACGTTAGCTAGTAATGGATTTCTTCAACGACAGGAAATTAGTTTCGGATTCAGAGAAACTTTTAAATATATGTAAAATTGTATATATATATATATATATATATATATATATATATATATATATATATATATATATATATATATATATGTATACATATCTACATCTTTTCATACTATAGCTGGAATAATTCAACGAGTCAAAGTAAATACTTCTCTTGTAAACTTCTCGTGTCTGTAAATTTGACGGTATTACTTTTTGCATTTTGTATGTTTAGACAACATGAACTTGTGTGAATATGTGGATATACTACACATACACTTTAATCCACGAAAGATGGAGAAGGGACTCACCCCCGTGCACGCGCAATGAATGGGGGATGATTGATTGGGATCTTTCTTCTTTCGTGAAGACAAGTAAATGAGACACTGCTTTGAAATCTCAATCCAGACGGAGACCTGGTTTTGATCCCGCTGTAAGCTTGTGTTTTTTTTTTTTTGAAATTGCGTCCTCTCACTTATTATCACTTCATCGTTTCATTATCACCCACTCATTTGTCACTCGCATCCCTAACCTAGTGGCTAGTGGCGAGTGGTGGACAATTTGCTAGACTAGGTTCTAACATAACTTAATCCAACCTCAATTTGCCTGGAAAATTACTTTCCCGTTGGCAAAGAAAATGACAGCGAGAGAGAGAGAGAGAGAGAGAGAGAGAGAGAACACATTGTGGTCAATACCCGTGGTCCATTTGTTTTCATTAACGAATTAAAAGGTGGTTTCCTGCTGATCTATCTAGTGCCATATAGCGCCGTCATATTCGTCCTGGCGCTATAGTCAGTCATGTCAAGTAGCTGTCAACAGTCATAATAAAATAGACCTATTACTCTTGTTTTACTACAAGTACACAGACATGCGATAGAGAGGGCAGTCAGGGCGCGGCGCTTTCTAAATACCAAACAAATTACAAAATACACATTTGCATTTCATTAACTTTATAAAAAAATATATTACTCGTGGAACAACATTAATGGAATCGAAATAGTGCATATACAAATTACAAAGTGGTTGAAATGAATCAGATAAAATAGCAAATGATTCTGGAAATAAGTTTTTCAAGATCATCTTGTGAAATGTAATAATATCTCCTATGATGAATAGAAATACTGTCTGAAATAACAAATAAATTATTAATTATTAAAAATTTTAATCCTATATCTATATACTCTTAAAATTTATCGATAGTTTTCAATGTTTTTACTCGTGACTATTAAAAAATAGGAAAACAAAATCCACAATTTTTGGAGTATCAAATACCGGTACCCTAAAATTGAAACTTAATATATCAACACTTTGGTAACGCGTAGAGACCACATGGAGAGAAAGGTTAAGACATTTAAGTTGACATTCCATTATTTTAATTCGTTTCATATCTGTTGTTGAGGGGGAGCAAAGGAAGGGGAGAGGGGGATGAGAATCTTTTTGTTAAGATGACTTTGATGAGTCACAACGCCGTGAAGAATCTGTTACAACGTAGACATAATCACAAGGAATCTGAACACATTAGACGTGAGAAGAGGTTTAGTTTCAATAGTACCACCTTGATAGCTATACCATCTAGACGTTCAATCAGAAAATACAGCTGAAGGTAAACTGAAAGTAAGTTTGTTCTATGCTGAAACTTGTCTTGCTTTGTAAAGATCTCGATTGAAACTGCATGGCAATAAAAGTAGCTGTTTGGTTTATTAGCAGACGTGCACGAGTTATCGGATTCTTTTTTTTTTAGCAACATCGAAAAACTTGATACAAAGTCATTACTCCCAATTAGGGTTGAGAATGACAAGGTTCGGACGGTCTGGGCACCATGAGGACGAATTTGTATTACGCCAATTATTTAAATAAAATTTCAACAATTACATAAATATATTATTTATTCAAATAATAATTAATTATAAATGCAAAGAACTTAATAAAAAACGTTATAACTATTACGTTCGGGAATAATGAACAAGCCAATTTTTAAATTTTTGATTTAAAAAAAATGAACAAATTAAGTCACTTTTCCCCCTACACATATGTGTAGGGGAGAAGAGTCGTTAATCTTCTTCGTTTCTCTTTTGTATTCTTTCCCTTCCAAATCTTCCTTTCTCACCAATATCTTAGTCGAATGTTATGTGACTGTCTTTGATGTATTGTCTTCTTTTGTCTGCAATACCAACAAATGTCTTCCGTTGCTACTTACTCAATATACCCACTTATATATAAACCAACTCGAAGGTTTTGTTCAGATTATAATGAATATATCTACAATTCAAAGATCTTATGAAACTAACAACAAATCGGCATACACATATTGGAACATTTCAATTTTACTTCATTTTTTTATAGTTCTGTATCTAAATAGGTCTATTTTGTCATTTTCTTGGAATATTGATGAAAACACTATAATAGCGTGGTTTTAGCTCACACATTCTATCAATCCTGAGGCGTTTTGTTCGCTTTGAAGTTTCTAACAAACTAAAACAGTAATAAAAAACAAGAATGCAATTTGCAAAGTGTTCTCTATACGCTCCATTTGACTGAAAGTAAAAGTTAAACTTAGTTCGACGTTCGAATAGCTATATATCGCACACACTAACACAATTAGAGGTATACGCACATAGAGGTAACCGAGAGTCGAATGATAATAGGGTGTATTGTGTACTTTGACAGTCACGATTCAATCAACTCCAATAGGGTGGGTGGTACTGGGAGGGGGAGGGGGAGGGGGTGACAAGTTGAGGTTGCTTCACCCCCTTCCCTCCCTCAAACAAGTCTGTCATAATGTGTTCTAATTAGGTCTAGCTGGTAAACGTCACGACTGTCGTTTGAGATGAGTCGGAGGCGGTGGATGAACATGATATTTTAAAAATAAGCTGATCAGTTAAATAGATGAGAGATTGAGCGAAAAATCAATTTTATTTTTATCGTAGTCCATAGAGCTTTTTCTGTTCGTCAAACTAAACAACAGATTGTGATGAAACTTGGCATGCAAAGATGTCATTAACTAAATTGATATGCCTATTTTATAGTTTTGGGGCAAAATCGTTTGATCACTTCCGAGGAAATATATATTTTGAAATACCTCTATGAGAATACCCAAGAGGAGAAAATGTGAAAAAAATACTTCGTAAATTGAAAAAAATACATGAATTTAAACACAAGACACAAGAGTGATAATATTACCAAATGTTTAATGCAAAATAAGAGCTTCAAAGCGAAGTACAGAGTTGGTGAAGACACAGGGTATAAGTATATTATTCGAGAGGAAAAGTCGCAGGTAAGCTGTTAGTGGTAAACAGTGAAGCTAGTGAAAAGTTACAAAATGATTTGCACACATATCTAAAAAATCACATCTATTGAAAATGTTACATACTTAAGATTTTTATGTGAAACACTTTTTCCCCCAAAAAGTCATGTCTTATGCGGGACTCGAATCCACGCCCGACCTGACTTCAGTTTCTATCTCAGAAAGCTATAGTTGACTGAGCCACGAGGGCGACTCTAACGTATGAGAATGCCAAGTTCTACCAACTTATTCTCTCGTTCGACCTGTGGAGCACAACAACAAAAAGTATTTGTTTTTTCAAGCTACGATAAATTTGTTCTTCGCTCACCCAACAACTCAGGCTGATTTGTCGAGTGCAATTAGTGATCCGAACTCGCCACTGTTGAAGACTTGGAGCGCCAATCAAGTTCAACCGTCTCGGATATAAATAGCTGAATGTTCTCATCTCGCTGGCGAATCGTGTGAACCTGAAACGTAACTCCGTCTTCTGTCATTGTTCTTACACGTGACCACGCGACATGCATCCGATTACTAATTCACTCCGCCAACTACGCGATGGGCAATAAAACGCCCAAATCTCCAGTCTCGTTTCAAGCGTGGGCCTCTCTCTCACCTCTCTACTCTCTCTCTCTCCTCTCTACCCTGTCCCTCTCTCTCTTCCACTCCATCTTTCTCTCTCTCTCTCTCCACACATCTCTCCATCTCTCTCTCTCTCTACACTCCTCTTCTCTCATCCTCTTTCTCTCCCTCTCCTCCCTCCATCCCTCTTCTCCTCTCTCTCTCTCTCTCTCTCTCTTGCTCTCTCTTGCTCTCTCTCTCTCTCTCACACACACTCTCTCTCTCTCTCTCTCTCTCTCTCTCTCTCTCTCTCTCTCTCTCTCTCTCTCTCTCTCTCTCACACACACACTCTCTGTCTCTCTTTCTCCATGTATATCGCACGTCGCTGTGCTCGTCAGCAACACCCACGCCAGCCTCACCTTGCTTCTGTTTCTCTCCCCCCTCTCCCCCCTCCCCCCCCTCTCACCACCCGCCTGCTCGGCGTCATTCCACAGCCACTAAGACACCGGACAAGCACACTTATCAACCCGATGAAGAGGTTGCAGGTAAAGCACGTGACTGCACACATGTTGGCTTTTAGGAATGACGGATAATTGAAATTCAGATATATGTAAGATTGTGTTATTATACTTTTTGATGTTTAGTGACAGTCACTAAACTATTTGTGGCCTCCCTGATGGCTCATTTAGCTAGGTCACTGCTTTAGAAACAAATCCCTTTAGAAGAAAATCTCCCGCACAAGCGCATAATAGGGATGGGTTTTGTAAACTGGAATCATCTATCACCCGCTCATTCGTATCCCCAGTAAATCTAACAGTTGGTGGGATCGTTAAGCAAACATGCATTTGGTCTCAGGGCATTCTGCATGGGGTGTTCTTCTGTTACTAATCCCGATTTCAATTACCATTTCGTAAGGAAAATACCATTTCGTATAAACGAAATACCATTTCATAAAGAAAACGTTCCCTCCAAAATTATGTATTGTTTTCGCATTATATAGTATTTCAAGTTTGACCCAAAGTTTCTTCTCTTATTTATTTCAGTCTGATTTAGATATCGTGGCTGATACTATGATAGCAGTAAATAATACAAGCAAATTGTCATATTTATTGAAATCTATTAAAATAAATCACATAAGTACATATATTATATATTAATAAATATGTCGAACCTGATAATCGGGCTTATATCATAAACCTTGTGATTTATATACCGCCCAGTGATCGAACTCGAGACCTTGAACGTGAAAACACGATCCTGGCATTGAAAGTGTAGACTCTAGTCAGACAGTATATCTGCATCGGTTATCTTAAATAAAAATAGAGAAAAACGTATATTTTTCAGTTGTAAAAACTGTAAAGCTGGCTGTATCCGCAGTTGGACAGGCCGCCACATTAACGATAAAAGCCACTCTAAATGCTATAAATAGCAAAGAAACTAAGGGGTTAACAGAGAATTATGGATATGTCTTCACAGGAGCGAGAGAGAGAGAGAAGTGGAGTTATGGGCGACATGAGGAAGGCCGATGTTAGGGGCGCGAGCTCACGAACGACTTGAGGCAGAGCAAGACACCTTTTGTAAACAATGGCATTGGTTTAAGACTTACCCTGATTCGTAACCTGATGAATGTGGAGCTCTATAATTAAACGTTTTGATACTGGTCTATTGAGTTCTTTCAAGGCAAGCGCCATGAGGTGTTGTTGAGCGACTTGCATTTAGTTCTTAGGTGCTGCTATAGCATCCAGTGCATGGGCAAGAATTTCTCGCCAGAGGATTTCATTGGATTGGATAATCATTCTTTTTTGTTTAATTGGGTTTAACGACACACTGTATTGGTATCTAGGATCTATTGGCGTTTGATTAATGAATAATAGAATGATGGTGGTTTCTTAGGTAATGGGAAAGATATTGGGAAGGAAGCAGTCATGGTCTAAATTTAGGAACTATGGTTAGATGTAAGAATGTCCACCAGGCTAAATCTCGCCAAATGAAGTCCTTAATAATAATAATAATAATAATAATAATAATATCCCGGCTACAGAAGAAGATAACCAAGAAATCTTCTGTGAATATTGACGGTGGCAGGGATTTTATCCTCATCTTCAGGTCATTTGGAAAAACGCGTTACTTTGTTACCAGTACATGGTTATATGACCATAACACAGTAACAGCGCAAGATTTGAAATCAACAAATGCATCAAAAGATACTGATAATAATTGTCGAAAATGCTAATGAGTCGAATGTTATAATAACAAAGATGAGAAGATCAATTGCAGGCTTATATAAGACCAAAGCAACAACCGATATGTTTGCAATACATTTTTATCTGCACAGCACAACCCGAAAAACGTGAATGTTTTTTTATGGATCGACAGACCATCCAGACAAAGCCATTTCACTGCAACTTGTTCAAACGTTAAGGCACTGAACGATTGTTTATATATTACGTTGTCAACGTTACGCTCTGGGTATTGCCACGAGCGATTCGAGCGATAGTTACATTTATTATTTATTGAATACACAATAGTTTCTTCAAGAAACTGTGTATTTTTCCACCTTTATTCTGTGTTATGTCCGAGTATCACAATTGGATGAAAGCTGTATGTTGATAAATGGTTTCTTCCAGAGACAAATTCCTTCAAACAGTTCTACAAAAATATCAAATTTATCGATTCTCTCGATTTATGACACAATTTTGCACATTTCCATATGGAAATTCTCGAATTCATATTAGTTTCTCTCTCTCAAATGTTGCAAAAGTCATGTCAGATTAGAATGAACACGGTACTTTTTGACGGTTGAAGGGTTGATTTAGTGACAGTTACGTCCCACTCTGTCCGTGACATGATCGTAGATCGCGTACCACGGTATCCCATATCAAGTCAGCGTCGCGACGTCCAAATCTCTTTCATCTCCCACTCTCTCGGACAAGAATAACTTCGGACGATGTCTGTTTTATACCAGCTATCTACGTGCTTTGATTTGAGATAACCTCTTCAGCTTTTTACGATTAGATTTTCAAGGAGAATCGAAAACACAATCATTTGATTCATGTTTTGATAAACCTATGGAATAAGTTATACTTCAATACTATCTGTGGCAGTTCTCACGACTCAGCACGAGGAAGAGTTGAAAACACAAATATAAATACAATTTGGGAAAGAGCTTATAGCTTATAGTGATTAGAAAATGTTTAAATTCACACAGCTTTATTTATTTGGTCCACACCTTCCTTAATTTGAGATAATCACGCAGTTGTAAGCAAATTGTCACTTGAGCAACTAGCTTATGTTCTGATTTTTTAAAAATAAAACCCCTAAAAACAGCGAAAATTCAAGTGTATCAAGCGAAAACTCAAGCTTACAACTATGGTAGGTGCTATACTTTGAAAATTATCCGCAATTAGTACCTATAATTAAATCATAATGTCTAATGACCAGTGTTATAAATAAATCTGTTTATAAATAGCCATTTTTGATCTGTTTCCAAATTTGACTCCGGTCGGTGAAGATCTGGTTATTCTTAAAACCCTGCGTTGAAATAGGCTTAAAACTTCTTCTGCCTCGCTTGAAAGGAAGGTACTCATTTCTATAACTAACGAGTACCACAAGAAAAATCAATCGGGATACTTTACCGTGACGGGAACCGAACCCCGGTCTCCTGAATGACTGTAAGTTACAGTGCGCTAACGATTGGTCCATCTGTCTCAATATCTTGATTATTGATTCTGTGTCTATATTGGAGGCCTAGTTCCAAACTTGACTACTGTCATTGATCATCTGGTTATTCTTGAAAACCCGCGTTAAAATAGGCTTAAAACTTCTTCTGCCTCGCTTCGTACACGCAAGCGCACTTCTTCTTTCATCTCCTTAATCCAATCAGTATGTAATCACTCATTCAAACACCTTCATGACTAAGTGGTTCTCAACAGTTATTAACATAATCTCATCACATATATTAATTAACCGTGTTCCTAGACACACATGATGCTCATGCTCAAACTTGAAGACAAAACTTGAACTTGAAACTTGACTTTCTATCGATATTTTGTCTTGGAATAAAGTTGGAAGACCACGAGGTAGAATGGAGGGACTAGATATATGATAATGTTTGGAGAAGGAGTGTATGGGAAGATGTAGCAGGAAAAGATTATGGGAGAACCGAAAAGGGATGCGAGTAGAAGTTGCAGTAGAACGTGAAAACGATGAAGAAGACGATGTGACAGGACTTGCTAGCCGCGGTATAGTGGTTTGGTCTACCAGTCTGAATTTATTGAAACAGGTCGGGTGATATTTTATTTTATTTCGTTCATACATGAACTTTTATTCTATTATTTTTCTCAACGTTGTTTTATAGGCCTATTATTTTTCTTAAACATTCGTAACATTATTATTCTTTTAATAAAATCATCGTTTTCAATACAGGCAATGGAGGATGGAAAGTTATAGACCGTAGATGGATTTTTACGCATTTTGGCTGGCTTGGCTACCCAATTTTTTCAAGAAAAGATTGTAAAAAATGGGTGTTTACAAAAAGTGTATAGGCCTATACATAGAATATTTAACGCTATTTATAACCATTAGAAAAATCATAAAAATACCCATGTATGTGATGTTTTTATCTTCATTTTATTTTTTTATGTATAAAAAGTTTCAGTTTCATTTGCGTATAGAATGCTGAATAATTAAATTATAAATAAATTGAAAACGACGTAAAAGTACTAAAAAGTTAAACACAAATAATCACCTCTAATTACTCCAATGAGGAGTCTTGTAATTATTCTACTTGAAAACCTCTTTAGTGAGAAAGAGAAAAGATATATATTATATTGATAATTAATATTTTAAAATAAATGGTTGGGTCGTTTATCGTTAGCTTTTATCAACCTTATAACCAGAGTCGATAAAGCAGCTCTACCTTCGGTTGCTATTTTATCGACTATCATTAAATTTACGATTTATTTCAGTTTATATAATATTAACGTCTAGTTTTGGGATTAAATATTTCTAAATCTCGATCACGTTTTATCGTAGTTTCGTGTGTTCTTTGCGCTCAACAAATCACGTTCACTGACTTTTTGTTATTATATTTTTAAGGTAACAGTTAGTTTATATAGGAGTGCGAATGAGCGGATGTTAATAAAAATACGAAGTGATCATAAGTGCAAGGACATTTATATAAACCTATGCCTACTGCAAGACTCGAACCCACGCTCGTCTGGTCTCACATTTCAAAGGAGTAACTCAAATGCCTGAGCCAAACGGACGGCTAAGTAATGACTTTCACAGCTTGCGAGTTGCGTGATAGTTGCTGCGAGAATTATGGGAGAAGATAATATTACATCGAGATACCATAGATATCATAGACCCCTAATTTTAAATAAAGAAATGTATATATATATATATATATATATATATATATATATATATATGGAATTATTGGTATAATTTCGTTCGTACGGACCACAAAGTAATTTTAATTTAATGGAATTTTTTTTTTCAGTAACTGCGAGACAGTATTCACGACAATTACTGAGGTCATCTAGAACTTTTCACAGGTAAGCAGTCCAAAAATATATATTATTTATAAACCTGTAGAAGCTATGATGCGAGCCTCATAGTTATAGAGCCTCATACTCATAGTTTATCGACGAGAAACGAATATTTTACTAAATCTACTCCAATGAGCTTTTCGATAATATGTTTTTCTTCTACTGTGCCAACAAATCACGTTTTGCAGACCTTGATTACCGCTCCACAATCTTGAATCAGTTGCTAGCTGGCCCGGTCAACCGGCTTGGTGTTCGAATCTCATACGGTCCACCGACTTGGTGCATGTGTTCGGATATTGTACGCTGCATGGAATAAATTACCGTACAGTTTTTTATTAGGGTGAGCTAGCATCATTCGTTCTGTCTGCCTAGGAAGAAAACTGTCTCTTCTTATTGTTGTAGAACGTTGTATTGTCTGAATGGCTATTTAATATTATTCAAAATGAATTGAATTTAGTTGGATGGTTGAAGTTGGTGCCACGTTTTATTATGTCGTTTTGTGGATGCACTGATCGCAGTGACCAGATACACAATGTATGCTGTATGCTAATAACGCTATGGCACAAATCAGAATTAAAATGTATCCATTCATGAATTATATTGAAAATTGAAATCGATATGTATATAAAAGTGTATGATATGACAAACTGAAATGATATAATATATTATATACACCATATAATATAATAGGGCTTTACAGATATGAATAATAATGGTTGTAAAAATTAATATTTCTTCAGGCCTACTTTAATGAATTTTTCAAGGTACAAGTCAAAGTGAAAATGTCGATTCTTTAAATATACAAAATAACTTAGACGACTACTTTGAACTGTATTAACTCAATGTTTATAGAAATGTTATTTAAGACATTTCTAAATAAACCTACTTCAAGCGGCTTTAAAGAAAAGCTAACTAAAACATACAATCAGATCCAATAAATATACACAACTTTCATCCCACATTAACTCCAGGGGGAAGAATTTCCTCCACAGCACGCGTTTTGACGATTCGAAACCCTTCACCGTTACAATTAATGTCTAACAGAGACACTCTATCGTGACCACCATAACTCTTCACAAGATTAGAGATATAAAACAGAAGCTACTAACGTTTTAAATTATTCTCTTGTTGTCGGTTTAAGATGGCTAAAGACTGTGGATGCAGTGGCAAGGGTTTTACCTCTTGTTTTACTAGTATCTAATTCCAACCAAATCCTTTACGTAAATACCTTTTAAAACGAATGAAAAGGAAGCCATTTACATTTTCAGAGTCGAGATTCAAGAGATAAACGCGATTGGTATAAAGGTGAATAGGATACCAACGGAGTAGATGAAGTATACAGAACAAAACACAAACAGGGTTTTCAAAGTGAGATGATTGTTATATAACGGAGATTAAAGAGGTTTTTGATTCTGATTTTCAGTTACGTTACATGTACCCCTGAAAGGAATCAAACTTTCATTGAGAGTTGGTGGTTCGATCGGTAGTCTCTTGCATCAATTAGCATTAACGGTTGAGAGTGCCGACCTGCCTACTTTGGACTGGTTGAACTGTATAACAGAGGGACAACGGTCGATCGAAGATTCATGTTGGATGCAAGGGAATGGTTGAAATTGAAGGATGCTTTTTGAACTAAGGAAAATAAAGGTCCCACTTTTCTCAATAAAATATTCTATCGAGTTTGAAAACTTTGAGAAAAAAAATCCTAAAATTGAATTAGTTTGATAATTTTTATTGGAATGGATCTAAATTTGAATAAATATACGATGAGACTATATAAAGTTTCTGTTATACTTTCGTTCATGGAGGAGGGGTTTGGGACTTCAGCAGTACAAAAGACTTGCTACGAATATGGATATTCATAATTCGAGTTTCATTTTTACATATTCCAGTAATTTCTTTCAATAAAACGTAGCAATTCATGAATGGAACACATTCCAGTTTCTCACGCTTCTGCCAACTTCACAAACTTGCATTATTCGAACATTCATTAAAACTTTTTTATAATTAAGATCTTATTACATCATTAAACGTTCTCTTTTTAATACCGAACTTATTAATGGTTCGTATAAAATCGTCTGTCTATACCTTGGAGTTTATTATACTAACCTATATGCGGCATGCTTTACCATCTGTCTGACGACTCGAAACCATCAGTCGGTAATACTAAACTGAACCCTGAGACGTGTGATCGAGCCATAAGATGAGTGAGATAAGATGTGGGTGGTCGACAAAGAACAGACGTGGTATGGAAGATACCATAGTCAATTAACCTCATCAACTGTAACTTATTATTATTATGTCTTCTTTATAAGTGATTATTGTTGTCGAGAAAAAGAATGGCAAGAAGGATAATCTATATTACGTTTCTGAGTATCCTCGAAAGAAGGTCGTCTACCAACATAACAAACACAAATGTTCCCGTTGGTCAGCGTGGGTGCATATGAAGGGGGGGGGGGGGGGGGCGAATGACCCCCCTCCACTGATCTCACTCCACATGCCTGGATAGTTGACACACTCACAATCCACTTACTTTCGTCATGTGGAGTGAAACAGTGATTTTTATTTTGAAAATTCAACCATTCACAGGTTTTTATAATCGATGTTTCAAGCTATTATAGAGTTATGTACTGGGTCAGCATGCATAAAAATAATAAAATCCAACAATTTTTCCAGTATATAAAATTCAGTATATATCAAATCAAATCAATCAAATTCACGATTTGTGGTGGGATGATAGGGATATATGGAGGGGGCTTTCGAGAGAGTGGAACCAGAGGAGAGTGAAGATGGCGAGGGGGGTTGTGCCTGGCGAGCCCAACACAGTGCGTGTGATTTGCCCAAGATTTTGGTTTATTTATTAAGCCTAACCCTTTGAATATTGGGTGGGATTTTATTTATCAAATTCAAACTTTGCTTACGCTCATCAAAATACACGGATGCTGAATCCAGATCGAAAGCCAGGAGACAAGTTCAAACTAATATGATTAATTGAAAGTTTGAACCGAGTGCAATCAATGTCTGTTTGAATAGTGAATGGTTGGATGCCGTGTCGAATTGCCAACCTAATAAGCTCATAAGTTAGAACTATCAACGTCTACACGTTTGCGAACACAGGATATTATTTTATGTGTTGTTAGTTTCGTCATAAAAAGTATTTCTAAAGAAAACATGCAACAACTTAAAAGTACATTTAGGATGGTCATAAAATCGGTGAATTTAGATGATGATGCGAGAATATCGTGCATGTATACATTCTGGTCACACAAAATGTTTTTTTTTACGAAAATTGGAATATAAATTTAAACAAAATCTAAGCATATTTATCCATCAAATTCTCCATGAATTGTATACATGGATTGAGTACATACTCTCCACCAGTTTTAATGCGTATTGTGGCAGTCAATTTTCTTCACGATGCATTTTGTTGTTAATTTGTTGTTAAAAATGAAATTTATGTGATTTAAAACGTTCATATTGTTCGAAGATCCTCTGATTCCTTTATTGTCCATCCAACTGAAGTAGAAAAGTCATCTGTGTTGTTCTCGAACTGTTTCCCATGAGAACAAAAACAACAAAAACAAACAAAAAATGACATGCGACGTCGTTGCTGTGTAAGTAATGACCACCTTGTTCGAGAAACATTATAGGTCATAGTTCTATGTGGTTCCATCCCGTACGATAGATATGGGGACATCAAACATGTGCCATTTTCGAGACGAATGCGGTTATACTCTGCGGCTACGGTCTAGAGCGTGTCTGTGGTTTTCTGGGATACCAGTATATATATATATATATATATATATATATGATATGCGGTACCATCCTGTAGGATAGACATCAGGTAACAGACTAGTTTACCTGCACATGTAGCGTAGTGGTTAACGCGCTCGCTTCATGTGATCCGGGAGGCGAGGGGAATTTCGAACCCAGTTCGATTCCCGCCGCCGTCCATCTTACAGTACACTCGTTATTCCGAAGTGCTTTCTCCCCTGTGGCCTGTGGGGTTATATGGACCAATATATCGAGCTACATGGTGGGTCACTCGGCTGTCAATCTTGTTTTATTCCATGATCTTGTAAAAACCGATCGCTTCGATTCCTGGTGAGCAATTTTTATTCTTCTTTTTTCTTCGTTTTCTTCATTCTGCTACCCTCATATTCTGGCATTTCAGTCGACTGTTGCTACAGATTAGCTAAACAAAGTTAGTTCCTTGGATCACTACTAGACGACTCACGATCGGTATTTCCATAGATTTGGAACGGAAATTGGCACATATTTTCAACATAGAGAGTTGAGACACCATAATCGACCGGTAAACAAACGCAAACATCAATAGATATTGGTATAGATTGTTCTACTTGGTACCGCTAGTTGATCGAGATGGCTGTGGTACCACCCTGTGAGGTTATAGTTCAGAGGTTATAGTGGATTGACGTGTCACGTGATTGGAAGGTGTGTGATTATTATTATGCAGACATGAACGGTCGTATCACGCATGAAATAGCTCTATAACGTACAATATCGCACGTCTGTCTGTCAGTCATCTTTAGCCCGGCCTTTATGGCGACTAAACTGAGGCGTAGTCGCGCATTATGTGATGGTGTGAAAAACTGAACGTAATTACGTATGAAATAGTTATACAGGTCACTGAGAGGTGTTAGTTTTACTGCAGCTCGTCTTGTCAGACAGGTTATATCTCCTCTTAGAATCTTATTTGTCTATTCGCAATCATCGTAGTGTTTAGTGTTTATCGTCGGAACTTGTAATGACCAGGGTGGGTAACAAATTAGCTGATTTCCGTGGCAGGTTGGCCAATAGTACTTCAGGGTCTTTATTCTTTAAAGGAGATCAGAACGGTGAAACTAGATTTCAACGAATAATGACGACTTTTATTTTCCCAATTTTAGAGAAAACTATAAATAATCATCTCAATTTCAGAAGTTATAATTAATGTATTTATCCTCCAGGATCCAGTTCTTTTTCTGAGTCGTGACGTAGACATTACTCGATTCTGTCGATGTTTCTATACAGAATCGTTAACGCCTAGTCATCATGGAGGACAAAATAATTGATTGTTACTACTTAAATTGAGATGATGATTTCTAGTTTTCTTCAAAATTGAGAAAATAAATATCGTAATTATTCATTATAATCTTGTTTCAGGGTTGTGATGTCCTTTAACTCTAAAACGATATGTAAACGAGCCATCTTCGTTTTGTAGGAATGATTAGAAAGTGATATTATGTTATCTTTTCAGTTACATAGTTTTGAACAAATCTCAATAAAATATCTTGATTCAAGTTCTCGTACACTCATCCATCCAAGCGACAAATTATAGCTGTTTCCTATCGTACTAAATTAACAGCAAAAAACCAAAGAGCTTGAACTTCTTGTCCTGGCGGTTTCCAATCTCTTATATCAGCAATCTGTTTTTGACATCATCAAGGAAAAGCTATGGTTTTCTAAAAGAAACCCAATTTTCGATGAAAAGAAGACCATTTTCTTGTTTCCCGTCAAATCAAAGAGCTAATTTCTGAGCTAAAACCATGTAAACGACAGTCTGTTACACTACATAAATGAACCCTGTAGTACAATGAACCTAATTACAGCTGGAATTTCATGGTGTGTTATAATAAATTCTAGAAAATTAAAAATCTACATAATTATACTTTATGAAAAGGGTTGTATTTACATCGAATTGAATTGCTATGTGTATGTAACATGCGACTTCAGTAATATGTAAATAGGCCTACATGATGGCTTTACAAAATAAACACATGATTCGCTGTAACTAATCATGTTTTGTTTACAATTCTTTCGTTTTCTGAGATTAAAATGTTTGTGTGTTGACTGAGCGTAACATTCATTCGGTCCAAATCAGGTCCTATCTTTGTTTGTTTGTTCGTTTTTTTGTTTTATTGATATGTGCTCACAGGTTGCAAGGCAAAACAGATTCACTCGAAACTATTTCTATTCATTTCTTATCTATGCTTATAGTAGAATATGTGCTTTATAGTACAATAGTAGAATATGCTTATAAGAATTATTGATGGTTAACATTTTTAAAACACTCATGGGAATAAAATTACAAAATGGGTGAAAATATTTTGTAAGAAAATATTTAAATTTTGAGATGATGTAACGTTAACAATGACAGACATCTTAAACACGTTTTATGAGAGCGAAGTTTGCGGTTACTAAGGTGTATAGATTTCTATTTTTACATTTCACATAAATATTTCGCTTATTATTCTGCGTTCTTCTATTGTAAAATAATTATTGTTGTTTGTATAGTGTATCACAGGTTGCTTGTAATTACTTTAATTGTTCGTTGAATCCTACCGTACGTAGCTTCGTTTAGCTTTGTATAAGTAAGTAGGTTTATAACTATAACTTCTAGTTTGAAACGGGTTCGTTGGTTCATAAGCCTTAAACGTGCAGCTTCCACATGAAGGAACATGGGAGTAGTAGAGTAGTGGCTGTCAAAATCAATTGAGAGAAATATCAGTTGTATGGAGGTAAATATATCGTACACCATTAGAGAATTTGATTGCAGAAGATTTATTCAAATAGTCTTTTTCTTTACATTTCTTCAGATTAGTTTTAACGACGCATACTAATGATGTCTAGGATCAGTTGGTTTCGGTTAGAGATGAAGGGGTGATTAGAAAATGAGATTAAAGTTCATTTTATTATGTGTTTGTAACAGGACGGAATTGGTCGTCTAAAAGGCAAAGTCAGGATGGTAGACCACAGCCGGAATCGAACTCGGATCTTCTGAATAATGGTTAAGCGCGTCAACGACTCTTCTACCCGTCATAGTTCAAAAGTTGAAATTGAATTACTTGAGAATAAATCAAATAAAATCTCACTTTTCTTCTCTTTAACTTTATGAAGTAATTATATTCTGCTTACAAATGCATTTACTCGTATTCCATGCATTTCAGCTTAATAATTTACTCTTCCTTCTCCTTATTTCTCACAAAGGCCTATATACAGGTTTCGGATGACGGGAATTTTATTTCTCATCGTGTATTTTTTTATTTTATCGAAATCAAAACTTATCTAAAATCATGATTCCTCAAATAGGGCTGAGAATGAAAGGTAGGATCTTTAGGACGGGCGATCTTACCACCTCACCATTATGTACATGTAACACCAATCAATTATTAAAATATATATACATTATTTCAAACATATAGGGTCTACTTCCATTTTTTTCTGTAAAATGTAGGCTACTGAGAAATAATTTGTATTTATCATCAAAATCAATAAAGTCAGGCAATATTCAATTTATCGAACCATTTTGTTCGTGCATCACTGCTATGCTTCCATTATATTTATGTTCAGTGGAATTATCTTGTAATGTTGGGAAATAAAAATAAATAATGTAATAAAAACATCAGAACTTATGCACGTTCGATGATACTTTATTCAATAAATTCATTTTGTATGATTTAGTTCATCTATTGTCCACTGTAATCTTTGTAAAATACACGTTAATATTCTGCTGACGTTTATTCCAGACGGATTTTTGCCTTGGGGAGTTCATGCATACATGAACATAGAGTCGAATAGAATAGATCTCGTTCTACCTTCAGTTTATTGAATTGCAAATATTTTTTATTTTAAATATGTCTCTTCAATTATTCATCAGTAGGCCTACAGAATATGACACTGGTATTGTATTTTATACTACTAACTATTATTTAATAATTGTTTTTATAATTCTTTCGAATCGATTTTTGCAAAATTTTCCAATGAATATGGCTCGCTGTCCCATGTCCCACAACTATAGCGCACGGGTGGTTCGCGCTTTCTTCGTTCGTGGGTACGACCTATGGCTGTTTGTTACAGCCAGCAAACTTGAATTGCAGTATACAGTATACACACACACATATATATATATATATATATATATATATATATATATATATATATATATATATATATATATATATATTATACAGCCTTATAGTATGGCAAAAATCAGTTCCTAAATCTTAATTCTAAAATTAATATAAATATATACACTTAGAAAGCTATTACTTAATCCCTTCGCTGTTTTCTGATGGTAGATAAGGTGGCTTTTAAAATTCTGTTTGTAGTTCGCTTAATAATCTCTATGTGACGGGTCGAGACCTCCGTTTGATAGTGCTACCAAATAGGGAAAACGATCGATCGGCACACGTGGTTTTAGGTGTTATAAGCGTTATCAGAGCAGGTTTGCAGCAATAGCACGAGAAACACGAATTTATACAACAAAAAGATCAACTTTCAAGATTATATCTTTATACCCCTTTCAGTTAGGAGCATAACTTTTGCCACCCTTTCTTTTACGCCTTCGAAATATACTATATATTACGTTAGTTTAATTATTTGAAAGATATTTACAACAAAATGGACGATTTAAGATAAACATTCCATTAAAAAAACCTTCCCCTTTTCATGAAGATGTATAAGATAAGATGTAATTCACGAGTCTTTCTCTCTTGAAAACGTCCACCTTCAATTATACAGGTATTCTAAGGGGCGGTTTCTGACTGCTTTAGAGACACCTGCATCAGTTCCACTGCCTTTAAATAATGTTTGGACAACCGTGTTAATTATTTCTAGAGAAGAAAGGACAGAGTCAGCGTTTTTTATGCCATTTCTTGTCGAAACGGTTAAAAACGTCCTTAAAGTATATATGCTGCGTTGCACCTTTCTTTCCATGAATAATGTGTTGGGAAAAAATCATGACTCAAATATAATTATGTTTTTATGTCGAGCAAACATTTTTCAGTCTCTGAAATCATCTTATGAAGTTCAATCCAGTATACGATGTATCAAAATATTCATCATTACTTCAATCATTGTGACCTTATAGAATGAACGCGTTTTCACTCGTTTTCGTCTCGCAACATCTTCATCGTCATCACTTTCGTCTGGAATCACTCATCATACTTTTCGGTTTCCCCACAAACTTGCTCTCTTCTCTACCCATGTCTATACACATCACTTCTCACATTTTCAAATCTTTGTTATACACATATTTTATTTTTTTACGAATATAACAATCTAACAAGGATTAAAGAAATGTTTTTAATTGCACCATGTTTTCCTCAACAATTTTCATGACATCACAATATCATGAATATAAACAGTTCCAGGGCTTTTGTTCCTGAATTGACTGTAACTGAAACATCTGTTTTGCTGGTGTAAGTAAGCCTATAACGAAATGTTGCTTACATATTCCATCCACTGGAATTGAGTTAGAAACAACATTGACATAAGCCCGCTCGAACATTTCATATTAGCTTCCAGTCTTATCATGGTTTACCCGGCCTCCTGTATAACTTCCGATCTTCTTGGACTTTATGCCACGTGTACAAACATACCCCGTCCTTAATGTGAGACTAATGGATTGCAAAGATGTTATACGACGAAGACATACTGTATCGTATATAGTGAGGTTGACATTTCAATTTGCAATGAATATACTATATTAAGATCAATCAAACGAGAAACGAAGCAATATCGCTTGAGAGAGTGATGCTCACATGGGGAATATTCTCCATAATAGAGATGGGGAATGTACTTGAGTAAACTAAACTTTATACTTCACTGAAACATCTATAATAGTATGTACTTACATAATAAATATAGTAGTTACAGTTTTATACGTCATAAGTAACATGTTTTACGTAATAGTCTTCTGTAAGCACGTCAGGGACATGACGTATGAGTGGATATATGGTATTTTTATCACTGAATTTATGTGAGCTAGTTTTCACGTGGCCTATATCATAGGAAATGAAAAACATCAGAAATGCTTTCCCAGATAACCTAGTCTATAGCTGTTGATGGAGTCATTAATCAAACTAAATTTAAATTAAATCGTTAATTAAATCGTTGAATCATTCAATCTTTAATCAAATAATTGCGAAATGTTTAATCGCTAATCAAAAAGAGCGATATTCTTTCACATTGCGATTCTTATTTCATATTAAGTGTGTATTTGTTTTTTATTGATGTTAATAGTTTTTGTTTGCACATTTTCTAGGATTCTGTCTAATTTGAGACTTGAGTAATCGATTTAATCTCTTTGTAGCGTCAGATATAAAAATGAACTTCTCTAACAACGAATTTTATATAACATGACAATTGAATAATTCAATTTTACGTAGTTTTTCTATATTGTTTATAGCACAAATATACATCTAATACATAATAGGCCTATATAACTATAGTTTAATGTATAATAAAATGAAATTATTCAATTATTTTAATTTCTGTTTGTAAAAGCTGCGATAGTGGTTTGCATTTAGTTGTCACTTCGTCACAATTGTCTCTACCCATTCAACGATGATAACCAGGTCATTTTGATAGCTTTGTACAATCATATTTGGAAAAGGAATATTCACTCTATAACCACTATATTCTAGAACATCCACTCTCAATGAGACTTCTTGATCCCGTTTAATGTCTTCGTTCGGGACAAAAGACATGATGTTGTAAGTGACATGTATTCAGTGTTGGTTTATCTACTTCGGAGCAGTTAATTAACATTACAGAATAAACATGATCTACCTCACGAAATCAAATATAGAAATCTACTTGATTAAATTGAGATTCAAATGTAACCACAAAACATACAACGAATAGTCATCCTCAACTTGAGGATAATCAAGATCAAAAGCTCACTATTATTTTCAACGAGCCGCCAAACAAAAGTCTACTCACTATTTTCACCCTGGGAAATGTCGAAAACGAGTTTTCCTCCACTTTTCGCTTTGTTGTATAATTAAACTTAGTCATATCATAAATTATAAATACAAACTATTTGGGTGTGTCGCAGGGCGCTAGCCTATAGCATCCAGTTTGATCATAGAATAGGGGTAAGTTTTGCTGTCAAGAGGGGATGATCTCTGAATTATAGAAGAGCTCCTCTCTCTCTCTCTTCCCCTATATTCCATTCAACGTCCCCCTCTCTTCTCTCCCTCCCACCCCCCCACAACCAAACAGATCTCTTTACATTATTCACACTCGAGCTAACAATTACCCTTTCAGCTTAGACGTTTCTCAAGTCACATGTTGGATGCAGTAGTCAATGAAACTCCCCTGTTGACGGTTCGAATCCCCCAATCGGCAATACGTAATGATAGCCTGAGACGTGTGGTTACAGTGCAGAGTCGTCAAATACACAAATAGCGACGGTGAATATTAGATGTCTTGATTGAGATCTTTGCTAAGGTGCTGCCGTGTGTTTATTCTAGGTACTATTACGGCGTGTATAGTTTTATTGAGTCGTAAGTGTAACAGGCTTCTTTCCCGCTCTTTATGACTGCTAGTGTCATTATCTGAGGTGAATGAGATGGGCTTTCAGATGTCATGGCAACGTATTCAATTTGGTAAATCAACATGTCGACGTTTTATTTCGGTTGGGGTCGAGTAACATTTTATAGGAAGTATCCTCTTCTATTTCTACCCTCTCTGGTATTATGTTTCAACACAAACTTACGTACCTTTTTCTTGAAATTAAAAAGAGTCGATTACTCCCCAAGGAATATAAGTCGAGTTATTTGAATATCGTATAATGTGGAAGATGTTCTTGGGAAATAAAAATAGTCCAATTCGGTCTAGTTTTTGGTTCATGACTTGTTTAATTGTAGAAAGAACTAGAAAGACCAAACACTCGCGGAACTAGATAATTTCATCAAATATTTAACTACTTCTTCAACAAAAACATATATATAGGCCTATATTTTTCAAATAATATAATTTTCAGTAATTACATTTGTACCATTATGATTATTGTTTGCTTACCTCCCCTACCAACAGCTATGTTATTTGGAAAAACAAATGAGTGATGTTTCCAAATGCTCGTGCCTTTTTATGTGGAACTCGAACACACGCGCAAATCAACGTACGTTTCTAAAGAAGTGCCTTAGCTGAATGAGTCAGAATGGTGGACATACAATCATATACCATTCTATACAATATGTTAGGTATCTATAATATCTTGTTTAAAACTAATTAATAGTTCTAACCATTCAACAGTTGTAATTTCAGCTACTGAAATTATACGTTGAATAGGACACCGTCCGAATAGCTTTAATGATTTAATTGTATATAATTATATAATTGTATAATTGTGTAAAATAGCCCTCGTTCTATATTTTGTGCTTCTGATTTTGTTTGATCTCAATTAACTATAATGCACTTTTAGCAGTCTACAATGGATTATGCACGTCTGATTGAAACAATTTCAATGAATAAATGAATGGAAAAAAGGTCACCGGATGTGAGTCCAAAGCTGTAAATAAACATGAATACATAAAATGGGCGATATTAAATAGTGATCAATCCTTATTCGAATTAAAAACCATACTATATACGCTTAAATTGAATATAAATATCATCATTTTTATTTATTATTGAATTTGAATAACTGAATATAATAATAAATGATATCAATTGATCGTATTGAATTGATAATATAATAATTAATAATAATTCAATATATTGTGAATATTTTGAAATTATGCATAGTTATATTGATAGTAAATTTCAATTCAATTCAATCTTAAATTTATCATTTATTGATATCATTTTTACCATTGTGTATTCTATCTACACCTTTAATATTCTCTCACTTGACTGATCAATATTGTCACGCTCTCAAATATCGTTTTCCCCGCGTTAATATCGTGTATGAAGCATCTGATAAAACAGCACTCTAAGCGCTACATCAAGGAGCGTGGAAACTTCTCGTGGCCACAACTTCCTAAAGACACACCACGTTAACTCAATTATATGCTCTTTGGCTTGTAACATGTTTTCATGACGTCATAAACTCATAACGCGACATGTGTGCTGTATTCCATTAAACCAAGTAATAATGTGTGCTATTAAGAGACAGAAAAAAGCGACGTTTCTTTAACTGCAATACGCTTAAGTGTCGCATTTGGTGGAGGCGCCGAGTTATAAAGAAACTGGTGTTATTTTAAAAAACTAGAATTTATGTGTTTTAGTAGTTAAGGTGTCTTATCTTATAGAATAAAACATGAAAGATTATTTTCAGGGAACTTATGTAATTTATTATTCATCCATTTGATGACGTATGTCTAGGAAAACTCCATGAATGACTCCGCCTGATAAAATGATAATTTGATGGCGAATATTATCATATAGGACCATGATCGTTACACTCAATTAAAATGAAATTCTATACAATGTTATAATCAGAACTTTGATTAATGTTCACTGTATAAACGAGCTAAATACTATTGCAACACCTATAATCTTTCTATATTTTCATTTTCGTGAGTACACAAACCCCTATATGTCTGTTTATGTATGAGATGTGCTACCAAATATGACAAATTATTGCCGTCTAAGTGCATTGTAGTAAGCTCCAAGTTGTACCGAGTGCCGTAACATTGTTATTTATCTCGTGTTGTCCTAGTCCCTTGGAGCTAGAGAGGTCTCAGGATGTTTTTTCTAAGTGGTTGTCGCTGTAAGAGCGACAACAGCTTAAACTTCAACTTGACTTAACATTGTACGTAAGTGCGTTTTCGTGGATAACAACCCCTATAATCAAAATAATACTAATTGTTACCCAACTGTAAGTTACTCACTACTGCCAACATAAACTAGTATACACAATATGATAAATAGACTTTGATCTGCTTTCTAGATAACCTTGTTGGGATGGCAACTTATTATAAGGCATGTAAAGCATTTAGTGAATATATTACAGAATATAAGTGAATGTATTCAAATATGTAATTGACATTAGAAAGATTTGATTTGTATCTGGTTAATATTATTGAAATGTTTGATTCATTGGCTTTGAGAATTTTTTCATATATGACACTCCGATGTTATTTTTAAAGAAAATTTCAAACTACAAAACTTGATGCTATTCAAAAAAACCAACTTCGGTGTATCATTTAAAATATAAAATAAGGCCTACATTGCTATGCGGGTATCAAATTGAGTTTTATTTGCTGTGAAATGAAAATTTGTTATGTAAGTTTTTGTCATCAAAATATCAAATTCTATTTTAGATTTTTTCTTCTTCTAACGGTTGACCAATTCTTCTAACCAATTGATTTATTATATTATAAGATAGAGAGAGAGAGAGAGAGAGGGAACCTAGTGTTACGTTCCACCAACTAATAATCCGTATTAGATCTGATATATTAGTCACGTGACAGTTTTAAGTATCAACCAGCAGTGTTGCCATCCTAACAACGTTATCTGGAAAGCAGATCAACGTCTATTTACCATATCGTGTATATTAGTTTATGTTGGTATGGTAGCTATAGTGAGTAACTTCCATCGCTTGGGGAACAATTAGTATTATTGGGAATATAGGGGTTGTTCAAATGACAAACTCACTTCAGTACAACTTTGTGTCAAGTTGAAGTTTAAATTGTTCTAGCTGGAGTCTTGTCAAACACAGTTGAAATTAATTTTCTTCACTAGAATCAAGTCAGATTGTGTCTACGTCTTATTGCTATAAGAGGAAAACACAGCATGTGCTTTGTAAATTATGTGAGATCTCATATGAAATGTATAACGTATGTCTACTGGAAAGCTGTTGTGGAGTACATCGTGATTACATCGTGGTTGAATCTATTAACACACATCTGCCTTTCTTATTCACCTATTGATAATTTCAATCGATTTACGATCCAATTGATTATACCTGTTGATCATATTGATAGCTTTCTTGGGCGCAGTTTTACGGATTGATTGAGTGGATTAGGCAATAGTTATCGGATTAATTTGTTATCACCCTTGCTCACGTATATTATTAGTACTTAAATAAGATTCGTAAAACTGTCTCTTGATAGCTTCAATTTATACCAAAAAATTAGATAATGATTTTTGTATTTGAAACAGCTTGTCCGATCTATACGAAGCTTTTTAAAAATGTGTATCATTCGATTCGACGTGCTTAAATTCCATATAATTTTCAATTTACTCGGAAAAATGTTTTTCTA
Organism: Brachyptera putata; assembly: GCA_907164805.1. Classification (NCBI taxonomy): domain Eukaryota; kingdom Metazoa; phylum Arthropoda; class Insecta; order Plecoptera; family Taeniopterygidae; genus Brachyptera; species Brachyptera putata. The sequence continues at coordinate 25,703,768 of OU015467.1, read as the reverse complement.
TATATTTTCTCCTCTGGGTTATTATATGGGTCTTTCAACATTTCGAAATTAGTTTCATCAAAAGTGGTTGAACAAATTGCCCCTCAAAACTATACAGAATCGAGTTGGATGTGCATGCACATATGTGCATGCAGAGTTTCATCGAAACAATCTCTTCCGTTTGACATGTGGACCGCGAACCAGTGTTCAAGTTTGGTAAAATTGAGTCTTCGCTTCACTCATCATCCAGTCAAGTTTCAACCCAAAAAAGTCCTTCGAATTTGATAAAGTCTCCTATAATTATCTTTTCAACGCTACAAAAATATATTCTCTTACGTAATATCTGAACAAGAACATGGGTTCGAGTCCTGCATAAGGCATCGGTTTGTGTGAACATCGGTTCACCGTCCACACTCAGTCAAACCCCCATATAACCTAGCTACTGGTGTGGTCGTTGAACACAGTTGAAAAAATAATGACAGATTCCCATATTCCCAAATAGTGTCGCTGTTGGTAGATCGCTAAGAAGATCAATGACCATTCCAAATAATTTCAGACTCAAATTTATTTGATAATAAAAAATCTCATTGGTTCTTTTTATCAAAAATAGTTCAAACTGAGCGTGTGGTTAATCCTGAGTTATCTGTTCTGGAATAGCAAAGCGTTTTATATTTAGCTTCGACTAATAACTTTGACAATTGAATATATTTTCTAGTGAAATAAATTGGTTTTGACAAAGACAAATGAACTACTAGTGACAATTGTTGCTTGCTAGGTGGTTCAACACCTCCAAGCGCCAGTGCTAATAGATAGAATAGACGGATGAGATGTCGAATACAGATAGAGTCGGAATATGCTTTAAGCCCGCTGCTGTTTATATTATATAATAGAACCAGAAGCTACGTGTGGGTAATGATTTATCCTTTATCTCTTGGAGAGGAGAGAGAGGGACAGAGGAAGAAAATATAAGAGAGTGAGCGAGAGATAGATATGAAGTATGAGAGAAAGATAGAAGGAGAAGGAAAGGGAGAGAGAGAGATGAAGTTGATTAGAAGACAATGCATGCCCGGATTGTGTTGACATCATATTATTGTCAATAAAGTCTGGAAGAGATGCGTGTGGTCCCAGCACATATCTCGCTATACGCACTCTACGCACCAGGGGTATCTATTTACAGCTATCTCGATATTAGATTACCTATTGATCTCTTGGAGCTCACATCCTTATATGAAATACCTGATCAGTAAGCCTAATACAGTGAAATACGGATTTTAATGTGTATTGAATGTCAATACCTATTCGATTTTTTTAATTGACGTTGAGACTTCATACAAAATCTAACGATGGAAATTCAAGGGTCTAATTCGGAGTCTAGGGGTGAAAGGTAGGATCGTTAAGATAGGGCAACACAAGGGTGATCTTACCACAAAATGGAACATTTGCTCCGATGGGCCTATCGAAAATTTATTATTTGAAAAAATTACATCTGACTTGGGTTTTTACAATATTATATTGGTTGCCCTTGAATTGTAGGAAAGGTTCTAGATTGAGGGAGGGATAAGAAAAATTGTCAGTTTCCTTTTTTTTCGTTTATTTATTTGTTCTTTAACCGAGATATTACGAAAGTGCACTCTTCTAGAGTGTGCGGATTCGCCCACCGTCGTAGTTTCCAAACCGCTCACCACACTATTATATTATTACATATCTCGACACATTGCACACGAAATTCAGCTCGCGGCAATACACAATGATATGAGTTTTTTTCCCGTATAGCCGAGCTATGTGTTTGATTTAGTTACATGACATGAGGGAAGTATTTGCTCCTTTCGACGCCACCCAAGCTGTGTGAGCTCTAGCTCTCCAGCTTTTCATGAGCAATAACTCAAGAGGACAAGTTGAAGATCAAACGAGGTATTGTTTCGAGTGTGTGTTCAGTGTTTTGATTGTTGAAACTTATTTGTTTGTTATGGAATAATAGTCTTTGGCTAGTTGAAGTTTATACAATACAATACAGTATAAAACAATTAAATAGTGTCACCATTTTTTTTCATTTTGTTTTTATAAAATAATCACAATGGGGTGGTAAGATCGTTCTTGTGGGGCCCCGTCCAAACGATTCTACTTTCATCCATAGCCCTAATTGAGGAACAATGATTTTATATCAAGTTTCGATGTTGATTGAAAAAATAATAATTTCGAAATATTTTGAGTTAAACCTGATGCTTATGTGACATTTAAATTACTATTCAACCATCGTCAGTACATAAGCCTGGCCGATTGTTCTGAAACTGATTATAATAAATAGAATACTATCCACACTTCGAAAAATTGACGGTTTACATTAATTATCATATTTTCTCTTTGATGAATCTATACACACATCTTGTTAGACAATACTTGAGCGTATTTGTATATCAAATATGAAATGGACAGAGAAAATAATTGACCAACGTTTTATTACATTTTTACGACGTTTTGTGTCCGTGAATGCTTAATTCTTGTTCAAGAATAATAAAATATTTCCGTCTTTTTAAGTGTGTGATGTCATATTTTCACATCCGTAAGTTTATTACTTCGTTTGAAACGTGCACGAAATATCTACCGAAGTAGCTTATTTGAGAGATGTAATTTTCAAGGGTTACTTATATTTGAGGATATGCTATAATATAATTTCCCCTAAATTATTATACATAACGTTGGTAATTTAGACTTTTGCGCCTCGGGTGTTTTTTACCCTATCATATTTTCATGTATTTTTTTATATTACTACAAATTTGATTCTGTTCTGCTTGAGCGCGTCTATGTATGTATATATATCATATATATATATATATATATATATATATATATATATATATATATATATATATATATATATATATATATATACACGCATAATGTGAGATAAATACATGCTATGTGGTCACAGTTTATTCTGTTCAGAAGTGCATGTATGGCTTACGATACTACAATAAAACGCAGGGAATGCATGATGTATTTGGTTGCAAAGTGATGCTAACCAAAAGTAATATCGAATTGTGTTTCATCATTTTCAATTCATTTTCTTTCTATATATACAATGATTCAATTTGATATGATTTTTATATTTATAACATATCCTGTTGTAACATATGAACAATAACCAAGAAATAGAAAAGTCAACTTCAAGCATCGTAAATTGATGCATTTCTTTTCTATTTTCAATAGATGGTATTTTTATTCTTATTAACATGTATATAGTATCCCTAGTTCTAACACAGATTTGAGAACAAAAATGAGAATTCATAGTTTGGCCAACATATTAATTAGCCCAGACAGTATATCTGAGATTTTATCTCAACTGAATTTAAATTCATTTCCAACTCAAGCTTGCATGGTTTCCGTCAGTCATGAAATGAACATTCAGACAGAACGCTGACCCAAGTCGACATCTAAACTACATCATACACATACATGAGCCTATATGACCATGTATACTCTAGTTCTTCTCCAGTAATGGAAACCAAATCTCCATCTAAATACATTAGAGATCATTTTACAAATCAGTAAGTATTGAATTATAATTGTATTCACCTAATACCAACGTTACATATATATCACGATGACCAAACAAAGAGTTCTATAATTAAATCTCTCTTCAAATTACACTTAAACCGTAAAGGACTTTAAGCGTCTAGATAATTACGTTCAGAGCAATTGAAATAAAATAATCATACTAAACGACTATGGAATTATGAAAAGCAATTTCCCTTGAAATACGACCATCCCCCCCTCCCTCTCCCTACATCATGTACATGACTCTACCTAAACCTTGGACAGCTTACCACATTGATATAGTCTGCCTGATAACCTGGGAGGAGGAACATAACCAAGCTACCAGTTTCCCATTCTACCAGTAAGCTCTATTTATTTTCATGGTAATTGGATTATTTTTCAATTGCCCCCTCACTGCCCCTCCTCCTTGTTTTTCAACCCTCCCAGTGCTATATTACAGATCTTCTTTCTCTCTCATATTATATAATATTAACTGCACGGTTCGCTAGCTCCCTCGGTAAACGGGCATGACGGTCGACACTATTGGATCTGTCTACAAAGTTGTTTGTTGCTATAGCAATTGTAGATTGCTGTTGACAAAAGCTAGAGATTTATATACAACTGTTGGATGTGCAGAGGTATAATAATTCATTCATATCGTTTGCTCTTATGAATAAACCAAATAGCACTTATACGATGAATTGTGATGAATGCATATAGAACAGTTTAACATTAGAATAGAAAAGGTAAAAAGATTTTAGTTTTTAAAACCAGTCACAATTTTTATAAGCGTGTATTAGTTGATCTCTGATAAGCTTGACGGATTTAAAGCAAGTGCAGTATATGGTGTATATGTGCTTTACTAAAAAGGAGGTTTTCGTTTTTTCTGTTAAAAGGATAGCGATGTTTCGTTGATTCAATAAAGTTATTTGCTAGAAACATTTGTTTATTCGTACAGATTAATCAAACGTCTGTTTTACTGATACCAACTTGAAAAATTCGTTCTCCTCTGTTTATTTGATATTAGTCTTTCCACTTCGTTAACATTACTGTCAAGTCTTATTATAAATGTTTGTCGTATAATGTGATCACAGAAACAATTGACCAACTGAAAAAATGTGAAAACTGAAAAATCGTGTGAAAAAAGTAGTAAAAACCATCAACCAACTTATTGATTACTGGCTAACGACTGTTTTTGTTTCATGCAAAATACGAAAATTCATGAACTATGCGCAACAAGCTTTTGTAAAATGTTTTTATCATCAACTTCGAAAACTTGGCACATGGGTTTTTGGTGGATTTGCTGGCACGGAGTATTTTATAAAAACAAATTGAATTGTAATACTATCAAATTTTACAATACGTTCGAACATTTACGACTTTTTTTCATTCAGAAACTGTATTGCTAATCCGTATACGAGTATTCTCACAACTGAAACATGGCTCACCGACAGACATTTTCTCTGCGTGTACAAATCTTTCAAAGAGACACTAATCATTTCTTTACACAATCCACGAGTTCAAATTTCTAGCTCAACTGCAATAAATATGATTGTGTTTTACGGTTTCCAAAAACACACATAAACTCATGATTTTATGGCTCATAATCCTGTTGCTTTTTGAATATAAGTTTCAAACATAATTCTTATGTCATCGTCAATTTCAAAAGCAATCATAACATTATTTTACTACTCAAAATACCGTCTCAAAATAGGCAAATTTGCATGACAGGCCCACATGTATACAACAATATGATGCACAGCTATAAATACAGCTCAAGTCACGCATAGGTACAGCATTATCATAATAATCACGCCTTCGAGACGTATTTAGGAACTTTTTTTAGCACTACTAAATATTGTTATACAGAATAACATGTAACATTTTGATTTACGAGTGGTAATAAAATTATTCATGGGTTGACCCGTGGTCAAGTCTAGTCTGAAAGAGGAACTAAAAACAGCTGCGTGATAGAAAACGAAGACAAGAGGGTTTGTTTACATATATGATTGGACCAACCCACTAACTTATTGAACCCAGTGGCGTATGAGTGGGGGCAAGCGCCTCCTCAATTAATGTTGGATTGAGTAGTGGCATAGAGGGGAGATATGTAGGGATATAATATGGAAATGTGTTTTAGAATGATGATATAATGACAGCTAAATTACAGCCGCAGATGTAACAAGATAAATAGTGAGTTGGTGCAAGCTCGTATTGAAAGGCTTCGTATAGTATGTAGGTCTGAAGGTTTGCCAAGATTCGTATTGAGAAGAAAAGCTCTGTATTTTCATAGACAGATGTTATATACGGAAGGGATACGCTGTTTCACGTTGACTAGACTGAATATTATATAGGACTAATACAGGTTCTCTCGAATAACTGAGGAAAATCTGCAGAAAATGTCTTAATCTTGATGCTCATGCTGGCAAAGCTGTCGTTATTGTAAAAACGTCAATCATGTTGATGCTAGCTACAAGTTAATATGCTTGTAAATTATTTGCTAAGCTTCATTTTATTTACAGCGAGAAGATATAGATCAAAGGTTTCTACCCTACAGAAAAACTTGTTGCTTTATCAAAGATATTTACGTAGTCACTTTCTTTAAAAGTACAAAGTAGCAACAGTGTTTCTGAAGGGTAAGGTAAAAAGTAGAAAAAAATACATCCAATTTCTTTTTTCACAAAAACGCGTGCTCGCAAATTGAACAGTATAAAAATTAATATAAAATTAGGGGTTGACATTAGCGTATATGAACAGAGGGGAAAACTGAAAAAAAATAACAAAAGAATATTTAGAAATTCTAAAGAATAACATAGGGGAGATTCAGGCAACCTAATACTCATTATTATTGTAAAACTAAATCAGAAACCTGTGTACTATATATGTACATTGTGTGCTTTCATTTGATGTCCACTCATCCGTATACTGATCCATATATAGAGAGACTGCGGGGATTACAATTGCCCGCATACATTTTACATTTCACCCCCAAGCATTTTCCTTATCCCGGTTACTTCCTGCGGCTTCCTGTCGTTCCTGCTATCGGGGATTGTAGCAATTAGACCGTGTCTGACGTCATAATGCTCGGAACTGATGTGTGATAGTGGTGAGTGATACGAGGAAACGAACGATCGGGATATTCGTTACGTCATACACGCTTGATTATAAGACAATATGGATTTCCATTAGGGATTATGGAAATGAGATATCGGTTCATCATGTGAAAATGAAGACTATTTGTTCCATGATTGAACTGGTATTTAGACATGGCTCGTCCGGCCAATCAAGCAATAATTCTAGAGCGCAGGAGTGCTCACGGCGTTTAGACTTGCTACAGTCAATTATCTCTCATACTTCTTGAGCCGAGTGGAAGTATCTATTGTACAACTCTGACCTAGGTCGTCTCCATATCAAATACCCTCCCTCGCTCTGTTGCGTATGTTACCAACGGCAACGGCCAGGCGAGACTAGTCGAGATACGTTTAGCACTACCACATACTTGTAAAAGTGAAGGAATTATACTTGTAGAGTAGATAGTTACACATGAAAGGAAGTATCTAGTATACTGATGTGACCCAGGTTGTGATCCACATTCATCTGACCCACAGTGTTGTGTGGGTTGGTTTCCAATGGCAACGGGCTGATTGAGATGTACAATTGCACAAGTCAGTGAAATGCATTGGGATGCACATTCCGAAAGTTGGAGTGCTTTGGGAGTGCTGTGACGGTATTTTATAGCATTATATTTCACTCACGTCCAATAATTTCCATATGTATGTACAGCTGAAAAAAACTTACTTTTTTGTAGCTGTATACTCGTGAAATTTACATTGTTTTGTCCATACTTTTTTTTTAACATTATTAATATCGAAAACTTGTTACAAAGCCATTGTTTCTCTATAAAGGCGAAGGATGAAAGTACTCTTCATTGAATTGTGATTTGTGTTTCTACCAATTACTCTCCATAGATGAGTTTTCATACTGTTAAAAACGAAAAAAATGACTTTTAAAAGTAATTTTCAATAAATCGACAACTCATAACATTTGAGGTTTGTACAGTTTCTCGTTTCATAATTTATGTCTGATAAACATTTTGTAATATCTGAAATCTAAAGTCTATCTCGACACATTAATATACCCTTATCTACCTCTATTTTTTTTTTACGATCATATATAATAGTATCTCCCTCAAGAATGGGAAGTTTTTTCCCTCACAACATGCTAATCCCATGCTAATAACATGTTCGACACTCCCACCCTATCAGATCGAACTTCTTAGAAGCTAATACTTGATCTAAACTACTTTCTGTCACGAATTACCACAATAGCTAACATTTCATTTGACATTTCACTCTGTTTCCAATTGTAAGTTATAATGATTATTGTTGTGATACACGATTACCTCCCACAAACAGAAGCAGCTAAACTGTGGGACGTCTGAACTGTTGATTAAATAACTAACGACCTTCTTTCTAACTAGTTAACTTCTACTTTGTGCACAGCTTACGGATGTATTCCTTAATTCGTGCTTTGTGTAGACTTCAGATTTGAGAAAAAATGTAGCAAGTAATTATAAAAATTAATTTAAAAAATCAGAAAATGCGTATAACTTCATTTAATTTATGTCAACGGCATTTATTCATTTGCACTAATGGAATTAGGCGCCATGAAAGTAAGGCACCACTTACATCCACAGTACAGGTCTATTGTCTATCGACACACACTCGATCGATTTTGTCATTCATTATTAATAAACTGAATAATGCATTTTAATTATATGTTCTTCTCATCAAAAAGTCTGTAAGCGATAAAACAATACATTATTTAGCACTATAATCATACGTCTTCATGGAAATAATCAATATAATTTTAATAGTGGTGATAGTCGTTATAGGCCTACATATAGACAAGATATAGACCTATGAACAAGTATTCTCAATTTGAAGCAAAGCATTCACAATTTACAAATAACTGTACCTCCTCCATCACGTTCCTGTTTTCTTCAGGTGTCTTCTACCTAAAACATTTCAAGAGCCCCTCAAAAAACATCTCTTATCAAAACGCTTTCGTCAAATTCTTCTCCATTATGCCCTACCTCTGACAACAGTATTCTCAGCTAGCACCACCTTCAGGGGCCCTTCAAAGGTGGGGGGGGGGGTGAGGCATTTTGAACCGAGGGTCTGAGAGGCCCTTTAAAGGCCCTTACGACCATGAAAGTGTGAACAAGTGGTATGCACGCTCTTCAGCCAATCACGATGAATCTTGAATGAGCGACACGGCGAGTAAGGAGGGGAGTGGAGGGGAGGGGATGTAAAATTAGTAAAGGTTTGAAGTTTGTGCACGCGGTGTGTTTTGGGTATACATTTTTTGAATAATTAATCGGCTCAATTCGGGGGGTCACAGTGTTGAAATAGCAGCTATATTCGTCGGGAGTTTCGGTATTTCATCAGTTGGACTCGTATGTTTGTTCGTAATAACAGGGAATATGTTATCGAGGGGGACCAGGAAGAGAGGGAACATTTGTCAGGTATAACTTGTATGTGTGTGTGTGTGTGTGTGTTTCTATCACCATGGTAGCTCTGTATTACACGATACAACCAGAGCCCATAGGTAGCTGTTGTACAACTATTTCGCTGATATTATTTAGATGAAACGCACGCTTGTACACAGATAAAACGTTCCTCCCATTCCTCCTTTGAGTCGAAATTTAATAACCCGAACTAAACATCAAGGGACATATTATTGCAGTATAGAATGGGAGCCACACACTTTTCTAAATTCTTACTGCAATAAATCCTCACGCTAATTAAATTTGCCGTTCGGTATTGAAATAAATAAATCCCGAAAGTACGTTCATATAGTCGATAAACGATAGCAGTAAGCAATCGATAGTCGATATAACCGATAGTCGTTACGTGTAACTTTACTTACATGTAACAAAAAGTGAATTGAAAATATAGTTCTAGTGCTTTATTTATTACAAATTGATTCGAATACTAGAAACCATATCGTTTACATCACTAATTTGAACATACAGTCGAGGCATAAATAGAAGAAATTTAAACAAGTGAATATATAAAAAATAAAAACGATCATTCATAATTGGGGACAATAACTTGAGTGCCGGTCAAGTTTTACAAATTTACATTTTATCAATTCTAGAAATGATTCTTAAAGGAATAATTCATACTTATATAACTATGTTCCCGTAGTTTTGAATTCGAAGAAAATTCGAAGAAAAGTCTTGAATTAACATTAAAATTAACGAGAATGTAGAAGTCGCTAATGTGTGAGATTCACTTTATCAAAACATTCTCAAGTCTTATAGAGACAAACCAGTTGTCGATTCAACTTAGAAATGACTACTTGCTATACAAGCATTTAGATTTAGTTGTAATCTTAATTGTAATCAATTGTATTTATACACAATGTTTAATAAAGCAATCAGAGAAGTTTTTAAAAGTTAGCAACAGGTTTCAAGATATATTCAAAATACGTGAAGACCCGAACTATATTGATTTTATCGAAATACTAGCTTTTGATTTCGCTCTATCTTCGTCTTCATAGGTAATGACGTTACGGTCCATAAGATTAAAGAGGGGAGACTCATTTCCACGCGAGCATAATGAGTGACGTAGAACCATCATTTTACTATCGCAAAACCAAAAAAAAGTTTTTAATTGTTGTCTATATCGATCTACGACTAGCTGTTGAACGACTGAGCTAACGGCTGGCATTATTATAACCTACAGCTGTGACTTAGTAGGACTCAAATTCTCGATCGTCTGTCATCAGACTTCAAAAAACTGTCGTCTTCATATGATCTTATAATATATCATAAAAGAGTATCTTTTCGGTTTCAACTCTTTTCAAAGAAATGCACAAGTTATTTTTCGATTAAACTTTGTCTTCTTTATTCCCACGATGCATCTCTTGAAAAGTACAACGTCCTTCTCCCCCCCCCCCCCCCCCCCCTCCCTCCCATCCATACAGCACAGACGTTACAAGTTCAGTTTTATGTTTTACATATCCAATCTCAACACATCATACTTTCAGTGCTTCCGAATTCGCTGGAAAGTTTGTAGAAACATTTATAGGTCAAGAGACTTATCAAGAAACAATTATAGATATATTTCTCGAACCAAAATAACCAATTAGATTCGGTTAGATAATAAATTAAATTGTATTTGTATCAATAAATTTGTATCAATTTTTATAAATAGGCTTATGAAACACATTTACACTAGTTCACAAGTATTGTTCTTTTCGTCAGACATGAGCAGTAAGTCATCATGATGGTCGCTGGGACCATACCAGTTCAATATCACAAGTGAGGTGAATACGAACAACCGGAAATCTTCGATAAACCGAAAAAATCATCAAATTCCCGAACCGAAACTCCGGCCTCTTGATAACATCTGCACTCTTCGTCTCAGTCAGGAATAAAACAGGAATCGAACCCAAGAATTGGTTGTCTAAATCCCTTTACGTTATAATAATAGCCCTCATGGGTCTACCCTTTGAACATCTCAAACATTACAGACTTGCACAACTCTAAATACAATGAATAAAAGTTTTAAACTGACTGTCCAGAGAGGAGCTATTCGCCATCATCTTCTCTATAATTTTACAAATAAGTGCAACGTTGTGATGAAGATTCTATGTTTCCCGCATGACCGAGTTTCATGAGTCGATTGGTCGTCTCTCTTATATGTTACTAGAAGAGCGCGCGGGTCTCGAACCTTAGCGGTCAGGATAATGATGCCGGACTGCGGGCCGAGTATAATCAAATGTTCCAGATAACAGAATTGATGGGATAATGATTGGAGACAATCAAAATACATGGAGACTCCTCCCCCTCCTCCTCCACTCTGCTCATCTTTAACTATGGCTCGGTCAAACTAGCTATGACGAATATCTTCCTTACATGAGTAGGCCTATATATATACTGGTAATCACGTGGTTTGTTTCCAACCGAATAGAACGAAACAATTGTCTAGTTGTTATAAAAACTGAATAGACCGTAATAAATTTAAATACAACTTTGTTTTCAAGAGATATATGGCGTCCTCACTGGTATACCCACAAAAGAAGAAGGTTGTCTAGACCAACTAAATTATTGTAGAATATGTAATTTTTAGGATATAATCAATTTGAAAGATGTACTTACGTTTCTAATCGTGAACATCTTCCTTGAAAAATCAATTTCCTGAAAATACCACCAGCTATACAGTGATTGAATTAATATTTATCGTTCATCCAATTAGTAAAACACAATGTCAATAACTCAAAAATATTTTTTTTTCGAGATTGGAGTAGGACATTCTGGTTGAGTTGAGTGATTGTATTTCATAGTGCAAGTTCAATGGCAAGTTGTATTACCACAACCACCAATTTCTGTAGGTTTCAATTGTTAGTGGTGAGATATGGTCATAGACTCTTGGCTCGGAGTATACTACGCTGGAGGGGCAACAAGGGTCATAACAGAGGAAGGACGAAGAGATTCTACCTTGAGCCGAAGAAGCGAACTGAGATGATAAAAACGAAATTGATTACTATGATTTTAAAATTAGATACTATTTTTTTCTTGGTCAAAGGGAGGGGCGCAACCCTTAGAGGAGAGTGTTGTCCAATCTTAGCACCCTTGTAGTCAAGATAAGTCAATTTATCTATTGTTTGAGTCCATCTGTTAGATCCTACGTTCGTTAGAGAGGGGTAGTTTTCACACCTGGTAGGATCTCTACGATAAAGCGATAGGAATACTCGGAAAAAACGTGCTTTTTTATCTTGGGGCACAACTTATTCTAGAATTTTGTATTAAAAAATGTAACTTCGAGTATATATTTGATTGTTCCGTCTTTACAACTTTTTTATAAAGAAAAGGCAAAGTTTCAGCTGTCCAAGTCGATAGTTCATGTAAAAACTTGACGGGTTTTCGAAGTATAATGACTTCTTGATATGTATTCAAGTATATTGAAAAACGTGAAATTTAGCTTCCCATAAGCAGAAAAGAAACATATAAATTCCAAATCCATGTAATCTCATTTCATTTCGTTTTGCTTTCTACATTAGTAACAAATTGTTCTTTTCCTCTCTCGTCCTTCCCAGCAATCAGAATAACAATTCTAAAACATTCATACTATTTGGCAGAATATAATCGAGTCAATTTTTCCATTTTATTTAGTTTTTGATTACTGTAATCTTTCAAAAAATGTATGTCAAAAAAAGCTAAAACTTATATTTTACTTAATTGCCTTGACGTGTTATCCCGCTACAATTCTTGTATCACTTCCTCCGCCTGCTCGACACTCTCAACCGCTATAGCTAATGAATCGAGAGGACGGCCGATCGTTACCTCCAGTTCTCTTCAGTATCTCATACACTTTATACCATCTCTTTGATCAATCTAGAACCCACCCTGCTGTGCTGTGCATACGCACCCTTACAGACACACGCAATTTCTTTTCACCCATTCGTCTCGTCTCTCGGTTTTATGCTGATATGAATTAATAATGTACGGTACACGTACGGCAGAGATGGATCAGAAGGTTCAGCTTCGAAGCCTATCCAGGTCGCTTTTCATAGTTTCCCATCACTAGTCTATAGAAATAGTGAACGATTTGAAAAGCGTCTCTTTTTCTACATCTTTTTTTATAGACATCCAGTTCGTGTAAAACTCCTTATTTATTATGGCAACTGGTTCTTGTCATTTCCATCACCATTTTTTATCTATCGTTGCTGCCAATCGAAGTGGAAAGACGTGGAAAACTTCAGTAATCTATATGGAGATATATAATACAATATTATATTAAGCTGAATGTTTCTTCAAATTCTGGAAATCTTCGCGTGTATTATGGGTAACGTTACTTATAATTTGAAATGAATATATCGAAATATTTAATGGAACGTAATGGACAAATTATCTTGGAATAATAATTTGAATGAACACACCACTTTTACTTGTTCTATGCAATTTATATTACAATCGAATGAATATTTAATAACTGAACGAGGGATTTAATTATCAATCATTTCAAACAAATGAGAAATTTTCACAAATAAATTCAATAACACAATGCGTGAGATCACAGAAGACGCTTGATACCTAGACGACTTCTGGCGCTGAGATATTATTGAAGAGATCTGTCCATCGCAACCTATACATCTGTGAAGCTTTGAGTCAATATCGTTTGATCATTTCACTTTTTTTTAGCCCAGTGTAAACAATCTTTTACAAACACACTCTGAATAAAGCGATGACGTAAGTTTTGACAATTTTCAATTCATCAATTCGAACCTTTAAGAAAAATATAACTTGTACAATTTGTATCTCTTCGGTCGCTTCTCCAACAGTTCTAACACACACAACTACATCTTCTTGTCACAATATCCATCTACTTGATATACAATTGAATAAAAGCTTCTACATAGTATACCAATAGTCACGTCCAACATGACTATTCCTTCCATGTACCACTCCAGACCTTTATTAATGCTATTACATTAGTTGATCGACTGACCGATTTATCCGACAAATGCCGGGTGCAATCAGTCATGCAGTATAAAAAAGAGTCACGTGTTCCTCCGAGAGTCGAACCCACGAGCCGACTAATGAAATCTAGTCAGCTGAGTAACACGATGTGTTCGTTAATGAAATGGCCTGCCTCGTGATGATTGAAAGCTGGTGATCGCCTCGTGCTCGGAAACTGATGTATTGGGATCCAGTGTGCAACACACAGCTATGGGTTTATACAAATGGGATTAAACATCATTTCCGAACGAGTGAGTCTTTCGAGACAACAGCTGTCATGTTGCGAGGAGCACACAGTCAATTTATAATAAATATGTCTCTCCCCCTTCCCTCCCTTACCTCCCCCCCCCCAACCGACCAGTCCCCTATCTTCAACCCCCCCTCCTCTCCCTTCACATCGCTTTTATCGGAGAAAATAAACTGTGATTTATACTTGAGTATTTATATCTTAGGGTGGGTGATTCAAACTACAGAAGCTCAAATCAGAACACAATCTTAAATTAAATCTTGTGATAGTATCTTCTTTATTTCTCGTAAATTTAGAGTTTATTGTATATTTGCGAATTTTCGAGAAAATAAATTGCATTATTGAATTTGCAATAAAAAGATATATACAATTAATCTCCTGTGTATAGATTGCAATGTATTAAAACGGGCTCAGAAGCGAAGAGGCATACGTTATGTATAATCCGAGGGGTTTACAACTCGCAAATTTGGTGTACACCTGATTTCAGGTGATTTCAGAGATTTCAAGAGATTTCAGGGGATTTCAAGAAATTTCATACGGATTTTAATTGATTTCAGGGATTTCAAGGAGATTTCAATGGGATTTCGTGGCAAGTGTACACCGGATTTCAGGAGTTGTTAACCCCTCGGTATAATCTAAATTCGAATAATTAAAAAATTCAATTTATTCTGACTTTCAAGCTGACAATCACTTGACAAATATTGAGTGTCACCATATATTTGTTATTAGATTTCCCCTTCTAATATCTGATATTAGTTTCGAATTTCCAGTGTAGTTTTGTCTACAATATAAAATCGATGCTAATCTATAAAAACAATATGTGCTTTAGTACTTCTAGGTGGAAACTATCTATATAATAAATATGTGTAGATTATATCTTATAAACGGATTTCTACATGTGCTATATACATGACTATAATATATAAAGTCAAGATACCATCCGTTTGTTGCTTGACCACAGTTAAACGCTATCCCTTCCTTGACTCGAACCCAGTACGCTTCCAACACAATGCTAATGTTCAGACAAAGGCTCGGTCCCCTCCCTCTTTCATACATTCCCCCCCCCCTCTCCACCATTACCCACCCACTGTCCTCATCCGCTAAAATAGATCACGCTCCTTTACTCTCGTTACTCGCGCTCTCTGGAGACAAGAGAGCGAGAGAGCGAGAGCGAGAGAGAGAGAGAGAGAGAGAGAGAGGGGGAGAGAGAGAGAGAGAGAGAGAGAGGGGGGGGGAGAGAGAGAGATAGAGAATGAGAAAGAGAGAGAAGGACAGAGAGAGAGAGAGAGAGAGAGAGAGAGAGAGAGAGAGAGAGAGAGAGAGAGAGAGAGAGAGAGAGAGAGAATGAGAGAGAATGAGAAAGAGAGAGAAGGAGAGAGAGAGAGAGAGAGAGAGAGAGAGAGAGAGAGAGAGAAATAGAGAGAGAGAGAGAGAATGAGAAAGAGAGAGAGAAAGAGAGAAAGAGAGAGAGAGAGAGAGAGAAAGAGAGTAATTTATCGAGGGCAAAGGAGCACACCCTCTCAGCCCTCATATAACATATTATATCGACAACAATAAATATACCATTTAGCGAGAATTGGAAACAATAACAGTTCGGTAATGTCGACGCGAGCCTCACACAATTCTCTCCTCTCTGAATGAATAACACGCAATCAGTTGTATTCGAGATTTCGGACAGCCATTTATGACGTCACGTGGTCTGCAACTTGTTTCCTGCATTTACATTCGAACTGATTTATAAAATGATAATACGATCTGAAATTGAATTGATGGATTCGTTTTTCAATTCACATAGATTCGTTTTTTTGCGTGCTGTTAAAAAAGAACCTTTTACTGGGAATGGGATTCATACGATACATATATATATATATATATATATATATATATATATATATATATATATATATACATACATGCATATATATATATTACGATTTTTGGTTGGTCGAAGCTTCCAACTGTTCGTGCTATGACTTATTGAGACGGTCGCTCGGGACCGCCAATAGAGCGGATTAGGATTATTGAGCCTACAGGTCCCAACAGGATACATCTCGTGTGAGTGGATTTATACATGTAGATAACTAATGGGAATAAAATATACGAAGCAAGATCGTAAAAAGAAGAAACGGATGAACAGGTTTCTGTATCGAGTAATGATAATTATCATCATCATCACGGCACTTCCACCAAAAACTAAGATAATTATACATATTTATATGAATTCGGTGTTGGTAATTATATTTAATAATATTTATTAAACACGTGCACCAACTTATCAAGTATATAATTATTAGGTGATTTTATAACTACGAGTTCTGACCTTCAAATATTTGCAGTAACCAACTTCTTCATCGAATCAACTTTATCTATGTAATATATTTTATTTAATTATCATGTTCTGCACGGTCTTTAAAATTCCATTTTTTTTTTATGTGCATCGAAACTTGTTCCGATAAATAATTGCCATGTTTCTATATGATACGTAATGTTGGAAATAATAACTGCATTCATGTTGTTTATCATAAGAATTAATCCTGAATGGCTAATCCTTATTCATAAAGAGAAGTCGTATAAAAAGTTTCATCTTATGCAGTTTGGTATCAAGGATTGAAACAGTTTATTTAACTCATCAAGTCGATACTATAGAAATGAAGTTGTAACCAAATTTCA
Organism: Brachyptera putata; assembly: GCA_907164805.1. Classification (NCBI taxonomy): domain Eukaryota; kingdom Metazoa; phylum Arthropoda; class Insecta; order Plecoptera; family Taeniopterygidae; genus Brachyptera; species Brachyptera putata. The sequence continues at coordinate 25,686,807 of OU015467.1, read as the reverse complement.
ATTTTCAATCGAAATTGACGGACTAGTTGTGAAATAAAACACAATGTTTTGTGAGAGATGTTTGTGAATCCCGATCTTGTGGACTTTATGAATAACCCTGTACTTTCTTACCGGAGTAGAACGTATATACAAACTATTACAATCAGAGACGAATTCAATATTTTTATATAAGAAACATTTCTTTTTAAATTTCAGTTAGTCAATTATCGCTAGCGGTAGAAACTTAAGTCAGGTCAAGCCTGGGTTCGAGTCCCGCATAAGGCATGGGTTTTTGTAAACGTCCTTTTTCCTATCATCACTTCATCGTTTCTTTATTCCCCGCTCATTCGTACCCCCGTATAACCTAGCTGTTGGTGGGGTCGTTAAGCAGCATTACAAAAAAAATATATAACATGAACAGATATATTGAAGAATGCAAATCTATCAAATGTGTTCACCGTGGCCTAAGTAAAATTTTTCCAATTCGATTATATTCCTCATAACACAAAATATGGAATCCTTTTCATTCTTCCTGAATTGATGTCCAAGTGTTATCACAATGGTCTATTTTCATTCCACCCGAGAGTATCGCGGTGGAACCGGCTCAACCCGATCACACGCTTGCCATCACCCGGAAAATACGCACACACACACACGCACACGCACACGCACACTAGTGCGAGTTAACCAATCGAAGAACGACATTTATACCAGTATTACAATTATCATCCAAATCCTTATTAATCCTCTTTCATTGCATTGCGTACCGTTATATTTCCGTCTCGCATCTCAATCAATCGACTGACGTCACTGGGGATCGGGGACACCCAGGAGGTTGGTCCAGAGAGAAGGACACAGGATTAATGACATAAGCTGGATGTAAAGAACGGAGAAGTATTGATTTCAAGGATTAGATTCGTTGATATAAACGTAGGAATTATAATTTCGCTTAGCAATGCGATATTAATGTTGGAATGTCAATCTACACGAATGGGTGTTGACCATTTGCTGAGATCTTATTGGTCTGTACGAAAATATGTATTATTGTCACACCCTTGTGATCTGATTCTGATTGAACTTTGACCTTTTTTATTCGCTAGAGTATACATATGTTTTTCTTTCTGACAGCTCGATGTTCGGAATTGTTGCATGATTTTTTTTATTTATAGCGATAACCTGATTCGGAGTCATTGTTCTCCGGTTATGGCTAGAGGATGACAGGATAGGTCGGACGGGGAACCACAAGGGCGATCTTGATCTTACTTTTGCAAAATATCATTTGTAAAACGTAACAGTTCGTCGAGATTTATCAAATTATTAAAGTCGTTTAGGGATAATGTATATGTGTTAGAAGAAAGATTTTTTCGACTTGTTTCCGTTTTTTTTCGACTTGATCTTTTATCTTTCTTTTTCCTGTTCTGTCTTCTCTCCTTCATTAAAGATTTGACGACAGATCATTGGTAATGACAAATCCGAATGTGTCCGAATGAATCTCGCGAATTTCCGAATCCGAATGAATTTGAGTAAAAATTAATTATTTTTCTCTTTGTATGCTCTGAAGTAAAATATGTTGCAAATAGTTTTTTCTTGTCATTCGCAATGTGTTGGTTGTGATGATGTTTTTAAATCTTGTTTTTCTCGAAAACTTGAGAGGAGCTCAAATTAAATCTGTTGAATTTATTCTCCCATTTGTAGATTTATTCGGTACATGAAACAATCAGAATAAATGCTGAAATTGGAGAGCCAAGCTGTATTTAATTATATACATTTCATAATCTTAAGTTTCAATCGGGGTCGAAGTTAATTAAGTCAAAACAATTATGAAGATTTTCGTGATTTTTATCTCACTAATAAACAAATCTGATTAAAACTAACCAAACATCAATTTTAGCTAACTTTATCTCAAATGAGAACACTTTATAGAAAAGTTCACCAGAGCCTAACGTCTATCTGTACCTCTAATATCAAACTATGTGAAATGAACCATTATTAATCATAGGGTTTGATTGAATTTTCATCAATTTAAAATATCAATCATCTCTTCATCTCTTCGAATCTCTTCCATTCGATGTGAAGTGGGTTTTACAAATATTGAGTTAGTATGGCCGCAGAATAAGGAAGCTTAAACCACCCTGAAATGAAGCTAATTCAACAACGTAAACTGAACTGATATTTTCATTTCATACCATGGGAAACTTGACAAATAAAGTCAATCATTCCAATTATGAGACTAAACATGACAATTTCGTTCGGATAGAGCACCAAAAAGGCGATCTGAACTCATTAAACTAAGCTAATATAACCTAATCTAGAATTAACATTTGTTCTACAGAATAGGGCTAAACAGACACTTAATATTTGTCCGTGGTTTTGTTCCTTCGTCAGAGAAGCTTAGCCAGCAGTGATCAGACAGATGCACAATAGTGGAGAAATGCAATATCCTCCCTCTAGCCGAAACCCCCGGGAGCCAACATTGCGACAGACGGTCGTTATACGGATTCAAGCAGGGTCTCAGTTGTGCAGCTCCACTTTTATTACGCCATAAAAGTGTGCGTGATCTGTCATTATAGCGCCGTGAATGTAGGCTACTTGCAGTACCGCATGGGATTACCTATTAAAACAAAATGACCAGCTTTACTCTCATATTATATTGTGCTCGAAACACATCATAGAAATGATAGAACAATGTTGTTTTTAATTAAGATCACATATAGGAGACTATAAATATTGCTGGATGATATGAAACATCAAAATTCCAATCTCATTGAAACGGAGATATTCTAAAAGCAATATAAAAAGATGTGCATTGAAACTATGAATTTCATGTGAAAACTTCGGATCTTTGAAATTCAATCATTCATAATGCATACGGTTCAGAATATAACACAAATATATATTCTTCTGTTTGATCGAATTGTCATCAAGAAATAGATATTCGATGGAAATGAAATATGTTATCATAATTTAGAGAGTTTTACATAATAAAAGAACAGAGAATGAGAATCGGAAGTCGAAAAATGCTTTAGAGTATATAACCCTTGACCTGGTTTCAAGAAAATATATAAAGATACTTAAAAGATATATCATGATATTTACTGGAACAAGACAAATGATATTGAGGTAGATCGCAAAAACTAGGTAAAATTGAAAAGTAATGATAATCAATGTAAATGTGCATGAATGAACTGTGCTCAAACTTCATTTAGCTTTGGTATTATCTATAAGGTACGTCAGAAATTAAGTACTTTTTAAAACAATATAAGAAATAATAATGTCTATTGTCTATACAGACAAAAACGTGTACAGTACACACTCAGTAACACTTTCATTGTTGACCATAAAATACTGTTCGATTTCAACCATTGTTGATCAGCGATATTGTTGACAACAATGGAAATGATACAAGTGCCATCTTTTGGCAAAGACGTTCTTAAATAAAACAGATTATAATGAAAAAAAAAGAACATAGACCAAAATGTTTGCTTTTATGTTTGAAATTATATTTTACCGACAAAAGAACAATTCGTAGTAATACATTTTTTGTTGTAAATTATTTCGTAATGTTTGTTATTATAAAGAGAAGCGATTCTGACGTATCAAAATCTCGAGATGTTTTACAAGATTTCGTCGTTTTCCTTTTCTATATAAACGAATAGATAAAAAAAACGTCTATGACCTGTTTCTGTTCGTGAACTCTGCGCGTTCCTCCACGTTCTTTTATTATGATCTTAAACTTACCGAAACAATCGTTCACCGCCCTCTCTAATACTAATCGTGTTGGTAGCGGCTAAGTAATAAATTACTACCTACAAACTATTAGAACCGACTTGAAATCTTAGTCATCATCAACGTAGCGTGCTAAGAAAAGACGAGATATTTTCTTAGACAATGAATTGAAGGATGAAAACCATCGACCGTCCATTACGAAACATATAAACTGACCCATTTTTAAAACCTAAATTATTATTCGTTGAAAAAGTTTGTGAATATTATTTTCACAAACAATAAATCAAAGTGTGTGTATTTTAAAATCATTACATCATGTTCTAGTTTATAATTGTAGATCGCTGTGATGTATACATTTGCAAGTCTAGTTTATAGTTACAGTATAGCCACAAGTCAGACTAGATAAGGGTAATTTGTAGCTCGTGGAATTGTTTCCGGCTATGTTTATTAAAGTACAAAACACGTGATAATGGTCGAGTTATATCTCAAGATGTACTTTATGAAATACTCAATTGTATTTGGAGCTACACATGAGAATTCTTTGATAAAAACGTGAATCTTCTTCGAATGGTACGGCTCGAGGCATTACAGTGTATGCTCTATCTAAATCTATATAATTATATTTCTTTTATATATATATATATATATATATATATATATATATATATATATATATATATATATATATATATATATATATATATTATATATATGAATGTATATTTATCTGTGTGATGTGTATGTTGGGTATCTCTTTAGAAAACGAATTCTCATTTTCTCGACTCTGATATAGGTCTATGTGTAGAACCTATATGTCTATATTTTTTATTATTTTGTTACAGCTGGCTTTCAGATTTCATTAAATGATATATTTTCCTTCTGTGAATACATGAGAGTAAAATTAGTTTACTCCTCTCTTTCAAAAAATCATTTTTAGTTCGAGAATCCTTTGAAGAGGAATCACTACTTGGAAATGAATTACTCACGAACCTTTCATTTGATTGCTTTTAGACTGAGAACATTGATTAGTATAGGGCCAGGACAGCGTTGGTAAGACAATGTTCATGTTTCCACGAGAATTAATAAAATCACTGCAGCTTTTAGATAGATTGAAACAAATACTTACATTTTATACGACGTTAGATATACAGGATTTTGTTGAGTTATGCTAAAATATTTCTCAATATGTTGAAAGGGATGTATACAATTCAATATTTTTAATGTAGTTTTCTAGTTCTACTTTTTACCACTGAGATCGCTACTTCAATTATTGTGTTGATTCGTAAGTCTGATCGTAATGCCTTATAGATATAGATCCACTTCTGTTACAACTCATTTACCAAAATTGTTCGTTCTTTGTTTACATAGTAATTGGTTTCTCCAGATTAATATCAACTAGAATATCAGACCAATAAATTGCATCTAATATGTCGTAGCATCGAAAGTGTGTCGAGTTCTGTTATCCCCATCCCGCCAATCGTATACCGACCATGAAGTTCAATCAATCTCTCTCTCTCTCTCTCTCTCTCTCTCTCTCTCTCTCTCTCTCTCTCTCTCTCTCTCTCTCTCCCTCGCTCCATGATGAAATCAACAAGTACATGAGAAGGTTGTTGTACATGCAGGTATAATGGGGGCCACAGGGGGGCATATCGTGTCATCAGTCAATCGTCATGTTCCTCAGGAGAGACCCGGGTTCATGCCTGTCTCATCATACTCGATCATCAATCACTATCATCGGCTTGTTACCGATATCCTCATTGGTTCTCCTGTCACGTGACACTATTCGAGTGAGAAACCTTTCAAAGATTAGATTACGACAAATCTAGAGATGGAGTTTTTATACTTTGCCGAAACGCGCAAGCCGTGTGTAGCTAGACGTGTTTTGTAGCCCATGCAGGTGACATTGTTGTTGTTCTTGTTGTCGTCGTCGTTGTTTTTGTTGTTGTTGCGCTCCACCTGAAATGACGTTAAGAACCTGCACTAATGATTGGTGGTTGTGCCAACTGATTCATTAGGCAATAATGAGCGAATTAACTTGGTATCACCCTGCATACTCTTGTTATTTTTGTATCTTGACCAAAAATTAGCTAATTAAAAAATATTGAGCAACAACCGGTTTCAAGAGAATGAATTTTATTCCCATTTCTATTTTCATTTCATCTCTGTAAAATCATGTATTGACTATTAAATAATGCTCCATACTGCAACTAAAGCATGACACAATTCATCCGAATGATCCACTCTTTGATCAAATCTAACAACTAGTCTAACAATATATCCTAATAAAAAACTCTCCTATTGTCGTCGAATTCACGCTGTTTTTTAATCACGTTGTAATCCTGTATTTTGGCGTCAGTGAAACGTAAATGAAGCCATTATCGCAGGAGTTACACCGCCCTGGTAACATTTGAAAGAACATTATAAGCCTACCCTTGTATGAGGCACAACGTCTTAACAAATCGTTTTTACCTGTGGACCCTTTTTTTCCAAGTGTTATTTCACCTTTACACGGCATTCTTTACGACTCCATTTAGACGTGTTCTAAGACCCCTGTCAGACATCATTTGCCCTGGACAAAAGTGTTTTTCGTACCTCTTTAAAACTGTACCAAAGTAGATGTAGACATGTTCAAACTTCTCGAGGGTGGGTTACTATATTATTTGTAACGGTACTTATTTCTCGGAAATTTTTATCGGTTAGTTGGTTCATTAATAACAAAAGAGCATTATAGTTTTATTGATTTCGCATTGTTATAAAACATTACATTCCTTGTGCAGACTTTTCGTATTGTAACTTTTCTATACGTCTATACGGCTAGACTCCAGAAACTAGCTAAAAATGTGGTTCCAGACAATAATGTTTTTCACAATAGACGGGAAACAATTTGAGATTTTTTTTTGTTAGACCATACAGAAAATATTTTCTAATATACTTTTATGAGATTGATGTATAAGTAAAAAAAACGTATTGAAGTGGTTATATTGTCAAACAGCGCTAGTTTTTTAGCCTTAGGTTAGATCATAGGATATATCGTATTTAGTAGTTAGGTAGATAGTTAGTAGTTAGATAGTAATTAAAAGAATAAGATTGAATTAAGTTATGCACAATATTAACGCCCGATACATGACAACATACGAAGGTCTGGTTGCAAATTTAGGGCTTATCAAGAATAGAGAGATGCAAATTTTCTATTTTCTATTAAGATTTTGTTTATATATTTTATTATTTCAAATGAGGGTCCGACTAGAAAAAAGACCAAGTTTTATAGTTGTATGTAGATTTACTCCAATAATTAAACCCTCATGCCAATTCTACTTTTACTGTTGTTTATAATATCACGTTGCTATGGTTTATTCCCTCCCCCCTCCAATACATCCCGTAAGACCACTTCCACTGCCCCTCATTAAGTTTCCGAGACTGAGATTGTACTTTGAGCATCCATTCGGTTTCCATGGTAATTAAACCAGCTTAGAAAGGTGTTATTTGATAACATGCAGCTAAAGCCAAGGATTATTTTATTACACGGTTAATGAATAATTCATTAGTTACACGTCTCACTATGATGGACCTCTCTTCTTGATTGTTCTTCATCACGCGTCGTTCATATCATTTTAAAGACAAAAGAGAGTGATTTCAATTTTAATCTTCATCACTTATGATCGCATGGGAATCGATTTAGATGTATTAGTTTTATGATGATAGCTCTGGAAAGGTATCAGATGTCAGAATTCTATCACAGTGAATAGATACACGAATCTTGTTAATACTTTCGAAATTTTATGTATAAATTGATTTTTTTTAATTTTAACATTTTCGATGTTTTTTAACTGCTTTAAACAATTAAAATGTATATGATATAATTTTCATAGTTGAAAAAACGTTTTCAATTAAATTTCTATTCTTTAACAAACATACTCGAATTTGATTTTGTGAAATAATTTACAGTCTTTACGTTATTTTTAAATCCATTTTAGTCTGAATAAAAAGTTTATTCCAGCTGTCAAATACTTAGTGTGAACATTTTCGATGGAAGATAGGTTTAAATGTTTCAAACGTTTCAGAACAAAGGAGGAACGACGGAATATTTGAGTATGCCTATAAGTGGCTCAACGAATCACCTGTAGAACTTCAAGGGTGAACTTTAACCCGTAGTGACTACTTGAATATAGTACTGAGAAGTGAGAATTTCAACAGGATCAATACGGATTTTAATTGGTTTCCATGAATAAAATAGGCAACATCCGGTTTCCTGTATACACCTCTTCATAATTCAATATTTCACTCGCTTCAACCAGGCACTTCCACCATTCAACCGGGCGCCACCACCAATATGTTCTCATAATATGTTGTTTACAGTACAACGTAAATGTTGAAACTATGTTCTTGATAATTATTATTCGTTTTGTTGGTATCATAATACATATATTCTAATTATCGTATTATAAGATTTCATACTACATTTTTTTTCAATTTTTTGAGGAGTAATCTATATTCAATACATGCTTTATTTCTGAAATCTTGCTATAATTTTACATTTAAATGGAAATAAATTCTTTATTTTCCTATTATTCATCGGAGTTTTCATTTATAGTAGGCCTATTCCTAGGAGACATGTAGTTCGAATTTACTCTTTTAATAAGTCGTATAGAGTATATTTATATACAAGACAAAATAAAAACAGTTGAATCCTATAGGTAATGCTCACAACTAAGAAACTCAATAATAATCATTAAAATAAAATTAGATTAATTAAGAACTATACCGTTAGAAAATGGGATTCCACCAAGCTATATTAATTGACCTTTCATTAACCGGTAGACCTAACATTCAGCAGAAAAAATAATTATAATCTTTGACTTTTCTATAATATACTACGACCTCAGTCTAGTATCCTAATGGAAGCCCACACATCTCCTCAATGATTAGCTAACTAATTACTGCTGTATTGTGATAGTCGTCTACATCATTATAGTGAGAGTTAAGCGTCTAATAGCAGATTACAACAATGGTAACAGATATTGCTTGGAGCAATTACAGACCACAGACACTGTAAATACCAAGTTCAACTCCCTTGTGAATCTTGTACGTCTAGAGCAATGGGAGACGATCAGCTAACGCCTCTACTAATAAGCACGCTGTCGCAGATCCGTGGCTAGGTTCACGATGAGGGAATAGAACATTTCACACCATGAAGCATCCCACCGCCGCCTTCTCACATAGTTGTCAGTGAGCCAAACAAGGCGCATGGCGGTGTGTATGGATTAGGGGATCAAAGAGATGGTGATGAGAGAAATCTGTGAATATATAGAATGTGAGAATTGAGCTGATGTGATGCACTGATTTTGTATAATTACTTGATGACTTTTACAATTGGAGCTCGTTTTAATTAATTGTTAATCGTTTTAATTAAGGGTATGCATATTTCGATTAAACAATTATTCCTACTTCGACTAACACTTATTACGTTACATTACCTGAACTCAACATTTTTTATTGCGATTCACTTCTTTGGTTACTATGAAGTAAGCTGTGTTTTTAATTTTTTATCAAGATGGATATTTCTGTAGAGGTATTTCAAAAAAATCGTTTTTTTTTTCTGGCCATTCCTATATGAACGTATGAAACACAAAATATGGAATCGATCTTGAGCGGTCAATGATGCAATATATGCACCGTGCAATTTAAATCTTGGCATTTACGAAATACATACTCAAGACTTGTCAAGCAATTTCAGAATAAAACTGCTCCTCCCCACTTTATTCCCACTCTCTTCTACACCCCTCACCATGTCGTTGTATTTCCGACCGCTGGAGGGCACGACAATTGTGCTGGTGATTCTGATTGGCCATCGCAAGCCCGCTCGTCCCACATCCTGGTGCTCGGAACGCTAGAAATAACAATGAAATGTGCAGGGAATTTTCACTCTCGTTTTGTCACAAGCGTGGTGGTATCTCCTGGTAGCTTTTACGTCCATGCCTTTAGTCTGTTTTGCAGGTAACCATTAGATACTCGTATTACAGTGAGCTACAATGCCGACCTTATCTCATACAATTAGCCAAACAAGCTAAACAAGCTAGAATTAACCCTTCAAAAGACAGAAAGCTTTAAAACAACAAAAAACAACCGTATGTACAATCATCTTCCTGTTTTTCTCCCCTTCTTGTGAACAAATTGTCTCTCCGTCTTATATCCTCCTCTAAGTAGAATTTATGCACGTTTAAATGGGTAAGACAGTTAAAGTTTATATATTTGTATTCGGGAGAGATGAAGGCGCGAACTGCCCGTGCGCTAGTGATGCAGAATAGGGGAGTCGGTCGATCGGATCCTTCATCTCTAGTTGATCTCAGGAGGCGTTCTGTCACAGATATACCCCCGAGGAGCTATCATCTTATTGCTACCCTTATTTATAATAATAATAATGGCTGTAGTATGTTTTATTATTACATTGTTGTATTCAAACCACGTTTAGTGCACCTCAATGCAGTGTTTTCAGAAATATTCTATTCTGTCACGTCAAAAACAATTTGTCTAGACAAATGGCGAATGAGGATATACGTTTACATTATACATTTCATAGTCTTTCATTTTTCATTATTCATATTATATTTATATTGGTTATGAATAAAATGGCTATATAAGGATTATTTCAGATAATGTCGCACACTGTTGTATACAAAGATATGTTCTCTATGTTCCCCACTCTGTTTCGACATTATGTTCTCCAATCGCAAACTTCTCTCAGTACCGTATATAGTATAGTTCGTTTCCCGCCCAAGTTCTCTAGTTGCTATAGTAACGTGACAAACATGCTTCTTTCATGTGATTTCACACATTGTTTTAATAAGTGGACAATAATTAACAATCCCAAAGTTATAGTATTAAAGTTTCACCTATGTTGACCTCAACTTCGCTAATTGATAAAGTTAACCTGCCAAACATCTTTACCTCAGAATTTCAGGGACGTCGTTAGGGGGTCCAAGGTGGGGCGCGCGCCCCACCAATCGTCATTTGCGCCCCACTAATAATTCATCCTTCTACAAAAAAATATATATAGGCCTATGTATGTTGACTCGTGTTGACCTACGAATAACACACAAGGAAATATTTTGCTGGGAGATATCACGAAAATAACTTCGAAAATGTCCAGAATGCTAACATAATGATTGAACATAACTTCGGAAATGTCCATAATGGTTCAACTATTACCCTCCAAAACTGCTTGTAGATCGCCACAATCACTTAAAAAATACCATATTTCAAAAAATTCCCTGCGGGCCTTTGGTGGGAAGACGTAAATCGCAAAATGGCTAAAAAAATCTGCATGATTCAATTATTGAAAATAACTTTGAAAATATCCATATTGATTCAATTATTTACCTCCAAAATTGATTGTAAATCGACAAAAACACTTCGAAAATGGTACAAAAAATTCACTGTGGGGCTCCAGACCCCATTTTAGCGCGCGTCTAGTGCCCAAATGCGCCCCCCCCCCCCGCTAATACACAAATCCTAACGACGTCCCTGCAGAATTTCCGGATGAGATGAACGGCGAAAATAAATAACCATCTCGTAGAGTTAAAATATTGTATTGATTTCTTAATTTCCGGTCCAATCAAAGACAATCATGGGATCATTAGCCAAACAATAATCATTGGTTAAATTATAATCCTTATCTACAGCTTTGTTCGTTTTGTAGGTATTAAATAGATCTGTATGTCTGTATTAATAGAATTTTGATATCTTACACCAATCTAAAATTATCACGAATAAACGGATATGTATAAATACCGACTCCTGTTAAAACGTTATGAATGGCACAGTTCCTCGCCCAATTCTTCTTGTCAATAAAGTGTATAATTATGTTTAGTTTCCGTGCATTGTCACCGCCTTATTACACACTATTATTATCCACGGTAATGTCAAGGCTATTCTTCTAGAAGGCAGTGATATAATTGTAGATTATTGCTTCACTGGGTGTGGTTTGAATAATGAGTTCATTTCTCATTACAATTATGACTTATGACTATAGAACATTTTAACCCCGTTACATTCTGAGTTGTGCTACGGCTCGATATGCTGTATTAATATTAATTGCAATACAAGTGTTCGGTTTTATTCATGATTAGATATGGTACAAACGAATGTATAGGGTCATGATAATACATGATTTTCTTTTTAAAATATGACAGAAGACTCTCATTATAGATAACTCATCGTGCCTTTAATACGTATATAAATTATTACATAATTTTTTGTACATATCGATTGTCAGCGGTAAACGTAGTAAATTATGTTAAATTATAAAATAGAAAGAATGAAACGTATAAATTCTGCAACAAAGTTTATGGTTCTCTTATGTCAGATTGAAGACTGACATAGTCTGTCCCTCCCTATAATAAAAGTAACCAAATCATAAGAATTGTAATTGACACATATGAAGACAATCCTTTTATTTCTATTGATCATGCTATGATTTTGACAAGAGAATACACATTAGATGAAATAAATGAAATGATAATACAATAATATTGTATTATTGATGGTAAGTTAATACGGGTGGCAATGCGTCTTCTCATTTGTTGAAACCAAAGTGTATAAAGACATCGGATGTGTAATGATTTGGTCATGCAACAATATCTGATATCTTTTATAATAATGAAGGTAACTATTGGAAACCAAATTCCACTATTGGAACGAATCCTCATAGCCACACTGTTACTTTCTGATTTCTACCACCTGATTGCATGGTTACGTAATTTTATTCACGAATATTAATATTTTAATCAAATTACAAATGACTTATAACCATTACCAAATAAATACAACAAACTGAGGTATCCTAACAAGGTTGTGATCGCTTAATTGAAGTCATAAATTGGGGAACATTGTTGCCTGTCTCTTTCAACAATGAGTGACATCACTTAAGATGTTCATAATCCGCATCGCGCAGCTAATATCATGACAAATATCTCTCCTTACCGTTTTCCTTCGGTTTCCATCCGAAAGCGTATTAATAGTTGGAACAGACCCAACTATGCAACTTGCAGTAAGCTGAAGTGAGATGAGCTTAGTTATCAAATACTCACGTTCACCAACCACGAGTCTAGAACCGTATAGAAAGGGAAAAGCTCCTGTGACAGAATTATGTTATATGACATCTTTACTTCATGGACTTGTACTTTGCATGAGTTACATCACAATTCGTGAGGGGAGAGAAGTTCATCGAGCACGAATCTCTAGACGGAGAGAGAGGAAGGAAGAGTGAGAGAGAGAGATGAATTCTCATCGAATGAAGATACAATAGAGGGAAACATGAATTGATTTATTTTCAATTTTTTATATGTGATACTAGCAACTAAACATTAACAAAACCACCATTCGTATTTATTTGGCTACAAGTTATTGAAGAAATACCTCACTTGCTACAGATAATCTGGTCTACTACCTCATTATTCATGGAATTGCATCTTCAACTCTGTACCATATCGTTCGTGACGACATAAACTATGCACAGTGACGTATGCGATTGCAGTTACCGCGAGGCGGGATGGGGGTGAGGGTGGGAACTGAAATCAAGTTTTTATATTAAAATATATTTTTATTTTTATTGGTGGACCATATTCAACTAACTAGGGCCTACAATCAGAAATGGATTTTTTTACACAGTCTCACAACAATTATTCTTTACGTTTGAATGAATTATCTATTGACAGAGATAAGGGTATGATTATCATATGAGGGGCGGAGTTTTTTTAGAAATCTCGCGGGGGGGGGAGGCTTTAAAAAATTACGTCACTGACTGTGAAGACAGAAGTTCAACGTGCATGTTTGTAAGATGATTTCGTTTTATATAAATATAAAAATCATTTTGCCAGTTTCAGTTTGCTTTTATTTTCATTTTCTGTAATGTAAATATTATATATTGTCGCTTTAGAATTAATCCTATGAACTATGAAGAATAGGAAGAGACAATATATGAATAAAATGATAGAATTATAGAAGGGATAAAACAACAGCTAGGATTCAGTAGAAACTATGATATTAAGAAGAAAACAAACAATAAGAATGATAATACTATATTAACACATAGCCTCAGGTGTATTATTGAAACATTAGAACAAACAAAATACGGATATGATATAAGAAGTGTCATACATTACGATACCAGAGTTTAACTAATTTTTATTCACATTTATCTTTGATTATAATTAAAATAATCATATATTTCAATACACAACAGAACCTTTTCAGAAAGACATTCGTATAGTGTACATCTGACGGGAATTTATTGTTTATTATAATTGCACAATCAAAACATTTTTTCATGATAAGCAAAAGCCTCTCGGCTTATATCCTCTGCTTGTGAATAATTTAATAACGTCACAAAAAGCTATCCATCATATATGAAAACATCGATTAATTATGATAGTTGCTATGATAGCAAGCAATAGCAGGTATCCATGGAATGAACCGGTCTACACACATTAGCGAACAAACTCGATATCCAATAATAAAAATAATATTTTTCTGTATTTGAATTGATCGTTTATTAATCCGTGTTTTGCTTCTAAAACACGAGTTGAAAGAATATCTCAAACAATCTCGTGTGATGGGGTAATTTCGTATCAAAAGCAAATGTAATAGGAACTGATATTTTATTGACTACAGCATATCAATCATCATGGATATGGTGAATAAATAATTTATTGCAATTTTATTGAATGTTTATGTTGTGCTTTCGAGCGAATGTAAAATAAAAATCTATCAAAATGTGAATAAAAGAAATTATTATCAATAGTAATATTCATTTTCATTATTTCCAATAGCCAGATAGCCAATTAATACGGAGCCAGAGGGTTCTATCCCAGTATAAAAATGAATGACTATATTATTTCTGCTCAAATCAAATTCTGATTGACCAAGAGCAGGTTATTTTGGGGTACGAATGAGCTGACGATAATGTAACTATATGAAGTCAAGAAGTGAAGAGACGTTTACGAGAACCCATATACCTTATGCGGAAATCGAATTCCAGTTTCTAAAGCTGTGACTTGGTTGACTCAGCTACGGGAGGGGAAATATCAAGTTTCTATTTTCAATATGATTATAATGGTTTTATTTACCCATAAAAATTATCGATATTTTCATCATACTTATCTTAAACTGATTTGGTTGAATTCAAACTACAATTATTTGAATGATCCAAATGATCGCGCCCTTATGCTGCACCATACAAACGATCCTACTTTCTCATTCTTGTCCTTAAATAGGTAACAATTATACAATTCCTGTTAAATTTTTGTTGTTATTATACATTTTACAGAAATCTCAAGCAAAAAAATAATATGTCATGAAAATTCAACTTTAAATATACTCTGAAAAACTGGTTGTTAAAATTCTCTAAGCCTCACGACTTAAACGCTTACCATGGCATATTCTCCTGGGAAGTGATTCCCCATTCTGTTATTATATTAAAAGAAAAACCTGATTATATATGTCACCAAATGTGTCAACATCATTCTTCATAACATGATCTAAACTGTGAAGATAACATCGTGCTCATTCCTCTTGCTCCAAGCCGCTAATTAAAACAAGTGTGGGTAATGAATGAGAATTAGCCTATATGACGTCATCCCCTCATGACACCAAGCTATAAGAATAGCTTTACATTTCCTTCTCTGACCCCCCGTGACGTCATTATCGACATTATTTATACTCGTATTCACGAAAGTAGAAGGTTGAAAGCCAACATAACAAACGAAAATATCACTGTTAGGCCTATATATTTTTATAACGGTGGTATTTTTAGGGTATTATATTTTTCAGGGCCGCCCCTGTGGCTCGATCAACTATCACACTGTGGTAGAAACTCACGTCAGGTCGGGCGTGGGTTCCAGTCCCGCATAAGAGGCATGGGTTTTTGTAATCATCCTTGCACCTATCATCCCTTCATCGTTTCATTATCACCCGCTCATTCGTACCCCCTTATAACCTAGATGTTCGTGGAGCCGTTAAGCAGCAATACAATAAATAAATAAATACATTTTCAGGTCGAGGATTACGATAAGAAACGACACTGCATCGTTAAAAATCGTTAAAATCTTAGAGTTTCGAAGAAATTTTATATAATTATACCGGAGTTTTTGTATTTATCGAAATTAAAGGCCTAGTTTCATGGACACGAGTATACCAGATTCATTACGATGCACACGCGCCAAATGCATATATACACTTCAAGTAGAAATAAGTTGAGTCATACGTTATTGATTCAATTGGAGTGTGTTATTGATTGATCGACGACGGATTGAATGATTGATGAGTGGATTATTTACCTGGCAATTGGCGGTGCGTGCATGGCGATATCAAATACACACGTGCCTGCTGTATGCGATAAGTTGGATAAATATTTCGAAGCGAAGTTTTTAAAAATAAATCTCGTATTGTCAAAAGGAAATGGAAAATAGTCTATGATGATGAATATGAATAAATATGATTGGTTAATTGAAATTGAACTGCGTGATAGAAATTCGATAAAAACCCATAATTTTAGGACATTGTTTTTTCATGTTTCAAGTTTCTTCCAAGTTCCACTCATCACATTGATTTATCAAAAATATTATATTTTATAATAATTAATTTAAAAATAAATTTATATTTGATATTTAAATTATCTCACCACAAAAATATACTGTCAACTAATATCGAAAGTTGAGAGTAATAACGTTGTTTGATGTTTGTATCATCATAAGTAGATTGTTGTTGTTACGCTCATCTTGTGAAAATGTTGTGCTTAATTTTAATTGTTTACAAATTTGATTACCTTCACAAATAAGGTGTTTCTTGTGTTTAACCATCGTTTGTCAATTAACTATAAAAGTTCCCATATTCATCATATTCAAAGTCATGTTTTACAAACAGAAAATATCAGCTAGAAATTCTACAGGAAGAAGAAGACTTAATTAAACATCCAATATCTGTGTTTTTCCACAATATTTG
The DNA here is from genome assembly GCA_907164805.1 of Brachyptera putata. Taxonomy (NCBI): domain Eukaryota; kingdom Metazoa; phylum Arthropoda; class Insecta; order Plecoptera; family Taeniopterygidae; genus Brachyptera; species Brachyptera putata. The sequence goes on along the minus strand of OU015467.1, from coordinate 25,670,106 downwards.
GCAGAGACTTTGAAATTTAATTAAATTTAATTAATTACTCTCTCAGAAAATCTCAACAATTGTATGCTTCTGACAGTATTACACAGACAATTAATTTATAAAAATATGGGTTTCAATTTATTTTTATGAGTAGACCTACGTATAACTGAAGATATTTGTTAGCGAATGCTAATTCATTGCAGACTCGTTAACTCTGAGCTCGGACGTTATAAATGTCATAGTTTGACTATGACATTATGATACGTTTGAAATAACGAAACATACATATATTTAGCCCATCAGCTCATGTGGAAATTTCAAATAATTGTTTGCTCAAAAGACTCTGAAACTGGATTTAATTAATAATTACTATATCCAGAAACCATCAGTCATGACGTATATAGGCATTACAGATTCTTTATAAGAACATAAAATATAATCAAGTAATGTCTACGTCACGACTCAGAAAAAGGGTTGGGTCCTAGAGGACAAAAAATTGATTATAATTTGTGAAATTTAGATGATGATTTCTAGTTTTCTCTCAAATTAGGTGAATAAAAATCGTCATCATTCGTTAAAATCTGGTTTAACGATCAGATCACCATCAGATAGGTTATGTGGGAGTACGATACATGAGTAAACCAGTGCCTTAGATCCATGCTGAAGTTCATGGGGGATTTCTTATTGTTATATGTGTGTGTCCACAGAGTTTTAGACATTTGTTCAGATTAAAGCAAAGGTTACTCTTGAGGATTGTTAAAAAAATAACTTTACGATGTTATTTTTTTAAAGTAGCACTGTTAGTGTATAGTAGAAACTTTGTTTAATTGGTCCCAGATTTCGAAGTATACTGAAGACGACAAAGTAAACCAGCGTGAACTGGGATTTGTAAAAAAAGTATTTGTATAAGTATTTTAGACCTAAGTATACTAACAGGAGATTTGAAAACGCTTTTTCTTCAAATTTAATATATTTTTTCCAACTCTATAATATTTAACTCGATAACGTATGAATAACAAAAAATGTTAATGAAGTTATCATTCATACACTTTTAAACGGAATTAATGGGTCAAGCTGAAATGTCATAAAAATACTCTCTTGAACATTAAAATAAATATAGCTCAATATTTACTCAGCTATTAAAACTGCAGTGACGTATCTAAAATATAATTTAATATAGTCAAAAAGTGATGAACAAAAACATCTCCATCAAATTTATGTGAACATGTTTATAAAATTATTGATTCCTGTAAACATTGTTGAAATGTAAATTAAACACAGTGTTGCATTCAGTTCTCTCATCACGTCCACCAATTACTAACCACTAATATATTTAACATGTGTGTTACCAACCCCATCATACAAAACTCATAGAAACCAAAGCTACATCATTCATATCATTCATAATAACGCAATTTAAATAAATCTTTGTCATGTTGATCTCCGATTGTGTACCGAACGTGTGATAATACTCGGTCCCATTCGGACAAAAAAACTAGTCCAGAACCGAAACTCATACCAACCATTGCGTTCTACCTTTTGCCAGCCCACCCAAAGAGCATGGAACTAATCTACAGGTAAAACTGACTCAACAGCTATACCTATCATTAATTAATGTGTTTTTTCCTTTCATAAATACTTTTCTATATAACATTTTTTCGGGCTAATATTTTAAAAGAATTTCTTTATAAAATACGTGATGTTCTTGTCGAAAAAACGTGTTAATTTTTAAGTATAGATAGGTTTGTATGCATAAATATGTTTCGAAAAGTAATCAATTCTGTCTCTTTTCATAATTGAATCCTCAATCATTATTTACTCGTCGGTATTCCGAATGCTTTAGGTAAAACTTTATAACCGACAAGATAATTTGATTTATAAAACAATTTTCCATCTTCTAAACTTGTGTGCAATGTGAAATATTTGAGTCGTGCAATAGAGCAATCCATCATCAAAAAAGCTGGAATAAAACAAGAATGATTAATTATCTTGAGAATGGAAGGTCTTGTAGTCGGGTTAACTGTTTTGTATCTTCATTAGGATTGTCTTGTGTTCGGATTATGAGATAATGAGGTTTGTTTTGATAAGCTGAAAAGGTTTGCTACTGAGAACCGCGTGTACAATTTAGACTGATTGTGTACACCTGACCTCATTGTGACCTCATTTGTTCAATGTTCAAAAATGAATGATCTTAAAGTGAGTTCGTACATTACATCACAATAAGCGCCTATGAGCTTTCAGTTAATGGTCGCTTTAAAAAAAGTTATGTAACACTGATGTATTTTGCATTTGTGATTTATTTCTTCGTGTGTTTTTATATGGTCTGTTCTATTTCCTGTTAATTATTCACTAAATTATATACGTGTTTTCTTTTATTAATACAGTATTTCAGTTAAGAAATTATTTCTTGGAATAAAATAAAATAATCTGCTATTTTACACGAATACTTAGTAAAAAGCAGGAACATAACCATAACAATTATAGAATAAAATTACACTTATTTTGTTTATTTTTGCATATGTATGAGAACAGGATAATTTTGTTCAGAGTTGCTATGCGTTTTGGGCAGTGAGAAAAGCTAAGCTAGTCTTTCTAATTGATAGCACTTTTGTGATGAGAGTTATAAAAAAAAAAAAGACATCTCACCAATCTTCTTCCTTTTCTAAGCTTTGCGTATAAATCGACTGCATGCATTTCCCTCTCTTCTACTCTGTAGACGCAGAGTGCATGCTTCCGATTCTCCCATAACTTAAAATGTTAGGTAATATATAAAAGTTCATGCGGAATCATTGTAATCAGTTTACAATGTTCAAGTGAATTCAAGTCAATATGAAATGTTAACAATTGTAACGGAAAAGACAGAAAATTGTTTGGATTGTTGGAATATTTCCAGATCCTTGACTTTTGCTCTCTGGATTGTTTATGTTGTTTACATGCACTTCCAATTCCAAGCCCATTCCGTTTGTTGGTTTAAACAACATTTCTAATTTGACAAAGATCCATCGTCTTTGTGAACCAAAGGTTCTATCCATTATCTCTAATGTAAAGATTTGTAGCCAACAGTCGCATACAGTCGCTAAAACGTCTTCTATGACACATCTAAAAACCAGAATATTCGTCACTCTACAATGTGTATCTAGAGCTCATGAAAAGAGCTTGTACTTGCATGTATGTACGAGAGATGAAGGTTCCGATCGACCGTCTCCCCTATCCGACTCCACTAACGCACGAGTGGTTAGCGCCTTCATCTCTCGTGGATACAAGTACAAGCGGGCATAATGGATTAAAAAATCCACTCTTTCATATTACTGTCGACATGCCTTTAAAGGTTGAAATCTCATTTTGAATGTTACCCTCACTATTAATGTAAACGTTGAAACACTTTAAAACGCCTCGTTTCGTCGACATAGGTCAACATCAAACTGTATGTTTTCATCCAATTATTTGAAGAGTGTCTTATTACAATTCGAATTTTATTTTTATTTTTATTGAAAACAAGAGAATTATGTGTCCAAAATGGTGAGCCCTTACCGAGACTGCCACTCAAAATAACATCTCACGCCGAAATTACCAGTTCTATTGTAATTTATGAAATAACTGAACAATGTTTCATTTGTTCTCGCATTCAAATTATTTTATAAATTCTGATGATAATCACGATTTTGTTTCTACTTTAAAATTATAGGATGTATAATAATCAAATATAATATATATATATATATATATATATTTCAATAAGTGATTGTACTCTGTTGATGAGAAGCAACCTGATATAAGATGTGAAAATCACAAAACCAATCAAATATAGGGAACGTATATCCTCTTTTCAATTGAAATTGAAATAGTAATCTAATCGTGTTCGTTTTTCTCTTCTGTTCTCAGGACCAACAATGTCAGCTTCTTGCACGAAATACCTCGTTCTCTCTCTAATCGTCCTGTTCGTCCTGGATACATCCTCAGCGAAACGCAAGGACAAAGACAAGAAAGAGAATCTAAGAGACAAAGAAAGCGGATTAAACTTGTGCGACATCCAAGAAGCCGGCGTCAATATGTACTGCTATTGTGACTCACAAATCGTGCAAAACGCATCCGAGTCGACATGCTGGATTTACAACGGCGAGACCATTAACGAAATTGATTCCGATAAGATCGGCGATTATTTCTCATCGCAGAAAAATCTAATGAAATTAAACTTCAACATTCGTCCTGATGCCAAGTTGAAAGTCATACCCACAAGAGCCCTTGATAAGTTACACAAACTTCAAGTTATCGAGATTAAATACGCAGCTATCCCTGAGGTACCGATGTACGCCTTTGCCAATCTCTCCTCACTCCAGGAGATCCTCCTATCCAGGAACCAGATTGTCATCCTGAAAACTCACGCGTTCTCCAAAATGGCCAATCTGAGTATGATCGGTTTAGAGGAGAACCGTTTGACCGAAATCCATCGTGAAGTTTTCGTCGGTTTACCAGAATTAAAACAATTGTTCATCGATCGAAATAACATCAGTATTATCCACGATCGCGCCTTCTCACATCTCCACAAACTAGAAGAACTAGAGATTTACGGCAACCAGTTGACTGTTTTAACAACCGACACATTCGCTGGACTCAAGGCTTTGAAACGTTTGGACGTCCACCAGAATCGCATCAAGATGCTGGGAGATTACACGTTCATCAATACTCCTCATTTGGAAGAGCTGATACTCGATGAGAACGGCTTACAGATCATAAGTGAACGTGCTTTCGAGGGTATGAAGAATTTGAGGCGTTTACGACTTGGTGATAATCATTTGACATCGCTTGGTAACAACGTGCTGAGGAGTGTGCCTAATCTGCAATTGTTCGATCTGAGGAACAATGCGTTGAGATCGTTGACCTTTGACACGGTCAATCCCATTGTTGACAATCTGAAGAACAGTTCGACATATTTCTTTGTTGATGGTGAGTGTGTTTTGTTTTTATTCTTATTGTTATATTTGGAGTAGATTGCTGTCGATAGATAATTATATATATGTATATATATTCTATCTTACGAACATTCTCTCTCTCTCTCTCACTCTCTCTCTCTCTCTTTCTCTCTCTTCTTCTTCTCTCTTTGTCACAATACGATAGTATCTTATATTATTACGGCCATGTAGCGTCGAAATTGAAGGTGTCGTGGGTTTATAAAATATTTTGTATTTTATTACAAACTTTCATGCCCCCCCCCCCCCCCCCCCCTCTTCCACATCCTTACTTTCACTGTAGGTTGTCAACATCAACCTAGTCGCTATTGTTGTTATGACTCTGAAAGCATAGTATACTGGAAAAACTAGGCAACACCTACCTACCATCAATACAAAACAAAAATTTAATGTCAAATACACGTATTTTGAAAATGTCTTAGGATGTACCACTATATGGACACAAAATTATTGAGCTCCAATTAAAGCTAAGAATGATGAGGGTTGACCGCCGTACGGACGGGGCTCCACAAGGGCGATCTTACCACCCCTAATGCATAATCTCAAAGGAAAGTGACTTGTGAAAGAGGATTTTCAGAATATGAATGTGGTTATGATTGTACAATACAATTTTATTTTATTACGTGGAAATGTACATATGTAGACCTACCAGTATGTACTGTACATCTGCAAAGCGAAAATAAAATTAATGTTCTACAATGAGCAAATAAAGGAACAGGTCCGAACGACCGTCCCCCCTATCTCACACCACAAACACACGGGTGGTTCGCGCCTTCTTCCGTGGGGAGGATTAAATATATTATTTAATTAATTGAGTATTAAGGATTAAGTATATTAAATCCTCCTAGCTTCTTCAACGAATACAAGTAGCATATAAATATCTGCGTATATATATATATATATATATATATATATATATATATATATATATATATATATATATATATATATATATATATTATATTATATATAAAATTGGTTAATAATATGATAATAACGATTTACAAGATGACTGCAGTAGAATAATATAGCAACCCGTAAAGAACTTCCGTATATTTTGTAAGCTAATTTGTTGCTCGGGGTTGCTTATTTAAGGGATGTTTTCTTTTCTTCTAGTTTATAATAACTTTCCAACGAGTTTATTTCCCTTCTATTCTTCCCCACTACACTTCTCGTTTCTATTTAAAATTCCATAATGAACATGGCAGTGCAGTAAATACAATTTAATTAGATATCTTTTTACATCGGATCCCGAAAGCTTTTTCTGTCACATCATTATAATGTATTTAAATATTTGTTGTGGTTGGTAGAGCTATTGGGGAGATGAAGGGGGGGAGGGGGGGGGGGGTTGAGTGTGCGGGGGGGGACAAAGGTAGGAGACGAGTAACGTGCTATATTTAAAAAGTAATTAATTGAAAGACTTGAATGAAAACGGATGTCAAATAAATGGAATCAGAAATGAACATTTCTATAAACCGTCCAATAGGAATAATTGTTTATTAAATGAAAAGAGGTAGAAAGATGAAAGCTTTGACAGTTTTTCTAGGAACGACGAACAATTTTTTGAAAACTAATTTTCATGTAACCAACGCAAATATTACAAACAAATGTGAAATTAATTGAAGGTTTTAGCTTTGTAACCATTCGGTCACGTTTTGAAACAATGATTGTATACCTTTTATTCTTTTACTTTATATTAACATTGTCAACATCAACTGTTTTCATTGTTTGCTTCTACAAAGAATTATATACTTGAACGTACTCAATTGTTTTTAAATATCAGAAACCTTCTTTGTACATTTTATGTATACATACACACACACACACACACACACACACACATATATATATATATATATATATATATATATATATATATATATATATATATATATATATATATATATATATCTGTGTATAAGATATGCATATGTAGCCTCATCGAAATGTAATAAATTTGATATTAAATATCAATTTTAATATCCATTCATACATTATAAAAGCTCTTTGTTCAATTAACACCATATTATATTATCGAAATTCAATTGTATATTTCGCTATTTAAAGATCATATTTTCGCACTATCAATTACATATTTGCAGCATATCTTAAGATTTTCCAGTCCATACATAGGCCCTACATCTAAGACATAGTGTATACCTTAGTCGCTCATGAGTAACCATTACGGAACCTCCAAACATCTCCATATATTTCTCTGATCTGACCGATCGGCCGTCTCACTTATCCACTAACCACTAACACTCGATCATCAACTGCATATTATATAAACGCACGCAATACCACGTGACATGAGCATACTCCAGTTAGATCACTTTATTTCGGTCCAACTGCATGGAATGTCTTTTCAATAGCGGATTAGACGAGCTTTACGCTGCGACTTGGGAATAGGGATTAGTCTACGTTACGGGAGAGAGTGCATGTAACGTCGTAACACGGGGCTACGCGAAAGGAAGAGGAGAAAATATACCACACACATATATATATATATATATATATATATATATATATATATATATATATATATATATATATATATATATATATATATATATATATATATACACAGTTGAAAATGTACTATACTATATTATTTATAAATTATGTGATTGAAAAAAAAAACCTGCGCAGAGAGGATTATTTCTATGGTTAGGTTCGAGATGATACGAAGCTTCAGAAACCGCACGAGTACAGTCGGACTCGCTTTTAAGTATAAATATCTAATAAAAAGCTTTTCCGCGTGGTCTTGATCTTGTACACACGTAGAAAATAAAAGCGTATAATGTATCTGGATCAGATTTACCTTCGGAATGTATGAGTGTATTTCAACTGTGCTGTGGAAGCTCGTTATTTAAAATAAGGGATTGCGGTGTTTTATTTTAGACTAACTTCAGGATGGGATTCATCAGAATGACAAACTTTTTTGGTATGGTGGTGGTGGTGGTCCACGATTTTGAGATATTTGAATTAAAACCTGGCCAATTATTTCGACTGAGATGGGTAGGTCACTTGGTATCGGGGTTCGATTCCAGCCGATCACCCATTCTGCACGAGATTGTTTGTTTTTCCATGGAATGGTTATCCACTATCAGCCCATTCACACCGATGAAGAAGATTCTTTACTTACTGAAAAGTGTAAAAAACATAAGTAATTAGACAATCTCGTTGCAATATTTAAGATTTCACACTTTGAAAAATACAGTTTTGTTTCTTATCGTGAATTTCGTCCTGGAAAATTATTAAACTCTAAAAATACCTCAGCTATAAAAATGTTTTTTTATATTTTTTGTATCTGTTATTGGTAGATGACCTTTATATTTCGTGGATACAAAACAGTATACCTCTGCACGATAAGTACTATGAAGAACTTGATAATCTCATCTTCATTTCATACCATTCTACAGGTATTGAAAATGTGAATGCTTCTCATACTTCAGAATTCTGATATCTCCATTCAATCAAAAGGTATCATCAAAATACTAAAAAAAATACTAAATGCAACCCATTAAAGGGTAGTTTATAGTTATCTTTCTAGTTTCTATAACACATTCGTTTCCTCACCCATCACAGCGTCACGATCTAGTTGAAACTGATTCAACAATACAATGCGATACAAGCAATGTGTTGCATTCTGTAGCAATAGAAGTGACGTAGACATGTCATATGGTGTTATCAGACTCGGACAGGGGGGAGGGAGGAGGACAATAACTTCACCAATAGGAGTAACAGAGATGTATTCTTTGTCGGCAATGAGTCGTGACACGAGTTCAATGTGTTAGAAACGAAACGGATTTTAGAGTCAAAGGGTGTACAAAATTGAAACTAGAAGTTGGCGGTGTTGGGTATATAGTAGCTATTTACAGAGAATATTAGGAAATAGATTCTTGACTGAAAAATAAAATACACAAACTTGTGCGAATTAAAAATAGTAACTACAAAAAAATCGGGTTAGTGCTTAATTTTGAGAGTTTGTATAACTCAAAAAATGTATGCGAAGTTGAAAATGAGATAGCAGGACTTGATTTACGGAAAATATTGGAAATTTTGAAAATTTCAAAGAGGAGATATCATGTAGGCCTATAAGGAAGTGAAAACTAAATGCATCTGTTTCAAACAGTTAATGTGTATGCAGTGCTCGTCAAAGCCTCTAAAACATTGCCGGGAAATAGAGGGGGAGGAGAGATCTTTATCCCTGACAACTATAATTGAAACTAAACTCACCGAATCCAAGATCAATTTCCTGAATTGTAAAAGTTTTCTCATTTAAAAAAGTAAATTGAAATATTTAGAGCTGTATGTTATGAATGAATATATTGACAATTGGCTGTTGTAATATAATTCAGTCATTGCCTGGTATAAAAGTTTCGCCAGACAGTATATTATTATTTTAAAAAGCTCAAGTAAATATAAATATGCATGCAATAAACTATTGTACCCGTGAGCATTTCCGTGTTTTTGTGAGTTTTCTGTTGATGAAATCTTGCGAACGGATTTATGATTATGTTATGAAAAGCTATGCAAATAAGCATGGTGGCGCGTCGTATAATTTATACTGAATTTTTAATCTGTTTTATTTTTATTTCAGCTTTTTCTAAATCGTGAGTCTGTTTTGGACATATATTACTATTTATGTATGTTTCTGGTGGAATACTGTGAGTTTCATCAGTTTATGAACAAGTTTTCAATGATCTGTAATCGATATCACAGAAATGGAACATGTATTATGGAAAACCCATTTAGAAAAAAAATCTATATACTCATCCTATATAATCACACTTTTTTATTTTGAAAGAGCTAAACAATGAAGGATTCTTACATTATAACAATATAAGATTCTAGAAATTCGAATGTATCGCACATAAATACGTAATTCATGTTTACATTGATCAATTATCTAGTCACTATAATTTTCATCTTCCATTTCACTTAACGTATTCGTTCTGAAGTGTTGAAGAGGTTCTTCATCCCTTAAATAAAGTAGCTGTTGGTAGAACGGTGGAACGGTGTTCTTCAATAAGCTACAACTATTAATTATCTATAGCTAATTATATACTGTTATCAATAAAGCACATGTGCTCTTATAATATGAAGTGGTATATATTCTATACAATAGAGTTATGACGCCTAGTCCAATAACTTATTACATGTAATAAGCGACGCGAGCTTCGGTTTTTGGTAGATCTACGATTCACCCAGAGGGCACACATACCCTAAGGGTACAACATATTTTTGTTAGAACATAAAATAGAATAATACAAATACATATATATTTTGAATCCTCAGGGTAAATGTGCCCTTTGGGAGCATCGTAGATCAGGAATAGTGTACGTATTATAATTCATGTAGGAATACATACGCTTAGATTACATCATAACACCTTTGCTTCATTGATAACCTACATAATTGAATCCAATAATCATTTCATTTTATTTGTAGAGTATTGTAAAGTATCTTTAACACTATCAATAAAATATTTTATTCATTTATATTGGGTTTAAATGGCGCACGATAATGATGACTAAGGTCTATTAGCCTCGTTCGATGAGTGATTAATGACATGATGGGAAGATGAGATGAAAGATGAATTACGATTTTATTGGGTGTTTTCTTGGATAGTGGGAAGGCCTGTTATTAAGGATCCAGGTATCAACCCAAATGACAGAGTGAAAACACATAAAACTCTGTCATGATGGTCGATCATGGCGGGAAACCTCGCTCTCCTGAATGACGGTTCAGAGTACTAGCCCACGGTCCACCTGGTCTCTGTACATGAAACACTAAAAACGATGAAATCCAGAAAATTTTGAAAATCAAGAAACGAATATATTTCTATAACAGTGTTCATAATCTGTGTGAAAATTAATATAAGGCAGCTATATGATAAAATATATTTTCTTCAGTGAAGTTTCGATCTGGTTCCCGGGAACTATGTTCCCGACACATTATGTTCCTGCTACGTCATAGTGACGTCAGAGTCAGGTTATGTTAGTGGATTTGATCGTTAACAAGTCCGTATAATACAAAGCTGTGACGCTGATGGAATATATTTTGTCGGAGAACATTATAATTATACGTGACACAGGTCAACTCATTCTGAAACTGCTGACCTAAATTGCAAGCAAATACTAATTAAAAAAGAAACTATTTTAACTATAGTATACTGTGCTATTTATTTGTAGATACTCATCACTATTTCCTCATTTGTTTCTTATATGTATCTCTGTTTTTCTCATCTCAGTCTATTGGAGACCAAATCTCTCGTTATATTGCCGTGATTTATTATATGACACAAATGATGACTATAGCTATCTTTCCGATGACTCTATCACGTGACAGTGACTCTGTCAGTGACGAGCAGTCATCACGACGTAATATAAGCGTCAACGACGCGTAGCGAGTGGTTAATGTTGTAGAAGAAATGGCTTCGCGATCGCAAATAATATCACTATATGTCGTCGCATGAGTGTCTAAGATAAATGTGGTCGTTTCATCAAATATTTCAACAGAGATGTTGAACCACATCCCCCCTACCCTTCGGCCCCAAGAACCACCCTTGCGCATCGACATTTACAACCCCCTCGGCCCACCCTCGGGCCGCCCCATGCAAACTCACGAGACCAGAAAAACGTACACACCAGACCGAAATTATTCTTAATAGAATTGAGATACGTGATATGGTTACTTTTTAGAAAAGAAATTGGGTAATGGTTTGGAAAAAATATTTATATTGTTTTTATATTCTTTTGTGTGTATGTTTTATTCTTTTTTGAGTATGACCACTTTGACCTTTGATATAAGACATTGTATATCAAATTTTTCTTTTGTATTTTGAAAGAATACAAATAAAAGAGCAGTTCAAATAAACTTTTATAACTCTAATAAAGAAAAATGTTGAATAGAAATATGGAAAAGAGAGAAAAGTATTAGAATATAATAATTTATATCGAATTGTTTATTATTCCACCCGAGTTCTGTCGCTTAGAAAGAGAAACATATTTCTACGAATAATTTATATGAGCAATACGATCTATAGCTACCCTGATCCTGCAGTGGATCGATTTTTATTCAATGGTCCATGAAGCAAATGCTAAGATGCAATTAAATTAATTGACCACGACTTTCTACAATACATCTGCGTCGAAAAAAACATAACCCATCATAAAAACGCAAGTTCTATAAACATCATCAAACCATGAAAAAAAACGAAATAAATCAACACGATATATCATTGGTGGAGGTGCCGGGTTGACCATACGAATATACCACACGATAGGAGTACGTTCAACCGCGGCATTGTTGGGGTATAACGATCGTATTGGTCAAAAGAGTTGAAGCTGAAGTATAGCTTGGCCGTACGTATCGATTTACATAATCAAGTTCACTTTCAAGTATACAGGATAGGCTTACTTTCAAGTTCACTTCCCGACCTCGCAGTCAAGTCCACGTTTGAAGTCTTGCCAGAGGGCCAGGAATACCGACGAAGCATCAAGTATCACAAAATAGACGGAGGCTATCACACTGCATTTGAAACATGGTTTGTTAATATTGCTTTTTTCATATATAATGGTGCTTAACGAACCAGCAACAGCTAGGTTATATGGAGGTATGAGTGACCTGGTGAACTCTAAAACGATGATAAGTGAAAGGACGTTTACAAAGACTCGAACCCAATTCCAACGTGACTTTAGTTCCTAAGGCGTTGTCTAATTAGTTTACGGATCTACGATTGGAGTTATGAATATAGTTTAGTTCTTTAAAGTATTTGCCTTCGTGGAAAGGAAACTTCGCTTACGCGTCTAGTCAAGTTCGTTTATATACATTATTCTACGCTTATGCTTATATCGACCAAGCTTGGTAGATTGTTGTGAAGCGTAACAAATATCTAGATGGAATTGAATAGTGATGTTCAGTTTATCATAAGCTTGGTGACCATAAAAAAATCCAACTTTTTTTCAGGAGATTCAGGAACTAACTTTCAGGATATTAATCTAACCCCTTGACGTTTAATCCTTAACCTCAACTTTTTTTATATAGAATGCGCATTTGAGCTTGCGATGTAAAATGTCAAGTGAGATCTAGCCTACTCTCATCTAGTGAAGAAAGTTCAACTTTTAAACTTTACGCTTGATAGAATCATAGAGCAACCGCAAGCTCTATTGCAGCTATACGACCTGGGTATATGTTCCACCTACCGTCAAAAATTATTTCACAATTTTTTAAGAATAGTGGTGGTCAGTGTGTCATCTACCAACATGAAAAACACAAATATCGTTCCACTTATATTTGTATAGTTGTGGTATTTTGATTTGTCAGGATTTGCCAGGTGAACGATTAAAACCTTAACAATGCATCTCGTGAAAACGTTAAATGTTTAAAGCTGCACTGAGTTTCTTCAAACTTTCTTGTTTTAATAATCATTTAGTTAATAGACGATCTTCTTCCGTCCTTGGTTGTAATTACGAGCAACCCAAACTTAAAACTAACAGTGATCGAGTCAGTGATGCAATATAATAGTGTAGTAGCCGCCCCCGTGGCTCAGTTAACTAACGCGCCTTGTGTTCGAGTCCCACATAAGGCATGGGTTTTTCTAAACGTCCTTTCACCTATCACCCCTTCATCGTTTCATCATAACCCGCTCAATCGTACCCCCACATAACCTAGTTGTTGGTGAGCTCATAAGAAACAAGGATAGTAAAACTAGAGGTACTTTGTATAACCACTTCCTTGAACTTGGTTATAAATTGACTACACGATTTTGAATAATTTTACATTATCGTTTTTGTATATGTTTAACGAGGAAGTACGACGTTAATAGTTTATAGCACCTCCTTCTCCCTCTTGGTAATTGGTTCACCGCGAAATATCCAGAATATTCCCACTCAAATAAGGGGGTTGTGTTTGATTGCATTCCTCCGCGCAAGATATTTTATCCCGACTTCTTTACTGTCGTTCTTATTCTTCACACAAATACCGTCCTTATAGCTTGAAATTCATTAGTTCAAATTTATAGTGAACATTATAGGGTGTTTCTACTTTCAACATTCATAAAATAGTGAGGGTAAAATCTATGAGATTATCGAAAGCTGCATGTATTACATGTAACAAACACAATAATTTGTAACAAAAACTTTTTTCTATGTAAACTCGAGCTTTTTTGTACGTTTTGCGAGTAAAAAGGATTCATTTACATTTCAGGGAGCATGCTGTCTGTATATGTAGTAAAAGTAGTAAAACAAGTGAAACTAGTAAAACAAGGAAGAACTGCCCTGTTTTAACCATTCTCTCTTGTCAGCTTCCAAACTTCAATTAGATATTTCAAAGCGCCATGTAATAAATAATTATGTTACTGAATATACAAACAGCAACTTTAAAACTACAAGTTCTATGGTTTGGGTCGTTGAACTTGTATATACTAGACTTTATTTTCATAGTGATTTTTTAGAGACTATTCTGACTGGTCTTTGAGAGATTTAATTATTCAGCTACTCGAGTGCCGAGCCCGCAATCAATCCGAAATCTCACTTCATTTATTTGCTTTATTTCCCAGAAGAAAACATGCCGAGCAACCACTTTCTTTCACTTCACAACTAAATACATCGTAATTTCTTTAGAAAAAAAACATAAAAAAGAGCAAAAAGTGATCACGTCGTCATTAATCATCATTCATCATTCCCTTAAAACAAACAAATCCAAAGAAACTTAATTACGTCTTCTATCTTTAGATGCGTGATGCGTTTGTTTGTTTTACGTACCACCCTATAGACACCACGAATCCCCTCTCTTATTTGTCTAGCGTCTTTTATTTATTAATGTCCATTCTTTCATTCCTCCCTTTCAATTATCATCCCTCAAACCGTCTCCCAGTCATTTACCTCCCCTTCCCCTCCCCTCAACAGCCTCTAACAAGGCACATGTAGAATGTCGCCTTGGGTATATGCAAGCCAGAATATGGCTATGTATCACCGGTGGTATAGGCATCAGGGGCTGACAGAACAGCGTATGTCTGTTCTTGTCGAATTCTGGAACAAACACGCGGTAGTATCTTCCCTAGGGAACTCCTGCTACAATCAAGGATAAGGGTTGGGTGTGTCGTGCCCTTATCGCAGTCTTTTTAGTAGTGCATTATCTACGAGGGTGTTTTTACTTGAATACGTGCGAGTGGAAGTTTCGGCTTGTAAAGCTCGAGAGTTTCGATGCACTAGCTTTTTGCACTTATCGTATAGACACTTAATTGGAACCTTATTGAATATGCCAGGCTAATTTGTTATTCTGTGATTTATCAGTCCCAAACAAATATTTTATAAAATGTTACTCATTTGTGTGTAAAATATTTTATAAAATACTACTCATTTATGTGCAGAAAATTCTGAGAAAATCTTTGATGAAAATTACGAAATTTGAATATGAGAATTTTCATCACTTTTATGATATCACAGATAATTTCCTCGTGAAGGAATAATTGATCACATTTTTTTTTCAATATTATACAATGAAATTGCGAGATGGAGGTTCCTGTCAAATAAAGTTCAACTTCAACAAAGTATGCAGCGCTCGTTTAGTACGTTCTAGTAAGCGAGATAATTCCTCTACCAAGCTTATTGTTATTGATTTATGGCCAGGTGGATTTGTCATAAAAATGCCTATTTCTTGATCCGACACCACCCACAGCGAATAACCCATAACGGACGATAAAAACACTATAAATTTCAAATAACTCGTTAAAACATTTCTGCCTACAGAATTAAAGTCATGAACGGGATAGAAAATCTATGTAGATATTTTCTACAGGAAATTAGCGATAACAGTGTAAGAAGCTGCCTGATATTCATTCATTTATTCACTCATTCATTTATTCATTCATTCATTTATATAGTCGCATGATGGTAATATGAGGGTAATAGTAATAATAATATGATAACAATGATGATAAAAATATATAATAATGATGATAGTGAATTTGATTATAATGAAAATAATAATAGTAATAATAATGATGATAAAATCAATATCACTAAAAATTATAAATATATTCACAGTAAAAATAACTACAATACAGATAATAAAAAATGAAAATATATTACTGATTGTAAGAAAGAAAGAAATCATGTGTTAGCACTCAAATAAATGTTTCACAAATGATACTCGATAAATATTTAAAGTAAGAGGTTAATCAACTCTGTCATAATACCGTTCTCCTCGATCTTACTTCTATCTCCCAAACTCCTGAGCGCGCGTGAATGAGATTAATCATTTCACAGAAGGAGGTTGACTTTGTAGACGTCATTTTTCCTTATTTTACCCTCCTTATAGAAAGTTTATATTACTTTATATTACGTGAGATCTATCAATATTGTTTCAAGTGTTACTTGTGATGATACATCTTCTTCAGGGAGTTGAACTATGGAAATATTTTATAGAATTTAATTAATTGAAAATGGGGCCATATCAATTAAAGATAATAATAAAAGAACTTCACAAATACTCATCATCAGAAACTCATCTCGCATGAATAATTTTATATTCAATTGTAGATAAAATCACACAGAAAGGTATTATAATTACTCGGAACTTCACGCTAGAACTAGCATATTTTAATTACTGTCTAGATCTGATGTTTTTTAGCAATTATATTTACTTAGCAATAAGTTTCATTCTATACGTCATTGTCGTCTAATGGTAGCTTTTAGTAGCTGGTAAACTCTGTGTGTGACGTCATAGCTGCCATCAAACATGAACATGCCATGTAGCTTGTAGAACATCGAGTAGACGCATATTAAAATACACGGGACATTACCTTGTTTAATACTAGTACGTAATAGATCAAAACTGAAAATAATAATACCATATTTTCTCATAAAGCACCATAGATCACGACACACCTCTGATGGCTAAGTAAATGTATAAAATGCTCTACTGTTGCTCTCGAACGAGATGAACCATGAGGATAATTGGTTTAAAGGACATCACAAGACTGAAACTAGATTTCAACAAATAATGACGATACTTACTTCTGTTATTTTCAGAGAAAACTAGAAATCATCATGTCAATTTAGGAAATTTTAAATAATTCATTTGTCCTAATTTTTCTTTGAGTCGTGACGTATACATTACTCGATTCTATTCATGTTTGTATACAGAATCGGTAACGCCTACGTATAGTCTCTGGAGGCTCAAAAATTGATTTTAATTTCTGAAACTGAGTTGACGATTTTTAGTTTTCTCTAAAATTGGGAAAATGAATATTGTCGCAATTCATCAAAATCTAGTTTCAGGGTTGTGATGTCCTTTAAGGTTTTTCTGAGAGTGGATTATACGGAATATCAGTGTTTTTTGTGATACGTTTTTGAACGGTGTGAGATATCAAAATTGTAATACGGGGGAACACAGATATTTTTAATACCTTCAAGATGGTATAAGTAGAAGCTGTTTACGTTATATCGCATACTTTTCATAGGTGTACAGCTACAAAAATCTCAGCTGTATACCTGTGACACTGTTAGAATCCGAGGTTGATAATTGTATTACAAAACTTTTTGAAGTACTGAAATTATCTGCGTTTCGCCCGTATTGGAGTTTTGATATTTTTGATATTATTTCAGATATAAACGGGCGATTTGTAAAAATGTGTTCAACTTAATTGCAAAATATAGCAAAAGCTTGAGTATAGTGTTGGACTGTGGGAAATTAGAGCGAAAATTTAATTTTGTCGCGTATCATTTTGTTTCTCGGTTGGTTTGGTTAACAGTGAACAGTAGTTTAGTACAACATTGGACAAGCAGCTGTGTTAAATATGCGTATAACCTTATTGGTCGCTGACCAGAAGGTCCCAGGATGGTAATCGATATCCAAATGAATACTAACATCACAACAGAAATGTGGAGTAATAAGACTGTATTAGATACTAAATATAAGAATAATAATTAATTATCATCAATTGGTCTAATTATCAATTACGGATATTTGCTAGCCAAGGGTGATAGCAAGTAAATCAGCTAATTATCGCTTGATTAACACATTTATAATTCGTAAAACCGTACCTCCCATAAAGTGAATTAAAATGATGAAATACACCAAATCTGATTTCGAATTTTTTTACCGAAGTCTGAAACGAATTCTGTAAATACAACGTAAAATATAAATGTAATATTTTATACGAAATACTTCACGCAATTTCAGTCATTCAGGGACACAGTTCCAATGATTCTACAAATAAAGAGTTGACGAGAATTATAATAAAATAATCGTAAAATAATGTCATTGTTTTGTACTCGCGTAGTTGGTATTGGAATATTGGTTACAAGAGTGATGGTGTGCCCATGGGGAGGAGGAGGGTGGAGGGATGAGGGGTTCAAGCAAACAGTAATGTCATTCGCAATTTATATCATATTTTCACACATTTCTATACCTCTATTCAGATTTTTTTTAAATTGATACTGAATTGCAAATCAAGCGTAGGCCTATAGTAAACCGATGATATTAGTCAATATATCGAATATAAAATTACTTATTTTCTCGCACAACGGATTTTATCTAATATAGGCCCTATTGAGTTTTCTGTCGTTTTTCCTCCTTTAGTAATAAATATTCAAGCCAAAACTCCAGACGAACTTGTATTTTTTTCAATTCAAGAATATGTATTTTCATCATCCCATTTGTTGCAAATCACGTCTTTGATAAGATCTATCAATTCAGCAATAGATTTCCATATAGCTGCAATTACCCAAAGTTCCATTCGTTGTACTCTTGTCATGTATTCCTAAATTCTTGAAAATAACTTGTTCAAATAACAAACTCAACATATTACAAATTTTGTAACATATGTTATGTTTGTAAGTATACGCGCATTAAGCTTAACCTCACCGCTAGATGGCACTAGTGACATTGTTCAATATTGATAGCAATAGTTGTTGGTTGTTCACATTGTTGTCAAAAATGAAAGTTAACTACACATAGTCGAAAAAGATGAAAATATGATGGTACAGTATGATGACTTTACGAAAATGATACTATAGTGAAAAAGCGTAGCTTTCACAGGAGATATGGTAAAAGCAGTCGACTGCAATACGGTTACATCATTGTGATACGTTTTATTCGAGCAATCAAATAGTTCTTATCTCACTCGTTAAGAAGTTGTTCATCTAATATCAGCCAGTGTATTTTATGAAGTCATGTACCATAAAGTAAATAGTAACACTAAATGATAACATTACAAATATAACTAAACTAATTTGAAATTGTGAAATCAAATTGAGAAAAAATGATATTTTCATTTGAAATTTCTATCATCATTCAAGTGATTTACAATCGTTACAGTCCTTGTGTTATAAGAAGTCATATACCATAAATAGAATAGTATATATTTGAATGAAGCATGTCAATATCTAATTCGAAATTATGATATCAAAATGTGAAAAGGTGCAATTCAAATTTGAACTTTACGTTATCAGCCAAGTTATGTACAATTATTGTTATTTTATTGTTATTATTATTATTGTTATTTCACTTTGATGTGATAAAATTATCTTTCTGATGCACCGTCCAAACGATCCTACCTCATCATCCTTAGCCTCAATTGGTAAACAGCGACTTTGTATCACGTTTTCGATTTTAAAAAAATGTTATACGTTCCAACCAACGACCAACCAAGTGTTCATAATCTATTGGTTGGGTATTCTCGCCAGAGCACCACTATTAATCAATTTACTAGACAATTTCGTGTTAGCTAAACGGTGCGTGGTAAATGGATAATAATTTAGTTATTACTAAATATCCGACCCCGAATATTCGTGAACCTATAATCAGTATATTCAAAACCGAGTCTCGACCAGTACACATCCTGTCAAATATTTTGATGACTTCCACTTTTAATGATGTCGGACGCATGATTTATCGTGTGGCTCACTGATGTATTACAAGGAACATCATTGAGCCAAGTCATCCACTTTTATCTACACATTTTCATCTACAACTTTTCAATAATACGCCGATTAAAAGCTATTAAAATGTATATGCATGTCGTCATCGTGTCAAATACCACGGCTTCCTGAATACGAGAATTCTTCAAACAGAGATTTTTTCGAAAATGACACCATGAAAAATGTTTATGAACAATTAAACATCAAACTACAAGTAATATCAGTCCAGATCTACATACTCTTGTTTTACAATCCCTGATTCCTAGTTACTATTCGCCTGTAAAAGTTTCAGACATGACCCTGGTGTTAAACTAAAGAACTTATGAACAGAAGTAGAAAAAAGAAGAGCGTGCGAATTACAACAATGCCATTCATTACAAATGTCCTATTGTTAAAAGTTTTTTACTACCTTTCACGGGCTATATAACATTTAGGAGCCCATTATGTTGATAGTTTCTGGCGCATTTTAATGGCACTGATACCTACGACAAATCGGCAATATTTGGAGCAATTGGCTACAATAGTAGCGCTCAAATACGCACTCTGGTATATACCTAAAAAGCTCAATTTAGTTGATCTTGAAAGTTTCTGTATCATTTTTTTCTGGTGGTCATCATGGTCATCCTAGCTACTTATCAACCAGAATTTATGATTCACTACCAAACCAATTTTGTTGTGCTTTCCAATAAGGAATGAGACAGCTTTCTAGTCGTTTCTAGCGATGACAAAACTAGAGCTCGGAACTATGAGGTACTTTCAACTGAATCTCTTCTTCATACATACCTACCCAATGTTATTTAGGAGATCAGGTCCAGCATTGTGAGACAGACTTTGGAGATCTAAGCTACCATTAGTTTTGCGTTAATTTCTTGACCCTTTGTTGATAAATCAATCAATAAAAGTGTTTTTTATAATCAATTTTAAGTTGATTACCAACTTAATTCACCAGACTGTTTTGTTACCACACTGAGATGAATGAATCAGTGGCTAGCACGCTGTTCCATCATTCAGGAGACCGGGGTTCTATTCCTCCCATGGCCAAGTTTTTTTTTGTGATTTTCCTCATTTTCCTTTCCACCATCCAAAACAATAAGTGAATGTATATCTATTCATCCGTGAACACGACAAGAATATAGCGTTTTCCTAGTGATATTATGTTTACTGAAGAAGTTGATATCGGAAGTAACGCGGTTGACCGACGTAACAGTCTTCTAGATTGCTTCCTCTCGCCATGACCTGCTATATTTACCTATGTGCTTTTACACAACCTTATGACCATAAACATAAAAAATGAACACATAAACACATAAAAAGATACAATGATTTGTTTGTTCACCAAATGAATTGTGTTGAGCTACATTTTTGATCCACTCTACGAGCAAAATGTTAAAAAAGAATAATTATTATTTTCGATTGAGGTAGACTGCATTGAATGAACGAAGTGAAATACCTCCAGTTAGTTGTGATGGAACGGACATATATTTTAGTGTTATTGTATAGTTTTGTGAACAATCGGTTTGATCACTGGAAACAAAAAATTTTGTTATCCAATCAATTATAAGAATATCTCAGAAAACTGCAGTTGTAAATATGAAAAGATTGAAATTCTGAAATAAAAGTGTTCACATTTCCAACACATTTCAGTCAGAAGGTATTCATAAAGTACACATTTAATATTCTACATTCAGCTGCCAACGCACATCAACACGTTTTCCTGTTAACTTATTCAAGTTCCAAGATCACATTATAGATAAATCTATTTATTCATGTATACCCCTACAAAGATATATTCCAGAAGCCTTAAGACAATATCTGTAGGCTTGAAATAATGTATTACCTCACCACATCTTGCATCATTCATGCATTATGTTCATTATGTTATTCAAATACATCTTAATGTATTATTACTGAAGGAAGTTACCGCAGCATTTCAATCATCTAACACAATATTGATTAAATCTCTCTCTCTCTCTCTCTCTCTTTCTCTCTCTCTAACTTGCATTATTTCCACATCAAGAATTCGGATGGTTGTCTATCATCATCACAATGCGAAACATTCTCTGATCTCACTCGAAACTTGAATCTTCTCTCAGAATTCTTTTTTCTAACCAATCTGGGGACTGATTATGATAAAAAAAATTAATACTGCTAATTTCCGTTTGGATTTTGTTTAGTGAAATCTGTAATCGGAGGAAGCATTTTTTGTGTTGAAATTTGTTGAAAATTATATATAGAGAAAGTCCAAATTTTGTTGACGGTTGTCCACAAAATAAGAGAGATAACATAGAGATACAGTATAATAAATGAACATAAAATCTGAAAAAAAAAGTTTACAAAAAACATTCAATATGGAGAAAATTGATTTGTTTATTCCCAGCCTATATTTCAATTATTTGAATAGAAGTGGATAAATCTCCCTTGAGGTTTTTCAGTGCCCTCTCCGAAGTCTATTTTTTTCATCCTCATAATTATTATGAGATTTAATGTCACCCCCCAGCATAGTCGCTATGGTAGGGGTGGTACTTGAGATCTTCTAAGAATCACGTGGTTTAAACGTGATGCTGCGCTCCATTGTTGTTGGCTGTGCTTGAAGTGTATAGAGCGAGCAACAGAGCGAGAGAGAGAGAGCAAAGACACACGTGTGATACACAATGAAAAGAGAGACGTTGTGATTTGTTTACGCATAATAACAGACCCTGTTTGTTCTCGAGACCATACAATCAAAAGATTGATTACAACAATTACTTTCGTGCGCCATTTAAGCCAGAATTTCAATCAATTACAAACGTTCAAAGTTTTTTTATCCCGTGAGCTATATTTTTAAATCTATTCACAAAGTGAAAAAGAAATAAATCATAGCATGTATGGAAGACTATAAACACGGAGAGGAAATCGTGGAAAAACCGAAATGCTGATGAGCTTAACGAATTAATTTTAAAACTTTAATCTCACGTTTAAAATATGAGTGTAATATTTCCATGATTATTTTTTATATCTATGAAACTAATTTTTCCACTTTGAAGGATAAAGGTTTGTATTAACGGGATATTTTATGATTTTCCATAAACTCTTTGAGGCTTTTGTCTGGCGATGTTTATTATTCAGAGATTTCAAAGCTAGCTTAAAATATCAACATTTTTTGTTCTCGTTTTATTAGGTTGTATTGTTTCACTAATACGGAAAGCAATGCTTATTTAAATGATATTAGGTATATTTTAATAATTCAAAAATAATTACACATACACATAATATATAATAATAAATCCATACTTCCTTATACTCGAACAAATACTGGTAATATGAAGTTAATATATGCATCAATACACAGCTACACAAATGAAAATAAATACAATCATATTTACATAAATTAGTGGAAATATAATTGAAACTTCATTCATACATTTATTTATGTCGATTTTTTTGTGATGAATTGACTATTCATCATTTTTATCCTACCATATTTTCCTTGGTATTGAAAATAAAAAAATCAATGTGACTGAAATCTAGATAGTTTGGACTATCTTGCCTTCAAACGTAAATCGCAAAGGCAATCAAATCAAGTCGAAAAGACGAGCTCCAGAACTTTCGTAAGGATCCTATTTCAAGTCTTGTATAGCTTAGGGAAAAGATTTTCTTTTATCTTTCAGATAGAAACTCGCTCGTATTCGTAAAAACCTAGTTATTGGTGGCAGAATGTATATATATTCGTTTCGTAAACTGCTCTTCACTTCTTCAACAAATTTCTTCGTTTTTTTTTTTCGGAAGAAACAGCTTGTTCAACTATAGCCTTTTAATGCAGTGAAATATTGGCAACCATTTTTTCTAATGGAATACTACTATTTTTACCGGAATTGAATACTTATCTTTGAAAAAAGGAAAACGTAAGATAGATCGTCGATTTTATCGTCGTTTTTACTACTTGACGTTTTTAGGTTTTCTCGTAAAAAAAGGGTTGATCTCTGTTTGAAATCCTCATGATTCAATATGTTCTTTACGACGTAATGAAAGTTTGGTTGCACCTGCGGCCAACTGTCTGTCAAGATATCAATACCCAATCAATTGTATTATTATCTCTTTACATATCATCTCTTTCTTCTTCAACCCTTACTTTCTACGACTTTCTTCATGTCATTATACTTCATGCCATCTGATTCAGAATTTGCAAGACGTCATGCCATTATACTTTATGCTATTTGATTCAAAATAGCAAGCCGTAGATATGACTAGATTTAGCGAAAGATCCTTCCGTTGACGATAACCTTTGTATGGCATATACGATATAAAAACCTACATACTCTGTGCAACAGAATAATTTTGATGGGTATACAGCTAAAAAAACGCACTCTTTTTAGATGTATATACCTGTGAAAATATTTATAACTAACCCGATTGAAGGTATGTAAAACTTGTGTGTTTCTACCCTATTTAAATTTTGATATCCCATGGCCATTTCATTAGAAAATCAACCGTGAGTAGACTGATATTTCACAACAATGAAAAAAAACATTCCAGTTTTTGTGGATTATTATTATTCTATGGATTATTGATATTAAGGATTGATAAATTGATAGAATGTATATAATTACAACTCAAATTACTTAAAAGGAATTCTTTGATTTGATACCACAAATAAACGTTGGGTCAGGGCATTCAAAGTTCAAACAATGGTTAGTTGTGAGTCGTTAGTTTCAGCTGTATACATTTTAGATTTGTATAAACTGTTAAAGGTAGCAGCCTGAAAGTTTAAGAAGTAAAATAAGTTGGTTCTATACACAACCAGAACACGTAAATCGTAAGGATACAAATGACTTGAATCAACCTTTGCTTTGCGTTTGTCATATTTGTCATGACGATATAACGATAAGTATACCAATTAGACAATTAGAACTAGAGATGCAAATCAAGAGGGTAATAAAATTACGACATACATCTACATTTTTCTTCTTGGATTGCTGGACCGTTTGTCTCTGTTAATACTGCGTAGGTGACACAGTTATTCATATCAGTGACACAATTACTTCTTTCTGAAAGAAGATACTCAATTCCAAACGACATTATTACTCAATGAAACTCCCATTTTAATTGGAATCACGTTTTTCAAAGTTCATTTTCTCTAGAAACTTGATCTTTTCGATCTTTTGCACCACTTTTCGTATACCACACGCTTATTTCTGTTTCTGAATTACAACTTGGCGATAAAGCTAGATCAATAACGTCGTCTCAAATAATTGTTCACTAGGTTTGTATTGATCATTGGGATTCACCATTATCAGCCACATATTTCCAAGCATCGATTCAGAGGGTGACTGATATCGCGAACCAACTAATGCAATATAAATTTATAATTGGCCCTTAGCGCTTATAAAACACGAACGAATCAATCGAGTCTACTTCCTTAGAAGAAGATAAAAGAATTGGACTTGAATTGTAATTCGATTTGAACATGATAAATGAGAATGTGGTACCAGATTGACGCAAAACTTTCTCAAATCCCACTCGATTTTCTTATAGACTGTTTTTAAATTACATGAAAACTCCTTTAAGTTATATGTTTATATCATAACGTAAAATTATCATACGAATTGGCTCTTTTTAAATCACGCATTACGTTCTATGTATTCGCTACGTTTTATCTATATGCGTTAATATCTCCAAAAAGATGTTCTCCAATATGTAATATATGAATAATATAATACCAAAAAAGAGGGGAATTCATATCAACAACTTCATCAATATTTTGCTGAATTCGATTTCAAATAAAATCCAATTGCTACGCCTTGATTCTAATAACTCTCCTTTTTACCCCAAACAGCAATACCAATTGATGGTTTTCGAAATGCAGTAATTTCCTTCTGAACGGGAGCGTATATGTATGGATGAGTCAACGATAAGGAAAAGCTCATTGATAAGAAATACTTTCTAGTTTGTACTACACTCGATAGGGACAAGGACAGTCCCTCTTGCTTCATTTACTATAGTAACCATGACAAACCAGTCAGGCTCGACGAATTCTCATCTATTATATTATTATCTTATCTTGTTTCAATCAGGAACTCTTAACAATCGACGAAACTAATTTCACGCTGACTTGTCATGTACTGTCGGGGGTCCCGCCAAGAAACAGACTATATCATAGATCTATAATAGTGGACTATCACGTACAATAACAAATACAACATGGAAATATCAAGAGAAACCATTGATTATTAAGTTTGATAGACGTAAAATAGAATGAAATGGGGGAGATATGAATCAGATAAATAAGAATATAATAACTTAATTTGAATAATATAGGCGTTGTATAATATTAACGTGTTTTTTGAAAATGTATTTACCTAGAGGGGCTTGGAATATTCCTCGGTAATCAAGTCATTTTATAACTAATTATAGGCTCGAGTTTTTATGACATCAATTTAGCCTCAGCACCTTGTCACTGAATCAACCCCTCTGTAAATATGGGCGTAATTGTATATATAGAAAAATATAATTTAATTTGGGGTAGGATATTTTATTATAAAGCGGAAGGAAACATTTATGAATATAATTTTTTTTAATGGCCAATGTTGAAAAATATGTATTTGCAGATTTGAGTGTATTATACACGGAAAGTGTGAAATCTACATCATAAAGTTTAAATAAATCCTTAAAATATGTTTTGAGCTTAAATTCGCATCGTAATTTTTTTAGCTTGAAGTAGTCTTAAAAAAGTTAAAATCCTCGACTGACAAGGGATTTCTTCTCTAAAGCTGAGTTTCTAAGCAAGTTCCTGTCAGCTGGAAGGGAAAGTTTTTAGTGAAAGAGAATTTCACATATTCCTTGTGAACAGACTTTGGATTAGCTATATTGGTGGTATTCATACAACTTAATCGTCAGCTAACCGAGAGAAACTTCATCTCTTGTCAGAGTTATTGTTTAACAGGCTTGATGGCTACTGACGATAACTGTAACTCAGTCAGAGAACAGTCGCTTATACAGGCTATCTCTGAGGAACAGAGGTTAAATGCTTTGGTCATTTAAGTATACATAAAATAGTTTTCATATTTTTTTTACTCGATAGGATGAAACACTATGAGTGAGGAATCTTTAATCTTGAAAGATCTGAAAAAAAATGCGTGAACACAAATAGGATTCGAACCCACGTACCTTGGCTAAATCAGCTAAGTTATATATAAGCCGATATACTCAGCTTTCTCACTTTTCATTGTTCAGTCTCCCGTCTAGACTCTATTGTCTGTCTCTCTATACAAAATAGCAGGCTTTGTATATTCACTTGATATGAATCCTTATGTACAGGAAATTTAATCTTGTTATATAAAATGATAATAAAGAGCTTTATGATTTCAAAACCTGAACATTCAAACCAATACTTTTTAATCCACCCTCCATTTTCAAAAAGCACATCATTTCGTAGTGAATCCTCCAATCCGTCCACCCCTTTCCTTCAAGACCACCGCTCCAATAATTAATATCCGTGCTATGGGTGCCGCCCCCTTTCGACGCTGTGTTGCCATGTCGTCATAAAATCACGTGATGTTTGTTGCCCCCCCCTACCGACGCTCAACGGAACTAATCTCGTTATGGACATGGCCTAAACCACCACGCAGTGCTTCACTCAACTGATTTCAAATTGATTTAGTTGAAATAAAGTACAGTCATTTTATAAATATATAGCATGAGTAAAACATATATCCGTGACTAAGAACAACAGATCCCATTTAGTGGTGATAATAATTATGGTATCTCAGCTTCGAATCTTGTGTTCTTCTTCTTTTATCTTGTGCCAGAAAGGCACAGTCAGATGGCCAGTCAGCCAAGGCTTTGCTTTAGAAACTGAAGCCAAGTCGGGCGTGGGTTCGAGACTCTTATGAGGAATGGGTAAAGATCATTCATCAGTTATCTGCTCATTCGTCTCCCCAAATAATATAGCTATTAGTTGGGTCGTTAGCAAATAATAAGCGTCGTCAATCTGGGGGCGCTAAAGAGCGTACCGGAGAAAAGTCGACCCGGTCGTGTGACATGGGCTTCGGGGATACTTTTCATTGGATGCTTGTAAAATGTGGTTAGGATTCAGGTGAGGTTTGACAACCAAACACATGTTACACAACCGAGTCGATTTTATTCCGGTATACGTTCTTCAATCGTGTGTTAAATAGTTCTCATATTCTAAAGCGTGTCCCCTATACTCCGAGAGTAAAAGGTTTCCGTCAGGAATTTTACTTTACAGATATACAGATTTACAGAGTGCAAGATACACAAATAATAAATACGTCATAAGGTGGTGATAAGTGCCTAGACACAAATTGATCAATTTTAGAAAACACAATAAGTAATGAGATCAAAATATGTTATAATAAATCCAGATACTTTTGAAAAATAATTTTACCTCGCCGTGGATCGTAATCCGTATAAATGTGAGTGCATTTCTCCGTCATAGTGCTCACGCATTCGGTTAGTAGCCACAATTACCCGGTATTTCAGAAAATATTCCTAGCTCTGATTATATGAATGCCATTTCACAGCAATATGTTCAACTCGGAAAGAGTCTATATGATAGTTTTTTATATTACGTTGAAACAGCGCTGCATTCGTAAAAATACAAAGGGTGGAAAGTTATCAAACCTCGGAACAATGATTAAATCTATCACCTATATTAATACACAATTTGAAGAGAAAAGTGAAGATAAAAAAATACGGTGTCGTTAGAGGGTCAAATTCGCGCCTAAAATGAAGTCGAAATTTCTTCGCTTCTAATCCAAGTAAAATTGATGTAAAATTAAATTACAATCTGCTTAAATTTAAATTTAAAAAAGTTCAATATAGATGTTTTTCAATTTTTGTCACGATAAAACTTGAAAAATATCTCGAAAGGAAGCCAAGTATCGCCTAATCGCACCTAGTGCCTATAGGTCTCAATTTCTCGCAAAACAATGAAAAAGTTTTGCTGTGACTAGAACCTCATTGGTCGTTTTATGTTTATTTGCACTTTCATTAATTTATACTCGAACTTTTGTTAATGTATATATTTTATTTTTGCAGAAGCTATTTTAGTGTACCGTATTCATACTTTAGTTTCAGAGTTACTTCAGTAATCGGTTTATAAACTTGTTGATCAGACTTTATTTCTATATTATCGAATGTATGAGGATAGAGTCGGTAAAATATGCGAACTACTCTATCGACCTGGATCTAAGCTCGTGCTTTCTTATCGTTGTAAGACGTTTTACTCAAAAGTCTAAATGAAACTAATTAACAACTGAAAACTTACTTAATAGCCGAAAGCTAATTGTTTTTCTTTCGCATTTCCCAGTTCAATACAAATCTCGTACTTTCTTGTTTTCCCTTTATCCTATTCGAAAACCTGTACTTTATTTCGTAAAAGTGATTCGCCTTTAGAAACTGAACTGAGCATTGCAACCGTGCTTCAATGGAATCTATTCATAGAATTGATTTACCTCTACTCTATCCGTGTTGAACTTCTCAATTATTTTACATCGATTTTATTCTATTGATTATTTTAATGATAATTATTCTAATGGTGGATAAGATGAGGAGGTACGGGAAGGTAGAAACGGATTAATACATGTTTAATTAATTGAAGTAATTATCTCATCATTATCATACCTTGATTTTTACAGCTATATAACTATTGCAATCACACATTTTTCGTTCTACATCGCCGTGTCTCTGTAATTATTCGACGATTACAGTTGTACCAGAGTGTACTAAACGGGCGGTTTAGCAAGTACGGCTTGTAATGAAATAATTGCTAATTTAATTTATATCAAAGTAAATTACGTTCTGAAGCTAGCATCAAGATTATTCCCGGTAGATCGCACATAATGAAATAAAACGCTCGGGATTGGTAAGATGGCCTGATGTGGTGAAAAGGGGGAAAATGATCTCTTTTCACCACAAAAAAAAAACCTGTGCCAATATAACTGTTTTTTGTTTGATAGGTTTCGTGTATTCTTGACTGAGTGTGAATTTCTTTTATGTCTGATATAAACCAAACTTTCTTGCGAGTTTTTACAGCTTTCTCGTCAGCAATATTCTGTAAACATTCGAAGTGTTCGCCGCTTTGTCTTTTTATTCAATAAACAAAAGATCCCACACTTTTTTGTCTTCGATCTACCCATAAAACTATACTTTTATTAGAAACTATATATATATATATATATATATATATATATATATATATATATATATATATATTGCTCGCGAGATTTAGCGCTTCTGAACGATTGTCTCCACTATCCAATACTCACGGATGTTTCAACCCATCATGTAGCACAAACAATAATACATGATTTTCTCTCAAACTTCTTCAATCGAAAAGAAAAGCGAATGTGACTCTCTCATACGTGTCGGTTTTATTAATATGTCAGAAAGAATTGGTTCATACTTTTTGCAATATTGATCATAAATACTACATCCATTCACACTGAATTGTCATCAGGAGACAGGGATTCGATTCCCGTCATGGTCGAGAGTCGACAATACTGATGGATGTTTTTTCGTGGTTTCCACGAAAAAAAATTTCCGATTGTCTAATAACACGTAATGTAATAAATTTTAATATAATCTTCCCATTAACATTCACCGACGCCAATAGAACTCGAGTTATCATCCGAGTACGTACATAGTTGATTTCAATATGGATAAAGAATAAACATTCACAAATTTCGTGTGTGTATATATATATATATATATATATATATATATATATATATATATATAAATATAGATTGTTTCTTCACGACCTACTGGTTCCTATAACCAGATAGTATACCTCCTGGTGAGATGATCACATTATTGCTATTATACAGCCATCTGACTGCAATATGTTGCCAAATTGTGGATGACCCCAATCCTTCGACCACCCTTCACCAGCAGTTCCTGTCAGCTGGAAGGGAAAGTTTTTAGTGAAAGAGAATTTCACATATTCCTTGTGAACAGACTTTGGATTAGCTATATTGGTGGTATTCATACAACTTAATCGTCAGCTAACCGAGAGAAACTTCATCTCTTGTCAGAGTTATTGTTTAACAGGCTTGATGGCTACTGACGATAACTGTAACTCAGTCAGAGAACAGTCGCTTATACAGGCTATCTCTGAGGAACAGAGGTTAAATGCTTTGGTCATTTAAGTATACATAAAATAGTTTTCATATTTTTTTTACTCGATAGGATGAAACACTATGAGTGAGGAATCTTTAATCTTGAAAGATCTGAAAAAAAATGCGTGAACACAAATAGGATTCGAACCCACGTACCTTGGCTAAATCAGCTAAGTTATATATAAGCCGATATACTCAGCTTTCTCACTTTTCATTGTTCAGTCTCCCGTCTAGACTCTATTGTCTGTCTCTCTATACAAAATAGCAGGCTTTGTATATTCACTTGATATGAATCCTTATGTACAGGAAATTTAATCTTGTTATATAAAATGATAATAAAGAGCTTTATGATTTCAAAACCTGAACATTCAAACCAATACTTTTTAATCCACCCTCCATTTTCAAAAAGCACATCATTTCGTAGTGAATCCTCCAATCCGTCCACCCCTTTCCTTCAAGACCACCGCTCCAATAATTAATATCCGTGCTATGGGTGCCGCCCCCTTTCGACGCTGTGTTGCCATGTCGTCATAAAATCACGTGATGTTTGTTGCCCCCCCCTACCGACGCTCAACGGAACTAATCTCGTTATGGACATGGCCTAAACCACCACGCAGTGCTTCACTCAACTGATTTCAAATTGATTTAGTTGAAATAAAGTACAGTCATTTTATAAATATATAGCATGAGTAAAACATATATCCGTGACTAAGAACAACAGATCCCATTTAGTGGTGATAATAATTATGGTATCTCAGCTTCGAATCTTGTGTTCTTCTTCTTTTATCTTGTGCCAGAAAGGCACAGTCAGATGGCCAGTCAGCCAAGGCTTTGCTTTAGAAACTGAAGCCAAGTCGGGCGTGGGTTCGAGACTCTTATGAGGAATGGGTAAGATCATTCATCAGTTATCTGCTCATTCGTCTCCCAAATAATATAGCTATTAGTTGGGTCGTTAGCAAATAATAAGCGTCGTCAATCTGGGGGCGCTAAAGAGCGTACCGGAGAAAAGTCGACCCGGTCGTGTGACATGGGCTTCGGGGATACTTTTCATTGGATGCTTGTAAAATGTGGTTAGGATTCAGGTGAGGTTTGACAACCAAACACATGTTACACAACCGAGTCGATTTTATTCCGGTATACGTTCTTCAATCGTGTGTTAAATAGTTCTCATATTCTAAAGCGTGTCCCCTATACTCCGAGAGTAAAAGGTTTCCGTCAGGAATTTTACTTTACAGATATACAGATTTACAGAGTGCAAGATACACAAATAATAAATACGTCATAAGGTGGTGATAAGTGCCTAGACACAAATTGATCAATTTTAGAAAACACAATAAGTAATGAGATCAAAATATGTTATAATAAATCCAGATACTTTTGAAAAATAATTTTACCTCGCCGTGGATCGTAATCCGTATAAATGTGAGTGCATTTCTCCGTCATAGTGCTCACGCATTCGGTTAGTAGCCACAATTACCCGGTATTTCAGAAAATATTCCTAGCTCTGATTATATGAATGCCATTTCACAGCAATATGTTCAACTCGGAAAGAGTCTTTATGGTAGTTTTTTATATTACGTTGAAACAGCGCTGCATTCGTAAAAATACAAAGGGTGGAAAGTTATCAAACCTCGCAACAATGATATCACCTATATTAATAAACAATTTGAAGAGAAAAGTGAAGACGGTTTTGTTAGAGGGTCAAATTCTCGCCTAAAATGAAGTCGAAATTTCTTCGCTTCTAATCCATGTAAAATTGATGTAAAATTAAATTACAATCTGCTTAAATTTCAATTTAAAAAAGTTCAATATAGATGTTTTTCAATTTTTGTCACGATAAAACTTGAAAAATATCTCGAAAGGAAGCCAAGTATCGCCTAATCGCACCTAGTGCCTACAGGTCTCAATTTCTCGCAAAACAATGAAAAAGTTTTGCTGTGACTAGAACCTCATTGGTCGTTTTATGTTTATTTGCACTTTCATTAAAATTATACTCGAACTTTTGTTAATGTTTATATTTTATTTTTGCAGAAGCTATTTTAGTGTACCGTATTCATACTTTAGTTTCAGAGTTACTCCAGTAATCGGTTTATAAACTTGTTGATCAGACTTTATTTCTATATTATCGAATGTATGAGGATAGAGTCGGTAAAATATACGAACTACTCTATCGACCTGGATCTAAGCTCGTGCTTTCTTATCGTTGTAAGACGTTTTACTCAAAAGTCTAAATGAAACTAATTAACAACTGAAAACTTACTTAATAGCCGAAAGCTAATTGTTTTTCTTTCGCATTACCCAGTTCAATACAAATCTCGTACTTTCTTGTTTTCCCTTTATCCTATTCGAAAACCTGTACTTTATTTCGTAAAAGTGATTCGCCTTTAGAAACTGAACTGAGCATTGCAACCGTGCTTCAATGGAATCTATTCATAGAATTGATTTACCTCTACTCTATCCGTGTTGAACTTCTCAATTATTTTACATCGATTTTATTCTATTGATTATTCTAATGATAATTATTCTAATGGTGGATAAGATGAGGAGGTACGGGAAGGTAGAAACGGATTAATACATGTTTAATTAATTGAAGTAATTATCTCATCATTATTCATACCTTGATTTGTACAGCTATATAACTATTGCAATCACACATTTTTCGTTCTACATCGCCGTGTCTCTGTAATTATTCGACGATTACAGTTGTACCAGAGTGTACTAAACGGGCGGTTTAGCAAGTACGGCTTGTAATGAAATAATTGCTAATTTAATTTATATCAAAGTAAATTACGTTCTGAAGCTAGCATCAAGATTATTCCCGGTAGATCGCACATAATGAAATAAAACGCTCGGGATTGGTAAGATGGCCTGATGTGGTGAAAAGGGGGAAAATGATCTCTTTTCACCACAAAAAAAAAACCTGTGCCAATATAACTGTTTTTTGTTTGATAGGTTTCGTGTATTCTTGACTAAGTGTGAATTTCTTTTATGTCTGATATAAACCAAACTTTCTTGCGAGTTTTTACAGCTTTCTCGTCAGCAATATTCTGTAAACATTCGAAGTGTTCGCCGCTTTGTCGTTACTTTTTATTCAATAAACAAAAGATCCCACACTTTTTTGTCTTCGATCTACCCATAAAACTATACTTTTATCAGAAAATATATATATATATATATATATATATATATATATATATATATATATATATATATATATATATATATATATTGCTCGCGAGATTTAGCGCTTCTGAACAATTGTCTCCACTATCCAATACCATTAACTCACGGATGTTTCAACCTATCATGTAGCACAAACAATAATACATGATTTTCTCTCAAACTTCTTCAATCGAAAAGAAAAGCGAATGTGACTCTCATACGTGTCGGTTTTAATAATATGTCAAAAAGAATTGGTTCATACTTTTTGCAATATTGATCATAAATATTACATCCATTCACACTGAATTGTCATCAGAAGACAAGGATTCGATTCCCGTCATGGTCGAGAGTCGACAATACTGATAGATGTTTTTTTTCGTGGTTTCCACGAAAAAAAATTTCCGATTGTCTAATAACACGTAATATAATAAATTTTAATATAATCTTCCCATCAACATTCACCGTCGCCAAAAGAACTCGAGCTATCATCAGATTACGTGCATAGTTAATTTCAATATGAATAAAGAATGAACATTCACAAATTTCGTGTATATATATATATATATATATATATATATATATATATATATATATATATATATATATATAAATATAGATTGTTTCTTCACGACCTACTGGTTCCTATAACCAGATAGTATACCTCCTGGTGAGATGATCACATTATTGCTATTATACAGCCATCTGACTGCAATATGTTGCCAAATGCTACAATGTGTTGAAGAGCTCTTTGGCCAACCATATGTCCCCTCCCACTTCACACAGCAGCTCTCTGCAACATCAGGAAGATAATTCATAACTCCGCCACAGCTTTTTAAATGAAATGAAAAAAACATTGACGTGATCTTTCATTAATTGGTCTATTAAAGTCATATGCCCGTTCACCTCTTGAACCATGACTGGAATTAGTTCCTCACACTAACACACACACACACATTTTTGTTGCATAATGACGTATAACCCTCCCCCCTCCCCCCACCCCTCTCAACATCAACCCTAACTTCTTCCCCCTCCCCGCCCCGCCCCTCTTGCGTGATAGATCGAAGTCTATTATAAAGGGGAAAACATCAATGAATTAATGAAACTAATTACTATGTGACCTTGTGTATAGGAAACGGGGCAATATTTTAACAGAGAACACCCGGTTTGTTAGTATTACATTCAAGATTGAACGTGCTTAGGCTTGGCAAAGTTTTTTTGCACATGAAGTGTTGAAAGACAGAAAACACCAATAAAATTATAAATAGGTCATAAAATTTAAATTGCTCAGTATTAATGGCCCTTGAAGCTCCCCTCAAGATATGCTGTCAGTTTTTTTTTTATGATATGTAACTGCGATTAATCTATTTTATAGTTTTATAAGTATCAAGAATTTTAATAAAGTAATATGTGACTGAATTTTTTTTTCTTACTTGACCTGTGACAAGAATCGTGTGGATGAAATAAGTTGCATTGACAGAGCGCTATATTTTATCGCTGATAGTATTAATTACTACGTTATCTAGGATTGATAACAGCGATGGAAACATTCGGCCATATTCTTCAGTATATGTTATGGAATAAGGATAACATGCTACCGGAAAAATTGCAATCATATTGGCCTTTCAGAATATTGAACATGCATACTTTACCATAGTTTATTTAAAGCCTACCTTGACTAAATCTATAAGCTTCTGCGTATTGTGACTATGACTATTTGTGTTTGTTAGTATGAACTATGGTTTATGATCTGTTTGAAGGTAGTTAACATTTTAAAATTCTAAACATTTATCAAATAATGATGATGGTGTTAGACTAAACTCTGTAATCTTCATTGCAACACCCAAATATTTCGAAATATCGGACACGATCATCTCTTGTATATGCAATAGAGATGTGTATGAAATTTTATATATTTAATGCATATTAAGTATATCAAATTAAATCACACGATTTATTATAACTGAACGAGATACTCCCGATTAAAATGAGAATAATACAGTATTGAATGAGTGTCATTGTTAGCCTTGTTACAAGTTGAATTGAATATTAGAGTTTAACGGCGCATCAACGACGAGGCTATATTGCACAGAAAGAGAATAAGCAGCAATAGAAAACTGTATAACATTTGCTGATTATGTCAACTGTTTTGTTACAGGAAACAGCTTCATCTGCGACTGTCGCCTCTCTTGGATGTACTTACTGCGCAACGAGACACCTAACGAGCAAATCCGCAACTCCTTAGACGAGGTCACGTGCTTCTTGGAGATGCACAACAACATTGACTATCCAGAAGACACCGCGGTGACAACAGAGAAAACGAACAACCACGGCTACGTGAAAGACGAGACCGATGATGACGATGACGATCCCAACGACAACTACGACGACGAAGACGAAGATATTGTCGACGTGAAATACAGCCGCCATGGAAGTCCACCAGTGGTATCGACCAAAATCCCAGGAGGAATAAAACATCTTTTTGAGATTGACCTAGAGAAACTCCCGTGTCCTGAGGATCTGCCACTCGGGCGGGATATGAATCTGGGCTCAGTTGTGGATTCCGAGTTCGGTTATGGTCAGGGTACGAGTCCAAAGACGGGAAGCGGAGCGAAGAGGGAAGCAATGGCAGCCATTTTGGTTATCAGTGCATGTGTTTTGTTATTAGTCACGTGAGTTAACTGCGCGTGCGTATAGGAATAAAAGAAATTGTGATTCGATTCCAGTGATGACCGATAGAAACATAGAAAGAGGATGCAATTTTACTCCTTCAATAGCTACTTATAGCCAAGACACTATTTTCGGAGATGAATGTTGTGCTGATACAGTTTCATCTTTCATACTCTCGCTCTCTATTTATCATAATATACATTTCAAGGCAATTTATAAGCTGCTCAAGCTTCAATGTCTAGTCTATGTTTCTTGATAGCCATGTTTAAGCCATACCAGTTTTTAATGAACAATATTTTTATTTTTGAACTAGGAATCAAGAAGGTATATTTTGTACATTTAAGAAAGCCCCTACTTAGTTCAGATATTCTTCTAGCAGGCATTGCGAGAAGAGATAAAATATAGATATATATAGACACTCATCACGTGCTACGCTGTCAATATGTATCAAACTAATTAGTAACCTCTTGAAAATGTTTTATATAAATTATTAGCACGATTACGTTTTTAAAATTGAACTCAAGGATGCGTTTATTAATGGAAGTGAACTAGAAAACAATTTGATAAAAGAAATGTTGTAGGTATAAGCCGGCGGCAGTGTTGGTCGAACAGGCAAATCAGACATACCAGTATTTTACTTCATCTATTTGTACAATAATACGCTATTTTACCTTATCATATTAATATTTTAGGTATTATATTCGAATCTGTGTGAACTTGTAATGTGTGCTTGGTGTGAACGTTAATTATTCTAGTAAGTATTCTTAATTATTAAGGCAAACTGTTTCAAATAGCATTGAAATATGCATGCAGAAAGTATTTTAAGACTTATCGTGTATGGACTGTACTGTTATGAATTCTCTCAATACATTTTCAGTTGTTAATCAATTAATAAGATAGTGTTGCTATGTTGAGTGTGATTTACACCAAACGTGACTTGAAACGTAAATAACTCAAACCAATAAATATTATTTAAACATAATAAATAGGTATGTACCATACTTTCTGTATGGATCTATCATTACTGTATCATTATCAAAATAAGTGTATTCAAACTTAAGATTATCTTTCCTGCCACCGTATAATAATAGTTGATGTCCATTTATCCAATAATAAATAATACTCCTAAACACGTTTGTATACCGTTTTAACGCACCGATTATGCCGTTAATACCGTACGTCAGAAAAGTCAGTTAATCGTGTTGTAAACACATCAGTATTTTTTACTAATTTTTCACATTTACAACATCATTATACCCTTTTCAGTGGTACATTTTCAGTGTTAATTGTGCCCTTTGAACATGAATAAAAATTACCTCGATGTTGAAATAAAATTGTTTCTTTTATAGAACCTGTGCAAAAATGATATTATATTCCTATAAATACTAATTCTGATAATAAATGAGGTATTTCTTACATTAGGTTCGTATTCAATTTATATACATATTTCATATTTCTCGTGAATATTACAAATTATGAAATACATTCAGTTAGTGAAGATACATAGAATATGATGAATAATTACTTGAAATGAAAAATCATGGCTATACTTTCACAAGAAGAAGTATATGTATAGACCTATAGGCAACATATTTGAATTATTATAGGAGTTTTTTGGATAATATAAATATTTTATATATGAGGAAACTTTCAACTCATCATATATATATATATGTATATATATACTATGTAACGTGCATGTTACGTGCAGTGCACGTGCAACGTGCAGTTCATTAATTCATAAAATAACTTGAATTATCAAATAAATATATCATTATAGGAATGTGTTCAAGAATGTGCAATAAAATGATATATAAATTCATTCATTCATTAAAAAAATATATGAGCCTATATATAGGTCTTGTCATTCTTGCAAATCGATGATTTTTCATAAGAATTCGTTAATACGCAAAATCTAGATCAGTATTATTAGTGAAATGTTGTCGAAGTCTCAGTTTCGAAGGTGAAATTTATTTTACCACTATCACATCATTATATAATTCAATCAACTTCAGTCAATCAATTTATATGAGCGAAAATACCAAATGCTTCATTCATATGTTTTAAACTATCGTAAACACCACAAAACATAAATATAAATGAATACGCGTATCCACGAGAGAAGAAGGTCCAACACAACAAAAGAACAAACCCACATATCACCGATTTATTTGTTTAGCCGTGATATTCTTAGGGTATGCCGTTTACTATAATCTTTCAAAAATGGGATTTATACGATTAGAAACAAATCTACATCTTTCAAAAGTGATATAGTTTGAATTGACAGCAATAGTATGCAATACCGACGTATTTACAATCATTTTGTCGCTAAAAGATACAAGTAAAATTAATCCCGGCAAAAATTAAAATTAAAACCCGGCACCTCCACTCGTTCATTTAGACGTATCGCGAATACCCTCAGGAAAGTATAATTTCTTTAATTAATTTCTCGAAGAAATAAGTTTACCTATTAGTGTTCACCGAAACCCTTTCTCAAGTTCAAAGATTCTATTAACAATGGATCGTATTTTGAACTTTGTTTTCTGGTTTTTAAATTACTTCGAACGAAAGTTTCGAAACGGATTCAGCTTCAAATCATTTACCACCAGGGTATACAGGAAAGCAGGTGAAACTTTCTACAGAACAAATAAACAACTACGACTAACTTCTGACGAGTTAGTTTGAAATAAAATATATTCAGTTGAATGGGAAAACCTGATAGTTTCAACATTAATGAACGAGTAAATATATTTACTCTTCAATTTTATGATAACAATATTATTTAAACTAATTGATTAATAATTGTTAGCTATATAGCTGAAAACAAAATTGTTCATAGCGACCGGAATCGTATGAATATTGTTAATTACTATATACCGAAGGTGATTAGCGGTTTCAGTTAGTACCATTACGGGCTGGGTTGATAGATAACATTCTCCATTATAAGTCTATACTAGAATATAATAGACAGACCTTAGGGCATCCTTACCAAATGCAGAGAACTACAATAGTAGGTAAGTAAATTATATTTCTATACGACGATATAATCATACAAGCAAGCTCAAAAATTAAATACGAAAAATTGCCAAGCTAAAAACTGAAAAAAATAAAAAATAATAAACGCTTATGAGGTGTTACTGTATCTCATCCGATTGTTACTTTTTGCAACATTTTTGGCAGCCATGTTTCTGAATCTCTCAAAAATAGTATTCGTTTTGTGTAGACTAGAACTAAATCTAAAATGTATGCATATTGCCTTTTCTCTAAAACGCTTGAACTAATAAGAATTCTAAGTGAAGAAGCGATGAACATTACCTTTTCAGACAAATTAGCATAAGTTCTTTAACCTGCGAGCAGTTTAATACGGTTGAAATCCGTCGTTTTATTAATTCTGCCGCGCGTATCGTATTCACCGTGTTACTGAGTTGAGAGAAGACTGCTATTAAATAATACCTTTTTTTCAACATCGAAACTTGGTACAAAATCATTGTTCCCCAATTAAGGCTGAGGATGAATGGTATAGGATCGTTCGGACGGGTCACCAAAAAGTCAATCTTACCACCGCAAAAATGAAAAAAAAATAAAGATTAAAAAATAAATTGAATTATAAATAGGTATATCAGTAGGGAGGGAAAAAGATAAATATTAATAAGAAATGGAAATAACCTGCCCAGAAATATGAAAAGTACCATTCTGAAAACAGGAGTTTTTCCAGAACCAATTTACTTCTTTTTCTCTTTTTTCGAACTGTTCAATATTCCTGATAGTCTTATGTCATAAATGAGTAACACTATAATTCATTTTCACCGTTACGGTTGTAAGTGCCCTGTAGTGCTCGTCCTCATTATAGTATGGTTATAATATCCGTGACCGTCGATGAGAACTAATTTTTGGGGTACAGTACTATCACCAATTAACCATGCACGTTAGACAATAGAGCTATATATCTCATCACTCCTCTCATTTGACTAGTTTTGTTTACTTCCCTCACAGAATGCGCCACGGTTGAAAAAAAAAATAAGGTAATGTTTATCTTCCTAAAAGCTGCCCTGATCCAAATCGGAGCCCGTTCCAGTTAAATGCTTGTGAAAGTAAAACTGTGTCACTAATCATCCCTCGCGTTCGAATTCAATCTGGTTCATTGAAACAATGTCGGCCATTAAGGGTTGATCAACAAAACTCTTCAAATGAGAACAAGGCCGAAGTGAATGTCTAATGGAAAGTTTCTGGCTCGGTAAACAATATTAATAATTCACTTTCAAGTGATCGGTGATTGGTTGATGATAGTGACTGTGGTCTATGTGACCGGCGTCCACCAACTGAGAAATCTTATTTCTTCAAGAAAGACTCATCCGCATCTTGTACAGATGTGTATCGTTTTTTTCAAATTTACTCAGCATTCTGATTCTTCTTAACATTCTTCTTCTTATCATTATTTATTGATATTGTTTTTTTTTGTTTTTTTAATCATTCGGACTGATTTTTTTCATAGGTGCATGGTCCACCCGAATTTGCTCCAATTTCATTATACGATAAAGCTTAGTGAAATTTTCATGTTGACTGGTTTCTCCGTTTGACCAATTGAGCAAGTACAA
Source organism: Brachyptera putata (assembly GCA_907164805.1). Lineage (NCBI taxonomy): Eukaryota > Metazoa > Arthropoda > Insecta > Plecoptera > Taeniopterygidae > Brachyptera > Brachyptera putata. The sequence continues at coordinate 25,628,686 of OU015467.1, read as the reverse complement.
AAAACAGAAATGATGCATTTTTATATTTGAGGTTTAAATTGAGATTTTAGTCACATTTGAGTCGTATACTTCGGAAAATATTGCCTCGACGAATAATAAGTATTCATGTAATGACTTTAAAGTTTAGCAAATAAAATGAAATATATATTTTCGAAGTTTTGTGTATTTTTTGCTGTTGATGAATTAATTCCTAAAAGATTATACAAAATCATGAAATCATGCAAAATTACTTACGGTAATTATAGATATTAATACTCATATTTTACCATTGTATAATGAATATTATTATATTAAATACCATTTTCATTTAGCAATATAGAAATATTACGTTTCCCCATTCATTATCATACACAAAATATATATCACCTTTCTGTTTATCGTAAGCTATAAAAAAATGTAATTACACTTCGTTTATAGTCTTGTTTGTTATGCAAATATTTGAATTCAAATATAAATATATTTCCGTTTAAAAACACTCTGGGACGAAAATGGTATTAATAAATGAACGATAGAATAAAATTAAGACTTATCTGAGTTGAATGAAGATACTAAATAATGATATAAAAATAGCATTCCTGCAGTGCACGTATATTAAACATTTATAAACATTGAACATTAAATAATAAACAATGAACATAATTCAAAAATCAAGATTAAATTTACTAAAGTAGTTTCTTGACATTAAATTCGTATGTCTGAACATTAAAAATATTTGAACAAATAAAATTTTTATGATTTTCCGAAAACAATATAAAACTGCACGGGGGATCAAAATACACGAAGATAATTTATATAGAGTATAGACTTTGATTAAAATATGCAAAGTGAAGAAAATATTATTATATATTATCTCAATATCTACATCAAAACTCGGTCAACTTCAACTGTTGTTGCAGTGCACGGGTGAGCTTAAAGGACACCACAATCCTGAAACTTAATTTTAGCGAATAATGACGATATTTATCTTCATGATTTTAGAGAAAACTAGAAATCATAATCTCAGTTTCAGAAATCAGACTTAACTTTATTTGCCCTCCAGGACCTGGCCCTTTTTATGAGACGATTACTAGATTCTTTTCGAGTTTCTAATTTCTATAAAGAATCGGTAAAACCCTAAAAATCTCTGCAGGACAAAAAATGTCTTAGAATTTCTGAAATGTATTTAATTTTTTCTAGTTTCCTCTAAAATCAGGAGAATAAATAAATTCGATATCGGTTGAAATATAATTTCATGGTATTGATCTCCTCTAACTATTCAGTATCAACGCAGATATTAATTGGGTGAACGAAGTGTGGACTCAAGTCTCTTGGATTTTGTCTGTGTTTTTTGTTATATTAATACTCGTTTTCACGAAACAAAAGTCGTCTACAAACAAAATATATAAAAACTTCTGTTATTACACTTAATCTTGCTACAACTTTGAACATTCAAGTGGGTGCTTATAAAAATGGAGAAATTCTTCTTGAATATTTTTTCCTTTTCCATAAGCCAGTGTTATTGAATAAGAAGTATATCAACCCCAAAATAATTTTATGTGCCGTTATAAAGACGATATTCTTTTCTTGTGAATTCAGTCACTTTTAAGATGAAACGTCAATGAATCTCTTCAATTTCTTGAATGATGAACCTCGTTCTAAAATATGATATCAACAGAAATATACAATAATTATAAAAACATAGAACAAAAAATATTTGTGTTTATCATGTTGGTAGTAGATCTTTTTCCATCATGGATATAACTACATACTTACGTGTTTCCACGAAAGAAGAAGGTCTTTACCAATTAACTGAAACTTCCAAACACTTCTATCTCTCCATTATACCAACCATCTACTAAGTCTCTACCAACTTGATCATCGTAAAAATACTTATGTGAATTTCAATTAAAAATGAATTTAATAAATTGAAATTGAATTGATTTTTTTTTTAAATTTCAAATTGGATATATAAAATATACGTACCGGTGTACCCAAATCACGTCTATTCCTCATTTCTAATCTCATTCGTGACACAAATATTCAATTCCAACATCGTTTAATACTGTTTATTCTAATAATCAACTGCTAACACCCTTAATCGTGACTGCTAATTAATGGATGAGACGGTCGATCGCCTGTGACTATTTGACTGGTCGACACTCCCGACCGTTATAGAGGAGTATAGTTAAGACTGGCAATCGGTCCATCTTTCTTACATTAACGCATGTATTTTATTTGTTGACTTGTTGACATTACATAGGACTTATGTAAAGTGAGCCTGGCATTGCGCATGACTGAACCGACTGACGTCATACGGTAATAGGAAGAATAACGTATGGAGTGGTAAACAAAATACAAATTACTTTTTGACACTAATTTTCAGTATTTGATAGTGATATGAATAATTTTAATGAAAGGTTCGTTCCTGTACATACCTCCAAACAATTCCTAATCTGTTATTCATGAGATTTCATGGACTTCCCAAACATGTCAAACCTTGTTAGATTTCCCACCAAATTCATTAGAAAAATGTATTGGTTTGTTGTTCCTGCTCATACTTGCAAATAAAATATGATATATATATAAATATTCAATCAATTTTATGATGTTATCACCGTGAAGTGAATGTATGCTACTAGATGGCACATAATATCTCAACCATTATTGACAACAATCGTCTTGAGTTGCAATAATTGGAGGAGCGTTAGCGAAGATATTCATTTGGTCCAGATCGGGTATTTTTCTGCATTTGTAAAATATATTTCTCATCAGGTTGTATGACGAAACCGATTCACAAGAAACTTTTTCTAAGTATTAAACATCTTCTATAAATCAGAACTGTCTAGTTTATACTAGGTACTAATAGTTCAAGTAAGATTGATAACCAGATTGAGATTTTATCATTGAAGTAGACTGAGTAGTAAATTGAGGGGATTGGTCAACTCTACTTCAAACAACTGTACTAAAAACCAACTGGCCTAAACATCAATAGTCCTAAACTTCCATATCTTGAGCAATCTGCACAGAATTAAAATTGAGTAGTTTAATCTTTAATGTGACGAGTTCTGAACTATATAAAATATGTAGGTTTAGAATGAATTCTGTTCGACATCGGGAAATACAGTTGTGAATATATTTTCTTCTTGGTTCCCATGGTCGATTGAGTGTATAAAGCCCAATTATTGCAAGGTTGAATGAATTGAAATTTTAGCATTATTACATCCAACATCTTATCCTGCTTTACATTTTAAAATTTCCTGCGGATATGTCAAACACGCGCTATAGCCTTTGAACCAGTTCAACCTGAATAAAACAATGAAACAATCTCAGTCGAATTGTTGCGTATAATAGCAGCAAGGTGACATTTCACATAATTTATTTGACTTGGAAAACGCCATACAAGTACTTGAGATAAGAGTATGCAAAGAACTGTATTCACAAATGTCACCGTTATAGTCGATGGCTGTGGTAAGGTTAAAATATTATTATTTATGATGACGAGGTTTACGATAGTTAACACTTAACTATCTCATTCAAAAGCGTTTCATTTTTCAAATTTCAGTGAGATAATGTTACGAATCACCATGTTTTTCTACAAATTCCTTATTGGTAGACTATACCTTCGTTTTTCGTGCAGGGTGCACTTATATAAAAATGATACGAACGATAATATCGGATACGGTTAAATAGAATCAAATGAACTTGGAAAATTTCACATTCTGCAAATTTGATCGCATTTTATTTGTGTGCATATGTTTGAAGTGGCATATGAGGTTTGTCGATTGAAAATCTCGTGGAATAGGAAATATCAGAAAACATAGAGTCTTCATAGCAAAAGCAAGACGTAGAGGCAAATCATGCAGAAAAACAACATATTTCGATATTTCAAATAAATACAATAAACCATATGAACCGGTATCTCTTGAAAAAAATTAAACAAATAATTATAATAATTACTTTCACATCAATCCATTGGTGCATATTACCTGAACTCGACTGAGATTTTCTTCATAAACAAAATCTGATTCTAATCCTAATATTCTATTATTATAAATCTAATGAGATATCACATCTTTAAACACCTTTCACTACATGCAATGAATTCTATTCTATCTCGTTTGCATTCCATTTGATTTATTCAAATTCTTTCATAAATATGAAGATATCGATCATATTCTTCGCAAAAAAACAGACGTATATTAAAAAGTATTACGCCGGAATAAATTTCCATGTATTTCCTCCCCATGTAGACTGAACTCTTGACTTCACTATGCCACCTAAACTTTATTTTTTTTCTATAAAAGAAATATGATAGATCGTTTTATTCGTGATGGAAAGCTTATAAAAGTGTGATGAGAACTTGTTTTTCGAACTGGTTGCAAGTGAACGTAATTGTTCTTCTACACGAAAAACACATCTGGGATGATTATTTGATGTGTTCGGCCATGTTTGGCTTCTTGTGTTTTGTACGCCGGTAGGTCATTGGGCCAAGCGAATCACAGTGATAACAGCGAGAACGACTAGTCGTGATTTGATTGCGAGACTGTTAACACATGATCGCGAATTTATTCGGATAGAACACAAGGTAATAGAGATTGCTTTACAGTGGACATTATTATAGATATACAACAAGGTAACGCAGGTGTTTTTAATCAAAATTATATTATATTCATTTTGATAACTTTAATTACAGATTTTTTGATGGCTATTTTATTTTTTAATTATAAGTCACTGTTGGTAAATGTAAACCCCAAAATATACATACCTATATAATTGAAGTCATTTTTTATTTTTTATTTACACTAAAACTTGAGGATAAATTAATAATATAGTTTCTATAATATAGTAAAACATATCACACCCACCATTCAAAAGTTAATCAAGTTATTATTTCATACCACAAATGTTTCTCTAAATCCCTCTCATCATGAGATTTGAATGTACTATGCTTCTGAATTCTTGTAGAATGCGGCTCTATAATTACACTGAATTATCGTACAATGGTTGGAGTAAACAGTATTCAAATCTTGTACTTTGTTATCATACAATAAAATATATCCGCGACATCCGTGCGGCATCATTAGGGATAGGGAAGACGACCGATCGTCTATATTATATTACTCTACTTATCTCTTAAACGGTAGACTGTTAGACTTCATACAATAGTATATACACTTAACAATACGGAATACAATAAGTTTTTAGAAAGTCTTGAGTATTTTGTTTCATTCTCAAACATTGGTAGCTATACGTTCATCATTATTGTAGGCATTTTCTTCTGAAATTCATCAGAATAGTTAAAGGCAGATCACTTTAATTTTTTATCGACATGTCAAGCTCTAAAGTTGGTATAAACAGGTAATAAGTTTTAGACTGAAGCCAAGTGTAGTGGTAATTATTGAAGTGTCGTGCCGTGTTATGTAATTTGGTGTCAAAGTGTTATAAAGTGTCATATCGTGTCATATAACACGCTATAACTCCGCGAAAATTTGGAATACTTTACATATGCCTCTCCATTCCAATGAGTGTTGGGCTAATTCATCAAATCAAGAATTAATGTAGAGAAGGGCGTGAAATGAAAACAAAGATGAATTCTGCAAAATCCACTAGTCAATTTTAGATTTTTATTCGTCAAATGGATCGATAATCAACAAGAAACGATACATTATTGACAGAGTTGGAATTGGAAATGATAGTTTTCAAAAAGATTCGATTCAGAGACAGGGTTGAATAAAATTTAATGTACATTTATAGACGAAGTGACTGAGAAATAAAATCGAACACTATTTTTTATTTTGATTGGTTTATTTCCTATATGGCTGCAAGCATTTTTAGATTTCTTATTTTTACGAAATTTAAAAGATTATCACTGGTAGACCTCATCCTAGACACCTAGCCATTTGGCCCAGAAAGTCGAAACTGATTTCCAAACAAAATGATAATACCTTCATTCATTTGTCTTGTCACATTTTATACACAATCACATATTCTATCAAATTACAATATTACAATACACAATCAGTCTGTTATCTCATGTTTAACTGAATTGATTTTCCTACTTGGAATTACCTCAAATGTTGATACCACGAAACTTCCTAGTTCATATGAGTTGGCAACCCTTGCGTGGTCTAATTATTCATCAGGAGACTAATGTGAAGCTAAAAGAGGTATAGAAATGTTTTAATTTACTTGCTAGAGAACCTATCAGATCAAGGGTTCTAGTGACGGGTTACTTTCATTGTCCGTCTATTCAAGGTATAATATTAAAATCATAAAATCGTGATATTGGGTATCACACAGACCAATCAGATTCCAATAACTCATTTTGGCTATTTTGTATGATGAAATATTTAAAAAGATGAATAGGATCAACTACGTGGATAGAATCTATCCAATTCAACATTATTTGTCTTCTTCCTCTATAAAAATCAAAAGCTAATTAAATAGTCACAAAACCTCCCAATACACCATAAAACGATGGAATTTCGAAAAATCCCCTCTCCCCCACTCCCATTGGGACTTGTGCATTTTCGAATTTGGGATATTTTGCCCCCCCCCCTTAAATTTCTTCCTGCTGACGCCCATGCTATCATTGCAAACGAAATGAGAGCGCGACTCATGTGCAGAGCCATTGATACACCGTATATGTTGAAAGTATACGAGATACGTTGAAAGATAATGAAGATGAGGCGCTTTGATCTAGTCTCATCAAGTACGAATAGTAAACGCCCAGCTGGACTTCAGATTTTTTCATTCAAATAATTACAAATTCTGTACATACATTCATGTTCATGTAGGGTGTACAGTACACTGTACAACAACGCAGTTCTCAATAATTTGTGACGTCATATCGTGACGTCATTGTATCGTAGTTGCGCTAGCAATACGCACATCCAGCAACTAGGTGGCGCCCTAAAATACCTCCTCTATTTCCTACCCACCCCTTCCCTCTGACTAGTCAGGCCATCACCAGGAAGTTTGGTGACAAATTATTAATGTAAAAAATATATATTTCAGGATCGAATTTTTGGAAATTATGAAGCAATGAAGCCACCCTAGTTCCAAATCTTTCCATTTACAAGAATCATAAAATGAATACTTTTGTACCACATTAAACTCTCACACTCCACTTGTTCATCGACGCTGACCATAGACAATAAACACATATATATATATATATATACCCGCTCTCCAGGGCTCAGTCAGCCTAAGTACCGTTTCAGAAACTTCAGTCACAGTTGGATGTGGGTTCGAGTCCCGCATAAGGCATGAGTTTTTGTAAACGTCCTTTCACTTATCATCACTTCATAGTTTCATAATCACAATTCACCTGCTCACTCGTATCCCCATATAACATGTCTATCGGTGGGGTCGTTATAGTCCTGTAGTCTACTATAGTCTACTACCACTAACCAGATTCATCATCTATGCACGCTCTGACATGAGTATTTCAGGTAATATTGGACTTGCATTTTAATTATATCTGATGAATTTTATTAGGTAAGTTACTGACTACCAAACCATCGCCCAGGCAAACCCTCGGACGTTGCCGCCAATACTCTCGCGTGTTCGGACTTCACCGAAACAAATCTCAAGTCCTACTACAAGTTGAAACCAGAACGTAAACTTATCTTCCGGTCACTTGAGATAGGACGTTAAATTTCACTTGCAAATAAATTTGTAGGGTTCATGAACTCCGAGAACTATCCTGTATATCACTTGTAGCAATTTTCTTGAGTGAAAGATTAGTTAAAACAAGATAATTGAGCAAAGGATAACTAGGACGTAATTGCCAATTATTACTCTGGACCCTAATCTATTATCTGCCGTCAATATTTGGTTTACTTATTCAAATTATATTCCAAAACCTTGGAAACAGAATATTATAATTATGTAAAATAATTACTGCTCAATTTTCATGAAATACAGAATTCATTATAATGACAAATTATATTAAATATGTTCAGAAATGTGAGGTAAAAGTATAAACACACATTTTAACACTTAATTCTAGATAATAATCCTTTAAAAAATACACATTTCCCATACTAAACGGTCTAGGTCACATTCCCAGAACGATTCACAGACGTTGTTCATTCCGATCGACCGTCTTTCCTATCCTATTACACTAGCACTCGGTAGTTTCGAGGCTTCATTAATCGTATATCGATTGAACAGGAATAACAATTATTCGGGTTGAATTGCCGTTTTGACGTGTGTATAATTACTTTGGCGCTTTCAGGTATGAAATAAACAATTACCGCTGCTGGGGACTCGACGATGTAAATCACTTTTAATGACTTTGATTATATAATTATTATTAATTCATTAGTGGTTGCCGGGTACGTTGGGATGATGAATTACTCCATAGTAATTCCTGTTGAAATTATATCTAATAAATTGTTGGAATATTAACCGAAATGTTGTTTGCCATTCACATATGTCATCACAAATAGCTCGAGACTGTATGGTTTTGTGGCGCAGTCGGTCGTACGACTTTCGAGAAAAATAATTTCGAAAGTTTGAAAAACCTCGAGAGAAAAACCCAGGAGTGGAAATATGGAGAGGGGGGGGAATCTTTCTTCACGGAATTCACTCACTAATTACTCTAGAGTTTCACATACATCGAATGAACCTTTTTGAAGATGATAATTCATAAATAATCATTTCCATCAATTAAAAACTATCAGGAAATTAGGTCACAATGCTCTTCCTAGTTTTATAATAAGATTTTGTCAAACAAAGAAAAACTATATCCTTAAATATTATTCAATTTTTTTAATTCACTGTTTTAGTTAGCCTAATATCAATAAGGCTCATGTCAAATTATCTATAAAATATGTCACGGAATAGAATAAATAAAAATTTAAAATATTTCTCTTACATGCAGGTTCCATATATTTAGTAAGGTCCTGTATATTCACTCACATTGCACTAATGTTCAATTGTGCCTGTTAAGAGAAAAAACGTGTTATGAAAAATAAAGCGAGTTGCAGGTTCATGCAATCTGGTTTGCGATGCATAACTTACGATAACTTCATAGTGAATTAATAACTTAATATATTAAATAATAACAACTCCTGCTCATGAGGTATAGTCATTATATTATTAATTTCATATAATGTTAGTTTTAAATTAACTGTGACCTAAAAACCATTATTCCAGTCGAAGAAAGATTTTCATGTATGTTTAATGTTCCCCCTCTAGTTATTCCTCCTATTTATTCTTATTGCTTTGTGAATTTTCGATAAGAATGAGGAAGAAGTTTAAATTGTGACTTTTTGGAGATCAAGCTCAACAGCTAAATTTAAAATATATTTTTCTATGGTTGTAAACTACCAATATGTGGATGGGTCTGTATAGATGTTGAGTAAATGACAGAACATTTTTCTTTTGAATTTGTTTATTTCTACTTTAGATATAATTAATAGTGAAACGTACGTCGGTTACATGATTTTTCCCGTTCCGGTCAGTCAAGTAAACTAGTAAGAAACATTCCGGAATATTTCTGACTGGTTCAAGTTTTACCGGGACGGTAAAAAACGTGGTACCGTATCACTATAAATCTAGCCTTAGTCTCACAACGCAAATAGTTTGTTTTTCTTGTGTAGGCCTACTATCTTATCTAAAATAATTTGGAAATTCAAAACAAACACAATGTTCCAAGTACCTAATTGATTTATACCGCGCAATACCTAGTAACCTACGTTTATATTTTATACAGTCATAAGTTCAATATAATCTCACTTACAGCCTTGTCGTCACCTAGAAGTACTGATTTTATATTCACGTTTTTAGAGTTACGAGTATGTTTGTGACACATCCTGGAAATTCATAACAAAAATTACCGATATTTACCTAGAAAGACGAGCCGCCCTCGGTAGCTCATCCAGTCAGCTGGAGGCACCGCTTCAGAAACTGAAATCACCGTTGGGCGTCGATTCCCGCATAAGCCATGGGTTTTTGTAAACGTCCTTTCACTTATCATCACTTCATAGTTTCATTATCACCTGCTCATTCGTACCCTACTAACCTAGCTGTTGGTGGGGTCGTTAAGCAAACAATAATCAAATAGGAAAATCCATATACATCAGGGGTTTAAAAGAATTATATCACTAACGTCTTGTTTTAATTGATTTATTACTTCAATCTGTTTACGCGTTGATTGGTTTCAAATATTGATCTTCTGAATAGTTTTAATTAATTGTTTTGAAAGGATGGGATCAAAATTTATTCCTACAAAACGGCTTGTCCGAATTAGATATTACTTCTTACTAATGTGTATCCTAGAGCTGTAATACCCCTCTTCAATTGAAATCATGAAATCATGAAATCATGCCTACGGTAAATCATTTCTGGAGCTGTGATACCCCCCTCGACTGAAATCATGATTTATATGTGATATCCCCTTTGACTGAAATCGTGATTTATGGATATAGGGTAAACCATCATTCTTCTCATTTTTTTTCTTTCATTAATTAGTTATTTACATATGATACAGGCAGTAGAAGTCATAGAAATGTGAATTCCCCAACGACAAAAAAAATCATGTGTGGTGAATTGTTGAAATCACCGTGATAAAGTACGTATAAAACTTAAATTAGACATTGAAAGTATGAAAAAGTGTGTAAGTATCGAAAAGTTGATGTTACAAGCTTTGATAATCCCAATTTGTTCTAACTGTCATGAACAAATATAATTTTTATTCAATTTATAAAATACGATCCTTAGGGTCCTATCATTAAACAGGTTTTGAATAGGGGGTAACCTATTCCTGAAAGGGGAATATTCCTGAATGTAAACCCGTGATTGATTGTCGGGGGTATTACAACACCATGGCTTGGATTCCGGGGGGTATTAAAACACGGTGGTAGACTGTCCCTGCGACACCATCACTATTATCTAGTAAAAATGAAGTCATCAAGATATGCGTCAAAACAAATCAAAGTCGGTCATTTGGTCAGTTGGTCAGTCATAGTCATACTTGGTTATTTGCCACACTAGTCGGCCGTACTCGAGTGCGACAACAACGATAAGGCGAATGTCTGTCAACAAAAAATTCATGAATACACGGAAATCTGTCTAGAATAAATGAAAAACAAATCCATAAACCAAACATTCATGTCAATTTCAATTCCAAAAACGTAAATGAAGTTGCACCGTCATGCATATAGGCCTATATCGAAACTGTGTTTACTGTTGAATAACTAGTCAAATGTCGAACTAAATTCAGTCGACTGGAAAATACATGTGGTCAGATAATTTTATGTTAATTATTAGTAGGGCCAACAGAGAAAAACAACGATAATCGTAGTATGAATGACAGCACTCACAAATTACGAACACACCTCTTTTTTCAAGTTCATTATCTGCATGTCCATACTTTTTCACAGCAATAACAATATTTAAAATGTATTTATACTGAAAGAAGAAGGTGTGCCAAGCGCGGAATGACTATTAGATGCATCATGCATAATTACATAGATTATATGTATCTGAGTATACTTTTAAAATGAACGAGAAAAAGCATTACATAAATCCCCAACAGATATCCCTAAAAGATTATCCAGTGACTCTGGCCGTTAAAAAAAATGTTGGGCAGTGAGATTTGGCAAATGAATATAGATAATAACGAAAGTGGTATCTAATGTATATTTATCAAATGAACAATTTTATAGAAGCACAATTTTCAAAAATCTCTTCCAAAGGATTCATTTTTTCACTGAACGTGAATACAATTATGATTAACATTATTATGCATTTTTTACTGATATCAGAATGGCCATTTTGAAGAAAATAATTCTAGGATGAATTTTCATCCAATATAAGTTGAAATAGTTGGATTAGTGATAGTGAAGCCTGCCATTCCACTCTGATGGAGCTTTGTCTACCTTTTTTATATTGTTTGTAGGCAATGCATATGTTTCACGATTTCACTAATCAACAAGAAACGTTGTCTGGTTTTATAGACTTATCTAACGAAGGACTGTATAGTTTTCTAATAAACTCGGTTGGATCCTTTTACAGAAAATCCATTGTGAGACTTTGAAAAACCCCAAACGATTGGGCTAAGCGGAAAAGGTTGAAAGAAATCCATCAGAAGTTTTGAAATTTTACTGAAGGTAAATAAATATATAAAACATGCTATAACGAATTTCTACTGACATCGGACAAGCTGTTTTGAAGAAAATAATTATTCAATTAATAAATTTCCATCAAATAGCTGAAAATCGAGGTTATGCTTTATTCAATATCATATGCTCACGGTGATCCACGGCTTTGTAGACTTGACAGTTTCCACCAAGTTGTAGAGTTGTCGCGTACATTAATTATAATTCAATGTGTATAAAGTTTTCGAGTAGAATTCATAAATATAATATCGCTCAACTTACAACTTATATATGCTACGTATGCCTTAATCATCAATCTTAGATTGTAAGTCCTTCCCCTTCGATATCTAATGCATGACTAGTAATTTAGAAATATTGTGTCAATTCATCTCCACAACTGCACTTTTAATGCAAGGTAGATTGCTTAGAAACATTAGATACAATAAATTTACAGTTCGCAATTCGTTAGCTCAGTCAGCTGAGCTACGCTTCAGAGACTGAAGTGATCGTTGGGCGTGGGTTCGAGTCCCGCATAAGGCATCGGTTTTTTGTAAAAGTCCTTTCACCTATCATCACTTCATCGTTGCTTCATCACCCGCTCATTCTTACCCCTATATAACCTCTATAAGTGCAAACATATACAATACAATACATATATTAATACAGTTCGCATGTTTTTGGCGTTTACCATAAACTCACTTCCTTGCCTCACATGAATCACCAGTAGATTGTTTTTTCAAGTGCCACAACTTTTGTTTGATTACACCTCGTCAACTTTGTCATTTTAGCACGTACCCGCACACACGTAGGACTCCAAGTTCAATAACTTGACGATTCAATAATAGTAGAAATTAGCTTTTGAAAAACAAGAGAACAATACATGTTACCACACATCTATATACGCAGTGCTACACGTGTACTGTTGTCGTTGTTACTAATTGATGTTATTGTTGTTGTTGTTGTTGAGATATACAGGATGTTGACTTATCGACAAACTCTAGTCACTCCATACGCACTTTCATTCACCATACATTCAAATCTGAGTAATTAGAATGGTAATTTTCTTACCATTTTCGTACCATCATAAAAAACTTGACTACAATGTGTCTCAATTAAATCTATGGATGACATAGTTTGGGGCTCAATTTTGAAAAATAGTATTAAAAAACTCCTCGAGTTTTAATTGCCATAAATATACTGTGATAGAAATAAGTGGCGAACTTTGTTTCAAATGTTCAAGTAACATTCAATTAATTCAAAGGGCAGTAATGGTGGAATATATTCAATATAAGGACGAAATCAGGACTCGGTAATGAATTTGATACTCTGTATCCTATTCTCAAAACAAACTGAGAAACAAAAACTCGAAACTCTATGGTGGTCAGAACTCATATACATTATGGATTCATAATTATAATATCGAACATTGAACTTGTATTAATAAATTGATGAATTGATATTATAATGTTTGTATGAAAATACTAAATAAAAATGCTGGAAGAAATTCATCGACAGAAATCATTATTCATCACTTCATTCGAACTTGAGCGAAATTTATATCAATTTTCTATCTAATGTAAACTTTATTTTACCCTTGTACCATTTTTACCCCGAACACCCTTGAAACATGTACCAAACAATACCTTGATTGGATCTTTAAGACTACCATGTTTTCTTATTCTCATAGCAGCATTAAAGTACCATTCAAAACAATGTTCGTTTTATTTTTATCCTTTTGTTTTCTTTGTTGTTGAAAATGTAGCTAACATATCGTAATTCTAGATCATGTAAGTAATGTAAACTCACTCAAAGCGATTATTCTGATGTCCAGTCTCTGAGTATATATCAAGTTGTAATCGTTTTGCTTTAGACTATAATGTTTGTTGACAGTGATGGGACACATTCGGGTGAATTAGTGATGTAAGTGGATGTGTTTGATTTGCAGGGGGAATTGTGCTCTGACCTGCAATTCAGTCTGGTGGTGCAGCGAACACGCAGACTACTCGTCGTGTGTGATCCGAAGATTCTCGATGCGTTGTTATCTTCAGATCTGCTGGAAGACATTCAGAAGATAAAGATTATATTGGTGAAGGAACAAAATAATAGGAAAACTACCTTCAATCAAAGTTTATCATCAATAGAAACGAAACATAAAATCTAACACTAATGTACCTTATACAAACCTCTTATATGAGTTGATTAAACGAACATATTAGCCATTATAAATATTATCTGTATTTTAACGTGACTTGAAAACGTGACCTGACCTCATCAAGATGACGGCCCAACGCAGTGACCTGATCATCTTGCTGACGATTCAAGTCGTCATCGTGATCCTGTTTGCGATCTTTACCGAGTACTCGAAAGATGCCGACGCCAGGACGCCGATGAAAGTGACGCCGGAAGTAGACCTTCCCATCATTTATCCAGGCAAGTAATTTAAATTTCATTGATTCGCATTTCAAGTTATAGGAAATCATTAGAAAATCAATATATACATATTAATATAACTATTTATAATAATTTCTGTGTATCAACACTGTATATGTAACTCCTCCTTAGTCTAGAACGAATAAATTAATAATCAATTTTTGTTTGTTTGAATCCAACTCACCAACAGCTATAGATTATGGAATTATTAATTAATTGTATGCATATTAAGATGCATTATTATTCAATTTACGTTCTATTGTTGCCAAGGATTAGCTAGTGTATACCAATGTAAATCCATTCCGGCTATGAATGTGAAATGAAATCAATATGCCATGAAAAGGATAATCATAATTATTATTAGATGAATAGATATATTATTAATTACTTCAGTTTAATCTGATTGGTTCACGGAACTGATTTTCCCTCGTTGAGTCCGTGGGATTCGATTTAGCGGAATATAATTTTTTTTGTATAATTTTGAACGGTGTGAAATATCGAAATTCTAATGAAAGGGAAACACATGTATTTTCAGTACTTTTAATATAGTTTAAAACTATGTATCTCATATCGCCTAATTTTCATGTGTATACGGCTAAAGAAATCACATTTTCAAATCGTATACGCCTGACTGTCATGCGATGGGAGATAAGTATAGTTATTACTTATAGCATCTTGTAGGTATTGAAAATATCTGTGTTTCTTCGTTGTTGGAATTTCGATAATTTGTTCACCAAAAATCTGATATTCCGCGAACTCGACTCAACCTAGGAGGATTTCATAAATCCTCCTAGGACTCAACGTACGATTATCTGCTCCATCCAATAAAATCTTGTTGTTCTTCTGCAGTGTTTCAGGATGTCCACGTGATGATGTTTGTCGGCTTCGGCTTCCTGATGACGTTCTTGAAGAAATATGGCTATTCGTCCGTCGGCTTTAACATGCTATTGGCTGCTGTCATGATCCAATGGGCAATCCTCGTTAGAGGATTCTATCATCATGATGCTAAAGGTACACGACAATCCACGATAGAATTGATTATTTCTTTTTGCACAATTTCATATTTTAGAAATCAGAAGAGCCAGGCCCAGGAAAAGAACTAATGAAGTATTATAATTTTGGTGTTGATTTACCTTTGTTGCTAGGAACGCGACCTTTTGTGCTTTCTATATACACATACCCGCAGACCAACAAGCGGGGGTCTAATGCAAGATTTACCCTCCTCGAAAAAAAAAAATAGAAGTATACAACATACCTCAAGAGAAGCGCGAACAAAAATATGTATATATATTTTTTTCTAGTATACAGTGAAATTGAGTTTTCGCTTCACTCATCTAAAAATCTCGCTCATCTAACAAAACACATATGCTACGTTCTCCTACACAATTATATTGATAATAATTACGCTTAATTATAATAATTATATTACGCTTCTTCCACAGACAGCAAGATTCACATCAGCGTGCTGTCTTTAATGGAGGCTGACTTGACGACGGCCGCCGTGTTGATCTCTATGGGCGCCGTATTGGGTAAAACGACGCCTATCCAGCTGATTATCATGGGAATGATAGAGGTGGTGATATGTGTGTCGAATGAGTACTTGGGACTCAACGTATTCAAGGTAAGCTGTTGGTTCGTCGTTGATCATGTTTTCTTGTTATTTACTATTCCTACACTATCAAAAATTAAAATTGAAATAACGAAATTATAATGAAATCAAAATTAAATTAAATATATTTATGGTAAATGGTTTCGTATGCTGGGAATATTCAATGTTTATTTGTGTTTATTTTAATTTGTTGATAATATAATTTTTTAGACGGAGAGAGAAAGAGGGAGGGAGATAGAGAGAGAGAGAAAGAGATACATTCAGAAAGAGTGTGTGTGTTGGTGTTACAAAGTGTCACAAATAGTTGGTGGCACAAACATTTTAATTATTATATTTCAACTATGATAAACTCGTCGTCGATGCGACGTTAAATGTCAACATTCATTCAGTTGTCTGTACAATGATTTTCACCATTAAGATTCATGTATTTTCTATCAAAATACCGAAAAATACTAAATGTAGTTCATGTTTTGTGTATGTGGTATGCTTGAAATTTGAATGCTTTCGCGTTATAAATGGAGTTCCAGATTATTTCAGAATTGAGATTCAAATAATCCTATCAAAACTTTTTCTTTCGAAACCTTACACCCGAAAACAAAAGGTTCTTAGTGTTATTGAAATCTCCAAATCCTCTCAAATCGCATAACAAAATCTTAGTTGACTCTTGAGGATTTCACCCTCACTCTAACTCTGAACCGTTCACGTTCAAAAATGAGTGAAAGAGATAACTAGATTTTTTAAAATGTGTTTTATCTTATAATTGTGTATAGAAATATCTGAAATCCTTCCATCTGCATTTTTCTATTAAAACTCCCAGTATAGTAATTTTAGCATTAGAGTAAACCTTTAGTCAATTTAGGCACATATATTTATTGTAAACAGGGAAAAATCTCGTTGGGTAAAGTCTAGTATAGCACAAAAATGTGCAGTAAAAAACGTGTTATCAGTGAGTCTGGTATAGAGTAGAAACATTTAGTAAAAACCATGGTTGAGAAAACCAATTATAAAAAAATCGTCGGTGAAGTTTTATTCAGAAAAATACAGACTAAGAAAAAAGTACTCGGTGTAAAGTTAAACCGCAGTTTCTATATTTTACTCTGTAAAACAATCTTAACTAATTTATTTCATATTTGTTCAAATACAACTTTGTTAACTCCCTGAATCCTTACTAACTTTATAAAAAATATATTATTCAACTGCTTTCTTCCAATGAGTTCACTTCAAGCTTCCAGCCATTTCTCGAACTGATCCGAAATTCCGAATTACAACTTATATAAAATCTAGAAATGAAGAAAAAAGTAATTTACCCGCAAGAATTATAAGTTCAATGAAAATAAAAACGTATATTGAATAAAAATAATACTTGCCTGATTCTTACGGTACTTTTATTTACAACATTCGTTTTTAATTCAATACCGACGGTAATTTTGCTCATTGACTCTATAGGATATCCTCAAAAGGTCTAGTAACGGACTTTAGTATAATATTGAACCTGTGAACTTTCTTGTAATTATCTTTCCATACCCTTTTGTTTTCAAAGAAGTTTCTTATCATTCATATATATTATAGTGTGCAATTTATCAATGACACATTTTAATAAAGTTTATAAATAAAATTAATTTAAGTTTCCTCACCTATCGAAATGTACGAATTGTGAAAAAATCCGAGAACTATTATTATTATTATTTATTATGCATGAACAACGGAACCTGGGTGCCATGTATAATAATGGGAACGATAGTGTGAAGGAAGCAGTCGTGGCCTTTAACTTGGTAGGAACCATCCCGGCATTATCCTAGACTACACAGGGAAACCATGAAAAACCCCTGTAAAGATAAACGGTGGCGGGGATCGAACCGGGTCCGATATTCCCTGCACCTTCCGGATCACATGAAGCGAGTGCGCTAACCACTGTGCTACATGTGTTAGGTTGACTTTGGTCTTGGAATTTGAAAATTGAATTTGGTTCAACTAAAATGGACGTCTTTATGCACATCTTGTTGTTGTAGGCAAACGACGCCGGTGCCTCCATGTTTGTCCACGTGTTCGGAGCTTACTTCGGACTGGCCGTGAGCCTAGCTATGAAACAAGGAGCGATCCTCAAGGAGGCCGATGGCAAGACGGCAGAGGGTGCCAGTTATACATCTGATTTATTCGCTATGATCGGTCAGTCATATTTTAGTATATATAATTGTACAACATTCTCAATAACACCTAGTTGACCTATGGACAAAATATAAATAATCTTTATTGGTTCCTGGCTTATCAAAAAGTGTACAGGATAATAATTAATATAAAATACAATTGTTAATATTAGTATATATAAACATAAATTAAATATAGTTGAATAAGTGGAAAAATGAGTGATGAATTAAAAATTGAAATACTCTGAACTAATCCTATTTTAATCCTATTTTGTGAATCGTATTGAAATTGATTGAAGACGATAAAAAATATTGAATTTGTGTTACAATCATAAGAAAAAAAATTCATACAGTCTGATATGAAAATTGGGAATAAAAACAATATGAGTTTCAACTTACTATTCAAAGTGATCTTATTGATTTTGTGAGAAATCTACAATATAAACATGTGACAAATTATTAGTTCCGGATATGTAATTAATGGAGAGATACACAGTCTCTTATGCACAGTTTTGAACATACGTTAAAAAAACTATAAAACAAGATTTTCAGGCGTGGTTTGAAGTAACGGTTTTGGTTTTCAGACGTTTCTGACTATAATGGGTCGACTAGAGAGTAATGTAAACGCGTAATTAATATTCGTCTTAGGCCTAATCTCTTCAAGTTGAACGGAGTTGCCAACTTTATATCTCCTTTCACGCACTATACAGATAAAGTTACTATATACACAAACTTGCTTATATATATAGTCTTCATATATTAACCGTATAATATATGAAAATTTCTTGTACTGAACAGAATTCTGCTAATGAATTGGATTGAACTTATAACTGAAATTCATTGGAAATTTGAAATCAAGTTTGAAACCGAAGCTATGTGTTTTGACCGAAATATAACTTCTTATTTCCAGTGTAAACTTTGCAATAAATATCAATGCAATAACACAGCGCGAACCAAGTGGTCATAGCCTTTAAGAAAGAGCCTATACTCATATTCACTTCAAGAAGGGATGGTATCAACGAACAACATCTGTCAGGATGGTCGACCATAGTGGGAATCGAACCCGGATCCTTTGAATGACGGTTCATTTTCCGCACGATAGCGATTGATCCATCTCGTCTTTAAGTAATCATACATATCTATTACTATTTACAATGACAACATATGTATTTTCTCATTTCCTGTAGTATTTTCCTATTTCCTATCGTATTTTCCCATTTCCTATCGTATTTTCCTGTATTTTCAACTTATATCTGTCACTGAGACGGTATATCAGTCGATAGCACGCTGAACCGTAATTCAGGAGACCGCAGTTCGATTCCCACTATGCTCTACTATCCTTGAAAAGGTTTTTATTAATACCACGAAGGATACCAACTCACAAGAGGCCACGACTGTTTCCTTTCCACTATCCTAAGCGACACATAATAAAATAACTTTTATTTTATTTTTTTATCACCTCATCCATCATTCACCGACATCAATAAAAAATGTACATCATTACAGCGCGTTGTTGAAACCAATATGAATAAATACACTTATCCCGTGTTGTTCCCGGTTGTCCCACAGGCACCATCTTCCTGTGGCTGTTCTGGCCGAGTTTCAACGGTTCGCTCGTATCAGGAGATGATCAACATCGAGCTATTATCAACACCTACCTGTCGCTTGCGTCGTGCTGCGTCACGGCCTTCGCGATCTCGGCACTTGTCAACAAGGAGAATAAGTTCGACATGGTAATCAGAGATCTTTTTGTTATCATGATTATTCCCTAGAAGGAAAACTGTAAACACTTAAACTTTCAATGTAGAGACAGGATGCGGATAACATGATAAGATATATCCATCAGTAACTACTTTTGTTAGCCACGAAATAAGCTTTATAAGCTTTATTATATATAAAGAATACGTAACTAATTACAGATAATCACAGAAAAATACTATGTCGATGTTTTCTGTGAAAAAATCCAAAAGGACGTCTTTTTTTTATAATGTAAATTCATTTTTGTATACTGATTTTCCCTATTTATAAAAATATAAGCTTGTGTAAGAAAGTCACTTGCTGAGTTGGCCCAAGTATAGTCTTTCTCATATTTATTATCCGAAAGTTCATATTTCTGTCAGAAACTGAATGATTATTTCAAAAATTATGCTTATTATACATATTTTCTTCGACAATTAATTCATCGAGTATTGGTGGAGGTGCCGTATTTGATACTGGCACCTCTACGAGAATCTGTGAGAAAACACATTTTTATTTTTTCCCATTGTTGTGACAGGTTCACATCCAGAACGCAACGCTAGCTGGCGGTGTTGCCATCGGTACCGCCGCAGACATGATGATTCAGCCCTACGGTGCCCTTATCGTCGGTATGGTAGCCGGTGCCTTATCAGTGGCAGGGTACAGGTTCCTACAGGTATGACCTTCAACCTTGCTTATTTCACACATTACAAATGTAGGCTTACATCTTTCTGTGTGGTGGTATTAGAAAAAAGTGGGAATATTTGTATTCATACAATTTTAATTTACCAAGATATTGGAAAAGTTCATAGAAATTGATACGATACGAATGACTGTATAAAGTGTATAACATGAAAACATAAAACACGTTTGATCTCCACCGATCTTCTATGTAAGCCTAAGTGAGGACGGGTCATTCAGAAAAATACAATCCTTTTATTGGTAGATGTTAATCAAACGTATTTTCTAGAATAAATGTTGATACTTCTAGATGATGATGAGAGCTATTTCGTAAAACATTAATTTGTTATACTTTTACAAAGCTCAGGTAACCTTATTCTGATCTGGGATTTGAGTTTAGCATTACAAAGTCCAGTATATCTTAATTTGAGAATTATTGAGGAGCTAATTAGTGGTGATAGCAACATATAACTGACGATTAGAGCTACCCCACGTTGGTAATTCTTGCACTTGATAGAAAAAATAGCTCAGATTCCATGGTGAAAATAATTCTTCTGCCACTGCCAATTAAAGTTATTCATATTTTGATAATTTGAGACATTGAAACTGAACTGTTATTAATATTTGAATTATTGATAGATTTTATAGTTTTAAAAAGAGTATTGATCACAAAATTGGAAATCTTTATATAATTTATTTAAATAACGTCAAAACTTGATGGTACAATCAACTAAAATCAACGAAATGACGAAAGTAATAATACCAAGAATGGCACGTTACCAATAGAATTCAAAGATTGTTTCATTTACCCTACTTGAAAGATTGGAGCTGATCCTTCTGACGTCATTGCTGAATTCTTCAAGACGTTATTCCACATTTGATAGCATTTCATCTGATCCATAGTAATACAACCTTTATCCTTTAAAGCAATAGAAATACATTCCATTTTATGTAATCTATTTCCTGTACTGAAATGTTGTGGCATGTAACTCCTGATATATTCCCTAGAGGATGTATACACACATTTTTATCGTCTCTGAAACAAAACACAATTAATATTACACACAAAAATGAAACCCGGTAAATCGCAATGTTTCAGGTATGACGTAGTTGATTAACGGTTGAGAGAATTCAAACACTTCCGGAAACCGGATTCCAGAATTGCATCACTTAAATGTGGAATGATTTCCATTAAAACACCAGAAACATTTAACAATTACCCATAATTGAAACATTACGTTCTATTTCGTTCTAAATCGTTCTTAATAATTGAAGTATTTTGGTCTGTAATTAAATATAAAATACTATTTTCTAAATGAAATTGCGAATTAGAAGGAATCACTGTCCGTACTCAAATCTCTTTAATTGTTGGTTTTATTATAGAGAATGAAGATTCAAATTTTTGAATGAACATCAGGATCATTTAGATATGTGTTTATTGTATTCATTATTGATCTTACATCTATTCAGTTTTTGAGAAGAATCGAGCTAAAAACTATGATATGAAATATTGAGAACGCAATTTGAATTTTAGAATTCAATATTCATCGAGATGGTGTAGCATTTGTATACCGTACTGAATGTATTTTATATTTAAGAGTTATGTACGAGTTATGTAATTCGAAAACACTTGACACGATAGTTTACATGTGGACGGTAAACATAAATGATACTTCTCCACATCCAACGATTCTTCAACCATTAACCTAGAAAAAAAAATATATAAATGTATAACGGAAATTTTTTCTCATAGAATTGTTCCAATAGTCACTTTTAGAATTTTAGAGGCGTCAAACATCACCTGACATTTCAATAAAATGACCTCAATTCAAAAACTGTGCGAGAAATCTGAATCTAGAATGTATATTCACCTATCTTTTCAACTATTCCGCCTTGAAAGCGTATCTTGCTGAAAGTTACTTCTCGTGTTTTATCCGATAGAATCTCGACGTACTAGCAGGGGTTCTGTACAACTACAATGCATATTTTATCTTCATGTATTCCGCTGTGTTTCGAATCTCAAAAGACTTTCAACAGAATATTCAGATTCGATTTAAAATGGAGAAACAAAGGAAATATAAGGGTGGGTCGTGACAAGGGGTAGGTATATGGGGAGGAGAACATGAAAGAGTGGGAAGTATTTGAGGCATGATATATATAGCTAACGAAGAAAATAGAATAAAAAAGTATCGCCTTTGCTGTTACTGTCGAGATTGAGTTTAGAGTAGGGAAATCTGCAACAGTTCATGCGTGGCTAAACTTCCGGTATGCAGACAGCAAACCAATTTCACAAACAAAGGTGTCGAGAATGGACCAATTTTTGACCAGCAAAGATAATTCCCGGCATTTTATCTGAAACTCATGAGTTTGCCCGACGACAAACGGAAGTTGAGATAACTGCCGATTGCTCAGATAAACCCGAAATTGTGTAGATCACGTGTGGAGAGACTGGAATATAAATGTATTCAGAATCCAAATAGGCCTATTTTTGATAAAATTCAGCTTTGCATAGTGAAATATTGTTTCTAAAAATCATTGTAGATCTTGTATCAACTTATCAATTTTGTAATGTGAAAACTTGACTACAAAATGTTTTGAAAAAATCGGTAGAGGAACTGTATGGTTCCAACTGTAACATATGAGAAATTTTATTTTAAATCGTTTTAATCATTTTCTTATACACAACGTATTGAATGGGGAATAGGAGGATGGGGGTAAAAGGAGGAGTATGAGGGGGAAAAGGAGGGGGCGGAGAGGGGGCACCTTTCAACCTCAGGCTGTCATTCAACCCCTACAAAATATCCATACAAATCGATTATAGAACCAATTCTCTATACACTAATTTAATTATAATTGCATAATTCCTTCCAGCCTTATCTCCTAGACCGCATCAGCCTCCACGACACTTGCGGCGTCCACAACCTCCACGGCATGCCTGGCATCTTAGCCGGTATAGTAGGTGCCATCATGGCCGGTTTGGCCAGTGAAGCGTCCTATCGCTACAGCCTCTACCAGCAGTTCCCAGCCCGAGCACCTCTGGCCAACTCCACGCGGTTCGCCGAGTACCAGATCCAGCTGATGGGAACTCTGGAGCCGGGGGATAACAGGTCTGCCATGGGTCAAGCGGGATACCAGCTGTTGGCGCTGGGAGTGACGCTTATAATCGCGCTGGTCACGGGAGCAATTACAGGTAGAGTAGACATTGTGATACGAATCCAGGATCTATCAAAGAGAAACTCTGGAATCAGAGGAAACATGGGATGTGATAGTATACGGACGATGCCGTTGTCACATGCAGGAACAATGATCGATAGAATAGAAGTTGTGATAGGAGTGTTATATTGCGAATTAGCTATACATCTTATGTAAGTGAAGAAAGAATAATGTGGCGCTACAATCATATTTTAGTGGAAGTGCCTGGTTTTGACATTTGTCTATTCCAGCTATGTTGAGTAGAATGCCACGTTTCCTAGCACCTGAGTTCACGACAATTTTTCCTGAAATAGCACAAATAGCAACCTATATTATCTCAGATTATACTATCATCGTTTCACTTCGAGGGTATCCGCGCGCAGTCAACTTTTTCCATAGACTTGATAACGTCCTGATCGATGTATCAAACATAATTGATCATGCTTCTACCTCACGATCTCATTGCAAACAGATCGAGTTTCTATTAATGGGTGTAATAGATAAAACAATTGGTATCTCAGTCACAGTTCCGTTGTTACCATTTCCGAGCCGTTCCAGTAATTAGCAGGTCTATTGTCTGCAATGTGGACGACATCAGTGAGGAAAACTGAAGTCTTTGATTGTTGCTAATCTAGCGGTGGTATTTTGACGGCTTGTGTTGTATGTGTCCAAGTTCTACTTGCTTTGTCAAGTGATACTTGGAAGAAGCGTACAACTTACGAGATATCAGAGGGTATTCCGCCCCCCCCCCCCCCCCCCGCCCTCACCCCAATCCTACCCCTCACGGTCCACGATGTACCAACCTCGTGATTGGATTTCCAGGTGTGATCATAGCGTACCCGAACTTCCTGAGTGCTCCAGGACTTCTCCCCCTTGAGGAGTTATACCTGGACGAACCGCACTGGATTGTTGAACCGGAGGAGGTTCGAACCCTGAACTTTGCTCCTGTGTTTAGAACCCCGAGTAACGTCGTGTCTCCGCCGGTACAATAGGCTTCTACTTTATCAATGTTTTTTACTTTATTTTCAGTAGATGTTTTCAGTATTTTTATGGATTTTCAGCACAGTATCTTATTTTATTTTCATGATTTTAGTTTGGATTTTCCAGAATTCGTTGAGTTTCCAGCACCGTGCATGTGTATTCTTTATTTACATTTTTCTTCATTTTCAGTAGATTTTTCAGTATTTTTAGAGATGTCTCGATAAATTTTCAGCAATGTCTTATTTTATTTTCATGATTTCAGTTAGAATTTCCTTAGAATTCGTCAAGTTTCCAGCACCGGGCATGTGTATACTTTATCAATATATTTGCTTTATTTTCAGTAGAGTTTTCAGTACTTTTAGAGATGTCTTGATGAATTTTCAGCAATATACTAGGAAAACGCCTTATATGCGTTGTGAGATGAGCTTAGAAGTATGGAAATGTAGAATTAAGAACATTTTGTCAGCTCAATGTACATATACAGGCCATGGATCACTTCAAAGGTTTAAGAACTGCGGCTGTCTGTTGGTATATAAACCTTGGTTTCCAAACAATTATACCAGTGCCTTCTTCATATCCATCACAGATTTTAAACGTTTTAATTTATTGGTGACACTTGTTGCTCATATTTAATAGTTCCTTAATTGCTTTCTTAATTGCTCTTATTGATGTGTAAAAAAGTACATTAAAAATGCGTTTTCTTCGTTATTTCACATCCGATTGTTCCATAAGTCGCTTAAAATGTGTATGATAGTTCTTCCCACATTCAGTATAAATTTGAGAGCTTTTGAAAAAAAAAATATTTCAAGTATTTCTCCCCCGGCCTATTCTTATGGGGAATTTCCATACTTTCCAATTTTTTTCTGGAAAAACCGTTCGACCGATTTTTCTGAAAAACAATCCCAACCTATTCTGGTATAACACCAATTTGTAAAAAAAGTTTCGAGTTGATTGAAACTTTTTCCTGACCTGTATGCCGCGTACAAAATTACACACAAAAAAAAAAAAAAAAAAAAAAAAAAACATAAAAACCAAGCCCAAATTTTTCGGTATATGGAATGAAAATCTTCGCTACGCTCATCTAATTATTTTACCTTCGTGATTTTCATTTTTATTTTATTTCTTATAATTCGTCCAATTTCTTGCACCGTGCATGCAGTTTGATTGTTTCTTCAATAAACAGTCATCTCAGAACTGGATACCCATTTCACCACACTTCGTCCCGTCAAAATGCTTCAAATGCACTTCATAGGCATATACGCATTCTCATCTGATTACTCCACGTTTCCTACTTTGTAGCATCATTTTTGACGTTCAATTATCATTTCTAATTATTTCAAAATGAATTATAAATCACTGGGAATACATCCAGTTTTAATTAATATATTTTATGTAATCTCAGAAACAGTCGAATATTTCGACCATAACTTTCATTCAAGACAATACGAAGAAAATTAAGTGATAATTCTCCATTTGATGATCAAATATTTTACTCCTCATTCATTACCGTGATTTTCTTGAGAGTTCATTCTCGTCCAATTGATGTTTTAAGATTTCAAAATTGAAATATCAAATACCTGAATTTTCTTTACATGACGTTTCTCTTCAATCAACATATCTTTTATCATCAAGTTTAGTTCTGTATCCAGATAATTTCTCTTCCAGGGAGTCTACAGAATATCTCAGTCGATGTCATAAATGCGCACAAATCATCTCGTGTGAGAAGCAAGGTGTACTATTACGTAGAGATATATTCATATAACGTAGTTATTGAGTATTAGAGCACATAGAACGCACATCTTTAAAAGCGTATGAAGAAATCAGTTTTTTGGCGTTAACTTTCGAACGACATGATATATCAGAACTCCAATTGAGTATTGTATGAACTGAAAGTATCGAATCAAGTTTGTTTAACATAATATTCAAATGTGAAGTTCTTACAAAAGTCTTTCCAACTCTATACTTTAGACATTGTAAGAATTTGAACTGATAATTTTGTTTTGCATAATGTTTGCTAGATTGTAGATGTTGGTGTTTTCATAAAACATTATATTATTGATATATTGTCCCGAACGAATGTTATCACACAAACACTGACATTTCGCTAAATATTGTGCTCACAAGTAGAAAGAACATTTTCAAACGTTAAACCATCGTTTTATTTTCCTCAAATCTATTTTGATGCACACATTTTGTCGGATTTCGCATTTCAATCTAACCAAACGCTTCCATCGAACTGTTTCACTGTCACTGAAAAATACACAACGAGACTTTTATATTCTCTATTGAAATCGTAGATTTGATCAAACTAAAATGCACTCTTCATCTACAACTGTGTTTTGAATAAATCCGTATTCTGTATTCTTTGGGGGAATTTTATCGAATTTCGTATACGAACATTACAACGGAAATATTAAAATCTTTTTTTAACAATAGATATTTTTTTACCTATAATCTTATGATATCATAACTAGGTCTTGAGCTTCGAAATGGAATTGGAATCTATTTACCAACTATAATATATATATATATATATATATATATATATATATATATATATATATATATATATATATATATATATATATATATATATATATATATATATATATATATTGCTCATTATAGGGCTCTTATTATAAGGGTTTTTGTTTATTTTGAAGTTAATACATGAATGACAATACTAGAAGTTAAATACGCGATTTCTTTTCGTAAGTCTACTACTTTCTAATTATTGATTTCCACATAGTTGATAAAGAATCATGAAACTGCACATATATAATTTATATATATATATATATATTTACATATATGTTAATTACACGTAGTTCGTTAGCATTAGTAATTTAATTATTAGACAAACTTCTCTGATTGACTATATATTTTTCTATGATTTGTATTCAGTGTAGTACTTCGAGTCACGAGGCATGCAATTGTGTTGAGAAATGTTGTAGTTAAAATGTACTATGTAAGTGTTCCGAATCGATATTTTCCCCACCAACTGTAACGTTTAATATAAGGTGTAGAATGCATAATGATGGCTACTAAGAATAATTAGTTCTAAAGTGAACTAAGGTGAAAGCTCGATTTGTAAAGGCAAAAATAAATTGGAAATCAAAATATTTGGGTGAAAACAATGAAGTTGAACATATTCCAGATTTGTTTTATTGCTGATGAATGTCTCTAGTTTTTTTATCTAGATCGTTATGATTATCTGATTTTCTAAAGTTTGTTGGAAAAAATTTCTTGAAATTTATTCAGTTCGAATATTTCAACCGCACTTTTTGAAATAAAATTAATTTTGATAAAAGCTTCGTTTATGTAGCTTGTATATAGTTTTGTATATAGTCATAAACTCTTTATATGATTGATTCATCAATTTTATATTATAATCCAGAATGGAAAAATATCTCTCAACCTGGTTTTCGCTGTAAAATACCACAGCCTAGTCACTAACTTCTGTTGGGGCTTCGTATATCGAATGAGATTGATGTAATAATTTTGATTTCTAAGATCACCCTGGTGGAACCCTGTCCGAACATTTCTACCTTGTCATCCTTGGCCTGAATTAGGGAGTATAACGACTTGGTGTCGAGTTTTCTTTGTAATAATTTCTAAAAGTAAAATATGTACCCCTATGTTACAGGTTTCCTGCTGAGAATGCCGGGTCTAGGTAAAGTGGAGAAAGAACATTGGTTTGACGACGAACACAACTGGGAAGTGCCGTACGAGGAGGAGGAATCACCAGAAATACATCGTATGAACGGCCGCGACAATCCTGCCATTATTGAAACTATGTTTAACGACGAACGTAGTCCAACTTACTAAATGTTTAAACCAAGTGCCTGATTTTAAACATTCGAACGTTTACATAATTATGGACCTTACTATTCTGACCTTCAATAACACTGTAAATTGATATATCATTTGATTGATATTATACATCGAAAATTATTTTCAATTTTCTTTTTAACCTCCAATTTTGTTATTGAAGATTCAAAAAAATTGTTATTATAATCGTTCAAACGTTTAATCTCATGTTCCAACTCTCTAGAACATTGCATTGAATTGAATTCAAATTCCATAACTATTTCATTATCGCTGAAGTTCATTGGATATGAAAATCTACCTTCAAACTTATCTATATTGTATTGTACAACAAAGCAGTTGAATGTTAATTTCATTGTTTACTCGATACTGGGTAAACGATCTAGTGACATCAACATATCACAATTCACATCTCTTATTGTCTGAGGTGTATCGACTCCTTTGCTAGTAACATGGCCGATATTTGCCTGATTGTCATACGAAGGTCGTAAATTTAATTAAGCAAACGTTGAGAACAACTACACTGGTAAATATAATTATATATCGGGTAAATAAATTGTATCAACGATATTTGATGGGTGATTCTACCTCCGTCTTGCGTTAGTCAACTAATCTGAAGTTGAATCTTCACTTCAATGATAAATATCTTCACGAACCTGAAGATGGTGGTTCTAATAGATCCAAAATATCGTTCATTGAATTTATCATTTTTGTATGTATGACGTTATATATATATATATATATATATATATATATATATATATATATATATATATATATATATATATATATAATATATATATATATATATATATATATATATATATATATATATATATATATATATATATATATATATAATAGATTTACGACTACATATTAATTTATTTGAAACTATGTAATATATAATTTACTAATAGGTGAATGCAAGATAGCCTCTATTACACCGATTAGTGACAGTATTTAAATGTGAAATTATAATTTCCTCGGGTATATGTTATGTTTTGTATAACTATATTTTCTTGAAGTGTTGAACTGATTCAAAATAAAATATAAATAGTTAAATACCTTGATGTTTAGCTGAAATTTCATTTATTCACGTCTCCTACATTCATCTAGATGCGTCAAGTTTGAGAGTCAATATAATGTATTGATAAGTTTTGGAAATCGCAGTATATTTTCGTTGGGGTGGTAAGATCGCCCTTGTGGTGCCCCGTTCAAATGATCTTATCTTTCGTCCATAGCCTTGATTGGGGAACAATGATTTTGTATGAATTTTTGATGTTATTAAAAAATGAAAAAAGGAGTTGTATGAATGGAGTAGGTAATAAATTAAATCTAGCCCCCTTCCCGAGATATCGTTGTTCGAACATTTCACCATTCGCCGTCGTCATATAAGAAGATCAACAGGTAAAATCAATTTAATCGTAGAACGGCTGAAATAAGCAATTATTGATTTAAAAAAAGGATGGCAGTATAACAGTAACAAGATATTTTTAAAATCAAAGTGTGCCTATAGCTTTCTATTACATTTCATATAAATATGCGGGGATGCCTATATCGCATATCTTTACAACGCATATGCTGCGATTTACTAATGGAAATTCATTATAGTCGTCATTAAAATAAAAATAGTTACTACATTTTTATGGTTGGTAGCCAGGAATAAGTAGAGGGAAATGTTCACTCGGTTCTTCCATTTTCTATAGGAGACAAATTTATACTTTATTACTCCATTTATCTCTCATTTACAACATTGAAGTAAATCCTCCTTATCACTGTTAATTTTAGGCTAAAAGCATTGCCGACAAAAATTATGTCTATAGGACACATATATAGCACATGTGAACATTTTTTCATGAAATTATTGTCATTTCAATATGTCTACACGCGGTTATATTACCTCAAACTATCCAGCAACCTTCTGCAGCATTCATTCAAGAATCAGTCCCCCTTATTCTTCCTATCGGCTGCAATAAACGATCCAATACCAACGGGCTAGCCAAAGTCAGAATGAATGGGCCACACCAAAATAATTATCTTATCTGTACGTGTTATCTGTATCTACAATACAAGTGTTGTAAAACTATTGATAACAATATATATTGAAGAATATGATATTGAAGGCATTGGATAAACTAAATATACAGGCTAGAATATTATATTTGTTTAATTCATAATATTATCTAAGAAGTCAAAATATTTATATACACAATTGTAAGAATCATTAGGTACTTGTAATCACGAAAGAAGAAGGTCGTATACCAACTTATAATTGTAAAAAAAAAGTAACTTTCTGTCTTATAAAATGTTTTTTTTCCGAAATGTAAATTCAAATCAAATCTACGCATATTTTATGTACTATTTTACAGTTCATACTTGGAGTGCATATAGGTGAACTTTCTGCCAGTTTTAGTACGCGTAGGCTACTAAATAAATTTTATTCAGGATGAATTTTAATGTACGTTAATCGACCAGTTTATGCGATCTCAAAACCGTCTTGGAATATGGCAGCACTAATCGAGTCAATATAATTAGTATAATTTTCATAATTTCTTAGACGAGTTATGTTATAATATATGGGCCTGAATATTTGGTGGTAAGATCGCCCTTGTCATTTTACGAACACCTTTATAATAAGGTAATAATTTTGAGAAAAAAAATGGAATTAAAAATTATTATTATTATTATTATTGTGTTATCCAGTTCAAACGATACTAACTTGTCATTCTGATACGTAATCGAGAAACAATTATTTCAAATCAAGTTTTCGATTTTAATCCATCACGAAAATGTACAGCCTTTCCTATTGAGCCAATACGAATGAAAATTATGTGGATATATATGAAAAATAGGAAAACGCTAATAAGTATACCACACTGATGGATGAATGGAAATCAAAAAATACGTATAACTCCTCCAAAAACAAGATCTGAGATTGAAAATAAAAATATATGGCATCATATCCTGAAAATGTCTCCATATTATATCCACGAACGATGAAGGTTCCGTGGACACACTTATACCACAGATCACCGTGTTTTTACTTCAACTTATCTGACATGTACACACCTCAAATACGTCACAACTGCAATCGCAACACAACAGACGTCTGCTTGTTTTTGTTCATCAGACCATTCTTCTACATTTTTTCCGCAGTTTTACACTTATCTATCTAACCATCGCGATACCATGTCTGCAAGCCGAGACATACTACACACATTCAAATAACTTCTTTGCTAAACAGATAGATATATAACATAGCATTTATATATCATTGGACTAATATATTATTATGTATTATAATAATAGTATAATAGATTGGAAAAATATATATAAATATCATAATAGTAGGCCTATATAATAGATTATAATTGGGTAAAATAGGTAATTTCGCATTATATTACAATTACAATAACGCTGGTAAGATCGCCCTTTTAGTAATTCCGATTTTGATGTGGGGAGGCCAAGTTGAACCAGCCCCCACCCCACGTACATTTGAAATGTATGCTTTTTATGGTGTTTTTTAAGTGCGTTTTTTTTTGGAATAAGCTATATTACAATATTTATTTTGCATTTCGCAATAAATAATAACAATAATATGTTTAATTAATCAGTCGGGAAATGAAACTATATAAGTAATCTAGCTACATTAGAATAAAACAGGGAAATTATTAAAATAAATTGTGAAAAATAAGTATAAAGCTAATAATGATGATAGAGACAACATGGTATTGAAGTAAATTATGATATAACATATTATTTCGTGAATGAAGTATTATTGAAAAGAGTACAAGCACCAAGTTGGTGGCGATTTGATATTTCTCCGACAAGTCACTGATACATTTAAGATATACATACGATATATGTAATGTATATAACTTATTTAATGTATAAAATGTATATTCAATATATGTATATATATATATATATATATATATATATATATATATATATACGATGTAGGCCTATACAATGTGTAGGCTTAATAATAACAATGCCAGATAGATAAATGCCTATGCATAATTTCTATACTGACTTCCAGGTAAAAACATTGCGACAGACTATTTGACGTGACAATATCGGTTACTGTCACAAACTGTAATAACTGATAGCAGTGAAGCTTGCTTTGAGGTATATAAAGAGAGGATGAGGTTAGCTTCTCACAAACACTAGTAGGATCTGTGGCAGGCAACATAGACAACACAGTGGAGAAAACTTGAGGGGACCTAAAAGGTTACAACATTGATAATAGAAATTATTAGAACAGTGAAAGGAACACAAACGGATTCAAGGTTTGTACATGATTTCTTTTTGATTATATTCTAATGGAAATTATTTTTTTATAATTAGAAAATACATTGAAAAGATTTTTTTTTTATTTAATTTTAATATAAATTATTTCAAAAATAGAAAGAAGTGAACTGCACAAAAGGATACTAGGTCAGTATAAGGAGTTTATATTAATTCAATTTCTCAATTTTTTTTTCTTAAAACATTTCAACATAATACAAAATCATTGTTCCCCAATCAAAACTAAGAATGAAGGGTTTAGTTGGTAAAACAAATTTGCCAGTGAATATAATTCATAATTAGGAATAAACTCAGGAAATGGACCATATTAATATACCTAAATATCAATATTATTAATTGGTGTTAATATATTAATTAATAGACCATGTGTGGAGAGAATATTAAAAATCTTAAATTGGATTTTGTGTTCCGGTGATAACTTTTTAAATATTTTCATGCTTTACAAAAACACCGACTGAAATTGAAAATAATGACAGCAAGGTAGCAAATCTGAATATAAGTCATTGACTGAAAAATATTTCCAACCATTTTCAGCAAGCCCTATTCCAATTGATTTTAAAGTTTTTCTATATAATAAAATTAAGTATGCCTGAGAAATTAGTTCAGATCGTGGCAAATATGTAACACCGTTTTTTATATGATTGTTTGAACATTATTTGAGTAATACTTATGAGATTATATGAGACAATTAGAAAATTAAATCAAAGAACTTTGACAGTAGTACTGCGCTGTGTGTGACCATTCTTATACGCTGCAGATAGACGTTATGCTTAGTGATAAATCCGAAAATTACCAAACCAACAAGTGTGAACTAAACACTTCACCCGAATGGTCTCTGAAACTGAAATACTTTTATCTGCGGCGGAAAAATATGGTCAGCAGTCCTGATTGAAGTTTATTATTTTTAAATAATTAAAATGGGATGGTAGATCGCCCTTGTAGTGCCCCGTCCAAACGATCCTATCCCTAGTTGGGGAATAATGATTTTGTATTAAGTTTTGATGTTAATAAATAATATATATAGGCCTATATATGTGTGTATATGTGTATTTTTACGATTTGAATTCATTAATTCGAGGTGAAATTTTTTGAATTTCCAAACCCAATTGAAACGATTCAGAATAATCCAAAATATAACTATGATTTTTTTTTTATTGTGTCACAAAATGAAATGACTAGAGATAATTTTACGAAAGTAATCGAGAAAACAGTCTGGTTTTCTCTCGCTCATTCATTAACTTGAGAAAGTCAACTTTTCTTTTTCCATCTAATTACTGAACATTGATTGTCTAGGTGCTCGGACACCATTCATGCATGTCCTTCAGTTGGTCATGTATCGTAGTATTTTACATAAACCATTCATACTTCTTTACCACGCTTTACGTACTACCACGTGAGTCGATAAGGCAGAACCTGCAGTTGTTTTTGTTGTTTTGCGTGGATTATTGCAAAATTATATGCTTTCATAACTAGATCAAATTTGTGTTTTTTTTTTTATATGGTTGTAAAACGCATGTTTCAACCTATATGGATTTTGTTGAAAATGTAGTCGTAATTACAATTTGAGCACTTCTCAAGGAGATATTGACCTGCGCTTCTCATACATTACAATTTTGATATCTCGAATACTGATATGAAAAGAATAAAAATCTCTAAAACCAACCTGACCGCTTTTAACCAACAACCACCAACGCTCGTTGATCATAGCATTGACTGGACGACACTCCCGACTGTTATGCTAATTTATAGCAGAGACAACCGATTGAAACCGCCAATATTCTTGGCTCAGTGTTGACTTAATCTTATTTGATTTATAGGTCGAGTTTGGTATATTTGGGAGTCGGCAGTTCATCGCACGGCGTGGAAAACAACATCGGTGAACAGTGAGCCTGTTTGTGAACAATTATACAATACTAACATCAACTTGGCGAAACTTGATTCTTTTCTTGAAAGGACGAGAGACTTAGTTTCAAGTTTGAAGAAGAACGTTGAAGATGCATCCTCAACGGAGTGATATGATAGTATTGTTGGCGGTTCAAATCGTCTTGGTGATCTTGTTCGCGATCTTCGCGACGTATTCGCGAGATGCCGACGCCAAGACGCCGATGAATACGACGCCTGAGAAGGATCTCGGTGATATTTATCCAGGTAAGAAGTGCATTGATATCAACAGGGTCATTTACGTTGCACCGTGTTGAGATATCACGTGGGTTATCTTAGGACAGGGGCAGAACAATAAAGCGTCAAATAAGGACTTTTTTGGGCTATATACACTTTGTGGTGAGCAGTCAGTCTGATTATTTTAGGTGAAACCACAATGAATATAGGCCTGCATGTGTTTCAAACTTTTCAACATTTGAGTGATATATAGGCTATATATATAGGTTACTATACCCTAAATCAACGTAAAAAACTTGAAAACAGGATACAAAATAATTGTGTTACATTTTGAAGAACATTCTGAAAGAACTGAAAAGGACCACCAACTTGGTTCAAAGCACATATTGAACATTTACGATTTACGAAAACTGCATATATTTATTTTATCTTATTTATTAAGGCTTAACGACGCATTTCAAAGATAACCACGATTCGATGGCGTCTGATGAAGGATTATGAGATGAAGGTTTCTTAGGTGAAGTGGCAAGTGTAGTAGAAAGGTAGTGGTCGTGGCCCGTATTGTGGGAACCATCCCGGGATTCGCCTACCATACAGAGGCAAACTATACTAACAATCTATAAAGATGGTCGGTAGCAGGAATAGAACCGAGGCCCGATTCACCCTCATCTCCCGGTCACATGAAACAACTCACTCCTGACAAGTGTTTGAGGGTACGTCTTCCCGTTGCAACGTGTTGCTCCAAACGTCTGCAATTAGGGGGAGCTGAAGAGCGTATACCGGAATAAAGTCGACTCGGTCGTGTGACATGGGCTTCGGGGTACTTTTCAATGGGATGTGGTCAGGGTTCAGGTAAGGTTGGACACCCAAACCTATGTCACACAACCGAGTTGACTTTATTCCGGTATATGCTCTTCAGGTGCCCGAATAATTTTATCATTGAATTTTTTTGGCGAAAATTATAGGCCTGTATATTTTGTAAAGATTTGTCAATTGTTTTTAAATATCGAATACGTATGGTAGCTTATAAAAACAAGTTTGTTCATACTTATTATTCAACTTACCTCGGTCTAAACTAGTACCTGAATTCTATTCTTATTAGAATCATATTATGTAGTACTGTACAATTTCATTGAACCATTAGTAATGTGCAAACCAGGAAAAATAAATAATTTTACTCATCATATTTATAAAAAGTGCATATAATGTATAATTTTATAAATACACATTTAATGTAGTATACAATAAATAGAATAAAAACATCTGCAAAAATATAAAACTATTGCTAAATATAATTGTGAAACTAAGGAGTGGCTATAAAAAATGAAGTAACCGAAAATATAATTTTCTCAATCATTATGGTGCAATCAACTTTTCTCCATAGGATCCAACAATAATATTAATCATGTTTGTTTGATCATCTTCTCTGCGACCTTTGTTTGACCTATAAAGCAGATATTTGCAGATATAACAAAGTCTTGTTATAGAAAGTTTATATATTTACTTTCCAAATGATATTTATAGAATTTGGATGTTTATTCAAGAGTCAAATGTTAACGTATTAGTGGTCTGAGATGATTTAGTGAAAAATCAGTTTTATGGTGACCACTGAGCAAACAAAGATATCCAAATTTTGAATAGGTATTTTTAAGGAAGCATATCTTTTTCTCGTGTACAGTACAGAGCTAAAAAATATATAAAAAAATATATTTATAATATATATTGTTAACCGTAGGATATGCCTACCTACTATTACCTGTAATAATTAGACGACAAATAGTCAGTCATTTTCATGTATATACCATTAAATGTATTGAAAGATGTTGATGTACTTCTCATAATTTGGCAATTTTTTTACATTCAACCGTTCAAAAGTTCTCATCAGAAAAAAGATTTCTCATTCCATGTCATAAATAGATCGCTCTGAACACTTTTGAAATAAAGTTGTTGTATGCCTATCTACAATACCAAAAAGTTGGCACTTTGCATACTGGTAATCGTTAGTTACAAGCAAGTGTTTATTTTTTGAAAACCCTTCTCCCAGAATTTTTTTAAAAATTGTAAAAACAATGATGATGCTGACAAATAGTTTTTTTCTGATTGCATGTAAAAAAAATACAAGTCATTCATATGTTGCTTTGTTAGTGAATCCAAAGAACCTCAAAATTAAATTTTCTGTTTAATTTAAGTTCAAATACATAATTTCATTTAATTGAATTTAATGGGTTTCACTGTCTGAACTGTCTGAATATAAAAAATTCTCAAATTTAAATTAAAGTCAAAATTATCAGTTCTCCTATACCGTGAATGCCATCTAATAAGTTAGTTTAGCTATAAGTTTGGTGTCAGAGTACCATGCAAATCCAACGTACGAATATCTGCCGCAGTCGATAAAATCTGGTTGTTCTCATGCAGTGTTTCAGGATGTCCACGTCATGATGTTTGTCGGCTTCGGCTTCCTGATGACGTTCTTGAAGAAATACAGTTATTCTTCCGTCGGCTTCAACATGCTATTGGCTGCTGTCATGATCCAATGGGCAATCCTCGTTAGAGGATTCTATCATTTTGATGCGCACGGTATGTAGTTCAAAATGATGCTTTAGTAGTTTATTTTTCTAAAAAAAACATTTCTGCAGTTCTCTTTTTCACTCTGCAGTCCTCTCCACACAACACCCCATGGATTTTCTATATTAATTTCAATCAGTGTATGGTTTATACAAGTATGTACACAACTCTTCTTCAAAACAATTACTGTTTCTTTATTACAGAGAACAAGATAATGATAAGTATCATGGATTTACTCGAGGCTGACTTGACCACAGCCACAGTCTTAATCTCCATGGGTGCCGTGTTGGGTAAAACTACGCCGATTCAGTTGATTATCATGGGCCTCATTGAAATTGCTGTTGGTGTATCCAATGAGATTCTTGGATTACAAATATTCAGGGTAAGCTGCTGGTTATTACATCTTATTGTATTGTTATGAGTATGTTCCTGCAAATCTCACGAAGACTATCTGGTCATCACGAGATTGATTCAAGTACTTCAAACCTTTATTCAGGTTATTAGTTATTACCCAACTACTCAAACTCTCGAGAAAAAATCCGAATTAGAAGTTACCCCTGATAGCTATTGCTTTGAAAATACTTGAGCTAGGAAATGCAGTTAGACCTACTGGTACCTACTTGTCCGCATTTTCTTGCCTGCGAATATTTTCTACATTCTCTGATCAGTTGCGTTCACATCAATTTAGTACAGTATCGGTATGTAACATTTGCTCTGCTCTGATTATCTGACAGGCAAACGACGCCGGTGCCTCGATGGTCGTGCATGTGTTCGGAGCTTACTTTGGATTGGCTACGAGTCTGACCTTGAGACACGGTGGATACATCAAGAAGCAAGCAGGGAAGACGGCAGAAGGAGCTATTTACACATCTGACGTATTTGCAATGATTGGTGAGTTTTAAACATAGCTATTATAAAACTACTGGTATTATTATTTGCTTAACAGCCCCATAACATCTACTGGGGATATGAACGAGCTGGTTTTGTAATCATGATTACAAAATCTAATTAACAAGAGTTTAGTATCATCAGGCAACCCTAATATGAACGTAGAAAATAAATTCTAGGGTACAGTAATATCAAGACTCTTAATTCTTTTTTTTATCCCGTGTTGTTCCCTGATGTCCCACAGGCACCATCTTCCTGTGGCTGTTCTGGCCGAGTTTCAACGGTTCGCTCGTATCAGGAGATGATCAACATCGAGCCATTATCAACACCTACCTGTCGCTTGCGTCATGCTGCGTCACGGCCTTCGCGATCTCGGCACTTGTCAACAAGGAGAATAAGTTCGACATGGTAAGTCCTGAAGTAACTTAAATTGCTATTTCGCGTGAAGAATGTAGATTTTAAACTATTAATTTAAAATTCAGTTTCACAGAGACAAAACCAAGGTCAAAAAATTCTCACTTTTAACAAGAACTCGAAAAGATTGTAAAGTATTGCCAGAGATGGAGACATTTCAGAGCATTCTAGACTTCAAGAATAGATTAATTTATCACCAAATAACTTCCAAATGTATTGTAATATACTATTAGCATATTATTGTACTTAGGGCCGGTATTACGAATCGATAGTTAGTGGATTAAGCAATAGTTAGCGGATTAACTTGTTATCACCGTTGGTTACATATGATATTTTCGTACCTTTAACAAATAGTTAGTGGATTAGCACTTAACTAAGATTCGTAAAACCGGGCCTTACTTGAATAAATTAGGCTAAGCATACTTGTTATTCCAGGTTCACATCCAGAATGCAACGCTCGCTGGCGGTGTAGCTATCGGTACCGCCGCTGAC
The DNA here is from genome assembly GCA_907164805.1 of Brachyptera putata. Classification (NCBI taxonomy): domain Eukaryota; kingdom Metazoa; phylum Arthropoda; class Insecta; order Plecoptera; family Taeniopterygidae; genus Brachyptera; species Brachyptera putata. The sequence goes on along the minus strand of OU015467.1, from coordinate 25,589,204 downwards.
ATGATGGTCGAGCCTTTTGGTGCCCTTATTGTCGGCATGATAGCCGGTACCATTTCTGTAGTAGGATACCGATTTTTGCAGGTAAATCATCAGATAATCTCTCCCTAGATATTTTCACATATAAGTAGCTCTAGATAAAACTCAATTATAATACATTCAGACTTGTAAATAGCCCATCCAACAATGATCTTTGCTATTTGCTTTCTTAGAAATGGACAATGATATCTAAATAAGTAAAAACCTATGTCTCAGAATATAATATAATCTCTTAACAGTTTTCTCTCGCACACAATACTCGCAAATACTTATGATACGTTTTCTTAACAGCCGTTGCTTCTCAAGTACATCAACCTCCACGACACGTGCGGCGTTCACAACCTGCACGGCATGCCCGGCCTGTTTGCCGGCATAGTAGGCGCCATCGTTGCTGGCCTGGCCACCGAGTCCTCGTACGGCTACAGCCTCTACCAGCAGTTCCCAGCCCGAGCGCCCTTGGAAAACACCACGCACTTTGCCGAGCTTCAGGTACAATTGATGGGATCCCTTGAGCCGGGCAGCGACAGGTCGGCCATGGGTCAAGCGGGATACCAGCTGTTGACACTCGGAGTGACCTTGGTCATCGCATTGGTTTCAGGTGCTATTACAGGTACGCTTTCAACGACAATCTGATATTAAATTTGAATTTCAGTGATGAAACGACATCACAATACAGAAACTAGATGTCAACGAATAATTACGATATTTATTTTTATAATTTTAGAGCGAACTAGAAATCATCTCAATTTTAGAAATTTTTATATATTTATTTGTCCTCTATGATCCCGCCCTTTTTCTGAGTCATTCTGAAATTGAGCTGATGTTTTCTAGTTTTCTCTATAATTATGGAAATAAATATTGTCATTAATCATTAAAATATAGTTTCAGGGACTTGTAATGTTCTTTCATTTACTAACATTTATTCGTAGATTTTGTACACTCTTTCTGAAGATGGATTAATAAATTGATATTATTGGCGTGTTACAGGGTTCATACTCAGAATACCGGGTATCGGTCAAGTACCGAAAGAATATTGGTTCAACGACGAACACAACTGGGAAGTGCCGTCCGAACAGCTGGAACACGAGTTTACTAATCAACTAAGTATCACTGCAAATCCCGCTATTATGGAAACAATGATGACGGACGGTGCCGCTAACAAGGTTCGACATGTACTTCGAAAGGACGGATTATCAGTGAACGTTTAGCTAGTCAAAGTATGCCGCGGTGATCAAGGCGAAATCTACTCGCCTACTCTTAAAGGCAATTTTTTCGTATCTCATTTCAGGAATCGTAAACCAACCAATCACCTCATCAATAATATAAAAGTTGTTCATCCTAAAATAGTTGAAATAAAAATAGATAAAATAGTTGTTTAGTGACTCATGAACACAATATACATAGTATTTATACTCACTCAGGGTAATATAGGAATGTTAAGACATCTAATTAAATCTTTGTTGAATATAATTACTAGTTAAAATATAATTACAAGGTAACCATAGTCATAGTTGATGAAGTAGCATAGGTTTACAGAAGGTAGAACTACTTTATCGACTCACCTGTTATTGTGTGTACTGTATTTTTTTACGTATTCTTAGTTGACGTTATTATTTGTAATTTTTTTGCTTTAAGTACCGGTAATTTTCCTCCACATAAGAGAAGTATTGGACAAGAGGAAATATTGTGATCTGAAAATATGTGTCGTGAATTTTACATGAAATAATAAGAATTATTAAAGAAGCATTTTAAAAATAAATAGCCATTTCAACATTAAAAAAATATATATTATATACGGTACCCAATAATCCTGGATGAAGCTCACAGTCATATAAGCATAACTCATAGCTTATATACACTAGCAGTGTTGGGCAAATGGCAAATCCTATACTAGTACAGTACTATCATAGTGTCTGGTCCTTTTTTCTCTAGTACTAAAAGAAGAACGGAAGAAAGAAAAACAGGCCTGAAGAAAAACAACCAATGGTACAGATTCCAAGTTTTTGTTTAATACAGTATTAATTATACAAGAAACTCTGTAATTAAAAAAATATAAAATTACCCGTATATATAGCTCAGCATACTACGTAGTATAGAGTTCAAGCAGATACAATTGAGTACCGGTTTGTACTTATATGTGTACATTCAAACAGTTGCAAAAAAACTACTGGTATTCAAATAGCGACTACCAGTACAAGACCAGGGTACACTAGTCATTCACACATAATTGAAAATAAATTCTGATTAATTACAATACATATCATGATTTCAAAATGAAATGTTATAGAGAGACTGAGTGTCTGATACATGATCTAAAATACTTATTCATCAATATCAACAGCAAAAATACATTTTTCTTAAAAATATAATCTCAATAGAAGTCCCACCTTTATCTCACGTTTTTACTTTTAAGGTTATATAGCAGTTAGACACAATATTTGTAATTGCAGGCCCCAAGTCTGAATCGATTATAAACAAGAAAAATAGACGTTTCATGTTTCAACCAAAGGCGAAGCTGTAATGAGCCAATAACTGTAATGTGAAACATATTGTAATCGATTCCTGATATGATTAATAGGAGTAACGTGACATAGCTGTGCAAACTCACCATATAAACTTGCTTTTTTATAACTTTTTGGTAGGTTTATCATGCAAACAAACAGAGAAGGCCTACTGTATGGTACCTAACTTGAAACAGAACTGTAAAAAAAAAAAAAAAAAAAAAATAGCCTGAAAGAATAGAAGGAGATTTAAACATTGATGGTTACTTGATACCACCAGTTCAAAAATAATATTCGTTACAACATTGATCATCTCCCGTTTAGCATATTTTGGTGACGTAAGTAGTAAGTACGCCTAAACCATTTCCTACAGAGATAAAATAAAAATAATATCCATTATAACATTGATCATCTCCCATATAGCAAATTTGATGGCATAAGTAAGCAAACCATTTTTCAAATTAAAAATTCAACCCAAAACTTGTACTTTCAGACTTTCTGCGCTCGCCTAATCAAAAATTCTTCAACTCGCACATTTCAAAATTACTTTGAGTGATTTTCACAGACCACAGATGTACCAATAATACAACACGACATGTTTCTCACCATATTCATGGAATTAGGACTAAACGTCACACTCTCGACATTTTAAAGCATTATATTATACATTTTATTAGACATATAAAAATTAAACAAAACTGAAAATTCTATATTAGTTATATCAATACACCGATGGCCCTTGTAGCTCTCCTAAATACCCAATTGTTTAAGCCTATAAAATATATAATATCGACATAGCCTATATAGTGATATAAAAATAATCACGCCTCTATCCTAAATATAGCTTGCATACCAGTAATGTACTTCACTTAATATCGCTCGACCAAGTTAATCAATCAAAAACATCGGGAGCTTGTTTTTTGGAGTTATTGATGGTGCTTTCTTCGGCAACGGATGGAAACATTTCTTGCGGGTAAACCTCGGCAATTTCATCTATGTATTCAAAGAAAGTGTCTTCCGGTAGACAAATGGCGAGGTATGCTTCGATCAGCTCGTGTATGGAAATGCAATCCAACGTCCAATTGAAGTCAAGCGTCAGCGTTCTACTCTGCATAAACCATTCTGGAAAACAATCACACGCTTATTGGTAAATATTACAGTTGGCGTTCGATTTCCAAAAGTGACACTCGATTTTTATGTCAATCAATCTTTTCATAACTAAAAAATAATCAACTACTTAATGACTACAAAATGATCGATCGATAATTTCATTCAGGGCTGCCGTTTTATTCGTTTTTCCCATTGTTATTGTAAAAATCTACTGACAAAGCTGTCACGCTATTTCTGTCATTTCATGTAAAAAGTGGAGGTCTCGAGAAATTATTAATGATCTTCATAGATAGGCCTAGATTGTTTTCTATCAGAAAGTTTACTCAGTATAGTAACACGTCAATATTACAAATTTGAAACCAGACCATTGTCCAAGCGTAATGCTCATTTACTTACTTTGAAAGGTGAGTTGGTCTCTCGAGTGTTCTGCGATCACGAGAAAATACTTTTTTCCGTGTAGTTGAGTTGGCTCTGGACTGTCGACTATCAGACCTCCGGCCATTCGCAACAGATTCTGTACAAACAGAGCATATTTATCAAGGCTGTGCGAATACAAGCAAATTTTTTATCTGAATCCTGAACCCATATTCGGAATTAATTTGTCTAATTTTATACATTGTAGATATTACCGGTTATAATGTTCTCAGAATTTGTGCCTAAAATCTAAAATATATTTGTGGTAGGCCTACTTACAAGAAGTGCCAATTAATAACAATCTCCCTCAATCTTGATTTCAATGTTAATAAAAAAATCTCTGTACTGTAGGCCTATAGAGTATAGACCTACCGTGTTCAGGAACTTCAAAGAAAAGATGCCTCGAATTGTACAAGATTTTTTATTTAATGCCATCCCCCATAACTTATTACTAGCTGGACTCTTTTGCAACATCTCAACTTCCAATATGGTAGATTTGTGACTTTGGTCTATCCTGATCATAAAAACGTACCTGCAATTGTTCGAGTTTGATGCCTCCATCTTCAAACGGTGGACAGCAATAGAAGGCAAAGTCACGGAATACTCGAAATGAACTCAGGCGCGATCGTTTCGGGCCATTCAATGACGTCAGTTGGTCCAATAATTCATACTCCTCCTGCAAGGTCAATATGGAATGTGATGCTTTCAAATAAGTCACACAGTTTCTTAATACGTATACAATTATACATACATTTCAACACAATGCTCCTTGCTCAGTTTTAATTTTCATACTCTTTATTTGATGCATAAGAATAAGCCTAAAACATTGAGCTGTTTGCTTTGTGTGTCATATGACTGAGAGTAGTCTGACCTTGACGAGAAAGAGACCTGAACTTGAAACGAACATTCGTCAGTCAGTCAGTCTCGGGAAGGAAGCAAACCACATATTGATCGCGCGTCAACAGCGAGCCCCGTTTGTCACTCCGAGCCGAGTACCCACAAACAAGGTTTCTCGAATGTTGTTTCGGCTAGTAGAATACCTTTCTCTCCAGCGCAATATGAAATTGACTACATTCCAAGTGGTGATTTGATTGGAAATAAGTGTTGACTTTTTTGTTCAATCCAAATTTTCATCAACTGAATTCAATTTTTTTGGGTCCCTTCCATTTCAGATCAACGAGGGTTTACTTCATCGCTCTTTAACGAACCTCGGGAACTCGTCGACTCGCGCGCAGACAAGCCACCACCCAATCCACAGATACGACCCACTTCCCCGACGCCACCGCGCACACAAACTTGTACGTTTTAGGCGCCGTCTTCCCCAAGGGTCGAACTATCAGGTGCGTAATTGTGTCGTCGACTTCATTCACCACGGATCCACCGAGACGGGTCGCAAGTTGCTGCACCATCTCCTTGTCCGCAAGCGTTGTGAGGCTGACGGCAAAGCGCGGCGGCTTATCACCGAGCGATACTGGACTTTTTAGGGGACTCGGTCTCACTGGCTGGGATGCAAGTTCTGTAAACGATCTTCTCGTATCCCTGTAATATACATAATTTTCAGAAGTAGGCCAATTTCTTCACTTCTGAAGAGGGGACAGACATTCGTGATGAACTCAATTGTTCATGTAGTCGATGACACATCCACGATTCAGTAGCGTATATATATATATTTGAATAATCTATATTGGCGGGATGTAATTTGAATAGCATATAAAAAAAGTTGCATATTCTAAATCACATTGTGACATCGAATAACAATTTGAAATTCCTACAAATTGTTCACAACATAAGCCTGACTACAAATCTGAAAAATGTCAATATTTTTTTGTATTACCCCTTTTGTGTTACCGATATGAGGAGTGGAAGATGCTAGAATTTGAGACAATTTCAGGCCTATATTTTGGTAACTAAGAGTAATGAACATCAAGATGCTTTCTTTTTTGTAACACACGAATATAAACTACATGTATAATAGTTGAATGTACTACACGCAAATTTTAAAAAATTATCTAAAATGTGACAGCAACCAATTTAATTCAAATTGAGTGATTTCTCCTGGAATGACACAATACTCTTAGAAACTCTTAAAAATAATCATAGGCCTACAACTGGATTGGTGTTGGAACCATTATAGTTATCCTAATACATATTTAGATTTTGCATAAACATTCTCAGAATTGGCAAGTTGTAGCATACCTCTTACTATTGGCAGACTTCTCAGGTGTTGGTCCGAGGACATCATCAGAATCATCGCCACTCTCATTAACCTGTTGCGCGTCTTCTTCCCGTTCTTGCGTTTCCACGGAATCAGCACTTCTCTTGCAAGAAGCATTGCTTTCTTCGATACTCAGCACTTCCTCATCACTCCCCTGAGAGAACATGACTGGCGACTCACGCGAAATGTGATCCACATTCTGGATGTTGCAGGGACTACTAGACAGGGGTTGCGACAGTTTGTGCGACCAAGATAAAGAATGATTTGTTGAATACAAATCAACGGCCTTGTTGTTTTCCAACAGGAAATCAGGATCTGTTTGAAGTGGGAGTGGCAATGAAGATATCTGGGAATTCAAAGCAAGCACATCTCTTTTCTCTGTCTCACGTAATATTTTTAATGGAGACAATTGTGCCGGCTTGAGACGTTCGCATACTTCTTCCTCGTTACTACTACTCATACTTCTACTCGTACGCAACACGTTCGTGTTTGATTTAGCGTTCTTTGATGATGTCACAATTTTCCGAGATTGAGATAACTTTCTGGGAGGCGTGATTAAAGATATAGTATTAGAAGTTCCCGAAGATTTACTCACAGAAACATATGCGTTCATTAAAGATTGCGCAGGGCTTTTTCCAGTGCTTTGTTTGAATGATTTCACTGACCGTTCTCTTAGGTTGCGAGCGGGTGGAGATGATTCAATTTCTGTTTGCGACTGTGTTAATATGTTTAAATGATTTTTCAAAATATTTTTAGGCTCTTTTCTTCTCATTTTCTTCAATTCCATTTCTTTCTTGACAAGATCCTTTTTCCTTGATTTTTCAACTATCATCAGGTCTTTCTTAACAGCTCTCTCCACTTTTTTCATTCGCTGTTCTTCGGTGTCCTCGAATTCTGAATCTAAATTAATAATCGTACCATCTTCCTCTTCAACACTTATTACCTCCTCTCCTTTTGCTTCTCTCCTCTTTGGAACCTCATTCTCACTTGACATTTCGTACATAATATCATCGGAGGGCACGTTCTTCCTTGGTTTCTTATACTTATTGCCACTTTTTATTAACAAAGAATCGTCTTCTGAATCGCTTAAATCATTCATTGGCTTACGACGTCTCTTTGTCACTCCAACTTGTTCAATCTCGGAATTCAATCTCGAACTGTTATGGCGAGGTTCAATCTTAACTTCTACACCAGAAGGATTCAGCTCTCTTTTTTCCAATATGGATTTGTTTGAAATGGTTTGCTTCAAATGAATTGGCACAAGTTCTTCGCTCAGAGGCGATAAATTCAAATCTGGGAATTGAACATTATTCACTAGGTTGTCGCATTCGCCATACGTATCGGGAATATACTGCGTTGGACTATCAGCAATGTATTTATTTGTATTCGCATTCCTCTCGCAAGGTAGAATATTCCGTACAAGCGTGTCTGGAGAAGATTCGTTGAGAGGTAATTTTGATTCTGACTTTTTAATATCATCCAGATCAATAAATGTCTCACAAGTGTCCGGATAGAACTCCGCTGAGTTTTGAGATTCAACTACAGGTAATAAACTTGTTTTAATAGATGATGAATCCAAGCTTTTGCATTTAGATCCTACAGGACCACTGGACACGTCTTTACCTTTCTCCGTAGATTTATTGGAACACGTCACACTATTCAAGCTGCCGATACGTTTGATATCGGACAAGATATTCGCTTGACTGTTTTTGAAGTTTGTTATGCTTTCAGTATGGCTGTTTTCTAAAGAAGTAGACGGTATATCAATCAGATTCTTGCATATTTGTTTGCACATACTTGTTTCGCCTATTTCTTCATTCAGCACGGCAGACGTCTGATCCAATGGCATTGGCTTATCTTTAGGACCAACATCAACCATTTCGAACCAGACATCTTTGGCGGCATTACCTTCCGGCGCTACTTGTACTGAATCAATCAACAACGTCCCCCACACGAAGAACTTGGGATTTGCTATTCTTATGTCCTTTAGGCTTATCTTGGGAATTTGGTTCCTAACGTTCAGCATATTCGTCAAGTCAGCAGATTCAACCACCTTTAGCGAAGAGCTCTCACAAGCCGTTGAAACTAATTCTATGAATTTTTCAGAAGAAACTACTGTAGTAGGCCTAGAATTCTTCAATGAGGAATCAAGTGATGAATCCTTAGTTGCACGTTTCTGTTCGGTAATCATAGATTGGTCTTGATTAGGCCCAACATTCAAATCATTCAAATCATGTGATTTTAAATTTAGAGCTGACAAATCTGTATCTTTCACGCTAACAGAAGAGTGAAGTAGTTTCTCATTTCTAGGAGCAGCTCCATCCTTATTCATCACACTATCCTTATTCTTGAACAGAACCTTTCTTGGTTTAGTCTCGGAGACGTCAATGTTATGATTTCTGTTGTTGACGATTTTATCAACTTCCATTACTGAATCCGGCACAGTTTCCGTATTTACTTCATTAATACCTCGAGGTTTACGATATTTTTTCTGGATACTTCTCATTTTGGACGTTTCTTCTTTTGTCTTTTCTTCACGTATTGGATGAGTAATTGGCGTTTTACTCGCTTCCAATGAAGATTGAGGAGCCACATCCTCAAACCCATGGAATGGACTCGTGACACTGTTGCTGGAATAGTTCATGACCAACGAAGCATCATGACCATCTTTCCCGTACACTCCTGAGTCCGTATGTCTGATGTCACTTACGCTCAATGTTGGATTGTTACCTCCGCCCACAGTATCGATCCTTGGATCTTTATCGTCAATCTCAACATTATTACTTATTTCCGATTCTTTAGCCGGCTGGTTACTAGTAAGCTCGTGGATGGAGTTGCGTTGAGGGACAATCAAGTTACCACCGCTTACGTTTAAAGATTTTAATGTTGCCTTTTTACTTTTCAATTCGCGTTTTCCAACCTTTACACGAGTCCACCCTGGCGACTGATTCTTTTTACTTGCTTTTGGTTTCTCGTTGATTATAGCAATGTTATCCAACGAACTCGTACTCGCCTGATCGCTCGATATCGTTCCTCGTATTGCACCTTTCCTACTCCTCGTTTCTCGATAGTTCCAATCTTGTTCTACCTCCAGACAATGAGAATTGATCTCCTTGAATAAATTATTCATCTCCAAGTTGTCTGTGACTTTTTTCGTTGGCAACGATTTCTCGCAAAGAGACTTTGCCCTGGATTTTGGTTTTGAGTTCTTACTACAGCTTTCAACGGATACCTGGCAATTCTCCGATGTATTTCGTCTTTTTTCTTTATTCTTTGGATGTTCACTGCTATCGGCTGAGTCAACATCGACTGCTGGTGTCTTAAATAGAAGATACTCATCTTGATCTTCTTTTTTGCTTTCCGTCACAACTTTCTTTACCTTGCTAATACAATCCTCCTTCTTACCATCAGCAACAAGCTTATCGAAGAAATTATTTGTTTCAACATTCAAGTCGTCATGAAGCCCTAACACAGGCTTACCTTTTTTCCTATCAAGTGATGGGATTACTTTCTTATCAACTGGCACGATCACTTTCCTATCGACTGATGGGATCGTGTTTGCACTACAACCTTTACTATTCCTCTTTTGTTTTGCCTTTGGCCTAGGAGTTCGTTGACTACTAATAAACTTGTATGGATCCTCACCATCTGTTACATTGTCACTCTCTTGAGAAGACACTTCATTCTTTGATTTAAATATTTTATTAAACTTTTTCACTAGCTTCAATGCTTCTGGTTTAGTAATTTTTTTAGTATCATGTTTCAAATACGGCGCCGATTTCAGACCATCACTATCACTGGGATTATCCGCCTCGTCCGTAACCGCTGAAATATCCTCAGCAGTTGTAACAAGTTCAGGCTCTTTGTTGTTATCGGTAATCCAATTGGAGACTTTGGTTATCGGAGAAAGCATGGGCACATTCCGTTCACGTCGGCAGTCTAGAAGGTCCGAGTGAAACTTGGAAACGTATGTTTTACTGTTGCGTAAATTGTCTTCAAGAGAGGCGCTGGTGACCAAAGATGCGGCTTCGTCAAGTACGCTTAGTTCAAGATGACTCTTCTTGGTGATTACGGAATCAGAGCCTGTCTTAGCACTGGGATAGTCTCCATCAACTGTTGCTTTTGGGATCCACGGGGGACCAGCTAAAACTGCAATTAAAATGTTTTACTTTATTTACACAAGAGAATATACATGACATAATTTTTACTACAAACTGCTTTCACTGTAAAATAATTATCTTAAACAAGGACTTGATTTTCACAAACATTTTATAAAAGTTTACCAAGGCTTAAACTTACACAAAAAAAAGTACCGTACTGCACAGTAAATAAAAATTGTGTCTATTATATTATTTAAACCATACAAATCTGGCATCTGAAATTGTGAACTGAACTATAGGAACTATAAGTAAACTAAGCTCTGTGAATGATGTTGCACTACCTGAACTAGTGCTAGTGAACTCAGACAAACAAACACGCAAGTGCGGCATTGGTGCAGCATCACTTTTACAAACACAAAAGTGCAAGAACTGAATCACCATTGCATAAAGTGTAGGACAAACAAACAGACCTCATTACATACCGTCAATATGCCGTTCCATCTTGTAACGGTCCAACGCTACTTTCAGTAACTTGACCGTGCTCGATATAAACTTGTTCCTAATAAACGTGAGGACCGTCAGATGATAATCACACAACGGACATTTATAGTAGCGTTGCGTCTCCAAGTGCGACGTTATACACGACTTGCAGAAGGTATGCCAGCACGTCGTCGTAATCGGATTACTGAAATAGTTCGAGCTGGCCACACAAAAAATTAAAGTCAACAGAATCAGGGTTGGGTCATTATGCATAGGATATTATTTTTCTACATTTGCTTGGAAAACATTGTAGAATATTATGTAGAGTATTGGTAGAATACTATATTCCATTTCCAAAATGGTTGACACATCACAGTATGACATGTGGATTGGCATGTGGATGGACATGTGGAAAATGTGAAGGATATTGTCGCGGTCATAATACACACATTTGATACAAATTAGTTTTTGATAAGAATGAGGTTGAAATTTTTGGAAGCGCAAGATTAACCCAGCAAAATGATGAAAAATAACCTGGACAAAAACTAATGAAAATTTCATTAAAGTGATTTGTTTTTGTAATTTATTTATAGGCCTATTTATGTACCTATTGAAAATGTGTAAAATTATAAACGTGTAGGCATATTATGCTATTGGCATATTGGCACATTGTGCATAAAAAAATATAGGCCTATACCGGTAGCTAGACAGTAGGTGACAGTATATTACAAATTAACAGCGTTCGAATTTACGAAGGTTCCCCGTACCGGTACCATTTGTATCACTGGTACCGTATCATTTTCTTTCTATTTTTTGTAGATAATTTTAGGCCTGCCTCAACATATATTCATTTTATTCATAGTCTGAACAAATATGTAAAGAGGTTCAATGACATCAACTCAAGAGTTCTAGGCCTACAGCAATCATGTCAATCATTAGCAATTACTACTAAATAAAACAACCAACGAAAACCAACGGTGACATACCATAGAGTGCATTGCAGTTCCGAGTAAATTTCATGGAATAATCCACTTACAGCTCCCTCAAATAGAGTAGGATCGTCTGGATCCATCATCGTACATGACATGAATCTAAAAAAATGAATTTCATCATGGTAATAATTTTTGTTTTCGTACTATTTATTTGCTGTAGAAAATAATTTAGTGAAATTTACACAGCCTATATATTGAATCAATATTACCAGTACATATTCACTATTTACTCTATGAAAGACGATTAATAGGATAGGCCCTACCATATTTGCACAATTTTTTTATTATGCTGCTACCACCAGCTAGGTTGTACGGGGGTACGAATGAGCGGGTGATAATGCAATGATGAAGTGATGATAGGTGAAAGGACGTTAACAAAAACCCATGCCTTATGCATGCGGGACTCAAACCCACGCCCAACCGTCACTTCAGTCTCTGAAGAGTGCCTCAGCTGACCGAGCTACCGAGGGCGGCCTGTCTAGAAAGGCCTGCCTACCGTACCTAAATACGACTTCAAATGCTAATCGAGTATCATTAGCCTCTGCGTAGACCATTGATTTTGTAACAAATTTCAATGCCTATGCTAGGCCTATGCTGGGCGTAGGCCTATGCACATTTTTATCTATGCCTTCAGCATTGAGTTTGTCTTGAGATAGGCCTAGGTCTCAGTCCATTTTTCTCTTCTCACCAAACCTTTAGGCGAGGCTTAGTTATTGATAAGGGTTGCAGGACGAAGAAATGTGATTAAATGTTGATACAGACTAGGCCTAGGCCAATAGCACAGCAATAGCAATAGCACAGAAACCCTTACAAACCTAGGGTCGTAGACACATGCAGCATGATGAAAAACGTTTAAAAGGTTGTTTTGTCAGAATGGAGGAACAACAAAGAATTAATCAACTAACCTCAAAATTTACAAGGTAATGAACACAGTTGACAGAAATAGAAGAAGTAGGTCTATGCCTAGTAATAAATATTATTACAGCATTCCTTACTTCTCTTTCACGATTTCTGAATTCTGAAACGTAAAGTATTTTTTGGGCGCGAAAACTTGCAGCAATGAGCCAATCAAAATTCTTCACCGCCTTGACGAAGTCCCTCGAAATCAGACTGTCACATTTCAGAAATTGGGTCGGCAGTGCACGAATTTTGCTGTGAAGTTTTGACCTTTGAAGTTAATCATTAAAATCAATCAAAACAAATACATTGTGAAATAATTGCTGAAAATAATACTATAATGCGATTTTTTTATAAGTTTGACTCAATTCTTAGCTCAAGCACTATAATTACAAACGAACTCGGCTAGGAAAGTATTAGTGTGAAACTTTAAACCCAGGCGTAGACCTATAAACCACATTGGTCGATCTTAACCCTAAAAAATGATTTCCACAATCAAATTTCTTGTTATTATATTCTTCTTCAATGTGTTAAGTGGTTCTTGCCTAGTTTCTTATCAACCTGATCAGGTTCATATATCTTATGGTGGTAAGTACTGTTAGTCCAGAGAAGCGAGTCTAGAAAGTGTCGCCATTGAGTTAAAAAAATCAGGTAAAAAAATCAGTGGCAAAACCTTCCTTCCTCTATGCGTGTGCCGCAAATACGCTGAGCCGAAGGCATTGACTTTATAATAACTACGTTCTCAATGCCGAAGGGCATGCACAGTTGCCGTCGATCTTCTTTCTCTTATATTTTTTCATATAGGCCTAGCCCCTTTATTCGAAGCTATCTAGATGGCATGGAGGTATGTGGTGTGGATGTGAGGGTCCAGGGTAATCCAGGGTTTGGCATCTGGAGTCTGGACTGTATGCAATTTTTTTATTTTCAAGTAATAATATATCAAGGTTTTTGGGTTATGGAAAAATACGCTTTTATTTTAGTCACCAATATTCAAATTATTTTTCATTCAATTTCTGACAGTCCCACTCGTTCTTAGCCACCCGAAACTTGCTGTCCCGTGATGGACTAATTTTACAGAATAGCATGGAGGCGTCATTAAATAATTACATTACATTATAACATTTTCATTATCATCATAATATATCATTACATTATAATTTTTGTCTTCAAAACGGCTGCTTCGATTTGTTTGAAGGTTTGGAAAAACGTGTAAATTATTCACAGCCTATGCTTAAATTTCGTGTAATTTTGCATCAATTTGGAGAAAGTATTTTTTCCAATACCTCCTTTAGTGAGGGTTATTTATTATGGGAATTTTTTAAATTCCGAAATGTGGTTGAAAGGATTGCGACACAAAACTATAGTAGGCCTACCATATGCCTATTGAGTTAGGAAATGACATACCGGTAGGCCTCTATGTGCTTGCCAAAGTTCATCAAAATTGGTGCTTTTGTTTGACCTGTGATGCACGAAAAAAAGTTTCTTTATGTACGGTAGGCACAAGTTTGAGTCTTCGCTTTGCTCATCCAAACACAGTTTAGATTTTATCGTGCTTAATCATTGATCAGGTTATGTACCTACATATTACGGTTGCCATTTGACTTCAGTATTTTTCAACGATTCGAGCTCTGATAACGACCATCCAGATACGTACCCTAACAGATTTTCAATTACTTGAAGTGCTGTAAAACAACACAACTCAATTCACTGACTCTCATTTGAGAAACAAATTGACAATTCCTAAAGGTTCACATATCTTTTGGTGTACCGGTATTAAACTGAAACCAAGACAGTACTACATGGTCGAGATTCATTACTTTTAATATCACATTTTTTATATTTTATTTGATTCAGTGCATTTAATTTATTAGGCCTATAGATTGAAAATAACCATTTTTGCCATATTTGTATAAATATTCGAAATTGAAGTTTCAGTATCTTTTTCAATTTCAATATCGAACGGTAACCCTCCATAGGCCTACATAGGCCTACATTAAAATAATTACTGGCATGCTTCCTAAAAAGCTGGCCAAGACCATTTCCTCCCCATTGTCCAAAACACAGTTTAGTAAAATAACATTTCATCATACTTAATGATTTCATATTGTAATTTTAATCATCATTCCCCAACGCCAATCATTTTATCAATAATTTAGAAAAAAATACATAGGCCTACCGCAATTCAAACTACGATAGAGCCGTACGGTAGCATAATGTAACTAGCCCTAATATAATCATCAATAATATCCCTAATCACCAATCAAATATACCAGTAATATTAACCTATGAAATCTTGGTTAGGTACCGGTAATTGGAATATTTTCGTATTTATTGGTGCAAGCTGATGAACAACTTTAATCCCTAATAAAGCTGATCAGCAGTTTGTTTAATGGCCCTTAATCCTACTAAATTAACCAGGTTATTTAGGCAAATTTAGGCCTAGATGATGTCACTTGACTGGTCATCATCAAGTTTTTTGATTTCAGATAATCCATGGGAGCTTGTAGTCTTATGGACTACACTTAACAATACTCCGTCATCAATTGTCGAATATGGAATCAATGGAATTGTAAAACAAAATTCGGGCAAATCTGCAATATTTGTTAGTAGTGGTCCTGAAAAGAGGCAGCAGTATATTCACCGCGTGAAGCTAACTGATCTTGCTCCAGCACAAAAATATGGTATTTATAAATATTTATTGAAGACTATGTCATGATACACATGTTTGCCGTTCGACACATAATAATAATCCAATAAAAAATTAATGAAGTAGGAAAAACACAATAATAATGAATCACAAATTGGAAGGATTGATAAAAAAAATGATTGTAGAAAATAATGAGAGAGTAATAAACAGTAATATGAAAAAGTATTAGTATAAAAAGTGATATGAAAATAATACAAAAATGACGAATAAGTAGGCCTATGCTATGAATGTGAGTATAAATGGTTTCTCAAAATGGCAATAGATCCTTAATTTCATAGTTTATAAATAACTTCAGTTGACGACATCAGATCAGAGGTCTGTTGACAGATCAGAGACCACTTGTGTATTTCAATCCGCTCATAGTCCACACAGCTAATAGGCCCAAGTGAGATGAGTATATTTACATGCTCTGCACAGTTTGCAAATTACACAAAGATTGGGTTTTAATTTTTAGAGCAAAAAATTTTAACCTATACGCCACCGAATGGTATATTTCGTAGGTTAGTTAATCGGTGGACAATAAGCTCAGTCCAGAGTTAGGAACGTTGTCTTGAACCAGATGTCCAAGAAAAACTTTTTTAATGATTTTTTAATTTTTCTCCAACTCATTAGTACAGTATTTACATTCAAAACGGTATTTTTCGAAGGTAGGGGTCATTTCAAACAACTTCCAACCCCCATAGAGTTCAAGGTCAAATATAAAAAACATCAAGATTGTTTTCTGTCTAAAAGTGCCTACACTTCCTTGATACACTTCCTTGATAAAAACAAACATATACAGGTTGTGATTCATCTTTCAATTTGTATTGACAATAGTATGCGCAAAAGGACTTGCGTATTCTTTACCAGTACAGTATCAAGTTCTTACACTCATAGGGTTATATAGGCCTACTTTTGATTTATGATACTGTATTTAAACTTTTACTTGCTTCCCTCTTTTAGAAACCAAATTAATAATGGTGAAATAATTATTATTGAAAAAGTATTATTGAAAAAATGTTAGTTAAAATAATACATAGTAATACATAGTTAGCAATACATAGTCTATGCTCCACTCTTTTCAATATAACCTACCAGCCTCAATAAAGTCCTCCCCCTCAATTAGTTCTTTCAAATCATCACTTAATAAATTCCTCAGTGCCAACCCCTACTATAATATCAATGAATACCTCACCTTCCTATAGAATATAATTATTGAACAATTAGAATTAATATAGAATTATTGTTAGTATCTATTAAGCCTATATTTGTACCATGTATAGATCAAAGGTAAAATAAATGAAAGAAATGATAGAGTAAAATAAATTTCAACATAAAAAAAAAAATCAATTACATTCATGTAATATAGTAGAATGGATTTCATCAAGTTTTGATGAAGTTAGTCATTTCTTTCTCAAGAGAGGAAAATTGCTCGTACCTAGCTCTTAGTAATAGTAATCAACTTATTATTCATCATCTCTAATGATAAGTGTTATCTCTCATGGCTAAGTTTATGTATTATTTTTGATTGTACAAATATTTTCCACCTTTCCTCATTGGTAAGCATTTAATAAAGCTCACTTCATTCCTTACAGTCTATCATTGCGGCAGCGACCTAGGCTGGTCTGACATGTTCTGGTTCATGACTCCGCCCACCGATGCCAAGTGGAGCCCTCAGGTGGCGATGTACGGCGATATGGGCACCGAAAACGCTCAGTCTGTGCCGCGACTGCAGAAAGAGACGCAACGCAACATGTACGACGCAATCCTCCACGTCGGAGACTTTGGGTACGACCTGGAGACCGAGAACAGTCGCGTTGGCGACGCGTTCATGAGAACAATTGAACCGATCGCTGCGTATGTGCCATACATGACGTGTCCAGGGAATCACGAAGAAGCCAAGTGAGTATTTACGTTGGACGAGAAATGTGTAGATAAGTTTCCCGGTCGGACTGGCTCACTTACGTAGCACCTGAGTAATGAGTAACCATATCAATATAATGCACTTGAGAATTTGAAGGTTGAAACATCGGGGCATTTGACAAAGGGAAATGAGAACTAAGTAATTAGCAAAGATGAATAATATTTCCTATGTTTCTTTACTTACAGAATTACATACTGTACACAGGTACAGTATTTCTTTTCAAGGTTCTACAAATTATAATTACGAAGAAGTAGGTTTATATAAAAATATTAGGCCTACTTTTCAAATATTCATTATTATTGTATTCGCATGCCACGTACGTGATGCTAAAAATTACTTTACCGTCTGAATTGAACTTCAATTATGTATTTGTATGAAAAAAAAATCAAATGTTAAAGATCACTTTATCGTCTGAATTGAACTCAAACTGGAATCAACTACGGGAGTGTAGTAAATTACCGTAGGCGTACATTTCTTGAACATTATATGTTGCTTCTTCGTGAATGAAATGGATTCTTTTCTCTGCCCGTAGCAACTTCAGCGAGTATCGCAACCGCTTCAGCATGCCGGGCGAGACTGGCGCACTCATGTACAGCTTCAACATGGGGCCGATTCACTTCATCTCGATCTCAACGGAAGTCTACTATTTCCTCCATTACGGCCTCAAGCAGCTCGTCCGCCAGTACGAGTGGCTGGAGACAGATCTTGCGGTAGGTTACGCAACTGAGCTCAACATTCTTCTGAATCTATGAAACCGATTACATAAGCCACCAAGAACGACTGCTTAGGGATTCAGCTGATTTGTAGGCCATCTAGATGGCGATGTTTCAATTTTACATTGACTACTCGGGCCATCAGAGCCCTGTAGAGCCTGTAGGCCTAGCTAGCTTATGTGGCAATCTAGATTGCGTCGTATGCGTATCTAGGTGTCGTTTAAAAGTTTCTTAGCACTGGAGATGATCGTCAGCGGGGAGAACATGGGAGAAGTTCGAGTTATACTGAGATTGTGTAATTGCCAAAGTTTCCATCATTTTTATGTAGGTAGATCTATGTCTTTCTTCTCTCGTGGATACAATTATAAGAGCGCTACTTTCTATATTTCAGTACATAACTGCTTGTGTACTTGCTACTTGCTCATACCTATACTTGTAAACACGAAAGAAGAAGACGCAAACTAGCCGTGCACTAGTGGTGTGAGATGACGGTACAAGTCTATATACTACTGTAAAGCCTTGTTAATTCGAAACCTTACGGGACGCATTCCAGTACGATTCAATCCAGACGATGATTCAACATTATATTCCCTATACCTGGGGTCAGAAGTGAGTTTGCTTCAAATTAGGGCAAATTTCAAATTAACCAAGTTCGAAATAAGGAGGGATTTTAGTCTAGACTAATGCCGGGATGGTTCCTACAATAAGTCGGCCATGACCGCTTCCTTCCCACAATCCTTCCCATTACCCAGGAACCTTCATCTCATCATCCCATCATATCATTAATCATCCAACCAAGGCCATTAGATCTGCGCTATCATAACAGTGCGTCGTTAAACCCAATATATATATATATATATATATATATATATATATATATATATATATATATATATAGAGAAGATAATGTAGTGTACCTACATGTTTGTTTATCATTTTGTTCCTTCTTAATAACATTATTTCATCAATAAGCAGACTGGATGTCTCTGGTCACTCGTGTTATGATGAGCAGCCAATAAGATTCACTACTCTTTCTCTTTCCCCCGTGCGTCTTCAGGAGGCAACGAGTTCCGTGAACCGCACCATACGGCCGTGGATAATCGTTTTCGGCCACCGTCCGATGTACTGCACGAACACGGATCACGACGACTGCACGCAGCACGAGACGCGCGTTCGTGTAGGCCTGCCGTTTCTGCGTTGGTTCGGTCTCGAGCAGCTGTTCTACGACGCTGGGGTGGACGTCCTGGTCTGGGCGCACGAACACTCGTACGAACGTCTGTGGCCGGTCTATGACTACAACGTGTACAACGGCAGCTACGAAGAGCCGTATCGAAATCCAGGCGCCCCGGTTCATATAACTGTTGGGTCGGCGGTAAGTCAGATTCGATTTGTTAATGTTGGATAATACTTTGAAGGTTTTTGATGGCTCTGAAAAGTGTCTGGAAATTGCAGTTTTTGGCAAATTCAGACACCTTTTTCTTGGAAATGGCTGATGCGAGTATAGCCAAATTTGCTGAGGATTTAGGGACCATCAAGTTATACTCATAAAAAAATACTAGAACATCATAGCTCTCACCAGTTCATAGAAATTAATTGCGAAAGGTCCAAAAGTACCTTAGTTAACCCTGTACATTTCGGTCAAAATTTTTTGTCCTCTGAAATTCATTGTTGAATTTCTCAGTTCTGTTGTTATTTATTCATATGGTTATCAAATTCGAACACAAATCCGGTCTCCGTTTCAAAATCGAGTTTAATTTAACGATTTTAGAGCAAAAATCAACTTAGTGTACTCACCATGGTAGGGTCCTATATATATATAGAATTCTGGAATCCTTCTAATTACTTTTCCATTAGCATTATTAGCAAAATTTCAACGGAATAACTCTTTTGAAATGTCCTCTCGTCTTCCTACAAAATTTTAGCCGAATCAAAAATGATGATTTTTGATGACTCTGAAAAGTGGCTGGAAATTGCAGTTTTTGGCAAATTCAGACACCTTTTTCTTGGAAATGGCTGATGCGAGTATAGCCAAATTTGCTGAGGATTTAGGGACCATCAAGTTATACTCATAAAAAAATACTAGAACATCATAGCTCTCACCAGTTCATAGAAATTAATTGCGAAAGGTCCAAAAGTACCTTAGTTAACCCTGTACATTTCGGTCAAAATTTTTGTCCTCTGAAATTCATTGTTGAATTTCTCAGTTCTGTTGTTATTTATTCATATGGTTATCAAATTCGAACACAAATCCGGTCTCCGTTTCAAAATCGAGTTTAATTTAACGATTTTAGAGCAAAAATCAACTTAGTGTACTCACCATGGTAGGGTCCTATATATATATAGAATTCTGGAATCCTTCTAATTACTTTTCCATTAGCATTATTAGCAAAATTTCAACGGAATAACTCTTTTGAAATGTCCTCTCGTCTTCCTACAAAATTTTAGCCGAATCAAAAATGATGATTTTTGATGACTCTGAAAAGTGGCTGGAAATTGTAGTTTTTGGCAAATTCAGACACCTTTTTCTTGGAAATGGCTGATGCGAGTATAGCCAAATTTGCTGAGGATTTAGGGACCATCAAGTTATACTCATAAAAAAATACTAGAACATCATAGCTCTCACCAGTTCATAGAAATTAATTGCGAAAGGTCCAAAAGTACCTTAGTTAACCCTGTACATTTCGGTCAAAAAATTTTGTCCTCTGAAATTCATTGTTGAATTTCTCAGTTCTGTTGTTATTTATTCATATGGTTATCAAATTCGAACACAAATCCGGTCTCCGTTTCAAAATCGAGTTTAATTTAACGATTTTAGAGCAAAAATCAACTTAGTGTACTCACCATGGTAGGGTCCTATATATATATAGAATTCTGGAATCCTTCTAATTACTTTTCCATTAGCATTATTAGCAAAATTTCAACGGAATAACTCTTTTGAAATGTCCTCTTCGTCTTCCTACAAAATTTAGCCGAATCAAAAATGATGATTTTTGATGACTCTGAAAAGTGGCTGGAAATTGCAGTTTTGGCAAATTCAGACACCTTTTTCTTGGAAATGGCTGATGCGAGTATAGCCAAATTTGCTGAGGATTTAGGGACCATCAAGTTATACTCATAAAAAAATACTAGAACATCATAGCTCTCACCAGTTCATAGAATAGCCGAATCAAAAATGATGATTTTTGATGACTCTGAAAAGTGGCTGGAAATTGTAGTTTTTGGCAAATTCAGACACCTTTTTCTTGGAAATGGCTGATGCGAGTATAGCCAAATTTGCTGAGGATTTAGGGACCATCAAGTTATACTCATAAAAAATACTAGAACATCATAGCTCTCACCAGTTCATAGAAATTAATTGCGAAAGGTCCAAAAGTACCTTAGTTAACCCTGTACATTTCGGTCAAAATTTTTGTCCTCTGAAATTCATTGTTGAATTTCTCAGTTCTGTTGTTATTTATTCATATGGTTATCAAATTCGAACACAAATCCGGTCTCCGTTTCAAAATCGAGTTTAATTTAACGATTTTAGAGCAAAAATCAACTTAGTGTACTCACCATGGTAGGGTCCTATATATATATAGAATTCTGGAATCCTTCTAATTACTTTTCCATTAGCATTATTAGCAAAATTTCAACGGAATAACTCTTTTGAAATGTCCTCTCGTCTTCCTACAAAATTTTAGCCGAATCAAAAATGATGATTTTTGATGACTCTGAAAAGTGGCTGGAAATTGCAGTTTTTGGCAAATTCAGACACCTTTTTCTTGGAAATGGCTGATGCGAGTATAGCCAAATTTGCTGAGGATTTAGGGACCATCAAGTTATACTCATAAAAAAATACTAGAACATCATAGCTCTCACCAGTTCATAGAAATTAATTGCGAAAGGTCCAAAAGTACCTTAGTTAACCCTGTACATTTCGGTCAAAATTTTTTGTCCTCTGAAATTCATTGTTGAATTTCTCAGTTCTGTTGTTATTTATTCATATGGTTATCAAATTCGAACACAAATCCGGTCTCCGTTTCAAAATCGAGTTTAATTTAACGATTTTAGAGCAAAAATCAACTTAGTGTACTCACCATGGTAGGGTCCTATATATATATAGAATTCTGGAATCCTTCTAATTACTTTTCCATTAGCATTATTAGCAAAATTTCAACGGAATAACTCTTTTGAAATGTCCTCTCGTCTTCCTACAAAATTTTAGCCGAATCAAAAATGATGATTTTTGATGACTCTGAAAAGTGGCTGGAAATTGCAGTTTTTGGCAAATTCAGACACCTTTTTCTTGGAAATGGCTGATGCGAGTATAGCCAAATTTGCTGAGGATTTAGGGACCATCAAGTTATACTCATAAAAAAATACTAGAACATCATAGCTCTCACCAGTTCATAGAAATTAATTGCGAAAGGTCCAAAAGTACCTTAGTTAACCCTGTACATTTCGGTCAAAATTTTTGTCCTCTGAAATTCATTGTTGAATTTCTCAGTTCTGTTGTTATTTATTCATATGGTTATCAAATTCGAACACAAATCCGGTCTCCGTTTCAAAATCGAGTTTAATTTAACGATTTTAGAGCAAAAATCAACTTAGTGTACTCACCATGGTAGGGTCCTATATATATATAGAATTCTGGAATCCTTCTAATTACTTTTCCATTAGCATTATTAGCAAAATTTCAACGGAATAACTCTTTTGAAATGTCCTCTCGTCTTCCTACAAAATTTTAGCCGAATCAAAAATGATGATTTTTGATGACTCTGAAAAGTGGCTGGAAATTGCAGTTTTTGGCAAATTCAGACACCTTTTTCTTGGAAATGGCTGATGCGAGTATAGCCAAATTTGCTGAGGATTTAGGGACCATCAAGTTATACTCATAAAAAAATACTAGAACATCATAGCTCTCACCAGTTCATAGAAATTAATTGCGAAAGGTCCAAAAGTACCTTAGTTAACCCTGTACATTTCGGTCAAAATTTTTGTCCTCTGAAATTCATTGTTGAATTTCTCAGTTCTGTTGTTATTTATTCATATGGTTATCAAATTCGAACACAAATCCGGTCTCCGTTTCAAAATCGAGTTTAATTTAACGATTTTAGAGCAAAAATCAACTTAGTGTACTCACCATGGTAGGGTCCTATATATATATAGAATTCTGGAATCCTTCTAATTACTTTTCCATTAGCATTATTAGCAAAATTTCAACGGAATAACTCTTTTGAAATGTCCTCTCGTCTTCCTACAAAATTTTAGCCGAATCAAAAATGATGATTTTTGATGACTCTGAAAAGTGGCTGGAAATTGCAGTTTTTGGCTAATTCAGACACCTTTTTCTTGGAAATGGCTGATGCGAGTATAGCCAAATTTGCTGAGGATTTAGGGACCATCAAGTTATACTCATAAAAAAATACTAGAACATCATAGCTCTCACCAGTTCATAGAAATTAATTGCGAAAGGTCCAAAAGTACCTTAGTTAACCCTGTACATTTCGGTCAAAATTTTTGTCCTCTGAAATTCATTGTTGAATTTCTCAGTTCTGTTGTTATTTATTCATATGGTTATCAAATTCGAACACAAATCCGGTCTCCGTTTCAAAATCGAGTTTAATTTAACGATTTTAGAGCAAAAATCAACTTAGTGTACTCACCATGGTAGGGTCCTATATATATATAGAATTCTGGAATCCTTCTAATTACTTTTCCATAAGCATTATTAGCAAAATTTCAACGGAATAACTCTTTTGAAATGTCCTCTCGTCTTCCTACAAAATTTTAGCCGAATCAAAAATGATGATTTTTGATGACTCTGAAAAGTGGCTGGAAATTGCAGTTTTTGGCAAATTCAGACACCTTTTTCTTGGAAATGGCTGATGCGAGTATAGCCAAATTTGCTGAGGATTTAGGGACCATCAAGTTATACTCATAAAAAATACTAGAACATCATAGCTCTCACCAGTTCATAGAAATTAATTGCGAAAGGTCCAAAAGTACCTTAGTTAACCCTGTACATTTCGGTCAAAATTTTTGTCCTCTGAAATTCATTGTTGAATTTCTCAGTTCTGTTGTTATTTATTCATATGGTTATCAAATTCGAACACAAATCCGGTCTCCGTTTCAAAATCGAGTTTAATTTAACGATTTTAGAGCAAAAATCAACTTAGTGTACTCACCATGGTAGGGTCCTATATATATATAGAATTCTGGAATCCTTCTAATTACTTTTCCATTAGCATTATTAGCAAAATTTCAACGGAATAACTCTTTTGAAATGTCCTCTCGTCTTCCTACAAAATTTTAGCCGAATCAAAAATGATGATTTTTGATGACTCTGAAAAGTGGCTGGAAATTGCAGTTTTTGGCAAATTCAGACACCTTTTTCTTGGAAATGGCTGATGCGAGTATAGCCAAATTTGCTGAGGATTTAGGGACCATCAAGTTATACTCATAAAAAAATACTAGAACATCATAGCTCTCACCAGTTCATAGAAATTAATTGCGAAAGGTCCAAAAGTACCTTAGTTAACCCTGTACATTTCGGTCAAAAATTTTTGTCCTCTGAAATTCATTGTTGAATTTCTCAGTTCTGTTGTTATTTATTCATATGGTTATCAAATTCGAACACAAATCCGGTCTCCGTTTCAAAATCGAGTTTAATTTAACGATTTTAGAGCAAAAATCAACTTAGTGTACTCACCATGGTAGGGTCCTATATATATATAGAATTCTGGAATCCTTCTAATTACTTTTCCATTAGCATTATTAGCAAAATTTCAACGGAATAACTCTTTTGAAATGTCCTCTCGTCTTCCTACAAAATTTTAGCCGAATCAAAAATGATGATTTTTGATGACTCTGAAAAGTGGCTGGAAATTGCAGTTTTTGGCAAATTCAGACACCTTTTTCTTGGAAATGGCTGATGCGAGTATAGCCAAATTTGCTGAGGATTTAGGGACCATCAAGTTATACTCATAAAAAAATACTAGAACATCATAGCTCTCACCAGTTCATAGAAATTAATTGCGAAAGGTCCAAAAGTACCTTAGTTAACCCTGTACATTTCGGTCAAAATTTTTGTCCTCTGAAATTCATTGTTGAATTTCTCAGTTCTGTTGTTATTTATTCATATGGTTATCAAATTCGAACACAAATCCGGTCTCCGTTTCAAAATCGAGTTTAATTTAACGATTTTAGAGCAAAAATCAACTTAGTGTACTCACCATGGTAGGGTCCTATATATATATAGAATTCTGGAATCCTTCTAATTACTTTTCCATTAGCATTATTAGCAAAATTTCAACGGAATAACTCTTTTGAAATGTCCTCTCGTCTTCCTACAAAATTTTAGCCGAATCAAAAATGATGATTTTTGATGACTCTGAAAAGTGGCTGGAAATTGCAGTTTTTGGCAAATTCAGACACCTTTTTCTTGGAAATGGCTGATGCGAGTATAGCCAAATTTGCTGAGGATTTAGGGACCATCAAGTTATACTCATAAAAAAATACTAGAACATCATAGCTCTCACCAGTTCATAGAAATTAATTGCGAAAGGTCCAAAAGTACCTTAGTTAACCCTGTACATTTCGGTCAAAATTTTTGTCCTCTGAAATTCATTGTTGAATTTCTCAGTTCTGTTGTTATTTATTCATATGGTTATCAAATTCGAACACAAATCGGTCTCCGTTTCAAAATCGAGTTTAATTTAACGATTTTAGAGCAAAATCAACTTAGTGTACTCACCATGGTAGGGTCCTATATATATATAGAATTCTGGAATCCTTCTAATTACTTTTCCATTAGCATTATTAGCAAAATTTCAACGGAATAACTCTTTTGAAATGTCCTCTCGTCTTCCTACAAAATTTTAGCCGAATCAAAAATGATGATTTTTGATGACTCACCAGTTCATAGAAATTAATTGCGAAAGGTCCAAAAGTACCTTAGTTAACCCTGTACATTTCGGTCAAAAATTTTTGTCCTCTGAAATTCATTGTTGAATTTCTCAGTTCTGTTGTTATTTATTCATATGGTTATCAAATTCGAACACAAATCCGGTCTCCGTTTCAAAATCGAGTTTAATTTAACGACTTCTTAGAGCAAAATCAACTTAGTGTACTCACCATGTAGGGTCCTATATATATATAGAATTCTGGAATCCTTCTAATTACTTTTCCATTAGCATTATTAGCAAAATTTCACGGAATAACTCTTTTGAATGTCCTCTCGTCTTCCTACAAAATTTTAGCCGAATCAAAATGATGATTTTTGATGACTCTGAAAAGTGGCTGGAAAATTTCAGTTTTTGGCTAAATTCAGACACCTTTTTCCTGGAAATGGTGATGCGAGTATAGCCAAATTTGCTGAGGATTAGGGACCATCAGTTATACTCATAAAAAATACTTAGAACATCATAGCTCTCACCAGTTCATAGAAATTAATTGCGAAAGGTCCAAAAGTACCTTAGTTAACCCTGTACATTTCGGTCAAAATTTTATGTCCTCTGAAATTCATTGTTGAATTTCTCAGTTCTGTTGTTATTTATTCATATGGTTATCAAATTCGAACACAAATCCGGTCTCCGTTTCAAAATCGAGTTTAATTTAACGATTTTAGAGCAAAAATCAACTTAGTGTACTCACCATGGTAGGGTCCTATATATATAGAATTCTGGAATCCTTCTAATTACTTTTCCATTAGCATTATTAGCAAAATTTCAACGGAATAACTCTTTTGAAATGTCCTCTCGTCTTCCTACAAAATTTTAGCCGAATCAAAAATGATGATTTTTGATGACTCTGAAAAGTGGCTGGAAATTGCAGTTTTTGGCATTTTTGGTTCAATTTTTGGGAAGGATTGAATGAACGATTGATGACAAGAAACATTTAATGAGATATAGAGGTGGGTACAGGCTGAAAGAAAGAAGGAAAGAGTACATAATTACACAAAATGGGCTGGCCAATGCGTTCTGAAAGACAGGTTCCAAAAAATTAGAACTAACTCAAGTTTCCCACTACTTTTCCACGTGCTCTGAAAGAATTGACCATTGGGCTTCATTTCTATGTGTTCCCTCCAACCTATACTCACCACATCATTTGTTTCACATACTCAGTAGTCAGTATCAGCATCCATCATAAAGTGGTGTTCTTTAAATCAAGCCGTACTTTCCAAAAATTACTACGGTATGTACGTCATGTGTTCTGTCAGGGATGCCGTGAAGGCCGCGATGACTTCATCAAGCCATCGCCTCCGTGGTCAGCGTTCCGCAGCAGCGACTACGGCTACATGCGGTTGAAGGCACACAACCATAGTCATCTCTATATGGAGCAAGTCTCTGACGATAAGGTAAGAATCTAAGCATTGATTTTATAAATTTGATAGGAATTTTAGCCTTGAAAGGGTCTTTTTTACCTTCTACAGTAACTATATTGTTTTATTAAAACATGAAATTGGGATTGCACGCTTTACTGCTCACGCCCCTAGGCTTCAGCTTTGCCAGCCTGTAGCTTACTCCAGACCTGATTGATATTATTGTTAGTATACAATTCATTAGTTACAAATGTGTATTTACTATATGCCCAGCAATAGGGTTTGAATGTGCGTTTGTTGCCTAGGATGGAGCCGTGATTGATCACGTCTGGCTGATCAAAGACTCGCATGAGCCGTACGGGAAAAACAGTCGTAGGATAAGTTCTAGTGAGCATATCAAGAAGATTCGTACGCTCTTTGAGTAGCCTCTAGTCTCGTGTAAATACTCACATTCCTTGGGTGGGTACATTCCAAGTGGACCATGTTCAGTCGCCCACTTCATTACCTGACAATTGTCTCAATATTTGACCAAAGAATTTTATTTTGTTCATGTTTTTGTTCTGTTACAATATTATATTTTATAGTTGGCCTACAGTTATATTTAGTACGGTACATCTGACGAGTACATGATTTAATGAAGGATTCTGTTGTTGATCAATAGTTTATACTATAGTATATTTCATTCTTTCTCACTGTTTCAGCATTTACAATCTCATTCCTTCTAACTTCTAGTCAGGGTTTCAAAACTGACAACTTTTCTTTGAATTTTCATTCTTATTTTGGAATCTTCTGAATTATAGACTTCTATGTATGTACTAGCATATTAATAATATAGGCTAATATATTCCTATTTTTAAATAAATTATTTGTGATTATTATAATACCTGATAACAATCCTATCTTTTCATATCTCGTTTCTCATGTGTGATTTTTGCCAAAGCTGTGTTAAACCAGGGCCATGTACCGTAATAGCAAATTGGTGACGGAGTTGCTATTATAAGCAACGAGCTATATTAGTAAACCATAGAGTGGTGATTGCCCTGCGATGCGTGCTGCCAAACTGTGTGAGTAGGAACTAGGAACTAACGTCAGCCTTGACAGAGCAGGGGAAGAAGACATTGTTGACATTCTATTGTTAACATTCTATCACAGATGAATACAGTAGTTAGTATTTTTTTCGATCATATTCTGACTAAGGTAAGCACTTTTGATTACTTTTCACAAGATGCATGTAGGCCTACCTGTTACTGTTCAGATTTATTATATTGTGATCAGTGCTAATTCTGCACGTATTGTGATAATATACACCAATTTTTGTTCGTCGTAAGTTTTAAGAATGAACTGTATTTCAATATTGAATTTTCTATTCGACATTTGACGGCATTAAAAATAAAAACGTCCAGGCACGGCCTTCTCTATCAGTGACGTATTTATCAAATCTCGCATTCCGAACAAGGCCTTCTCTATTATTGATGTAATCATACAGAAGGCCTAGTTTCTTCTGTCATGTCAGCCGAAAAAACAAACATGGTGGGTGGTTTGCCATTTTATGGTTTACTATTATAGTTCGTTGATTATAAGTCAATGGTTAAACAATGCCCAAACGGCCAAACATGATGTCAAGAGAGCAGTGCAGTACTACAATGCAGTGATACCACCATAATATCAATGCTTAGCTACTCGCTTGCTAACAACATGGCTGTTCTGGTATGTGAGGTTTGTTGGGATCAAATATGTGGTTGTGGCCTGAGGTGCATCCAACGTGAGATCTGAAGACGATGTTGGTATAGGCCTAGATTTATTTACAAAATAGTGCAATATAATGAATATTAGGGTTGACATTCAATATGAAAATTGCAAACGATATCTAAACTTGAATATCGAATACCGATCGAAATATATTGAATTTTTCAAACGATATTGAATCGAAAAAAATGCGAGACTTCAACACTTTTAAAACTATCGAATCGATTGAAAATAACGATATTGAATGGCAACTCTAATAATTATACCGGTATATAGTGATCACAGCTGGTTATTGAATTACCCAGAAAATAACAAAGTAGGCCTACTCAATATAGTTTTATTTCCATAATGAGTGCAAGTGACAATTTATTAGGATGTATATAAACTTATTTAGAGTATTTTAGAGTATATTAGTCAATTTATTACAGGATAACAATGAACATAATTAGGCTACATAATATTCAAATTAAATATATAATAACATTGGCTCAATTATATTATATGATTACAAGTACCGGGTAGTACCATATTGATTACAATATCACATTGGAAAATCTTGATTCATAGACAGTCACGTTTGTGAGTCGTTTCTGATTTGGCACTTTTAGTTCAGTCTTTTAACAATAGGATTGAAAGATAAAAATATCCACGTATATCCGTTGTAGTTACAAGCCATGGGCCTATTAAAATGAAGATTAAAACAAATTGAACGGCAATATTTCAGCTTTTCCTCTCCCTAAGTTGACCGGTTTCTCTTTCGTCACGCACGTTTTCTTCAAAGATCTCTCGGGTGACCGTTTGGGACAGTTATGACTATGACAGTATGCTGCATGCCTTTGGAATCTCTGTAGCAATCCAGTATCTCCTCCATTCGGTCCAACAATGAAATCACACGTCAGTTTAGAATCGTCGTTCTCATTGAAACAACATTCGAGGTATTCCGGGTTAGCTGTGAATTTCTCACTTATGTCTTGATGTCGAATACGATTTTGTTTGGCAAGTATGCCGGTTACGAATGTGTCATCAATCCAGAAGAAAGGTGTGGTTTTTGAAGTGTTAATCAAACTTTCTGCAGTTGTAGGAGTCGTTATGTACAGCCAACCTGATACAAATGGAGGATATATTGCTTCACGATATTCTGTAAATGTCACAAACCATTTATTTGTCTTTTCGCGGATGGCATTTAAACCACGCAAAATATAACCCATCAGAAAGTTATTTCTGTCCATATTTTTTATTGATTTTAATAAATCCATTAATTGGTAGAAATCAACCACTATGTCATCATCCATTTTAATGATAAACCTTGTTTCTTTGCAATAATTCACAGCCCATTGTAAGCCCATCATATGTTTATAAGTAAGATTTCTGTACGCTTCAATGAAATTACCTTGCACTATATCAGAAAACCGATCATTCTCGACAAGAACGTCATTTTGAGTTACAGATGCAGTATTTTCAACGTCTTCAGTTTTATCATGTTTCAATATGGCTAACAAGAACACTCGTTTAATTCCAAGTTTCCTTAACTCGCTCTCTGGATATGCATGACGTATTTTATTTCGACCTTGAATGTTACCTGCGTACGATGTTACGATTAAAATAGCAGTTATTGGATCGTGTTCATCACACACATTGTTGTTTATAATATAAGAGAAGTGTGCCAAGTCCAATAAAGATAAATGATCGGGATATAATGGTACTTCGTTTGTATTGGGTAACGCTTCTGATTTTTTGGTGTGTACACTGTGTAATACATTTATTAACATAATCAGAAATGACACACACAAAATCAATAAAATACATTTAGTTAGTGCTAATTTTAACCGTCCCATTTCAAAATTCAACTACACATTTTTGCAAGCTTTTTTCATATTTCCATAGCCTTCTTCATTTAGGTCATTCCGTTCTGAAAGAAGAGGACTTCTCCAATCCAAAAGGCTGTGATTTTTACAATTTTAGTTATACCATGCTTAAGAATTGAAATGATCGAGTACATCTCTAGTTACAATCAGTGTAATCACTTTTTTGGTCTCTCCTTTAATACCAAGGAATTTGTTTAGATTACTTATAAGAACTAGGCCCTACAGATTTTAACACTTCCTATTTCTGCAATCAATTGATATCCAAAGTAGGTCGTGTAGGCCCTAACGATAGACGTAAATTATACCGTATGATCATTCTTATACTTATAATCACTGATTTCTTTAGCCTGCCATTACACCATTACTACACTACATTATTACATTATTACACAATTACTTGATATTATCTTCCAACATAAACTTAAAATCACTTCTTATAAAATAATAATTTTCATAATAGGCTGGTTATGGTTAAGGACGTTTGAACTGTACAGGGAATTCTTTTATTACTCCATTATTCTCTTACAGCACTTCCTTAAATAATTATATTACAAGCAACGAATCAGATCTTCGTCTCAAGTGTCACTGACGTTTTCAAAATACTTCAACAAAGTAGTTTTTAATGAGTAATGAGAGAATCCGAGTTGACTGATATAGTACGTGCCTTGAATAATGAAATTTGTTGTGCTTCTAACAAGTGGGTTTCAAGGTAAACGGGATGAGTTTATTGTACAGTCACTGCAAAATATTTTGACTCGAATATGTTTGCAGTTTGATAGTCGTCATATTGCTACTTGAATGTACAAAAGTGAAATCGTGGATTTTTATTTCATACGAATGAAATATAGCGTTAAAATTATTAAAATCTTTACGCACAAAATAGAACACGGAATTGTGTGATGCTCTTGAGCTGCTTTCGAGTTTCGTTCGTGTTTTAAACGTATTTGATTGGTTGAAACTTGTTTTCCACACCGAGGTCTAATCGAACGACCGCAGAACACTAACGGATCCGGAAATTGTCGATTCCAACTTTACTCCAAATTGCCAAAAAACCACAAAATAAGTTTGTGGTTCTCTGTATTTCGTTTTAGTTTACCTACAAATACTTGTCTGGGCATAGGCCACCGTCTATTATCCATGGAACGGCCAGAGCGTCCTTCAAGACACAGTAAAAATCCCGATAAATGGAAGAGAATCAAACAGCCAGCTGCTGATTCAGAAAGTTCATCCGATTTTTCCTCAGGTAGGCCTAGGCAGGTTTACACAAATTTACAAAATCAATGGCTAGGGCTAATATGCCTAGAGCTTTAGGCTAAGCCCCTAGTCCAAGGTTTATAGGGGTAAAACATCCATTAATACTTGTGCGTGAGGCTTAGCGCCTAGCCTCTTGAGGGGAGTGCCTCAGGTGCTGGAATCCTGTTGTCAGACTAGGCTAGGACAGCCTAGGCCTATAGCGCCAGAAAATCGTTTGCACTTGAGCGAGATCACTCACACCATATAGGACGTATTTTCTCTTCGGCATGATGGCTGCATTGTTAGTGTCCCATAGGTCCATGGGTTATCGGTCCCATAGACAAATGTAGTGCCTATTTTCCATTGATTTTATCTGCTGGAATTATATAGGCCTAAGCCCTAGGGGTTTTTGGATGCTAGGCTATTACGATTACGGAAAAATTAGGCTTACATCGTTCTTGACCTTCCATTTATGGCTCGGTCAACTAAGGCACGGGTTTAGAAACTGAAATCACCGTTGGGCATGGGTTCGAGTCCCGTGTTTGGCATGGGTTTTTGTAAACGTCCCTTCACTTATCATCACTTCGTGGTTTCATTATCACCTGCTCAATCGTATTTCCGTATAACCTAGCAGTTGGAGTCGTTCAACCAACAATAGGCCTAATTGTAATCGTAATTGTAACAAAAATTCAGGGTTACAGGCATAAATGTGCTGTACTATATTATAGACCGGGGCCTATAGTCCAATGTTATTGGTTAGTGGTTTTTTAAAGTTATTTCTAG
This sequence comes from Brachyptera putata, assembly GCA_907164805.1. Taxonomy (NCBI): domain Eukaryota; kingdom Metazoa; phylum Arthropoda; class Insecta; order Plecoptera; family Taeniopterygidae; genus Brachyptera; species Brachyptera putata. The sequence continues at coordinate 25,556,205 of OU015467.1, read as the reverse complement.
TGATTATTAGGGTTAGGTAAGGTAAGGTTGGTGTCAAATGGACAATAAGTCTGTTATATTGAGATTCAAACCTTATATATTACCGTACTATCTTGCACTAGGCGTAGGCCTACCAGCTAACATAACTCCAAAAATGCCGTGTTACACAGTTCGGCTATTGAGTTTTCTACCAACGTCTCTGTCTACCAAGTATGAAGAATCTTTTTGTGGTCATTACAAAGAAAATAAATTCAGTATTGGAAAAATCAAATAAGTGTAGAGGGCCTACTGTATTCAAGCTAGTAGAAGTTGCAGGTAGGCCTATGCTGTTAGTGGTTCAAACAGTGGAACTTGAGAAAAGTTATAAAATAATGCGCGCACCTATGTCAACAATATTTTTGCTTTCCAGCCCTGTCACTTCCCAGAGTTCTCGCTTTGACAGTGCCCAATACGACTTGATAAGAATATGGCTGATTATGATTCGCTTGACTTTGAACTGGTGTCATCTCCACTTGATAGTTTGGTCCTTAATTCCCCTCCGTTAAGTACAAACTTACTAGACCTCATCCATGAATTGTCATTGCCACTGTCTCAGTAGGACTCGGAAATCCAGCGGGCCTCGCCGCCTCGTCTATGATCATTGTCACGATTTTCCATTTCACCATCTCCAAATCTTGTGCCTGATGAAGATGCAAAACACTTAGACTACCTATTTAAACTAGCAACATCCTTTTAATGTCTCCTGTTAATCTCCACACCTCTGTTACAACTACCGGTAGGCCTAGTAAGTTTTAAATATATAGGCAGCCTCAAGTGTGCACTGTTTAGTAAAGTATTAGATTTTTTGTTATATTTTTAAAACTATGACTATGAGATATCTAACATTTCTGAGAATGATTGATTATTATTTTAAAATATATTAGCTGGAACAATTTAAAAAAGATCTCTAGTCTGATTTTAATATCGAAGAGCCTCCAATAACTTGAGAAATATCATAGGGCTACAGTAATACATAAAGCTCGCATTAATTTGAATTATAGCAGACTTCAGTACACATCCAATTGAATGTTTTTCATCAAAATCAAAATTTGTGTGTACCAATCACCAAAGATTTTTATTTTGCTAAATCGATGCCCGTACATACTTGGGCCAGTAGTTTTGTGATTAATTACGTACCCTCACACACTTCAATAGACATTCCAAAATATGTGTTTATCCTGCCTATATGCGTGTTTAGGCCTATATCTTGATTTATTACTGCTCCTAAAAATACTCCCAATAGTAATTTTGAGAAATGTTCTCAAATGACCCATTGAAGTTATTAGTAAGCATAATTTTTGTTAATTTGACATTTTATTTGATTTCTCTCTTTTTTTTTTATCTAACCACAAAAGCTAGGCCTACATAATTATATTATTTGAATTTTTAGTGGCCTCAAAATATATAGTAGACACTGAATTAGTACTTCTAACCTGGTCCTAAGTGGGTTTTGGAAATTGACTGTAGGGAACAAAAGTGGCCCATCTCCAACTTCAGAGTCTTTTATTTGTTTGTGTTTGAAAATTGTTTTTCTCCAGTATCGTTGAAAACATATAGGGCCTAGACCAAAGACACCAGTACTTTGTTCGATGTAATTTGATTTTTTTAAAACTCATATTGAAGAATTCAAGAAAATGATGAAATATTTATGCCTAAATGTATATTGTAATGTTTTCTAGATTCTGACACGGCATCTGCCCCTCCTCTGAGCCGGCCCTATTATGCCCAGTCAGACCCAACTGGGGCCTCTTCGTCGTCCAACACCCATCAGCAGTCGTTGAACAACAACAACAATAACAACACTGCCAACACCGCCCAAGAAAATCTCGACAGATTACGAATCCGCTCCATCATGGATTCGTCTTCTCGTACTGAGCGCGGAACGCTTGACTACTCGTCGCTTATGGCACGTTATGGCAGCAAACGTCCGCTTGACAACGGAGATTCCGTTCACAATTACCACCTCCTACACCACGACTACGCGGAAAGAGATTCTTACCGTTCGTTGCCCAGCGAAAACTATCCGTGGTTCCTCCGGCCGTGCGCGGGTCTCGAAAGGAAACGGCAGCGATTGTTGCAGAACACGAGTAATGAAGAACCGACACACGACGACGATAACAATCGAGAGGATATCGATAACGCTAATCTACTGTATCCACTGTCCATATCGGCGAATAGCAGCCGTTCGAACTTGCCCGCAGGCAGTGGGAATGCTCGGTCAATGTCTCCGGAAGACAGTGAATTGATGAGGGTTGACATGGAATGTTCAACGACAACAAATGTATCACCACAGCCCAGCAATTCAACCTCACGGCGTTACCAGGAGCTCAGGTATGTCATTTCTCTCAGTGCCTAGCTTTAACCGATTGATCGATATGAAACCAATTCAATTTTTCTGGATCCGCTGTGTCATGGTCTTTGCGGGTAGATTAGGGCAATTTATAGTAAAACGATATTGGTTTTCTTGGTAGTAAATTTCAAAATACCGTAATATTGATCAGTTAATAGAGACTAACTATGTTACCGGTAGCGGTAACTAAAAATGCCACAATGATCGTGACATGCTCGCTCCACCAAGATCACTAACATATTTTAGTATGCTTTTTTGTTGGAGCAGAAGATTTTGAATTTATTGTTCAATGGTAGAAATAATGATTGAAAGACGTTTACATCAATTGATTCATCAATCAATCTACATCGGTTGATGATACAACAGTCATTTGAGATATCATAAGGAATCATATACGAAACTGACTTTTCACAATTCAAATCATTGAATCATTGCCGTACTGCACGTTGATGTTGGCACAAATCAGGAGCACCCACGTGTGTAGGGAGGGACTAGAACATTTTCGTATTCTTATCATTTGAAAAGTATGAATAAAGTCTTTTTTTTTTATTGAATTACTTTGCAGTTGATACAATCATTGGTGGCAAAGATCTTAAAACTAGGTTACATTAGAAAACATATAGATCTATCACATGTAGATTATTAATAGGTTCGAAACAATTTACAAAAAACAATGCCTTAACAAGGGACTGGAAGAGGAAGCAATTGCATCTAACAATTAGTGGTATCCGCCCATCTACAGTGGCCGTCCAAACTGTACTCATCAACATTGATAGTTATCTCGTGTGGTCGCATACATTTCAGGCATTCGTCACCAGAACCGTTTTTCGAGTGGGAACGAAACCACCGCTATTCTAGTCTGCGCAACATGGCCAACCCGTTCATCAAGACGAATGGCGCCAAGAAGCGTCTGTACACCCCGTCTCCTCTGACGGAACGAGGAGGTGCCAATACCTCGTCGAGTCTGCCTTCTCTCATGGACCTTATAATGAACCCCAGTACTGCAAACGCTGCGAGCCGGTCGGAGGAAGGGGCAGACGTTCAGGTAGGTGATAACGTGTGGGGTAGCTTAGATGTGGGAGAATATATTACTTATATTGTACATAAATATATATTATATTATCACTGTTGTAATCATTGCTATGAGATTATCGTATTGAAATGTTTGATGTGTAATCAATTCTATTCTCTTTAATTTGCTTTATTCTCAAACTAATTTTCAAAGAGATACAGTCTCAAATATAGTAATTGGCTCTTGAAATATATGAAGCTCTTGCGCACAATCTAGCAGCAAAGCATGCAGATATCAAGAAGGAAATAACCTACTAAATACACAACGTAGGTCATGGTGCACAGTCAAGTTTGAATAAAAACTGAAAATTTGATTTAGGTAGGTGAAAATTCGCTCTTCAGGTCCCTTAGAAACGTTTATACGTTTCGGGTGTACTGGTTTCATTACGTCAATTACTCTAGTAGTCGCACGCGCTGCTGCCGGATTCGGGCCCATCATATTTTATCGCCAGTTATTTTTTATGTGCCAATTATTAATATAGTTGATAGCCTCTTCAAAGAGATATTGAGAGGTAAACAGGTACCATATATAGCTGATATTTATTTAAAAAAAAAACAGTCTCTTGATTCAACTTAGTCGATTTAGAACGTTCGTGAATTAAGAGGTTGCTTTACAATACCAGAGTCTCTAGACTCACCACAGTATCAAATTCGGCTCTAGACCGACGTGCCTAACCGAGTAAAATTGAAATTATGGAAGCTGAGTGTTTAATGCTGTGTGTTCGTTTGTCGTTAGGTGATCTCGATGGCGCTAGCTGGGCCTTCTACGTCCTGCGCTCGTGTGTTGGCGCGCGCCAGACCCAAGGAGAAAGTGGCGTGTGAGGAAGTCATCATAGTCGAGGATCAGCTCACCACCGAGGTACACGCCCGTACAAACAATATTCCCGCCATACTCGCCACATATTTACAATACGTATCGATACATATCGACGTAAACCGGTACCAAAACAGTAAACTGGCACTAATAACGCGCTCGCTCCATGTGACTGGGAGATGAAGGTAGATCAGGCTTTGGTTCGATTCTGCCACTGTCCATCTTATCGGTTTATCGCAGTTTTTCTTGTCAGGAGAAATATAGACCACTACCAAAGTTCCTTTCCACTGTACTTTACCTAGGAAATCATCATCTCGTCATTTCCCTAATCATGCATCCGATGCTAATAGATCTTAGTTAACATTATAGTACGTTGTTGAACCCCAGTAAAATGGTTGAAATCGGCATCAAAATAGCCATTCATTAATTGTGTCAAAATTTTGTGTCACAGTAAGTTACAATTTTTGTTATATTTTGTAGATTTTTATGGATTCTTTTTTGTGTGATTATTTTCAAATGCACTCGTTTCAGAATACTATTTTTTCAATTCTCGGTACCTGAGGTATTTTCTGAATCTATCGAAGATAATCACTTCAATTTTTTTTGAAAGAACATGAGTGTTATCAATTCTCGGTAGGCTACGTAACTGAATGAACTGATATTTTTTGAAGTATTTTTAAACAATTCTACATTTGCTGATTGGTAAATGTTATTTTTTGTGTGTGTGAAATTACCGCAAATTTGTAATTTACGTGGTAATTTACCGCGTAATTTACAAAATTTTAAATTACCGGTAATTTCTCAACACTACCCATCTCCGACAATCACTGCACTCGCAGGTGTCTGCTGACCCCGCCGTGGAAGAAGCCCCGCAGGTGGAGGCGAAAGCGGACTCCCCGCCGACGGTGCCGCCCGAGCCTCCCCTAGCCAGCACCGTGACGCGAACGTCGACCGTGCCCACCGAAGAGGAGACCTTGAACCAGGGCCTCATCGGCCTGCTCGAGTGTCCGGTCTGCATGGAGTACATGAGTCCGCCGATACACCAGTGCCGTCGCGGCCATCTAGTCTGCGTCAACTGCAAGCCGAAGCTGCCTCTCTGCCCCACTTGTCGGTCCAGGCTCACGGATTCGAGGAATCTGGCCATGGAGAAGGTATGTTGCACGTATCCTCGACGTTTCGTTACAAATTCCAGTGTCCGCGTTTGGGCCGACACTCGGCCTACACGGGGCGATTTTACCTTGACAACATTGTTGTAGTAGTGGTATTGCTAGATGAGTGAAATCTACACTAATACTGTCTAGGTGCAACGACTACTCGGCAATAAAATACCACATAATTAAAAACCGTAGTTTTTCATTTGGTTTTTAAATCATCAGGCTTGAATGAACAACACAATCAATCAATGAAATTAATGAAATTATTCGGAAAGATAACAATTTAGGCGTAGCTATGTATTTTTTTTAATGTTTGAAATCATTGTGAGATTCAAAGGAAACATATTACGGTAGCTGTTCCGTTACAAAGGATTTTCAGGCAGACAAACGTATTCAGATAGATCAGAACATTCCCACATTTGTAAATAAAAGATACAAAAATAGGGCTACAGTTCTTTTAAGTTAACCTGGAATACTGTCAAACCCCATATTTTATTTGGACTAAATGAATTTTAAAAAAGATGAATACATACAAATAAAAATAAATGCAAGACAAATAAATGGTGATAGAAACTTCTATTGCTTTGAGCAATAGTACAAATCTTACAAAGCTTAAACTGGTTTTATTTAGATTACATTTTGCCAATATAGAGAGAGTGATATTTAGAGCCACGCTATATGTTGATTATCGGTGCCTGGACAATAAGTATTTAATAATAGTAAATTGAATAACCCCAAAAATCTCCGTGGCTTACATTGTTTCTGTTTGATTTGTCAGTGTACGCTAACAGTGGTTCTATCGTATCGGTTGTAGGTGGCTGACAAGCTGCAGTATCCGTGCAAGAACGCGCACGTTGGCTGCGGGGAGCAGCTGCGTCTCAAGGACAAGGAGGAGCACGAGGCCAACTGCCACTTCAGGACGTACCGATGCAGCTTGCCGCAGTGCGACTGGAAGGGCTTCAAAGACGAGCTTCTCAAGCACAACGTTGCCAAACACAAGGACAAGCTGCTTTATGGCAGCAATCATGTATGTACACACGTGTGATACTAATCATATCAATCATATGTTCAACATTCTTCTATAATTGGTATAGGGTGGGGGTTACTAGTTATCATTACAGTGCGTCGTTAAACCCAATGTAATTAACGTTGTCACTGATTACTGAAATCTATTGACATCTAAAATCTGTGTGATGAATCGTATATTGAGTTATGTTATTATGATATTTTGTATAGTGGGAAGGAGTTGGTCATGGCCTGCTGTCAAAGAACCACCCCAGTATCAACCGAATGAAAGAGGGAAATCATTAAAAACATTTCAGGACGGTCGACCATGCCATTGCAGGAAGTTAACCCGGGTCTCATGAATGACGGTCCAGTGTGCTACCCAAATCGGCACCCGTCTCATTGTATTTGAACACGGGCAAACGTCAAAAATATAAAAATGAATATCGATGGTTTAGTCACGTTTCTATATTGTTGATGTTTGTCAAGTTGTTTGTGTTAACAAATATTCTTGGCATATAACCTTTCTCTTTATATACCGTATTGTCCCGAATATAAGCCGACCCCCAAACTTTTAGATCAACAATTGAAAAAAGGGTTTATCTCCTCTCCACGTAAATCATCACTCTTCCGAGTTAGAATCTAGTCAAGTTCGTATTGCGCGCGTGAGGAAGCTATGCCAACTGCGTGTGAGAAACCGTTGAGAGGGGCCTCACGATTGTGTGTACTCGGCTAGTGCCGATGATGCGCGATCGTCATATGGCCAGCCTACTCGTCAAGGTCTGACAAGACAATGCAGCTAACAGCTCAACGTGCCTTTGTTTATTACTGCGCGTCAAACAAAATTGATGGATAATGGGAAAATGATGCTTCTTCGTGATATAACATTTATTAAACGTGTTTTTAGTGCAATATTTTGCAGTTTCAAGTTGATTCCATTGTTAAGAGTGTGCATGTGTAGTGCGCCCAATCATATTTAATAAAAAACGTGTTTTTGACCGATTATAGGCCGAGATCCGCATATAAGCCGAGGGTGACTTTTGGACTCGCAATTTCGAGAAAAACCCTCGGCTTATATTCGGGACAATACGGTAGTTAACGTGCGTTTCGTTTTTCAGATGTTATTGCTCCAGCTCGGCGACCTGTCGGCCACGACGAACCAGAACTGGATCGTTTCGACGCTCGACGAGCTGTTCCGCGTCAATTTCATCACGGTGAAGAGCGGCCCGCGGATCCAGCAGCTGTTCGAGACGGCCACCTGTCGCATGCAGGTGTTTGGCTGCGTCCAGTACATCGGGCCGCAGAACAAGGCCGCCTCGTTCGAGTACACGCTCGAGTCGAAGCAGTCGAACGGCAAGAGCAAGCGGCAGGTCACGTTCGGACGGAACACGCACAACGACCTGGTCAAGTGCTCGTCCAACTACTCGGCCGGCGACTCGTTCTACCTGCGCGGCGACACTGCCGAGCTGATGAGCGAGATGTCGCAAGGAGAGCTTGTACTAGTCGTCCGTCTGTCCATACAGAACTCTACCGATTGAACTGCAGTCGCTGTTCGACTCGAGTCTGTGTTTGTTACGTGTCGGCACGCACATAAGCCGGGCTTGGTTCTAGTCCTAGTCTAGGATGGCAGCTAGAGAGCCTACCTAGATTGGTATGCCAAGTATACTTTCATTTACGAAAGAAGGTCGTCTCCCAACGCGTCTCCAACCATGATATCCTAAAAATACCCCAGCTATACATATTTAAAAGTGATATGTAGGTTTTTTATATTGGTAGACTACCTTCTTTTGTGGGTGGAAGTATAACTTTCTATGTGGTTGCTGCTGTTGGTAGATCACGGTTGAAAACATATATATAAGCACTTGTTGTTTCGGTCAACTGCTTTGAGACCTTATTCTCTAACTAAAACGAAAAGAAAGCGAAACGAAAAATGGTCCCAACGAAACGAAGGTGGACGACCTTCAAATCGTTTTTGAGTCAAATGATGAAGACCCTGTCTTGGTCAGGTTAGTAATGCTTGAATTGTTTTCATTTTGATTCCGAGTTGATTCTCCTCTGCTTGGATCATTGAAGAGTCTCTTAGGCTACGTAATCGACTGATTAGTCAATAAAAAGTGCGTAACCGAGGGAGATGTTGACAATTGAACCTCGGTGGTGGAGAGTTTTAAAACACATGGCTTTCATAGTGGAGAGCTCATTGATAGAACACAGATGATAAACAAAGTACAAACATATGAGACTTTGTATTGTACTGTCATTTAGAGATATCCTGATTAGGTATGTCAAATTTACCACAGTTTAAACAGCCCACTTGATTGTTTATTGTGACGTCATAGGAGTGGGGAAATGAAAGTGCTTAAACTAGATCGGAAAGATGATTTTTAGAACTAATAGTTTTTGAAAATGTAGTTTGAGAAAGTACAGGGAATAAGTTTGTAATGCCACCATTTTTCTACTTGCCCAATTTATAATACCGGTAATTTAAATTTAAGAGCGGCTCTAGCCGCCCCGGTGGGTAAGTCAATTATCGCTAGCGGTAGTAACTGAAGTCACCGTTGGGAGTGGGTTCGAGTCCCGCATAGGGCATGGGTTTTTGTAAACGTCCTTTCACCTATCATCACTTCATCGTTTCATCATCATCCGCTCATTCGTACCCCCGTATAACCTAGCTGTTGGTGGGGTCGTTAAGCAACATTAAAAAGAAAAAAAAACGACTCTTTTAATTTGAACAGGCTTTTTTGTCATCTCGTAATGTTAACATTATATCTAACGTACGATAACCAGTTCTTCGGTCTGCTAAATGCCAGGATCACACTCTCGTGGACCTCGGTTCAAGTTGCTTCATGGAATATTTGGAATGCCATGCCTGCCTTGGCAACCATGCCTTGGGCTTTTGTGTTCAACAAGTGTCACGTATATAGAATGCATATCAGTGCCAACTGTATGTTTAAACTAATCAAGTCAAGGATCAATCAGGTTATTTAAGTTTTCTGTAGTTAAACTTATTAATGAGGGAGGGAAGTTTCATAGAAGCATATAATGTATATTAGGTGGTAATGGCATCGCAGAACGATCAGAGATATCGATGCTATCGTGGTACATTGATCTACTCTGAAGCTGTTGGCATAGTGTAACTTGGGCCTACTCTCAATGAACAATCTTGTGTGATTTATACGTTTATACTATAGTGCTATAAATTGTGAAACTTCAAATGCTGATCGTTCAGCATTATTAATTGAATGTTCATCGTATTGGGATTAAATTTGAATTTCAATTCATCTGCAATAATATTTTATATTGATAGAATAACTAGGATTATGGTTATGATGGCCAGCAAAAATCCATACACAAAGACGATTTAAAAATGTACAGTAATTTAAGGCCATATGCCAAATAGCACAGGGAATGAATTTGTAAAACATTTTTGTATAATTAGCCCAATTCATAATACAGTGGAACCTCTAATAAGTTTTACAGGGGACCAGACAAAAACTTACTTTGAATTGAAAAAAAAAAAATTATTTGATAAGAAGGAACATATGGTGTGACCCAAAAAAAATGAAACTCCCCAAGGTTATAAATGAACTAAAGAGAAAATTGCTAAAAGGTCCTACTGTACTGTAACTCTATATCTATATCATCTCTATATCTACCGGTATATCTCTCTATCTCTGTAACTCTAGGCCTATATGTTCTGCTGGATTATAACTGAAAACCTGATGTTGTTTTAACTAACTCGAAGTAGTATGTGCAATAAGCCTACGGTGAGGTAACGTCAGGTAAGGTGTACATTTCGAAACGATAATAATGCCCATTGTTCCCAAGTGCTGCTTATGTGCGTGCCAATACGTTGGTCAGTGTTTGTCTACGAATTAGAACGGCAAGTGGTGACTGTTGCTCTCGTCAAAAAAAGGATTCGACGTTGTCTGTATCGTCGTTGGATGTAGGATTATCATTTCATGTAAAATAATTATTGTTATATAATAGGTTATGCTTTGTGATGTGAATTGGGACTATTCTAATATAAATGTTACGAGTTGAAGTGTGGCAAAGAGGGTGTAAGTTGCATTACTATATGGGCCTGTTCTAACTGGCAGATGTTTGTGTTTTGTTCTCATACGAACTTGAGTAAAGCTTCCATCATTACTGTATTGTTGAAGGTTCAATCTGGTTAGGTGTCGCATCTCGCTTGACAACGTCACGCAACAATAAATGACACAAGTTGTAAGAAGCCCATTAGTTGTGTGAAAAGTTGAAAGATTCGTAAGTAAGGTTGCTTTCAATTCGATTTTTTTAAAACATAAATAGCGTGAACATATTAGGTACCTACCTACTACATATTGCATACACGTTCAAAAGGTTTACTAAAATGTTATATTAACATTTTACTGCACAGCAGTTACAATTCAAGATACCTAGTTCTAGTTTCTCAGACACTTGGGTACACAACCATCCTTGCAAAGCTTAATATCTTTAGATAACATGTATTGTTTCATACTTGGTTCTTAATTTCTAAGATCTAATGCTAGGGTTACACCTTTTCTCAAGTGAAGCTAAACAAACGCACGAACACTCTACTCGACTAGAGCTCTCTTGCGAGTTGGTCTTGTTAAAAATCGGAAATGAAAGTTCGAAGGCCCAGTTTTACGGATTGATAGTTCAGTGGAATAGTTGGCGGATTTACTTGCTATCACACTTGGTTACATATGTTAATTTCGTACCTTTAACTAATAGTTAGCAGATTAGTACTTGACTAAGATTCGTAAAACGGGCTCTTAACTGAATCAAGCACAAAAATAATTAGATGAACTGAGTAAACAGTAGACTGACATTATTGTGTTTCAATTCTACTGCAGAACTTATTTTGCTTATGTTGCTGGATAATGTGCCATACCAATCCGAATAAGTCCTGAAAATTGCAATAATTTTATGGAAACGTGTGGCTCCAGTAGTTTCCTCGAAAATCCTCGAGCATTTTCTTTTGGAGGATTTTCTCCAAAAGGGAGGACTACTTGTCATATAGAATCAAGATACAAATGGAAAACAGAAATTGTGGTCAAAAATTTAGGGAGAACATACTGGTAAGGTGCAGAGTGGACAAATGTTTCATGCTCCATCCATACAGTTAATAATGGACAAAACTGTATCTTATTGAGTTTCTACAATCAAATATTAATTTGCCTTTACGAACTGGCGTTTCCACTTAATCCGTTCTGAATTTTTCAAAGATTGACTTCATCATCAGATTCATCACTGGATTCATTGAATTTGGATTCAGAAAGTCCTTCATTTTCTTCATCTCAACAACACAAGCCTCTAAATCTACTAGGCTAGAAATCCTCGCAGCCATCCAAACTATATGATAGTAGCGGGAAACACTTTCAATTTGAACTGTTCATTCATCATTGTTCGCTTGTTTTGTCTATTAAAAAGAAAATGCTCCAGAAAACGAGGAGCATAATCTTTCGGAGGATATTCTCATACTCGAGAATGTTCTCTTGTGCATATACTCGGGTTGCATCTCTAGTTGTGATGCAACTCCCTAACCCACAAATGTTGAAAATATGTACCAATTTACCGTATAATCTAGGAACCTACCGATCTCTATTCATCTAGTAGTGACACAAGGAAATGACTTTGTTTACAAATTCAATCAAAATTACTTCTGTTCGGCTGTTTGCAGCACTCTTATAAAGGAAAATGCAAAAAAAGAGAGTGAATTATGCATTTTTTAAATTGTGAAGTATTTCATGATAATGCAAGTTATATTGCAAGTGACTTACTTCTAGGTGATTGATATATGTAATCGAAATTGTGCGAAAGTCTGCATGCCCCAAAACAAATGGGTATTTACGATATATTTAATTTAATTACATTATCAATCAGTAAATATCCTGTTTTATAAGCAAAGCGCATTTGTTCACTTCTACCACGTATGGATGCAAATGTTTGAGGTATATATAAGGCATGACGCAAAGTTTCTTACTAAACGCTAGGTAGAGCAGCGATCGGTCGGTTCAAGGACAGTACTCGTGAAATGGATCACTTCATTTTGTAATGACTTGGATTTTAGAGATTCACACTAACTCCTCTTGATTGTACATGATTTGTATTATCTGTAGAGTATCTGTAGATTAGAGATTTCAATTTTGGTGACTGATACAAGTTGTGTGTGGTTTATTGGTAAATAATTATTCGAGTATTTTTGCAAAAACGTTACTTTAGACGTCTGATCAAATTGAATTTGTTCCTTTTGATACATTATGAGTAAAATATTTACCTACCTATTCCAAGTATTGATATGTTGAAAAAGACATTTCTGTTTGAATTGAATCTATTCACAGACATTTATGCATTATTGTAGACATCGCAAATGCAACGTACAGTAACGAAGCACTACTAAGATACCGGTATATATAGTTTCAAAATGTATGACTTATAGTTGTGTGCGTGTGTATGTGCTCGGAAGTCACCTCTGTCACCAATTGTCAGAACATTGTTCTCTTTTGAATTCTCTTTTATTGTCAATAATTAAATTGTCAAATTGATACTAAATTAGTGGGATAACCTTGAGCCAACGCTACGTCTTCACTGTAATTGTAATTTGTGGTGGGCTACGCAGATTGAAAAAGGGCGACATGAATGATCAAATAAATATCACATACTATAGTGAACCATACTATCATTTTAATTTAAAAAACTAACTGGTATTTTTCAAAATAATGTTGAACGATTTTCACTATACCGGTAACTACCTATAAGGAGTTGGAATATCGATGTGAAAACGATAGGCTCTTAACGTGAACGTCACACAACGTTGTTGGAGGCCATTTACGTAGATTTAATTTAAACAACTAACTATGGTGTGTGTCATTTTTTCACTATTCACTGTTGATCCTTTAACTAAGACATTTCACATGCCAGTTAGAAGAAGCCTATTGTTGATGTAGGCCTACCTATATAAAATTAAATAATCTTCACGAATTAGTATTGACGATTGCGTGTAAATCAATTTATAGCCAACTGCTACTGAAAATTCCAGAATCAGCTTCTGTGCTAAACTTGCAGAACTGCTATCGTAGCAGCAGCGACCACTGCTATGACTAACACTTGACTATGATGAATGTTTGTTTGTCATAGTGGGCTTGTATGATGATTTGATTGTTAGCACTTTCGAGTTTTTGGAATTTCTCGGAGGTCTAACAAACTTGTATAATGAAATGCACAGTAGGGCCTACATCAATAATTGTGGCATATTCCAGTTAACATAATTTCATTAATTCGTTGGGATTTAAAACTTGTGGTAAAAGCAAATCAAAAACTATTTATGAATTTATAAATTTAAAAATCTCTTTATACAGGACTTATGTATGGTATCGACAATTTAAAAAAAATTATGGCATAGGTGGTTTGAGAAAAGCCATTACAATAATTCCTAAAGGTTTTTTATTTGTCCGTTAATGTACCTATTAGATTTAACTACAGTGTGCTTTGTGATAGACACTGTTTCTTGATGGAAATTATTGGATTATGTATTATCTTTTTTTTTAAATTTTAAATGATTAAATTGTTAGTTATATTATGATTTAAGAGGTAAAATTTGTAATTGCAAAATGTGTACAGACCCTAAATAAACTGAAGGGCAGTGATAATGGCCAAATGTGGATTAGCTTAGTCGTATAGTGTATAGGGTACGAGAGTAATGAGACATATTTTTTATTTTAAGAATTATAGAGTAATGAAACATATTTTTTATTTCAAGAATTATATTACCCGTCTGTGCTGTAGTCTGATAGAATTCCCATCCAAGTGGAAAACATGGTCATCTTTGTTTGGAAAATTGGGTTTATTTATATAAGTAAAACAAAAACTAAAACAACATTGAATGGAAAAGTTAATTTGAGTAGAATATGTTTTGATAATTTAATTATTGGTGAGTTATTGTCTTGTCTTACTTCGAAACAGAACGGAGAGCAATATGCTAATTGGGTAAAATGTTCACAATTTCTTTAGGGTGACTTGATACTGAACATGCAATGTTGCGGATTGTTCATTTATTTACGGTCTGTAAGTGGGTACAGTGGCAAGATTGCAGATATTGCAACAATCTCATCAAGTCACCTCTATACCACGTTTACATTACTGGCTCGAAAGACATGTACTTACTATGAGTATGAACTCATAGTCAGTATGTGTATACTTTGATGTATAATAAATTTCATAATTTCTTGAATTATATTGCTGTAGAGTTCGGCCACAGCTTTCATACACTCGAGTATGGTTGTGCTAATTGATAGGAAAGACTGGCTAGCATACAGGTAATTAATTGTGTCGGTAATGTCAACGAGGGGAGGTGTGAGATTGCATGTCAAATTTGAGTGTATCAACTCCAGCATTGCTCTTTCATTCAAAGGTAATTTTGCATCGACCGTGAAAGAAATACAACAACTAAACAATCTTTCGACTATTACTCGTTGTTTTCCTTCTCAATTTGGTGTTGGTCTTGTTTCAGAATATGCCAAAGAAACAACAATCAAATCACAGTTAGAAATATTTGATATGGTACAATAATTCTACAAATATACGCCAATGAACTTATCAGGTTAACGCCTATGTAGATATTGTAGTAGATAAATTTGATGTAAAATAAATTTCATCTTTTCTTGAATTATATTGCTACATTATGTCATGGATAGTATTTGTAAAGCATTTGATTGTCGTTGAAGATGCCACAATTTAAATAAAGGTATTTAAAGTGAATAACAGACTCTAAATTTACCTAATTTTTTTGAGTATTCTCTTTCTCTGCTCTTGTGATTGTGTTTCTGTGTTCTACATGTTGCAGTAGTTGGGTATTCTTATTGAGAGAGTATTTTTGTGTTTCATTTATTCATCTATTGATTATTAAGAGGCTGCAGTCGCCCAATGTTTCATGCTGTTTCAAATCACGGACGTGACCCTTGATATTTTTTACAGGGGCACTGGTAGCTCAATGGTTATATACAATTGCCCTATGTGACCTGGAGATGAGGGTAGATCTGGCTTCTGTTTGATCCCGTACATCGTTGGAGGTTTTACCACCGTAGGTTTCTACTTTTCCTCTAGTTTGTAACCTTCTATTCTACCTATCTTCTAAAGTACCCCCGTATAACCTAGCTGTTGGTGGGGTCATTAAGCAGCATTCTTCTAAAGTAATGCCAATTCATAATACACATATATTTTGTTTATTTTTTTGTCCAATCGTCGATTAAAAATAATGAAATACAACATTTGAAGTTGGGTCATGTTTGTAGTTTGTATATTTTTGATTATTTTAGAGTAATAAAGTGTATCTTTGTGTTCTAGGCTTCTTTATAGTTGAAGGATGTCTGCTTCCAGTAAAGACGCAGAGTGGCGATGAATGGCCCAAGTTGTAATTTCTTGGGCTAGGTAGTTCAGCTGAAGCCGTTGATTAGTCCGAGGCCTGGGTGTACTACGTCCTACGATTGCGTGTAGCTTCAACTAGACAGGGCCATAGTGGTTGGGAAGTTCTACACTTTCCCTGGGTTCTTGATATTTATGTGTTTTTTAGTATTTAGGATGTATGTGGCCTATCTATAATCAACTGTTTGAGGTAACTTTGGGGTGTATGGTTTTTAATAAAAATGTTCAATAATTCCTAACACCCATTTTTAGGCACTAAATTCAATTAAAAACAGAACCCTGGATTCAACAAGACCCTCTTAGAGTGCATATAGATTAACCGTGTTTGAACACCGCATATCGAACTATAGCCTGCTCACAGCAAAAGAAATGCTCAATCCTGTAAATGTTCAGTTTATTTGATCCCACATGCTATTGCTACGACCTGAACAAATAGTAGTTTATAATTTCTCACTATGCACAGCTTCGTTCGATGGTTTTACGGTCGTCGGCAGAGGTGGCTGAAGATACCGCGAAGTGGATCGTCGATACAATTAATACAAAGATGTAAGAACAATTTTTGTGAGCTAACAACTACAAAAGATACTTTCAAGACAGTAATTGGATACAAGACACTTGAAAATAATCTTCATTTATGAAAAGTTGAACTAGTCTTTGAGAAAGAAACTGCTGAGAATAAACTAACAATGAACTGCCAAGCTATGGAAATGCTGATCGAAAAGTGTTTGAAAATACAATTTTTGAAAAATTGAATGAATTGTCATTTTATCAAATGTACCTTGTGATACGTTTCAATTATTAATTTAAATTGAAAGGCACATGTACTTGCAATATATCATACCATTTTTGTTGAGACCAGCAGCATGATTTTATTCTGTATATTACCAATTCAGACTATGAATTTTCTATGTTATTGTACAATAAATCTTTTTACATTGCGATTGAATAATATTTTGTTGGTTATTGTTGTTGTTATAGATTTCTTGTCCTCCTACCTATTCCTTCCATTAAAATATCTTGATATGACTTGAAAACGCATGAAAAGATACGAGTGAACAGGCCTGAATTGATTGAAAACACGACAATATCAATTTGTATATCTGGAGGAGAGTACCTAGTAAAACTGCAGTTTGAATTCCGCGGGATTATGTTTGGCCAACTTGAATTACGTATAACTTCCTCAGCCATCCTGCTTCCCTGATACATATCGACTGCAGTTTCTGCATATTCTCTCCAGTGGTTGAAAAATCAAGACCTCCCACAACTTGCTGTTGCCCGTGTACTTATGAGATTTCTTCTTCAATTTGTCAATACAATGCATTTTCATGTAACCTCTTCGACTATTCTGCTTCCCTGATACAAATCGACTCTACAAATTATCACAAAATTGCAGTTTTCCTGTCCAACGATCAGGCAAACATGAATCAAAAGAGGTCGCAAGATCGAGAATTTCAAGAGGACACGCGGCAGATATGAAAGTAGTAATTTAAATAGAAAAAAAGTGATTTCAAGAAGCATCTACCAGGAATGTATCAGAATTAAGAAGTTATTTGAAATACTGAATAAAAGTCAGGTCGAAGTTTTATGACCAGTAAGTTACCTTTGTATGGGTATGAAATAGATTGCAGGGAAAAGTTGGACCTTCTTCACTGTAAATGTGAAGGAATCGGGATAGAGGAAAACGCCATAAACAAATAAAATAACATACATTTCAGCAAGGAATCTCATCAATTTATCAAGTCTATTTCTTTCTTACATTTAGGTATACATTGTTGGAATACAATTTTCTTCATTTTCATTTCATCAATAATTAAATACATACGCCTACTTGGTTCAAAACACATGTGGATATTTACCATTTATGTCTAACATATCAGCTTGGCACGGTGTGACCAACACCCTCGAGGTTTTAAAAATGCCCTTGTGAGAAACTCTATTTGATCTATGAACAAATATTAATACATGAAATTGGACCATTTTCAATCATTTGACAAAATAAATTATTCATAATATTCCAAGCATATAAAGCACTATACAAATTTTGTGGATTTTATAATGGAACCCATACAAGGGAAACGCCAAAAAAATAAAGATCATCGAAAACATTAATATATCGTTTTGTTTCAAGTTTAGAGAACTTTGTAAACTCGTATTTAGTTTGAAAATGACACATCTTTTGCTAATAAACTAATTACTACTCTTGACAAAACTTTTTTTAATTAGCTACAATATCAGAATGTGTATGTTCGAGCACTGTTCTTCTCAATATTTCTCACCAAGATGCATCGAGGGTTGTGTTGGTTGACGGCAAACCATCTTGATCTCACGTTGATGGACAAGCATATTTAAATATTTCGTCTCATTAAATGCAACACAAAATTACAATGAATGAGATTATTGTGGTGATAGATTTGCAATTTGCCCTCCAAACAAAATGTGGAGCATACATAATAATATTCTAGCACTAAATGATTTGTATTTTAACAAATATCGGCACAGATTGGTGTTTAAAATAACCCAATTTAAAATGAATCGCTAATCGTTCAACCATTTTATCGCTTATCAATCGACCGATCTCATATTCACCATACTCTTTCATCCAATAAGATTTTTGGCAGCAGTGAATGATGTATAACACCGGAAGATAATAATAAAAGATCTTTATTGAAGATGAGAGTTTATTTTATCATGTTTTGGATGGTGGGAAGTAAACCTTCACGCCTGTTGTTATCGAAATATCACACCATTTACTTAAACCTTAGAGAGAAATCACGAAAAACCTTCAGGACAGTTAACCATGGCGGGAATCGAACCCAATCTTTTGAAAGACGGATCAGCATGCTAGCCCCTGGTCCACATGTTGTGATAGCAAGCAACTTTTTGTGCTTATAGGCTTCCGTGCTGAATGCATAATGAACATTTATTTGTTTTATTTCATTCATTTTATTTGTGAAATATCATCACAAATGCATATATTATATGACTTAAAAATAGCAATCAGATTGGTATTTACAAATCATGGGTATTTCCAAATTAAATAACATCTATTTTTGACCAGTTTATCACCAAAGAACTGATAGGAGCCTACTCCACTACCTATTATCTTTAGACACATATCCAGCCTTGAGTTAGAGGTAGATAGGGAGTAGTTCTGCTTTATACTTTTTTGTTTGGAACATTCCAAAAGTTTCCGAGACTACCCGACGTCAGCTGGGGTCTGCAGTGTCCAGTCACTGGTGTACGTGACTACATCACCTACCTGTTTATAAGGCATCCTTTCGTTCAATCCATCCGCATCCTGTATCATGATCTATGATTTGAAAAACTACTTTTTAACGTAATTATGTTGGTTACTCTAGAGCTCGATACAGCACGAGTGGTATTTTAGTCAAATTTATTTTTTCTTTCACATTTTGTCAACTTTCTTAAATTCACTATAGATTGCAGCAGTGCTGAACATATTTCAAGATTTTGTATATAATGAGAGGCATATGCTGCGTGCGGACTAATGTTTGAAAATATTTCATATAACTTGTTATACAGTGAAACCTCTATCTATCGTTCTTCAAGGGACCATGAAAATGAAACCATAGATGCAGGAAAACAATCCATCCAGGAAAATTCAACATTGATTACATGGGAGTGGGATAAGAATGAATGATACAAGCAGGAAAACGATGGATCCGGGAACGATGCATAGAGATTTCATTGTATTTTAATCACAAGATTTTTTGTTAATTTAAAAAAAGATATATAGTTGCACAAATCAGCCATGCACCGTTTTACATATTCGTAAAAAATTGTATAATTGTGCCTAAACAAAATTACACAATACTCATGTCCTGCTAAATTCTATATTTTGACAATCCAACCATACTACGATACCAAAAGAAGACTATGGATGTTACTATAACCCTAAAAGTAACAGGAAAAAGAATGCATTTTCAAAAAATTCCCTGTGAGGCTGAGACCATATTGGATTCCTTCTATCCACCTTCACTTTGTACGACCCCCCCCCCCCTAATAGTTAACTCTGTGCACGCCTATGATGAGAGGGTGCAACCAATCACAGCGACCGGCCAACCGCCTACTTTGTGCAAGTGAACAGGGTTGCTAGTGGGACGAAGTGTAAAAACTTACTGTTAACTTGTGATCCCGAGTGGACACATCTTCTGTCACGCCCGTCTCCGTGTACAACAACACGAGGATTCGTGTGTTGTTGCGCTACATATTTTACATATTTATTCAAATAAAAATACATATTTGATATCTGAATGATCTTATAATTATATATTATAACACATATATAGATTGGTGCCTTGCAGTATCTGTAGTCGTCAAATTTCGAGTTTCTATGTGGTTAAACTCGGCGTGTCTACACCTCTACCTCAAGAAACAAGACCTGGCTTGACATCTTTGCGGGCGATGCTGTTACCTGAAGATACGGTATCGTTTACAAATTACCTAACTTCATTCAAAAGTATACTATCGCCGATATATTGGACATTTAATTTCATCGATATTTATAACCTGACTATTATTCCAAGTTTAGCCAGTCTTAGTATTATTCAATTCAATCAGCTAGCTACCGAAGGTATTAATAAATCGGCTATCATTTAAAGTAGGCCTAACCATATAAATTCCATTTCTTCCATCATATTTGTTTTTATAAATAAATTTTTAAAATAAATAAAGTGAAGACGACGATGATGCGACAGGATTGGCCAGCCGGCATTATTTGAGAGGCCCTAGATAATGGTGTTCGTCACCCCTCGACCTGATTTATTGGAACCGGGCAAAAGATACTTATTATTATGAATAAATTTGCTTCTAACTTCAATTTCTTGCCGACTGTGATCATTTATCCTGATTCCTAATAGGTAAGCAGTCAGGTTCCATCAGTATACCTTTCTATTCTCTCTAATTTACCTACAGTTGTCGTTCATCCAATTCTTTCATTTATAAGTACATTTTTCGCAAGTTTGCAGAGATAAACACCAGACTGGTTGTGTGTGGCTATCAAAATGCAGATTACCACTTTGTTGACGGGATTGATAAGACAGTTATTTCAAATCAAATTCTCTCCATTTGTGGTCACCATCCCACATCACGTAGCTGGATCAGAAAACAAACAACCCCTACTCCGATCGCAACAACCTAGTAAGCATTCTAATAACCTCTTGATTATAGGGATAATGCTTCTTAATATGGTTATTCTGGATCAAAACGCTAGCACTTTACTACGGTTCGACGGAATTCCGATCTTGCCAGTGTTTCTTCTCGGATGCTCCTAAAACAACAAGAACATCATTAAATCGATGTGCATTATGATAATAATAACAGTTTGTGTTCTTGATTAACTTATAAAAAATATCTTTATACATGTAGTAAAAGCCTCTTTGGGTTAACGAGGGTTTAAACTGTATTACCGTATATATTTTCATTGTTTAATGATGCAAATAATTAGCCTAGTGTAACGGTGATAGATTCAAGTTATTAATTTATTATTAGTAGGTCTAAGATTTTCAATTTTGAATGAAACCACGCAAGTTTAAACCAGTTCAAAACAAGGGAAGCAATGCTTTCATGTAACAGGAATACCACTGATGCAGATCAACGTTTCAAAAGCTGTTGAGAACATCTGATGTCGGTGAGGAGATCCAGTAGCCTGTGCTGATGCTCAGCAATACTGATGAACTACAACATACGGAAATGATATTAACAACAAATTCATGGCAGTTACCGTATCTTTTAATAACGAATATAATAAATTAATCATATCATTTAGGTATATTTGTGATGTGGACGCATATTAATTATAGTTGAAATATTTTTACATTTCATTATGTACCTAAACAACTTATAAATGGAATCTGTAGAGATGAAACGTATACGCAAATACCACCTTAATGAACGTTATAGCTTGCCTGTTATAGCTTGCCCATTATTTCTCCGACTTATTATATTACACCTAATACCTTTTCAATTTTTATCCTTCACAATTAAAATCACAGTACATGAGTGAAAAGTACAAAACCTATCTACATATTCTGTGAGAAATAAATAGCTGAACGGTATTGTTGGTACTGATGAGCTTTAAACCCATGTCACCATGATGATACATAGGTCAACCGATCCTGAGGGAGCTTGAAATCCCAAGGAACCTAGAAGTCTGTAGGGAGCTTGAAATCCTGAGGGAGCCTCAAGTCCTGAGACAGTGTTAAGTCCTGAGGATGATGGAAGTCACAAAGGAGACGGAAGTCCTGAGGGAATCCTGAGGAAGCTTGAAGTCCTGAGGGAGCTTGTAGTCCTGAGGGTGCCTGAAGTCCTGAGGGAGCTTGAAGTCCTGGGGATGCCTGAAGTCCTTAGGCGGGTTGAAGTCCTGAGAGAGCTAGAAGTCCTGAGGAAGCCTGGAGTCCTTAGGCAGCTTGAAGACCTGGGGAGCTTGAAGTCCCGAGGGAGCTAGAAGTCCTGAGGGAGCTAGAAGTCCTGAGGGAGCTTGAAGTCCTGAGGGAACTTGAAGTCCTGAGGAAGCTTGAAGTCTTGAGGGAGCTTGAAGTCATGAGGAAGCCTGAAGTCCTGAGGGAGCTTGAAGTCCTGAGGAAGCCTGAAGTACTTAGGCAGCTTGAAGTCCTAGGAAGCTTGGAGTCCTGAGGGAGCTTGAAGTCCTGAGAAAGCCAGAAGTTCTGAGGAAGCTCCAAGTCCTAAGGGAGCTAGAAGTCCTGAGGGAGCTTGAAGTTCCGAGGGAGCTTGAAGTTCCGAGGGAGCTTGAAGTTCCGAGGGAGCTTGAAGTTCCGAGGGAGCTTGAAGTCCTGAGAGAGCTCGAAGTCTTGTGAGAGCTTCAAGTCCTGAGAAAGCCAGAAGTCCTGAGCGAGCTTGAAGTCCTGAGGGAGCTTGAAGTCCTAAGGGAGCCTGAAGTCCTGAGGGAGATAGAAGTACTGAGAAAGCCTGAAGTCCTGAGGAAGCCTGAAGTCCTGAGAAAGCTCTATGTCCTGAGAAAGGCTGAAGTCCTGTGGAAGCTAGAAGTCCTGAGGGAGCTTGAAGTACTAGGGTAGCTTGAAGTCCTGAGGGTGCCTGAAGTCCTGTGGGAGCCTGAAGTCCTGTGGGAGCCTGAAGTCCTGAAAGAGCCTGAAGTCCTGAGGGAGCTCAAAGTCCTGAGAGAACTTGAAGTCCTAATAGAGTTTCAAGTCCTGAAAATGTCTGATGTCTTGTGAGAGCTTCAAGTCCTGAGAGAGCTAGAAGTTGTGCGGAAGTTGAAGTCCTGCGGGGGCTTGAATTCCTGAGGGAGCTAGAGGTCCTGAGAGAGCTAGAGGTCCTGAGAGAGCTTGAAGTATTGAAAGAGCTTCAAGTCCTGAGAAAGCTAGAAGTCCTGAGGGAGCTTGAAGTCCTGAGGAAGCTTAAAGTCCTGAGGGAGCCTGCAGTCCTGAGGGTGCTAGAAGTCCTGAGGGAGCCTGAAGTCCTGAGGAAGCCTGAAGTCCTGAGAAAGCTGAAATTCCTGAGAGAGCTTGAAGTTCTGAGAGAGTTTCAAGTCCTGAAAAAGCCTGAAGTCTTGAGAGAGCTTCAAGTCCTGAGAGAGCTAGAAGTCCTGCGAAAGCTAGAAGTCCTGAGGGGGGGCTTGAAGTCCTGAGGGGGGCCCAAAGTCCTGAGGGGGGCTTGAAGCCCTGAGAGTGCTAGAAGCCCTGAGAGTGCTGGAAGTCCTGAGAGAGCCCAAAGTCCTGAGGGAGCTTGAAGTCCTGAGGGAGCTTGAAGTCCTGAGGAAGCTCGAAGTCCTGAGAATGCTCGAAGTCCTGAGAAAGCTTGAAGTCCTGAGGAAGCATGAAGTCTTTAGGCGGCTTGAAGTCCTGGGAAGCTTGTAGTCCCGAGGGAGCTAGAAGTCCTGAGGGAGACGGAAGTCCTGAGGGAGACGTAAGTCCTGAGAGAGCTTGGAGTCCTGAGGGAGCCCTAAGGCCTGAGGGAGCCCGAAGACCTGAAAGAGCCTGAAGTCCTGAGGGAGCCTGAAGTCCAGGGAAGCTCGAAGTCCTGAGAGAGCTAGAAGGCCTGAGGAAGCCTGAAGTCCTTTGGCAGCTTGAAGTTCTGGGAAGCTTAGAGTCCTGATGGGGCTTGAAGTCCTGAGGGAGCTCAAAGTCCTGGGGGAGCTTGAAGTCCTGAGGGAGCTAGAAGTCCTGAGGAAGCTTGAAGTTCTGAGGAAGCTTGAAGTCTTGGGAAGCTTGAAGTCCTGAGGGAGCTAGAAGTCCTGAGGAAGCTTGAAGTCCTGAGGGAGCTAGAAGTCCTGAGGAAGCTTGAAGTCCTGAGGAAGCTTGAAGTCTTGAGGGGGACTCGAAGTCCTGAGGAAGCCTGAAGTCCTTAGGCAGCTTGAAGTCCTGGGAAGCTTGAAGTCCTGAGGAAGCTTGAAGTCCTGAGGAAGCTTGAAGTCTTGAGGGGGACTCGAAGTCCTGAGGAAGCCTGAAGTCCTTAGGCAGCTTGAAGTCCTGGGAAGCTTGAAGTCCTGGGGGAGCTGGAAGTCCTGAGGGAGCCGTAAGTCCTGAAGGACTACCCTTATGTTTGAAAATATTTCATATAACTTGTTATACAGTGAAACCTCTATTCATCGTTTTTCAAGGGACCATGAAAATGAAACCATATATGCAGGAAAACAATCCATCCAGGAATATTTAACGACTACATGGGAGTGGGGTAAGAAAGAATGAATGATACAAGCAGGAAAACGATGGATCCGGGAACGATGCATAGAGGTTTCATTGTATTTTAATCTCAAGATTTTGAACGCACAAGATTTTTTGGTAATTTAAAAAAAGATATATAGTTGCACAAATCAGCCATGCACCGTTTTACATTTTCGTAAAAATCGGTATAATTGTGCCTAAACAAAATTATACAATATAGGTACTCATGTCCTGCTGAATTCTATATTATGACAATCCAACCATACTAAGATAACAAAAGAAGACTATGGATGTTACTATAACCCTAAAAGTAACAGAAAAAAGTATGTATTTTCAAAAAAATCCCTGTGAGGCTGAGACCACCATATTGGGTTCCTTCTATCCACCTTCACTTTTTACACCCGCCGACCCTAATAGTTAACCCTGCGCACGCCTATGATGAGAGGGTGCAACCAATCACAGCGACCAGCCGACCGCCTACTTTGTGCAAGTGAACAGGGTTGCTAGTGGGACGAAGTGTAAAAACTTACTGTTAACTTGTGATCCCGAGTACAACAACACGAGGATTTGTGTGTTGTTGAGCTACGTATTTTACATATTTATTCAAATAAAAATACATATTTGATATCCGAATGATCTGATAATTATATATCATAACACATATATAGATTGGTGCCTTGTAGTATCTGTAGTCGTCAAATTACGAGTTTCTATGTGGTTAAACTCGACGTGTCTACACCTCTACCTCAAGAAACAAGACCTGGCTTGGCATCCTTGCGGGCGATGCTGTTACCTGAAGATACGGTATCGTTTACAAATTACCTAACTTCATTCAAAAGTATACTATCGCCGATATATTGGACATTTAATTTCATCGATATTTATAACCTGACTATTATTCCAAGTTTAGCCAGTCTTAGTATTATTCAATTCAATCAGCTAGCTACCGGAGGTATTAATAAATCGGCTATCATTTAAAGTAGGCCTAACCGTATAAATTTCATTTCTTCCATCATATTTGTTTTTATAAATAAATTTTTAAAATAAATAAAGTGAAGACGACGATGATGCGACAGGATTGGCCAGCCGGCATTATTTGAGAGGCCCTAGATAATGGTGTTCGTCACCCCTCGACCTGATTTATTGGAACCGGGCAAAAGATACTTATTATTATAAATAAATTTGGTTCGAACTTCAATTTCTTGCCGACTGTGATCATTTATCATGATTCCTAATAGGTAAGCCGTCAGGTTCCATCATTATACCTTCCATATTCACTCTAATTTACCTACAGTTGTCGTTCATCCAATTCTTTCATTTATAAGTGCATTTTTCGCAAGTTTGCAGAGGTAAACACCAGACTGGTTGTGTGTGGCTATCAAAATGCAGATTACCACTTTGTTGAAGGGATTGATAAGACAGTTATTTCAAATCAAATTCTCTCCATTTCTCTCAATTCTTCCACCATCCCACGTCACGTAGCTGGATCAGAAAACAAACAACCCCTACTCCGATCGAGACAACCTAGTAACCTAGCAACCTAGAGAGCCTGAAGTCCTGAGGGAGCCCAAAGTCCTGAGCGAACCTAATCCTGAAAAGCTCGAAGTCCGGGGGAGAGCAAGAAGGCCTGAGGAAGCCTGGAGTCCTGATGGGTCTCGAAGTGCTGAGGAAGCTTGAAGTCCTAAGGGAGCTAGAAGTCCTGAGGAAGCTTGAAGTCATGAGGAAGCCCGAAGTCCTTAGGCAGCTTGAAGTCCTGGGAAGCTTGAAGTCCTGAGGGAGCTAGAAGTCCTGAGGGGGCTTGAAGTCCTAAGGGAGCCAGAAGTCCTGGGGGAGCTTGAAGTCCTGAGGGAGCTAGAAGTCCTGAGGGAGCTAGAAGTCCTGAGAGAGCTAGAAGTCCTGATGGGTCTTGAAGTCCTGAGGAAGCTTGAAGTCCTAAGGGAGCTAGAAGTCCTGAGGGAGCTTGAAGTCCTGAGGAAGCTTGAAGTCGTGAGGAAGCCCGAAGTCCTTAGGCAGCTTGAAGTCCTGGGAAGCTTGAAGTCCTGAGGAAGCTAGAAGTCCTGAGGGAGCCTGGAGTCCTGAGGGAGCTAGAAGTCCTGCGGGAGCTTGAAGTCCTGAGGGGAATGAGGTCCGAAGGGTGCTAGAAGTCCTGAGGGAGCTAGAAGTCCTGAGGGAGCTAGAAGTCCTGAGAGAGCTAGAAGTCCTGATGGGTCTTGAAGTCCTGAGGAAGCTTGAAGTCCTAAGGGAGCTAGAAGTCCTGAGGGAGCTAGAAGTCCTGAGGGAGCTTGAAGTCCTGAGGAAGCTTGAAGTCGTGAGGAAGCCCGAAGTCCTTAGGCAGCTTGAAGTCCTGGGAAGCTTGAAGTCCTGAGGAAGCTAGAAGTCCTGAGGGAGCCTGGAGTCCTGAGGGAGCTAGAAGTCCTGCGGGAGCTTGAAGTCCTGAGGGGAATGAGGTCCGAAGAGAGCTAGAAGTCCTGAGGGAGCTAGAAGTCCTGAGGGAGCTTGAAGTCCTGAAGGAGCTAGAAGTCCTGAGGAGGCTTGAAGTCCTGAGGGAGCTAGAAGTCCTGAGAGAGCTTGAAGTCTTGAGAGAGCTTTATGTCCTGAGGTAGCTAGAAGTCCTGAGGAAGCCTGAAGTCCTGAGGGAGCTAGAAGTCCTGAGGGAGCCATAAGTCCTGAGGGAGCCCAAAGTCCTGAGGGAGCCTGAAGTCCTGAGGGAGCTAGAAGTCCTGAGGGAGCCATAAGTCCTGAGGGAGCCCAAAGTCCTGAGGGAGCCTGAAGTCCTGAGGGAGCTAGAGGTCCTGCGGAAGCTCGATGTCCTGAGAGGAAGAAAGTCCTAAGGGAGCATAAAGTCCTGAGAGCTTGAAGTCTTGAAAGAGCTTCAAGTCCTGAGAGTGCTTCAATTCCTGAGAGAGCTTCAAGTCCTGAGAGAGCCTGAAGTCCTGAGAAAGCTAGAAGTCCTGAGGGAGCTTGAAGTCCTGAGGAAGCTTGAAGTCCTGAGGAACCTTGAAGTCCTGTGGAAGCTTGAAGTCCTGAGGGAGCTAGAAGTCCTGCGAAAGCCTGAAGTCCTGAGGGGGCTTGAAGTCCTAAGGGAGCTAGAAGTCCTGAGAGAGCTTGAAGTCCATAGGAAGCCTGAAGTCCCTGGGGAAGCTTGAAGTCCTGAGGGGGCTTGAAGTCCTGAGAGAGCTAGAAGTCTTGAGGGAGCTTGAAGTCCTGAGGAACCCTGAAGTCCTGAGGAAGCCTGAAGTCCTTAGGCATTGAAGTCCTGGGAAGCTTGGAATCCTGTGGGAGCTAGAAATCCTGAGGGAGCCTGAAGTCCTGGGGAGCTTGAAGTCCTGATAGAGCTAGAAGTCCTGAGGAAGCCTGAAGTCCTTAGGCAGCTGGAAGTCCTGGGGAAGCTTGAAGTCCTGAGGGAGCTAGAAATCCTGAGGGAGCTAGAAATCCTGAGGGAGCTAGAAATCCTGAGGGAGCCGTAAGCCCTGAGGGAGCTTGAAGTCCTGAGGAAGCTCGAAGTCCTTAGGCATTGAAGTCCTGGGAAGCTTGGAATCCTGTGGGAGCCTCAAGTCCTGAGGGAGCCTGAAGTCCTGAGCGGGCTTGAAGTCCTGATTTGGCTTGAAGTCCTGAGGGGGGGGCTCGAAGTCCTAAGGGAGCTAGAAGTCCTTAAAGAGCTTGAAGTCTTGAGAGAGCCTGAAGTCCTGAGAGTGCTTGAAGTCCTGAGGAAGCCAGAAGTCCTTAGGCAGCTTGAAGTCCTGGGAAGCTTGGAGTCCTAAGGGGGCCTGAAGTCCTGAGGGGGCCTGAAGTCCTGAGGGGGGCCTGAAGTCCTGAGGGGGGGGTCTGAAGTCCCGAGGGGGCCTGAAGTCCTGAGGGAGCCTGAAGTCCTTAGGGAGCTTGAAGTCTGGAGGGAGCTCATAGTCGTGTCGAAGCTTGCAGTCCAGACAAAGCTTGAAGTTCAGACAAAGCTTGAAATCCTGAGAAAGCTCAATTCCTCAAGAAGTTTCCTTTCGTAACTTGAAGTGCTTACTAAGCTTGAGGTACTGATGTATCGTGGAGTACAGACCTAGCTTGAAGTCCTGACAAAGCATGAATTCTGTTCGTAGGTGTGAGAAATCCTGAAAATGATTTGTAACAACGGTTCAGACCTGTCAATTTGATGAAGAACAGCGAAACAGTGTCACGAAATGTTTGTGGTTTCTGTCAACTTTCTAGTACGTGCCGCCTTCATAATTACTGGCACGGCAAACACTTTACACCAGAGAAACGCACTCAATGTTATTATCAGTTGTTTCTGTCAAAAGTCACATCTATACATCACGAAGAAGAATCATTGAGTGACGACTGTAGAATGTAATTCTCTTTCGGTTGCAACTTGAAAATAGCACGTTGTAGGCCTACATTCTCTGGACCTTGGAGATGATTCAAAATATTGGATAATCTTCAAAACTAGCCTCAGCCCTGCAGTTGAAAATGCGGGCGCTCTCTCTCTCTGTTGTGCTATACTTCCCACTGCTATTGTTACAACCATCGCAGTGCATATACCTTGAACGTACAGCCTCTCTACGCACTAAACCAAGCCGGTCGTTGCCAAGGTGACTGCGACCTGAGTGCGCCTTGCCCTTCCGTCCTCTGAACGTACCTTCCTACCCCTCAATGCCATTAAGCACGGTGTAACAAGGTCCCCCGGTCCAACTACATCCGCCGGAAAGACTCAATTATCGCGCGGCAAATAATGCAGAAAAATGTGGGCCACACCCGCGGCCGACCCCTCCATCCCCCCGCAGAATGCTCCACAAATTCACGGTGTCCTTGAGCTAATGAAACGCACAAAAGCACAGAGAGACAGACAGTGAATTTCTATGTAAGATTTAAAATTGTTCCATATAGTTTTGTAAATTTATTGGTGTTAACGATGTAGGCCTAACATGAGAACTACGACTTATTGAAATTCAATAATATATTCATATTACAACAATTCACAGTAGGCCAACTATATAAACAAATAGGCATACGTAGAGAAACAATGAATGGAAAATTTAAGAAGCAGCAGCTTACCTTGAAATACTCAAAATTATTTTCCTTTCAGTCTACCCTGATATTTGTACAAAATGTTTAAAATATCAACCATTAAATTATTCTTTGTTTATCATTTTCTCCATATTATTTATTATTGTTTTACCTTGTATTCTCTATGATTTTTTTCTTTTAAATAATCAGGAAGTACATGAACCTATACATTGATTGTAGGCCTACATAAAATTCTATATAAACAATAGAGAACTAAACTGTATTGAATCCAATGCACTAGTCTATTCCTTACTTAGTCTAGCCTCATAACAAATTATGAAGAAAAATCATGAATAACTTGAGTAATCCTTCCCAATAGGTAAAAGAAATGGGATTATTATTATTATTATTATTATTATTTACCGATATTTAAACAGATTAGCATTAAAAAAAATACAGGGTTCGAGTTCTACTACAAATTATAAAACTAGGCCTAATACAAAATAAAATATAACATGAAATGAAAATGAATAAATATTAGGGTGATATAAAATCATTAGGTTAACTATAAAACTATGAATACAGAGAAACTCTGGATATTATAGGAATATCTTATTTTATAACAAAATGTTGGGAATATTCAGCCTTTACTCTGGCTCTAAATGCCTTTGATGGGCAATGGTAGTTTAAAGACATCTGGACTTGATGCATCCCAGCCTGCAACCCCTCTTCCCAGTAAAGATGAGTTGCCCTAAGCTGTTTTCAGTGCTCTTCTGAATATCTTGAAATATCTTTTAAATATTTGAAAGACTATATTACAATGGCATTACAAAGCGGATGTCTTATGAGTAACACATTACCATCACACTGCAGTAGGCCTACTGCTAATATCTATGGAGTAACTGCCAGACTCGGAACTGCTATACCGGTGTAGAACAGCGGAAACTGCGTCATGAAATGTCCAGATGGTTTCTGCTCACGTGTTGGTACATGCCTCGTTTGTAATTAGTGGCAGGACAAAGACTGGTAACAAAAGACACACATTAAATCAGTCAAGTGTATGGTAAACAGACGTCCCAGTTTTCCCAAGATTGTCCTTGTTTTGAACTTTCTGTCCTGGCGTCTCGAGAAATGTTCTCGGGTCATCAAAAGTCCCGGTGATAAGAAAAAAGAACAAATATATTCAACTGGTATTGTTCATACGTTGAAACTCTTCTTTCAACTATAATTCATTCAGTCATTCTTATTTGAAATTTTAAAAACTACCATCAATACTATAGACCTAGGCCTACACGTCTACACTCAAGTCAGTCACAAGCAGGGGCGCCGACTCCGTGGGTGCTCACGGTCCAAAGCACCCGTCGCAAAATTTGGCTCAACCAATATATATAATTACGCATTTGTATGTTTCATTAAAATTCCGGCAAACTCAACGTTTTATTTTTACTTCTATAATATCAATAATACGTCAATGTTGTTGTTTTGAAGAAGCAATTCTTTAGCAAGAAATAAGAAGAATATTTAGAGCCTTTTCTGATCTTTACTCGATTGCCGGGAGGGAGGGGGCCGGGGAGTCATAAATATATAGATTTTTCAAGAGAAGCGATAGACTAGTCATTGTTATAATGAACATATGTTAACCATCCTTGTTGCTGGAACATTTTATTGGCCCTCTGTAAGGGTAATAAACCCTTGCGTTGACCACCTATGCGTTGAAGATTTGTTCAACTATACTGTAAGTCACGTATTTCTTTTAACTCAAAGCTTTGAACACAAGGTATATTGTCTATGTCATTTTGCGTGAATTTCAGTACGGTACCGGTATAGCATTAAACTTGAGTTTTCATTCATGACGTTTTCGTCTCTCCCGACTTTTAGTCCTTTTGGTATATTATATTTGTCGAATGATGTTCATATTGAGAAGTCACGAAGAAGGATCAAGTGCGCGTTAGTACTAGATATCACAGTGGAAAAATATTGGCATATTTGTTAAATATGTATATTCATTTAGCAAAATGTTTTGATGAATCTCATGATGGATCATATTTCCATTAGATTGTGCAGTGAGTAAAAAGAGTGGAAACATGAAATAATACGGTGATCGAAATATAAGTGGTAGTTTCGTTGCTGTATTGGTAAGTCTCTGCATGGCCAACTCAATAGTATGGCAATAATATTACTATTTGTTGTCATTTTTTACTTATATTTCAAGATTCCTATATATTATCTGCTTCGCCAACTTCTGGAATACTCAAGCAGGGACGTCGTTAAAACTTAAAAGGGGGCCAAGGTGGGACGCGTCAACATCATTTGCAACAATCAACATTTGCACCCTACCAAAAATGTATTCTCCTTTTGAATATAGGCCTATACATATATAGGCCGACGTTAACGTACGAATAAACACACAATAAAATATTTTGCTGAGAGAAATCGCGAAAATAACTTCGAAAATGTCCATGATTGAGATAATAAAATAACGTTGGAAATGTCCATAATGGTTCAATCTAGGACTCCTAAACTGCTTGTAAATTGCAAAAATCACTTGAAAAAATGACCATATTTCAAAAAATTCCCTGCAGGGCTTTGCTGGGGGGGAACAAAAAAAAACTTTGAGAATGTCCATAAATGTTCAATTACCAGACTTCAAAACTGTACCGGTATATAGATCGTTACAATTACTTAGAAAATGACCATATTTCAAGAAATTTTCACTGCGGGGCTTTGCTGGGGGAGATCGAAAAAATAACTTGAAGAATGTACATAATGGTTCAATCACCAGACTCCTAAACTACCGTACTTGTAAATCGATTTTTTTTCAAATGAACATATTTCAAAAAATTCCCTGGTGGAGATCGAAGAAATATCTTCGAGAATGTCCTTATTGGACTTCAAAACTGTATATAGATCGCAACAATTACTTAGAAAATAACCATATTTGAAGAAAATCCCTGCGGGGCTTGGGGAAGGAGTAGCAAAATCAAATTTAAAAAAGTTCATTATGATGTCTTTGTTATTATGAAAGTCTTCTTGAACTAATAAAATATGTACAAAAAACACGAATTTTCAAAATCTTCCCTGCCCCTGCACCCCCCATTGGGCTTTGACATATTTCGCTAAAGAGTTAGAGCACCCGTCGGAATTTT
Source organism: Brachyptera putata (assembly GCA_907164805.1). Lineage (NCBI taxonomy): Eukaryota > Metazoa > Arthropoda > Insecta > Plecoptera > Taeniopterygidae > Brachyptera > Brachyptera putata. Next base: position 25,523,569 of record OU015467.1, on the reverse strand, counting down.
CAGAAGTCGGCGTCTATGGTCACAAGAATTTAAAGGAGTTGATGAGATTGTTGTTTGATGACTGTTACATTGAATTTCACATAGATTGGGCATACATGCATTTTTTAAAGGAGTTAATCGACAGGTCAAATGAATGAGCTGTTTGTGTCAAGAAATGTTATATTTTTGCTGACAAGCCATGTCATTTAGCTTAGCTAGTAGGGCTAGGTTGTGGCTATAAGTATTTATCTCTGATGAGAAAAGTACAATTGTAACAATTGTAACTTAGTTAGGTTCAATCATATTAATAATAATTATAAAAGAGTCGAGACAATTAAAGTAAGACAGTACATTTTTCAGCACGTTTAGAAAATCGGGACAAATATGAGTTTTGATGAAACCCAGCCGATGCCAGGATAAGGTTTTTAATAAGGGGACTGTCCCAGCTAAATTGGGACGTAGGGTATGGTCATAGGAACTTCCTTCCTCTATGGTATGGTAATACCTGATCCATGGCGGAATGCAGGCTCTCATTGTGTTTCTGTCCCATCCAAGTCCAACCATTGAGCGCCTTGCATTTTACAAACACTATTTGTACATCTCATCATCACCGCAACCGCAACAACGTGTATGGTGTGAAAATGTGAGTGGAGCATTTATAGGTATAACCACAAGGACACAAAAGTTTGTTTCTAACGATAATATTCAGAAAGAATGGCCATACTTGAAAGTGCCGAAATATTTGGTGAATAACTTTTTCAAGCTAACATCAATATAAAAACTCACTTTTTATGATAGGCCTAAGCTAGTATGGGTTCTATGGTTCTATCTTACAGGGTATCAAAGTTGTATGATGCAATAACTACGCCCACATAGAAAAATACACTTTCATGATTTTATAAGATTAAAGCCCTGTAGGCCTATTACCAGTTTCAGTTCCAAGCCTTTGTCTGAGAGTTGATGAAAGTAAATAGCATGGGGAACCATGGCGATAACAACTTGAACTGTCAGCAGCTAGGCCCACTCCCACACGTTGGTAATTTCGGCAATACGGCTGGTGTTACCAAGTCGAGTTAGCCTTTATCTGAGAGTAAGCGAAGACAAATAGCATGGCTTACGATGGTGATAACAACTTTCAACTGCCATTAGAGCTACTCCTACGTTGATTCCAAAAAGTTGCATACAGGCATTAATGATACAGGTGGTTTTGTACACTGCCTCTCAAAGATGGCTCATACCACCTGTTCTAGAACAATGACAAATCCAAGATGGCGTCAAGCCACTTCGAAGTATCTAGGCGGCTAGGCCTGACACGGATTGACACCGTTGATCACAAATACTTGAAACTCAATTGCCCGGTTACTTACATTGTCTAAACAGTACACTCTGTACAACGCGTAGGGCAGTGGGGCCCACAGATCTTCCACGTTAATCTACGAACTCCTACCACCAACACCGAAGACCAACACTTTCTTGTCAGAGAAGTGTTGCACGGGGTCAACACAACTCATTCGAAAATCTAAATTGCGTAGCTCTGGCGGTATTTTCAACCCAAGGACGGTCCGTCCTAGCACAATATTTTGATTTCACGAACAGTGAATACAATGATGTAGCCATTGCAATGATGTAACTCAATTCCGGTCAATTGAAATGTAGTTCAACTAGGGGAAAAATTATGTACTTACGAAGGTTATAAGTCCGAAACAATTTGATTTCATTTGATTTTACTGCACATAATTCACACGATTGAGCGGATACTTTTGTAGATTTTACTAAAAGCAACATATCTACAGGCCTGCTGACCGCGAGCAATGCCGCGAGTAAGCTCTGAACGAAATCTCAAGGACGACTGTTCTGATTGATTCGAATTTTCATTCGAATGCTTGAGGAATGAGAATGCGTGTACGAATGCGTGAGAATGGACTGCTGTGATGGGCGGGACAGTTATTTCCTTTCCCACAATTTCCAAAATAGAGATTAAAATCGTGGAATGTAGATTTTTTAATTCACTTGAAAATTAAATTTTCATAAACTATTCAAAAATATGGAAATAATAAATTATTGTGGTTCTATCCATATTGTACATATATTGCCACTCAGTATTGTAAAAATGATGATGTGGGTTTCATTTGAACAAAAGTATTTGATTTGCGTATAGTGAGAAAGTAAACTAACGTCGAGAAAGATACGAATAAAATCAGATAATAAAAAAAAAACTTTACTGAATCACTGTTGAAATGTAATCATAAAAATTTTGATTCATTGACGGGAGATTTTTTGTAATTTCTATCATTATCAAATATCTTCATCCTAAATAATTATACTAGTTAAAGTTATAAATATAGTTCAAATTATAGGCAAAGACAATAGTAGGCCCGAATCAAACAATTCAATGACAGTTAACTATCGCTAATGAATATATAGATATTCTAAAAATGGAGCTATGGATTCATTGTCATTTGTTTTGAGCACAGCCTATGTTTTTTTTTTTTTTTTTTTTTTTTTTTTTTCTTTTTTTGGACACATTGCTTAATTATAAATGCAAAATAAAACATGGGTAAAATTATTATTTATTTGGTTTAGGGATGCACTGTAAAGATAAGAATCAGATCTACATGGCATCGGATGACAATAGAACGATGAAATCAAGGGACCTGGTGATTAGGTAATAGAAGGTGGAATAGTGGGAAGGAAGCGATCATGGTAAACATTGTAAAAACCATTCGGTCATTTGAGCCACTCCCAAATGCCTCCCTAGGGAGCAAACCCCTGTGATCCCCGCTACTTCCCCATTTTCATAATCGTTTTATCGTGGTTCAATTTCCTCTATAAATTAAATCACAAGTAATTCTCTACACCTGTATAGGCACTGGACTGATATAGCCAGATGTGTTTCATTTACCTATGTCACTTATTACATACTTTCAGATCCAGGAGTGTTTTTACTACATCGAATCAAATACAGAAAATGATAATTTTTATTCCACAAAAAAACCCCATCCAACTATGAATTAGCATGGATCTATTCTGGTATATTATTAATTTTGCTGCATTTGTTGATTACGAATTTCAAGTTGATTTATTGATTGAATCATTTGTCTGTGGATATAGTGAATAATTGTTAAAAAGAGAACAAATCTGATAAGATTGTGAAACCATGTTTTCTAATATTTATTATTCAAAACGGTATCTTCGCCTATGCTCGTAGGCTCCACCAAGTCTACTTACTCAAATGAACAAAATGTATAGAAAACCACGATTTTTCCAAACAAGTCTCTGCAGCCCGACTGGGTGATGAGCCCTCTCCACACAATCCCATATTATGAATTATCTATTTTAGTTTCGCTATTCGAGCACCGATCAGAATTTTTATGTCTACTCTACGGCAGTCTTTGCGTCTTTTTGTTTGGCGTTGGGTGTACTTCAAGTTTGTTCATCAAATTGTTATTATAAAGCATCATAAGCATATAACCACATGCAACAGCCCCATTGCATTTAGTGCAACTTTTTATTCACATTCCACTCTATGGATGATTATGACCAATACCAAACACAGATTTTCAAGAATCTAGGTTGAATATCATAGCGATTTTGGTAAAAGAATGATATATAAAATACATATTAGCACAAGGAGAAAAGTGAAAGTAATACTTACATTCATTGAATAACGTATGCTTGAGCCTTTTTTCAAACTTGAATTTTTTTATAAAAAAGGTAGGCCTATTTTAATCTTGTCTTTTTTTAAACCGCGTTTTCAATACAGAATGCACCGCCTGCTAAAATTAACAGTGGCAACCAAGAAGGCGGCTTGGTACATATTTATCAGAGATGTCAGATTCTGACCGTGAAACTATTTGTGATTCTGTGGTAACGATAATGTTTATGATGCTTTTTGTGATTTAAAGTATAATTTAAATAGTGTGATGCAAAGCAGAATCATAATTTTGAGTGCATGAAGTGCTAGTTTCACTGCAAATGGCGGATGAATTTTCACCTTTCCATAAAAGTAGGGTTATGTTTGTAGTTTGTATATTTTTGATTATTTGAGAGTAATAAGCTGTAACTTTGTGTTCTAGGCTTCTTTAGTTGAAGGATGTCGGCTTCCAGTAAGGATGCAGAGTGGCGATGATTGGCGTAAGTTGTAATTTCTTTGGCTAGGTGGTTAGGCCGAAGCCGTAGGTTAGTCCGAGGCCTTGGTGTAGGCCTAACAAGTCCTACGATTGTCTGCAGCTTCAACTGTATAGGGCCATAGTGGTTGGGAAGTTCTACACTTTGCCTGGGTTCATGATTAATTAGGTGTTATAACGAATATAGCTTGAGCCTTAGGTCCTATAACTTCCCTCCAACAATGTCTGCAGGAATGCAGCAGGTTGTCAACCTTGATTCATGTTTTGTAATTTTGAAATTTCTTTACAGCTCTAGCAGAGATTATCAGCGTAAAAGAATTGAGAGGAACAAAATGTTACTATGTTCACTTTGTCGATTGTAAGTATAGTTATATTATATATCTTGTTTAATTGATATTATATTCATGTTGATATATTCAAAATATGTTCGTGTGAATATATTCAAAATATGTTCGTGTTGGTATAGGCCTATTCAAAGTATATTTGTGTGTCAAACATATTTTGTATGTTAAGTCTTGAGTAGTAGGCCTACCTAGTCATGGAAATCAATCTCATTATTTACGGTAGCGTTTGACTTTTAAAGATCTTCAGATTTGTAGCTATTTTGAAGCTAGCGTAGGCCTACTAATCACTAGGCCTTGGTACATTGCCAACTAAGAACATAAACATTTTCTGTGACAGAAAAGTAGTTTAGAAGTTTAATTTAAACAACCTAAATAATTTTGTGTGTCGTTAGTCAACAAACGTCTTGATGAGTGGGTGATAGAAGATCGTTTAGACACTCGAAAAGTACAATTTCCTCGTCGAGATGGAGCGTCCACGGGTACCGGCGTTAGCACACCGAAAAAAGTTGGTGTTGGAAGTGGCCATATTGGTGGAGGAGGTTACCCACCAAATAATGCAACCTCAAGACCAACGTCACCTGTCAACAATGAGCTAGTCAATGGCAGTGCAGTCTTGGCTGCCGCTCTTCAAAAGAAAATGGCCAGGAAAAAGAGAGGTACCAGTACTTACATTTCCCCCCCTCTTATGGGTTTTTCCTATTTTTTTTTGCATATGCTTATTTAGTACTTTCTCTATAGGTATAGGCCTACAAATTGACTAATGCTTGAAACTTGGTGTCAGCAACCAATACGGCCATCTTTGCTTTGGCTATTTTTAACACTGTTCTTCTGGTCATTTATCGTACTGTTGAAGTTTTTTTTAATATAAATTAGCTATCAGTAGGCTCTTTCAGGTCCGCTCACTCCACAGGTCAAACGAAAGTCGAAAATTTATTCAAACGTAGGCCTAGAACATACACATTTGTCATCATATAACTCAATACTGTAGGTCTTGAGGCACAATCGGTTGCACCACTTTTGAGAAGAACCATTTTGAAATGCCTAAAAACCTCAGAAGAATAACCCCTCCATTACATTTCATATAAATAAGCCTATATCACTCAAATCCAACAACGCATTTGCTGCCTTATCCTAGTATTTTCAAATTTGACCATAATCTGCGTACAGAAAACAAAATTGATCCAGTCAAGCCCGTGTAAAATGCCCGTTCATTCTTTGTTTATTTCCAGTGGGCTTCTCTCAAGAAAGCGAGGACTCCCAAGAAGCATCTGCCGCTCCGTGCCCACGCAGCACAGGCAGCATGGTCGCGCACCACGACGACGTGGTGACTCGCATGAAGAACGTCGAGATGATCGAGCTGGGACGACACCGGATACGGCCCTGGTATTTCTCACCGTACCCACAAGAGATGGTGCACTTACCGTGCATTTACATCTGCGAGTTTTGTCTCAAGTACAGGAAAAGTAGAAAATGCCTGGAAAGACATCTGGTAGGTTGTATAGCTGATCATTTTGCTAATGATGATTATCTGCTAACATTGATAAGTTGTCAACATATAATTGAGATGAGGCTTGCTTTGTGATGCATCGCAATTAATATTATTTTTCTTCTTATGACGAAATACGCCAAAACAGAGTATACAATACTCCGAGCCTACAATTGGCTTCAACAATTTTGAATTATAGTTTAGTATAGGCTATGTAATATATTGATTGGCAATGCTTTCTTAGGTTCCTTATCATAGGCCTAAATTCAGAAATAAATAAATTCAGAACGCGCAGAACCTCTGTTTACTGGCTGTTTACTTGAAGTATTTCTTTCTCAACTATAGGACTACGATTTATTCTGGAAAGCGATGCCTTGGAATTGGATTTAGAATTTTCTATTCTCAAGACTCTTTTATTGTCTAATATGAGATGTTATTTTAAATGAATTCACTCGAACAAAACTTGAACAAAACAACGGTGCAGATGCTAGCGGGTAAAAGAGTATAAGGAGAATAGCAGCATAGAGAATAGCAGCATAGCATAGAGAGAGTGTGTCGAGAGACACTCCGTGGTATCACCACAATAGATTATTACAAAATTATAATAAAATATAAAATGACTTCTGCTTGTTGTCTTATGAGGTAATGAGCTGTGTAATCAGAGCAATATAACATGCAAATAGTGTTGCAAAAATACTATTCAAGGGTAGTGATATCAGTAATATTTTACTCTTGTAGGCAAAGTGCAATCTCCGACATCCCCCTGGCAACGAAATCTACCGCAATGACAGCATATCCTTCTTCGAGATTGATGGGCGCAAGAACAAAGTATACGCGCAGAACCTCTGTTTACTGGCAAAACTGTTCCTCGATCACAAGACACTATACTACGATACTGATCCCTTCTTATTCTACGTCATGACAGACTTTGACAGCAGAGGTTTTCACATTGTCGGGTATTTCTCCAAAGAAAAGGAATCAACCGAAGACTATAACGTTGCTTGCATTCTGACCATGCCACCATACCAGAGAAAAGGATACGGAAAATTGTTAATAGAATTCAGTAAGAAACTATTTACATAATTCGTAGCATTATTCTCGAACGAAGCAGACTGAGACATCTATTGAAAATTATTAGTCGAATTTAGTAACTAGTTCTAGTCGCACTTAGTGGCGTACTGTTCGCTTTCAAATCACACTTCATTTGTTCGTGAGTAAGCTAGACATGCTACGTACAAATGGTACCGTACAATTATTTATAATTTATGGTTCGCCTACGTGAACTGTACTTCCGAGCTCAAATGATTTTGCTCAGCTGAATTTGCTTTGAAAAATGTAGACGTTCATAGAAATGAGAAATGAGAAAATCTATTGTACATATTGATGATATTATTATTATTATTAATGTTAGCCACTTTGTTCTCCAGGTTATGAGCTGTCCAAGTTCGAAGGCAAAACGGGTTCGCCTGAGAAACCGCTGTCCGATCTCGGATTACTGTCGTACCGAAGTTATTGGGCTCAAACAATTCTAGACTTCCTCGTCAATGTCAAACCGATTGGCGATAATGAAAAACCACAAATAACAATTAAGTGAGTTATAATCCTATCCGTTAGCCCAACAACCCCGTGCACCTTACCTTACTCTCCCCTTGAGCTTCCCTTCTCTAGAGTTGACTAGCATGTGCTAATTCATAATTCAATTCTTTAAACATTCAAACTCTCCAGTGCCACATCTTGAATGTTGAAACTAAATTCTCAGTTTAAAAAGTTTCTCCCATCTATCGGCCTATCATTTGAGGTTAACCCTTTCTTTGTTTCCAGTGACATTTGTGAGTTGACGAGCATAAAGAAGGAAGACGTAATTTCGACGTTACAAAACTTGAATCTTATCAACTACTATAAAGGCCAATACATTATAACGATAAATAATGAATTAATCACAAGTCACATGCGAGCAATGGAGAAACGTAAGATTCGCATCGATCCGAAATGCCTACATTGGACACCAAAAGACTGGTCAAAACGAGCCAAATGGTGATTAGTTTGGTCTGCCCTGGAGGTACGTTTGTGCAATGATCAGTTAATTTTTATCCATCCATCAAATACGAGTATTGTAATAATTCATAGTTTAAAAACTTCAAGTTGTGGGCCATGTAACAAAAACAAAATAGATGGGCACTGGTAATGTGATGTCTCTAGGAAAATTCAGCATCTGCACAAGCCTATGTTTTGTTAGATATGTTTGCAATACCTTTTGATCTTGAAGTGCAAGAACTTGAATCGCAAGCAAAGATTGATTGTCTGAGGAATAGTAAATGCTTCTGGTTACTTGGTGAGTTCAGTTGTGCTGTTTTGAGACTTGACCTTCTGTGGAGCGCGCAGGTAAAATAGGCCTAGTAAAAAAAAAACGTAAAACCTCGAGTTAGTGATTTTTGTTTGCATTTTGTTTGTATGAATTTGAATCTTTGTTTATACTGTATGTGAATATAAACATATAAACCTGAATCAATTTTCTCGTAAAAAAGACGAGATTGGACCATTTTGACGGGGCAACACAAGTACTGGCTTGACTTCTTCTTGATAACTTCTTGTAGTTATTAATAATTTATGCATCAACTCGTTACATTCAGATAGAACTTCGCAATTGATTTCAGAAATCTTCTTGGATACATCAAATCGCTTGCAAGACATTCAGGACATGCCAGAACATCGATCTGTTCATAAACATAAGTGTTCATCATTACGTCAGACTTGTAGGCCTACACAAATACAATATTTACAGACACCATGTGTCGTTGGTTCCTATCACCAAAAACCTCATAGGTGAACATACACCCATTTCACACGATTGATCGTGAACCGGAAATAAAACATGGCTATATATAAATGACTACAACTCTTTTGTGATGAGATCCAATGAAATCGTAACAAGAAATAGTTTCCCTGAATAGCTATTGGCAGTAGAAGCGAAGAAATGGGCGTATGTTCGACTTGACCCACCCTCACCACTCCCCCCCCCCAAGATCTTATCTTGTCTAATTTGTTTCCTATTTAACAGTACATCAACATTTATCATTCATGCAATCATCTGTCTTGTATATATCTCTCCTTTCCTTTATTCATTAATCATTACACAAAGCATTCATAAGACATTTAAATTAAGTTGAATCTATAGTTTGAAAGTACCTAGGCCTATAGTTCACAGTTCAGCTATGAAAAAATGAAAAAGAATGGTACTATATTGAAATAATATGTCCAACTGCTGTCAATTGAACGATTTAATGTACAGTCTAATTTGCTCTTATTTAGACCTTGCGGCTAGATGGCACTAGCGTTATGTCTGTAATAATTGTAACTTGAGAGAACCGTCTACAATAGTAAGGCAATTCAACTTTGCAGCGGGCAGACTATTACAGTAGCGTCACTCGTCAGTATCATATACACGTTTTTACATGTCATTCAATATTTTTATTTTGCTCAATAAATCTTTTTATACAAATAGTGCAGTGTTTTTTATTTATGGTGCATGTTGCCTGTATGCTCTACGTACCAGTAATTAATTGTGCAAAAATGGTTTTGTAAATTATCAACTTGAGTAAGGCTAGATGATGTTGAACAAGTTGATTCTAAAAATACCGTATGTGGGCCTACCCAAATTGTGTTTTACTCTTATTTAAAATTTAATCTGCCTGTGTTGCTACTTGATGCCATTTTACTGTCTTGATACATTTGTTTGTGTCTCTTTAGGCCTATATTTCTAACTTTACAAGCAGCAACATTCAAAAATGTGGTTCAGACATTCCACTAGTTTACAGAAAAATGAAATATTATGTAGATATCTAAAGCATTGTTTTGTAAAAGGCCAATTTGTTGCAAGCCTTGATAAGTTCTGTGCTGTGCAAAGTGTGTACTAATAGTAAAAATGTCGAACCAACTTTGAAAAAGTTGGGCAACATATAAAACCAATAAATTACAAATTGCAACATGGTGTCTGGTTATTTACCTGAATTGGATGAAGATTTAAAGATTGAAATCATGGCTGGTTTGCTGAGGGAATAAGGGGTTAGACCGAGAAGAAAAACCACGAGAATGTTCAATTATTTATTCAATAAATATGAATATTTGCCTACCGCCTACTGGCACAGATTGTAATCACATTCAAAGAACATGAATAAATCAACATAAGATTGACTCCACTTCTATGTCAGGACAAAACAAAACACAAAAAGAAAATCTTGTAATTTATATTGTATATATATATATATATTATATATAGTACTGTATTTATTTAAAATTTGATACAGACAAACAATTTATACAGAATATTATTAAATGTACACATGTTATTCTATTACCAGCACGCAAATTGTATTTCAATAGTTCAACAATTATTTCTTCACATAGTATAGTAAAATTAGTATCTTAAATACTTATTACATAGGCCTGAGGTCTACTGAGGGTAATTATCGGAACATTCAACTAGCGTTACTTACCGTAATCCTTAAGATTACCGGTAACAATAATTATTACTCCTTAACAATCAGTCAATCACAAAAGCAACTACGAGTGCATAGAAAACTCAGTACGGTACTTGGTGATGATCCAATTAGCAATGATATTTGTATAAAAAATTATTTTATTTCAAATTACCGTTACGATTCACAACTGCAGTGTACATCGTACTACGTAGGCTCAACGTCCCAAGAGGAAAGTATTTACTCAAATACATCTTAGATAGATGCAGTAACAAATTATAACTATATAGGTCTATTATGGATGAATAAAATATTTTATAATATACAAAACAACAAAAAACTTTATTCTCGTGGATTCTTCATCAATAGTCCATAGATGTGTCACTTATAATGGCAGCGATACGATACGGCAGTTCATTAAAGATAGTGAACATAGTTGGATACAGGAGGTGATGCAGGGTTACCACACATACGTCAATATTATTTTATTCTACGGTAAAACGACTACATCCAAGGGTGTAACATTATTTGGCCATCACCGGACGCAATGTTATGTTCACTTAATCTGTGGCACCGTCCAAGCAGCGCGAACGCAGGTACGAGTTCGTAAGGTTACCACCGTAGCGCCACCGTTCACTTGGTACGTTAGACAAACAACCAACTACTCAACAATGCATACACTCAATGGACCAATCTAACTTGGACCAATCATAATTGACTGATTCCCTGCCTACCACTCCACATAGTATTCTACCATAGAACACTAGTTGCTAAAATGCAATGTTAGCTAGGTAAGCTGGAACTAGGTCAAGTAGTTGCATATGGAAATGTAGACCTATCTATTTTTGTAAAAATGATCTATAAAACTCCCCTGGTCAATTTCACCCCATGGTTAATTGATAGAAATTAGTAGACAAACATTTTCTAAAGAGAAGTTAAAATATTGAGTGGGGAACAAATAATTTATAATCAAAAGCTACGGCCTTCCAAAATTGTACAATGTTTTCATTTTTGTAGTGGTAATTATTTTTGAGCTACACCAACTCAAGGGATATTGGAGTATGTCATCATAACCTCAAAAATGGCACCATATTTTGTTCATTATCTCGTGTTCATTACCGTTCTGTTGTGTTTCCTTTTCTGACATTTTCACATCATGAAATAAAACTTTGTCACTAGCTGAAGTTTACAAATAGGCCTATAAAAATATTGAAAATATTTTAAAAACATTCAAAAAGAATGTTTAGGACGTTTAGTGCATCTGAGTAGCAAACTACGCTGGATGAAATATAAATATTCATATTATAAAAACTGACTCACACGACTGATATCCGTACATCTCGTTTGGCCATACCACGTAACTTCAGTGACTTCTGTCTGGGCAGAGCTTTGCGGAATTCAAGTCGAATATCTCGATTAGTAACGGTTCTACGTCGCGCGGGTTTACGTCCAGGTATACTTTGATGTGCTCGTCGTTGAGACGGTGAAGTTCGGCGATCTTCTGAATCATCTTCAAGAACGTTGACCTTGCCTCACACCCCTGGCAACAAAAATAACAATGCACTTATTTTTTAGCAATACAATAAACCCTCGTTAATTCGAATTCCAAGGGACCCCAAAAATCAAAATTTGAATTTAAAAAATTTGAATCATGAAAAAATGTTTTTTATTTGTACAGTATAGTGTGCATGAGAAAATGTTTTTTGTTTGTATAGTATATAGTGTGAGTGTAAGAGGCGCACATGGGGAACTTTTGACAGCCATGTGTTTATCTTCAAGTGAAGTGTGAAGTGATTTACGCACAACAAAGTGTGGATGAATAGTATATGTTATCATGTCACTCATTAGGAAATACTCATCACAGTCAGTTCACTCACAGGTTGAAAGAGTCAAATTACCAAATGTAAAGTAAAAAGCAGTGTAGAGAGAAAAAATATATAAATATTGGGGCCTAGAATGAAAGAAGGAATCGTGATCTCTGCAGCACTAGCTGGCTGATTTATTTACAATCAATATATTCACTCTGTCAATCAAATAATTTTAATTGAAAAATAAAGATGAGCCTCAAATATATTATCAGGAAAGTAATTTTCTTTAACAGCAACACAGAGTAGTTAACTTTTCAATGGACATGAGCATATCTTGACTAATGTCCTGGCGGGATAATGAGTCCTTTGTTGTCATTGTGTCGTAAGAATAACCCACCCGCCACGCGCCTCTTATGCTGCTAGCACGCGCTGACACAGCAAGTCAGCTGTGACGTGTCGAGTGCGTGTCGAGCGGTCGGGACGCCCAACCCAACCGCTCATGTTTAGTGATAGGGAGTTCAAATTACAGACAATTTCATGTAATAAAATACTTGATTGTGACACCTAATTTTTGCTGAAATTCGAATTAAACAAACATAAAACAATAATAAAACAGAAGTTCGGACTAATTATCAGTTCAAAATTCGAAATAATAAAAATTCGAATTATCGAAATGAATTAACATTGATATCCCTATACCAGCAGCCGGGGTCATTTCTCTAGTTCGAATAAGCGCGAAAATCAAACTAACTGAGTTCGAATTATCGAGGGTTTACTGTATGACTCAACTGGGACTCAGTCAAGGCTAAATTCCTCTTCTATCAACTTGGGACAATTTTATCATTTTTATATTTAGGGCCTACTTTAGCATATATGACCCATCTGAACCTAGCCAGTATGAAACAATAAAAATTGAATGAAGATAGCTCCTGAATGACGGTTCAGTGTGCTAGCCACTCGTCTCATTACTGACGCACCTGATATATGCTCTCAAGATATCGCCTGAGCAGGTAGTAGTACGAGTTCTGCTCGAGCTTGATGACATCGTGGTGGACCACCCGAGGGCGGTCGGGCGTGAACAAGGTTATGGCGCCGAGTATGAGCATGATGTTTTCGTCGTGGCGCCAGCGCATCTCGAACGTGCGCAGGAAGCGTTGGTGTTCTTCATAGATGTTGCCTCGGGCTTCCTTCAACACGTCCACTTTCACGTTCAGACGTTCCTGCGTGTGCGGAATCTGGAAGTAGATCAGTAGGAGTGAGAATTTCATTTTAAATATAGTCTGGACCATACACACAAAAGATCACTGATTGAACAAAGTTCATGTATTATGAGCGTGAATTACGGATGCATCTAAATTATCTGTGTTTATACTGAATTAGATTTTGATATCTCATACCGATCAAACAGATTCACAAAAAAATGATATTTTGCTACATCATCTCGCTTTCGCAAAATTGTTTCGGTAAATCGAATAAATTTCGCACTCTGAATGCCGTATATCCCCCCCCCCCTCAAATTATGTGTAAAACAAAGTGCTATGATATAGGTAGGTCCTTGAAGAAATTAAAATCTTAAAAAATTAGCCCTAATGTCTATTTCATTTTTTTCCCATAATTTGTTGATTCGTTAACCAAGCTAACCAACAATTAAACAATGGAAATATATCTGCACATGCATTTACAAATTAGAACAAAATATCATGTCTACCAAAAGTGATTTGTTAAATAGTTGACCAGGCTTTTCAATTTTTTCGACCTTTTCAAATTTCACTCCATTCCAGGTATTCAAGTACAGTGTCCTCTCATTAATCAACTCACATTCCACGAGTTCTTATCAGGGTCGTAGGTCATGGCGCTGCGCAGTATCAGCATCTCGGTGCAGCCGCCCTTGAGCAAAGCCACCTGGTCCTCTTGGCACATGTTCTTGAACGCGTTTATCTTCTTGGACGTCTTGATCAGACGACGGATTGCGATCGCAGTCAAGTTGATCACGTCAAGCAACATCGGCGAGTGTTCCACGTTGGTCTAATCACAGAGGAACAGTTCAATCGATTAAGTTTCACAAATTTGTGTATGGTAGGCCCTAAAAATGCAGGCAATCGGTAGGGTCGAGAGAGTTTAGCCTGAATAACATTCTGTTCTTGTATTGTTGATCTAGACAGATTTTACTTTTTTTAAAGACTAGCGACAGATGTTAGTACAATCAACACCTACACCGACCTTGAAAAGTCCGTCATCCCCGACGAGCGTTGACAGGTCGTGATCGAGCGGGTCGTGTAGAGCTTTATTGGCAACGATCAACTCGTTGAGTTTAGCTCGTTCTGCGTCGTTGAGCTCACGAGAGTTGTGATGATGTGTGGTGGCTAGCGAGCTGTAGGCTTCGAACTCCAGCTTGATGGCTTCGCTCAGGATAGACTCGATCGAGTTGGGCATCACAGGCGTCCTGAAATGAAGTAAGGATGAGAACAGCAAGGATGAGAATTGCGGTCATTTGTTTCCAATCAAATAATTCAACAAACATTTATTGATTCTGTTTTTTGGTATTTTCTTTACTGCACATGTGAGTCAATTGACTGTACCAAAATATCACTTTTCTATAGGATTGTCATTCAATCAAGAAAATGTACACGATACCGAAATGTGCTATATCGAACCTTGACTGAGAATATTTCAAAATATCAGGAAATCCATTCGATATCGAATTGAAATGATGAGATCGCACATCGATCTAAATTATTGCTTTTTTTAGATTTAAAAATATTTAATAAGATAAGATTTAATATAAAAAAACTATCTACAATTTAATACTGTCATCAGGCAAATACTGAATGTTGTTTTTATGTGAAAATTGTACAACTTATGGCAGGACTGCATTTTTATAACATTCTCTACTAAATTTAAGTAGCCCTACTGGTAAATCGTGACACCACAATACTTCAAGCTCTCACCTCTGTGTTCTTTGTACATCTCGTAGTATCTCGGTAGCTGCATCCTTGGTGCTGTTATAATATGTTGACGTTGACGGTTCTTCGGAGTCTCTCCAGCATGTGTCCGGCGTCGGAATCGTTTCGACTGGGGTGCGGGGTCGAGGCGGTGGTGGCGAGGTATCTTCGGTTCTTTGGTTATTGTTGATAAGCGACGACAGGAGGGGCATGTCGTGCTTGCTCGACGGGGTTTTGATGGGGTACATTGGGGGAGTAATCACCGAGACGGGGGTGGAGTTCAAAGAAGTGCGCTGTTGGGTGATCATCTCAACTGTTTTAGAAGCAGCTACTGTGGCGGAATCGGGCGGAGAAGAAGGACTAGGAACGCTGGCGGCATCTGCGGGAGATGGGTAGGGATCTGACGAAACCTGGAAAAAGTGAGAATTGACGTTAAACTTTTACAGAACACTCGATTTTGTTGGATATTCCAGGTTAGTGGGAACTTTCTTGTACTGACTAGCTTAATGAGAATGACTAGACCTATCACACGAAACGTCTATTTCTACTTTATTTATCGTTTATTCATCTATTTGGGTTCATTTATTTATGTTATGTAGCATATATCGAGCAACTTACTTCTCGCTGAACGGCCGAAGTCGAAGCGTCATTATCGACAGCATACTCGTCCAGCCTCTCGGCGTCTTCGTAGTTATCGTCAAAAGAGGAGTTTGTAACCCAGATTTTATGCGCCGGTTCGCCAGAACTTGATACCAACACGACGCCAGGTTCGTACGTTTCATGACTCTCATCGTCAACATCTTTATACCTGTAATAAGATTAACAACGTAAGTAATAATAACTTAATAAGTAATAAAACAGACATCAGCTTTACGTATATTCAACTATCAACTAAATCTGCATAATGAACGTAATTATTCAAGATAGGCATACAACTTATGTAGGCCTACTTTGTATTTGGATAGGTGTCGTTCCCTACAATATTGTCATACATTTTGGAAAAATGTAAGGAAAATGAACTTTTCCAACTTGTGTTCTCACACCGATACAAACGCGTACCTTTCACTGGAATGTTCAGCGGATGGTCGTTTTCGAGCACGGTTTTGTTCAATCTTTTGCTTCTTAATGACTTTATCTTCTTCGGACATGATGTAATCTTTCCGCATGCCGATGCCCAAGCATTTCACGAGGCGACATCTTTGACAAAACCGGCGCGTCACCAATGTTATCTCGCAATTGTTGTTGAACTGGCAACGAAACTCCTTCAAAAGAAAACAAAATGTTCTGGAGGAATGAATCTCTTTTCAATTCTAATACTTGGTCGATTAGGCAAAGTATTCTTAAAATAACTTGATGACTATTGTACTATTATAATAGTAAAACGCACCAGGTGCATTGTAAGATTAGCGATTTGGGGATATTTATATGAAATGTAATGAAAAGCCTTCCTGTTTCATCTTATTAATTTAGCTAGTTTTTAAATTCGATTGGTTATAGGCCTTCATGCCTTTTTTAAATAGTTCTTTATAAGCTTTCAATTGATATACAAAAAAAAATCAAAATTGTTTCTTCAAAACAGCTGATCCAAGTTATAACGTAAAACTTTGCAGTAATGTGTATCATTCTTGCGCTTGAATTCCGTACAAATTTGAATATATTCGGAGAAAATATTTTTTCAAAATTTTCTGCTCTGGGCTCTTACTATTGGGGTTTGCAAAATTTCAAAATAGATTTTTCTCAAAAGTAGTTCAACCGATTGAACCTCAAAACTACATAGTATCGAACTAGATGATGACACACATGCATGCCTAGTTTTATTCAAATTTGTGCTTTCGTTTGACCTGTCCAATGAAAACAGAAAAAAGAGTCTTCAAGTCAGGTAAAATTGAGCCTTTTGCTTTGCTCATCCAATAAAAGAGATAATCAAGATTCTCTCAAAACAAGCACTCAGGCCTACCTTATTTTTGGGAGCATTCCTTCGGAAGAAAGCTTTACATGACTCACAAGTGACGGCATTGAAATTGTAACCCAACGCTCGGTCACCGCAAACGCCACAGACTTTGAGGTCAACTTTTGCTGACGGAGTGGAAGGATTATCTGTGACTGGTTCTTTTTTTTCACAATCCATGAAGACTTGTGACTGGTAGAATGACCTAGAATGTCAATAGAAACCAGTAAGTTTAGAATAGTATCAGAATAGAATAGTAATGAACTAATTTTGATAGTAGTTTAATAGGCCTAGGCCTACTTGGTACTAGTTCAAGTTCAGTTCTTTACTTTAATGTAATATTCTCGAATATTAGTCATACTGTTGTTACAGTACCGGTATCATTACTCAATGCCGGTGTAGAGAGAACCCAGTAGCGTCACTCCTATCTATTCTGTATCACAACGACTTGCATCAATTGTAAAATGAGTTTTGAATATCTCATGACCTAGTTTGTACTTTGATAATATTTAATGACATGAGCCAACAAGATCGCTGAGTCGACAACAGCGCTTTTGTGGCTGCGGCGTATATGCTTAGTTACACACAATATCACCAATCACGTACATCAGTTGCTACTAAGCTACATCTGATGCGAGCATAAGCTACATGTAGTTCGATGCACGAACACCAGGAGCGATGTGTCATGTTTTATTGCAAGCATGACTACCGAAGTTACTTTATACTGAAGGTTGTCTCTATAGTTCTACTCTACTGTGATATTGTGATGATAGTGTCATAAGTTAACGTTCATTTACTGAGCTCATTAAATGTTCGTAAATTATAAAATGACATGCGTGTAGTTTGTCGAATCACAAACAGAAGGTACGATAAGCCCTAAATACATAAAATTTTTGACGACTAATAATAATTGTTAATACAATATGTGCGAACACCATTGTAGGGCATATTAAACCATATGCTTCTAATCATGTTGGTCGTTCTTTTAAGAACAGTTTGGTTCTACGGCCTATACCACATCGTAACGCTCTTGAGGGCATAATGGACCCAATATACTGTACCCTAGGAGCTGCACGATTTTTCTAAGCAGCCCATTGACTTTATGCACTATGCTGATGGCGGCACTGTTACCTTTTGTTATCATGTTTCTTCAATTTGCCTAAACCTAGGCCTAGCGGTATCTTTAGTTTTACGTTTGGCATCCTAGGTAGGCCTCTGCAACTTCAAAAGTTTCTAAATTATAATGATATAATGAAAAATCTCATTGGTTTGGAGAATACTAACATTAGAACCTAACATTAAATTAAGAATTTAGGCCTAGGTCTAGGCTAGCTTCATGATAAATGGCAAATTCATGACTGTGATTATCTAATCACAGATTGGCTGGTGCTATCAATTTGTGAGTCATAGGCTTAGGTTTTAATAGGGATCATTGCCATAATCTGACATCCAGCCAATTCACTAGGTCTCAAAGAGTCTGGGACCTAAGCAAGTTAGGGCTAAGCTTCATGTCCAAGACCAATGCCAAGACGAGTGAACTTTTCATGTCATAGGTTCTAGGTCTGTCTGTCTTGTCTTTAGAAACGGACCCAGAGTCTTGCTACATACTATCAAAAGTCAAGTTTGATTTTTACCTGACAATTAACTTTTTTAATCATCACATCACTCGCATCACAATTCCAAGAACAAATATTGACATTCTGTCCATTTTAACCTATGTAGGCGCCATCTTGTATCTAATCTCATAACCAGAGATAGTGCCCATCATAACTTTTGTTGCCAACTGTTGAATGAATGCGAAAAATACGGGATTAGATCACTGAAACTATTTAGACTATTTTTGACTATTTTGAAATGCCTTTTCTGTTTTGTGATAAAACCGGAAAACCCAAATTACAATGTCAGTCTCAATACTACGTAGGTCTACCTGAATTACCATAACTTACTTGCCATTCTGTAAATTTGTATCCATAATACTTCTTTTTTACTAATAGCTCGAAGTATAGTATTAAGGATCATTATGAAATACTTCTAAAAATATATACCATTACAAATTCTCAGAATAAGATTTTTAAGGCCTGCATAAAAATAAGATAAATAAATCCTGGCATCGTAATAGAGCGCATGTGAGCCGATTTAGAAAATTGTCTGTTTTTTTGGTGATAACATTTTAACGGTATGAGATACCAAAAATCTAATACGGGAGAGAAACAGATACTTTAAAATATAATACCGTACCTTCAAGATGGTAGGGCCTATAAGTGAAAATTATTCACTTCATATCGCACCATTTTCACATGTATAGGGCCTATACAGCTGGAAAACACTATTTTTCGTTGAATAACTTAAAATGTTGGAACCTGGGAGATTAGATTTATTTCACCTCATTCTGAAGGTATCTAAGAGATATGTGTTGTTGATATCTAATACTGTTCGAAAATGATCACCAAAACAGGTGGTAGGTTTTCACTCTATTGCTGCGATAGTGAATTTGCACGAAATTGACTGGATAATCGCCAAAGGTGTGAAATTCTGGATGTTTCAAATTGTGTATACAGTTATGAAGAACTTTCAAAAAAATACCGCAATCAATTTTCAAACAAACAATCTTCGTTAAGCCATTAGTTATCATTGTCGGTAGACGAATTCAAGCCATTCAACTACAAAAAATCAATCACAAATGGAAATTGTGCTTGCAATTACATGCGGCATGGCAGGACCTAATACAGGAGTACACAGGTCGTCCTGAATATATACCCAGTCAAACGTTCGTTGTCAGTTGAGATGGTTTGGAAAGGTTTGTTATTATACTTCGTAGTTTTTTTCTCAGTAACATGCATCTTGAAAAAATACAATTAATTTTAATAACTTATAGAGTATGTTTGTTTATAATGCATTTGAAATAAATGCATTCCAGCAGAACTAGTTATCCACATAAACGCGCTCTTTACCTTATTCAAAGAATTATAAAATTATAAAATCAATATTATATTCAAATGAGTAATTCATGGATTGTAGTTTGGTTCATCATTGTTATTGTTATTATTTATAGGCCTAATATTGTCGGAATTATTGCGTAACTCTACGGTATTTCATGTTTTTATTATTAATTTCGTCATACAATGGCAGTCATCAAAACATTCGTTTCATAATGATTCGTCTAGTTATTATCAAATTCAGCAAAACTCGGACAAATTAAATAATCAATAATAAATACGATAATGACATAATCATACATAAAAGTTTAATGTGTGAATGATTTGAAATCAATTAGAATACAGCCAGCGAGGGAAGAAGAACTAAGTACATTATTCCAAAAGTGGTGAATAAATATTGAAAACGTTATTGAAGAGGGTATGTATATTGTGCAACTCTTTCTGATAAGACTATTGTTAGATTTTTAATTATAATTAGTTGTATTGAAATTATTATTATACAAATTATGAACTACTTCATTATGTGTTCGATATGCGACTTATTATTCGTATATACCGGTACCTCACATTTTATAAGTATTAGTTGAAACTTATAATTTTATTACCATTGATTCAAATTCATTCTTGTCCTGGTTTGATGTATTCTTTTGAATCTTCATAATTATGGTAAATAATTGTAAAATTGAACAGCCATCGCCAAATTTATTTTCTATCCGACTAAATGGTGCTGATGAAATGACACATACACCAACGTTGTCAAAAATAAGAAATATGTAAATTTATCAAACTGTCGTCTCTAAAGTTCCTACACTGTCAAACTGTACACTGTCAAAGTACAAACTGTCTCAAGTTATCACTAAAATAGATATATTACTTAAATTGACATCTATACTTGTCCTACAATGGTTTAGCTCTAAATATAATTCACATTGTTACACGTACAACTGTGATGAGCTCTGTATACAATTAAAGAAAATCAAGACAATTAATTGGTACTAATTATATTGGTAACTGTTTTTAAAAGTAGGCCCTAATATGACCTTGATGTTTTTGCTCATCATTTCGCTGAATAATTCTTCACTGAATACTTTTGATATGGAAATTGGCGATAATTTTTTATGCTGTTAGATTTTTTCAAGTCAATGTGGGTTATTAGAATTGGAAAAAATGTTGACTATAGAAAAAACATATTTTTTTGCGTTGCAGGATGAGTGCACGTGACTGAGATTATACAGTTTATATAGGCCTATATATATTTGTTTAGTAATAGTCCTATGTACACTTGCGGTCACATAAAAGTAATTTTCTAAATTCTTCATACATTCTCTCCAGGATGCATTTTAATGTGGATTGATTGGCTACTTCATGTGACCGCAAAAGCCCGTAAGTGTGCATAAAATCGTCTGTACTTCATTTCTCATGAAATTAATTCAGGATTTCAAAATAATTTTCTAATAAACAGGCCATTGAATTTACAGAAATTTTGAAAATGTTCAGTTTATTCTTGTATCAAAAAGTTGTATGCAAGCCGATTAGAAAATTCGTCTGCCATGTGTGCAGTGGTGAAAAAATGCAATCGCAAATGCAGTGACTTTCCGAATGAACATATTGTACAGTCCCATACCATTCAGAAAATTATCTTCTAGAACACAGTCGATCCATAACAAACTTTCAGATTACTACGTGTTATTTATATGTAACTGTAAGCTGTGAGGTAAAAATAGATGACAAAAATATCGAAGTGATCTTTCCTTTTTTTGAAATCATAAAAATGAAGTCATTAGCATTTTCGACATTGTCTGCATCTTGTGATGTATTTTTTAAATTTTGTATCTTGTACTGTTACAATTTTATGATCATTTAAATCTGTGAAAACACTCTGGCGGGAACTTTTTGCCCTATGAAGACTGTGAGCGCCATTAAAACAAGAGAATGCCATAGCAAGCCTTAAATGACTCATTTGACTTTTTCTCCTATATGTATAGATTTCAAATTCAAGATGGCCGTTGCATGCTTGGTCGTCTTTTTTTGGCTTCTAACTACGCTCGGTACGTGTCATGGCGACGTTGTCGCGTCGTTCTCAATCAAGACGAATACGCCGAGCCACGTCGTTGACGATAATTTCATCAGCGTCACCATTGACCCCGCATCAATGCTAGAAGGAAATCGAAGGTGAATTCATACAATTAAAATTTAATATATTCTTCCAACTCAGGTTTCATTCATAGTAACACGGTTTAACGGTTGTTTCCGTCCCGGTAAATAACGTGTATAATAGTAACTATACGGAAGAAGAAGGTCGCCTATCAACATAATAAACACAAATGGTGTGGTATTTTTTAATGTGTTTATGATTTTTCAAGTTGAGATTTACGATCGATCAGAACTGGAACTGTTCTTCGAACGTCTTGAATCTTTCAAGTTACAGCGTGAATAGTGAACTTTTTACAATTACATAGTTGGTAGACACCTTCTTCTTTCGTGGATACAAGTACACCAATCGGAAGCTTTGTAGAAAGTTCACGGGACTTATCGGGACAGAAAACAAGTGTTACCGCGTGTTACTATGAATCAAGCTTTAACGTGAAATCACAAGTTTTCAAAATATATGAAAAAAGTTTTTTTTTCAGCTTGACAATGATGAGAATCATAATCTAAAGAAACTCTTTTCAAGAAAAAAATCCCAAAAATTTCCCGGGGCATAATTCTTGCTTTATAGTGTGTGAATTCTGATCATTTCTCGTACTTCCCGTTAAACGTCAGGACGAAGGACTTGAATGGATAGAATATTTACCAAACATTGTACATATATTCCTTAATATTTACCCGGAAGTATTTGATTGATTAATCCAATAATATCTAATTAACTGTTATTTATTTCATGAACCGTCATCTTTTAAACACATTTCTTCATTTCTTCAATTATGAACATGTCACATTTCTCACGTATCAATTAGAAATAGTTCCTAAAGTAACTAAACGACTCTTAACCTGTACATTTCCAGTAAAGGGATCGAGAAAAGTCTGCGCCTGCTGAAGAGTTTGTCTCCTGCCTATCTTCAAGTTGCGGGTCCTGAAAGTAACAAGTACCAATACTTGAGTGGCGCTGACAGCAACGATACATCGCATCTTATCACAAGTTAGTATTACCTTTCTTGTCTTAACCTGCTATATGTGTGTGTATATCCTCTACATTGCCGCCAGCGAAGTTTCGTATTTTGTCCGACTTTCGAAAAATTAGTCCAAAATGTCATATTGTTCTCTCTAGTCAGTGACTCGACTAAAGCAGAATCGACCTTCTCAGTCTCAATTCTATATTAATCGTGCAAATAAACTCTGGCAACTTACACGTCATTGCACATCATTGCTACTCATTCTCACTCCTATCTCCTTTCTTGAATATCATGATTAAGTATATTAATCATAAGTTATTTCGTTATATTAATCATCCTACCCCATCCTACCAACAGGACTCTATCCTGCCAATCTTCTCGTATTTTCTTTTCGTGTTGTCACATTGCCAATATAACTCGGTATAACCGGCATGGCACAACCAATCCATCCCAATTTTTCCTACTGCCTTGATCATTTCCATACCACCTCATCTGCCCCCGCCTGTCGTTTTCCCATTCTTCATCTTCCTTATGTCGTGTACAACTTCCGCTTTCAACACCACCGACTCTTCGTCCTTTGCACCTTCCTCACTCTCCTCAATCACTTCTTCTTGGCTATGATTTTTCAAAATAATCACTCCACATCTTCTGAATATCTTTCGGTCCTCTTGTGAGACTCCCATTCTTAACATACACATACCTTTCGTTATTACATACATTTTAATATCATACATTAAAATGACATTAAATTACATTAAAATGAATAATTTTAATCCATTTGACATATTATACATAGAGTTACGCTCGTCTGTGTGTCCTGCGGTTCGCTGGTGCGCGCGCACGAGAAAGGTTCGACAACTTTCTGGGAACTTAACGCGCTGGGGAATTTGCGCGCAATTGGGTTAGTGCGTAGTGAGGTCGCGAGGTCAAGGTCCCGGAGAACAGCGGAGTTGAGCAGTAATGCGCAATCGAGTGTATTGGCCCAAAGTATACGCATTATGGTAGCAACAGTAAGAGTAGTGAGAGGTAAAGTAAGTTATAGTGATGACATTCGGGAACGGTTATGTTGACCCGTGTTTGAAACGCGGGAGGTTTTAGGCTAGTTGAACAATACTTATCAGTATTTTTAGTGCACATAATGTCAAGTAATCGTCATGAAAGCCTGCTTTAACACTGTCCACGATGTGCGCAGAATCTCAGTGGATCGCATTCAACAACATGGCGCGCATCTACGGCGTGGAGCCCATCTTCTGTCTCAACGCCAACCGTCGACAAGAAGGTCACTGGGACCCGAGCAACGCCATCGAGCTGATTCACTTCTCCGACAAGATGGGATACAAGGTCAACTGGCAGTTAGGATGTGGTAAGATAAATGACAGTTCAGGTTTGTTGAGAGAACTGGCAGGACAACTGGCAGTTCGGGTTTGTCGGGAGACCTGGAAGTTAGGACGTGTCCAGATAACTGGCAGTTAGGATGTGATAACGTAACTGGCAGTTAGAATGTGCAGGTGTGGCAGGTGTGTTGTAGTAAGAGAAGTGACAATTAGGATGTGATAAAAGAGTCGGCAATTAGGATATGTTGACAAAACTGGTAGTTTTGGTCCCAGAACTTTATAGGTCAGGTTGCGGTAAGGGAACTGATAGCTTAAAGAGATTGTATTAGACATGGGTTTTTGTGAAACGTTCTTTCACTTATCATCATTCCATAGTTTAATTTTACTAAACCTGCTCTTTCGTAGCCCCAATTCCCAAACAACTAGATGTTGGTGGGACCTTAAATAAAACAATAATCAATCAACATTATACATTCTTTTCCTACCAGTAATCTCTCCATCTGTTCTCATCATCTGTAATCTATTCTCTCTTCAGATGCCGAGAACTTGGTGACAAGTTTGTCTGGCGAGCAACTTGGTCAGGACTTGTCAAGTCTTCGCAGAATCCTAGACACTTATTCGCGCTACGAGAAGTCATTGATAGTCGGTCCAGACGTGAACATGTTCAACGCAAAGACAGATGTAGATTATCTTACTAAGCTTTTTGGATACGAGAAAAACGTGCTTTCGGCGATTACCCTACGACTGTAAGTTGACGAGTGGTTAGGAAGCCCTTTGGCTAAATACTGTCCGTATAACTCGGCCCATTTAGAATAATTATGCAAAAAGTTTGGTTCTTTGGTTTGTAAAAAGAAAATTACCATTTCATACACTCATTTCAATTGAAAAAGTAGACTGCTACAATATTCAGGCAAGTGGCTCCTTACCCGCTCGATATCTCTTCAGTTCCACATTTCAAGTTCTTTGAATTTGGAATGATACATTTTTGAAAAAATTATAATATTTGCAACAATACAAGTATCAGGTTAAAGACTGAGATGAGTAGATCAGTCAGGAGATCGGGTTCGATTCCCATCAAGGGCGACGATACTGACAGACGTTTTTCGTGGTTCTCCTCGGCGGTAAACTGCAGCTATATAATACCACTTCTTTCTCAGAAGCAATGCTACTAATTCCGAATTTGTTTTTAGGAATAGTTCCGCAGACATTTCTCAACATTCAGACTTTGAGACTGTATTGGTGAACGAGAAGAAACTATTGATTGATAATTTAGAAGACGCCATTGTAAATACACCATTATGGTTGGGTAAGTTGAAGAAGTAGCCTACATTCTTAAATTAATGACCGTCAGTTTTATTTAAACAGCAAGGTTATACCAATACATTTGCAGCAATAGTTTAAATTTTCAGTTTTTGGTTACATTTTCCACAATATTAGTCCAGGAAGTGGAAAAGAGGAAGCTTTCGTAAACAATGTCAAACGATTTTTGGAAATAAGATTCCAAACAAGTGGAAAAACTTGAATTTGAAATGTAAAATTATGTTGCTATATTCTTTTGGAATGTAACTACAATTATGTTGCTATATTCAAAGAAGGAAACAGGTTGTTAGTAGATTGTATACCAAATATCAAATGTATCTAAGCTTAACGACATTTAATATTGTTATATCAGCAACGTAATTCTTACGAACGAACGATCGAGTCTTAAACTTGACATTGTTTATTCCAGCTGACTTTGACGAAGAAACGAGTGACTCTACCAGTGACTTCGGTGACGCTCTTATTTGGGCTCGAAAACTAGGCTCTGCGGCGAAACTAGGAGTCCAACTCGTCATGAAACGACCCAAATTAGTGCACTTCCAGCGACCGACACCGGTAAATATACATTTTTTATTCAATATCTGATCTTAGTTCAAAAAAGTTGCGCGAAGACATAGAATGAAATATATAGAATAATAAAATCTTTTGAAATGACTCATTGGAATGTGTGACGTGTCTATGTAGTGTAAAGTCAAGGTAGTGTAAAGTAGTAAAGAGGAAAGGAAATGGTATTCTTGGTGAAATAGCAATTAATTAAAAGGCAAATAAATAAATGATAAGATATATTGGAAAGAAAAAGTAAAAATATACTTACTTTAGAAGAACTTGACCTATCATTTAACACTCGAGAATTAAAAAATTTACTTTCTAAAATTAGGTGATGAAGAAATGATAACATTTTCAATAGTATATAAATTATTATAGCTATTATTAATAATGCAATCTAGCTATACAACGCAATGAAACACGAATGAAATTATAATTTAGGGCTTCAAATTTGAAGAAATATAAGCCTAATTATCACAGTTTGATAGGGATTTGATTTTTTCAACTAATTAAAATTCTTTATTTTCCCTTTTCAGGATTACTGGGTTTCGTTCATGTACCGCACGATGGTCGGTCGAACAGTCCTCGAGCATCGACTCCACGGGAATGGAACCCCGATCCACTTGTACTCTCACTGCACCAACATGCGAAAGAGTCGCAGCCAGGATCAGATCAACTACGAGAAGGGTGCCATCACTTTGTACGGGGTCAATACTGAACAAACACATGTCAAGATCAAGGTCAAAACGGGGTCGTGGAGTAAACATCAGAGTAACGAGATACATCAGTATATCGTCACAGCGGCAAATATACAACAACCACTTCGATCACAGTGAGTTAATTTTACAGATTTTATCTACCCATATGTATATCACCATAAATTTTGATTTTCACACCAAACGGAGTAATTTATGTAACTTAATTTCATCATAAATGTGGCAACAAATAATTAAAAATATTTTGGACACAATGTTCAAAAAGTTTTCAGAAAACTGTATGGTATGTTTTGAGAATTTGAATAAACTTAAAAATGATCTATTGTGATGATGGATATATGGTTCTTGTATATAACTCAACTCACCCGCTATACACTATTTTTTTTCCTCAAATGATATAGATTATGGTTCACTCATATGGAAGATAAACAATAAAAATAATAGGGCCTAAGAATCTATCAATTCACACCAAAATTAGGTATTTTAAATTACAAATCTGGATTGAAATATCTTAGATCAGCTATTTCGTAATATGTCTAGTGTTGAAACGAGTCTTGACTTGTATGCTTTCCTCATGGCTAGCATAAAAGTGTGTATTTTCGTTGCAGAACTGTTGTGATGAACGGTCGCCCTCTGTCCATGGATCTGAGCGGAGATTTACCGATCTTGACGCCTGAAGTACTCAAGTTCAATAGTTCTCTGACGCTGACCCTGCCTGGCAATTCCATCGTTTTCTGGGTCATTCCAAACGCTAATGTCACAGCATGTTTAGGTCCAATTCAAGAACAAAAGGTACCCATTTCCTTGCCAGTTGGATTATCGTCAAATACCCACTCCGAAGAACTGAGCGACAATGAAGAGGTCAAAGTAGACGTTGCAAACATGACAAGAAATAATGACAATATGGAGTTGGCCAACGAGGAAAATCTTTGGAACGTAAGAAGTAGGCAAATTGAAGCAGAAATAAACAAGAAAGATAATGGACCGATGCAAATTAATATCCGTAAAACTACTAACGGAGACTTAAAAGGAATCGAGAAACTATATGAAGAAAGCAATTTAAAAGATATATTCCAAGAGACAATGCAACAAGATCATTTGATTAGAGAAATTAATACTACAGGTGATCCAGTTGCTAAAGTAATAACTGATAAAGATTGGGATGCAATCAAAGATAAATATCTGATATCGAAATTCATGTTCGTATTGAAAAGAGATCCTGATCAAACCGACAGCAACGTTGAATCTCCAATTGCCAATCAGGACGTGATTACCGTCTCCAATGACGAGACCTTTGGCCAACGGTTTGCGAGAGCCCTGGAGAGTGGTGTTTACACAATACCGGGCCTAGACTTAACACTTTATCAACCAGCGACATTTAAAAACCCACTTCAATTTTTGAAAGATCCGTTGGAGTCGCTGAAGAATCCACTCGAGTCTTTGAAAAGATTGAGAGAAGAACGATGGGAGAAACTTCAGATGAAAAAATTAGAGATACCCGACGACGCTGACCCCGTGCAAGCGACAATGTTCTTTCCCGGCCAATTAGTACTCGGAGATCCAAAGAAAGGGAAAGAAAACCAAGAAAAGAATGATGAATATGTTTATGTTGATGATAGTGAGGAAAAAGGAGATGACGGCCTCTATGACGAAGAGAAGGAACAGAATGGTCCGGGGGAGATGTATGAAGGGTTGTCAATGGAAAAGAAGAAAGTAAGGAATAAAGATGTTGATTATGGTGAGTTATGGGAAGCCGATAAAGGA
This sequence comes from Brachyptera putata, assembly GCA_907164805.1. Taxonomy (NCBI): domain Eukaryota; kingdom Metazoa; phylum Arthropoda; class Insecta; order Plecoptera; family Taeniopterygidae; genus Brachyptera; species Brachyptera putata. Next base: position 25,494,731 of record OU015467.1, on the reverse strand, counting down.
TTGATTGAAGAACCATCGTTTAGAGGGACACAGAAGGAACAAGAAGAATCGACGAGGAATCTTAAACCTACGAAAGAAACACTAAGGCATGGAAAAGAGGGTGTAGAGGAAAAAGTGAAGGAAAAACACGAAAATTATGAAACTAGACTTGGCAAGAAGATGAGGAAAATAATTTCTAAAGAAGAGAAAGAAAGTGAGGATGCGAAAGAGAGGAGACGAATAATTAGTATTGAAAAAGAGATTTCATCAGAAGAATCAAAGCTATTAGAATTTATAGAGGGAAAATACAAAGCGATGAAAGAAGATGAGGAAAGGTCAAAAAAATCAGGTCGATATTACGGTGATCAAGTGGACACGGCTCCGGGTGAAAACGTTAATGGGAAACTACGTAATCGTCGCCATATCAAAGTGAATAGCCAATCAAATAACACAAATACGAAAGAGAGAGAAGATTCCGGACATAAACTGGATGATAAAGATAGTGTTGCTAAGTTGTTGGACGAGATGATTGAATTAACCGATGTGGAAATCAAACATCACGAGGAAGAATTGCATTTGGCCAATTCAAGAAACCGTCTAGCAAGACACCCTCAAACTACCACTGAAACTCCTGAAACTACCACAAAAAATACCAAAACTAAACTTCAAGATGCGGTTTTGTTTATCAAAGAAGTTATTAAAGAGAGAAAAGAGTCGTCAAAGAAAGCAATTGAGAGTCTGAAAGGAGGAAAGGGCGAGGATGTGACGCTGACGGAAGTAGAAGTTGTCGCAAATGAGAAGAAAGCTGACGTGAAGGCGCCTGATGGCGAACCAACAGAGAAGAATGTAAACGTCACTAAAACTGAACTATCGCCAGAAATAATCGATACTGCCGTCAAAACGAAGAAAAACGAAATTACTAATACAAGTGAAGAATACAATAAAGATACGACTAAACGAATCAGTTTAATGAACAATACAAGTGCTGTGAAACCTTTACCTCAACCTGATACGCATGAATTCCTAGGACTCGAAAATAGAACTTTAAAATCCGAAGAAAAAGCTCTCAGAATAAAAGACGATAATATTGATTTATTACCCATAAACACCAAGTCAAACTTGACAAATGTAGCCAGTGATGAGTCACCCAATAATGATAGAAATGTGAGACAAAGTATTCTCAATTTGGGGCCAAATTTCCAAGCTCTGAATCCAGTTGAAGCTCCAAAAACTATCATTCCGGATATTAAAACTGTTTTGTCTGATCTTCGAGCAAGAATAAATATCCCGAATGGGAAGACAATCCCCATCCAAGAACAAATTGGTTTGGATAATATGAAAAATTTGCAAACATTGAGAGCAGAGCAGAGCAGATCTTTGATTGGCGACAGTAAGAGTGGAATTGAGAGAACACTGGAAGCATCTAGATTAAGGGCAAAAGCAGAAGCAGAGAAAGCTGTGAATGATCTTCAGTCTTCAATTGCTAACTTAAGAGACTCAAGATTTCAACCAAAATCAAATTTCAAGAGCAATGACTTGAATCCAAGACTCGATGATGTTACTACGCTTGCCGAAGTAAGTAAAAATGAAATTGAAAAGCGTATAGAAGAGTCTAGATTAAGGGCGAAAGCAGAGGCAGAGAAAGCTGTAAATGACCTTCAGTCTTCAATTGCCAACTTGAAAGAATCAAGATTTCAACCCAGGTCAAGTCTTAATGGCAATGACTTGAATACAAAGGCATCCGATGGTGAGTCAGAGAAAGCTGTGAATTGTAAGTCTTCAAATGCCAACTTGATAGAGTCGAGATTTGAACCCAGATCAAGTTTCAAGGGCAACGACTTGAATGCAAAGACAGACGATATCAATACGCTTGCCGAAGTAAGTAAAAATGAAATTGAAAAGCGAATAGAAGAATCTAGATTAAGGGCGAAAGCAGAGGCAGAGAAAGCTTTAAATAACCTTCAATCTTCAATTGACAACTTGAAAGAGCCAAGATTTCAAGCCAGGTCAAATCCTAATGGCAATGACTTGAATGCAAAGACGGACGATATTAATACGCTTGCCGAAGTAAGTAAGAATGAAATTGCAAAGCGAATAGAAGAATCTAGATTAAGGGCGAAAGCAGAGGCAGAGAAAGCTTTAAATAACCTTCAATCTTCAATTGACAACTTGAAAGAGCCAAGATTTCAACCCAGGTCAAGTCTTAATGGCAATGACTTGAATCCAAAGGCAGCCGATGGTGAGGGAGAGAAAGCTGTAAATTGTAAGTCTTCAAATGCCAACTTGATAGAGTCAAGATTTGAACCCAGATCAAGTTTCAAGGGCAATGATTTGATTGCAAAGAAAGACGATGTTAATACGCTTGCCGAAGTAAGTAAAAATGGAATTGGGAAGCGAATAGAAGATTCTAGATTAAGGGCGAAAGCAGAGGCAGAGAAAGCTGTACATAACCTTCAGTCTTCAATTGCCAACTTGAAAGAGCCAAGATTTCAACCCAGGTCAAGTCTTAATGGCAATGACTTGAATCCAAAGGCAGCCGATGTAAATACACTTTCCGAAGTGAAAGAGCTGGAGAATTTGGGGAATGAAATTAAAGAAGAAGTAAAAGAAAATATTGCTGATTTAGCGAAACAAACGGCTTTAATGAAAGAGTTGGAGATTCTGAGAGCAGAGATTCTAAAAGTAACTCAAGCTGCTAGAAATAATAACAAATTGGAGGTGCCGAAAGTAAGACCAATAACAAAACAAGGACGTAATTATGTATCGAAATTCAGAACGCCAAATGAACGCATACCAATCGTGCAAGAAGATAAGAACAATAAAAAAACATTTGCACCCTTGAAAGATTTATTCCTCAGATCTTCCACCAAAGAAGAAGTAAAACCTGAAATAAAAGTAGAACAGCCACTCTGCGAGAAAAGTGATTCAGAAAAGAAAGATTCGATAAATGAACATAATAAAATAGCAGTCAATGATCCATTTGAAAAGTATCTTCTTTTTAATAAGAGAAGAGATGATATCGCTAGAGCAAGATCCGATAGAATATTAGAGAACCAAAAGTCCCGAGCTCGTTCCTTTGCCTCTAGTGTTGATGACATAGCACAATCAATGAATAAAGAAGTTAAAGACGTTGCGGGTCAAATTAAAGGATTGCCAAATTTAGTATCAGAAAAAATAAAAGACAACAATGCTATTCAAAATGTAGTCACTAAAACGGGCGATATTTACAATGATATAGGTAAAGGATCGTCTAAATTAGTCCAAGAAATAAAGGAATTGCCAAATTTACTGTCGGAGAAAGTACAAGAAAATGCTCAAGTACAAAGTGCTGTATTGAAAACAAAGGAGTTGATGTCGAAGATCGATGAAGGTTTGAAAAAACTTCAATCAACGCCAATAAACTCTGCCTTAGCCAGAATGCAACCAGATGCTGATAAACCTTTACCACTACTTCCTAGCGAGGCAGATATCAAAGGAAGATTTGATGGAATAATTCAGAAGTTGGAAGAAATAAATAAAGATTTGAAGAGGTCTATGAATTTACCAGTCGATAGAAGAAGAAAAAGAGAAATATTAGACATCAAAAAACGTAAATCGAGACTGATACATTCACACAGAAATGACATAACAAATACACTCGAAGAAATAAAACAGAAAATGAAAGAACTTAAAACGAAATTGAGAAGATCTCTGAATTTACCAATTGAAGTACGAAAGAAGAGAGAAATAACAAACAATAATCAACCAAAATCGAGAAAATCACGAAATCACATTTTAGATGAAGAGATTTACACAGCAAATTCACAAAGGAACCACAAACGATATCTACGAAAAAGTTTAGATAAGAAATATGGAGCTAACATTCATGCCATACGACGTCGAGACACATTCCGTGAGAACAGTGAAGGTCAATACATGAGTGTGTATAGACCAAAAGGTCATACAGGCAGATCTGAATACGAGCATATAAATGTCAGTAACAATAAACCCCTCCTGATATTGGAGCAAAACGTCAACGTGTCCGATGGGGTTCATCACTGGGAGGTTAAAATGCAGAGAAAACAAATGATGGAAAATTTCAACAAACAGAAATTAAAATCTACTTCTGATGATTTGAACAGTGAATATGATTATCCTTCTTATGAGGATGATAATGACTACAACAACAAGAATTATCAAGATTCAAGTCAATATGGAATTGAATATCCTTCTACGAATGATGAAAATGTAAGATCGTATTTCGATTGGGATAATTTCATGATGACAGATCATCGGTTTGATAAAAGAAATGCCCTGGGCGAGAACAGATTGAAAAAGCGAACAAAACGCTACATCATTGGTAAGAAAAAATACGCTTTGAATAATAAATTGAACATGATAGATTTCAATGAAATAGATCGAGAATCACAAGAAAGTGATGGTATAGAGAAAACTAAATCAAATGAGGTAATGGAAAAACATATTTTTAGAATCAAACCAAGTTTGAATGAGAAAAAATTAACGCGTATGCCAAGTGTAGTGATGTTGCTAGAGAAATCTGATGCCAAAGTTTCTAAAAGTATTGGAGCCACAAACAGTAGGGACAAAGAAATAAAAAATAAGACTTCAGGAGGTGAAACAATAAAAGAAGATGACTTGAATTTCAATGAACCGGTATTGACGCTGAAGGAAATATCGAAGAAACTATCAATGGTTGATAAATATCGTCAAGATATATTGGAATGGTCAAAAGTGAAGGAGAACCAAATTTTTCCGACGCCAGTCGTGGAAATCGGGAACTTGAAACCAGATAACGAGAGTGAAAGTCAAGTGGAGAAAACTGAGATATTGAATGTAAAAGAGAACAATGTAACTCATAAGGAACAAGATAAACGAGGAGGTTTTTTCAAGAGATTCGTTAACCGACTTTCCGCGTTCTTCAGAATTTGAAGATAATATATAGCTATATACTGTGGATTTTTTATAAAGTTTTTTTTTCGTAATAATTTATTTAGCCTATCAAGGTACTATTTATTGTAATCAAAACACCAAGATATGTATACCATTTATTTATTTTATAAGTTTATTTGAAAATGGTTTATTACACGAAATTTGTATTTATTTATTCGATACGTTAAGCGAATGTGGTGTAATGTGTTATATATTCGTGAGAATGAGAAATATAGATTAAAGATGAATAGGCTTATATAAAACTTGTGATTCTTCTTCTTCTCCTCCTCCTCCTCCTCCTTCATATCTCTCTCTCTCTCTCTCTCTCTCTCTCTCTCTCTCTCTCTCTCTCTCTCGCTCTTTTTTCTTTCTCTTTAATTTTATTATTCATTGCTTTTTATTTCACGTTATCATCTTATATTTCAGACCAGAGTGAATTGAGTGAAAATTAGGTTGCCAGTTGTCGATAATATCACTAATGAAATATTTATTGAAATGTATCAATCAAAACCAAATTAACAACTGTTTCTTATTTTCAATTTGAAGTGATATGAATTTAAAGTTTTATGATAATTGTATATATTTTTTTGATCAACATTGAAATTTTGATATACGATATAGTTTCCCAATTAAGGCTAAGGATACGGTTTTTATGATACAAGCTATTATAAATAGTACCGTAGCTATAGGCTATGCCCGTAGCTATACGGTAGTAGATGGGCGAAGTAGTCCAATAGATTGAATTATTACTGACTAGACCATGCAGACTTCCGCTACATGGGACTAGACCATGTCTCGGATAAGATGTTAGTATTTTGCATTCAAGATACGTTTTGCTATCAACATAGCGGTAACGCTTAATATCTTTTACCTCTTGGCTCTTATCAAGGAATTTACTAACATATTTATTACAATTGTTATTGATTTAAGAACTGATCAATTTATTAATCCTTTCAATAAACAACTCAAATTACTACTTGACTCCGAAAAATAAAATGGGCCATTTATGCTAATTATCAATTGAGGTACAAAAATACCATTGGTAACCAAAGGCAATCCACCAATTATTGCATAATCAACACATTTATTCTTCGTATAAGACCGGACCTTATACTCAAAACTTCACAAATGTCAAATCAGGGACTAAGTTATAGGCTATATGATATTCTAGTTATTTCAATTTTGATTCCATTTGCTATTTCTAATTGTACAAATAATTATACAGGTAGTGGCGCACATGTTGTTCTATGCCTGTATTCTCACTAAACCTTTATGCAATGGTTTTTCACTGGATATAAACAATTACAAACAAATAATGAATAAATACCATAGTGTAAATACTTTTAATAATACAATCCATACATATTATGTACAAAATCATTGTTTATTTTATTTTATATAGTTTATTTTATTTAAAGCATTTTATTGCTGAATAAATTTGCTCGATTAAAGAACAAACAAAGAAACAAAACACATATTACACATACCAAATGAGTTGGAAGTGGCAAAGATGAACGGTCCAAATTTAGAATAAAACGGCGTAATGGTAGACTCTGAAATTAGGTTAGGCTAGTCGGTTCCGTTTTGTTATATCATATAGGATTCATTAGTTTTCAGTATCTATTTAGTGTGGTACTATGTCTCATGTGTATATATTGGATCTATTTGTTGCTAGGTCCAGTATCACGTACTGAGGTTAGGTTGGCCAATTTCATTCTCGTGGGTAAAATAAAATAACGGTAAACTGTTTTTTATTAACACTTTTTTTTTGCATTTTTTATGATCAGCATTACGAAGTCCAGTTATAGCCTTATTCTGAGAGTTGTTGAACAAAGGCAAATGATGACAGCACACTTAACTGACAGTTACAATTTATTATCATGTTGTTAATTGTTGTCGTTAAATCATAACAAATTAAATTAATAATTGATTAAATTATTGATGGATAGCGAGTTGACAGATGATCGAATATTGAAAAATTGTTCAAATACTTGAAATAAAATATGAATCTTCGTGTTTTAAATTTTTCCCAAACAATTTGACCGACTTCGAGTTCCTGTCGTCTTCTTCGACTTCTCTTTCTGAACATGTAGCTTATTATTTTATTTATTCTTCTACAGAATAAAAGTATTTTTAATTAAACAAAATCGCTTCTATTTTTTTCCCTGCCATGATTTAGAAACTTGACTCACCCCTCCAAAAATAGCAAGATACTTCATAAATTGTTCTATAAAAGTAGTGTTATAAAAGTAGGTAAACAGCCTTTGTATAAGGGAAAATAATAATAATATTATTATTAGAAAAAAAATCATCACAGTTGCTTCAAAATAGACCCACAGACGAAATATATACTAGGTAGAATATATTTTGTCTATGGTTTTGTCCGTGCATTCACAACCTTTCAATATTGTAGTTCGAATTTCACGTTTGCACTCGGTGATGCTAAGGTCTAGGTCACACACGCACTTTACCCACATAATTCACTAATTTAAAGACCATAATCATATTCATAATAAAACGATATTTTAGTTCAGCTATGCTATGAACAATAGTAATATTCAATAACTGAAGATGGAATATCTCTGACAGTGAAATAATCTACAAATACATATTTAAAGACCAGTTTTCTGATCAAATGGCTCAAAGCATAATAGGGAACACCTATTTAGTATTCTTATGATGTGCGTGTCACGCAATACGCGTATCCATTCATTCCAGTTGTTTTATCAAAACTTTAAATTACATAGATTCCTCGATGAAAAAACAATTTCCTATGATCTGTCTCATAACCAGTCTAACAAGTTCCCAGAATAGTGTTTTTTTTTGTCGTCGTTCGACTATTTGGCAAGATGGTCGGAGGAGGCTGCTGTCTAATTTCAGCAAGATGCCACTCGGTACTAGTTTATTCGGGACGTTCAACCGATCAAGTATAAATTATATTTATTGTTCGTGAAAATAATAAAATTCAATAGTTAATTATGCAGATATTTTATGTTTTTGCGTTTTTTGCTGTGTTAGGTGGTGGTAAGTAGAGTTTAATTGGGAGTTATTTTGTTTTAATTGTTGTCGAGAGTGTGTATTGTCGTAGCAGTATGAGAAGATCGAGAGATGTGTCTGAAAGTGGTTGTAATATTTCTTGTATTTAGTGAGTGTCAAAGTGATAACGTGATAAGCTGAAACAAGCTCAGTGCGTTCAGATTGTTTAGTGTGTTCTATTGTCAGACAGCTGCCAACAAACGTGGCAGCAACACTGATAACACGTTTATTTCGTCGTGAGACGATATTTAAGAATCTTCTGTGTAAAATATCAACTAAAAACTGTTTTTTAAATTAATAGATAAGATTTTTTTCATATCAATACCGTAAACTTGAAATTAAGTTATTGTTTATCAATTAAAGTTGAGGATGACTCGTTGGTATAGTCTGAGTAAAGCACTCACAATAGCGATCCCAAGGAAAAATTATATATATATATATATATATATATATATATATATATATATATATATATATATATATATATATATATATATATATATATATATATATATATATATATATATATATATATATATATATATATATATGCATACAAATTTAAACAAATGGTGAAAATTTGTTAAACGGTAGATTGAGTAAAATGATTAGAAGTACACATTTCTATATTTTGAAGTATTAATTTTTTTATCGCAATAATAATTACGTATATCGTATCAATTACTCGCATACGTTCGCAATTAGTACCTACGCCTGTCACTGGATCCTTGTGACTGCTTTGTAGCAGCACAATCCAGTATGCCTGTAGCGCTTGCTAGCGGTCTGCATAAGTACTACATAAACGTGTTACAGGAGAGGCGATTAAAAGAGAGTGCATGATGATGAAGTAGATGGGGTAAAAGAGGGAGTAAATTTTATTTCAACATTACGGACATGTCTTGGATGTCATATGTCAATTCATATCTTGGACATCTTTCTTCTATGATACGTATTCTTAACCATGCATGTATCATGTTTCCAGTGTGTTCTGACAAGCGGTGTGTGGCACGTGTATACGGCATCAACAAAATAGCGTGTATCTGCAACGCAACATATTGCGACACAATAGACCGGATAGAACCACTACCCGCAGGGCAATATGTGAAATATGCTTCCAGTCAAGCGGGCCTTCGGTTTAAGAAGTCTATCGGTTGGTTCGGAATGGAACCGAAGGTGTTTTTCAATCGAAGACAAGAAATTAATGGTAGGCTTCTTGTAGAATTCATTAAAAATTAAAATGATGGATACATAATTATAGTCAAAACTTTGTTTGAATGATCAATATGTTCATATATGCAAAAAATAATTGATCTATAGAATTTAAATGTTTGAATATAGACATAAATTTGTGCAACTCGTACTGAGATGGGTGGACCAGTGACCGTCACACCATGATTCAGGAGATTGGGTTTCGATTCTCGCCATGGTCGACCGTCCTGACAAAAGATTTTCGTGTTTTTCCATGCAGTTTTCTTCTCACTGTTCCAAACATGTAATAAAATTTCATCTCATTTTCCCAACATATCTCATTTATCATTAACCGACGCCAATAGACCTTAGTAATCAGTATAGTGCGTCGTTAAACCCATTATAAATTATTTACAAATAAATTATAATTATTAAGTGAATCTCGGAATAATTTGAAAATAGTTCTGAACGTTTCAAAAATGAATAAGATATCTAATGTATTTTGTTTCTTAATTTATTTTTCACATTCTTGTACATACCACTATTCTTTTCTAAAATTGTACGTTTTTGGAATCGATCGAATGTGGATCGAATTGTTCGTCATGTTCGTCATACAGATCGTCATTTGATTCCAGGGGTGCACTTGAAGCTCGTCAGAGAAGAGACATTTCAGAGCATAATCGGTTTTGGAGCCTCTTTTACCGACGCTGCGTGCATAAACATCTTATCGCTAAGCCCAGGGGCGCAAGAAAACCTTCTAAAGTAATGTTACATTTCACTCTACTTCATCCAGTTTTAACATCAATTTTCAATATTTGGTAAAATGGAAGCATTTTTTAAAATGTTTGTATTACAAAATTAAAATGTTCATCAACCTTGATTTTGGAAAATGTAGGATTTCATTTTCAGAACGCAAATTTTCGTGAAGATCAAAAGTGAATTTCATGACTTGCTCGTGGTTTTAAATTTTGAATATTGTATTCTATAAATTATTCCATTTCCTGTCTATTAAACATTCGAATATCTTACTGTAAAAGTGGATTTCTTTTCATACTGTTTAGACTTTCATAGTCTATTACAAATACAATTATTTTTATATCCGTAGCCTTGACGACAATCATATTGCATTTTAGTATTTAGTTTGTAATTGAAGCTGGGAAATTATCACCTCGCTAGCAATTCGACAACGTGAATGTCTACAAATTCTAAATTGTCAAATGCCAACCATTTTCATCATCTTGAGTTGTCATCGGATACAAAAATATAATACTGAACCCATATTTGTTATCGCTGATTTTCTTATTGGGTCCTTTATAGCTTGGATTATAGGACTTCTTCTACAATTTTTGTTTTCTGTCCGTTCATTCAACATTGGAGTCTTCTTCATAAAACATATCGCGTAAAAATTGAAATAAACAGGACTCTTACATAATAAATTTTGTGTCATCTTCAAAAGGCTGGGACTTTGATTGGTTAATGTCAACTAAAAAAGCTACCTATACCATGAAAATAAATTATAATATAAAATTCAAGGTCTCCCAGACTGAATAATTCATCACATTTCGAAGTCTCCCTCATGAGCAGGCCTAGGATTTTGCGCTAACAACAATGGAAATACACAGACATGTTGCTATAAAAGGTTACTCTGTTAGTAAACAATAACTAATCAAAGTCCTATAGCCTCTTCGAGCTAGCTAGCATGAAATCCACCAGATAAAAGGGTCCAGTACACAGCCAAGTCAAAGTAAAAGCCGAGTAAAAGTCGAGAATCACAATGTAATTTGATCTTTAATATGGATGCACAAATGAAAGATCTAACAATTCAGCCTCATATTTCATAGCTCTGATGAGAACCTATACATCAGAATTAGCATGAGTTGCATATCTATCGTACGAACCGCGAACCCAATGTGCTACGTACACAACTTTAGTATTAATTGTTTAAATGTAATTGTCCTCAGATCGTACTTTTCACCAGAAGGCATTGAGTATAACCTTGGAAGAGTTGCCATTGGTGGCAATGACTTCTCCACGCATCCTTACACATATGCTGCCTATCCAGATGACATCAAGTTAAAGCATTTCAAACTTGCGATAGAAGACATTACTTACAAAGTAGGATACACGATGTTTGATTATTTTACGTAAACAGTTATAGATTTCAATCACTTTACGACTATGTAGGACATTTAAAGGACATCACAACCCTGAAACTATATTTTAATTAATGAAGATATTTATTTCTCTTATTTTGAAGAAAACTGGTGATTTTAATCATCATCTCAATTTCGGAAATTAAAATTGATTTTTTTGTCCTCCAGAAACCGCGGGTTATGAAGTTAGCATTACCGATTCTGTGTAGAAACATAAACACAATCGAGTTATGTCTACGTCACGACTCGGAAAAAAGGCCAGGTTTATTTGCTGATTAATTGCTCGATTAAGTAATCGCTTAATTAATTAATTGATTCATTCATTCATTCATACATTCACTCGTTCATTCATTCATTTGCATTAAGCTTAACGACGCACTATAATGATAACTAAGATTCATTGATTTTGGATGAATGATTATAATGAGATGAATGGGAATTGATGGGGATGAAGATTTCTTAAGTATAGTGGGAAGGATAGTGGGAAAGGAAGCAGTCATGGCCTCTAGGAACCATCTTGGGATTTGCATCAGGTTACAGAGGAAAACCGTGAAAAGATGGACGGTGACGGGTATCGAACCGAGACCCGATCTACCCTCATCTCCCGGTCACATGTTGTATCTGATTTATTTGTAGATTCCTGTACTGCAAAGAGCACAAAACATGAGCAAGAAACATATCAAACTCAAAGCAGTTGCCTGGAGCGCTCCCCCGTGGATGAAGACTAATAATGACCATGTTGGCAAAGGTTTTCTCAGAAAGAAATATTACCAAACTTATGCCGACTACCATCTAAAGTAAGTATAGCTTGTTTAATATTGCTTGTTCAATGACTCCGTAGTCTAGGCTAATGCCGGGATGTTTTCCACAATATAGGCCTATGCCACGACCGTTTCCTTCCCACTATCCTTCAACCTCATCAACCTTTATCCCGCAACCTTCATCTCATCATCCCATCATCTCATTAATCATTCATCCGACGCCAATAGATCTTCGCTATCATTACAGTGCGTCGTTAAACCCAATATATATATATAAATCTTATTCACACCGAAAGCATGGTTACATCCGATGCATGCACACTCAATTGCAAATTATTTGAAATGTATTTCAAAATTTATACTCCAATTTTGTATTTCTTTTATTTCAAGTTGTAGTAATTATGGTACGATAAATGATAAGAGTAACAAATAGAGAAGGGATATACGTTGACATGATTGTATTCATGATAACAGTATAAATAATATGCAAGATCGAAGTTAGACAATACGGTATTTGAGAATACTAAACCCTCATAATAATATTACCGTTAAACATAGAATGTTAATCAATATTCTTCCAACTATAAAAATACTGAAGTTTAATGGTATCAACTCACCAAAAATAAATTTCATTCCAGATTCTTTGACGAGTACAATAAAGCGGGCCTAGACTTCTGGAGTGTTTCCACCGGAAATGAACCCTCCAACGGTTGGCTAAGCTGGAGCCCTGCACAGTTGAACGCTATGGGGTGGTCACCTAAAACACAGTTCAAGTGGGTCAAAGATAATTTAGGACCATCATTGAGGAAGTCGAAATATAATCAAACCAAGATTATAGTTCTCGACGATCAAAGGTTCCAGTTACCCTGGTGGTTGGAAAGAGTAAGCGATAAGCTAACGTGATCAAGTCATGGAGAGGGATGAAGGAACGAGGTGTGTGAACTGAAATACACAATGTACTGTTTGTATGTATTGGATGAGCGTAGCGAAGACTTACATTTCACATATTAAAAAATGAGTCTTCGCCGAAACAATCGAGCTTCGCAAAAATTGGGATTTGAAAAAAATTGAAAGATTACAAAAATCAATATAACAAAATTGACAACAAAATAGCCTCTGAAATGTTATTGCAATTCACTAAGACTGCTTTTTACGAAAAATAAAGATGTGTTATTTTCTAATTACTACTCAAGGTACGGAAATAACATGGTGATAAAGAGTGATAACAAGTTAATCCGATGATTATCGCTAAAATAGGAGAATATTTATTTGTAAAACGTTCGTAAAATCGTTCGTAAAATTTATTCGTACCAACTCATAATCAGTGAATTATTCAATAATTAGCCAATTATTTTGTTATCACCTTGGTAACGTAAGTTATTTTCGTACCTTGTATGACTAATAATGGACCCAATAATACTTAATGATCACTTATGATACAACAGACTCTAATCATAGCAATTGACCTAATCGTGTAATTGCCTGATCAACACTTTGGTGAACACAGATTTAAAAAATTTAAAAAAACACCCTCGTTCGCTCATCCAAAAGACGTTTCTGAATTACTACTACGTTTACGTTAATTACATTTTCTTATCCCACAATTATCAGACTAGAGACTTCAAAAGTCGAAATGATAAGAATTAATTTATTACTAATATACCTACCCATGGAATCGATTTGATTTAATTATTTTTGTCATAATTTGAGTCATAATTTGATTAGTAACCCCGCCCTTACTTGGTGATACTTTGAATAAGCTATTACTTGGGCGATGTTTGTTTTAACGTAACAGCAAGATATCAGGGGGCGCCTGATGAGCGAATACCGGAATAAAGCATAATCAGCTGTGTGATATGGGATTAGGTGACCAACCTTACCTGAATCCTAACCACATTCAGTACCGCAAGACCAGACCGAGTATCTTTATTCCAGGATTCGCTCTTCAGCATCCCCGATATTAAGTGATCACTTCTTCTCAGAGATATAGCACCAAATAATGTCACAATTTTCCGTCATTTCCGAATAAAATCGAGTCCCCAGACTACTCTGAGTACGAACGAATTCTTCTTCTTCATTTTTAGCTAAGATATGATCACGAGGCATCGTCATACGTCGACGGCATTGCGTTTCATTGGTACTACGACCATCTTTTTCCCAATTGGCTATTGGACAGAACTCACGAGAAATTCCCGCATAAGTTTTTGTTGCAGTCAGAAGCAGCTACAGGTGAGTTGAAACCCGGCCCAGAATCAAACAATATACAATAATATCAGTAACTTTACTCCAAAATTGCAACTGCGTGCTTTTAATGGTTTACTCATAGTCCATTTGTCTCAATAAGGAATATTACAACAAAGTTTTTAAATTTTGCATAAATTATGAAAATGAATGGTCACAGACATTATGGTCGAAAATTATGGTCACAGTCGTGGTAATTGGTTTTACATATTTAAAATGGGGTGGTAAGATCGTTCTTGTGGTGCCCTGACCAAACGATCCTACTTTCCATCCTTAGCCTTAATTGGGGGACACTGATTTTGTATCAAGTTTCGATGTTATTAAAAGAAAAAAAAATGATTATAATTGATAATTAATTGATTACAGGAGTAAACCCATTCAACACTCATGTGTACAACATAGATCTGGGTGCCTGGTACCGAGGAGAACAATATATGCATAACATTATTGAGGTATGGCAATGCACTACGTAGTTACCAATAAACAACTTTTATTTATTTATTTATTTTATTTATATTGAGTTTAACGACGCACTCGACTGACGACTACGATCTGTTGGCGTCGGTGAATGATATATGAGATGATGGGATGATGAGATGAAAGGTTATTTTATCAGATCTTTTTGGATAGTGGAAATGAGTCGGTCGTGGCCTGTTGTTCAGGAACCATTCCAGTATTGACCTGAATGACAGAGAGAAACCACGAAAAAACCCCTGTCAGGATGATCGACCATGGCGGGAGTCGAACCCCGGTCTCCTGAATGTCGGTTCAGTGTCTCACCACTCCACCACACGTCTCAGTAATTATTAATTAAGTAAGAATATAATCATTTCCATTTGAAAAATCTATAAGCAAAACGTTTTGCTATCTCCAGCTTCTCGTTAGTGGTCTCACAAGTTCTTTTCCAGAATCTGAACCACTGGGTAAGCGGATGGATGGACTGGAACCTGGCACTGGATCTTGATAGTGGTCCAGATTGGGTTAAGGCCACAGCCGCTGATGCTTCTATCATTGTCGACGAAGTACACGACGAGTTTATCAAGCAACCAACGTTTTACGCGATGGGCCACTTCTCGAAGTTTGTACCCGAGGATTCAGTTCGTATTGGACTCCTACCGCTAGTTGTTGGAGGTATTGAAAGTGTGGCGTTCAAAACTCCAGAGAGCAGCATAGTTATTGTTGTTTATAACAGGTATTTAAAAGAATAAAAGTTGTTTTTGTGTTGTTATATTAAGAAAGAGTGTATGTATGTTAAGATATATGTTTGTTCACAGTTGGGATTCCAATATACCGCTGACCATCACTGACCCTGTTAGAGGCTTTATTAGCTTTGTGGTTGGCCCGAGATCTTTTCATACGATTACATACTGGTGACACTCTGTGAGTTGCACGAGCACGTACTGGTGACACTCTGTGAGTTGCAACAGAGTTGGTTTTAGTTGACTCGAGAACAAGAAGTATAATGACGTCACAAGTAGATCAACCAGGAAGCCTTTACGGAAAAAGTTACCATAGGTACGATCTGATTGGCCAATTCAATACATTGGCTACTGTCGAAAGATGATTATGTTACCGGAATCAGCAAATTGAAGAAGTTTCTTCAAAATGGCATTCGAACTATACATTCGAAAGAGTATTTGAATAACATTAGTTCTTAGTGAAAGGACACCAATAAAATGTTTTAAATTTTCCCAAATATAAGTTCGCACAATTAAAAAAAAATGTATCACATAGTTAGTAGTGCTGTCTGTTACAGTAATTTTCTAAATAAAAGATATTTTGCTTTTGATGAGTTATGTGATATTATATTCAAATCATGCAGGCTACAGCTAATTATTTTTGAACAATAATTATTATAAGTTGATATTTAATATTGTATATTCAAGTGTTATTTTCCTGTACAAATACTCTGCATTTATTTATATATGTGATATGTATTTATTTATTTATTATATTCGTTCAATTAGTAGGCCCTTCATTTATTCGCTCATTTGTTTATTTATTCAACACTTATTTTTTAGGGCGAAATAAAGATTATTTTCATCAACCTCAGATTGCACCATATCACCTCAATTGATTCGTAATTAATAAACCCGTGCCAGGCTGTGCTCGCAATGGACAAATTGACAAATTATTAAATTTGTCCATTCGTCTCTCTCAGTCAGCCAAGGTTCTTCTGAGGGAACTGAAGTCAAGTCGGCCATGAGTTCGAGTCCCTCATAAGGAGTGGGTTCGAATCTCGCATAAAGCATGGATTTTATTAAATATTCTCCATCATTCGCCCATTCGCACCTCATACTGTTGGTGAGGTAGCGGCTATTTCCATGCAAAAAACATCTTACTTATCTCTGTGCAGTCTTGATAACGTTTTCCAATAGCCATGCGTCACAAGAATAGATCGTTATTATTGGTAAATATCCCACATTAGGAAAATCAGCTCAATTAAATAAGCCTGAATTGTTTTACTATTACATAAGTGATGGTCAGCTAATATCAACACATATTGTTAAAACAAAATAGTAATTAGGTTAAAACAACAACTGTCAATAGTAATTGCTACATAAACGAAACGGTATTGCATTAGAAGACATAAAACATTTCAGTTGCATTTGACTGAGTAACCAGAAGGTTGTGGTTTATTGAGGAGTGGACGAAATATTATCTTACTGCTCTGCTGACTTGATTACGAAGACAATCATATTCTACGATAAGTTTCAGGTAAGAATGAAGTGAGTGTTTTTTATTTTTTAATGTGCTAAAAAGTATTGTATGAGAAAATCCAACAATGTATAAGAATAAAATATGTAGCTGGCCTTTGATATATGAATTCTTCGAAAAAAAGAACAAATCTAGTTGACCCTTCATAAATGAACTAATTGGAACAAATTTTACAATTGCTCTTTGTCATTGGCTGTGGCCGTGATAACTTGTACCCGAATCGATGGACAACTCCGCCGTTGATCTGATAAATTCATTTCTTCCAACATTTAAATGATGCAATATGTCTATACCTATCGTATAACTAACTAAAATTTTAAAATCTCCACGGTCCAGGGTATAATTTCGTTAGGGTCTAATGCTCGAGTCATTTCAACGCATCATGCATGGTTTCCTACTGATATAATAATCAATAAATATATAATAGTAAGGTATTTATAAGCGTATATATTATATATTATGTTCGTTCAAAGGGATGAGAGTAATTGAATCGTAACGCGATAAATAATTTGTTTATTTGTTGTAATGAATTGATCGAAATAAAATTCAAAAATTGGGACATCCCTGGTAGAATTTCGGATGATATTTTAATTTAGATACCTTCAAATATATTATGTGGAGAATGATTCAATACAATGTGTAGTTACAAAACCAAAACATTTGTGCTTGATAAAATATGGTTAGATTGATTTTATTCTCATGATGTTTTAACATATCGGTACTAAATGTTTATGTAATGTATTACAAATAATTAATTATTTAGAAACTTACTGTATATACAAATATATTTTGAACGTATTTCAAGTAGGCCTACAACAATCAAAGCAAAATTTACTTCATCAATATTTGTGTTCAGTTATAAAAAAATAAATAAAATAGGAATACATAAAATAAATAGAATGAGAAAAACAAAATTTTGAGAATGTTACTGTAGGCCTACACTGACGCCACTTACTTTGGCTACGGTCTAGGCCGTACTTTTGATAATGATGCATATTTTTATCTAAATTTACGTCTTATCATTAAGCTCTCAGTCATTTCATCTTAAGCTATAGTATAATAATTGTAATTCCTGTTCCTCATTTTTATGTGATTTCAAAAAGATGAAATTAAACACAAAATGATAACAAATGTTAGCGGAACAGTTTTGAATGTTGACTTTTGAATAAAAAATAATACCAAAATATGAAATAATTGTCTCAGATAAAATATATTCCTATAGATCGCGGAAATCCCTGAATATAGACGCACTATACATAATATGTTGTGGAAGAATGTCTATTTTGCCATAGAAATATCATTTCATTTTCATTTTATTTCACCTTTGATCTGTACATGATACAAATATAGGCTTAATATAGCCACTAACTAACACTAGCCACTAACCGAGCCACTAATAAAGTATTGGTCATCACTTTAACTGAAATTAACCAACCATATTATATAAATATGACTGAATTATGATGTAATATATTCTGGGGTTAGGCGTGCGATTGCTAAATGCATCATAATAGGATTTTCCGACTCGGTGAAATATCAATTTTGTGGTGATCTTATACTTTCGAGTAGTATGATCAGTGTTGAATCCAGATATACCTGTGGGTACTGGCTGATTATTCTACTTGTTCGGACGAGCATAACAATCACATCGACAATGCTATAGATTGATTATATTGCAATTAGGGTTATGATTAGAAAAACAAGTTAACAACTGCATCATTCAAAAGTCTTCAATTCATCAACTCATCAATCAATTCAATTAGTGAGTTCTGCAATAATGGATAAAAATAATGCTTTGTTTAGTTAGTACACCACCGTCATTTCTCGTCAATACAAGACTAATTAGTAGGCCTATATATGTAGCTTAATTACTAATTGCTACTTTCTTTTGGTGGAAAGTTGATCACTAATCGAAAAGCTCATAGTTTATGTTGGTCACCTGTTGATGAAGCGGAGATTTTGCGTCAATTAAAATGTTTACTCTATTGAGCTCTAAAAAATGAGATTAATAATAAAGATAAATGAAAATAAAAATAACACAAACATAACATAAAATCGAGAAGACTCATTTATTGAAACAATATTAAACTATAACAACAAATTTAAGTAAATAAGGGAGATGCAAGATGGAAAAAATAAAAAAATAAAAAATATAAAAAAACACTTAGAAATTAAAATGAATACTATATATTATAAAAATAATAAATACAAAATATTTAAATTCATAAATGATGAAACAAATAAAAATGAGATAGAATCGCAAGAAAAATGAGAACCTTCAATCACTCAGAACATTAGTTCATCAAACATTCATTCATACATCATCAATTAGTGTGAAAAGTGAAAATAAAAACAGAAAAAATGTAAAAAGTCAAATGTACATTACACGTCTCAGTCTTATAATTATATTTCCAGGGTGATTGCTCTATGCTGCCAGTGCAATGAAGTGGTTGCGGTGTTCCATTAACGTCCTTTGCTTGCTCTTAATCGGTGGAATCCATTCAGAATATCTTACAAGCGATGGTGATATTATTCAATCGTAAGTACTCTCTAGAAGACACTTATTATTACAACAAATATATCACAGTATCCACATCAGAGAGTAATATCCAGAAAAAAATATGATTTTTCAAAAATTGTTAATTGTTAGTTTTACTAACTTATATTTTTTATTAAGATTTGTCTTGTTATGCTTTTTTTAAACTATAGGTCTACATTGTCTACAGTTGATTTTTAGACTGCTTACATTAAGGTTTCATTTTAGTCAGATTCTATAACGAGCAACAGGACAGGTATGCATTTCAGATATAGTTTCAATTCACATAAAACAAACGATACCTCCAATAGATGCAATGGAAGCCAAAAGAATTTGTATACAATGGGTTCAAAATTACGTTGAATACATATAAATCATTTAAAAACTGTTGATATACTTCTGATACCTGTTGAATAGATGCTTTTGAAAGGATCTCGTTTTATTGATAACGGCCACCTATAAGATGAAGCAGGGGAGGCTCCTGCCTTATTGCGTATTATGGCTTTTTAGTATCGGTGTGCGATTTCATGCGTAACCGAGCTATGTCCATGTTGAAACAGGTCAATAATACCTTGAGCAATTATTAGTTTTCACTGAGAGTTAACAAATTAATGAATCCACTGATTTTTGGTCATCATATAAAAAAATTGTCTTGCATGTTGCCTATTTAAGAGTCAATAGATTGTAAAGAAATAGTTAATTCAATCTATTTTATACCTTTGTAATAGGTTTTTATCTTCAATGATTTGATATACTGTTCAAGAGGATGTATCAATATAAAATTAAAAATAACTTGAACACTGCTTGAATGGCCAAATGTTTTACTTTTTATTATTATGCATAAATTAACTTGTAGTTAACACCTTGCTAATCTAAACCTTTCAGAGCGTTGACCTTGAAACGTTCATCTGACGTTGTCGACGTGCAAAATCACGCTGGTGGACTCACAGTCGAGGCTCAAGACGGTCCACCAATCACAGCTATCTTCAGCCACAACATCGTCCCATCGACCAACCAGAGAGCCGAACAGAATAAAAGAAATGAACTCGAGAGAAATCGAAACAGAGCTGGGAAGTTTTATTTGGATGAATTGAATAGGAAACAATTTCGTTTTCATGTTGGCAATGCTAAATTAGAGAAACAATTCGATAATAGTTTATATCGGTTTGGAAGAAATGGAAGACATTTTGTGCACAAAAGAAACAAACGAGAGAGTGGAACGACAGAATCGCAAGTAGTAATACCGACGCCAATGTTTGCGCCACGAACTAATTATATGTATAATAATGATTATACAAATTATCAGCCAAATTTGCCTGTAGGCCTGTATAGATTACAGCACATACCACAAATTGCAGATAAGAATCAATATTCTCCTTTTAATCTAAACACATATCCAGTTTTTAATAACCCTTATTTTACCCCAGAAACAGCTCAAAACATTTATCATCCTGTAGTAGATTATCGCTTCAATCGCTTCCAACCAGTAGGCCCACAGTATTTGGGCAATCATCCCAATCAATTACAAGATGCAAACCAACAAAAGACACAAAATCAATACGGTAATCAAAATTTTCCGACAATCCAGAATAAATATTTAAATTATTATCCATATCAACCGCCAAATTACTACCCCACGTATGGAACAAATCCAATGCCTTCCTATTTCGAACAAAGAGTTGGCAACGAAGAAATGAAATTGGAACACCTCAGAAATGTACTTCCTCGTGGCGACGTGTTATCTAATGTGGACGTAGGTCCCACCCGGCATGGAAATGCGCAACCACAACCTAATATGGCTCAGAAACCAGAAGAGATGCAACACTTGTCAGCAAGACCAAATGAAAAGTTTGGAAATATGGACCAGAATGATAAAGAAATAGAAAATATTGCTGTGACCAGTCAGTACGATGTTAGTGATATCAATTTGACCAATAATAAAAAAGGAGGCATTGAAATAAGTGAGAGTAAAGCTAGACTAGATGAAAGGTTGATGTCCGAAGTGGGAGGAAAGGTACAACTAGAGTGCCTTCTCATTGAAGATAAAAAAGACTTGCCAACAAACGGCAATCAAAACAAGGAAGGAAACGCTCTTATTCCTAATGGAAACGACAAGAAGTTCAGGATGGTAAATATACAAGAGGAAACCAAAGGCCCAAGTGTATCTGACCATGAGTTTGCTACAGAACACTTCGATTCAAATTTGATGGGACAGATAATTAACAATGCGAAAAATGATGCAACAATGCAATCTGATTTGGGAAATACTGAAGAGATGGCTAATAGCAAAACGACTGAATATGAATTTATAAATGGACAATTTGTCCCAAACACACTTACTACACTATCTACAGCAAGAAATCAGAATGAAAATGAAAACAGTATTCCAATTACTGGTACAAGTGAGTCAGGTGACTTTGTTAATGGACAATATATATTTACACGACCGACAATAGGTGGAAGTGAGTCCAAGACATCTGACATTTCAACGGCAAAAGATGCGTCTACGGAAACCGATGTATTGAGTAGCCAAGGACCTACTCCTTGCTCACCGTTGAATACAAATAGACCGGATGCTCGAACAGCAACACCGACAAACATGTCCAACGAGCCAGAAAATATTACGTCGGATGTAATCAAGGGAATAGCACCCTCGGATAGTCTGAGCAATTCTCAGAGATCTGGTAGAAATAATAGCAAGCAAGGTTCAAATAGTTCTAAATCTAAAGGAAATTTGAGGAGTGACGGAAATGCTAATGATGGAGTAACTGAAGGCAGTGGCGAAAAAACATCACCATTAACAATACCACTGTTGGATATTCCTGGTGTGTTAAGTCCGTCGACAATCAACACGGAATTGCCACTATTTTCAAGAGATAATACTCCCAGTTTTAATTTGGAAAAAACAATATCAAACCGATTGGAAAAACTACATGATGACGCATTAATCAGACTAGACAAGTTACGAGATCAACTAGCTCCGAAAAGAGATCAGTTGTTACCAGTCGGACCATTAAGGGACAGCAATATCAATTTAAGCACTATTCCAGAAATTGCAGATGAAACTCCAGGGATAATGAGAAATACAGACGATGAGATATTACGGAACAATAATCCTACGGGTTTGATTAGCACGCCAACATTAGCTCAGCGCTTAGACACTTTACAAAGCAAACTAGCGGAGAATATTCCTCCTACCACGAGTATTGGAACCGAAAGTTTAGCACCAACCAAAACTCGAACTGAAATATTAGAAAGGCTACGAAACGAGGCAAAAATGAGATTAGATGAAATCCGGTCTCTAATACCAACAACTGGAAACTTAGTGGGAGATACTGATGGCACCACATCAAATGAGAACGATCCAACTTTCAACACTGTCCAAGGGAGAACAGAACCAAGTGGAATCGACATGATGGGAGAGAAAGTGAAGGGATTAAATACGGCGGCGAGAACTGCGGAAGTTTCAACTGATGAGGAGCCGAATACTGCACGTAGTACGACGACGTGTGATAACGGCACCGACGCAACAAGCAACAGTGAAAAACAAAGAAGTCAGACAGATAAATCTACGTTGGACAATTCCGATAGTTCAGATACCTCAAATCATGAAAATTTCGACGCAAACATTACAGAAGAAAACTTGGTTCTGAGTTCGTTCGTTCCACAAGCAAATAAAGACGTGAGCAATAATTATTCACCCACCGGGACAAACTTTGAATCAACTGAAAACCCTGTAAATGGCTTAAGTGAGAAAACAAAAATCCGTGCAGCGACAGGAATAAACGCTCGAGAGGATACATTAGAAGAAACTGCTAGTATTTGTCACAGGTACACAAATAAAGTTCTCGGGGTTGAATTGAACGAACAAGCAAGTGGGAAAAATAAGATTGCTTTGTTGTTGAAGGAAGAATATCGCGAGCATTTACTGAATCGCGTTAATGAAGAAATAGAGAAGGACAGACAAAAACAAAAAGGTAATATCCCGACAGCGGGATCGGCAGAGAACATCGACGTAGAATTATGTGATAAAACTGACGTGAAATTAGTACTTGTAGAAAAAATTTTGAGCTTGTTAAGTGAATGGGTAGCCGATGATGTACAGAAAGAAAGTAAAGGTGATGTTTCCAAGATTTAACATGTCAAATGTAATATGAAGATGATTTAATAATGAAACCTCATACACGCATGTACGAGTGGTATTGTACAGGGTTCGTATTTATTTTATTTATTAAAAAAGTCCATTAAATGTAATTATGTATGTATTTAATTATGTATTAAAAAATGACTATTATTAAGGTAAATTATGTTTATTGACTATTTGATGAATGATTTAAACTCTTCCGTGGTTGCTTTACTCCAATATGTTGCGATAATATGTGTATTACTTGAATTGATGAAAGAAAATTATAAAAAACGTGTATTTGCTCATAGTTATTCTATATTTAAAAATGAAAATGCGTATAGATCTAGGCCTATTACACTATGATTTAAATAGACAGCAGCATAAATATGGTAGGATCATGGTCTGTTTCAATTATCAATTCAAGTTTTATAGCAGTAGGCCTAATTGTTATTGACAGGAATAAAATATTGCAGTGGTATAAGCTATAAAAACGTATTCCGGTACCAAACTCCATCAGGTACTCTATGCCGGTACATCAAGTTGAATAAAAAAATGAGTACAATGCATATGTTTTTATATTATGCTTCAAAGACTATGCATTTAAAATCTCGTATCAAACTTGACATAAGAATGAATCAACAGATTTTTTAGGTATTTTAGGTATTCTCCTCATATCCTATGTTACCCTTCCACAGTTGATATAGGCCCTAGTATATTTCTAAGCAAGAGCCGACCGATACTTACAACAGCAGAATATGAATCAATCCGGTGTCTTTATTAATTCTATTTACTTTATTTGTACTTGTTGGAACTTATTAGGGGAGGGCAGCAAAGACTTCCACTTCACTTCAGGGTTCATTTCATATTTCTTCTTGACATTGATTGATATGGTGTACCCGAGTGTTTTTGAATGAAATCGATTGACACTGTTGTTTGGAAAAAATTTAAAATTTGGCCAATTCCAGTAATAGAATTGAGTGAAATTTTCAATTCAAGGAAGAACTAGGGTGAGATTGTACAATTTGTTTATATTATCACATAGACGAAAGATATACTAGTTAGTAAGACATGGCACGCAATATTAAAATTAAACTGATCCCCACTTTCACCCCAACTCGCTTCTAAAGCCTCTCACCTGTAGTACCTATGCAGTTGCTAGAGAACGTTACAGGGACAATAGATTATGCTGCTGCCCAGCAGCATTGAATTTGTAGGTTAGCAGTCAGCAGGGCCGTTCCTTTGGTGGCGAGGATAGGTATAATTGAACGTAGGCTGGATATATATAAGGGGATTCATTTTTTTTAGCCATAGGACCTACAACCAAACTCGTATAAATTGTGCTAGTACAGTATTTATAAGTACTTCAGTTCCCTCACAATAACGTACGGCCTACAAAATATGATGACAGTTGTTATCTGCAATTCTATGGCTGGAGTCTAGTGAATCATACCTCTACCTTAATCTCTTTCTGTTCAATTACCTCATTACAAATTTAATAAACTATTCTTTGAGGCACATATTGATTGTTCCTTATAGTCATACTAATCAATTATTACTGTGCCAATTGACACTTTTGTGATGTAAGCCTACGTCACCTATATACTTAATGCCTACGTCATGAGAATTAACTTCAAAAGTCGTATTCAGTAGGCCTACTTTCTTTTTGCATGTAACTTGATGTGGTATGCATTTTATGATACAAATGAAAAAAAATGTCTGCCTAACTATGCCATTGAGTTTATAAGTTTATAATTATTACAAGTTGACCCAATGTATAAACTCTGAATATGCTTCATTATGTTGTAAAAAATAATATTAAACTTCATGCAAAATCATTGTTCCCCTATAAAGACTATGGATGGACATTAGGCCTAAGCCTACGAATCAAACATGACGAAGACTCCAGACCACCACCTCAGGCCTACTACAATTCAGAAAATTATACAAACTGAAACTTGGAGTTTCATTTTGTCAAGGGTTGTGAGTAATCTTCAAGTCACAAGAAAAGCGTAACTCTGGTCTTGGGTTTTTTCTTTATTTTATAATTAAATGTACAGCAAGTGTAAATTAAATCTACTTCTTAGCTGCAGCAGCTTCATCTTCTCGCGCGTATGCAGCTTGAAGCTCTTGCTTCTTCAGGGCAACTCGCTCCTCACGTCGTTTCTTCGCCTCCTTCACCCTCGATCTGCGGGCATCAGCTTGATCATTCAACATCTTGGACCTAGCTTTCTCGGCCTTCCTCCTGTGAATGTATTCTACCAAGATACGCTTGTTTTTGAATACGTTTCCCTTGGACTTCATGTACAACTGATGGTAAAGATGGCGATCAATCTTCTTTGACTCTCGGTATTTCTTCAATAAACGCCTCAGGACGCGCATGCGGTTTACCCAAAGTGTTTTCTGAGGCATACGAGCGTTAGCTGTACCTTTGCGCTTTCCATAACCACAGTGACGACCTTTACGACGAGCTTCGGTGTTCTTACGAGTGCGGGCACGAGAGTGGACGGCTACGGGTTTCTTGATGATAAGACCATCCTTGATCAACTTGCGGATATTCATACGGGAGTTGGTGTTTGAGATCTCATTGATTTCATTGGGATCCAACCAAACCTTCTTCTTACCGCATCTCATAACAGAGGCAGCAAGCCTCTTCTGTAGCTTGAGAGAACTCATGATGTTTTTTTACCCTGTAGACAAATAAAATATATATGCTGTAAGACAAGATAGGCTTAGGGTTGCCACCAAGTGTCTGGTTAGGCCTAAACATAACATGCCTTGTTGTGCAGTAACACAGTTAAAATCGTGAAAATAACGAGATAAACCAGAGTAAATGGGGATATCAAACTACTAATAGTTGGTAGGGTCAACTACGTAGCTTAACAGATATCTTACCTAGTAAACTAAGCTTATATTATCCACTAAAGGTAGATTTATTTATAAAACTACAACGATGAACATGTGGATACGGACTAGGGCCGTCTTTCTGAAGGCGTAGTGACACTAAAGTGATGTGACTTCCGTTTACATGCACTTCCGACGAAATGGGCAAATTGCACCATATTGGCTGTTGCACCTCCATAATCTGTATTGATTCTAAGTGTTCTACGGATAATTAGCTCATTACAATCGTGATACTGGGAAAGAAAAAATCAATTCTAACAATAATTCATCCTCCTGGTCGATTTTATCAAAAATAATTGTAATTACAAATTGTAATTATTTTCTGGTCTTCATTCGAGTCACTGCCTTATGGAAATCTAGTTTGCTGTTTTTTACGCAAAATGTTGTTGGAAATGCAAATAATTTGATTGAAAGATGCGCAAAATCGTATTTTCAAATATAAAATGATTTTCCAATAGGATAGATTCTTCAAATTCATAATTCAGTATAACTCATTGCATGAATTACGTTTTTGATCTACATTGTCGGGCACATCGAAATGCAAATGGCCACTTGAGCTGTTAAAGTGTCAACAAGTAGCCTACACGGTTGGGCTTATCTTCTGATTTCGAAGTAGAATTAGGCATCTAGGCTTGTAGCCCTTTCCTCGTAATCGTAGCACAATTGTGCCAGTGGCACTCTAAATCTTGAAATGCAGCACGATGAGGTTTGTAGTTGCCCAAGCTAAAGTTATTGGCTATTTATAGCTACAGAGTTGCTTTGACACATGTGCGACCATGATGAGCCTTCTACAGAACATAACCTTACATTTTCTTTTCTAGGTGGTGTGGAGCATCATTAACAAGTCATTTTGCTCGTTCAAAGTGAAGTAAGTAGGTGTTATGTATTAGTAATCACAGAATGCAAATATATATAAGTAATTCGTGAAGTTTTTAAGCATGTTGTGTATAGGAATCTCAATGGTATAGCACTCTGTAATGTCAAGCTTTTTAGGTAGATTCCGTATCTGGTCAGTCTAGCCTTGAGCATGATTTACAGGGGTCAGTGCAAGCCATTCAATCGATGGCTTGAGCTCAAGCCATTGACTCATGTAGGCCTAGGCCTAGACTGCACCATTGATTAAAAACGCTCGACTTGCAGCCCGGTCGACGGCAACCCTCAACCTTTTTGTTGAGGACTTGTTCTATTTTCGATCAACCTTCACAGAAACCAGTAAATCAGACAAGACTATATCATCCTACTGCGAATCTCTTGTCGGGCAAGACCCGGTACTTTTTATGTGAAGAAGTCACGTAATTGCTTTAACCAATCAGGAGACATTTCAGTATAGCAGTTTCTTGGAACAACTGACATAATGTCATGATGATCTCAAATTTCGTGTTGACATTGTAATACGTTGTAAAGCTTACAGTGTAGTACACTAGATGTGTTCATATTCTACCATATGCTAACATCAATTGAAAACTAGCTCACACTGTTGCGGTTGAATTTTGCTGAGGCCCGTCTGTTGCTATATGTAGGGTCAATTTGAAAGTTTGTAGGATGCATGTAGTTTATGAACAAACGTCGTGCATGTACTGCTAGTGTAATTTTAAAACAAACGATATGTATGTCTAGTGAATGAAGTGATTAGAGAGAGCCTGTAGTTAGGACTAGAGCCCCTTGCAACTGATTGTTATGAAAGGTAACTTTGTTTTGACAGATCTGGGTAAATTTATGTATACTATGATGTGCTGACCTGTTTTAGGGCTATGTTAGGGCACCTCGTTAGGGGGGTAAGTGGGGTAAGTATGAACACTTTTGACAGATTTTCTCTTTGAAAGGCTATAACTTTTTCTCAAATTTGAATCATGGAAAACTAATTGTACTGTAGTAAAATCTGGGCCTTTACGTGTTCAGCAATGCTTTCCATCATATATATTTCTGGTTTGAAAGATAAAAAAAAAAGTGTCCGTGTAGGAACACTAGCTGACAGAATCATGCTTTTAACATGACGAATGTGTGGGGCAAGTAGGAACATAGGTTTCAGCATTGAGTTATTATCAAGTCAATGGTTTCAGTGAGCTCAAGATCATAGTGTTTTCCTTTTTGAATTTGGACAATATTTGACTGACTTATGAGTTTGAATTGTAGATATTTAGTAAATAATAAAAACACAATTTTTTGGTAACCTAGCACCAAATTCCCTATGTAATTTAATCTATTCTCATTTGCCCCTTGAATTCACCATTGACTCTAATGCAACTTGTTCTTACTTACCACATACGTTCCTAGTGACCCCACAAGACTGTTCCTACTTGAACCCCAAATAAAACGTATGATGGGGAAAGTAGGAATTGATTGATTGATTTAGTATTTATTAGCAACAGAAAAATACATTTCCACTAGTGCTAATTTAATAAATGGACAACACATACATGAACACAAACAATAAAGACAAACATAACAGGAACATAAACATAAGTACAATAATTAAATAATTGAACGTGAAGCGTGAAATAGTATTCTAAGTTAGCCCATCTGTTATATCTTAAAATGGATTTGAATTGTGAAAGATTATTGAAATGCAGGTCTAAACTAGTGTTGAGGTGAGAAATAGAGTTGAATGAATTCTGTAGCCGGTTTATGCATGAATGTTTACTGATATCTATTCTGTTATTATTCGGGTGAAATTTGAACTGTTTTCGGGTTACACGAGGTGCTACATGGAAGTTTGACTAACAGTGGAAGATGAATCTATATAACTATTTACAACTTTATACAGAAATATTAGATCCGTTCCCAATCGTCTGTTGGCAAGCGTCATTATCCTATTGGTATTGCAGTGATCCAAATAATCTTTTCTGTGATAAACAATGCCCGATTTGGCGCACTGTTGATGTATGAATCTTTGTTGGACTCTCTCTATTGCATTGATCTTTGTGATTTGATACGGATTCCACACTACACTAGCGTACTCTATCTGGGGTCTCACTAGCACAATATACAGCAGCGTGTTAGTGGATTTAGAAAAATATTTTGCACAATTTCGTCTGATCACTCCCAAGAAGTTTAAACGCCCTAGGCTTGATCGTGTCCATATGCTTTTTGAATGAGAGGTCACAACTAAGCATAATACCCAGGTCTCTCATTAAATTAACTCGTTCAAGCTTTGTATTGTTTATGGTATATAGAAAATGAATAACGTTTTTCCTTTTATTTGTGAATGTCATCACTTTACACTATTGAACATTGAAATTCAGTCTCCACGTAGAGCACCAGTTTGACAGGCTATACAGGTCTTTCTGAAGCAGACAGCACTCTCGGACGTTGTTGATGTGCCTATATATTTTTAGATCATCGGCGTACATTAGGCACTTTGATGATTGGAAGCAGTTCGGAATGTCATTGACATATAACGTAAATAAGAGTGGGCCAAGAATGGAGCCTTGTGGTACCCCAGATGAAACATCCTCTATTGTGGATTTAGCTCCATCGATCACGACATGTCATTGACATATAACGTAAATAAGAGTGGGCCAAGAATGGAGCCTTGTGGTACCCCAGATGAAACATCCTCTATTGTGGATTTAGCTCCATCGATCACGACAGTCTGCTTCCGGTCACTGAGGTAGCTCTTGAGAAGTTTGTGTGGTTCACCACTGATGCCGTAGCCCTTGATTTTGTGTAGCAGTAGACTGGTTCACGTGATCGAAGGCTTTTGCAAAGTCTGTATACACCGTGTCGACTTGTTGTTTGCAGTCAATGTGATTTGCCACAGTATTAGTGAATTCCACTAGGTTAGTCACAGTGGATCGGCGTTGCACAAAGCCGTTTTGCTCGGGAGCAATATTCTTGGAGATGTGACGAGTTATTTTCTCATGTAAAATTTGTTCGAACACCTTCGAGAGCACTGACAGAAGCTTGATGGGCCTATAGTTGTTGACTTTGTATCGACTCCCTTTCTTGAGTACTGGGGTGACGTGACCGTGCTTCCATTGCGTTGGAAAAGTTCCTGATTGCAGGGAGTGATTAAAGATTGATGTAAGCGGATAAGATGAGGGATTGCGACAATATTTTATGGCTTTTATAGGAATAGCGTCAGGGCCTGGAGATTTGCTATTTACCAGATTGTTTAGACAGTTGACAACTTCATCCCTGGAAATGTTGAAAAGCGAGATAGAATCGCCACAGTATTGAGGGGCATCGGGTAACGGTGTTGAATTTACTGAATTTGTATGGGGTTGGAAGTGAGAGAGAAAGTAATCTGAGAACAATTGACAGCATACCGGTATGCCCGTGTCCGTTGCTTTTATTCCACAGTACTCGACTTAAATGGGAATTCTTCTAGTGTTTGTCTTACGTCTGATGTAGCCGCAAAGAAGGTTAGGACTCTTCGATAGTTCGGTATCAATTTTCTTCAAATATTTTCTGTTTTTGAACCGTAGAATGTTCTTGAATGTTGCTCGTTTCACTCGATATTCAATTCTGTTATTTTCTTGTTTTGTTCGTTTCCACAGCCTGAAGGCGCGGTTCTTGTCGTTTAGTGCACTGATAATCTCCTGATTAAACCAGACGGGATATTTTCGCACGTTTATTTTGACAGTAGGAACAGCATTGTCAATGGCTCGCCAATAACCCGTAAAATGTGCTACATTTATTATTTACATCATCTTCTTTATAAAGATTGTCCCATTTGGTATTTATTAGTGAGTTGTTGAGAACGTTCAAATCGGCCTTCTTCCAATTTAATTTGGATTGCTGTTTGATTTTATGATGATTAGTACGTTTAACAGGGGGGGTGATGGTACACTCAAATGCCAGATGATCTGATCTGACGGCAGATTCCGTTTTTGCAAGTGTCACAGAGTAGTCGTCATTGCTTATAAATAGAAGATCAAGGTAATTAGCCGCCTCTCTAGTGGGAAAAGGTACCTGCTGATGTAAGTCAAGTTTGTTGACCATATCTATGAAGTCATCTGCTGCGGTCGCATTAGAATCTCCGTTTAATTTTGGGGACAACATTTCAGGGTAGTCAATGCAGGGTTGCCAAATTATGTCGGGGAGGTTGAAGTCACTTCAAAGTATGATATTGTCATGCGGGCAAGCAATGCGTTGGAAGTGTAACACTGACTGTTGAAGCTCTTTGACAGCATTGGCCGTTGGTTTTGGCATAAGGTAGACGCATCCTATGTACATACTACAATTAGGTGACAGAGTGACCTCAATCCACACAATCTCGATGTTGATTGCGTTCTGGGGTTGTTCGATAGATTTACAGCTTAGCCTACTGCTTTCAGCTATAAGGACCCCTCCCCACGCACGTCCGCCACCTTGCTGAATCCTCGCAAGATGTCTCCCTTGAAGTTGCCTGTCTTGCCGATGCACGATATACTGATTAGAGTCAAGTATTTCACTGTCGAAAACATTCTCATGCAGCCAGGTCTCTGTTACACATATAATATCTGCGTTACTGTTTTCGGCAAAGTGTAGGTTAAAGTCTGCCAGCTTCATAGCACCAGAGATGCTCCTGGCATTCATGTAATATAACGATACACCGTTATTGATGATTGCATCAGGGCCTGGGTTTAGGCTAACATCGCCTGAAAGGTCTATGAGTAACAATATTGCTGTACCTGCGGTTGGACTTTGCACTGCCCGGGTCCCTGTCACTAATCGCTGAACTTGCTTCGGTTTAGTCCATCTTCCAACATACCCCTGCCAGGGGGTGGAAACATGCGTTGACCCACCTACTCCAGACGCCAAGCACATAGTCAGAGTTGAAATGCTACATTTAGTACTAACCAAGAGTTCATCCTCTGTAAGACCATAGCACCACCGATTCACAAGCACCTGATCAACATTTCGGTGCAACGCAGCACTATGTAACACACTTTTTAATACGAGAAACAGTAATAAATACCGAAGCGATTTACACACGTGTCTTGGCCCGGCAGCCATCTTAAGTTACTTAAAAGTTGAGGGTGGTTAGGAGAGAAATTCTAAAAATCAAACTTAATGTAAAAAACAGGATTCCAGAATAAAAAAAAAATAATAACAAATGGAAGCCATTAACCAGAAAAAAAATCAGTACTTGGTAAAAGTGCTAGAATGCATACATTCTATGTTGGCATGTCAACATGATTGAGCTCACTAATGGTAAAATAAAATATAAAATATATTCGTAAATAATTATGCTACGGCCTTTGTTCCTACTTACCCCGCGTTCCTACTTACCCCACTTACCCCATCTTTAGAGTGTATTCGTAAGGGAAAGGTAGGGTTAAGTAGGATGAGCCGTTGTTTCGAATGAACAAGATGGTAATTTTACGGTTCAAACCTTATCCAACTGTAGCCTAGAGTCTTTTAATACAACTTTGATAAGATATAGTTGATTCAGTCACTAGTTGGTTCATTACACTAGGCATGTCCTGTATATGGACCTATTGTTTGCTTTACATTTTTGTGTGCAGTATGGACACCTTGTTTTTGTTTGTAAACTGAATACTTCCTACAAACTTTTGAATTGACCGTATATTTCCTAACGAAATACCTGGGCATCAGTAAAATTGAACCGCAATTTGGTAAAACTGAGTTTTCAATCAGTGTTAACTAACCACCTGGTGGAAGATTAACATACTTAGAATCCTGGTACTGTAGGCTTGTGCTTGAAAGTCGATACAACTAATTATTACACAATCTTGCCACTTCCTCATTCTTCACTTCCTCAATTAATCATTTTACTGGTACAAATGAAATGACATCATCTGTAACTAATGATTTTTTGTCATTTTTAGTACGAAAACCCAAAGATTTTGTCGAAATGAGTACAATTTAACTGGGTTATGTGCACGTGGCGTTTGCCCATTAGCCAACAGTCAATATGCCACAGTACGAGAAGAAAAAGGTATCATCTATCTCTACATGAAAACAACAGAACGGTCGGCATTCCCTAGCAAAACATGGGAACGTGTCAAACTCTCACGTAACTTTGAAAGAGCTATCCAACAGATAAGAGAAAACTTGCTCTACTGGCCAGGAAAAATACAGACGAAATGCAAGCAACGTTTTCTGAAAATCACACAATATTTGATCAAGATGAGGAAGATAGTTCTACGGAGAAATAAAAAGATTGTTCCGCTTCAGCGTAAGATTGAAAGAAGGACGAATCGACGTGAAGAGAAAGCACTAATAGCAGCTCGTCTCGATAATGTGATTGAGAAACAGCTGATCGAGAGATTACGAAAAGGAGTCTACGGAGATATTTACAACTTCCCCGAAACTGCTTTCACTCGAGCGTTGGAAACGGAAGAGGTCGAGGGAGATGAAGAAATTAACGAGGAGGATATGGAAGATGTGGAGGTAAAAATACCAAATACTTGATTGTCGAGTTTGTACACGTTGCTTCATGCTTTATAGTTTATAGGCCTACTTTGTGCACAACGTATAACAACATGTACATAGTACAAACGTGTTCAACGTAGTACAATATGCTCTGTCAATTTGACCCGAGAAAATGTGTTGCACGCAGTCGTGTGTATAACATTGTAGGCCTATGTAATGTTATGTGAAGTTTTATATGAATGTCAATCAACTGTTGACTGATGAAACAGTTGAATACATTAGGCCTATATTGTTTCAATATCTTAAGAATGATGAGTTGATGATTCAGTGATATTAGAGCCGGCTGTACCAACCGATTACCAGTGATTTAAGCAATTAGCTAATTAGGCCCAACTTGTTATCACCCTTGGTTACCTGTTATTTCTGTAGGCCTACCTTGACTTATAATTTTACCAATTGATATTTAATCATCAGCTGGTACAACCCGCTGTAAGTTTGTGAAATTAATTGCCAATCATACTGTAATATTGTCATTTCCAGGATGAAAAGGAGCTGGAGAAGGAACTGGAACGGGAACTGGAAACGGACGACATTGAATATGTTGAAGCTGATTCTGATGACGATGAAGATGATGTCGCATTAAGTGATCAAGTAAGTTTTCCACTTATAATTATCTAAATGTAATACAGTAAACACTGTTATAATCAAAATTCAATGTACCCAAAAGTTCACATTTTGAATGATGAACCAGAACTACCGGTACCATTGTTTGAATTACATAATAGCAAAGTTTGCGTTATCAGTGTTTGAATTAACGAGAGGTTTAGTGTAGGCCTACACTAATTATTTGTTCTTAACTGCTGGATAACACAAACATTCAAGTATACTCTTGATGCAATGTTAGTTGAGCATTATCTAGAAGACATTGACTAAAAAATTTGCTGGGAAAAAAATTCCCACCAGGGTGATTGATTATGAAACGTTAACAATGCAAGACTCAAGATGAATAAATATTTTCATATTTTCATAAATCATCCAATCATGAGCTATGGGATTGAATTCTGGGGTAATGCTAGTAATGTGAATGATACTTTCAAGCTGCAAAAGACAGCAATTAGAATAATTATGAAATCGAATTGGAGGTCTACTTCTACCTCTGTACCAACAATGCCAAGTTGTAAACCACTTTTTTACGAGTTACAAATTATGACATTGCCGTGTACATATATATTTAAGGTACTAAAATTTGTCAAAGCTAATATCCACGAATTTCCCCCCCTTGAACACAGTCACAATACTCGACACAAAAATCTCATTAAACTAGACAAACACCATAGAACTATCTATCAGAGAGGCTTGCATCATTGTTTTTTTTTTAAATTTTTTTTGTCTAGTTTGTGGATCAAAACTGTTCAATAAATTACCAACGTTCATCAAAGAAATGTCATTAAAAGAATTCAAATACAATTAAAATGCATCTTCTGAAAAACACTTTCTACTCCGTTGAGGATTTCATGGGCACTGGCTTCATTTAGAAGATTTGTATGTAAAATATAAAATGACATGAAATAAGAATTAATTAAAAGTAAAACTAGACTTTATCTTAAAACTGTACGGACCTGAAATTTGAAATTGATTGAAAACATTCTGAAATTTTGGGGTTTTGTACTGTAGTATGTTTTCATATGTTTTCATATGTAACCTTACATGGTAATCAAGGGTATGTACGAATTAACCTCATGACGTTACGTTATTCAATACGAACAATACAACAGTTTGAAAACATGGTATCTCAACACTACAATACTAGATCACAACAATAGTATAAATTTTAAAATAAAATTAATCTTCAAATTGAACTTTCAGGATTACTTGATACATATATTATCACTATCATTACTATTATTGTCAAATATTAATATATTTACTTATTATCATATGATGTTATAAGCCACATATATAAGTTAGTAGTTGATAATTGTAAACTGCTAACCATTCCGATTTCCTCGGAAGAGGATTAAAGGAATAATTGAATAAACAAATAAACAATTATTTCTTACATTGCAGATAACAATAGGCCTAATTGTACAAGTACAAAATATTAATTGAGTAAAATTAGTGGAAACACATGAAGAGATGAAAGGGAGGCCATGGGCCTATATTCTACGAAAATCGGATGGTTTTTGCCGACTATTTTGACCTTGCCACTGATCGTAATATTCCGGTAACATTCAACCTAATTTGCAAGTGTTAGCATGGATGGTTCAGTATTTTAGAAGATACTACCTTGAATGCCATGAAACAATTTCATTACAATATGTTAAACTGGAAAATTATTATGATAGTTCATGATACGTATTGTTGCTGCTTAAAATGTTACCTTGTTTCTACAATCCCCTTAATTTCAGTAATTTAATTATGTCGAAGCATATGGTTGATCTGTAAGTAACTTTGACCTCTACCAATATGTAAGCCTACTTACCATTGGTATAAGTCCATTGACGTTCAATTCCAATTTTTAATTGCAAATTTGCTCCACAAAAATAGGTCTAGTCCTATTCTTAACTGTTGTATCAGTATTGCGGTACAGTGAAACCTCTTTGCATCGTTCCTGGATCCATCGTTGTCCTCCTTTTTATGTATCAGATATTTCTCACCCCACTCCCGTCATATAATTCCTGGATGGATCGTTTTCCTGCGTGGATGATTCTATTTTCCAGGTTCCTTGATAAACTATGGATATAGGTTTCATCGCATAAGTCATACTGGTTATTACTGGTAATGTTGAGAATGCCAAAAATTAATAATTTGACCCTAATGTGTGCTCAGGGAGGAGATTCTGATGAGGAGAGAACTGCCGGCGATAGTTCGACGTTCAATATCGCCGAGTCTGACAACTCGGACATCGAAGACTCGGGACCTCCGTCGGCCAAGAAAGGCAAATTCAACAAGAGATCTGAGCGGCCGACAAAACTACAGAGAATGGCTTCGAAACGTAGGCAGAGAATCGAGATCGAGTATGAACATGAAACCGAATCGCCACATCGGAAGTAATTGATGTACTTGTAGGCTACGATAATGTGAGGTGGTGTAAACTACAGTTAGGGTTGCCATTATCTCTAGATGTTACAATAAATTTAATGAGAACTCGTTCAAAACGAATCGATATTCACAATTTTCATTCAAAGTCAGTGTAACAAATATGAAGGTCTAACAAAATGTACAAATTAATGTGTAAACAGATTTTGAAGGTGTCTGTTACGAAACAGGCGTGCTTGCAACCGCACACAACTGGATTATGCGGATCCGCACACAATCCGCGTCATGTAAGGCCCGCTTGAGTGCTTCAGTTTATGACAGTTCTATAACCTCGACAACTTGGTTATACATTTTTTGATATTGTACTACATCACATTGTAGCTAAGAAATTAGAATCATGGATTACATGCATTCAATTGAAGTAGTAGTAGCAGAAAATTCTTGTTTACAAGTACTGGCAAACAACAGTTTTTTTCAACTATTATAAAGAAATAATTGTCAATTCCAGTGATTATTGAAACACAAAAACGTACAAAACGGGATTGTCTCTTGACTGGTGAAATATTGAAAACCCACTGTAGTCAAATTTTTGAATAAAACAAAAAGTAATATTTTTAAGGCTTTTATTTATGATTTTAATTACGGTATTAATGTTTGTGGGTCTTTTTCTATATCGATCTTATTGATCAGTACCGGTAGTCTTTGTTCATTATTGTATCAATGTGAGTGGTACTAATTTCTCTATCTAGTGACAAGGTTTTCCTTGGAGTAGAAGTCTATGTCTGTTAATGTGATGCAGTACATATTTCTGTACAAAATGAATATTGAATGAAAACGTAAAATATTGTAATTTTCATAATCGAATGGCAACCGTGTAATTTCAGAAGGTGTACACCTATTTCTGCTAGTTTGACACATTAATTTTACATGACTCATACAGATTGGTGAGGAATTTTGTTTGGTCACCATAGAAACTGGCGAGCAATCATGCATTTTGCAGTCCCGTGTGAGGGTTCGGATTGTTGAAAATCTTAATCGAACGTAAACGTTTCAATATTTCTATAACGGAAAAGTACACTGCCTTCTATATTTGGTGGCATTTACTCGGCTTTCAGAACTTCATTCAAAAGGCATTAATCTTTTCGTTTAAGCATAAAAATTATCCATCATTACGTCACTGATAACTATGTAAAGGTGGTGTGGATCAGTAATTGTGTTGGATTAGAATTGCTGATACAGTAGACCTTTTTAAAAAAAAAATCCGTGTTCCATTAAAAATTGACAACTCTGAACATACATTTGAGCCTTATTTTTTTTCGGATCGGCCGACGAAATTTTGGTCGAAATTCCCTTTTATCCAATCACAATCCAGAATTCCACTGAAGCAATATGAGATATTTTGGGGAGTTTGGTTCAACGTCAATAATTTTGAATTATTATTATTCAATAATTAGAAAAAGTCATTATGTTGCCGTGTTAACTGCCTTCTATCTATGTATGTCCGTTTTTTCGGATGGCATTGGATTTGATATCCAAATTACTGCCATTCTGTTTCCGTTATATTTGCGCGTTTCATTTGTTTTGATTCAAACATTGAATTATGATCCTGAATAATTCACTCGAGCAGTAAGGGACAATCCATATACAAAGAAAAACCAATAAGCAGTTGGTGAAATTCAAGTCATTTGGTATGGTATGGTATGCAAAAAAGTAGGCCTAATGAGTTGAAAAAAACAAAACAATATTAGTTTTTTTTGTCAACTTTCAACGACAGTAGGCTACCTACTTTTGAAGAGGAATGTAGACCTAGGTAGGGCTATATAATATATAAACCTTAAGATCTGAAAGAATGTTTACATCTAACTTCTAGGTTTGAAAGATTGTTTATTTGGATTCAAAGAAGCTGTAGCTGTTATCACGAAAATGTGCTGTAAATAATTCGGATTGTGAACCAGGCTTTAGTAACATAATTTTGTAAACTTTCATTTTAATAATAATGAATGTGGCTCATCTAATCAACTAGGCCCATCACTATAAAATAATTTGTTTGCGGTTTGAATCTTGGAGCTCAAAAACTAGTTTAGGTAGCATAGATGAACCCATCATGCTTAGTGGCGCGGAATCGCGGGGTGGGAGTAAGTCACGTGCTTCCGTCATTAAGCGAACAATAATGATGAATAATTTTGTTAGAATTGAGAATGAATAAGGTAACACCATTTCATATATCATTGTTGTATAGCACTTCATCAGAACTTATATCTCAATTAGGTTGTATTGATGTGGAATAGACAGAAGGTGTTGGAAAGTAAAATCCAATTTTTCATTTCCACACGTTTATATATTTTCGAACCAAGTTCAATTTGTTGAATTGAATGAGAAGTACGACGTAAGTGACATCTTGACACTTTTATAGATATTAACATTTTGTAGTGGACGTAATTAACATGTTTTTACGTCTGGAGTGCCATTGAGATATCCATTTTTAAGTAAGTATCGTTTTGCCTATCGTTCTGGTGTGAGGACATCTCAATTTGAAATACAGCATAAATTGCATTTTCTGGTTGTGAGATGCTTTTGGTACAGTATTTTAGTTATAGAGTAAGGGCCCGTCATTTGAGTCGTAAGCTTTATTATTCTATGGAAAAGCAGGTACTGAAAAACATGTACTGAAAAACTGGAGCTGCAAATACTAGATCAACAACTATGGGATTATCACGGAAATTCCAGATTCTTCCGGACTTTTCAGTCTGAGGCAGGACAATGCCCGAGTTCCACTTACTGTTGATAGTTATCTAAGGAAAGAATTAATGATTCTTTTCAACTTGACCATTGGTTTCTCCATTGATTTGATATTTGAAGACACATTTCGAAAACAATTTTTCATACAATATAGCTTATTGGCTTCAAAACCGTGCCTATTTTCACGAAATAGCTAAATGCTGTGACAAAATACATGTAGGGCTATAGTGAAAAATATTGAAATGGAATACAGTATAATGCTAAATTAGTAGAAATACCATGAAACATAAAACAAACCCCAAAATATGAATCCTTGAGAAATATTTAGATCTGATGGTCTATTTCATTGAAGCTAACGTCCTTAATCTCTACAGGCACAAATATTACCGCATGTCATGAAAGTTTATACAAATTGTTGTTGCAACGTGTTATTTTCACCTTCCGAACAATTAAAAAAAATGGCACTTATGCCAATATGTTATCAGTGGTAGGTAGTTATTTCTTGTAGACCATCCTTTTATCTGTTTTTATTCTTGAGTATAATGCGAGGTGGTAAGAGATCGGTGGATATTGCATGATGTGTGTATAAATAAGTAAGATTCCAACAAGTGGCGTGTTTTTTGAATTTAATCTTCTGCTCAAGTGTTTGTTATTTTACTTTACAGTGATTGATCACTGTGAAGGGAAAAAGTTATGTGCATCCACATGCTATACCTTCTTGATTCTAATGTATTAAATTAATTGTTTCAATGCACTTTTAATGGATGGGAGGGGGGGGGGGGGGGGGGGGGGGGGGAGGTGCTAACAGAAGGACTTTCAATTATTATGGTTATCAAATTCGAACACAAATCCGGTCTCCGTTTCAAAATCGAGTTTAATTTGAAGATTTTAGAGCAAAAATCGACTTAGTGTAGGTACTCACCATGGTATATAGGGTCCTATATAGAATTCTGAAATCCTTCTAATTACATTTCCATAAGCATTTTTAGCAAAATTTCAACGGAATAACTCTTCTGAAATGTCCTCTTGTCTTCCTACAAAATTTTAGCCGAATCAAAAATGATGATTTTTGATGACTCTGAAAAGTGGCTGGAAATTGCAGTTTTTGGGAAATTCAGACACATTTTTCTTGGGAATGGCTGACGCGAGTATAGCCAAATTTTCTGAGGATTTAGGGACCATCAAGTTATACTCTGAAAAAAATACTAGAACATCATAGCTCTGACCAGTTCATAGAAATTAATTGCGAAAGGTCAAAAATTACCTTAGTTAATTAACCCTGTACATTTAGGTCAAAAATTTTTGTCCTCTGGAATTCATTGTTGAATTTCTCAGTTCTGTTGTTATTTATTCATATGGTTATCAAATTCGAACACAAATCCGGTCTCCGTTTCAAAATCGAGTTTATTTAAAGGATTTTAGAGCAAAAATCAACTTAGTGTACTCACCATGGTATATAGGGTCCTATATAGAATTCTGAAATCCTTCTAATCACTTTTCCATTAGCATTATTAGCAAAATTTCAACGGAATAACTCTTCTGAAATGTCCTTTTGTCTTCCTACAAAATTTTAGCCGGATCAAAAATGATGATTTTTGATGACTCTGGAAAGTGGCTGGAAATTGCAGTTTTTGGGAACTTCAGACACATTTTTCTTGGAAATGGCTGACGCGAGTATAGCCAAATTCGCTGAGGATCTAGGGACCATTAAGTTATACTCTGAAAAAAATACTAGAACATCATAGCTCTCACCAGTTCTTAGAAATTAATTGCGAAAGGTCCAAAAGTACCTTAGTTAACCCTGTACATTTCGGTCAAAAATTATTGTCCTCTGAAATTCATTGTTGAATTTCTCAGTTCTGTTGTTATTTATTCATATGGTTATCAAATTCGAACACAAATCCGGTCTCCGTTTCAAAATCGAGTTTAATTTGAAGATTTTAGAGCAAAAATCAACTTAGTGTACTCACCATGGTATATAGGGTCCTATATAGAATTCTGAAATCCTTCTAATTACTTTTCCATTAGCATTATTAGCAAAATTTCAACGGAATAACTCTTCTGAAATGTCCTCTTGTCTTCCTACAGAATTTTAGCCGAATTAAAAATGATGATTTTTGATGACTCTGAAAAGTGGATGGAAATTGCAGTTTTTGGGAAATTCGGACACATTTTTCTTGGAAATGGCTGACGCGAGTATAGCCAAATTCGCTGAGGATCTAGGGACCATTAAGTTATACTCTGAAAAAAATACTAGAACATCATAGCTCTCACCAGTTCTTAGAAATTAATTGCGAAAGGTCCAAAAGTACCTTAGTTAACCCTGTAAATTTCGGTCAAAAATTATTGTCCTCTGAAATTCATTGTTGAATTTCTCAGTTCTGTTGTTATTTATTCATATGGTTATCAAATTCGAACACAAATCCGGTCTCCGTTTCAAAATTGAGTTCAATTCGAAGATTTTAGAGCAAAAATCGACTCAGCGTACTCACCATGGTATATAGGGTCCTA
The DNA here is from genome assembly GCA_907164805.1 of Brachyptera putata. NCBI lineage: Eukaryota > Metazoa > Arthropoda > Insecta > Plecoptera > Taeniopterygidae > Brachyptera > Brachyptera putata. Next base: position 25,452,551 of record OU015467.1, on the reverse strand, counting down.
TATAGAATTCTGAAATCCTTCTAATTACTTTTCCATTAGCATTATTAGCAAAATTTCAACGGAATAACTCTTCTGAAATGTCCTCTTGTCTTCCTACAGAATTTTAGCCGAATTAAAAATGATGATTTTTGATGACTCTGAAAAGTGGATGGAAATTGCAGTTTTTGGGAAATTCGGACACATTTTTCTTGGAAATGGCTGACGCGAGTATAGCCAAATTCGCTGAGGATCTAGGGACCATTAAGTTATACTCTGAAAAAATACTAGAACATCATAGCTCTCACCAGTTCATAGAAATTAATTGCGAAAGGTCCAAAAGTACCTTAGTTAACCCTGTACATTTCGGTCAAAAATTATTGTCCTCTGAAATTCATTGTTGAATTTCTCAGTTCTGTTGTTATTTATTATATGGTTATCAAATTCGAACACAAATCCGGTCTCCGTTTCAAAATCGAGTTTAATTTGAAGATTTTAGAGCAAAAATCAACTTAGTGTACTCACCATGGTATATAGGGTCCTATATAGAATTCTGAAATCCTTCTAATTACTTTTCCATTAGCATTATTAGCAAAATTTCAACGGAATAACTCTTCTGAAATGTCCTCTTGTCTTCCTACAAAATTTTAGCCGAATCAAAAATGATGATTTTTGATGACTCTGAAAAGTGGCTGGAAATTGCAGTTTTTGGGAAATTCAGTCACATTTTTCTTGGAAATGGCTGATGCGAGTATAGCCAAATTTGCTGAGGATTTAGGGACCATCAAGTTATACTCTGAAAAAAATACTAGAACATCATAGCTCTCACCAGTTCATAGGAATTAATTGCGAAATGTCCAAAAGTACCTTAGAACCCTGTACATTTCGGTCAAAAATTTTTGTCCTCTGAAATTCATTGTTGAATTTCTCAGTTCTGTTGTTATTTATTTATATGGTTATCAAATTCGAACACAAATCCGGTCTCCGTTTCAAAATCGAATACAATTTAAAGATTTTAGAGCAAAAATCGACTTAGTGTACTCACCATGGTATATAGGGTCCTATATAGAATTCTGAAATCCTTCTAATTACTTTTCCATTAGCATTATTAGCGAAATTTGAACGAAATAACTCTTCTGATATGTCCTCTTGTCTTCCTACAAAATTTTAGCCGAATCAAAAATGATGATTTTTGATGACTCTGAAAAGTGGCTGGAAATTGCAGTTTTTGAGAAATTCAGACACATTTTTCTTGCAAATGGCTGATGCGAGTATAGCCAAATTTGCTGAGGATTTAGGGACCATCAAGTTATACTCTGAAAAAAATACTAGAACATCATAGCTCTGACCAGTTCATAGAAATTAATTGCGAAAGGTCGAAAAGTACCTTAGTTTACCCTGTACATTTCGGTCAAAAATTTCTGTCCTCTGAAATTCATTGTTGAATTTCTCAGTTCTGTTGTTATTTATTCATATGGTTATCAAATTCGAACACAAATCCGGTCTCCGTTTCAAAATTGAGTTCAATTCGAAGATTTTAGAGCAAAAATCGACTCAGTGTACTCACCATGGTATATAGGGTCCTATATAGAATTCTGAAATCCTTTTAATTACTTTTCCATTAGCATTATAAGCAAAATTTCAACGGAATAACTCTTCTGAAATGTCCTCTCGTCTTACTACAAAATTTTAGCCGAATCAAAAATGATGATTTTTTATGACTCTGAAAAGTGGCTGGAAATTGCAGTTTTTGGGAAATTCAGACACCTTTTTCTTGGAAATGGCTGATGCGAGTATAGCCAAATTTGCTGAGGATTTAGGGACCATCAAGTTATACTCTTAAAAAAATACTAGAACATCATAGCTCTGACCAGTTCATAGAAAAAAATTGCGAAAGGTCCAAAAGTACCTTAGTTAACCCTGTACATTTTGGCCAAATTATTTCGTCGCTTGGAATGTTTGGTTGAATTTCTCAGTTCTGTTGTTATGTATGTGTAGTGTGATAAAATTGGAAAACCAATCCGGTCTCCGTTCCTAAATCGCGTTTAATTTAGAGATTTTAGAGCGAAAAACAACTTAGTGTACCCACCATGGTAGAGTCCCATATTATAGAATTCTGGAATCCTTCTAATTACTTTTCCATTAGCATTATTAGCAAAATTTCAACGGAATAACTCTTATGAAATGTCCTCTTGTCTTCCTACAAAATTTTAGCCGAATCAAAAATGATGATTTTTTATGACTCTGAAAAGTGGATGGAAATTGCAGTTTTTGGGAAATTCAGACACCTTTTTCTTGGAAATGGCTGATGCGAGTATAGCCAAATTTGCTGAGGATTTAGGGACCATCAAGTTATACTCTTAAAAAAATACTAGAACATCATAGCTCTCACCAGTTCATAGAAATTAATTGCGAAAGGTCCAAAAGTACCTTAGTTTACCCTGTACATTTTGGCCAAATTTTTTTGTCGCTTGAAATTTTTGGTTGAATTTCTCAGTTCTGTTGTTATGTATGTGTAGTGTGATAAAATTGGAACACAAATCCGGTCTCCGTTCCTAAATCGCGTTTAATTCAGAGATTTTAGAGCGAAAAACAACTTAGTGTACCCACCATGGTAGAGTCCCATATTATAGAATTCTGGAATCCTTCTAATTACTTTCCCATTAGCATTATTAGCAAAATTTCAACGGAATAACTCTTCTGAAATGTCCTCTTGTCTCCCTACAAAATTTTAGCCGAATCAAAAATGATGATTTTTTATGACTCTGAAAAGTGGCCGGAAATTGCAGTTTTTGGGAAATTCAGACACCTTTTTCTTGGAAATGGCTGATGCGAGTATAGCCAAATTTGCTGAGGATTTAGGGACCATCAAGTTATACTCTTAAAAAAATACTAGAACATCATAGCTCTGACCAGTTCATAGAAATTAATTGCGAAAGGTCCAAAAGTACCTTAGTTAACCCTGTACATTTTGGCCAAATATTTTGTCGCTTGAAATTTTTGGTTGAATTTCTCAGTTCTGTTGTTATGTATGTGTAGTGTGATAAAATTGGAAAACAAATCCGGTCTCCGTTCCTGAATCGCGTTTAATATAGAGATTTTAGAGCGAAAAACAACTTAGTGTACTCACCATGGTAGAGTCCCATATTATAGAATTCTGGAATCCTTCTAATTACTTTTCCATTAGCATTATTAGCAAAATTTCAACGGAATAACTCTTCTGAAATGTCCTCTTGTCTTCCTACAAAATTTTAGCCGGAACAAAAATGATGATTTTTTATGACTCTGGAAAGTGGCTGGAAATTGCAGTTTTTGGGAAATTCAGACACCTTTTTCTTGGAAATGGCTGATGCGAGTATAGCCAAATTTGCTGAGGATTTAGGGACCATCAAGTTATACTCTTAAAAAAATACTAGAACATCATAGCTCTCACCAGTTCATAGAAATTAATTGCGAAAGGTCCAAAAGTACCTTAGTTTACCCTGTACATTTTGGCCAAATTTTTTTGTCGCTTGAAATTTTTGGTTGAATTTCTCAGTTCTGTTGTTATGTATGTGTAGTGTGATAAAATTGGAACACAAATCCGGTCTCCGTTCCTAAATCGCGTTTAATTCAGAGATTTTAGAGCGAAAAACAACTCAGTGTACCCACCATGGTAGAGTCCCATATTATAGAATTCTGGAATCCTTCTAATTACTTTCCCATTAGCATTATTAGCAAAATTTCAACGGAATAACTTTTCTGAAATGTCCTCTTGTCTCCTACAAAATTTTAGCCGAATCAAAAATGATGATTTTTTATGACTCTGAAAAGTGCCTGGAAATTGCAGTTTTTGGGAAATTCAGACACCTTTTTCTTGGAAATGGCTGATGCGAGTATAGCCAAATTTGCTGAGGATTTAGGGACCATCAAGTTATACTCTTAAAAAAATACTAGAACATCATAGCTCTCACCAGTTCATAGAAATTAATTGCGAAAGGTCCAAAAGTACCTTAGTTAACCCTGTACATTTTGGCCAAATTTTTTTGTCGCTTGAAATTTTTGGTTGAATTTCTCAGTTCTGTTGTTATGTATGTGTAGTGTGATAAAATTGGAAACCAATTCCGGTCTCCGTTCCTGAATCGCGTTTAATTCAGAGATTTTAGAGCGAAAAACAACTTAGTGTACTCACCATGGTAGAGTCCCATATTATAGAATTCTGGAATCCTTCTAATTACTTTTCCATTAGCATTATTAGCAAAATTTCAACGGAATAACTCTTCTGAAATGTCCTCTTGTCTTCCTACAAAATTTTAGCCGAAACAAAAATGATGATTTTTTATGACTCTGGAAAGTGGCTGGAAATTGCAGTTTTTGGGAAATTCAGACACCTTTTTCTTGGAAATGGCTGATGCGAGTATAGCCAAATTTGCTGAGGATTCAGGGACCATCAAGTTATACTCTTAAAAAAATACTAGAACATCCTAGCTCTCATCAGTTCATAGAAATTAATTGCGAAAGGTCCAAAAGTACCTTAGTTAACCCTGTACATTTTGGCCAAATTTTTTTGTCGCTTGAAATTTTTGGTTGAATTTCTCAGTTCTGTTGTTATGTATGTGTAGTGTGATAAAATTGAAACACAAATCCGGTCTACGTTCCTCAATCGTGTTTAATTTAGAGATTTTAGAGCGAAAAACAACTTAGTGTACTCACCATGGTAGAGTCCCATATTATAGAATTCTGGAATCCTTCTAATTACTTTTCCATTGGCATTATCAGCAAAATTTCAACGGAATAACTCTTCTGAAATGTCCTCTTGTCTCCCTACAAAATTTTAGCCGAATCAAAAATGATGATTCTTCATGACTCTGAAAAGTGGCTGGAAATTGCAGTTTTTGGGAAATTCAGACACCTTTTTCTTGGAAATGGCTGATGCGAGTATAGCCAAATTTGCTGAGGATTTAGGGACCATCAAGTTATACTCTGAAAAAAATACTAGAACATCATAGCTCTGACCAGTTCATAGAAATTAATTGCGAAAGGTCGAAAAGTACCTTAGTTAACCCTATACATTTCGGTCAAAAATTTCTGTCCTCTGAAATTCATTGTTGAATTTCTCAGTTCTGTTGTTATTTATTCATATGGTTATCAAATTCGAACACAAATCCGGTCTCCGTTTCAAAATTGAGTTCAATTCGAAGATTTTAGAGCAAAAATCGACTCAGCGTACTCACCATGGTATATAGGGTCCTATATAGAATTCTGAAATCCTTCTAATTACTTTTCCATTAGCATTATTAGCAAAATTTCAACGGAATAACTCTTCTGAAATGTCCTCTTGTCTTACTACAAAATTTTAGCCGAATCAAAAATGATGATTTTTGATGACTCTGAAAGTGTCTGGAAATTGCAGTTTTTGAGAAATTCAGACACATTTTTCTTGGAAATGGCTGATGCGAGTATAGCCAAATTTGCTGAGGATTTAGGGACCATCAAGTTATACTCTGAAAAAAATACTAGAACATCATAGCTCTGACCAGTTCATAGAAAAAAATTGCGAAAGGTCCAAAGGTACCTTAGTTTACCCTGTACATTTTGGCCAAATTTTTTTGTCGCTTGAAATTTTTGGTTGAATTTCTCAGTTCTGTTGTTATGTATGTGTAGTGTGATAAAATTGGAACACAAATCCGGTCTCCGTTCCTAAATCGCGTTTAATTCAGAGATTTTAGAGCGAAAAACAACTTAGTGTACCCACCATGGTAGAGTCCCATATTATAGAATTCTGGAATCCTTCTAATTACTTTCCCATTAGCATTATTAGCAAAATTTCAACGGAATAACTTTTCTGAAATGTCCTCTTGTCTTCCTACAAAATTTTAGCCGAATCAAAAATGATGATTTTTTATGACTCTGAAAAGTGGCTGGAAATTGCAGTTTTTGGGAAATTCAGACACCTTTTTCTTGGAAATGGCTGATGCGAGTATAGCCAAATTTGCTGAGGATTTAGGGACCATCAAGTTATACTCTTAAAAAAATACTAGAACATCATAGCTCTCACCAGTTCATAGAAATTAATTGCGAAAGGTCCAAAAGTACCTTAGTTAACCCTGTACATTTTGGCCAAATTTTTTTGTCGCTTGAAATTTTTGGTTGAATTTCTCAGTTCTGTTGTTATGTATGTGTAGTGTGATAAAATTGGAAAACAAATCCGGTCTCCGTTCCTGAATCGCGTTTAATTCAGAGATTTTAGAGCGAAAAACAACTTAGTGTACTCACCATGGTAGAGTCCCATATTATAGAATTCTGGAATCCTTCTAATTACTTTTCCATTAGCATTATTAGCAAAATTTCAACGGAATAACTCTTCTGAAATGTCCTCTTGTCTTCCTACAAAATTTTAGCCGAATCAAAAATGATGATTTTTTATGACTCTGAAAGTGGCTGGAAATTGCAGTTTTTGGGAAATTCAGACACCTTTTTCTTGGAAATGGCTGATGCGAGTATAGCCAAATTTGCTGAGGATTTAGGGACCATCAAGTTATACTCTTAAAAAAATACTAGAACATCATAGCTCTGACCAGTTCATAGAAATTAATTGCGAAAGGTCCAAAAGTACCTTAGTTACCCTGTACATTTTGGCCAAATTTTTTTGTCGCTTGAAATTTTTGGTTGAATTTCTCAGTTCTGTTGTTATGTATGTGTAGTGTGATAAATTGGAACACAAATCCGGTCTCCGTTCCTAATCGCGTTTAATTCAGAGATTTTAGAGCGAAAAACAACTTAGTGTACCCACCATGGTAGAGTCCCATATTATAGAATTCTGGAATCCTTCTAATTACTTTCCCTTAGCATTATTAGCAAAATTTCAACGGAATAACTCTTCTGAAATGTCCTCTTGTCTTCCTACAAAATTTTAGCCGAATCAAAAATGATGATTTTTTATGACTCTGGAAAGTGGCTGGAAATTGCAGTTTTTGGGAAATTCAGACACCTTTTTCTTGGAAATGGCTGATGCGAGTATAGCCAAATTTGCTGAGGATTTAGGGACCATCAAGTTATACTCTTAAAAAAATACTAGAACATCATAGCTCTCACCAGTTCATAGAAATAATTGCGAAAGGTCCAAAAGTACCTTAGTTACCCTGTACATTTTGGCCAAATTTTTTTGTCGCTTGAAATTTTTGGTTGAATTTCTCAGTTCTGTTGTTATGTATGTGTAGTGTGATAAAATTGGAACACAAATCCGGTCTCCGTTCCTAAATCGCGTTTAATTCAGAGATTTTAGAGCGAAAAACAACTTAGTGTACCCACCATGGTAGAGTCCCATATTATAGAATTCTGGAATCCTTCTAATTACTTTCCCATTAGCATTATTAGCAAAATTTCAACGGAATAACTCTTCTGAAATGTCCTCTTGTCTTCCTACAAAATTTTAGCCGAATCAAAAATGATGATTTTTTATGACTCTGAAAAGTGGCTGGAAATTGCAGTTTTTGGGAAATTCAGACACCTTTTTCTTGGAAATGGCTGATGCGAGTATAGCCAAATTTGCTGAGGATTTAGGGACCATCAAGTTATACTCTTAAAAAAATACTAGAACATCATAGCTCTGACCAGTTCATAGAAATTAATTGCGAAAGGTCCAAAAGTACCTTAGTTTACCCTGTACATTTTGGCCAAATTTTTTTGTCGCTTGAAATTTTTGGTTGAATTTCTCAGTTCTGTTGTTATGTATGTGTAGTGTGATAAAATTGGAACACAAATCCGGTCTCCGTTCCTAAATCGCGTTTAATTCAGAGATTTTAGAGCGAAAAACAACTTAGTGTACCCACCATGGTAGAGTCCCATATTATAGAATTCTGGAATCCTTCTAATTACTTTCCCATTAGCATTATTAGCAAAATTTCAACGGAATAACTCTTCTGAAATGTCCTCTTGTCTTCCTACAAAATTTTAGCCGAATCAAAAATGATGATTTTTTATGACTCTGAAAAGTGGCTGGAAATTGCAGTTTTTGGGAAATTCAGACACCTTTTTCTTGGAAATGGCTGATGCGAGTATAGCCAAATTTGCTGAGGATTTAGGGACCATCAAGTTATACTCTTAAAAAAATACTAGAACATCATAGCTCTCACCAGTTCATAGAAATTAATTGCGAAAGGTCCAAAAGTACCTTAGTTAACCCTGTACATTTTGGCCAAATTTTTTGTCGCTTGAAATTTTTGGTTGAATTTCTCAGTTCTGTTGTTATGTATGTGTAGTGTGATAAAATTGGAACACAAATATGGTCTCCGTTCCTGAATCGCGTTTAATTCAGAGATTTTAGAGCGAAAAACAACTTAGTGTACTCACCATGGTAGAGTCCCATATTATAGAATTCTGGAATCCTTCTAATTACTTTTCCATTAGCATTATTAGCAAAATTTCAACGGAATAACTCTTCTGAAATGTCCTCTTGTCTTCCTACAAAATTTTAGCCGAATCAAAAATGATGATTTTTTATGACTCTGGAAAGTGGCTGGAAATTGCAGTTTTTGGGAAATTCAGACACCTTTTTCTTGGAAATGGCTGATGCGAGTATAGCCAAATTTGCTGAGGATTTAGGGACCATCAAGTTATACTCTTAAAAAAATACTAGAACATCATAGCTCTCACCAGTTCATAGAAATTAATTGCGAAAGGTCCAAAAGTACCTTAGTTAACCCTGTACATTTTGGCCAAATTTTTTTGTCGCTTGAAATTTTTGGTTGAATTTCTCAGTTCTGTTGTTATGTATGTGTAGTGTGATAAAATTGGAACACAAATCCGGTCTCCGTTCCTAAATCGCGTTTAATTCAGAGATTTTAGAGCGAAAAACAACTTAGTGTACTCACCATGGTATAGCATTATTAGCAAAATTTCAACGGAATAACTCTTCTGAAATGTCCTCTTGTCTTCCTACAAAATTTTAGCCGAATCAAAAATGATGATTTTTTATGACTCTGAAAAGTGGCTGGAAATTGCAGTTTTTGGGAAATTCAGACACCTTTTTCTTGGAAATGGCTGATGCGAGTATAGCCAAATTTGCTGAGGATTTAGGGACCATCAAGTTATACTCTTAAAAAAATACTAGAACATCATAGCTCTGACCAGTTCATAGAAATTAATTGCGAAAGGTCCAAAAGTACCTTAGTTAACCCTGTACATTTTGGCCAAATTTTTTCTGTCCTCTGAAATTCATTGTTGAATTTCTCAGTTCTGTTGTTATTTATTCATAGTGTTATCAAATTCGAACACAAATCCGGTCTCCGTTTCAAAATTGAGTTCAATTCGAAGATTTTAGAGCAAAAATCGACTCAGCGTACTCACCATGGTATATAGGGTCCTATATAGAATTCTGAAATCCTTCTAATTACTTTTCCATTAGCATTATTAGCAAAATTTCAACGGAATAACTCTTCTGAAATGTCCTCTTGTCTTACTACAAAATTTTAGCCGAATCAAAAATGATGATTTTTGATGACTCTGGAAAGTGTCTGGAAATTGCAGTTTTTGAGAAATTCAGACACATTTTTCTTGGAAATGGCTGATGCGAGTATAGCCAAATTTGCTGAGGATTTAGGGACCATCAAGTTATACTCTGAAAAAAATACTAGAACATCATAGCTCTGACCAGTTCATAGAAAAAAATTGCGAAAGGTCCAAAGGTACCTTAGTTTACCCTGTACATTTTGGCCAAATTTTTTGTCGCTTGAAATTTTTGGTTGAATTTCTCAGTTCTGTTGTTATGTATGTGTAGTGTGATAAAATTGGAACACAAATCCGGTCTCCGTTCCTAATCGCGTTTAATTCAGAGATTTTAGAGCGAAAAACAACTTAGTGTACTCACCATGGTAGAGTCCCATATTATAGAATTCTGGAATCCTTCTAATTACTTTTCCATTAGCATTATTAGCAAAATTTCAACGGAATAACTCTTCTGAAATGTCCTCTTGTCTTCCTACAAAATTTTAGCCGAATCAAAAATGATGATTTTTTATGACTCTGGAAAGTGGCTGGAAATTGCAGTTTTTGGGAAATTCAGACACCTTTTTCTTGGAAATGGCTGATGCGAGTATAGCCAAATTTGCTGAGGATTTAGGGACCATCAAGTTATACTCTTAAAAAAATACTAGAACATCATAGCTCTCACCAGTTCATAGAAATTAATTGCGAAAGGTCCAAAAGTACCTTAGTTAACCCTGTACATTTTGGCCAAATTTTTTGTCGCTTGAAATTTTTGGTTGAATTTCTCAGTTCTGTTGTTATGTATGTGTAGTGTGATAAAATTGGAACACAAATCCGGTCTCCGTTCCTAAATCGCGTTTAATTCAGAGATTTTAGAGCGAAAAACAACTTAGTGTACTCACCATGGTAGAGTCCCATATTATAGAATTCTGGAATCCTTCTAATTACTTTCCATTAGCATTATTAGCAAAATTTCAACGGAATAACTCTTCTGAAATGTCCTCTTGTCTTTCCTCCGAATTTTAGCCGAATCAAAAATGATGATTTTTTATGACTCTGGAAAAGTGGCTGGAAATTGCAGTTTTTGGGAAATTCAGACACCTTTTTCTTGGAAATGGCTGATGCGAGTATAGCCAAATTTGCTGAGGATTTAGGGACCATCAAGTTATACTCTTAAAAAAATACTAGAACATCATAGCTCTCACCAGTTCATAGAAATTAATTGCGAAAGGTCCAAAAGTACCTTAGTTAACCCTGTACATTTTGGCCAAATTTTTTGTCGCTTGAAATTTTTGGTTGAATTTCTCAGTTCTGTTGTTATGTATGTGTAGTGTGATAAAATTGGAACACAAATCCGGTCTCCGTTCCTAAATCGCGTTAATTCAGAGATTTTAGAGCGAAAAACAACTTAGTGTACTCACCATGGTAGAGTCCCATATTATAGAATTCTGGAATCCTTCTAATTACTTTCCATTAGCATTATTAGCAAAATTTCAACGGAATAACTCTTCTGAAATGTCCTCTTGTCTTCCTACAAAATTTTAGCCGAATCAAAAATGATGATTTTTATGACTCTGAAAAGTGGCTGGAAATTGCAGTTTTTGGGAAATTCAGACACCTTTTTCTTGGAAATGGCTGATGCGAGTATAGCCAAATTTGCTGAGGATTTAGGGACCATCAAGTTATACTCTGAAAAAAATACTAGAACATCATAGCTCTGACCAGTTCATAGAAATTAATTGCGAAAGGTCGAAAAGTACCTTAGTTAACCCTGTACATTTCGGTCAAAAATTTCTGTCCTCTGAAATTCATTGTTGAATTTCTCAGTTCTGTTGTTATTTATTCATATGGTTATCAAATTCGAACACAAATCCGGTCTCCGTTTCAAAATTGAGTTCAATTCGAAGATTTTAGAGCAAAAATCGACTCAGCGTACTCACCATGGTATATAGGGTCCTATATAGAATTCTGAAATCCTTCTAATTACTTTTCCATTAGCATTATTAGCAAAATTTCAACGGAATAACTCTTCTGAAATGTCCTCTTGTCTTACTACAAAATTTTAGCCGAATCAAAAATGATGATTTTTGATGACTCTGGAAAGTGTCTGGAAATTGCAGTTTTTGAGAAATTCAGACACATTTTTCTTGGAAATGGCTGATGCGAGTATAGCCAAATTTGCTGAGGATTTAGGGACCATCAAGTTATACTCTGAAAAAAATACTAGAACATCATAGCTCTGACCAGTTCATAGAAAAAAATTGCGAAAGGTCCAAAGGTACCTTAGTTTACCCTGTACATTTTGGCCAAATTTTTTTGTCGCTTGAAATTTTTGGTTGAATTTCTCAGTTCTGTTGTTATGTATGTGTAGTGTGATAAAATTGGAACACAAATCCGGTCTCCGTTCCTAAATCGCGTTTAATTCAGAGATTTTAGAGCGAAAAACAACTTAGTGTACCCACCATGGTAGAGTCCCATATTATAGAATTCTGGAATCCTTCTAATTACTTTCCCATTAGCATTATTAGCAAAATTTCAACGGAATAACTCTTCTGAAATGTCCTCTTGTCTTCCTACAAAATTTTAGCCGAATCAAAAATGATGATTTTTTATGACTCTGAAAAGTGGCTGGAAATTGCAGTTTTTGGGAAATTCAGACACCTTTTTCTTGGAAATGGCTGATGCGAGTATAGCCAAATTTGCTGAGGATTTAGGGACCATCAAGTTATACTCTTAAAAAATACTAGAACATCATAGCTCTCACCAGTTCATAGAAATTAATTGCGAAAGGTCCAAAAGTACCTTAGTTAACCCTGTACATTTTGGCCAAATTTTTTTGTCGCTTGAAATTTTTGGTTGAATTTCTCAGTTCTGTTGTTATGTATGTGTAGTGTGATAAAATTGGAACACAAATCCGGTCTCCGTTCCTGAATCGCGTTTAATTCAGAGATTTTAGAGCGAAAAACAACTTAGTGTACTCACCATGGTAGAGTCCCATATTATAGAATTCTGGAATCCTTCTAATTACTTTCCCATTAGCATTATTAGCAAAATTTCAACGGAATAACTCTTCTGAAATGTCCTCTTGTCTTCCTACAAAATTTAAGCCGAATCAAAAATGATGATTTTTTATGACTCTGGAAAGTGGCTGGAAATTGCAGTTTTTGGGAAATTCAGACACCTTTTTCTTGGAAATGGCTGATGCGAGTATAGCCAAATTTGCTGAGGATTCAGGGACCATCAAGTTATACTCTGAAAAAAATACTAGAACATCATAGCTCTGACCAGTTCATAGAAATTAATTGCGAAAGGTCGAAAAGTACCTTAGTTACCCTGTACATTTCGGTCAAGAATTTCTGTCCTCTGAAATTCATTGTTGAATTTCTCAGTTCTGTTGTTATTTATTCATATGGTTATCAAATTCGAACACAAATACGGTCTCCGTTTCAAAATTGAGTTCAATTCGAAGATTTTAGAGCAAAAATCGACTCAGCGTACTCACCATGGTATATAGGGTCCTATATAGAATTCTGAAATCCTTCTAATTACTTTTCCATTAGCATTATTAGCAAAATTTCAACGGAATAACTCTTCTGAAATGTCCTCTTGTCTTACTACAAAATTTTAGCCGAATCAAAAATGATGATTTTTGATGACTCTGGAAAGTGTCTGGAAATTGCAGTTTTTGAGAAATTCAGACACATTTTTCTTGGAAATGGCTGATGCGAGTATAGCCAAATTTGCTGAGGATTTAGGGACCATCAAGTTATACTCTGAAAAAAATACTAGAACATCATAGCTCTGACCAGTTCATAGAAAAAAATTGCGTAAGGTCCAAAAGTACCTTAGTTTACCCTGTACATTTTGGCCAAATGTTTTTGTCGCTTGAAATTTTTGGTTGAATTTCTCAGTTCTGTTGTTATGTATGTGTAGTGTGATAAAATTGGAACACAAATCCGGTCTCCGTTCCTAAATCGCGTTTAATTCAGAGATTTTAGAGCGAAAAACAACTTAGTGTACCCACCATGGTAGAGTCCCATATTATAGAATTCTGGAATCCTTCTAATTACTTTCCCATTAGCATTATTAGCAAAATTTCAACGGAATAACTCTTCTGAAATGTCCTCTTGTCTTCCTACAAAATTTTAGCCGAATCAAAAATGATGATTTTTTATGACTCTGAAAAGTGGCTGGAAATTGCAGTTTTTGGGAAATTCAGACACCTTTTTCTTGGAAATGGCTGATGCGAGTATAGCCAAATTTGCTGAGGATTTAGGGACCATCAAGTTATACTCTTAAAAAAATACTAGAACATCATAGCTCTCACCAGTTCATAGAAATTAATTGCGAAAGGTCCAAAAGTACCTTAGTTACCCTGTACATTTTGGCCAAATTTTTTTGTCGCTTGAAATTTTTGGTTGAATTTCTCAGTTCTGTTGTTATGTATGTGTAGTGTGATAAAATTGGAACACAAATCCGGTCTCCGTTCCTAAATCGCGTTTAATTCAGAGATTTTAGAGCGAAAAACAACTCAGTGTACCCACCATGGTAGAGTCCCATATTATAGAATTCTGGAATCCTTCTAATTACTTTCCCATTAGCATTATTAGCAAAATTTCAACGGAATAACTTTTCTGAAATGTCCTCTTGTCTCCCTACAAAATTTTAGCCGAATCAAAAATGATGATTTTTTATGACTCTGAAAAGTGGCCGGAAATTGCAGTTTTTGGGAAATTCAGACACCTTTTTCTTGGAAATGGCTGATGCGAGTATAGCCAAATTTGCTGAGGATTTAGGGACCATCAAGTTATACTCTTAAAAAAATACTAGAACATCATAGCTCTCACCAGTTCATAGAAATTAATTGCGAAAGGTCCAAAAGTACCCTGTACATTTTGGCCAAATTTTTTTGTCGCTTGAAATTTTTGGTTGAATTTCTCAGTTCTGTTGTTATGTATGTGTAGTGTGATAAAATTGGAAAACAAATCCGGTCTCCGTTCCTGAATCGCGTTTAATTCAGAGATTTTAGAGCGAAAAACAACTTAGTGTACTCACCATGGTAGAGTCCCATATTATAGAATTCTGGAATCCTTCTAATTACTTTTCCATTAGCATTATTAGCAAAATTTCAACGGAATAACTCTTCTGAAATGTCCTCTTGTCTTCCTACAAAATTTTAGCCGAAACAAAAATGATGATTTTTTATGACTCTGGAAAGTGGCTGGAAATTGCAGTTTTTGGGAAATTCAGACACCTTTTTCTTGGAAATGGCTGATGCGAGTATAGCCAAATTTGCTGAGGATTCAGGGACCATCAAGTTATACTCTTAAAAAAATACTAGAACATCCTAGCTCTCATCAGTTCATAGAAATTAATTGCGAAAGGTCCAAAAGTACCTTAGTTAACCCTGTACATTTTGGCCAAATTTTTTTGTCGCTTGAAATTTTTGGTTGAATTTCTCAGTTCTGTTGTTATGTATGTGTAGTGTGATAAAATTGGAACACAAATCCGGTCTACGTTCCTAAATCGTGTTTAATTTAGAGATTTTAGAGCGAAAAACAACTTAGTGTACTCACCATGGTAGAGTCCCATATTATAGAATTCTGGAATCCTTCTAATTACTTTTCCATTGGCATTATTAGCAAAATTTCAACGGAATAACTCTTCTGAAATGTCTTCTTGTCTCCCTACAAAATTTTAGCCGAATCAAAAATGATGATTCTTTATGACTCTGAAAAGTGGCTGGAAATTGCAGTTTTTGGGAAATTCAGACACCTTTTTCTTGGAAATGGCTGATGCGAGTATAGCCAAATTTGCTGAGGATTTAGGGACCATCAAGTTATACTCTGAAAAAAATACTAGAACATCATAGCTCTGACCAGTTCATAGAAATTAATTGCGAAAGGTCGAAAAGTACCTTAGTTACCCTGTACATTTCGGTCAAGAATTTCTGTCCTCTGAAATTCATTGTTGAATTTCTCAGTTCTGTTGTTATTTATTCATATGGTTATCAAATTCGAACACAAATACGGTCTCCGTTTCAAAATTGAGTTCAATTCGAAGATTTTAGAGCAAAAATCGACTCAGCGTACTCACCATGGTATATAGGGTCCTATATAGAATTCTGAAATCCTTCTAATTACTTTTCCATTAGCATTATTAGCAAAATTTCAACGGAATAACTCTTCTGAAATGTCCTCTTGTCTTACTACAAAATTTTAGCCGAATCAAAAATGATGATTTTTGATGACTCTGGAAAGTGTCTGGAAATTGCAGTTTTTGAGAAATTCAGACACATTTTTCTTGGAAATGGCTGATGCGAGTATAGCCAAATTTGCTGAGGATTTAGGGACCATCAAGTTATACTCTGAAAAAAATACTAGAACATCATAGCTCTGACCAGTTCATAGAAAAAAATTGCGAAAGGTCCAAAAGTACCTTAGTTAATTAACCCTGTACATTTCGGTCAAAAATTTTTGTCCTCTGAAATTCATTGTTGAATTTCTCAGTTCTGTTGTTATTTATTTATATGGTTATCAAATTCGAACACAAATCCGGTCTCCGTTTCAAAATCGAGTTAAATTTAAAGATTTTAGAGCAAAAATCGACTTAGTGTACTCACCATGGTATATAGGGTCCTATATAGAATTCTGAAATCCTTCTAATTACTTTTCCATTAGCATTATTAGCAAAATTTCAACGGAATAACTCTTCTGAAATGTCCTCTTGTCTTCCTACAAAATTTTAGCCGAATCAAAAATGATGATTTTTGATGACTCTGAAAAGTGGCTGGAAATTGCAGTTTTTGGGAAATTCAGACCCATTTTTCTTAGAAATGGCTGATGCGAGTGTAGCCAAATTTGCTGAGGATTTAGGGACCATCAAGTTATACTCTGAAAAAAATACTAGAACATCATAGCTCTGACCAGTTCATAGAAATTAATTGCGAAAGGTCCAAAAGTACCTTAGTTAACCCTGTACATTTCGGTCAAAAATTTTTGTCCTCTGAAATTCATTGTTGAATTTCTCAGTTCTGTTGTTATTTATTCATATCGATGGTGAATAAGCAGAAGGTCGTAACCCACAAAACTTTTTTCAGGGGAGAGTTTGAAGTTCCTCAAAGTAGTAAAAAGATGCCTAAAAAATAAATAAAAATATCACTGAAAAGCATTTCCAGTACTTTTCAATGATATCTACCCCAATCACCACAGATATACTATTAATTCGTTATCATCAAAAATGTGATAATAATGAAGTTTACGACCTATTGCCAAGAATCAGTTTTGGCAACTACGAGGCTTACGACCCTATTATTGTTGGTTACGACTATTTGCCAATACCATGATATCATAGAAATTGGGCGTTGAGCGCTTGATGGGTTCAAGTACAACAGTAAAGAACAGTAACAGCAGTCAAGACAAAATACCTAATAATTTGAATTGTAAAGTTATTATTATGATCTGGAAGCCATGCAGCTAGTATGATGAACGAAGTATGAACAGAACAATGACATCATTACAATTTTACTATTTATTCATAAAATTGAAAAATAATCTAACATTCATTTCTGATGTTGGTGGTAATTACAGACTATGGTCAAAGAAAAAATTTGTTGAATAAAGTAAACTTTTTTATGGTATGACTAGAATGAGCGTGATGAGTCACTTGCACTTTTATGAAATCCTAGTGGGGTTATTCACACCTAATGTAATAATTAGGATAATAATATTATTATACAAATATAAAGATAATAATTATTCAACGAGTTCTTCCTCTTTGTCCTCCTCATCGGTGTCCACGAGGAGGTCAGGCATTTGGCCCCAAAGAGCCAACTTTGAATATTCTTCATGCTACCACTGGGGGATGACGTGAAGGGCACACAATCGCTGAAGATCAGTAAACTTCGCAGAAGGAATCTTTAATCCGTTTTTGTACATGGGATGAACGTTATTCTACTCGACTAGGTCATCGAAAAATTGAAATATTGAACAAATTAGGATGATTAAGACCTTTTGCCTTTCCAATATCAAGAAAAGAATGATGATTGAGACCTTTTGCCTGCCATCATTTCACGCGGCAAATGCTCCTTAATAATTCTCATATTGAATAATAAATTATTTCTAGTCGGGAACCGCTTATTACCTTCTGCCACAATATGTATTGAAGGTTGAAAAAAAATAAAAAAAATTAACCTCAATTTTGAATTTTTGTGGGTTACGACCTTTTGCTTATTCACCATCGATATTATACATGAAGGGAGGTTTCAGAGCTATTCAAGTTACATACATATACAGTTAAAATAGGGTGACCAGAATGCAATTTCTCCGTCTCAACATCTGTACATTGTAATTAGTGTTAATGAGATTAATACAATCTTTGAATAATTATTTATAAAAGTTAAAACTTTATTTTTACAACCACCCTTTCAATTTAACAATGTCTGTATTGTGAGAGCAGTTGATCAGGTTAAATTATGAGCATAGAGTAATGAACCTCCTTAATCTATGTTATGAGGACAGAAAAGTTTGGTTTTGACGAAAATTTAGATAAAGATTGGCCATACTTGAGAAGGATGCAATATTTGTTGAATCACTGTTTTAATTTTACTTCAAGTTTTAATGACTTGAAGTATATCACACTTGTAGGGTTCTATCTTACAGGATATAAAGTGGTATTCAATAACCATATAGAAAATAATAGTCACGATCCTTGTTTATATCCATTTTAATTAATCGAATACAGTTTACATCTTACTTTATTGTGACCATGAGCATCTACATAGGCGCCGACTTCTGAAAATTCCGACGGGTGCTCTAATTTTCTGGCAAAACATGTCAGAGCCCAATGAGGGTGTGGGGGGTTTGCCCCCCACCCTGCCCCGCAGGGAAGATTGTTTTTTGTACATATTTTATTGTTTCAAGAAGACTTTAATAATAACATGGACATCATAATGGACTTTTTTGAAATTGATTTTGCTACTCCTTCCCCAAGCCCCGCAGGTATTTTCTTGAAATATGGACATTTTCTAAGTAATTGTTGCGATCTATATACAGTTTTGAAGTCCAATAATTGAACCTTCATGGACATTCTCGAAGTCATTTTTTCGATCTCCACCAGCAAAGCCCCGCAGGTAATTTTTTGAAATATGTTCATTTTTTATAAAAAAATTGTGATTTACAAGTAGTTTAGAAGTCTGGTGATTGAACCTTCATGGACGTTCTCGAATTCTCGAACCTACCAACAGGTTAGGTAATAATTCAAATATCAATTCAAGTATCTCAATAACTTTGTAAATGTTCCATGTCTAGGTAGCTTAGTTGCTAGCGTTGGCGGTTTCGGATCCCGATGCGAAAGATCCTGGTATCGAATACCATTGGGGACTGCTTTTTTTCTGTCGTATTTTGTTTAATATACCCATATGCAATTGTTCAAATCTTCAATGGACAGTAGCTCAGAGATAATTCCTTTCTTCCCTGGATAAATTTATCACCCTGTAATAACTCTCATTACTGAATTATTCTAATTAAATGTTGAGTGAAATATAACAAAAAAGCAGCTCCGTATGGGATTCGATAGCGAGCCACTCCGGACCACTATCCGAAATCGTCTACGCTAGCCACTCAGCTACCTGGACATATGAATTTTGCGAAGTTGTCGAGATACTTGAAGAAGAAATTATGAATAAAACTCGACCTGTCGATTGCTCTGCTACCCTGGTAGGAATACTGGACCGTAACCAATTTGCTCGAAAACTTTTGTTCGTGGAAAATTGACCAAAGTACCAGGGAAACAGAATACCTCAACAGGTAGTCCACCTGACACCAGTTAATTCAAATAATCTTTAAAACCTCAGCTCTCCTACCAGAGGAGCAGAATATACCGACAGGTTAGGTAATAATTCAAATATCATTTCAAGTAACTCAATAACTTTGCAAATGTTCCATGTCTAGGTAGCTTAGTTGCTAGCGTTGGCGGTTTCGGATTCCGATGCGAAAGGTCCTGGTATCGAATACCATCGGGGACAGCTTTTTTTCTGTCGTATTTTGTTTAATATACCCATATGCAATTGTTTAAATCTTCAATGGACAGTAGCTCAGAGATAATTCCTTTCTTCCCTGGATAAATATATCACCCTGTAATAACTCTCATTACTGAATTATTCTAATTAAATGTTGAGTGAAATATAACAAAAAAGCAGCTCCGTATGGGATTCGATAGCGAGCCACTCCGGACACCACTATCCGAAATCGTCCACGCTAGCCACTCAGCTACCTGGACATATGAATTTTGCGAAGTTGTCGAGATACTTGAAGAAGAAATTATGAATAAAACTCGACCTGTCGATTGCTCTGCTACCCTGGTAGGAATACTGGACCGTAACCAATTTGCTCGAAAATTTTTGTTCGTGGAAAATTGACCAAAGTACCAGGGAAACAGAATACCTCAACAGGTAGTCCACCTGACACCAGTTAATTCAAATAATCTTTCAAACCTCAGCTCTCCTACCAGAGGAGCAGAATATACCGACAGGTTAGGTAATAATTCATATATCATTTCAAGTAACTCAATAACTTTGCAAATGTTCCATGTCTAGGTAGCTTAGTTGCTAGCGTTAGCGGTTTCGGATCCCGATGCGAAAGGTCCTGGTATCGAATACCATCGGGGACAGCTTTTTTTCTGTCGTATTTTGTTTAATATACCCATATGCAATTGTTTAAATCTTCAATGGACAGTAGCTCAGAGATAATTCCTTTCTTCCCTGAATAAATATAGCACCCTGTAATAACTCTCATTACTGAATTATTCTAATTAAATGTTGAGTGAAATATAACAAAAAAGCAGCTCCGTATGGGATTCGATAGCGAGCCACTCCGGACACCACTATCCGAAATCGTCCACGCTAGCCACTCAGCTACCTGGACATATGAATTTTGCGAAGTTTTCGAGATACTTGAAGAAGAAATTATGAATAAAACTCGACCTGTCGATTGCTCTGCTACCCTGGTAGGAATACTGGACCGTAACCAATTTGCTCGAAAATTTTTGTTCGTGGAAAATTGACCAAAGTACCAGGGAAACAGAATACCTCAACAGGTAGTCCACCTGACACCAGTTAATTCAAATAATCTTTAAAACCTCAGCTCTCCTACCAGAGGAGCAGAATGTACCAACAGGTTAGGTAATAATTCAAATATCAATTCAAGTATCTCAATAACTTTGTAAATGTTCCATGTCTAGGTAGCTTAGTTGCTAGCGTTGGTGGATTCGGATCACGATGAGAAAGTTCCTGGTATCGAATACCATTGGGGACTGCTTTTTTTCGGTCATATTTTTTTAAATTTACCCATATGGAATGGTACGAATCCTCAATGAACATTAGCTCAGAGATAATTCCTCTCTTCACTGGATAAATTAATCACATTACTGAACTCTCATCATTGAATTGTTACTGAATAGTAATTGTTGAGTGAAATATGACAAAAAAGCAGCTCTGTATGGGATTCGATAGCGAGCCTCTCCGGACCACTATCCGAAATCGTCTACGCTAGCCACTCAGCTACCTGGACATATGAATTTGCAAAGTTGTCGAGATACTTAAAGAAGATATTATAAATAAAACTCGACCTGTCTGTTGCTCTGCTACCCTGATAGGAATACAGGACTGTTGACCAATTTGCTCGAAACTCCCCAAAACCATGTATAGTTCCAAGTTGAATAAGTATGTGTGTATGCCCCTAAAAATCATATCGATCACGAAAATAGAAAAAAATACTTGGATCGAATGAAAGTCTTCGCTTACGCTCATCCAATAATAATAATATCGTCCTGCCCTGAAGTGCCACTGTTTGACAACCCTTATCTTACCGTAAAAGGAAGACTGAAGTCCCAGCTGTCGACTCGAATTTATCTGGTTCTTCCTGTTTCATCCCTACATTATTGGATCCGTCAGCTCAGGAATGTATCAGCAAGATGATTTCCTCTTGTACACGGGATATTGCAGGTTAGAGTGATGAGATAAGAAAAGCGGAAGACAGTTTTTGTGATATATATAGGTCAATACAGGGTGAATCAGAAGAAATGACAAAGATAAAAGATATGATTTTTCCTAGGGGTTTTTCCTAGTTTACAGAACCATACAACCCAGGCATTATATAAGTTCCCTTATTAAGTGAAAGAAATCTTCCAACTTTTCATTGCTGTACATTGGAAGTAGTCAGGTATGGGAGGCACGATAAAATGCATCTACAATCCTAATGGAAGAAAAAATACATCATCAACAATGACAGAATTCAAGTGTTATACAATCTGACATGAATATTGATTTGTTTTGACTACTCTTAAATATTGATCCAATAAATGATTTTCAAGTAGACCTATAGGTCTTCAATTTCAGAGAAGAAATCACGAATTTTAATAAAGAACAAATGAAAAAATTACCCATTTTTTATTTCCTACACAATGTAGGCCTACAACAGTGAGTTTATAACTGATTACTGATGAATAACTGATATTTGTACTCATCATAATGGTTGGTTGGGCTTCTGGCATTAATATAAAATAATTGAAATGAATTCATATTTGTTAATGCTCGCACCTTGTTCAGCTACTATTTTTTTTTTTAATTTAATTAAATCTACAAAATCCAACATTACTTACTGTTAGGTTCCCTTTTCATTGCATACGAAGCAGCATTCATTATTCCCTATAATCCTATTATATGCTGCAGGTTATGACGTTTATGACGGGTTTCATTGTTGGATAGTGAATGAGTATTGACATAACTGTCATAAGCATTCATTTGTCAACATGAGCGCAAAAAAAACTGAATTGCGAATAATTATAAAACAGTGCTGTTTTTTGATGACTATAGCATTGGAAAATGACAAATACGAAATGGAAATGTATGGAAAAGCAGAAACAAAAGGATATATAAAAACATAATACGTTTCTATCTGTCACATTTCATTTAAACCATTCTGTGTTCTTGTTTTTATGAGTTCTGACAAGAGCGGGTGTGAAATGTTGAATGTACAGGAACTACGGGAATGTGTGATCAAAATGATGATTAGTGGGATTTTTGATGTCGATTTATTTCATAATAATATTTTATCAGTTTCAACTATAATGTTTATTTTTGGCTCATTGGTTCCAAATAACAGATATGCTTAGTATAGAGTTTCGCTTTTTATAAAGATTAATTACCACTAGTATTATACAGAGCAACAATATTAAATTTTGAACTTTTTTAAAATTAGAGTTACAAGTTTTTCAAAATTAAATGAATGATTCCCAATTTTTTTGGAAAAATAAATAAATGCTATACAAGTATTAAAATGTCGTTTGAGTCATTATTTAGATAGAGTGTTTCATTATTTTTCAATGTAAATTTGTCATTACAATATTTTTTGAATCATGTGTAAGCAATAGCTTTGCTATGCATTGAATATTTTAATTCGTACACATCATGGCGTCATAAAACTAAATAGCACGGCTTCTTTGATACACATTAATCTTCTTTTAATCACTGTTGATATCCTCATTTCTAAGCCATCTAAATAGCATGTTAACTGAAACATACTAACAGTCTTAGAAGCCGTGTTTTCTACAAAGATGACGTCACGCCTGCTATAATGCTCATTAAAGGGCATACACCCAGAAAAGAGTAAGAACAGTTTTCATTATGTCTTTCGAGATATCGATACTCTAATAAAATATAATAGAGTTTCGAGATCAGAGTTTCAATGTGTGTTTCAATAAGAAACACATTGATCTACTGCAGTTGCCGATTAAATTTTATTGTGATTAATGTAAAGACAACAAAATTACTATCCTCTGCACCTATAATCAAAATGAGATGAATTTGATATATTTCTCACATTTTTATCATTGTGTCAATGTAATCCATGTTAATTATCTACTTGAATTTGACATATCCAATATTTCAAGAGGAACGAAATGAAAAACTGTTATTTCACTTTTCCAAGTTGAAGTGCTCATTTTATCAAATGTTATTCGAAGGTATATTCGTCTAGTGGTAATTACTGGCGCTAGTCATGTGATCTGAGATTCTACGGGTAAATGAGATGCACAATCATCTGTTTTACAAACAGACGGTCCTGGAATGAATTTTAGATTTGCAATTTACAGCAAAATTTCGCTTACGGTTTCTATGAATATAATAATTAACTAACAACATTATGAATAACAACAATTGCTTCTTCAAAAAACAAACAGACTCTATATCATTATTATTATTATTATATTCTTCATACAACGTTGTTATTCTGTTCTTTTAGAATAAATAACATAAACTCAATTATATTGTATAATTTACTCTCTAATACATATTATGTTTAATATTTTTGTTGCCCAATATCCTTGCAATACACCCTTCTTCATCACTAGATTAAAAACGTTCACGTTTGCTGCACTTCAATTGTATTGCTGTAAAAGTTCTTTGATACGTTCGGTTATCATTCTTTGATCAATGTTTTGAGTTATTACTCTTTGTTGTTTTCAGTGAATAACAATAATTTCACTTGTTTCCAAAAAAGTGGATGCAAAACAATTCTCTTTTGACTGCATGTTGAACAATTTCGAGCTGTCTTTAAAGGAATTACATTTAAGATGTATTTTCATGCACTAATTCCGTCTAGATTGCCTAATCAGAGTTATTCTTCGAACCTTTCACCAAAATACAGTTTAATCTGCTTATACATTTTAGATTGTTGCAAACTTATCAAAGACTTCAGAAAAAACAATTTATTTTTGAAGCAAGTCAAATGTGAACATTTTTATAAGTGACCGATTATCATGATCTATAACTTTTATTTTTATCTCTTTTATAGCAAATCGAAAACAATAACTCTGGTTATTTCTACAAGTAACAAAGCATTCATTCAAATTCTAATATACGTACATTTAATTTCTTCTGTTAATAATAATTACAAGTTATCGTTGTGTATTTTGTTTTTTAGTTCCACAAACATGCGTCACAACCTACTCACGGCCTTCTTAAAACCATCATTTACACCGTGGGACAAGAAGGCCGATTACTAAAGTGTATTCGATTTTTAAGATTACATTGTTGCAACCGTTTATAGTGAAGATATAGTACATTCAACAATGAAATGTGCCAAATTTCTTTATTTTCAACAATGATACTAATCGGCAGTTGCTATTTACAATCATAACATTTAAGGAAATTTTGGAGTTTAGGATTTTAAGGAAAGGCATTGTTTTAATAATGGTGTACTTTGGGTTTTAGGAATGTGAGGAAATGGGTTCTATCACAATATATCGCCACAATGTGGATAAGGATGTTTTGCTATTTTTTTGTTCGATTACTTTTTTCAAATCACGAATCGCAATATAATCGCAAATTATTACATCGATATTATCGACTTTTTTGTTGTATAAGGCTGTCATTCCGTAAGTTCACCATGAGACCGGAAAAATAGACCACAAGAAAATACAACGAAACGTAGAAAAACACTAACCGTTCTTAGATTGCTTGTATTTGATCACATGCATTTAATGCACGTTTTGAAAGACTTTTTCGAAAATTACATTTTCATAAAATAAATCTTATAATATCTAAGACACAAATCTAACATAACATAACTTTTTTTCTCAAAAAGGATAATTATATTTGCATTAATATTTTTTTCTCTGTAGACCAGATGGATAGTGGTGGACCTTAATCAGGCTAAAAATAGTTTACTGTATCCTACAGTATTCAAACAATTTTAATTAACGCTTGTTAACGATTGTCAAATAATATTTTCTCAACATTCTTGAAAATGCTCTCGTATTTTATAGGCTAATCTTAACCAACTAATAACGCAATTTCCATTTACATTATTGTACACACCATCTTTCATCCTGATAAATGTAAGTTCTATACAATATTTCATTTGAATATAATAGCTAGAACAACATAGAATTATGTTTCGAATGTACATTATCTACATAAATAAAATGTAATGATACATGTAATGCCATTATATAATTAATGTAAATGTAAATTTTGGACATAAATAGTGTACATCCAACATAACAATTCTATTGTTATTCTGAAGTGCATTAAAAGTGGAACACAATTGGGTAGATTTGTGAAGTTATAAAGACATAGACAAGTTGCACATCGATCAAAAGGTTGAGGGACACAGAGTGCAGTTAGGTGAAAAACAGACAAAGATCAAAAGTGCAAGTGCATTAATAATTAGAGATAAACATTTTACAAGAGTGATTATTATTTATAGAAACATAGATAATTTCAGGAATGAATTCCATCTTTCGGGAGTCGAACAAGTATCCCTTTCGATAGAATATCTTCGTGAAATTGAGATGGAAAGTTAGGTGTGAAGGGTACAACAACATTGAAGCTTGGTCTTTATTAACGTGCAATTGACTGTGAAGAAATTCAAGTATTTATGCAAAATTAGATTATTGAAATGAAAAAGTGGAATCACATATTTTCTGGATATGATAAGTCTAATGGAATCAAACGAAATAATTCTTTAGATATTCACTTAATTTATTGAAATTCAGAAGAACGACAATCAATATTTAAATGCAAAACAAACAGTATATTACCACTTCATTTGCATTCGAAATATTTTTACCAGTAAAAGTGTTTTATCTATTTTTCTTTTACAAATTTGTTTCTAGAATCATTTTATTTGCGAAAAATGAAAACAAATTTGCAATAAATGAGTAGTGGTCTATATATTCATGGTCATCCGTTGAATAATGGTCCATGGTAAAATCACTCAAATTCCAAGCTTATTTTGTCATTTACTACCAATGTGTTTCAAGTTTCGACAACAATCATAATTAACTTACTACCACTACACGAACACGAAACTATCGTCCTTACTTTCAGAATGTACGCCATTTTATTTATTTGATTTCAAGAAATTTCTACTTCAAAAGTAATTCAATTTGATTATAAGATGTCAATACAATATATTCTAATAATTTTAAGGTGAATGAGAAACAATATGCTACACCGTACTTTTTTTTAAAACTGATAATAATACTAGCTATATTAATTATCAAGTTATTTGACATGTTTCTATCTTTCTTTTAATGTAAAGCAAATTAAGTTTACCTAAATACTCGATTGATGTATCTTGACTAAAGTTATTATCAGCTATTATTTTTTGAGAATTGACTTTTCGTAATAAACAATTTATAATATTATCCTTATGAATAGCCAATTTTTTCCACCCCCCTATACCATTCCAATTCCAACTTGAAAAAAATAAAGTAATTTTATTTGACTAGTGCCTCCAAGACATTGCATCGGTCGTTTGCAAGCGACAACGGCGATGTTGATCGACTTCTCAATGATGAACAAATAACAGTGGGACAACAATTGATAACAACAATCAACACGATGGTAAACAACAATACAATAGTGCTTTCAATACTAATATTGTTACATTGTTACATTGTTTTCAAAGAGTCTGCAATAGAGACAATATCGTGCAAGGGTTCTTGACTTCCATTACGCTTCATGTACATAATTATGAGTGGGTTTTAATTACATAATTGACATTGACATTAGCATTGTTATATGACATTAATTTTATACATTATGTGACTACCAATATATTACATACTTAATTAAGCAGCATTTTGGTTAGCATTATTGTGATATTTTATGTTTCCTTCACTTCAGATTTAACTTTCATTGGAACATTTTCATATCATTCTATTGTCTGAATTATTCATTTTTTTAGATTCAGATATTTAATATCAAGTTCATGTATATCATATCAGATGTAATTGAAATCTATTTCATGCTTTCATTCTTGGCTTATTCTTAATTATGTATCTATTGATGCGCTGTTAATGTATTTTTATGTCAAATTAAAATGGACGAAAATCTTAATATTTAATTTAGTTTTCAAATATATAAGGTTCATACATATTATTCGATTGAACAGAAGAATTTTAGTTTTAATTAGTGATATTAATTTATTTTAATTAGTTCACTATTTTTTTTTAGTCATTCTAACGTTTTCGTTAAGTGGTAATCATTTTATGAAGCTATAACAAAAGAGAGACAAGAGACTAAAACTAAAATTCGTTTTGCAACAATGACAATAATTTAAGATAATATTAGCCGTTCTTTTGGTTGCATTAAATACTTACTTGACAGACAAGCATTTACAAAAGAGAAAAAAGCAGACACATTTAGAGCACAACATGAATCTAAAGGCGGGAACGTGCCCGAGACACTAAGATACATGGAGAAGAGGAAGATGAAGAAGAAGAACATAAATAAGAAGTAGTTTAGAAGATTCAAGACATCAAGCGTTCATACCAACATTACAACGTAAATATTTTGAAGACTGCTTTAAAAACATTCAAATTAAAATTAGGTTATTTGAAACATACAATCTACAAAGTTATAGAGATGTCTATTTTTAATTGTTTACATATCAAGATTTTTTTGTGTCAACTTATTATACGATAAGATCCAGTTTTGGAGAAAGAAAGATGTTTTTGTAGAACGACGGATATTCAGAGGAATTAGACGTATGAAAATATCGAAAGTAGAAACAGACCTAGAGAAAAACACTGGTTCAAAGCGAGAATGCACAAAGAGAACGTTAGCAATTGATTCATATCTTGATGAGAACATGGTGGTATTCGGGTCAAATGTTTTTTGAATTTCACGTATTTAAACGTTTTCTTTATGATCATAATTATCATGATATTTACTATAGAGCATTTTCTCCATATTAATCATAATCAAATTAAACATCAATATTTCATTGATTTTTGGGGTATTATCAATTTCAGGTCCGATTAACTTTATGTATCGTATTGTTTTTATATTGTGGACTTTCATAATTGTGTAGTTGCAAATTAATACAAACAATAATTAGTTCATTTAGGATAGAAGAAGCTGAAACGTAATTTGTAATAAAAAACTACCCGCACAAAAGCCTTATATTATTATAAATACGATTTCATTAATGCACACTTTCATCCTCTGTTTATATTATGTTTCATGTTCACTTTTCAACTATTATGTAATGTTTTTTTTACAGTTTTCATTATTATTTAAACATCTACACATTGTTGCCCAAGGCAACTAGAATCATTGTTGTCCTTCGCCAATTCTTTCCACACCTTCCTCAACGATACAAAAGAACAATTGTTTTTTAAAAACACAATTGGAAATAAAAATATATCTATTTATATCTACACATTTGTAACATGTTTTTTCTTGAGCTCACAATAATAGTATGTTTACGACCTAACCTAACAAATTTAAATTCATTATTAGAATATAAATAAACGAATAATTGTCTTCATTCTTCTTCCTCCTCTTAAGTAGCCATTTTGTTGATTATAAAAAGGTTTCATCTTTGTAATTTTTTAATGAAAATGTTTTCATTTTATTTACTCTAGAAAAACACTAACAGCATGGCAAGCATGATTAATCTTTCTTTATACGAAATATTTATTAATATGGTTTAATTATTTTACTTTACAATCTTTTCTTTATTTAACATTTAAGTTTAAAATTAATTATTAATTATTATTATTGTTGGTTGGTCGCTACAATATCGCAGTCTCTTGTTCGATAATAAAGAAATTTCTAAAAAAACATTGACTTTTTAAGGAGGCTGCATTTGCACGTCGGTCTATGTAACAATGACATCATAAGTAGCTAGAAAACAATTCTTCTACGTCACTACTGCTGCCATCTATTGCCTCACTGAAGAACGCATTTACTCTCGATTTGCGATTTTATTTCGTTCACTTGTGTTTCTATCGAGTTTTTCAATTCTGTAAAAAATAGAATCAACAAGATTAGTGATTTTGATTTTGTTTTAAAAAATTACGACAACAATGCAGAAGAAAGCCTGGAAGAAGCCAATGTACATAATTGTTAAAACTGTCTCATGTCGCCATCTTGTTTTTTAATATGCTCAGTATTCTATGGTCAAAGTATTTGCGTTCTAGATTATGAACGTTTTTTTCCCAATGTTACTAAGAAAAGTAGGTTAGTCGGTAGAACAAAGTAAAGCTATATTACTTTACTAGAAGTGTATGCATATTTTTCTATTTTCACTTCTGAATAGCTTTAAAAATGAATGAAACATTTTAATTTTCATCATAAGCTTAACTACACTCTTTGTTGGAGAATAATTTCAGTTTTCAATATTTTGTATGTCTTTTGAAAGATTTGTATTTAAAATATACGATTCCTACGACCACCTTTGGTCAAAAAACTATTTCTCACACAATTGATACCTAACCTTAAAAAGCCACCATACAAGGGTATATTTATAAATTGTAAGCAAGGTAGTGTGAGTTGAATAATATCAAAGTATTCCATGAAGGATTTGAATCAGAATTTCAGTCTTTGTAAATATGAGTATTCACCGTTTCAATTTAAAATGTGTTTCGTAAGGTTTGCGACCACGGTTCTCAATAATTTCGAAGAATGCTCTGTATGATAAAGCAGTTTGATTTGTTCTACCGACGAGTCGATAAAGCACAACACTGCAATTACCGACTCAGCTGCACAAGATGGCGACGATGATAATCAGCTGAAGTGAGTAACTACTAGCGACCAAATGGAGGGTAATTGTGCGCGTATGAGACCTGCAGGTGGCTTACTGGTAAAGTCATCTTGTTCAGCCTCTTCGGCTTCTTGGGCTAACTCTTCAGGAGTTTTCTTCTTGCGCATCAGAGGATTGTCCTCGACCGGGATCACCTCTTGGATCTCCTCTTTCTTTTTGATATTATACTAGAAGTAAAACAGAGATTAGTGTCAGATGATTGGGAATCATAACAAAATATTTGGATGGCAATGAATGATAAAGGGACCGTTCGCTTTCTGCTTTCTGCGATCGCTTTCTGTGATCCGGGAGACGAGGGGAATATCGGACTTGGTTCGATCCCCGCAGCTGTCCATCTTCAAAAGGGTTTTTCGTAGTTTCCCTTTGTAATCCAGGCTAATGCCGGCGTGGTTACCACAATATAGGCCAAGACCGCTTCCTTCCACAATATCCTTCCCATTACCCAAGAAACCTTCATCTCATCATCCCATCATGTCATTAATCATTCATCCGACGCCAATAGATCATAGATTACAGTGCGTCGTTAAACCCAATACATAAAGAGTAACAATAAAGGGATCGGTGACTATGGTAACTTATATATTTATATAATTACAATATGAAATAAACCATTAGTCCATTGGTCATTTTCAGTAACTTCTAAACCAATGTCTTACTGGAACAACTAGGTCGGGGACCTTACTTCCTAGATGAGATTGAGTCGTCAGGTCGGAAACAGAAGTTCATGTAATATTGTGCCTTATATCTCCGAGCACCATTTTTGTTATCACTAGGGACAAAGTTATAGGTATGGTACTGAATCACCGAGACAGCTGTCTTAGTTCATTATTGCAAGGCATAACCAGAACAAATATTGGATTCAAGTTACAGCGACAGTAAGGACATTTACACCTTATGACAATAGTAAAAATAAAATGGTTCAAATTTAAGTGTAACGAATAAATTTGATAAGTTTGAGTGGTACAAATTTTGCAAGTTTTTTTCCCTTATATCTGCACGTATACGATGATACGACTGATGACTGGGTTACTAATTTTGAAAATTTCTCAAATTCAATTTTGAGAAGTTGATAACATGTTATATTATTCTCTTACTGATCACATCTATTCACTCATTTTCATTTCTAGTTTTGAGTATTTTCTATATTTGTATCATGTACAAATCTTTGAGAAAAATAAACATAAACATAAACTCAAAAACTTGAAAAAGTGAAATCTACTCAAACTAGTCAGTCTAGCAGTAATGTCAGTGATTGCTCAGATGGTTGAGTTTGTAAAAGACTTGAGAGAATAGGAGGATGTTGCTACATTTCAATACACATCAAAGATTTTATTTTGTCGTGTAGACTGTATAAGATGGTTTTTGATATGACTCACATTCGACGTATTCAGTGTGATTACATATTCAAATCAAAAGAGAACGAAACTCAAAGTATTATAACTTTGGTCTACATTTAAAAGAAACATCGAGGAAATATAAAAAGTTTTCTTTTTGAAACTTCTCAGTTGACTGCCTGCCTATATTTTTATTTGTTGTTAGTATTTGTTGATACGGTTCTTTCAGTTTCACATATGTCTGATATATTTTCTTGTTTCTTTCAATCGAGTACTGGAATGGTTCCCTATTATCAGTCTACGATCGATTCAGCTTGTAGGCCTACACCGAACTTGTTTACTTTTCCAAGAAATGTAACAAATATATATGAACTATGAAAAATATATGAACTGTTATTTATAGAAGTTATACTACTAACATAAAATGGTATAATTCAGAAATTGAATTGAACATAACTCAATTTGAAGAATGGAGTCGATATTTTCATTCAGAAGGTTCAGAATACAGTGCTTGAGTGAAGCCAATAGGACTATAATATTCAGCCGTATTCCACTTACAAAAATGAACTATGGAAGCGGCCCAATTTGTTCGAATTTGGCAAGTAATTTCAAAGGCAAATCCATGAAAGTAAACTATGTTTCCAGAATCGATTCATTAATTTGTATACAATCAGAGTATAAAGTGATGCTAATAAAGTGATGATGAATAAAATTATTTTAATTTGATATATTTTGTGAATTATTCATCCCTTAGAAATTAAAAATGAAATGTATATGAATACATCATCTCTAGGCTATACATGATACAAACGTGGACCGTTTTAGAGCATATAGGTAATTGTTTTAGCATAACAATTGTTTTATTTGCTATGTCTAGACACAAATATCGTGAGATCTCTGCACAGTAAGAATTCACGGGTAAACCCTTCGATCTTCCGAATATCCAAGTAAATTCATACCTTATCGTCATTATCAAATCTCATTTCTTAAAATCATCCTTCCATATTGAATATTCTAGGTTAATAGACAAACGTACAATCTTAATTTTGAATGTGAACTCAAAATAAAGATGGAGAAATATGGTAGATGCCAAACTATCAAAACAAAACTCGGGAAAACTTGATGATATCAAATATCATTTCTTAAAATCATCCTTCCATATTAAATATTCTAGGTTAATAAACAAACGTACAATCGCAATGTTGAATGTGAACTCAAAATGAAGATGGAGAAATATTGTACATGCCAAACTATCAAAACAAAACTCGGGAAAACTTGATGAAGTTCTCAAATCATTTACCAAATTTGAGAAGTGAAATGCTGGAATAATGAGTGACAATTCTGAATACCAAATACCTGAATGATGCAAAGGGACACTGCAGCTAGTGAGGTTTTTTCTTACGTTTTTAAAAATAGAATTTTAGAGTTGGTTAAATGAACCTTAAATTTCAGTGTAAATGGAGAAATCGCATATCATAGGACACAAAAAGTATTTAATTCTAGATTTGTGTGAAAGAGCATAAAAGTAATCGATTGAAACATGAATAAATAGATAGTTACAAAACAAAGTTGAAAAGTACAAATTATAAATAAAAAAAAAATCATGAACATGTTTAAATAATGAGCTAATATTAATTTTCATACATATATGTTCTGGATTCTCACTATTCTAGCTGGTTGCATAAAAGTTTCAAAAGTCTGAACCAGCGAATATTTTCCATCTAGCAACTTATTGTTAGTTACTTGCATGGCTTCCATATGTGACTAGGTCAGTTCCACTGTGCTAACTTCAATTATAGCTCCCAAGCTATTCATTAGTTCTATCAGCGTCGATAACTGTAGTAAAAGCAGTAACTGCTTTATCGGCTCTGGCTTTACCTTCTCTCTGTAGAAAAAAGTTATGAGTAGGAGATAGATAAAGTAAGAGGACGTATAGGCCTATGAGTAGTACAAAATAGTTATAGAACTAAAATGCAACAAATAAGTATATCTTTGGGTTGGGAGGAGGGGGGGCATGTTCACGTAACTTCATTGAATGCAATGTTCATTCTAATATTTGAAATTGTGTATAATTAGTTAATGGTATAGTTATACCTGTAAGCGGGAAAGCACGGAGGCTAGAACCACCCGGTTGCTAGTGGTGTTAGATAGGGACTTCTATATAGGCTCTATTCTGAAGCTTAAAATTTTTAAAGCTTTAAAGTTGTCTGAAAGTGGCTCTCGTTAGGAGTGAATCTAGTCGTATTTTTTGGAGTATACACGTCAAACACAGAAAATCAAGAAAACATTCCAGTTTAGACTTAAATATAAGAGAGTAAATATGATCCATTCACTTTCTTTGAACATTGGAAATATTTTGAAAAGGTGAAGACCAGTTTTACAAACAATTTGAAAGAAATTGACGGAACTTAAAAACTTGAATTGCTAGATTATTAGCAATAATTTTTCTAGTCTCACAACCAGAACAACTTTATTTATTGTTTCAGTAATCTCAAACTTTATAAGGAAAATGCTCAAATATACTTCATTACATTATTATTAGGGTAATAGGCAACGTGTCGTGGAAGTCGCTATCAATGAGCCTATCAAAAAGTAAGTTTATTAATCGAATTAACAGCTTTTGAATGATTTACATTATTTTCAAAGCCATTTTAAGCCCATTGTATTTTTTCAAAAACATTCTGCAGCGTCATTATTGATTTTATATCACATAGATTGTGACTGAATCTAGAATGCATGGACCTAAGTTTTTCCCATTACAGACGGCTGTGCAATGTAATTCTTTGTCATCAATTATTATCAGTCTTTATCATTATTATCTATCACGAAACCATAAGCTAGAACCATTTGAAGTATTTTACTTGACTCGTTTAGTGAACAAAATGCACTCTAACAAACTTTTCAGACTAGACCGTATAGAGAGACGAGTACAGTATCAAATATTGTTACATAAATATATCATTAATATATATATATATATATATATATATATATATATATATATATAAATATATATATATATATATATATATATATATATATATATATATATTTATCAATATAATAACATCTGTTTTCACGAATAATACATTTGTTGATCAAACTTCAATTAGCGGATTGACCTGTTTATTAACCTTGGTTGCCAATAATAATTTTGTACAATAATTAATTTTAGTGTAATTGAAACATCTTTTTATTCGTAACACGCGCTCTTATAACTATATTATCAACTAATTAACTTCAATCAATATAGCATTAGTATTCATCAGAACAGTACAAGCTAATTCGTTATAGTAATCAATGAACTAAATATAGAGTTTTATTTTCATTTCCTGATTAGTATCACATGGGGCGTTTTACGACTGCTTTCGTGTGATGATTGAAGAATGGAATGATTGATCAAAATAATCGTGAATGTGTTCACTGAAAGGTGGCCTTTAATCACGAGACATATTATGATGGTATGGTCTTCGTAAACCATTTTATTGTTCATCAAGGTAAAATAGTTCCATGCGCACAGGAATTATTTTGATCAGAATATTTCAGTCGAAGAGAATCTCTTTGTGTTCTTTGTTGTGTATTTACCAATCCATTATGCCGTTATTCATCGCCGTTATAGGCCTACTATCTCACAAATCACGATTCTTTATTACTCGAAAACATGAAAGAAAAGGGTGCAAACAGCAACTATCATCTATCAAAGCATCATAGCACGAAGGTAAAAAAGTAGTATCAAAGTTACCCTGGAAATATTACAATTGTATAATAACTTCTGTAAATGTATTGACGTGGAGTTGGAGATAAAAGTTCTAGTATAGTGAAGGTGATATAAGAAGTTAAAGAAGGAGATGACCGATTTACAAACATCTGTACTCGTATCAATGGTCTTGCAATGGTAGTAATTTACTTGTGCAAAGGTATCGAAACTTTATGAATCATTGAAGGTGTTATTGATGTGTATTAAAGGACATCACAACCCTGAAACTAGGCATTAGAGAATAATTACGATATTTATTTCCTACCCCCTTTACACGATCAACTTATCCCTAGCAATGCATTTCTGAAATGTATCGCTACCAAGTATAGAATACATGCCTATCCTATCTCACGTTTACACTACAATAAAAATTGCTATTACTGTCAACGCATTGCCTCGAGTAGGAATACGCTCAACTTACGAGGCAGTATTGCTAGTAGCTGACCAATCAGCGGCCAGTAAAGTGTTACGTCACATTCCGTTGACTGTCTATCTTCTGTTGACGCCATATCGTTGAGTGGGAAAATCGAAAATTGGTGACTGATCATTTTTGATACAGAATATTTTCGTGATACAGAAGACAGGTTACTTTTAGGTTATGTTTACATTGATCTCCAAATTCCAATAATTCAAACGTATGTTATTTAAATACTGATCGATTCAACTATCGATCTATGTTTTAGTGATTTGAGCGCTAGGTTGCGCTACTGGGATTCGCTAGTTCAAGGCTCAAGCTACTGGCACCGCGACGGCAGAAAATAAAAAATTAAGGTTCCTATATACGACGGAAAATACATTGCCAAAATGCATTGTTATTTTAGTTGATCATGTTAAGGGGGTATACACTAACGATAGAAGAAATAACAATCTAACGATAAACAAAATATCCCATTACAGTTTATAAAAACATGAATTCAAAACCTACTTTCAACAACACTAAAGATGTTACAGCTAAAAACGAAACAAATATTACTTAACGCTAATTAACTTTGCACTTTTACTGCAAAAGATTATATTTAATTAAAGACTACGTTTCCAAGCATATATACGCAATTCTAATTCTATTTACAAACAGCTAGTGGCTGTAATTACAGTAAATTAAATAAAACAATTACCTGAGCTGAATTCGAATTATAAGTTCTAACTTGATCTTTCAGTTTTCGCAAACAAGCAACCACATAAAGTTAATGAACGCAAGCTTGAAAGAGAAATGCGTACGTACCGAAGCATAAATTAAGCATGAGTATTATATGGTTGATGTGACAGGGTACGTCTAAGTATATACGTTAATTAATAAAGATGCGTGCGCAGTTTGCATAAGTATGTGTGGGTGTGTGAATGTCTGTACAGATGGTTGGTTTCGTCAATTAGTTTTCATCTTGGGCCTACAATATTTTGTTATACGATGTATATATATATATATATATATATATATATATATATATATATATATATATATATATATATATATATATATATATACATACACATATGAAGCTGTAAAGCCTCTAAACCAAATGATGGACCATAATCCTTCATGAAATATTTCGAAAATGATAGTGTATGAAACCCGGCACCTCCACCAAAATGTTTTTGTATAGTAATAATTTTTTTTTCTAGTTGGTTCTCATTTATCCTTCATGAAATATTTCGAAAATGATAGTTTATGAAACCCGGCACCTCCACCAAAATGTTTTTGTATAGTAATACATTTTTTTTCTACTTTGTTCTCATTTGTAACTCATTTATACTCATTGATATAATAATATGATAATACATAGAATAAATATAATTCTTTTATAATTGGTAGTTTTACCACATATGATGCACTCAATTGGTTGCACTTTCACCAAAGATTTCTCATAAATAAAATAATATAAATACCGCAGGATACCACAAGAGAAAATGGGATTAAACCATAATCTCATGACTTTGAGCAAAATACCATCAGATTCAGACTTGTAAACTCAGGATATAAACTTTACAATTTTTTGAACTAAAATCAATGAAAAATAAAAATAAAAAAGCAA
This sequence comes from Brachyptera putata, assembly GCA_907164805.1. Lineage (NCBI taxonomy): Eukaryota > Metazoa > Arthropoda > Insecta > Plecoptera > Taeniopterygidae > Brachyptera > Brachyptera putata. Next base: position 25,415,374 of record OU015467.1, on the reverse strand, counting down.
TCAATCTTGAAAAGTCATCAGTCACCGGAAGAGTAAGACTCAATTTTATAGATTTAATAATTTCATTATACAAATTCTAGAACTAATTATATAATTCCGAGGATATATAAGCTTATGTATACACTTTTCATTCATCAACTGTTTCTATGTTATAAACTATCGGCAACACCATAAGAAAAAGGTATACTTGTTATCACGAGAGAAGAAAATCGTCTACCAACAGAGCAAACCCAACTGTCACCGTTATATCTGTGTAGCTCTGTTGTTCCATAGTTTCAGGACGAGGTTTACGATAAGGAACGAAACTACTTTGTTCAAAAGCATCAAAACCTTGGAGTAGAAGCGAGATATGTTTTTTTGGTAGACGACCTTCAATTGTTTCGTGGATATAAGTATTTATCTTTCGTGTATCATCCGCTCATTAATGCTATCATAATATGTTATATATACACCCTTGCATAGCTCTAGAAAAGACCAATTACTCAGATGCCCCGGTACATAATTAATCAAAACTCAAATAGAGGAAGTAGCAATATACAAACAGCTCCTTATCGTACTGATAATTAACCTACCCTACGCCCTATCTCTACCCCCTTCCCTCCCCTCCTTCTTACACAGCTCGTCAGTTGACTACCACCATTATTCAAAGTGACAAACGCAAACGAAGCTGCACAGTGCTATGCTTTGGTCCGGTATTAAATATCCTAACTTGGTTTTACTGTCTCTAGGTGACAGTGGAATAAGCGTCACACAACAAAGCCATCTTTAGCCGGTAATTAGTTTCGTTAGTTCAGTAATTAGAGTCGATAAAGCAGTACCTTCAGTAGAAAGACCCTCTAGCTATGCTACTTTATCGACTTTGGTCACGTGATTAAAATCCATGTTGTCGGTTTGATATTGTATATATTGGTGGATCGGTCGACCGTCTCGTTCATGTGTTAACATTATCGGTTGGGAGTTTTGACCCTTCATTAAGTGAGGTATAATAATGATGTTTCACTGAGATGTATTTATTACATGTGATAAAGCCGATCATTTGGTAAATTGGACTAATTAAGAAGTGAGAGATTCTAATAGTAGGATTGGTTGAAGTTTGTTCGTTCGCATATAAGTATATATCGTTGACATCGATTTTCAAATTCAAGAATATTGGAATTATCTATTGTGATTAAATTTGTAATTTCCATCCGGTATTAATATTTATTTTTTATACCCTTCACATTTTTATTTACTCAATTCACACCAAATTGGATGGATTCGATACACAATCGGATGTCTCCAGTTGGACAGGACCTTCGTATGGTCAATTGTTCTTAAAATTTCATTGAATTTAAATAAGAGAAACGGAGTGAAATAAATGTCTTGAATTATTTTTAAATTTTGATGGCAAAGAATTACATTTTCATTTTCCATTAAACTGTAGTCTCCATAAAAAAAAGTTCCCCAGGTTGATTTAACAGACAATCATGAATAATCATAAAACTTGAACAGTTGAGGGTGACAAATTAAGAGATACCACATACGATACAAACTATTGCGTCGAAAATGCTAATGACTCAAATTTCATATCAACACAGGTGGAAAGATCAACTGTAAGTAATAGTAGCTACACTCGATATTTTTGCAATCGATTTTTCCCTCACCACGTACTGTTTCATAAAAACCATGTAACCTGATCTGAATCTTTATTATGGATTGGCAGTATTTTAGAAGCTACTTCTCTGAACGATAAAAAGCAGTTTGAATAAATATGTTCAAACGGAAAGGTTCTGCGATCGTTCATATCTTACTATGACAATGAAAATGTGACTCTTTGGGTATGACCCTCTTATCTCAGTTTCTTTTAAAACTCAATTTATCTATAAAAAAGGGTTTACAAACTCAGTACTTGAAAGAAATGACACATCTGTGCTTTATAATATATTTTTGTTTTATAGAGGAGATAGTCGAGGAAGAACGTATTTTTATGAAATATTGCAAAGCTATTTTCATATGACGAAATCATTTCGCAGTTTATTACTTTCTCGGAATTCGATTTGAACGCGAACCATATTCGGAATGGAAGGTATTTATCTATATACAAGGAATGTAAATTCAACTTGCATTCACAATAGAATGTATACTTCATTAAAAAGCGAAACATTCTTCGCTGCTGATTTCAGGCAAAATAGGAATGCATATACGGTTTTAATTTCATTCTTTTGGTTATTTAGTTGAAAATAACTACTTGATTTGAAATATATTCTCTACATTCCACGGGCAATATACAGAATTCATACAACGCTTTGATAATATATTTGATCAAATCTGTTTCACAATTTAAAGTAAACTTCAAATACGAAAAAACCTCAACAATACTTGTGAAGAATATACGTTCACTTCAATACGGCACAATTTTTCACGCTTGCGTAGAAACATAAATGATATAGAAATGTTTTGATTAAATCAGTAGAAAGTTTTGACTCGAATGCTCGAAATGACTCGGATCGAAGTAGTAATATACTGGAATAATTTGCCACACAGTGTCATATATTATATATATGAGTACATGGCTTTCTGTTGAAACGTACAGCACGTGATGTTGATAGGATGGATATTATTATCACTGAAAAATATCGGTATATATATATATATATATATATATATATATATATATATATATGTGTGTGTGTGTGTGTTTGAAATACCAGTGAGGTAAATTTGAAAAGCAGATTTCTCTTCTATACAGTCATCTGCATATTATTGAAAGCTTAAGGGGGTGGGATGGGAGAGGGGAGGGGGAGAAGCGGGTGTTGAGACAATCTTGAATTACAATATTGCTTGATAATGGCATCAGGGGAATTAATTATCATGGTAATGTTCTAATGACGTAGAAGTTACGTTGTGATATATATATATATATATATATATATATATATATATATATATATATATATATATATATATATCAAGATATTAATATTTACATCATATATTCATTCTATCCCCACCCACCCACCCCCTTTTCACTAATCCTCGCACCCCTCAAAGGAGTCTAGGGAGAACACATCGAGCGTAACAATACCTTTTAATATACAGAAAACCACCAGATTAAAATATTTTCCATACTTCTTCTCTATTAGTATTTTTTATAAGAAAATCTACCTTCTCCTCTCCAAAATACTCCACGAAATAAGAATATGTTATGTCGTCTACCAACTGAATAAGTTGAAAAACTTCAATACATGTATAAAGAAACCTACTGCAGGGTTAAACATATTTCACATGCTTTTGAAAGATTTAGTTGTGTTTCCAATCTCAGTTCTCACGATGAATAGAGTCACTGACACTATAAATAAGCCTAACGGTGATACGTGTTTGTTATGTTGTAATTATCATGATTGATTATAAAAATTGTGACTTTCTCGGGAATTCTTTCATTTTGACAACATTGGTAAGAACTATAATTTTTTAAAAATAAATTATAGCGGGAAAGATTTTATCCATGGGGTTTGTAAGCATGATAATCACGGGATTAAAATATCGAATTATCAACAAATTTAAAGGCAATTGTCAACATTACCATGAATTGTATGTATTGTTGAGATAGAGACATGAATTTATTCAGAACAATACATGTAGGATCATACATACGAATAAATATAACCAGGTCTAGTAGTTTATAGCCAACGAATGATATACAGTTCCGAGCACATGCACACTCATCTTTCTCTCTCTCTCTCTCTCTCTCTCTCTCTCTCTCTCTCTCTCTCTCTCTCTCTCTCTCTCTCTCTCTCTCTCTATATATATATATATATATATATATATATATATATATATATATATATATAGGTCTACTTAGCAATAAAACTCAATGAGGTAGAAATGTGGAAATTGGAGTTATTTGCATTTCACCTGGCTGCCTCATTATCATATTGCTACAATAAATTGTTACAAATTATTATGCTTTATTTGCTATTAACTAATAGTGTATTAGTATATTGTGAGCGACAAATAAAATACCCACATACCAATGTGTGTGTACTTTGCCATTATTGATCCTTGCATAGAACTGAACACCGAGGCACACAGATTATATTCAAAACGTAATACAAAATATGGAAAAGAGAACGCATTCCTACAAAAAGTTTTATGAAGTTTCGAAATTATTTTCCATACATTTATTCTGTACGAAAATGTACAGTTGCGGTCACATAAAATGTAATACTGTATCATGTTTTTCCACGAAGTTAAATCCAAAATTAAAGAAACAAATATAGGCATGTGCATGTTCTACTAAATTGTTTTCATAATTTGTTTTCAAAATCGTTTTCGTGGAGTAAGTATGCAAAGTTCGAACCAGAAGTAAAAGTTCATTTTTTGTTTGTCCGATACCTGTTAAAACCGATGCAAAATCACAAAGTTGATTAATCCATCCAGTTATAAAAAAATGCTCCAACTTTTATTTCAAAATATACATCGTCAGCTAGTGTCAATGGTTCTGCTATCATAATACATTTTCTTCAAAACACATTTTCATGCGCCCAAGATAAACCATTTTATGTTACTGCAAGTGTACACAAGAAGAAATTTCATTCAAAATTCTACTCATATTAAAGCAGTTTTCATTTCTCACGAATGGGAATGTTTTCATGTTAAAAACTCATAACATTTGCAAAGGTTCCGTGTGAAAAGACATTTACTCGCTTTCTCGACACTCTTGAAGCGTGTGTGCAAATTTACGACCGTATTGTTTCACCCGTCGTTGACGACTAGATACGAAGTCGTTAACGAGATGTGTCATTAAAACATTCTTATCAATCATATATATTGTATATGGAAGTGGTGTAATAATTAGATATAGTACGAGTATATTCATCAACTTGGTATTTCATTAAAGCTGGATTGAAAATACGTCGCGTTTGAATAATTTATTATTTAATATAATTACGAAATACCAGAACGATAAAAAAATAGTGTGTACTTTACTCAGTTCTATAATAATGTTCACGTAATACGAAGGTCGTCTACTAACATAATGTATATAAATACCACCGATATTTTGTATGATTATTTTTATTGTGTAATAAATAATAATTACGATTTTTTAAGGACGAGGTTTACGATAAGAAACGCAACTAGCTGCGTTATTCACAGAAGTTTTATCGTGAAACATGCAGCAAGATAAGGTAATTATCAAAGTTTGTACAATTATTTATGTGATAGACGACCTTTTTTTTTGTGAATGTATATTAGAGGAAAACAAACTTTGTTGTTCTCTGTTCACAAGCGCCGATGACCACCACAGGGGTCCGTCTTCAGCATCATAAAATTTCAAGAGAAGAAAATCATCTATTTATGATTGTTGTTTATCTTGACGATGAATGCTCATGAAGGTCCAGCTTACTCAGCTTACTTAGCTTACTTAGATTCAGAATTATAATTTCTGAAAGTGAAAATGAGTTATACAATTATGGATATAGGCCTAAAATATTTACTTTTTGTATATAAAAAAATATATTTACTAAATGTGATGTACTATATATTCTGATGAATATGCCATCATAATAGGATTTTTGAATCAATTTGTAATTGTATAGAAGATATTTAAATTTGTCAAGTTTTGGTGGAGGTGCCGGGTTTTTCAAAATTCTCATATGTCAGATACGAAGTAGGTGTCTAGATGTTGTCAAACGGTTATATCAGAGTCATCAACACTGCGTCCAAGTCGTATCAAACATGTATCCAATAGGTGTCCAGGACGTATCAAGGGTCGACTCGGTGTTTTTACATCAAGGAGGTCAATCTGACTCCGTTAGGGAGTCACAATAATGAATTAACGGACTCCCTACTAGAGTCAATTTGACCCCGATTGTGTTCAAATACAGCCATCTTTTTCTTTCTTCACGATTGTGTCTTCTTTTGTTCGGCGTATTCGATTATTATAAGTTCAAGTATTTGCTCATACCCATATAACAGATATATAGTTTAATCCATGTCCTATTAGATCTTTTCCATATACAGAGTTATTTAAATATTATAATTACGCCCTATATTTACTATTGCGACCATATTTTTCAGTAATTCATAGTACATTGCAATCTATATTTACAAATTAAGCCATTTTTAATGATATCGAAAATTTGACACAAAGTCATTTCTCCCAAATTAATGTTGAGGATTACAAGGTATGATGTTTCGGTAAGGCATCACAATTGACGATCTCACCACCCTGAAGGGAATACTGATTTGATAATTTGACTTTTTACAAAACTGTGAATATAATACAAATTCTAGTCAAATTATATAAATCAAAATACACAGAGTAAAATTAGTCATTTATATTTTACTTGCATCAATTGAGCCGATGTGGAACACTTGGAAAAACATTTCCTCTGAACTGTGCATGTCATAGTATATTGATGTTAGGTATGTGATATAAACTTCAATCTGGAAAGTTTATTGTGTAAAATAGATCGTGTAGGATAACTGAAGCTAACTACTTTTTCAAATGTTTGTTCGGATCAGAATAATCATTGCACAACCATAGAAATGTACTTGTCGGTATTTCGTTCCGAGCTAATTAAAGTTAAATCAATGTTTATTTTCAGAACAATTGCTTGTTTTATATCTATGACTATACTTGGAAATACGAACTGAATAACTTCATTTATTGAACATTTCTAGGTTTTTGCTAGAAACTAATTACAATTCTGATTGAAAAAGAAGTCATTTTTTAGTTTTTGTTGAAAGCGTTTTCAGTAGCATTTTGTTCATCCAATAGCTTAACAGAAAAACATAGATTTATTTTCATTAACTTCAGAATGACACTATAGTTTCTACTTAATTGAATATATGTGGAGTGCATAATTGAACTCTGTCAATACCAGTACTTGATGTATGTTATGTAAAAAATATCATTTTGTGAATCAGTGATGAATCTAATCTATTCACAAATTCAGCTCTACACAGAGATTCTATTCCCCACATGAGTTTCTTGTATTGTAACTGCAATTTCTAAAATATATATATGTTTGTACGGTAATTGCAGAAATAAAATGATAACAAAAATGAAAATGAAAATTATCATCTTATGAATATTATAAGTTGGACACAATACAGCCTTGTTGGAGGTGATGTTAACACTGCATTATTGTAATAGACTATAATACATTTTTATAATGTATCAAAGCTTAATAGCTTCCTTTCAGCTTTGAAAAATGTTAAACGAAACATAAAACAGTAATAGTTCACTATTATGTAATTTGCAAAAGAATTACACAAGTACAAAACCTTTCCTTTTCTATACAAGAAAATGAAACGTGTTTTCTATTATTTCCATTCTATTTTCAATCAAGATGGCTGTGCCTGGTAGCCTGGATCTGCATATTGCATGTTCAGCGGAATCGTTCGGTTCGAAGTTCAAATTTACAACACGCGAGCAACTTCCGTTTTTCTGCACTTGTACATAAGCTTAACACGGTAAAAATCCAACCCTTATCTCTATATGCAAAAGATATTGGACGATGTATAGCGTGCAGAAAGCATGCAAGAACGAAACTACACGATTGGGGTAGTGTGTGTATACTTTTTCATGAGAAAATGGTATAAATGAAATATGGGGTGTGTTTTCGACCGAAGGGAAAGGATAGTTCATTATTTTTGTATTAAAGAGAACCCGGGTTGGCTGAAAAAACGGTGCAAACTCTGCACGATAGTTTTCGAGTAATATCGCTAGTTTTCTGCATTGAGTGAAATGATTATTTGTAAGAAGTAAAGAAGTACGGGTTCGCATTCTGATATCGTTTTTATTCCAGTTCAAGAGGTCTGTTTTCTCACTCTCTCTCTCTCTCTCTCTCTCTCACTCTCTCTCTCTCTCTCTCTCTCTCTCTCTCTCTCTCTTTCTGTCTTTCTCTTTCTCTCTCTCTCTCTCTCTCTCTCTCTCTCCATGTACACAATGTAGACCATTTTAATGCTTGTCAGTTAATAATATGTTGATGATAAATATCGGAGAAGGAAATATCACATTTCACACAGTTTTATTATGTCATTATGATAATTTATTTTAGTGTTTCTTACCTAATAGGAATAACATGCTTTTACATATAAAAGTTACGGTAAAAATGTTACAGTTAGTACAGTTCCAAGCTGTATAGTTAAAAATGTTATTAGTAAGTATAGAACTTGTAATCATCAGCAAAGGAGCAACATTTTCTTTTAAATTACCCTGATACAAAGCACTTTATATTCCATATAAAAATATGTATACTATGAAACAGATAAAAAATATTAACATTGAAACTGATTGAAATATAAAGTTCAAACTATAATACAATTGGGATAGTATCTTTCTATTATTCATTTTCCAAGTAGCGTCCATAGTTATCATAGAACATAGTTTATCATAGAATATAGTTATCAGAAAAATGAAAAATCTTATTTTCATCATTAGCCTTGATAGAGGAACAGTAATTTTGTATCAAATTTCGATGTTATTGAAAAAAAAATGTGGTAAATGTGGTAAAAATGTGGTACCACCATGCTTACTCAACTAAATAATATATACCATTTTGAAGCGTCTGCATAGGGGTACGTTGTACTTAGGAATCGGCATTCTGCTGACATATTACATATTACACGTAATTGTTTTCCGATTTATTGATAAAATAATCAGGAATTTGAATATATCTGATTTGATCATTAGATACGAGTTTGGGACATTAGTCAGAATCTTGTGTAATTATACGCTAAAAACACCCTGAATGATATCACCTGCATGATACGTGAAATAGGCATAGTAAAATTCCGTGTAAATACACGACGAATTGACATAAATTCACCTTAGTTGCCTTCTGGGAGTTGAACGATCTACTTCATGGCGATGTAAGTTATAGCCGAGATAAACGATTATCTAATTGAATTGCGAACAAAAAACTTTCATTCTAGTTCATGATTCGAATTGAACCTGATTTGGAATTCATCCCAGATTTCTGCCTATATCTAATAAATGGGCCTAGCTATTTTTTTTGTCACCATCTTTTTTCCCAGTTTCAGCTATGGGTGAAGCAAGTAGGCCAACAAAAAGCCAAATGAAAGCAATTTCTAGATCAAGACTGTAATATTTATCTGTCTTAATAGAACCTACATAGCTGGTTTCCACCTGTTTTCCACCCCTACATTCTACTAACCACCCCCTTAAAACTATCACGGGTCACGAATAAGATGAAAGACATGCATATATATTGGTACATGCATCGGCCAACACTATACACGCATTTAACGTTCACTATTAAACGCTAAACGTAAAGACTACGATAAGCGTTGAAAGCACGAACCATGGTTTAAAGTGGATATGAACTTCGTTATGTGGAAAATACTGGTTAATATTGATGGCTTTTTGAAAGGTATCTTATAATATCCAGTGGCGTGGGTTACAAGTAGCGCTATGGGTGGCAAAAATTATCCTCGACCGGTAAGAATCACGATCCCCTTTGATTCAAGTGGATTATTCATATCTCTTTTCTCGACGTTTCGGTGCTCTTTGGCTCACCGAAACGTCCAGAACGGAGGTTCTTTTCAGAACCACGCAAAGTTTTCACGAAAAGGCAAAAGACCGTATTAGACATAATTCTTCCATACATATATAGGGCTATGTATATATATTTATATATATAAATATATACATATATATACATTTTTTCAAATTGAAGCAATTTCAATTTCACTGTGGCTTATAGACCAAGCCTTCCTTCAGTCTACCGATCTGAAGTTTAGGCTGATGGGAAGGAGGCGGTCGTGGACTGATATGAACCTGATAAACTTCACTGTTGACGCACCGTTGAAGACTCATACTTATCACTAGAACCCCAGCCAGGATGGTGGATAATGACGGGTACCGAACCCGGGTCTCCTGAATGACGATTCAGTAAGCGCTAGCCTGATATCTAACCGCATCAATACTGGTGTTTATATGCCTTTTCCGAATAGGCAACACATATCTTTGAACACGCCACCGTTTCTTGATGAACTGTCTACAGTGTATTAAAACCAAAATAGCTTTCCATTTGACGAGACCATTACATGACATACAGCAGTGTATTGTCATGTCACTAAATATACGTTGATAGACGTAGAAATAATTTGATATAAAACAAATTAACGTTCTTGGCATCTGTTATATATATATATATATATATATATATATATATATATATATATATATATATATATATATATATATATATATATATATATATATATATAAACTAATAGTAAAGTTGAACGATTTTTGCTCTTTTCTTTGGTGCATTGAAAAACAGAATGGTTTGGCACGAGAACAATATTGATCAAAAGCCAAAAGCAATTACGTGAGCAATAATAGCCAATAATAACAACAAACGGCAGCCTGCCGAACTAATAACAACATTTTGTGTTACTGAAAAAACTCTCCAGATATTACTGAAATGTATTATTTCAAGTTGGCACTACACGTACCCGTGATGAAACACCACATCTAGGTCGTGAAAAAGAAAACTGGGTATAAAAATCGTACATTTCTGATTTGAAACATGAAATGTTGTGTGTATAATGTGATTGTCAGACCGTGTGGGTTGGATGTGAATCACATTTTGTATTGATTTATTTCGTTTTATTTCGTGATACGATAAGTACAGGAGATTATTCAGGAGCTTATATTAGCCAAACAACGAAAAGAATGAACAGCGCGTTCGAGATTATCGTACAAAAATACGTAAAATGTTGGAATAATTATTCCCATTTACTATATACATATCTATATATATATATATATATATATATATATATATATATATATAAATATATATATATATATATATATATATAGATATATATATATTATATATGAATCATATTGATTTGTTATTGGTAGAAATGATTTGTTTATCGGAAAAATATAAATTTTACCAATTTTACTAATATTTAGGGTCTACAAACAAATCAATGTAATTGTATAAATAATAATATTAGACTACTCAGGATATGACTTATGATGTTGTTTTCTTATTCATTTCTTTAAATTTTATTACACCAACTTATACCTTTCATCCATTGCCTTTTTTGGGGAACAATGATATTGTATAAGGTTTGGTGTCGAAATGAATATTCGAGAACAAATATTCATTTCGAATGAAGTGACACGAACTTGATGAATAAATATAGTGAAACCATGATAATTTTTAGCTCTAACAGTTATTAGCTTATTCATGTACGAATACATTATTTCTACCGCTTCTGTACAACAGGTTTAGTCTGTGTTTTATTTGAATACGTGTACTGGTGTTCTATTTAGATTAGTTTTAAACCGTTTAAAATATACTGTGGATCTTTTGAAAAAACTACATTATTTGATCAAATTTGTTGAAATTAATTCACAATTGTATCTATAATTGACTATAATTAACTTCAAATATAATTATCTGCTCTTTCTAATATAACCATTTCAATCTCTCTATTTTACATACATCATAATTTGTCGCTAATTCGAATCTTCATTTATAATTAGTTCTCTAATGAGTTCGACAAATCCTAGAGCAAATAAATTAGTAGTGTTGAATCCGAGTGAACGTGAATAATTGCCACGTGGAGGCACCACGTAGACAGCGCTGTCGGTGGCTAGCAACGTAACTACAGCGCTGTCGCTGTATACTATGAATAAGTTAAACTGCCAGCAATGCTGCAGATTCTAAAGCGAAGAGACGTAATAGAGAAAAGCAATTAGAAAATAAAAATAAAATATGAGCTGATATGTGAATGTGATAGATAGAGTAATGAGTCAGTGACAAATTAGTGTATCTATAAAATTGTGTGTTCAGAGTGATATTAAGAGGATATTCGTATAATATTAATACTGTGAACTGGATGGGTAGCCTATAAAATCGTTTCAAGTAATTAAAGCTCAAAATAACCAATCGTAAATTTACCTTATCTCTTATTTCTTGTCTCATTTTCTCCCTCTCTTCTTCCATCTTTCTGTGTTTCTCTTTCCTTCTGTCCTCGGCCTCCTTGATGGCTTCTTGTCGTTCCCGCTCGGCCTCTTCTTCCTTCTCCTTGTCGTCGCCATCGTCGCCGCCGTCGCCGCCTACAGCGCCTGCAAGAAGAGACGCACAAATCAAATGGCGGCCGAAAAACAAACGACACCACACGCACCGGCACGTGCAGCGTAGTGGTCAACGGTTCTGGTCAACGTGCACGGTTCTTGTGATCCGGAAGGCAATGGGAATTTCGGAAACGGTTCGATCCCCGCCGCAGTCCATCTTTACAGGGGTTTTCCGTGGTTTCCCTCTGTAGTCCGGGATAGTTCTCTTAATATTGGTCAGGGACGTTTCCTTCCCACTATGTTTCCCATTACCATAAACCTTCATATCATCATATCATTAATCATCCATCCCACGCCAGTATATATTGGCTATCTTCCCTGAACCCAATAAAAGAATAAGATATCACACGCATCAACTAGGCTGTGACAACTATTTCTTTACTAGCAGCGGAACTGACGTCCGCTATCAAGTACATGTGCATATTAAATTCAGTTTTAAAATCACTCTAACTGAAAGTGCAAAATAATGATGTAGTTCGTTTTTATGCATGAATAAAATAATATGAAATTGCTATATTTTATGGGAAAAAAGAACAGAATCCCGGTAATCCAACAAAATTGCTTTCCCGACTATATATTATACAATATATCTCATGATCTCGAAGTGAGGTAAGATTGCTCTTGTAGTCTTGTAAATCCTAAAGGTTAATTTACTTCTTTGTGTTAGTGCTCGCAATTTTCCTTGTGGTACCCAGTCCAAACGATCCTACTTTCATCCATAACCTTAATTGGAAAACAATGATTCTATCAAGTTTCTATATTAATAATAATGAAAAAGTACTGAAGCAAACGACGATATTCGCTTGAAAGTGTACGTACATTCTAATTGTGGTTAGTTTCAGTCAACATGAGCAACGATAACAATTAACAACAGAATGAATTAAAAAAGAGGTTACAGATGTTCTCGTGGTAAAAGGAGAAAATCGTGTATTTGTCAAGTCGTTTTCTACGGCTACAATTGTTATATACTCATTATTGTAATGAATAAACTGCACAGAATGCAAGTAGATTGATTACTGCAATCGCTGAAACGTCATCAATAACACGAAAATAAAATGGCAACCAGCTATGAGTCAACCCGAAGAAATTCCAAATTCGACTATTAGAACAGGAGTTGAGAATTTGGGATTTCATGCCTAATTTTAATACGTAACATTTTCGATGAATCTGAGTTCGAAATATTATAGTTAAAATCTTCTCAGTTTCTGCGCAATCACTTTTTGTCTATTACATTAATTGAATTGACTCTGTCAATTGCATGGGTATATCATGTGTTTCATGTCTATTTCAATAACTATAGTTTCATTTTTACTCTTTGTTGTTCGTAGACAGGAGCTCAGCTTTTGAAATAAGTGTTTTCAAAAACCAAAACTTTCATTTCAAAAGTTGGGCTCCAGGTGTAGGAATAGAAGCTTCAAGATCAGTGGAATCAACACAATTTAGATACCAATGCCCTCTGGATTTGAGGGAATCATGGAGAGGTAATCATTGCCATAGTAACTAATTAACTCCTCTCATATACAATAGTTAATTCAACCAGATCAATGTTATTAAACGTCGTCTTAAGTCGTGGTAAACTCAGCCACTGATTGGTTAACCTCCTTTACATTGCGACCGACGCTAAAGTCCATCCTGAGGCAGAGATTGTGTTCTGATTGCTTATTAAACCATGGTTAGCATAACTAATCTTTAAAAGCCTATTTTACAACGCAACCGAGTTCTAGCTGGTTAACTGCAGAATGACACGATTCTCTGTCATAGTATACTTGCAATAAGATTGCCCGAGGTATATCACTGACATTTGCGAATTTGATTCATATTCGAAATTTGTTGTTTCGTATGGGTTTCAGAACATATTTGGCTATCATTTCACTATTATTTATTTTAAATTAGGAAAATCGGTAGACGCACGGGTAGGCCTACAACGAACTGCTCACGATTAGAATTTTTAGTGGCCACCGGCGATTTACTGAACTTCAAACGAAGCCACGTTGTCGTTTATTATAGTGCCGAGCATTTAGGAGGAGTGTGGAATACATGCTGAAATATTTGGCAAGCCTGTATTAGCTTATGGGGAACCCACACACAGCGTAACATTTTCAGTGTCAATATAACATATAAACGATATCAGTGACTTTCCGGGTGAGTATATTGTAGTGAAACTGCTTCACATCATGCAGAGAAGTATCTTATAAAATATTGTCGATCCATAATAAACATGCACAGTATGTTATGCGTTATTTGTATGTAGCGGTATGCTGTGAGATGAAAATCAATGACACACTATCGATTGTTACAAGTCATTATTATAAATTCAACTAATTGGCATTTCCGAGAAGTCGCATCAGCTGATGTATTTGTTAAGTTGGCATCTTGCACGGTCCAAGTTGTATGATCATTTATATTTGTGAAATCACTCTGGTGGGAACTTTTCGCCATGGGGACTGGGGGCTCTCTATAATCAGCCCATTTTCCAACCATTTCCTCACCCGGAAAGTCACTGCGATCGTTCATATGTTATATTGACACTGTTACGCTGTGTGTGGGTTCCCCCTAAGATTAGGATACACTATACAGCAATGAATGTATGTTTCTTCCTGATATTACTAATTTGAGGAGGCTTGGCCCCCCTTTTTTCTACACACAGAGCCAGTCATTGGAATCGACGTTGATAATAATTAGATCACTTTATTTTATAAACGTTCAATATCATCCAGCCCGACGTCAAAGAGAATTATTACCGGACCATGCGGAGATAATACGCATTACAACATGGCGTCGAGGGCTCAACCGGTAATTATTACATCAACACTGTTATTGGATGAGAGTGATGCAATGCAATGCGTTTAAAAACGGACGCATGAGAAAGTAATCATAGAGAAACGTGTGATATATTTAGTTAATTCAGTTAATGGGCTTGGACGGGCTTAAAGCAACAAGAGTGTCTTTGTTCCATTTGGTTGACAGTCGACACTCACGATCGTTACTATTGTTGTAGGCATTTAAAAAGGGAGACGGCCGATCGGAAAGTTATGAATAATATCATATAATATCAATACTATATAAATATATCGCATAATATATTATATGATACTAATGAAATATTATGACTATCCCATACCTATAAAGTTGTGGGGTAACTTTTGCATCTGTTGAATCAACTTTTTAAAATGTGTTATCTGTAAAAACGTTAGGCTAATGTAAAATATATTGTAGTATAGTATATACCTGTAGTATATAGTAATTATAGTATTATCTATAGCCTTAATTGGGGAACAATGATTCTGTATCAAGTTTCGATGTTATTAGAAAAAAAGTAGTGGTGTGTGGGGCACAATTATGGACGCTTCATATGGTTAGTAAATAAATTATCATGAATTGAAAAACTTTCAAGTTTCCAAACTATAGTTTCTAAACTATAACTTACTGTGATAACACATTTTGAGCATGAACATTTCCTATGTAATCAGACCACTAGATAACTATACACCATTAAACCAATACAACCACTTAACAAAACTACACCAATAGACCATTAGACCACTAAACCACTACACCGTCCTACCACTAAACCGCTACTATTTGTCACTAGCACTATAGTAAGTCACAAACCTGACTAAACAGATCTTCTCTCATGAAGTTCACATGATGTTTTACTACTCTTATTCTAAGAATAAGGCAGTAGCCTTCACAATGGCATACTATTTATAAATGTAAGCAAGGAAAACAGTTTAGTTAGACGCGACCAAGTTTGAGTGATGAAAGAAGTGGAATTATAGAACTAATAGAAGTCAAAAGGAATGATTAGGTTACCATGACTACTCTTCTATCAAGTCTACGACTTACTCTTGCTCTTATTTGGGGCTAGATTTACGAATTGATAGTTAATGGATTAAGCAATAATTAATGGATTAACGTGTTATCAGCCTTGGTAATATATGTTTTCTCGTACCTTCAACTAATAGGTAGCGGATTAGTACTTAGCTAAGATTCGTAAAACTGGCCCTTACTATCACGTACTACTTCAAATGCCGACATTATAAATGTAGGAGTAGCTTTAGCTGTAACCGTGAGTGATTTGTCTCATTATCTCGGTGACCTAGTCGATTTGTTTCTACTAACTCTAAGACTCAGAATAAGGCTAACTGGACTTGATAGAACTGACAGCTAGACTTTTGAAAGAAACGTATAATATCATGCATGAAAAATGCCCAGAAAAAGTTCCATGTGGATCGGTTTTGAACACTGGTTCTGAAACTCAGGATTTAGTCCTGGATCAGAAGGTTTCAGGATCAGTTCCGGGATAGTTCCCGATCTAATATCCAGCTTTGCGACCTGTGGAGCACGCGAATAAAACAAGAGGAAGACCCGATTTGAATCGAATGGAAGTTAATTCGCTTTAGCTAATCCAATTATTGAATGTATAAATTTTTTCCAGCAGAGCGTTATCGAGATTTTTAGTAAGGCTTCAAATATTTTGAATATATTCACACTTGAATTCATCGGATGTAGTGAAGTCATTTATCGAGTTATTTCAGTTTGGTATCCAGACGATTATTAGAATAATGTTAGTCACATAAATTTTTAAGTAGGAAAACCCAAGAAATGCGTTGTGATTATGAGCGATATATTTATATGAGATGTAATAGAAAGTTATATACACACGCATTGATTCTATATAATATTATTATTGCACTGTCTCTCTGTTTCATCCATTGCTCATTTCAAACAGTTTACGATCTAATTGGTTTTACTTTCAATGATAATTTTATGTTAATAATGTTTTACTGTTTTTAATGTTAATAGCAATTCAAAATCCTCCATTGATGCACTGTACAATAATTACATTCAAATTGTTGAATGGCCGATTCAATTTAAGCAAAGTTCTGAAATAATGTGTACTATTATTGTGTTCTTGTAATAGTCGAAGAAGATGTTGTTTCAATTTTTTTTTCTGAATTATCCTCATGAGGTTTTTCAAAATTTCGAGATGGTTTTTCAACCCGAAATTGAAAGTGGTTTGAATTCAGTTCATTTCCAATGAATGTAATTCTATAGGAAAGGTTCACATGATGATTTATTTACAGAGCAAATAAAACTTTGAATTGTTTTAAATGAATCAACAACTTTGATGTGAGTTCATCACTTTCCATCTCATATGAATTTGATTATAACTTGCAATTTATTCACAGAAAGAGGATAACTTGATAGAGAAATATTTTCTCTTTTGATCATCAAAAATTCTCTTTCACGTACAGTAATTGAAAGTAAAACAGTTCACCAACCTAATCAGAAATAAATATACAAGTTGTAAAGCTTTCAGTACTGATTACTACTTCAAAGAATTACACCCTATTTATAATTTCAAGAATACCTTCCACTTTATTCTCTACCAACTTATCAGAAACAATTTGAATAATCTAAATAAAACGTAATTGAAAAGTGCAACAAAATCACTTACTATTGTCTTCTATCTCAGTCATCGTTATTTATTCCGTTTTTCACTACGACCAACACTAGATTCTCAAACAATAAATATTCAACAGAAAACTTTTTTAATTCCGATTTGTTCGAAAAGTAATCCAACTATGCTTGGACGATCACCAAGCAGAGTGAGTTTAAAAAAACAACATGTAAGTAAAAACAATTCAAGTTTCCAAATAAAAACACATAAAAAAAAAATTAAAAAAAGAAATTGAAAAGTTTATTATCTGAGTTTATTCCCTTGACTGTGTCTAGATAAAAGTGACTGTATTTCCTCGTTTACAAACGGCAACTGTTATTTTCTTTGATTTTCTCCGTGAAACTGAAAAACAGATGATCGTGTGGTTGATAGGATTACGTCGACTAACAGCTGACTGGAGGACTGAAGTCAACTGATAGATTATTTAAACCAGCCAATCAAAAGCCATACAATTACTGACTTCACTTGACTATTGTATAAAGCTGAATGACAGCTATGATGTGAATCAAGGCAGTTCGTCCGTCCAGACTACGTGAAGTTAAGACGAAACAATTCGCTTGGATGAAAGTGTATTGTAATGATCTTCACTATCTACATCGTCGGTATATTTCGGACTATATCATGGTCGGTTAACCAAATGGTTTTCCAGAATATAAACAGGAAATCATTCAGTTACAATTTCAGTGATTTTTATTTTTCAAGAATAACATTTCTTCAATTCTGAATTCCTAATATTTTTTCGTTACATAGATCTTGATGATGATTGATATAATAATATCAACTATTAAAAAAACCGAAGTTTATAATACAAATTATAGGCCTATACACATTAATTCATGAAATAATATTCAATTAACTACATTTTACTTTTTACTTGCTGATACGGTAAAAATATGCCTTTAAGAATTATTATTAATGAGAGTGGTTGATAATAAAATCATTGCTTGTCAGACGACATACTTCTTCCGTGGATACAAGTATAGTACTTTTTCCAATGTGCACTGTTCGACCGACCGAGGCTGAATGGGTCGAACTGTAGTTGACTATTCGACCGACCGAATCCGACTGTTATACGAAGATGTGTTGAACTGAATCCACTCACGTATACGGCCAGATATAGATTTTACAAACTAAGCTTGTTAAATGATTAACAAAGGTTTATACGTCACGGTATCTATAGTCTATACTCATGGACAGAAAAAAAAAACTGTGGCGTAAATTTTTATAGGATACGACTATATTTATAGTAGAGTAGATAAGGTTTACCGCCATGAGTAGCTCAGTGCTAACGCGCTTGCTTCATGTGATGTGCTAGATGAGATTGATTATTTGTGACTAAAAAGACATAATTGCGGAAAATCGCAAAAATTCGCAAAAATAAGATCGATATCTGAATTTCCCTGGATTAGAATTTCGATATATCGAACCGTTCAAAAATGTACGTATTTTTATGATGTATTTTGAAAATACATTTTGTAATGTTATATTTCAAATTCATATTTGTGATGATTTTTGTCATATCTACATCAAAAACGATATGTAATTTTGGTATTGTCTGGCATTTTGTATATCAAGTACATTTTTCAATGTATTCTCATCATCTTTTTGAGTTCTGCATATTCTCATTTCTACTCTCATTTTACGTTTGTTATTTCAGCCACCAGTCAACTGGTCATCGGATGTGGTAAACCCCACACAGAACCACAACAAGGAAGTATCCTCTCACTTCTATATCGAAGTGGCTATTCGTCGGACCGGAAGTAGTTACCAGTTTTGTTTTAATTCAAATCAAATCAGTGTATTAGCCACCCCCGTGCCTCAGTCAATCATCGCTAGCGGTAGAAATTGAAGTCACCGTTGAGCGTGGGTCCGAGTCATGCATGAGGCATGGGTTTTTGTAAACGTCCTTTCACCTATCATCACTTCATCGTTTCATTACCACCCACTGATTCGTACCCCCATATAACCTAGCTGTTGGTGGGGTCGTTAGGCAGCATTAAAAAATGTGTGTTAGGTTAGTTTGGTTTTGGGCTAGTTTGGATAGTTTATGTTGATCAAGTTATTAGGAATGATTTAGGTTGTGCGCAACAATGAGCAAAAACAACAACAACAACAACAACAACAACGTTAATATGGTGACATACACCGAAGTCCGATTAATAGCGACTGCACTTCTATATAGGCCTATTTCACGCTCGAAAGTTATTGCCATTTATTGCTATAATAATCTTTACGACACTTGAACGATAGCATTATCGAGTTTCCCTTGCCGAGGTGGCATAAGGTTTACTAGTTGCCACCAGATGTTGCTGACATCGATACTCGTATATCTCCACGTTGAGCTCATAACTTGTTAATCAAGTCTGCACGATCAATGACTATGTGGCATATTAGGTTAGGGTTTTCAGCACGAATCACCTGAATTATTAGTGACGTACGGTTGACGTACGGTCGAAGAAAGATTTCACTCGAAACGTTTTCAAATAAATAGCAATGCGATGATCGATATCGAAAAGTTCTTCATATAGGAGTTTCTATTTAGTGTCTTTGAGAAGGTTTATATCGAACATAACACGAATAGTTTTTATAATCATTTACTAAACCTAGATATTGCAGTTTTCATAGTGTTTTTTATATTTTAGTTCCAACTACCAAGAGGGTGAAGAAAGAGTAAGATGAGTGTTGAATTTGTTATATTTTTGTGATAGGAATGGTGGATGGAAATTATTTATGTTTCAGAAAAAGAAATTATAAAATAAATATTATTATAAAATAAATATAGGCTAGTCATTCTGAAATTTGAAATAACAATCTTTATAAAATCCGAAATAGGAATCATAAATAATCCTACCTAACCTTTCATCCATTACCTTAATTGGGGAACAATGATTTTGTATCAAGTTTCGATGTTATTATGTCATCAATTTTGTCGGTGGTTAAATTTGATGTTTTTTTATAAAATCATCTAGAATACTCCCGTTAAACAGGTAACTAAAAATCAACTGAATCTATAATAATTCAAGAAAATAATATTTTTTCCATTCAATCTCTCATCAAACTTCGCTGTTGGATCTGATTTTCTACTTTAATATGTCGACAAGAATTGTAATGATGCTTCAGTCCGTATCAAGATAGTTTCTAAAACAAATGTTATGAGAAGACAACGCAAAAGTTCCAAATCATCTTGTAAGTCATAGCAAACATCGTCTTGTTAGCATTGCATCGATTACACAAATCTTTTCACCACTTTATACCTATATACATAAATCGAAATGACGAGGCAATCATTTTGCTAATGTTTTCCAATTTTTCCAAGAGGGGTGGCTGTACAATAATCTTCAACATCTATTTATCACGAAAAACTCAGGGAAGAGACGTTGAGAAAATACAAGTTAAAAGTAGGAAAAAGATGAATTTGATTAATTATTTCCAGGAAGTTGACAAATTAATGCAGAGGGGAGAATGAGAAAACCTCGAATATTTCACACTCCTCTCTCTCTCTCTCTCTCTCTCTCTCTCTCTCTCTCTCTCTCTCTCTCTCTCTCTCTCTCTCTCTCTCTCTCTCTCTCTCTCTACCTGCTCATCCTCCTTCTACCGCTAACTTTCCGGTTCCATTTTATGAATATCATTTATAAATGTAAAATATGTTCTGAAAACTCATTTAATCATTATTATTTTGGCGTGGCGAATATGTAACCCCTTCCCATCTCCTTCCCTTCTCATCTCCTTCCCTGCCCCTAGGTGGTTCTGTAGACATCCTGCTGTTCAGAAAAACTGAATGTAAAGTTAAAACTAACAATGATGAAAGTGTCAATACCCCGCAGTTACAAATTATAAAAATAAAATATTTAATCATTTCAAAAAGGCATGATTAATTGAAAATTTTCTGAGTTAATCACAAAAGGCGCTCGTTATCCCATTGAATTTTCACCCTGACAATGAATGTTTTTTACGTATTTATAGTACATTTGCGATTACGTTTGTTCAAGATTGAAAGAGTATAATGACCGAGGACAGAGTGAATTATATCAAAATGGGATGAGAAATTTGATAGACATTTTCAATCATTTTATGTTTATTTGTGGAAGTATTAAAATTCAAACGAGAACGTCCACTGTAATCAGAAATATTCTCTGGAATCTGGAAATATAAATCTGAGAAAATATAAAATTTGAAACATTTCAACATCACAACTTGAAAGGTTCTAAAATGAATTGTCTCTCGATAATAAATAGTTTTACTAACACAGTGGTAGATAAGGAACTGTCATGTTCAACTTATTGGTATTCCCTGCAAAAAGTGGTGACTTATTTGATAAACAAAGCAATGTGCTCTCTCGATTTCTTGTGTCACTGTGGATTGTGTCTTATAGTATCATCAAGACAGTAAATGGTGGAGGTGCCGAGTTTATATCAGAACGCCAGTTCCACCAATCAGGTATGACTTCTTCAAAATTGGAACCGTAATGTTCTAAATTTGAACTCGTATATTCATCCTGGTTTACAACAAAGACATACCAACGTATATCAATTTTCACAACGATAGGCGAAACAAAGATGTCATATGTTTTCATATTATTTCAAGGAAAGAAATACCATTTTTGTCCGCTATTTTTCAATAAATCATACATTCTGCTGGATATGACGTATTATACATGAATAAAATATTCAAATCAGAAAACTTTCTCTGAAATAAGACGTAACATTTTATATATTCGTTTTGTAACGCGTTATTTCTTGCAATGCACAGCTACTTGAATGGAATTCACTTTATTGCCAACTTGGGAGAAAATAAAACTATCCAAACGAACTCATTTCGAAGCTATGAATTTTAGATTAATTTACATATCCATATTTGTGGTACAGTGTAATACATAGTTCGAATTCGTAAGAAAATACGTACACCAATTTCAGCAGAAATTGAATTGTTTAGTATAAATAAAAGAGTAAAAACGACGCATATGTGAATAAAAAGTTTATCATCATCTGTTTTCACTTTCGTCAAACAAATTGAAAACGCAGTACGGAAGAAAACTTTTCTTCATTTCGTTTATCCATAAACACGTATAGTTTATATGGTTGTCTTTCTGGAACAATCAAATGCGCTAGAAAGAAAAGTCATGCCGGAAATGGGTTCGAGCACCGCATCATCCGATCATTTGTACCCCCAAATAACTTGGCTGTTGGTGGAGACGCTTACGATTAGAAATCAGTAATCATCATCGCCCTCATGTTTGTATATCGGTCTATAGTAAATTGAAAATATACTTCAAACCCACATTGTTTCGATTGCGAGTGCGAGTTAGATATAATAACATCCAGAACAATATTTTGTTGTTGTTACAGTTCCTAAACTATCCACAACATTTCAGTGACAAATTACAAGTGATAATAACTGGAAGTTTGTAACTCATGAGTCACTTTCTTAATTGGAGTGTTTACTACCAGATGTTGTTGTTGTTATTGAACAAAAACAACTACAATAACTTATCTAGAACTACATATATCGATATTGTCAGCCAAGAGGGAAACAGAGATATTCACGTAATATACGAAACGAGATTGAAATAGTTCATTCGAGTATATTATTCCATGTATCTAACATTACATAATGTCATTTACATCATGATGTCAATTTTGTTAGACAATCTCCAATGGTTCTATCAAAATCAGTTTGATATTCGTACTGTAATAGTTATAACTCATTCTTTAACTCATTCTTTAACACTTTATATAATATATGAATATAAAATTACATATGGGTTATGTTCACTACGACATTTTATATTAAACATAGTTCGTTAAATAATTGCGTAGCTAAACACCACAATAACTCTTGATTATGTAATATCAATTTTCTTCGTTTACCATGTTATTTCGATTTGCTGTCCTCGAATTTTCGAGAACAACAAATGTAGAGAAAAATGTTTTGTCATTGGCTGTACAAAAAGCACGAAGTGTTGGATATAATAAAATATAAAGTAGAAATGTGACTTGAGTAAATATAGTAGTGAATACGCGAGCACGTTTCCACTTTCCTTTTCGTTAAATCTTTGCAGCAATTCACCTTTTCTCGTTTTTATTATATACATCTTTCATGAAAACTTCAAGCATCGACAAATTCGAGTTGATCCCAACCAATGAACAAGACACGACGACATAAAAAACTCTCAATAAAAAAAAAATATATATTCTATCATAAAAATGACAATCATTTTATGAAACATATAAAAGTCCAGTACAGTCATTTTTATATCATAATTTAGCGCTCTGATTTTCTTTTAATGATCTTGAATCTGCTTCGATTATTTTTGTAAGAGGAAAGTATTGTGTTGATGAAGTGAATTTGTGAAATAATGTTACTGAAAAAACTTATTCTTCCGATGTATAGTATGATTTGTTACATGATATTGCACGCACAAAATTTGTCACTCGAATTTCCGCTAACTTGTCTCAGGAGCAATAAATGAACATATTCAATTTTAAATATAAATACAGAAACGTATAGCACGATATCAGAAGATGAAGAATAATTACAGAGAACTCACTACAAAATGGAATAAAAAAATGATCTCTTTTTTTCTTTAGAATTATGAATCAAAATCCCCAGAGTTCATTTTTCAATTTTCTTTGCACTTCATGACCATGGCCACTTCAGTAACCTTTATGAAAAGAGTCTATATAAGGTTTTCGAGACTGATTATGTGCTAAAAGAAAGAATGTGAGGTAGGAGGTAGAAAAAAGTATATATACAAGAAAAAAAATGAAAAGTATCTATGAAGTGAAGTTTTTCGTTTGATATTCTTCAGAAGTCTGAGTTTTTCGCTCTGAGCCAAAAGAGACTTGGGGTTGAATGTGCGGCCATGGAAGTTTTGTAAAGCTGCATGGTGGGGGTTGTGTTTATTACACCCTGGTGGTGTTGCACAGGGGACGCCGGTTCAATTCCAGGCCATGAGGGAGGAGGGAGGGTAATATCATGTGACCTTCTCACGAAACAACAGACGAGGAAAGAAAGAACTGCACATAACGTGCGCAAGTGAGATGAATATTTCATTTGAGGACGGTGAAGAAATGTATACATTTAGATGAGGAGTTCTCTGTTAAAAATAAGGGTCTTTAAAGAAGATATACTGTTCAAAAAAACAAACTCTACAAACTTGATTATTTGCATATTATATTTTTGATGATGTATTTTTGTTTGAGAATAAATATAAATAAATGGGATTAAACATATGTGGGTGTTGTAATGTCTTATGTGGGGCTCGAACCCATGTCCGACATGATATATAATTCTCTTGATTTTCCACCCATAAAAGACAAAACCATATTAATAATGCTTTTTATTGAACATCAATTTGATGAATGTCGTAATAAAAGCATTTAAAACCATGCAGTAAAGTTCAATACTTAAGCTAGCTTATGATTAAATGCACTAATTAACAACTTGCTCCTCACAGGTAATAATCATTTAAGTAGTGGCAATCTTTTCAAGCAACGTGATATTGGTCACTAAAACTAATTGAACCTACATTTTATAATATTTTATGAGCAATATTAAACTGGAATAAAACGCATACTTTTGAGGATGCATGATACAACAACGCGAATAATCGAGTACATGTTTACAAAGCATTGATAAACGTAGAGTTTGGAGATAGTTTGTCATCAGAGAATTTATTATAGTAAGGCACCCTCATTAATATACTACCAAACACCAAACCGTTGAAAAACAAACAAGAAGAGATAAATTAATGTGCGGCCGCTTGAAATCTACTAGAGTCGTAGAGAAGAAAAACTTCCGTCGTTACGGTAGATAAACCAACGTCCATTACGACTTTTACACTTTTAAAAACAGAAAAAAAAACACGAGGGATGAAATTGATCTAAGCAATTGTATCACGTTTTTTTTATTTTATTACCGGAAGGTACACATTACTATCTTTCTAGAAATCTGTGGGTGGTTTTTAATTTTTTTTTTATGTTTTCCAGTTAGGACAGGGAAATATTCAAATTTCTATCCGCTGTACGGGAAAACAAATGGAATTCTTGACAGTTTCTTTTTGCAACATGTAAATTATGGTTTGGTTTCAGCTTTTTTCCGAGTTTTAATCGTCTTGATGGTAGGAGGATGCTGGAAACGTTAGTCAAAGGTGCGTACAACTAGCTATGCCAGGGTTTTTGGCAATGCTTTAATATTTCAACCCTTAAATGGGCAAATTAGTCAAAAGAGACAGTGAAACATTTTCTGATATTTCATGTTGAGCAATAAGTATTTTCATCTATAGTAGAAACAAGCAAGAGGAAATGAACATAGATATAACTCTCTCTCTCTCTCTCTCTCTCTCTCTCGCTCTTTCTCCATATATATATATACGTCTACATTATAAATATATACTGAAATCGAGGTTTAATACTGCTTCCCTTCCATTATTCAAACTAATTAACCAACACCCAATTCTGCCCAACCAAACGTTAAAGAATCTATGGTTAAAGTTTACTTTGAAAGAAAATAACATTCACTCCGCCCCATCAAATTCAGAGATCATTTTTCGAAAATCCAAAAACATCAGTATTGCTGACGTGATCGATTGACCGTCTCTTGTATCATCTAGCATTGACGACTGGAGGAGACGACCCTCTAATATTCGAATAGATAGGCCTATCCTTCATTTTCTTAGCAATGTTGCAGTGTGTCACCGTAAATTGGGGATCAAGTATCTCCTCTTATGGGTCGTAAGTAGGCGAAAGATACTTAACCAAAGCCCCCTGGAGTCGTAGTTAAATTTGACTTGTCAGAGAGAGAGAGAGAGAGAGAGAGAGAGAGAGAGAGAGAGAGAGAGAGAGAGGGAAAGAAAGGGAGAGAGTGAGTGAGAGAGAGATAGAGAGAGAGAGAAAGAAAGAAAGAAAGAAATGAAGAAAGAGAGAGAGAGAGAAAGAGAGAGAGAGTGAGAGAGAAAGAGAGAGAGTGAGAGAGAAAGAGAGAGTCTTGTGGTAGGCTTAGTAAGTAAAGAATGTTATACAGACAAAGTCAAACATCTTAGGGATCGAGGTCAATTAATGCTTTCAAAGAACTGACAAGGTCTCAAACTGTAAGCTCTTTGGATTACAAAGCTTCAGCAAGTAAGATGGTTTTCGTTTGATGTAGTTGAGAGTAACGGAGAGAGATGGAGAAAGAGAGGGAGAGAGAGAGAGAGATGGATACGTCGAGGTAGGTATTGGAGACTAATGGAAATGACAGGGAAAGAAACGTGATTGCTTTCAAAAGAAAGAGATAACGCGAGAGGTGTGACTCGTATTATACAGCGAAATTGCTTTACTTTTTTCTTCAATGTGAGAAAAACAACTTCTATAGTCGACTTACATATGTATATATTGCGATTGTTCAGAAAGTTTTCAGGCGATTTCAATTATTTGGTTAGCGTTATTTCAGGATGCCGAAGAGAACTTCCAATCCGTTATAGGAAATGAGAATATATATATATATATATATATATATATATATATATATATATATATATATATGAAATAAATGTCTACATATGTGTGCTAGAAAGCACACATTCTCGGAGAGCTCTATATTTCATGAATGAAGAAGGTCGTATACTAACAATGTGTATGTTAAAATTCGAATAACTACGCAATGTTACTGGAACTCCTAGAATGTATTGATTTTGAAAAAACTAGTTGCGATTCTAATCGAAAACCTTGTCCTGAAAAATCCAAATATTAAACTACCACAGCTCTGTAATATCTGTGATATTATTGTATTGGTTATGTTGGTAGACGACTTTCTTCTCTTGTGGCTACAAGTATATAAAGTGGATCAATATTCTACTAATAATAGTGCCTCCAAAAGTACTTATGGAATTTAAAACAAATCAAACAATGTACGGTAAAATCCGAAAGAAGGTCGATATATTGACTTATCAACTTAGTACAAAGCTTACTGCTTTACAGAGAACCCTTTTCATTCCTTTTCAATATTTATTTGGTCATAAAAATTGGATCACTATAAGTCCATTCGAATCCTATAGCTAAACATGTCATGTTTACAGGACTCGTTTTTCTTGCCTGCAGGAACCGTCTGGGAAATAAGTCAATGCAACTCTTAGGGGATGGAGAGGTGGAGGGATTGTAATGTTGAACTTATAACGGAAAAATAAAACTCGGGGCATTATCTGGCAGCACGCCAAAATACACGGGTCACGTGATGAAGTGCTTCGTGACGTCATCGATATTCTCATTGGCGGCTGAGTATTGAACCAAATACAAATCGTGCTTCTTCCGACATTTTTTTTTTTCAGTACAGTCTTAGTCGCATTAAACATGGCACGAAGTAAATTCATATTAAAGTAAGGAAAATGAATATCGAGATGGATTTTTTTATGATTACTATTTATTTGAAAGATAATCAATTGATTTTATATTTATATAAAATTATAAATACAGTTTATTATAATGAAAATGTAATGATTCATATAGGATGACTATTTCTTGAACTAGCTAAGGATATTGAAATTATGCTACCATATGACTAAGAATACAATGGACAATGTAAATAACTTTTATATTCATATTGTTCTATTATTCAATCCATTATTTATATTTTCTCATTCAAAAGCATGAGAATATTCTCTATCGGAGCTTTCAAGCTATATTCAATTTTTTTTATATATTTTTGGATCTTAATCCAATCTGTGATAGGTATTCTTTGAATATACTCATTTTAATCCCATATATCACTCATTTTTTCATATATGCTTATGTGTCGTTAAACTACGCAATAATTGGGCAGAGAACATAATGAAAATTTACCGATACTTATACCGATTATTCCATACATATATTAATTGGAAATGAGAATCAGTTGAATACAAATAGTGAGTTGAATGATACATGAAATGTTCCGATCACTCGTGTTATGGCCTGAAGAATGATATTCTTCATTTAGTGTGACATTTCGTTCACTAACGAAGTGGTCAATTGATTTCAATCTGTCCCTTTCAAAAGCTTGAATGGATTCATGCGAATAGAAGTCTATACAGAAGAACACGTAATTACCATTGGCTGTTCAATTAAGCGTTGATTAAAATAAATGCTAATATATCAATTCAACTAATTAATCTATATGTATAGACCTATAATCGACAGATATGACGGTTCTATCAAAAAACCACTTTTAATGACGTGAAATGTAAATTAAAATATAAAGAAATAATTATTATTCTGTTTGAGAACCGAGTTGATCTGAGTCAGGTTTCAATATTATATTCAATAAATTTAACCATTTTTGTTTTTTGTTTCATTGAATATTATGTATAAAGTGAAGAAATATGAGTATTGAGATAGAAAATCTTTTCACTGATTACTGTTTATCTGAAAGATGAATTGACTATATAGCAATACTGTTTACCGAAATGAGAATAGGGTGATTTTTAATAAATGATACTCTGAAATAGCACTGAGGACAATGAAACTATAGTACCACAGGACTATGAATACAATTGCCTCAAAAAAAAAGACAGGCACTATGACGGGCAGTTCCATGACAGACTAGACAAACCGAATATTTAGTCTCTTTGACATAATAAAGACGTGGGCACATACATTTTTTATAACATTAACAGCGTGATAATTTCATCCCCCCTTTCTCTATTTTTCTATTTTTCCATAATTTCTTTTCAATATTCAAGCCATAATCATCTGTAGAAGCAATTAAATATTTTTTTATCTAATAAATCTGTTAAATTCAGAAATTTGAATAGTTTATCAATCCGTTTTGAGTCATCCAATTAGAAAATGAGATGACGAAAAACGAAGAGTTGATATCACAAACTAAAATTCCATACTTCAGAAGGTCTAATCGAGACATTTTCAATTAGAATCTCTTTGAAATCAAATATAATACTCCACGCATCGACTCGATTTCTCTAACGAGGGATGAGGATCTACCACCATATTAAACCAGCACTACCCACCCTATTGAGCTCACCCTCTCCCCTCCCCTCCCCCTCCCCCCACCCCACGGTAGACCATTTCTTAGAACTACTATTCATTATAACAATTCAACAATTAGAGCGATTTTAATGACGTCACCAGCTCTTTTGACCGTCATTTCGGTAACGGGAAATTACCAATTAGTGCTGCTCTAAGACATCGAGAAGTTTAGCACAAAACGAAAATGTGTCCCACTTTGTGCTTCGTCGAGTTCACGCGGTTAAAAGTGGTTAGACGGTTAGACGGTTAGAAAGGGAGAGAGAGAGAGAGAGAGAGAGAGAGAGGGAGAGAGAGTGAGTTGAGAAACCTAATGATCAGTTTTGCTAACGTGGTTGAAGTCGCTTTCAATTATTGTGCAACGAAAATGGAGATGTATGTTTACGATGCACGAAGGAATAAAATTTCACCAATTAACATTCACTTTGTATCAAAGGGATAGAGTTTCGTGTCCTATGCTAAAGAAAACAGAAGGGTCACTGAAGAGTCATTGAGGAAATGAGAGGTCTGAGGAAATATGAAAAATACAGAAATATCTATACCTAGAACAAATTCTGCTTCGTCCTCATTTACTTATGCTACTCAATTAGGAAAATTCAACTTGACTGGTATACTTGCATGTCTTCACGAAAGAAAAGAAAACGGTAGTGTACCAACCAAATGATTGTAAGAGCTCCGGGTAATCAAACAATATCCCAAAATCCAATGAGTTATAACTTTCAAAGATGCTGTTGTTTTTATCGGGAATCTTTTCCCGATAAATCATCACACTCTATAGAAATACTACAGCGATACAAATGAAACTGTTATATTTCTGTTTGATATGTTGGTAGATGACCTCTTTCTTTCGTGGATACAATTATACTATACTATAACCTGACTAAATGTTTCTATCCCTTCTCAAATTTCAATTTCACCAATACGAGTTTTCCTCATTCTGATAAACGAATTTCCGAGCGAATACATAATTCATATGGTTACGTTGAACGTCGCGTTAACGACGCAAGAGGTTTCAAGCTCTCCCTACAGATGGCACGGTTCTGGGTATATCATTTGTGTTGGGCAGCAAACCGGAAGTGGAATGACCGCCATGCATCAAGCTGTGGGCTGGAACAAGGCATTCTATGGGGCGGTGGATATGTCTGTCGAGGGGTGAACAACGTTACAGTATTACGTGCATGTGCTTCGTTTGAAATTTAAATTAGATAGCTTGAAGGAATTATTTTATTCCCATTGCTTATTATTCAATAAAGGTATTTTAAAAAGCTTTTTTGATTCATCATTACTTCGGGTTTCACACAGTTATGTAGGAATGATTGGTTATGTCTTCCAACAAACAAAATATACGTTTGAATGTGAATCACTTATGGTGATGTGATAAAAACATCCTAGTGAAGCACTTTTTAGGATAAAAAATAAACAAAATAATATGATATATAGGAAAATATTTGTAAATGTAAGAATTCAGAATAAAATAATAAATTAAGTAGAGTTTCTCGCATTTTTGTCAATTGTGAAATAACGTTTTAAAAACCTGGCACTTCCACCAAAAACTATAAAACAGATGAAAATTATTTATAGCTGACTAAAATTGATCACACTATAGTTATAAAATATTTCTATTTTTATTGGATTGGACCTGGCTTCAAAAAGGCTCCTTATGCATTGTTGAAAATATAAATGTAACAAAGAAGAAAGATTGTTTCAATAAAAGTATTACTACAGATCTATGGCGTTAACGTCTGCTTCAGGGTCTGTTCTATCGATATGAGAATAACAGACTATACCATGACATAATATTTATCTTATCTAATCAATTCTGGGATTATTACGTTGGTACGACCTGCTCTTATAGAGCGGACGATAAGAGCGGACGCACATATATGGGGATTTCAACAATACATTCTATGGTTTCTTCAATAAAGCAAAATGTTACAAATATATAATGAATATTTACGGAAAAATCTTCTTCTTTAGGAAATAATATATTACATATAATGGTATCTTCACAAGAATCATTACAGCAAAATTAAATTTCGATAAAAAATTCACCAAAATCCTATTCTTCAATAAAAGTCGCACTTTTCTCAAAAGAGCAATAAACGCTCTCTTGATGTCCTGTGAAAACGATATTCCACCAATCTTGTTCTAGTCTAGATGCTGACCACAGTGAAAAAAGGATTTCAAAAATAATTTCGTTCGAACAATTAATTGAGTATTTGAGTAGTATATAAAATATATCACTCTCTTCTGATATGGTGTTGAAGTAAAACGGTTTCGTGAACTAAAATATCAACCGAACTACCACCACGATCGATCCAAGTCGTTATGTTCACCCCTGTTTTATAGCGTAACGCTAGTTTATGACACACAGAATGCGCTAGCGGCGCCACAGCACGCATTGCGGCAAAATACTTTACCACACAACACACACACACACAGCACCCACACTAACACACACATTTTTAATTAAAATAAATAATACAACACAAATTATTTTTTCAAAACTTCTGGTTTATATTTTGTAATAAATAATTACCTCAAGCATTATTAGGCCTCAGGTGTACGGCGTATTTTCTACTGTCGCTCATACCAATTACAATTTCTATACAATTTCTTCGTTTGATACTCTTTTTGAGTTTTGGTAATGAGTTGATTAATTGGATTTGGAAAACCATTGAACGTTTGATCAAGTATTTTTTTTCTATCGAAAAAATGTAATTATTAGTGTGATGATTTTATGTAAAGAGCAGAGAACTCTTTGAAAAATCACCTAATTGAAAATAATAAATGTTCAAGACGACTAAGAAATGCCTGTAATTAATTAAAAACATTCTGATGATTCCATTAATCTCTAAATGTACTAACAGTTGATGAAATACGAATTTCACATTTTTCATAATCTATTGGCTAATGAAAAAAACAGTTCACAGTTCACATAATAAGCTTGGGTTTGGTTGAGTTATATTTCAATTGATTCATTCTGTAAACAGAGTGTTTCGAACAGAACCAAGGAATCAGACATAAATTGAGAATATAATAACTTCTAAACCAAACAGAAGTAACATCAATTTAATCAAATCCGTGAGACGTTTTCATGCAGACTATCATTTAATGAATACAATTTGGTACTGTCATACTTTAAAATAAAATACCTATGAAAATATACAATAAATAACATGAAACCGATGCGATGGAGTGGAATATCCAAAAAGCGAAACTATTGAAATTTATATCTCTTTCTGTACTTGAAAACATTCCCCAAGTTACGATACTTGGATTCAAAATATAGGAGAATAAAATATAATTGAAGACGTTCATTCACGAAATAAATTGCAAGAAGATTGTATATTCGTGGTATGATTTAATATGTATGTCTAAAGACGACAGAACAAAAACACGAAGCCGCAAGAAATAAAACTCGTCTAAAAATAGTTTCGAAATCAGAATACAGCATCACAAACATTAAAAAGTTATATTAATCCAAGTCGACTGTTGGTGTAAGTACCAATCCACAGATAATAAAAAAGTTCAAACATAAAACTTCGTGAAACTTTTCAACGTCAACAAATAAAATTCCAATGAGTCATTATTTTCTACCCTTGATCAAGCAGTACAACAAACAACACAAAAATGTACAAAACATTTCCAACACAAGACAAACATTTCAATAATACTGTTGATCGATTTACCTATAAAATCCATTGCTGTCTGACGTACGAGTAGACGTAGAAATAAAATGTAAAAAACACTATAATTCGCACGCTTCTAAAGATGCGATGCTAAAAGGCGCCGGGCGTATTAGACTGCCCCCTACCGGGAGTGAACATGAAGTACCACCATCGTCTTACCGACCTCTAGCGCTACTAAACAGTCAACTACTACTACCCGCAGTA
This sequence comes from Brachyptera putata, assembly GCA_907164805.1. Taxonomy (NCBI): domain Eukaryota; kingdom Metazoa; phylum Arthropoda; class Insecta; order Plecoptera; family Taeniopterygidae; genus Brachyptera; species Brachyptera putata. The sequence goes on along the minus strand of OU015467.1, from coordinate 25,381,906 downwards.
TTCAACGCTACCCGTCCCGTCCGACACTCCTCCCTCCTACCCCCTGCTCCTTGCCACCGTCGCTGCCGCCGCCCCACCCTCGGCGTCGCAATAGCCTGCGTGCTCGTCCACAGCTAGACGGGATGTACCACGCATAATTATGCTTTAATGTAGGTACGCATACATTCGAGACTGGGTACTAGCAGCGTAATCACTTGGATGGTAGTGGATGCTATTCTAGTTACTGGTGATAAGATTAGATAGTGGTTTTTAATCAATTAAATTGAAACGACCAATTTCTGTATCGCATTCCGTTTACATTGCACATTGCACTTTATCTCTATGTGTAGTCTGCGGTAACTACCGATATGAAAATAGCCTGAATATAATATTAATTATTTTATCATGTATATGGAGTCTCTATTTCGGCAGAGAGTTATGAATTTTATATGAAAATAATGACATGTGTATCTAGATGTAAAATTCCATATTTGAAAACAGTCAGGCCAATTTCAATTATAGATATGAGCGTTGTTGTTCGATACACGCATGATGGTGCGTGCACGAGTATAAGTCAACTACATACATTTCCAGATAATGACAGACCTGATGGACCCAAGAAAAAAGAGGAAAAGAAAATTTCATTCGTAAAATAAGTTGGGGAGATATTTTCAGTGGCTGAAGTTGAATTCTACGAAGGCGGAATTCGCAAAGCGGATATTTAAGCCGCAATGGAAAACGGCCAATCAGTGATGAAAGCGGCTGGGTATCTGAATGGTACTTTCCAGCGTTCTAATACAGGGAGCGCCTACTACATCTGGCGAGCTAGCACTCCAATCTCGGGCAAAAAGTTTGCTATAGGCGGATTCGCCAGCGATTCCTCTAGCGAAAACGAAACGCCAACCGTGTTCATGAATGGGCAGCTTCAAACAAAATTTTCATGTTTTTTCAATATAATGATATATTAAGATTTGTGTTTGTACTTGCAGAGTACTACACATAAATAATCAAATCTAATTAGGTGTTCATATTACATGTTTCACAGATTCCTACTCGTTTTTACTGATAAAGTATTGATAAATTGATCACTGAATTGATTACTGAAATAATTTCATACATATTGACAAAAAACCAGTATAGTCTTTATTGAAACATGATATTTCATATTAATAAACCAAGGAATTGAATGGAAATATTGCTGCCATTGCATTAGGGAAATTCCCCACACGATATGGTGAAGCTATATAAGTTTTTTAGATACTCCAACATAAATAACATACATTTATTATCTATAATCTATATTTAATATATAGTATATATATATATATATATATATATATATATATATATATATATATATATATATATAGGGTCTATATATATATGAGTATAATTAACGATAAGCTTCATAAATCAAGAGCATAAGCATAGAGTAGTTCTAAGTTCAGTGTTAACGAAGAGTGATGGAATGAAAAAAATAAAATGTACTTGAAAAATAATCCTGCATGACATCAAAAGTATGATCGTTGCTAATAAAACAAAAAGCATGCTGATTGTAATATCATCGTGTATGTATGTTTTTCTGTGATTATCGTGAATCAACAATTTGCTATGCAACATTAAATTTGAATGTTTGTGAATCCGTAAAGAGTTTATAGATTACATTTTAATTGTTGTATGTTCATTTCCGCATCAATATCTAAATGCCCTGGAAATCAGGAAGAAAATAGATGAAGATATAGTTCTCATCAATCATTGAAACACTAATTTATATCAAATTGTTTGACAGATTTAGCGGAATCAATTATATATTCATTACACGTAACCACACATTCGTATACACATTAGTCTATGTGGGTATATTATTCATTACATCCAGTATTTTACGGGCTAGCTATTTCGACACGAAATGTTCTGATTTAATTTAAAATATAAATATTCTTTCAGAAAAATATTGTAGGAATAATTTCTGAACACAATTTCATAATTGTACTAATTTCGATTAGAGTTTCGCGAGCTTAAGGATAGATAATAAAATATAAATCTTAATACGCCTTCACAATCACTGTTGATACTTAATCGAGAAAAATACAGATTTACGGTAGTAAAACATAAGCTGATTAAAATCGTTTAAGTGATGAAAACGAAAAATGCACAGCTTTACTGGCAATGAATTTAAAAAGGAAATCCTGCAAATAAACATGAACACAGTCTGAAAGTCTGAAAATCTCTAGTCTGCTTCTCGTCATATAAAACCTTATATTATTTTCTCGTTTCTCGTTTTCGTCAATCAAATAAGTAGCAAGTCTTATTTCGCGGGAGAAAATACGAAGTTGTGTTTGGCTGGTATACGAGAATCCAACGCAACAAGATTGGAAGAAATTAGATTTCAGGAAAATGGTTTTCATCGTGAAAATGGTTTCCGTCCATAACACACACATATATATATATATATATATATATATATATATATATATATACACGTACGTGAAGGTAGATATTCTGTTGAACCAGAAAATTTAGTTGGAAAATAATATTAAATCCAGAAAGTATTAGGGAAAAATATAGTGCCAGAAATATTCTTCCATAGCTGATATAGAAGTACTCTGCGAGTGGAACTCTTCATCGACTTAAACAAGATGGAAATAAATGTTTATTTTTATGAAACACGTAATGGTAAAAGTCATGAGCTGTCTTCGTACAAAAACATGACTAATGGAAATGCGTTTTGAAATGCGATACGAGCGATCTTCGCATATACAAACTTCCAAATAGCACATGCATTCAAAATGTTTCATATGAGTAGAATATTCTTTATTCTATATGCCGTATTAATGGAATAAATAATGAATAAGTACAAAAGCAGAACGTACAAATGAAGACGAATTTATATCGGAATTCAATATTTATGTTATATGGACCTCACAAAGCGTTACGCTATCTGGGAGTACGAACGAGCATGATGCTTCTGCATGATGAGCGATACATGATGAGAATGACACATGAGAATGAGAATGACACATGAGTAGATGATGTTTACAAATACTCGCAAATACTCATGCTTTTTGTAACTCATGCTCGAACTCATGTCGGCTTCAGTTTCTTAGCGAATGAATTGACTGAATGAGCTACGGAACGTTAGAAAAAAAAATGTTTTACCAATCCTTGAAACATTTAACCAATATCGTTATCTCAAGTTTCAAAGCCTAAATCCTCTTTCTTATCCTTAGAAAAGACAGATATCCTTCCAATGATAAGCCACCTTGATGGACTTGAACCACACAGATAGTGGAAAATCCTGGAGGATCGAATCCACTGATCGTTAGTGGCTGCAGATAGGGGAAACGGTCGATCGGGTAGGGCCCATCTATTGAAATGTCTCTACATGTTAAAGTAGTTGTCTCTTATCTTAGCCGTGAGCTGCGTTTGTAAAGCTCGTTATCGTCTACGAGGTAGAGTCGAATATTGCATGCACGTGATCCACACTGCCGAAACCAAAGACGTTAACTGTTTTTATTCACGTCAAAACTCGATAATTGGATGAGCGATAGCGAATACTTCACTCTTATGGGGAGTTCTCTTCTGCGTGTGTTTGGTTCCGTACGTTTTTACGCACTGCACAGATTGTTCGATTTGACTGATCATAAAACTTTTTCTGAACAGGTAGACATATTTGAGGTAGAACTGTGATGTTTTGAGGCCAAATCGGTTTGACCACTTTTGAGATGAACCATTCCGAAAGTTTGGGAAGCCCAATAAGATTAGCCCGGGTGGAAAAAGTTTGGAATAAAATTCTATTCAAAAAGTATCAAATCATTACTCAACGTGAATAGAAATGTGATACACATAATTACGACATTTTATTTGAATCGGATCAGCCCTGTTGAAGAAAATAATCATCCGATGACTTTATTTTTGAAATAGTGATTATTCCTATTAAGTGTCTTGCATACGGTGTTTTACGGCTTGATAGACTTGGCAGTTTCATCCAAGGTGTGTGGAGTTTTTGAGTGTATTTCATATATACTCGAAATAGTTGACGAAGAAAAAGCAGAGTTTTCGAAGAGAGATTATACAAATATCTCACTCTTCTTACAACGCATGCTGCATTTGCATAGTACTAGGCAAACGCAGCATATGAACATGAATTAGGCATATAATAAAAAAACTCTACAAATCTTGAATCGTAAAAAATATACTCAATAACACTTTGGTTTGGCAACAATCGAGTTTAGAAAGCCATGAATCTCGGCAGCATGGTTTTGCTATAATTTCTATCCTATTGATAAATGAGAAACATTTATCGAACAACTTCATTTTATTATATTTTCTCCGTCTCGTGAGATTTGAATGCAAATTTGTCTCAATGTGTATCTCTGAACTATGGGATTTTTTGAAATTCAGGACGGTGTTTTCCAAAATTTGTGAAAATTTTGTCCAGAATAGCCCAGAAAAAGATAGTTCAGAAAAAGTTTCAAATTCATCAGTCACATTATGGGACTTGTGAATGTTTGCAAAAACACAAAAATAACAACACACAGTCAAAGCTTGGATGGAAGCTAGGTTAGCCTATGAGTAGGATGGAAGTTTTCGCTATCGCTCATTCAATAATCAGTGCCTTTGATATAGGCGATTAGGGTGTGATTTCTATAAGGGATTGACCAGGTGCAACACTTGTGAATTTTCTTTCAGAAAACTGGAGTTTGATTCTAGTCAAATTCGACCATCCTTAACGAAGTGCGTCATGGTTTCACTCAGCTGTGAAAGTGAATATTGAATCAGTTTCTACACAATTTCTGGCCAAGTCGGCGTAGGATAGAAAATTACGGCATAAGTAAACTTCAAACCATACTAAGGAAATATAAGATTTCATATGAAATGTAATGAAAAACCATAATGAGCTTATACACATTGATTTTCAATCTATCTAACTCACTGATTTCCTGATCCACTCATTGATTTTATCATTCGTTTGACGATATAATTTGTTTTGTTGTTCATCTCCTAAATAGATTTCGCAATTGATTTATCAATCGATGTGAAAAAGTACATACTAATTTTTATATGCAATAAGGCCATTCATGTTATCCATCCATGTAGAACTTTGTCATCATGTGCGTTATCCATGTAATTCATGTAATTCATGTAATCTCCTTTCGTTTGACATGTGAAGCTCGAAAAAACATGTTCGTGTTTTCGATAACGGGAATTGAGTCATCGTTTCGCACATCTGATTATGTGATGTTTGTAATAATAATAAAGATGAAAATATCAACGAAAATGAAATTTGAAATTTCGATTCTATATATTTTGACTTTCAGTTATAAATTAAACTTTCTATGTAGACGCTTGGACCAACCACAACGGTGAAATGTACATAGAATGACAATACATAATTGATATACGATTTTTCCATAAAAAGTGGGACCTATTCACAAAGTTTCTCAAAAAGATTCTGAATACAGGATTGACTTTGATGGAAGAATTAAGATTCAATCGCACCATGAACTTTTAACACAGTTCTTCAAATTCTATTTTATATTAATTTCAAAATAATAAAAATCACACCCTTCATAGACGAAAATCTTCACACTGAACTACCGGTAATATATCTGTTTTGGTTTATTTCTTCACTCGGGTTTTAGTCAGTAGAATCCCTAGAAAATTCCCGGAGGGTTATTAAGTCTCTAAATCTTACTGGAAGGGTCTATCTTCTATATAGCTATATTATATACCTCTTTAAAAGCGTCGTACAATTACTTAGCCAATAAGCTTATTCGAGGTATATTCTCAGTTTTAAAAGATCGATTTTCTTTTACATGAAACATACCGTATCGTACGTGCGACCAGGATCTTTATAAAGGACCTCTAGATCGGCGCTACCACATATAATATCATATGTAATACAACCCGGCCCTTCCACGGATATCATATTTCATCAAACTCGGCACTACCACATATATTATTATAGGTAATAAAACTCCGTCCTTCCACGGATATTATATTTAATCAAACCCAGCAATCCACATTATAATTTATTCGATGAAACCCAATACTACCACAAATATTATCTAATAAAAAACGGCAATTCCACTAATAATGTATCATACAAACCCGGCAATTCCACCGATATAAAATGCACATCTCATGATATGAAATTCTTCCAGTATACATATTATAATTGAAGTATACATAATTAATAATCTATAACTTTACGTGCTGAACAATCGAAAACCATATTTACATAACTACTGTTGAACGACCACAACTTCCTCTTCCAAAGAGAGTGTAAGTATTGCCTTCGCTTGATGTTTACATGAATACTATTCTTGTAACAGTAACTAAAGACAGGCTCAAAGGTTGTCAGAATCATTATGTATCATACTGGCTTATATAGTCGATCATGAACACATGAATATCCTTGTTAAATGCTCGAGACACGCTGAAGAGGGAGTGGGAGGGGGGATTTTGGGAGGAGAAGAAGATCAAGAATACCGTGGTTAACGAAGATGGGAATATTTGTAACGTACGTGTCGAGAATTTGAGTAGATAGAATCACGAAAAGGAAAAGAAGGTGCGCTGAAAAATAGAAAATGTGGAAAAAGGGTTTGTGTTATTTCGAATATGTTGAGACATTACATGGTAGCATTTCTTGAGATGAACATGAAGATTGGAAATGATAGTTCATTCAGTTTGTTTATCATAATTGAGATAAGAGAAATATTCAGATATGAATAACGATTAGGAAATGTTCAGGTACCAACTGTAGACGAGGAATTTTATTCTTTCAGAAAATTAATAACTGAAAGAGCGATAGTTTTTTGGTGTAAGTATAGATTAAATATCTTTCAAAGAATAAGTATTTAATTAAAATTTCAAAAATGATGTCACAATATGAGGATGAACGTAGTAAAGTTGAAACGAGTTTACCTTGACAAGCACAAGCATTAAGCGAGAGAGAATCGTGCGCATTCTGTACAAGCCACATTAGAAGCATATTAAGTGGTTTTTGTAAGCTTTGCAACATTCCAAATTCTAACTTAACCTAAAATATTTTCCACACATATTTCACTTTGAAACTGAACACATGTGGAGTTAAGAGATTAGAGGAATCCTTTCTTCGAGTTGACATTCCTTGTTGGTTTGTTTGGTATTTAAAACATGATTGCATGGAACTTCACATGCTCTCTGTGAAATAGTGGGCCTATATACGATAAAATATGCGCATATGAACAAATGCACAAATGACATGAAAATTAGTAAAACTATGAAAATGATATATCCCAATCAAAGGTGATTTGGTTAAACTTCATCATTGAAACAACACGATAATAATGAAATAATAATAATTTGAAAAATATTCTGTTTGTTTAATTTATCATTTTCATATTTTCTGTAATTATAATTGAAATATGTAGTTTTTAACGTTATGTGAACAATTATCACAACAGAAACGAGATTAAGGCATTATATATTGGGTTTTTCCGTCGCGCCGTTTGAGTGAAATTATTGAACTGTCATTACGAGTAGAAATGATTAATCATACTTTTTTGTATAATGAATTATAACGTACTGGTACCTATAATTTTGTTATAATTACTATCACCTTTTCGTACCAGATTATAATTCTATATAGTATCAAATGTCAGAACTTCGTATGTATGTATTTATACCGGCTGGTGTATGTATTTTTAATGAATAAAAACACATTCAATAATGTATATGACTATAAATATGAATGAATTGAATATATAGGTCTATATATACCTATATATATATATATATATATATATATATATATATATATATATATATATATATATATATATATATATATGTGTTATATAGCATACAGGAACGATCCTCATTATGTGAGTCAATATTTCATATGAGAAATCCTTTATATTTGAACGACTTCATATGAAGTATATATTTCATAATAAAATACTACCATATGTGTACTTTTATTAATATCATCAAGCTTCATGATGTAATACGTTTTTGTTATGTTAGTATTATTCCTCATTTCGAAATGTTTCATTACTGCTTTTAAAAAGGCCAGCATAGCCTGGCTGATGTGTCAGCAGCTCAATGAATTATTGAATTATATAATAATATATAATAATGTGTTGAAAGATTCTTCACGAATCAGAGTGAATTTGATGGAATTGAAACTCGAATTTATAAATATGTATAAGCTCATATATATATATATATATATATATATATATATATATATATATATATATATATATATATATATATATATATATATATATATATATATATATATATATATATATATATATATATATATATATAATAAGTATATTTTCATATAGCATGAACCGTATTAGAAAACCTAATGAAAAGAAGGAAAAGTAGTTCTCGTACCAAGTTACACGGATCGTATATATTCAATTATATTCATCAATTTAAAACGATCAAGTTAATGGATCGAAGAAGTTGTCATTTGTACTCACTGATATATGTTTGGCGTTACAAGTCATGTTGCTACGGTCGCCGTCATCGTACTTACCTGAAAAACACAAAAAATACAATAATGAGTTTTGTATGTTTATAACAATAATTTTTAGCCTTAAATGTGCCGCTTATGGATCAAAATGATTTGAATTTGTCTTTGTATATTATTTTTATTCACATAGTCATCATTGTAACAGATTTATTATTAAAATTAAAAAAAAAAAACATGATTACGTTCAATACATTTCTTACAATAATATAGATTCATATATATGTTGAATGTATTTTGCACCTAAACAGTTCGAACGGAAAGAACTTTCTCTCGAAAAACTGTTTCAAAATAGTTATATAGTATCATGAATATACATGAAAGGAATTTCAAATAACTCCTCCCAAAAATATACCTGTTTCCACGAGAGAAAAACGTCGTCTACTGACATAAGAAACACAAATATCCCACTAATACTTGAACAGCTGTTGTGTTTCGAGGATCAATCATATTTCAAGATGATAAATGGAATAAGAAACACCATCTATACAAAAAACATCTTCCTAAACTATCAATTGTTCAAAGCTGCAGTGAGTTTTCTACTCTTACCGAAGTTTTTACAATCATTTAAAATCATTTTGTTCATTGGATAAAAGGATATAAGAACGAGTACACACAGTTCTCCCTATTCTGGACTTTTTGAATATAACAATCCCCCATCCCCTTCCCCATCCCCAACCACATAATGCCTTCATTCTATACTGAAACTAGTTGCTATAGGGATGTTAGTTGCATATTTAAACCTGAAATATTTCACTTGTTATACGTAATATATTGCGAGAGAACCCAGAATATTATTATTCAGACATTTACAACGTTATTCATACTCAAAAACACTTTAAACTTCTTTAAACTACTATAAGAAAACATTCAAGTTTAATTAGTTTTTACAACAATAATAATTGGAGCTTTAACTCTTATTTATATGAAAATAAAAAGATTACATGGAAGTTGAGAAAATTGAAATTAAAATTTGTTTCAGTAGAATAGCAATAATAATGAGTATGTCCCACTTGATCGAGTGGTGTTGGAATTGATAGAAATAAAGGAAGTTCAAGGGGCTCAAGTTATACTTACAAAATCCAAAGTTTTGTCGGTAAAAAATAGTGAAAACATTCTAGAAATAAAATAAATAATTATATCTTCATCGCTCCGTATTCAATCTAGACCACATACAAACTAGAAAACCTAATATCTACGTGAGCTCGTAATTATATTGTAAAGTAACGAGTTATATAAAATATAACACACACATATCCGATTTGGCCAGAATGAAAGGCTCCCATATCGATCATAAAATTCATCATTTTTATTTTATTCCGTTCTCCTTCACGAAACGAGATTCATAAGAATATAAAAACAAAATCTTTAGTCAGTATTGAAACATTTAAAAATTTATTAATCACATAATTGAATATAACGAATACATCAACAAACAAATGAACCAACATTTGGTTCGAAATACCAGTGCTTATTCTAAATTTTGCCTGGTCATAGCATATAGGAAAGAAATACCACATCTCTACGTCATCAGCAGAAACCTTCGGAATCATTTCACAAAGACTCTTAATTAACACACTCCAGCACCACTTATCCATACAATACGTCTATAATTATTTAATTTTGGGTCAAATGTCAAAGCAATTACCGCCATTGATTTCAACAATAATACGAGTGTGCTAGACGTACTTTGTGAACGGCTAAATACCTCGCTTGATATCTCTTCCGCCAAGAAACCAGGTCAATTTCCAGGAAAATGCTTCCAGTAGGTTTCCAGTATCCAGCTCCAGTATTGAAAAGATTGTTAATTGTATCACATACGGAGTATTTAGAGCGTTGTTGAAACGGGTTCATAATGCTCCAAACGAAGTCGGATGGAGAACAGCTGGAGTTTGTATTCAAATTATTCAAATCATGCATTCAATTTTTCAAATTATCTATTCAAATTGTTTCAGATAATTTTTTCTCATTAAAATTCGGTGCACTCAAGTACTAACACTTGAAGAAACTCACTGTGAACAAAAGTACCAAATGGTATTTCAAGTTATTTGTATTTCAAGTTATTCAAGTTCATTTGTAACAGAAGTTATTTGGTGGACATTTATTTTTCATATCTCCGATTTTTTCTTGCCCGAATATTTTGGGCCCATATGAGAGCCCTAATTACTTGACTCTCTTTGAGTGGAAAGATCGCATTCGATATTCCTCATCCTTAATCTCCTTCTTGTTGATCCTTAGCACCAATAGATCCAATAACTGTGTGTCAAGTTATCGATATTGAGTCATACATTCACCAGATGATATCTTGAAACATTTTTCCACGTTGTTTCTATATTTTGTTATCAAGTATATAAATAAACTTACAACTTGTAATGGTGGATCTAATTTCTCTCTCTCATGAGTGTACGCCATTTATTTCAATAATGAATGCTTGGGTCTAATGGAGCGGCGAAATTTAGGTCATTTTGCGCCGAAACATGTAATACTATTTGTTTGATGTTCTATTAGGTATGATATTGAATGAGACGTTTTCAAATCTACAAGAAAGGCTTCCGAAAGACACAAAAGGAAGGACACACTTTTGTCCAGGAATAATAAGATTCAATTCAATGTCGTAACGACAATGGCAAAACTCTTTTAATCTTGAAGTTCAACTTCTAATCCGGTGTGGTTGAGACAAGATTTCCCAGACGCTATCGCAATTTAATTTACCCTGCAAGAAAAAGCTGAGCGTCTCTAGTTTAGTTTAGGTGAATAAAAATGGGGAATCGTTCTTTTCTCTCCAGGTTTTCAAATATTGTAGATATTGTTTTGTTTCAAGCAACGTCATGTCACCATGTGATTGAAATGAAGTGATATTATCATCCATAATTTATATTAGTATACATATTTCACGACAATATAAAGAATACATACTTTTATAGTATATAACATGAACATATTGTTTGAAGATCAATTTAAAAGTCTGTTTACTATTCAAAACGAAAAGTGAAAAAAAAAACAGGTTCGTAAAGAATGATTATAAAAGCTTAGTTTAAACACTGTACAAGCGTAAAGCTAACATATCATCCGTTATCTGGAGGAAAGTAATTAAAATTTGCTACAACGAGGAAAAAAGTAGAAAAACTATATGGAACAATTATGCAAATATTCATTTTTACACATTTGCAACCAGAGCTTTTTGCTTCTGGTGTTGTAGCACTCACTATCTATACAGTGGACTGCATTGTCAAATACCCTCCTCTCCACCCCAACCCTTCTCCAACATATCATCACATATCATCATCAACATATCATCCCTTCATCACGTTGTTAGAATTAGTTGCAAATTCCACGTTAGTAAATCTAGCGTCATTTCAGTCGCATTTCGAAAAGTATTCCGGATCCTTTTCTCCTCATAATTATAGGATCCCTAAATTGTATTATTATCGTACAGTACATAGCTCACTTGTACACACCAATAATTATACTTTGGACTTGAAATATTCATTATTAATTAGTGATAAACTAGACTAATGACTACTTAATATTTTTAATGTTCTGACTATCGGAATGACTCGACTATATATATCTATAGGATCTGTTGTAACGAAAACGTATGTCCACCAGCACTGCTACCCGTCACCTCTCCCTCCCCTCTTTACCGCGCAAGGGGGTGGAGAAGGGGTGAAATGCCGCACCCCGTGCACGTCCGAACACTTGACTATATATATATATATATATATATATATATATATATATATATATATATATATATATATATATATATATATATATATATATATATATATATATATATATATTTATAGTAACGTGCCATGGGAAATACTTCGCTTCTTGTCTTCCACACAAGAAGTCTGATTGGTTCGCATGTCCAACATACTAGGAGTATTACCACTCGACACACCATATCGTTACCGTTATTATTCAAGAAAGACGGTCGATCAGTACCATCAACTCCTGTACAATCAGTTTGAGCGACAAATTCAAAAACGGTTTTACAAATCGGTAAAAAATTCACACACAACTTTTTCCATGGAACGGATTAAAGGGATTGTGGTTATTTTTTTTCGGAGTTTCATATTATTTCCTATTATGGGACCAACGTTTTGTATTACCAATATGGTGGCTAGACATTTATAGAAATAGTAACTGTGGTCGCATCCCAGCCAATGGGCGAGCTCGGACCTCAGTGTTTTGTACTCTGATGTTTATTTGCTGTTTTTTGCTGTTTGTTACGGGGTTTGATACAAACACTTAAGTGACCTTTGTATTTCTTGAAATGGCATTTATTTCAAAGGAACTATAGCTTCAGCAGTTACGTGTGAGCATGAGAAAAGTATAGCATTGTTACTCCAATATTTCTAAGGAATAACTATATATCGTTGAAATGGGTAAGGTCTTTACAGAATGTTAAATATACGATGACCAAAATAGTAAGTTAATTGTTATTTGCTTAACGAACCCACCAACAGCTATATTGTTTGGGAATAAGAATGAGTGGATGATAAAATGATAACATAGACTAAAGAACCTTTAGTCTTTGGTACTGAGGTCTTGAAAAAAACCACAGCCTCGAACACACGCCCGATCTGACTTCAGTTTCAGAAGCAATGGATTAGCTGACTTATAGGGGTGGTTTGGGGAAAAAAAATAGAAGACAGTATTTGATTATTATCACGATTAATGGGTATGGTATCATTAATTATCCATATAAATACTTGAGTGATTAGGACATTTACCCAAGAGTTGATGTTTTCGAGGATTCCAATACTCGACAAATAGAAATTGTCGACAAGCAAGTGGTTATTACATCAGTTGTTCTCCGGATCTATATCACCAGTAGAAGTGATTCGCTGCAGAATCCTGGTCGGAATTTGCTGCAGACATTGCGGTAAGATTGAAACCGCGACTCAAATCCAAAACTTCTGTGCTGAAGGGCACCATTGATTGCAGACACATTAACGGCAAGATTTGATGTGGAAAACCAAGATGTATATATCTTACATGGCATTCGATGGAAGAACAAGTAGATTTTTTAAAATAACTTCTTTGAATGAATGAATGAATGTTCTTTGTGAATTTATCGTGCAGAAGTGGGAAAGAATCAGTCGTTGTCTGATAGTATTTATACTACTGGCAGGAAAGTTGGTCCTTGGACAACATGAAGTCAGGTTGGTTGACCATACCGGGAATCAAACCCTGATCCCCTGAATGTCTGTTGAGCGCTACCAACTGATCTAGACTTGTATTTTTATTGACGTCATAAAAAATGGACGTAATTCAATGTCATTGGTCTGGAGGATATGCTTGTGAAGACCAAGAATCAATCTGAGAAAGTTAATGGAGGCAACTAAAACATGTATAAATAAACGATATCTCATGAGATAATAACACAAATTATACCAACTGAAATGAATAGAAGATATTTTCGTCGGAGCGCTACTTATAATTTCTATCATTCTCGTGATTTTGTATCATTATTATTCAAATCGCATTTTTCATTTATATGATTTTTTAATTTCATTATTTTATTTGTTTCAATAGGTTCTTTTATAGGTTAATTGATATTTAGTGTATCAGAGTGAAATGTATGTACTTGAAGATAACATGCGAAAAGGGACAATTTATAAAATCATCATAAAGATTAACAACTCTTTTAATGACATATCATTCAACTATCACCGAGTACCCATATAAGTATAATTGATGGCGTGGTGATACGAAGCAAATTCATCGAGTACCGATGCAATAAAAAGATACGTCGTTGACGCCCCGTTCAACCCCAATGTTCTACAATCCATTGAGAGAACACTATTTGTACTCATTATTAATTTTATCATATCAATTCTCCCTTTTTAATACATTATCTCGATATACATTACTTTGAAAAAGAAATGTTTCTTGGTTGCAGCAAAGGAACAATTGAAACAATATTCGCTGATTTTTCCATGTTGATAATGGTAATATATCAAAATGATATTATGTATTTTATATCTTTTATATTCCCTAATATCAAATATGCAAATTTAAAAAAAAAAGAATTTTGATGGTTGATATAAAAATGCAATAAAGAACAATGTAACCATGTTAACAATTCCACTGGAGCTATTATTTCATCGTTTATTCTTCATTGTAGGCAAATATGTTTCTTTGAAGTCTAGAAAAAAATAGAGATATTATTATCTATAAAATAAACATTCACGCTTTTCAGGTTTTCTGTTGCAGAAAGAAACGTATAACTTGAAATCACATAAAAAGCTAGCACCGCAATTCTTTTCCATCACGTGTAGTGTATAATAATTAGGGCATTACATGTGGTGTGTATTCTTTATCGAAGTGTGTCCACGATGTTTTATATTCGCGGTTTCTGTCGTAAAATACACGGTGGAAAGTGCTGAGATGTGTTCAGAGTTTCAGTGTTTATCACTGTAAGAAGAAGGTTAAAAATATAACAGTCTGCTATTTTATTTAACGATTTCCCTGACATCTTTGTTCGGAACGGAAATGTTATTCGACGTATAAGACAATGATTTGTGTAGCTTTTTATAAACCAAACATCCCTTGATAGGAGGGGTATGGACAATCAGGGTGCAGAGGGTCACATATTGGGGGGAGGTGGGATGTGAAGTGGTATACTTGCATTCACGAAAGAAGAATGTCGGTTACCAACATGAAAATCACAAATGTCACCGTTATATTTGTATAGCTGTGATAGTTTTTAGATATTATAATTTTCCATGGCGAGGTTCAAAATAAGAAACGCAACTACATCTTTTATAAGCGCTCAATCCTCAAAGTTGTGGCGTGATCATGTGATTACCGACGTTTTCCAATTTATTCAGTTGGTAGACGACCATGAAGAAAAAATATTTATGGAACTTTCAAATACAAAACCTCATAACAATTAATTCGTTAAAATAATGGCACTCAGAATGTATGTGGATAATTATGAGATGTTAAAATACCCAATATTGTTTTAATAGCGACAATTAAAGTATACGGATAAAACGAAACGAGTATTTGAATAATTAGTATAGTACAAGTAGAATAACAGCGTAATTTCAGTTAGTAGAACTAAAATGCCTTATTATAGTGTTTATGTTTAATTTTAGGATCTAATAAACTCGTTTTTTAATAATCTCAATATTTGTTAATACGATCACTGTTATAAGTAGAGGCAAATAAGGATGTACAGACCGTTTTTATGATATAACCATCAATTGTCAAGGAATTTAACTATTGAAATCATAATTATAACAGTCTATAATATTTAACTGAACCTGAAGAAATGAAGTTAAAATATATGAACAATCAAAAACTAGACGTACAGCTTGGAAACCCAACTAAATTCGACAGGACCAATATGCAGGTACGCTCTTGGTGTTGAAAAGTGGAACTTGTGTTGTGAAAAGTTACGAAATGAAACCTACAAATTTTCAAAATTTGATTGCAATAATAAATTGTTGATAAAGGTTAAAGGACATTCGTTGGCCATATGGTATTCAAAAGCTGTTGTTACTTCTCTTGATAAATTTTCGTTATTCATCAATTAACGTATTTCAACGATTCAATCAGTTGTGACTATGGTAATTTTAGTATTTTGTACGCCTTTTTTTTAACACTTCGTAACGTAGGTTCTAAGAGTGTGAGACATCTTTCTTCCCCGCATATCCACATGTTTTACAGCATCCAACGACACCGTCACATATTATCATACTATTCATCTATAATTTTGTATCTGAATATTCCATGCTATTCTGGTGGAACGTATAAAAAACCTGTGAAGGAAAGTATGTTGTAGTGATTCACGTTGTGTTAAGTGTAAAGAGTTTCAGTATTAGTCTCGCATATAGAAAAACGCAACTTGGTTACTTGTATACTTCACAAATACGTTGCTTATACATGTTATTTCACCTAAAACAAGTAAAAAATCCATGATTTAATGTATCAAAGTCACCTTGAAAAAGTGAAGAGTATAATATATTATATCGGAATATACTATGATCATATAAAATATCAACACAAAAAGATAAAATGAATATAAATATCATATAAAGTGAATACATACGTAATTTGAAACAAAAACTTTTTGATGTACTTCTCTATACTAAAATATTCTATTGTGTTATTACAACGACCAATTACCATTTATTATCATGTATTATATTCTACACAAACTTCAAAAACAATATACGTTGAATACACAAGTATAACGTAATGAGACTATATAGTGTTTCAGTGCACACAGACACGGTATGCTAAGTTACACCTATTCGTATCGTTTACAGAAGTACAAAGAAGTACATCTATGAAAACAATTAAACGTATGCAGAATTTCAATTACCAACATTTACATTTAAAATTCAAGTCTAGTCAATTCAAGTCTGTGTTATCGGAGTCAAGTTACACCAATTAGTAGTCGAGTTGAATACGAAGCGTTTAGCTATAGAATGTTTAGATATGAACCGAGATCGTCGGATATGAATCGTTGAAGAGAGAATCCAGTATCTACAGATGGGAGATAAATGTATACTAATATAGGAGATATACATAAGTTATTTTCAATTTTCGGAAAAACGGTATACATTTGATGTTTTTCTAGCTATACTTGTATTCACGAATATCAAAGTCACTGATTAGAAAGAGATAACTGGATCTAACTGATGAACGATATGTGAGATTATATATATAGTACCGTACAATAGTTGAGTAGATATATATGAAATGATGTTTTTTATATCTAGAAATACGGTACACAATTTGATGTATTCATAACTATTTTTGTTCATAAAAGATCTAAAATATTTTCTCATAAAAGTGTCTCGATCAGAAAGAAAATGCCAACATTCGGTAATGCGAAGCTCAAAGATCTGTACATTTCCAGCATGGGAATGGGTGTCAGCAGCTGTATAGTAATTTCAGTATAAAATGCAACTAAAAAATATTTTTATGATAACAAATTATTACCATTATTAATATAATTTCCAAATCCCTTCCAACTTGAATAGTAACTATACTATTCATTTTCTCTACTATTTTCCCAACCCCTGATTTTAATAAAGTTGAAAACTAAAACAATATAACCACGACTATGGATTCTCATGTAACTGGCTGTATATAGACACATATTCAGGTTTCAGTTAAATGCTGTACACTAATTAGCGGTGTGTGTATCCACCACTTCATCCGACTATGATAGGGGTAAATAGGGGTACGTGTATGAGGCAGGATGGAGGGAAGGGGTGGGGGGGGGGGGGAGAGACGTGGTCAACCAATTGGGCTGAATTCATTGTCGAAATTGCATACGTGGTTGATAAGGTTAAAGCACCGCACATGTGTAGGTTATATCGTTGGAAAATGAGGGTGAATCGCAAATAAAAATATTGATTGCGTATAACGTGCGTACGTTTAATGAGGATAAATCGTGTGTAGAGCTTTGTTATTTTTTTGACCATGAACTCGAAGAGCAAATGAATGCTGTACGGGTACTCGCATTGTACTTCTTTTTTATGCTTACTATTCTTCTATCGACTATGTTTTGATGAGACAGAATAGGAGTTGTAATATCAAACATGGTGATAGTGAATTCAAATATTGTTTCGAATCTTCGTTTTTGTTTTTTAGTTTTTGAGTCTATGAATACATTTGATGTGTTCACATATAAAAATTCAATGTATGCAAAATAGTGGTGATTTATAATATTAAATCAATAGTAGACATATCATAAATATTGAATTATATTAAATGTTTATAGGCCTACTATTATAAATATTTTACACTTCACAGTTGATTATTGTCGAAATAAGATGAGAACAGCAATTTCAAAAAGCAATTCACTTTCAATTTGGAAATAGATCATCACATCAAAATCCGTTCATCCATATCTAAATGTCTGGATGCACTATTCAGAGGGAGTGTACCTGTGTTTATGTCGTCAAGATTCTCTTTACAAGAGAGCGTAGGGGAAAGTGCTAAGTGGTACAAAGTGTAAAGATGTTGCTAATTCTGATTTACTGCCAAACACTAAATATATAGATGTAGCAATGGAAACTACCTGTATCGATCTGTACGTATAGGTACCATCAAATTGTCCGTTATAACCCTGGTGGCAATGACAACAGTTTTTAATAGAAAAAATCGTTTTCAACTACATTTTTGATTCGAAAAAATATCGAGTTTTCACATAAAGACGTGGCATTCATATTTTCAAACTCAAATTCGTAAATTCAATAGTGAATGAAGCTTCCAAAGATCTAAAGAAATTGGAATCGGTAAAATTCAAAATTAACTCTATCTGTAATGTACCCTAGCTCAGAAAATTGAATTCTGATGCGAAAACCGATAACCACAATCAATAATAAGATCCATTTTCCGCATCTAAAGAGTCAGTTGTCCAAGAAAAAATATTATATTCAATTATTTTCAGAAATCTTTCCTCATAAAATTTATCTCACTAATCATTTCCACTATGCACTACTCAATCTTAACAACTCTGAATAGAATGTCGAGAACCTACTCTCTCCTCTATGTTGGCATATGTTTACACAATATTGTTACGTACATTAAGGAAGCTGCTGATAATTATTGGAACGACGAGCCGGGGATCCCGGTTGTTCATGTTTGAGTTGGTACGATTTTAATATTCGAATCCATAGCATCATGTTTGCCAACCTTGCAAAGTTTAAGCTCGATGATAATATTCACCCACGTGCACCGATGTAATAAAGGTCTAGTAAGCACTTTCACATGGCGACTATATTATATATTGTTGTTAGTATTTTACGATGGAAATTTGCTTTAAAAATGTTTCTCATTTATTATTTACGTAACACTTTGAAAAGTTGAACAATATGACTGTGGTATAGTCAAGCAGTTATAAAGCAAGTAATTTGTAATAGTCAGTGAAGTACATGCTTGATTGTATGTAATATTAATATACACTCTAATGTTCTGATATATTTTACATGATGTATGGATATACCCTTGATAAAAGTCCAATATTGCCCGACTATATAGGGCACAGCTAGTAAATTTTAATGTGTATGTGAGAGAAATTTACGTTTGTTAATATTGTGATGTAGTTTTATACGAATGAAATAAAAATATAAAATATCCAAGCTTCTCATATATTATTGTTTTGATAACTCTGATCGTTGTAGAGCTGAAACCAAAATATAATTTTTCACTGAATCCAACACTAATTATGAAGAAGAACAGAAATATGAAAACTGTCCAGTACTGAAAATTGTTGTTCAAACAAAATAATGTATGGTTATTAGGAGTAAAATTGTACCAGCCTCAAAAATGATAATTCAGCTGATATTTTGTTTATATATTTCGAGTTTTTTTTCAGACGAGCAAAATACTTCACAGGAGTACTATCATCAGAATAACGCATATGATTATGAAATCAAATGATGAAACGCTAAAACACGTACTCAATTATTCAAAAATGAAGTACACACCAGTAATAACTCATGTGTGATCAATCAAATAATTAATTCAAATACTTTCATTACCAATTCAAATAATTATATATTATTCAAACCGAATCACATTATTGAAGTCTAAGATGGTTAATCAATATAGCGGTAAAAGAACAACATATTACCGACTGAATATTATTGGAGCTAATCCGTTATCTCATAATGCGCATAAGCTGACACCTGTCAGTTGATACTAACCTGAATACTCCAAATTCCAATAAAACCACGGAAATGACAAATTTTTCCATCATGAATGAATAGTTCCCATTCTATATGTATTATATATATATATATATATATATATATATATATATATATATATATATATATATATATATATATATATATATATATATATATATATATATATATGTGAGTATATTTATAATTGCCTTTCTGTAAATACATACATGGGACCATTTCAAATATCGAACGTCTGAAAATCTAGTCTTATATTTCATCAATCTTCCTGCCTATATATATACACATACACACATACGCATATATATATTTAATATATATATATATATATATATATATATATATATATATATATATATATATATATACATATATATACCCGGGTCTTGTTCTTTATTGAAAATATCCCGAGGGGCACTTCCAATCTCTCTTCTCCTCAACCCTCGTCCCTCCTCTCGTGTCCCGAAGATCATCTTGACCTCATCTGTGCCCTACCACCATGATTGATCCACCGTGTGCCACCTCCTACCCCGCAAAAAAAACTCACGTACCGTAGCTGGGTGCCACGATGGAAAAGTTCACTTAGAGCAAATGGCCATTCAATAATCCTCCCTCCTCCTCCTCCATCTTATCTTCTATCAATAATCATTCTCCTCATTTTCAGGAATTTTATTCGTAAATCGATTTGTCGAGGCTTGGATGTAATAGGTATGAAATATTGACATTGGTTAAAAGCATGTCTTGGAATACGTTCGATCGAAAGTGTGTGAATGAATATATATATATATATATATATATATATATATATATATATATATATATATATATATATATATATATATATATGTATGAAAACTTCAAAACTTTCACGACTCATTTTATGATAATAATATATATTACAGGAAAATTATAGTCGTGTAAACAAATAAATCTCTTGATAAAGACCATAACATAATGGTTGAAACGTTGAGAAAATAAAGGTTTCACAATATACACGACTATAATTATCCTGTAAAATATATCATCATCATATATATATATATATATATATATAGGAGCTCGTTCAGTTGTAACACCACACTTCACTCCAATGGGTAACCAATGACCTAATTCCACGTTCATTTGAGGGAATGCTTTTCCAATGTCTTCGTCCTTCACCAGTTGCACCCCCTATCCTCATTCACCACATTTCCTCACGCTCAAAATCAGTCTCGATCTTTTATCTCGATCTGTAAGAGCGAGTATGAGACTAAAAATCGAGCAAAAAGGGTAATGAGGCTGTACAATCGCGCTTTGATGGCGTATTATTTGAAAAGAAGTCGGAAGGGGGCGGATGGGAACGGCACTCTCTTGAAGTGCTCTCTGATAGAAACGTTTAGTCGTTTTAAGATGAAACAAAATGGTGGCTCTTTGTCTTCATTGCAGTCATTCTAGTCAACAAAGAAACGTCTAATTTGTATGAAATATTTTTCTTATTTCCAAGTGCTTTCATTAGAGAGTAGAATCACGGAGTAATAATCACGTGCAGTACGTGATCCCGTGAATGAAATAAAATTACGTGAAATAAATGAATACGTGATAGTAATCACAGGATTGTTACAATAATGCCTGGTGGACTATCTGTCTCACTTGATTGTAGAAGTATACAAGAAAGATGATGATATCCATCCGGTAGTCACGACAGATTACGAATACGTGCTCTGTCATTACTGCTATAACTTATAGGTAGGTATACATACAATCAGAATATATATATATATATATATATATATATATATATATATATATATATATATATATATATATATATATATATATATATATATATATATGGGCCTATATATATATATATATATTATGACGAGTGGTCATACGTCTTATTTTGGCAAAATCATAGTCACCACTTCTTCACTGTACATTATCTCTCATGTCAATGGTTAATGTGTTGTTATATGAAAACGATATTGATTATTAATTTTTGAACCAAGAATGAGCCATTAGAATGAGTAATAACTAGGAATTGAAAGACGTATTTGGCAAAAAGTTGGCCGCCGCAGCTCCTTTGACCCAGACGTTTCATATATATGCCTATGTATATATATAAATCACTTGAATGATTTAGAACTTCAATCCAGATGAAATCGAAACGACTCAATTTCAAACCTACTTGGAAGTGTCTGTTCATCAAGCCATTTTAAATCTCTCTTGCATAAACGATTTTCTCAGAAATTGAAATAAAATCCTTCAAATGCAATGACAATGCAACAAAAACATTTCACCAAGTGCTTTGACTGTCTTTCACAGTAATTGTATACTGATCTGCAGTGAATATCTTTGAGAAGGCTTTGTAATAGGCACGGCATTCTCCAATAGGCTCAATGCCCTTTTTTTTTCTTTCAGTTTTTCACTTTTTTGGACTTGGTAACTTTTCAATTCTTGTTTGTTAAAATTGTCACCACGACTGTGCTGAAACCAAACCGAATTGGTTCAAATTCTACATATTCATTCATCGAAGTTTTCGAACCGATTTTATGCAATTCAAGGCCGAGGCAAAGCGATTTAAACGAACAGGTCAATGTAAAATTTTGTGAGGTAGCAAAAAACAAATTCAGTTTCTTCAATGTTTTTTTCTCAACATTCTCACACCACGTATCATTCATAGAGTTTGAGATCTTTTATTTGGTCGATGATTCGAATCAAATAGCATTAGTGACGTTATTTTAATGAAACAAATTCAATCGCATTGAAAGTGTTGTATGCGAATGAATAGCACTACTGGTTTGCGATGGAAGGATTAAAAACCACGCTGCTGATTGAAATGGAAACTCAAATCATTAATTGAATACATTTGATTTTTGCTAGACTGCTTTTCAGAAGAGAACTAGTTGAATCGTGAAAAATTTCCAAAATTGTATATACTATTCACATACTCATATTTGCGAGTTTTGGTAGAATATAATTACCTAAAAAACACACATGAACAGCACCGAAACATGACAAAATTATTATTTTTTTTTTCAAATTATGTGATTCAGGTCTCCCAGTGATAAGAGTATCTTTTTCTCTTTTGTTTTTAATATATTTGGTATTATGTTTATGTAACTTGACAAGTAAAACATTATCTGCATACATTCATTATTTTGTTACGAGAAGATTTGTTGAAGATAAACATACAGTTCACCATGCGTGAAGCTCTGAAAAATAATGTAAATAGGGCAGTTTTTTTTATCGCTCGAACTACAATATATAAAAGGGATATGTTTACTAGACTACCACCCTTTTTCATAAAAAAGCTGAAAAAAGCTGAACTACACAGTGTGTAGTGTCCACACTATAAGTTTTCTTTATTCGAAATTGAAAGGATGCCCATTAAAATAGAACATCATTTTGTAGTTGTTATTTCACAAAATCAATAACCAGTTCTATCTGCACATTAACGCCGGACTGTAAGGGAAGTACTTTGAATGCTGATAACACATTTGTAATGCACATTTCCAGAGTCCGAGTGGATTTATTACTTGTTTCTTCCAATAGTCTCTCGCATCCTCATTACAGTATGTCTTTCGTCTATGCCTCCACATAATAATAATCGCTGATCAGTGATGAACATGTCACAAAGAGTAGAAAGCCTCATGAATAAGAGAGAAGGGGGGGAGGGCTAATAAATTCAACGCTGAATCTAATTTGAATGATGAACATATTTTGTATTTTTTCAGTTCGATTTGTGATGTAATTTTATTTTGACTTTTCATAGTACTTGATTGTTTTACATCATAGGCCTATATTATTTTAATGCCGGACGAACACAGTCAAATGAAAATTGAAATGCTGTATTACATTTCAGTCCGTTAAACTACATCCTCGTCCACTTATATACCGTATATTATTTATAATCCGACATTGTTTATTCCCACTATTTCGTTTCATAATCTTCACTCTAGCTTTTTTAAACGCTTGATAATATCTCTGAATCCACTTCAAGGGAATTAAATATGAGTGGATCTTTGTTCACTCGTATGAAATGTTATTACTAATCCGAACCATTTAAAAAATATAAATTTGCAGTTTGATAATAATTGTTCGAATTAAAATGGTCATTCAGTAGAAATACTGTAGATTGCCTATCACACCCCAATTTTAGGCTCTAGTTTATACTTAACATATGAATTTTATTGACATTGTGCCATGTTTTACATTCATATTGCATTAATATTTTGGCAATAAGTTTCATCAAGACGAGGTTTTAGTTTGGTTTGAAGAATCAACGTGTTTCATATGATCATCGCATTCTTAGCACACACATTAGCATATACAAATTTACAAGAAACCTTCACAAAAATTAAATATGTTTCGATACCATTCAGGACTGAATAAAATAATCGATTCAATACACTATACTCTTGCCTATGCAGTTTTCGATTTGTCAGCTGTTGTCAAAAAAATGTGTATTATCAATTTATCAGTCTCTTACGACAGTAATTTCGTTATATTGTGATAGACTGGCAAGCCTTTAATACGGTTATGTGAAGTTTGCCTATCCTGAACAAACAACTAAATCAACTTTAATCGCAGAGTGTATCTACATCAAGCTATAATAATGCAAGCAGTCAGTGTCTACAATGTAGACATACGTACGATATAGAGAAAAGATGGTAAAATAAACATTTCCAACATTTTAATACGGAACTCTATATTCAGGTTGTTTCATCTTGGTTGTACGTACTACAATAATAACAAAAGAACATCAGCCCGTAATGCAATTTCAGTGTTGGTTTTTGTTGTTATACATATATATATATATATATATATATATATATATATATATATATATATATATATATATATATATATATATATATATATATATATATATGGGATTATTTAATATGTAATAGTTCGAATGATTACACTCACACGCATATATATATATATATATATATATATATATATATATATATATATATATATATATATATATATATATATATATATATATATATATACCGGCATACGCAGCGCGGTGGTTAACGCGTTCGCTCCATGTGATCCGGGAGGCAAGTAGAATTACGAACCCAGTTTACATCGATACATATAAACGTATACTTTAATTCGTAATGAAATTTGGTACTTATTTGGGGAGTGGTGGTGAGGAGCGTGAGGTGAGAGCTTCTAAGTTTCGGATCAACGTAATAAGAAAAACAAGATAATATATTTCCATAAAGCTTTACTTTATTACGTTTTGAGTATTATAACTTTTGTTACAATGGTGACAGATGGAGGGAGGGGAGACATTAAATAATAAGTATAATAATAAAGATGTGTTTTTTTTATCACCCAGTCACTTTGAATGTATGTTTCACGTTTCTAGTAGTTGATTCAGAATGAACTATAGAATTATAGAATTATAATGTCAACAACAGCAACATAATTCTAAACTCTAGTAAACCATTAAACTATGGAACTACATTAATTATCATTTTTATTATCATAATAGAAGGAGTGTATAAGAATACAGAGCAACATAATTTGTGAAAGAGCTAACTGGAAAACGTTCGCCTTTTTTAATCATTACTCATAGTGGAACATAAGAAATCAACTGATGATTGGCTGCATTCCATATGAGTTGATATTATTATCATCCTCACGTAATAGTCAAGTCAGTTGAATATTGCTGGTTAACAAAGTAACTTCATTTCTAAGAAACTAAGAAAAAAATCAGATAAAAGGTGTGATCTCCCATCCCATTTAGTTTCTAACTCGATAAGCAATAGTTAACTGCATGAATGTTTCACGGCGTATTAACTCCAGAAAACATCACCGGTCATCATCAAACGAGAGAACAAATTAATGGGTGAGATAAACTCTCAGACTAAATCACGAAAAGCGACCCTTATCCAAATTAAATTCCTGTAATACCCCGGATTTCAAAGCAAAGCGTATTTAGTTAACTTCTGGAACGGGAGTGAACGTTAAGTGCATATCCGGACAATGGCAAAGCTTTCATACAAGTATCTATATGTGTTTGTTTTACTATAGTTGCTTTGCTATTGAGATTTCTCGTACGAGTCAGGGACACTTTACGCGGGTGTGTACGGAAGAACAGGGAGAAACAGGACATCGTTCAAGGTCCGACGAGTGAATGAGATTCCCGTCATTTCGAATTTAGCCACTTGCCTCACGCTATCCCAGCGACTAACATTCCCACCCCTTCCCTATTGGTCGTCCCTGCATGACGCAAACAGACCTCTTATACTGCAGATATAAAACTGGGGAACGAAGACTCTTTCCCATTCCCATTCCTTCCTAATTCAACTTAAAAGTAGGACAACACATAGCTACAAGTAAACAACCTCTTCTGAATATTGCCTGTTTAATTTCAAGATCTGAAAATAAAATTAGCATACGAAATATGCGAACTTGGTATTATGAGGAAAGGGTCGAACGGACATGACAGAGTCGTATAATACAATGAATTCCAACTTCGAATATGGTACTTGCCCCTTAAGTGTCTGCTATACCGAACTGACACTCAAACGGGGACATAGTAAAACCGGTGCTTTCGAGTCGTTAAATTATCGTGAATAATACCTACATTCTTTGAACAATAGTTTCCTTATATCAAGAAGTAAAAATACCCATTTGAAAAAACTTGATGCATCGACCGTAAATTATAACGATTTGGTGGAAGGGCCATGATTTGCATTGATTGTTAGTAATAGCAAGTCTATAGTGATTTAATTGAGAAATTTCAAATTTCAAATTAGTTTCTATAAATCATTAAGTGGTAGAACATAATTTCCATCTCACATTAGAAAATTACCACTTTAATGCAAAGCTTGGGCATTATATAAATAGTGCAAAATCACATCCAAGTCTAACTTTGCATCGAAGCGAGTGTGAGACGAGCGAGTATTCAGGCCCCTGCGTATTGTCGTGAGTCGGGTTGCATAATTTGACAGGGGCACGGGGGCGGAGTTGGGCCGGGGTTGGGAGGGAGTAACAGTTGACATTTACAATGGAAACCACTCTCTACTTTGAGCACAGAGAAACGACGAGGGCGTCACAACTAGCTACAGTGACGACATAACGTATGGAACCTCTTTAATTATTTACCTGTATCTACTATCATCTGTGCTTTAAACACACTCGCCGTATTAAAGTGGACTTCCTAAGATCTATATAAACAGAATCAATTTGTGAATATACGATACACACACACACACATATATATATATGTGCTTACGTAGGTTCTCGTGGCCTATGGTAGTTGGTAGTACAATTTTTGCGGTAATGCCACGCTGCTCACATTTTTCATGTCGACGTTTCGGCGGAATTTGCTCCGCCATCTTCAGGAAAGATCCAACTGGGTCGATGGTCAGCACTTGAGTGCTGACCATCGACCCAGTTGGATCTTTCCTGAAGATGGCGGAGCAAATTCCGCCGAAACGTCGACATGAAAAATGTGAGCAGCGTGGCATTACCGCAAAAATTGTACTACCATATATATATATATATATATATATATATATATATATATATATATATATATATATATATATATATTTATATATATATATATATATATATATAAGTACACGAAAAGTTTCACTATTCGTAATCATGCATGTATGTAAATAGTATGTATATTTATGTAGTAAAATGGTAATCTTACAAGGGCGTTAAAATGTGTAAATTAAATCAAATAGTTAATCTCCTCGACACAACGTCTTGACACATGAAGTGGAACTTAAATGGATAATCGTCACATATGTTAGTAACACAATTATAACTTATCTAACAAAAAAATATATAGTTTATACAAGTTCGAACACTCAAAAAAACATACCATGAATGTCAAGATATAATATATATGATAAAAAGGAAGCATGAATCGATTAGATTTTCATTTTTAAATAAATTACATGATCCGTTTCGAAGTGAATGACGTTCTACTGGACGCATACACGGATAGCGCGAGCATATGATTGGCAAACGGATGAATGGGCACGTCCAGCGTGTGGTCGTTATATATTAGTCAAACTGTATCAGGATGTCAGGATAAGCCAGGAGCATCACACAAAAACCGACCACGCGTCCGACTCGCATGCAATTTATTAGTGTGACCTCTCCTGCTTCCCCTCTGCACCCGCAGTGCGATGGAATCCAATTTAGAATCGAAACGAAACATGCATTTGTATAATTCAAATGACGGATTGTATTTGTTAGACGGGTATTATTGGACATGAGCTTACATGATATTTAAATGATTGGGAGTATGTTCAGAATTTAATTTTTAATTAAACAATACATTGTTCCATATGAGTAAATGCATGTAAATGTACAATTCTGATGAGGAAATGACTCATTTTCTCGAAATTTTGAGAGAATTCAATGAATACATGAAAAGAAGAAAAGTTTTGTCAAAAATAATCAATTTGAGTTTCAAATTCTTGTTCCAGGTGAAAATTCTCCCGAGACAATTGGTTCTGAGACACAAGACGGTTCTATTCGGTTCCTTGTCTCGTTCTGATCATTTTTATTCAGCTCACGGCTGGACTTATTGTATTCTATTCTTGTTGATGAAAACTGTTCGTGGAAAATGGATGAAACTTCACGAAATTTTTGTATTCAAACAAATCAATTTAGGTAAAATAAATTTATATATATGGTATATTTCCTGTAACAAATAAAGGAAATTATGATCAGGCCTTCCAAATAGAATATACATAATTCATTTCAACAATAAATAACAGATTGAAATACCCGGCACTTCCACCAATATTGATATGTACATTCCAAATTATATTTAATGCGGACAATTGGACGTTTCATTGGACTTTGCACGAGTCTGTATACGAAATGAGCATGAGTTGCGTATCTTGATACCTATAATTCAAGATATTACATAATATACTGAAAAGATACCAATAGGCGCGCCTAGCCATTAACAAATGGCAACTAGGCGCAACCAGGCCGCGCCTAGATGCGAATACACCGTATGTACAGGACGACATCTGAAGGCAGTTTTGTATCGAGTTAAGAGTAACATTTGACTCCAAAATAATCAACTCCCGAGACTTTCTAAAACATGTCAATTCAATGCATGAAAAGGTCATTTGTCTCTTAATAATATAACTCTTGAACATTGTCAGTGTTCAAAGTTTGCCTATAAATAGAAGAGAAATGTCAAACTAGACGTCTCTATTAGGCATATACACACAACATCACGTGCCTACTGGTAATTCATTACCATTGTTGTTCTCTATCTCACTCTATCCTATTCTATATCGCACTCTCTCCTTCAATCTCTCTCTAACTTATTTTTATTCCCTCCCACAACCCTCTCTCTCTCTTTCTCTCTCTGTCTTATAGCTCACTTTACATAGGGCTATTATTCACGCCGGTATAGATGTTTGTTATTAGCCCCGCATGAATACAAATACACATCGTATATTTCTTATATGTTGGACGTGTAATGATAATGTATGACCAGAGCAAATAACAGAGCCGCTATATTTCGCACGAATTGTAGATGCCCGGAGTTTATTGGTACATTTAGATTCTTGATTCGTATTGGAACTCACATCTATTGTATCAAATGGTATTGCCATGTCAATAACACGAGCAAAGAAGAATAGAAAGCTCTGAGGGGAAGGGGGGATTGTGGGGTGAGAAAAGGAAGGAAATGTTTTTTTGTCAATACAAACAAGAGACATTTAGAGGAAGAATAAAAAATAAATAGTGTTTAATGATCAAACAATACGATTTTTATCTATAATATATTTTTTATATGCTCAGTTTAGATGTTTCATTAAAATAAGTCTAGAACTTGAATGATCATAGAATCAATCATAGAAAAATGGAGGATTATAATTATCATAAAATGACGAGAAAGAAAATATACCATACATTGGAGAAATATCCTTTATAAATTTGATTTATGATGTGATTTTTACTATATCATTGCATTTTATTATATTTCCTCATTACACACAGAATGAGCACAACGATATTAATTATGTCGATAATTCTGTGTGATTGCTATGTTGACAACTTAATAAAGACCGAAACTTATCCATCATTCCGTTTAAACTATATTAATATTTCCGTTTGGCCCAGATTCCATGGTGACTACATTTCTATCTCTGAATTGGCTTTTTCAGCATTTCTCAATATGAAACAAGTTTGCTTCAGTGTCAGGCTGACGCTATAACTATTATGTGAATAGAGTGAAAACAAATACACTAAAAACATATAAAAACAAATCTCAGTTTTGAACCAGAATTCAGAAAGAAAATCTTTCCTCCTTTCGTCTATAAAACGATTTCAACATTTCCAATATAGCTCGCGAAGCTTGATCACTAAGGAAGGGGGTGTGGGTGATGGTGGGGTGATGGAAGGCTTCTTTTCCTGTAGACATTATTGTATGCCAAAGTGAACATAAAGACAAAGAGAATTATTGATTGTTAAATTACGTAAGCAATGTCCATTGAAGCGAGCAGGAAGCACTGCCAGTGTGATGTGAAAGCGTGTATATGGATCTATATATCGGAGGATGAAGATAGAGTAAAGCGGTTTAAAGAATGAAATCGTGTGTGACGTAGTTTCAGTCGACGTGATGATAAAATACAAATCATAGAAATATAGACAACATTCGCGATCAACGTAGAAGTGTATTGTTATCGTGGATTGTAAATAGATATAGAAACTAGGAAGGTTCTGAATAAATTCAAGCTTTTTATTCAGGATAGTGATGATCGAAAACCAGCATTCCTGCGTGAAGTAACTTCTGAACTATAGTTTTCAATTATATAAGTTATATAGCATGTCAAAGCAATATTGCATATACTCCAAATCGTATCAAGTCAAGCTATAATTAGAGCAGCACAAATGGAATGTTAGCGAATTCTAATAATTTATCATTGTAATTCACTATAATTATTCACATTATTGCCTGGAAAATGTGAAGTACATTTTCAGCGATGAGCACGTATGTTTATGAAAAGTTTAAAAATAGTCCTCAATTATTTCAACAAACATTTTCACAACTTTTCGTGCAAAACAAATGCTACTGCTAGCACGATCATCTGCTGAACTGTGTATAGTTCGGTAGCTAAAAGCGATAGCTGGACGAAGATTTTGACTCGGAAATACTTCACTTTGAACAAAACGAGTGGGTAGGTCTACACCTTCTTAATATAATCATAAATTCTGTTTGTATCTTGGATAGTGACTATAGAATCATCTAGCAACAAGAGCAATATTGAATTGACTAATGTTCTCCACTTTTTCAAAGAATCCACGAACCTTTTGAGACTTTGAATATAGGTTTTTTGGTATCATTTTAATGAACATGTTCAGTTTGAAAGTGGAGTAAACAATTTCACTTATTTTCATGCTATATTTTCTCTCCCATTTGGTTATCTTTCATTTCTTCGAATACGGAATGAACTCAGTATAGTAGTCTAGGATCTCGTGTATTCTTTACAAACCAAACACAGAATTCAAGCATCACTGCTATCCACTGTAGCTCACAAGAAGTTAACGGTTAGTCACGGATAACGGATAGCGTAAGAATTTAACGGTTCGACTGGTAGTATGAGATGTAACGGGCGTAACGGTTTGCATAAATGCGAAGCGATTTAATGAAAACTGATGGATTTTGTATCCCAACATTGTACAATTTCCCATACGAGAAGTTTATTTAAATACTTGAAGCTCAGATTATAGGTTTCGTACGGTACCGTATCATTTTTAGTTTCGATGATATTCATCATTAATAAAAGGTTAATCCGTTA
This sequence comes from Brachyptera putata, assembly GCA_907164805.1. Taxonomy (NCBI): domain Eukaryota; kingdom Metazoa; phylum Arthropoda; class Insecta; order Plecoptera; family Taeniopterygidae; genus Brachyptera; species Brachyptera putata. Next base: position 25,349,906 of record OU015467.1, on the reverse strand, counting down.
ATTATCGCTCAATCAGCAAATGTATGATTCACAAAATCGGAGCTCAAAGCCTATGACTCGTGATAATATTGAAATAAACCGCGTCTTAGTCTACTTCTGGCTTATAGATATCGTCGATAAATATAACCCAATCCTGAAGTGAGAAGAATGTAGATAATTGATTAAACTTGACTGTTGTCTCTGAATAACTGTGGTTCTTCTTCATCGTTGCAGATCATGGAAAAGAGTTTATTTCCTAAAATAAACGAGACTCTATAGTTTCATCTGCCTTAGCTAATAAATATACGTCTTCCGTAAATGATACATATACATACATACCTAATACATATAATACATATGCATATACACACATATATATATCATATACATCATACACAGATATATATGCATACATATAATACCATCTAAACATAAGATTCACATTAGAATGTAAATAATATGAGCATACCAGCTTATACAGGCATATCAGTTTAACCCTCAACATCTATATATATCTGACTACATAAAATGTTTTATTTATAAAAGTTCTCAAACAGTTTCTTATTTACATTCATAGAAAACCTGACGAAGAACTAGAATGATGTATACACTCTCATTAACACCGCAAGGCTTTTCACGTGTTCTTCTTTTTGTTGAGAAACCGATAAACCTCTAGAATTGTAGTAATATATACGAAGTGGCCATGAGACGAATGAAGGGGTGGATGGGTGGGTGGAAAGTGTTGGAATTTTATCCCGTTACTTAAGAGAGATAGCGATTCACTCATCCATCTTCACACGGCGAAACAATCCCTCATTGTCGTGGGTCAACGCCCCCTAACCCTCCCCCCCTCCGCCTCCTTCCACCCCCACATCTCCCCACCCAACCAAACATCTTAGCACCCGATACTCGTGTGCACAACTCACATGAAAGGCATGAGGGTAGGAAACGTTTCGAAAAGAGCAAAGGATAAAACATGATATGGGATCAAACGTGTGAGAATCGTAAGAGGGTGGATGGAGGGGAGAGGGGGGCAACTAAGGCAGAAGAGGTAAGAAATAACTCGACTTTAAAGTTTGATTTCAAGAAGTGAAATAAAAATACTGTATTTTTATGAGATTCTTGGTTTCTGTCAAGTTTACTGCATTAATATGATTGTATAAAGTGCTCATCTCGAGACACCTAGTACAATAAGGAACAGTTCATATATCATGTAAATATGAAGTATGAAAACAAATATAATGGTATAAGTTGAAGAAGTGGATTCTTTGTGTATTGTTATGAACTTTAATCTTTGATATGGAAATGTGAAGAAACAACTGAGGTATATCTTATAAGTTATAAAATAGTTATATAAATGAACAAAGAAGGTTGTCTTTGAGAACAGTCAGAGTCGATGAGCACCAGACAAGATAATTTGAATTCCATCAGTCATTATAAAGATGAATAAATCATGGAAACTCGTAATGGCAGTGAAAGTGAATAATTAGGGAGCTACAGCTCATCCGTAATCATGAGAAGGAAACAAATTATAAAACTTTTTTCAAAGTGTCAATCGCTGTATGCATATAGACCATACATCAAGCAAAATGCAGAACCATAATTTTGAAGTCAGAAAAATGAGAGTACTTGAAATGGCTGCGTCTGTGTTTGTTTGTGTGAGAGGCGGGAGCTTTTTGGTGGACAATTTAGTGTCATGCTGATGATCCATTAAAACTCAAAATGGAAGAACCAAATTCTCGAAATAAAGACATAATAGATTCTATTTCTATAAAAGTGCCAACTACAATACACACTCATTTCTTTTTTCATATACTTTTTTGGTAACATGGTCACAGTTTCTAGAATAGGCAGTCGTAGAAAGAAATGGTCATCAAAGCCGCTGCGTAGAAGCATGCGAACAAAATTCGATATGATATGAGACTGACAAAAATTGAATAAGAAATTATTTAAACTTGGGTTGCTGAGTCCTTTAAGCCGTGACTGAAAGTCTTCATGTATTTACTTCTAAAATGCATTTTTGGATTGTTAGGCTTTGAACCCTGTGCCTCTCGCATCCAAAGGAACGCCACGTAACTCTGTGCTATGGGATAGCTTCGAGGAAATCATTGGGATGTCAACATGAAAAGTATACAAGATAGACCGCTATTGCGCATGCTCTTATGCGCAGTGGCTTCAATGATCATTCCTGCCACGATTGCTTTGTGATTCTAGTACTGGTATTTTGTATAAATGTTCAACAGTAACAACACGTATTTCTTGCGTTAACGATCGACTAGGACAAATATGAAGATGTTACCTAGTTCATCCTTCTGCAGGAAGTTTCAATTACATCGTTTCCCTTATACCACTTTACAATTCTTACCACGCAACCAGCGCTATCAGTTTCATAACCTAACTAAATCCCAATCCATCCAATTTTCTCACCCCCTTAAGCCCTCGAGGCTTAAACCCCTCTTCCCGCCCTTATTTCCTCATCCCTTATTTTCCACAAACCTTATTTAATTCAGCATCGGTTCTATACAGCAAGTTCTCAGTATACGTTCCTATACCTACCCCTCTCGAGCCATTTGTTTTACCCCTAACCTTCACACTTCTAAGGGTAGGCAACGTGCGTGGCACAAGGAGATTAGAGGACGAGAGGACCGGAGGGACTTGAACTATAATTGTCTTCATTATTGTTAATCAAGGCACATGAAAACTGACAACATGGTTTCAGAATAAAAATAGCCGAATGTTGAATGTAACATCCGGTTGAGAAATTGGGAGGATTAATAATATCAAAGTCATTTCATTGGATATGATGTTAGCTGTAGACCCACATACTCACATAAACGATAGGAAACATTAGAATGTGATAAAAACCTTGATACCAGAACTAATTAACTCGACCACCATAATCCAACCCGAGTTAATCTGCTGTAATCTAACATAAAACTAAGCTAATCCGAACTAAAATTAGAGGACGCCAAAAAGCATGTAACGGAAAGAGGCAAACTCTCTCCTGTGTCTTGGACTTGGTCGTGTTTATTGAAGGAACATACATGTTGTGAGAGGTTTAGTTGTGCTTACTCTTAGATCCCCGATCTTCAAAGTATAACTTTGTCCACTTTGTCCACAGTCAACAAATATATATATATATATATATATATTTATATATATATATATATATATATATATATATATATATATATATATATATATATATAATATATATATATATATATATATATATATATATATATATATATATATATATGGAATATTTTAGCCATGTCGTAAAAGATACGTCTCGACCGGGAATGATCATATATATATATATATATATATATATATATATGTACTTACTTCGATGTATATACTTTCATGACGAACGAGAGTACGTTCAATGACGTACACGTTGCACAGGTTTATGTTGACAGATTTGTTCAATTTCTATGTTCGATTTCCATTTTAGGAGAGGCGTGTACTGAAAAGAAATGAACCGTACAGCACAGTATATCTAAAAAGAGTTAGGTTAGTTCATATTCGGTCAGGTTCGGATAGGTTATAGTTGAGGATTGAATATCCTGTCGTACAACACAATTTCTGTTTACGGAACAGACAATTCATTTTCAAAGATGCGGGCTCCTATGAGTAAACTTGGTGAAGATAAGACTTACACCTCTACCACATTTACCCACGCTCATGCTACAAGATGAAGTATATTCCTTTCAGGTTCCTCAAACTCATCAGTTATGTAATACGTTGAGGAGGTGCACGCACGGTGCTTACAAAAATAGAGAAATTAATCTTCGCATTTTTTTTCCATGTTCACCAATCAGTGTAATTGAATGTAAAGTACATCAACCCCAAAATAATGTTGAGCTATTTAATCAAAAAGTCATTTCATTCATAAGAATTCAATCAGCTTGAACATGATACGTCAATGAATTTCATCACATTATTGGTATTCATTGACGTATTATCTTGAATCTGATTGAACTCACAAAAACAGAATGTCATATATGCATACATGAGTGTATATGCTCTTCAATTACAAATAGCATACAATTATTTCGAGGTTGATATTATACTTTTAATTCAATCACACTGATTAATGAACATTCAAAAAATAGTGTAGATAATTTTCTCCATTCTCATGAGCACATAGCCAATTCGTATGCAAATAGCCATTTATCACAAAATCGATTGAAAAATGTGAAAAATTGGAAAATTGGAAAATTTGATTTATTATGTGTTCGTTCTTCAAATAAAATGTTACATGTTATGGTTGAAGCCCACTCCGGCACGTTGGTCGTGTATCCTCTCAGGACTCGGAGGTCACTCCTTTGTGTAAGAATAGTTCGCGCGAACAAAGGGAAAATAGGCCCCTTAGGTGTTATGTGCTTCCACCGTTATTACAAGAGGCATTAAAACAGATTTAAATGAAGTTTGACATTATTGTTCGAATTACACATTCGGGAATAGGATTTGAATTTTATAGCAATTGTACATTTTTAGAATATTCGAAAAGTTAACTGAAGAAATAAAATCTTTTTATGTTTGAAACAATAGAGTTGAAGCTTTCAATCCCTTTGGTGAGAAGTGTGAAAAGTTTTTGTATCCTTAGAAAAGTTGACCCCTTTTAGTACTCGGTGAATTTATTATACGCGATCGGAATCTGAAATATGTTTTAATGTAATAACGTTCCGAACAAATTACTGTGTGAAGCAATTTGCCCCAGAATCACATAGGCTTATATTTTACACCGACGTTTTTAATGTTCATTTTGGGTCTTTTCTTAGTTTTCTAATAGCGTTAGGTATATTTCAAATCTTTTATTTTCATTTTAAAAATGATATTCATACTTCTCACTCCTACCTTATTATTCTCAACTAACAATAATTGGATTTTAAGTATTAAACGTGGATAACCATACAATTTGCGTAATTAAAGTATTAATTAAAACGGCAGAGGGGCAATACGTACATTCTAAGCAGACTAATTTGCTCGTTCGTAATGTGTAAAAGTTCTAACCAATCCGGTACTTGAACCATGCTGGCTCATTAGCTGAACTTTTAATGGAGTTTCTATGTTTCGTTTTAAATTTAATAGAAGTGAAAAAAGATTGTTTAAAACACGCAAAAGTGCAGAATCATATGTTAAACCTGTTTAGCTACTTTATTTTCTCACTCTATTTTCCCTCTTTTCATTTCACTCGTTTTATTCACACATTTTACCCGCATCAGGTTGGTAATCCTAACCAACTAAAAGGATAAAGTGTTCGATTTTCAAACACGCTCGAAAAATAACGCACTATTGCCAACCGAACAACTCTTATCGGTGGTCACACTCTCGTACATTGTGCGCAAGCGCAAACAAGCCAGGGATATATTACAGGTCAACGAACAATTTATGCAGTAAGTCGAGTCGAAAAACCACGATGAAATTTTGGAATTGAGTTATAGAAGTTTTACTTTCATCCTTGGAAGTTTCTTCTTTTATTCATTGTTTATTGTTGTGAAAAAGACATAACCATACAAAATATATTGGATTTTATTTTATTGGAACCTTGAAAGGCGATGTTGGAATAATTGAATGCTCAAAACCATAATGAAGTAGTCTTTTGTAGCCCCAAGATATAAACATGCATTACTGTAACTAATTTATGTGAAAGAAGACATAACGAGTCCTCAACTAGTTTGTTGGATATTCTAAAGTGGACTCTTGGAGTATTCCCAATGTTTTATAGATGAAAAAAAGTAAGTACATCATTCTTGTTACAATCAAGTGTTTCTAAAATTCAACTAATCGTTTGAATCGAAACAAAAAATTCCACCAACAGAAATTGCAGCAGGACTGGACTTATTGCAATGATGAAAAAACCAATTGAAAGTAGAGTGTGTGGATATTTCTGTTCATTATCTTTCATGAAATATGCTGTAATTTTCAGTTACCATACTGACCAGTTATAAGATAAAGTTGTATACAAGACATTTTTATTGAAATATAAACCTACAATAATATCAAGAAAGTGTAGCACATTATCAACAAATTATGTCTAGAGTAGCAAAAATAAATTCAATTCAAAATTTGAATTCGAAATCAAGATTTTCCTTGGAATTTGAAATTCGAATTCAAATTCGAAATTGATTTCTGTTGAAGTGAAAATCGAAACAAAATTGAATATTTTCACCAAAACCTGGCACCTCCACCAAAATCAACTTCCAACGAATTTGAGTTCTACTCCAACCTACAAGCTATAAAATAGAAGAAATAATTAATACAGATACTTCAGAAGAAATAATTGATACAGATACTTTATTTCATCGTTTATTTGTTTGAAATCTACATCGTTGTTCTTTTAATAAGTCAGAAATAAGTTTTCTGAAATCTTATTTAGTCAGCTTAAGATATTGCTGGTTCGTTCACTTCCGTAAACCGAACTAATTTTTCTTATATTTTAATGATTCGTTTAACTTTAGGCAATTATAAAGTATAATTCAGCAATCTATTCTAGCATAAAATTACTAATTAGTCAACGAGGTTTAATAATCGAACCCGAAAGAAACGAAATTCTACAAATCGAAAGATAACCAAATCTAACCAAGACGAGATCGAATTAAACAATTAGAAATCCAATCGTTTTCCAATTTCCATTCCAAAACTTCAGTTACTTATCGCAGCAGATAAAAGTTGTCTCCAATTTAATACCAAAATCAAATCTGTACAGAACCAAATAATGTGATAGTAATGGAAAACTCATTTCAACTGCGGGGATTCTTTGGTCGATTACCGGGCAGGGTCTTTTTGCCACACAGCTTTTGGGAGGTTGGAGGTTGGCATTTTGCCCAAACGTGTATGTGTATACATTCAGCCACTGATATGCCACTGCAGCAGAAACGACCTCGGTCCCCGCTGCCCCCACTATTCCCCCCACCACCACCGCCACCCCAAAAACCAACCTCCCTTCCAGGGGCTCTCTGGGCGATTGGCCAACAGCCAGAACGCTGCAGCGAATACACCCCACGTAGGATATTGGGATCATCGCGGATGGAAACTCTGGGGATGGGAAATTGAACCCTTTAACAAAATGATTATATCGAGTAGACATTTTCAACGTCTTCTGCTATTATTTGTTGAGGTGACATTTAGAATTGTGAAACAAAAACTATTAACTTCGATATATGTAGCGCGTGAAATTCGTTGTAGAGAAATGTTTGTTTTTGTTGAATATAATTTTTAGTGTTCTTTAAGACGTCGGATTTTGATTCAATACCGAACACAAAAAATATCCAGTACACGATTTGCATAAAAATCTTTTTAATTGAACTTCTGTAAGTCATGCAAGCTTATTAGGCTAGCCATTCCGATAATACTTTTTTCCACATCGTATATGACGGTGAAAATGTAATGTTTTGAGTAGAAGTGTTGAATAATCCTCATTAATATCATTTGAATATTGAATAATATTTATTGATTCAGTTCTATCAATGGCGAATTGGTATATCTATATAATATCGTTTTCAATTTATGAAAAACTTGATTCACGTTACATCGTCTTGCACAAAGTGAGATTTTATAGCTTATCCTTCGGTACAATTTCAGCAAGTCTGTTCGAAAAGGGATGAAATTCGTTGGAAAACTGTTCTGTCTATATAATAAAGACGTCTGAAGCATATTCAAATGATCGGTATTCTACCCAAAAGACAGTAAAGAGTATTTTCAGAACCAATTTTCTCAGTTTTCAACCCTCACAGCAATTGACATTTGGGTGTATATGAATTTATATGAAATCGCGACAACAATTGATTTTGTGAGTGAGTATTTATTGAAATATGCTGTAATAGAGCTCAGCACGTCGACAATTTCAATGTAGACGCTAGTTCGTTAAATAATTTCAATAAAACTAATTTCCTCTTTCCGAGAATTTCAAATGTAAGATGATAAATGAAAATACACACACAGATGAAATTCTAATAAAATGGAGCCGCTTGATTGCGAAACTTACATTGAGTCTAGAAATATACAAAAATATTCAGCAATGAAAATAATTCCAACATATAAGAAAGGATACTTAATTGAATAAATTCCTTTGTTGTATCGTCCAAAAATACATTTTCTGTAACCTATCGCTTGCATTCTTCTGCGTAGAGGAAACTTGAAGAAGAGTGGAGGATAATTTATGTTCAAAGTGAAAGTAAACCAGATGAATACTTGCATCCACGGAATAAGATCGACTACCAACATTACAAACACAAATGGAACCAACTTATTCATATGATTGATCTTTAATGATTTCTCAGGTCGAGATTGCATCAAATGCATTTGATATTCAGAATACAAAGAGTTTACCTACAATTATCCTATTTAAAAAAAAAAGATTGATAGATAAGAGTTTGTCTAAAATAATCCAAGTTCAAATTTCTTCTTACTCTATTCAAGTATTCAAACTCTATTCATTCTATTCAAATTACTCTTTTCAAATAGAGTTCAAAATTTCCACGTTCCAAACATGTATTTAACTCTGATAAAGTTTGAATGGTTGCTGAAAAAAGTGCGATTCCAAGTACATGTACCATATTGAGAGCGTATTTATAATAGTAACATCCCGCTGTAACATCAATGTCACATTAACTTTTGCGAGAGAATATAGAGTACATCTTCGATATCATCTACGAAATTATTCATTCAGTTGCTGCAGCATCCAATCGTTTCCTGTATTGTTATATTGTTTTATTCATCTTGAGCATGATCAGCATCAACTAGGTCGAACAACAAGTTCAAAAATGTGATGTATAACCCAGCATGTCATGTATAATAATGTGTAGTCTATATATTTTTGAACTCGATATTTATTGAAGTATATAATCTTATAAAACTAAGTTGGGTAAAAATACGGTATATATGAAAATATTTTCACGAAAAAAGTCTAGAAATCAAATGTTTCGTCGTTATTGTTGAATAACTTACATTCAAACAGAGTTATAAGGGGTTTTTATTATTGAGCATACAATATATTATTCGAGAGAATGCGGAATATAATTTCGCGTTGATGGATGAACATGGCAATGAATAAAATAGGATCTAACATATTGATTTCACCATGTTTTGGGAAAAATAACAATTCAAAACTGATACAAAGGGGAATTAATTTATGTCAAAAATCACTGACTGATTTGTTGAGAATAATTTCTAGTATTAAAGTTTTTCAAATCAATTTTGTCGAAGCTTATATATGCATTGAGATTATTTTATTATAATTATAAGCGGTACATGTGTTATGGCTTATTGTTTGCACAGAACAAATAGGTTGTAATAAGATAAACACAAAAAGGAAGAAGATTCAATTATCAAAGTGAAGCATGTATTATTTATTCGAATGAGTCATGCAAATATCCATGTAAATGGGTTGGTTTCCTTTGTCATTGTCTTTTTGAAGTTCTGTACTACAATTACTGTATCATCAATTTTCCACAATCATTCTTCCGAAGGAAATCTCTCATAGTGTAATTCAAAGTCTTTGCAAGTTGTAAAAATAAATAACTGAAATGTGATTTGAAAATATCAAAGCTCAGAATCCAATTGGTTCTCAGTCCGTATCTCGTATAGATATGATAAAATTTCATCTGCTATTCGACCTTTGTGCCATGTCCCTGACGGGTAATATCTTATAGCCCTTTACCTCCCTACCATTGTTACACCAACCATCCCCCGCACACCATAACTCGTCTTAGTCTACAGTCCCAGATCTCCCCTATACACTATTGTTCTAATACAGTCAATTTAACTAGATTAGATCAGGAGAAATCACGTAGGAACACTTTAATTAAGATGAAATCAGGTTGGGTAACAAGAGTGATATTATATTCTTGTTATTAACAGGTTGCTATGCTTATCTAATTGTTATTTACACGACGTTTGGATTTGTTATTATGTGAGAATCATTATAGACGTTTCATTATATCTTTCGTCTATGGAATTATGGTCAGTTGACGATTGTAGTGATTTACCACCCTAGAAACTGCTGTTTTGCGTCACGAAATTTAATATCTATTGTGGTGAGATGTTTATTGTGTGAGATTAGAAGTCACCAATCAGAGTGCTTTTGAATTACCACATGATGTAATTGAAGTCAAGCCTATCACTAGTCGTTAATTAGATGAAGATTCACATAATTTCTGGGCTCAAGTCTCTAGGGAGTTTGCATTGGATACATATCTAATTTTTGGGAATTATATATATTTTTAAAATTAATCCCCAAATAATTCAATATATGGAAATAGTTTCTTGACAATAATGCTTGTATGCTAATGAATACAAATACTAATACGCGAGAAAAACAAATCATTTCCAATATCTTGATAACTATGCATGTAAACCGCCGTAGGTACTGATCAATTTTGCTGAGAGTAATAGTCAAAGGTAGGCCTATACAGTTGAAAATATATATTCAAGAATTACAGATCATATTACCTCGAGTAATTTTCATTATTTTGATTATTCTGTTTTTGATGCATTTTTTTGATGCATCTTCTATACCATTTTGAATATCTCATGAATTTTGATCAAACTGCAACTTATTCTCAATTCATGAACAAAACAAAATCAAACTGAATCAAATTGAAATATTTCAAACCGATCCTGAAAGTGATTAAGGAATTTAATGCATCAGAATATTCATTCAGTTATTATCAAAGCTATAATCACATCGCATATGTTTCACAGAGTTTATAATCATAATAATAATTAATACCTCTGTACAAAGCTGAAGCTCATAAAGCATTCCGTGTGGTCAAGCAGACTTCAGGATTTCCAACAACGGTATTTGGAATTGATGAATTATTCATAAGTGGACATAGATGGCCCTATATTTAGCCCTTTGGCATGGTTATGAGTCTAAAATAACACTTATTCATGTCAAAGAACGAGAAAATGATGTGACACGGTATAAATAAATCATTGTAATCATTTTTGGGATTCAATCTGTAAGAAAAATCTGGATAAGTGTATTAATTTAAATTTATTTGTGTCCATAATAATGAACCTATATTTGAGAACGACTTTAAGAATTTGATAATTCATTGAGAATGAAGCGAGTAATTTCACCGTGTCCATAGGTAACAATACCTACTTGAATTTCTGGACGCTGTTACACTACGAACCTATAAAGACACATAGGAAAAGTGGTGTACGCAATGCTATACAATGTAAAGAACGAACGAAAAACAATAATTACCAACCTCAACTATCTAACTATTTATACTCAACATCGTTTAAAGTTGAATTCATTTGAATACCGAGCTGCAAATAAATTTTCCTTGCACTACTAGTACAGATTTAAGTGGTTTGGCATTTACGATTGAAACTTGAGTCATGTTGGCCATACCAACTATTGCAACAACTTCCCAAAACGTTAATACCCCCGACTAATAAAGCTTTAGTCAACACTGCGAGAAGCGGGATGCCTATCCCAACACCTCTTCCTCGGTCCACGGATTAACTTCTTAAGGTTATACATTTACACTCGGGGAGCGACTATGTAGCGTTTATATTAGCTGTGGGCGGGTGTACGTTGTCTTCTAAATAGACATAAGGTGGTGAATAGTATGCTTTTATGCTTATAAACTGGAGTTTATGTAATCTACGTAAGACTTAGATGTCTCATTCTAACACAATGAGAGTGTAAAGCAAAGTTGACGTCAGTGCAGACTTGTATATTGAAGAAGTGAATTATTTTGGTGAATTCTTAAAGATATTCGGAAATTGAATGTATGGATGAGAATGAAGGTTTAATTCAAATGGCACTATAGTTAGGAGTGAGGATAGCAACATTCATCAGTTCGGTTAATTTTCTGAATTATTGAATAGTGGGATAGTTTGAGGATCCCATTCATTCTGCGTGTATATAATATGCAATCAATGAATGATCGAATTTCCCTTTTTTCTATTCTTCTTGTTTATCAAATATTCACTCCGCTTGTATATTTTCTTTCATTTGCTTCTACTGATAATCTAAGTTTTACGTCTTTTTCTCTTGGTATCTTAAGAAATGGGTATTGTGATTAATGAAGTGATATTCCAATATTTTCAGAGCAGATGTTTCATACTAATGGAGGAATTATATGTTAACAAATAGATTATCACTCAGTACGTAATTCAGTTTTTATAATACAATACTATCAGATGCTCACTCAAAATGAAGTTTGTACAATGAATATAAAATATAAAGTCTAGTTTCGTCCTTTTCTTCATATAATAAAACTAGACCAGTTTTCATTGATTTCCCAAGAGTGGCACCGGGATAGTATTTCTCGAATGGAGTTTCTGAAAAGTAAAAACTATCTTCTAATAGTTTCTTGGAGATAAAGTTTCCTCTGTGGGCCAAGTACTTCGGGTTATTGACCTCTCTCTTCCATTAGTCATCTTTCTAACATCTCTAGGTCATCTCATTCTCACATTTTGCCGTATGTTGTTGTTATGACAATACATTTTCGCCTGCTCAATTTATATGAATTCAAATGAATTGGTGACATTTGAAAAAGGTGAGTTTATTTTTTTTTGTAAGAGAATAATTTTATGAGAGTTTTCGGTACCGTTAGTAATAGTTATATGAAATATTTTGAAAATACGTTTGGATACGTAATGAGGATTTCTGGAAGGAATAGAAATAATGTGTGACCATTGAATATAACAAATGGAAATGAAACTATTCGAATGATATCAAGGTGGTTGCATATTTATTTGTTGATTCGTTAAAAGTGGAAGACTCACATTTCAGTTGTTAGCAGTAGTCGTTTATTTAGTTCTTGCACATTTTTTTTGCATATTGCGAAAATTTCTTATTTCGTCTCGATCCAATGTGTGGTTCTCCAGAAAAAAGTTCGTGAACACCCCCTCGCGCATAGGGGTGTCGGAAAATTTGCGATTTTCTTTGGAAATTTTTTCTCAGAATCGTGTGTGGTATCGACATTGAGGTACGTTCATTTGATCGCATAAAATCTTGATTTCGTCTCGATCCAATGTCTGGTTCTCCTAAAAAAAATCCTGAATACCCTCTCGGAGAATTTAGGATTTTCTTTGGAAATTGTTTTTGGAAATTTTGAGTAGCATCAAAATGCTCACGTGATCGCTAGCTTTCAGAAAATCTATCGATCAGCCCGATCGCATCGTGGGTTCTCGAGCAATCGCCGATCGAAGATTGTCGATTTTTTTTTGTCGGACGGGTACTAGTACGGGGAAAAAACCAAAATTTGAAAAGAAGTCAAAGTATTTTGCCGGAGCCGTGTGCGGTATCAAAATGGAGGTACAGAATATCTGATGCCAAAATTGTTGATTTTAGCCCGATCCGATGTCTGGTTCTCTGTGAAAAAATTCTTGAATATGAAGCCAAATTTGCAATTTTGTTCGGAGAAGTCTTAACACAGCCGTGTGGGGTATCAAATTGAAGATAATCGAAATTGATGACGTCTGGTTCTAATTTCAGCCCGATCCGATGTATGGTTCTCCGGCAAACATGTTTTGAACCAACCACTGCAGATCAGGTGTCGGAAAATTTATGATTTTCCCTGGCAAAGGTTTGACAGGGTCGTGTTGGTATCCAAATGGAGGTACATTCAATTGAATGCAGAAAAATCCAAGTTTGGCCCGATCCAATGTATAGTTCTCCGGCAACCATGTTTTGAACACCCTCATGCGAAGAGGGGTATAGGAAAATTTGCGATTTTTCCCGGAAAAGTTCTCAGAGGGTCGTGTGTGGTATCAAAATGAAGGTACATTCAATCGATTGCTACAAATTCAAACCTCAGCTCGATCCGACCATTGGTTCTCCGGCAAACATGTTTTGAACACCCCCCCGTGCTGAGGGGTGTAGGAAAATTTATGATTTTCCCCGGAAAATTTTCCACAGGGTCAAGTAAGGTATCGACATGAAGGTACATTCATCAGATTGCGAAAATTTCTTATTTCGTCTCGATCCAATGTGTGGTTCTCCAGAAAAAAGTTCGTGAACACCCCCTCGCGCATAGGGGTGTCGGAAAATTTGCGATTTTCTTTGGAAATTTTTTCTCAGAATCGTGTGTGGTATCGACATTGAGGTACGTTCATTTGATCGCATAAAATCTTGATTTCGTCTCGATCCAATGTCTGGTTCTCCTAAAAAAAATCCTGAATACCCTCTCGGAGAATTTATGATTTTCTTTGGAAATTGTTTTTGGAAATTGTGAGTAGCATCAAAATGCTCACGTGATCGCTAGCTTTCAGAAAATCTATCGATCAGCCCGATCGCATCGTGGGTTCTCGAGCAATCGCCGATCGGAGATTGTCGATTTTTTTTTGTCGGACGGGTACTAGTACGGGGAAAAAACCAAAATTTGAATAGAAGTCAAAGTATTTTGCCGGAGCCGTGTGCGGTATCAAAATGAAGGTACAGAATATCTGATGCCAAAATTGTTGATTTTAGCCCGATCCGATGTCTGGTTCTCTGTGAAAAAATTCTTAAATATGAAGCCAAATTTGCAATTTTGTTCGGAGAAGTCTTAACACAGCCGTGTGGCGTATCAAATTGAAGATAATCGAAATTGATGACGTCTGGTTCTAATTTCAGCCCGATCCGATGTATGGTTCTCCGGCAAACATGTTTTGAACCAACCACTGCAGATCAGGTGTCGGAAAATTTATGATTTTCCCTGGAAAAGGTTTGACAGGGTCGTGTTGGTATCCAAATGGAGGTACATTCAATTGAATGCAGAAAAATCCAAGTTTGGCCCGATCCAATGTATAGTTCTCCGGCAACCATGTTTTGAACACCCCCATGCGAAGAGGGGTATAGGAAAATTTGCGATTTTTCCCGAAAAAGTTCTCAGAGGGTCGTGTGTGGTATCAAAATGAAAGTACATTCAATCGATTGCTACAAATTCAAACCTCAGCTCGATCCGACCATTGGTTCTCCGGCAAACATGTTTTGAACACCCCCCCGTGCTGAGGGGTGTAGGAAAATTTATGATTTTCCCCGGAAAATTTTCCACAGGGTCAAGTAAGGTATCGACATGAAGGTACATTCATCAGATTGCGAAAATTTCTTATTTCGTCTCGATCCAATGTGTGGTTCTCCAGAAAAAAGTTCGTGAACACCCCCTCGCGCATAGGGGTGTCGGAAAATTTGCGATTTTCTTTGGAAATTTTTTCTCAGAATCGTGTGTGGTATCGACATTGAGGTACGTTCATTTGATCACATAAAATCTTGATTTCGTCTCGATCCAATGTCTGGTTCTCCTAAAAAAAATCCTGAATACCCTCTCGGAGAATTTATGATTTTCTTTGGAAATTGTTTTTGGAAATTGTGAGTAGCATCAAAATGCTCACGTGATCGCTAGCTTTCAGAAAATCTATCGATCAGCCCGATCGCATCGTGGGTTCTCGAGCAATCGCCGATCGAAGATTGTCGATTTTTTTTTGTCGGACGGGTACTAGTACGGGGAAAAAACCAAAATTTGAATAGAAGTCAAAGTATTTTGCCGGAGCCGTGTGCGGTATCAAAATGAAGGTACAGAATATCTGATGCCAAAATTGTTGATTTTAGCCCGATCCGATGTCTGGTTCTCTGTGAAAAAATTCTTAAATATGAAGCCAAATTTGCAATTTTGTTCGGAGAAGTCTTAACACAGCCGTGTGGCGTATCAAATTGAAGATAATCGAAATTGATGACGTCTGGTTCTAATTTCAGCCCGATCCGATGTATGGTTCTCCGGCAAACATGTTTTGAACCAACCACTGCAGATCAGGTGTCGGAAAATTTATGATTTTCCCTGGGAAAAGGTTTGACAGGGTCGTGTTGGTATCCAAATGGAGGTACATCCAATTGAATGCAGAAAAAATCCAAGTTTGGGCCCGATCCAATGTATAGTTTCTCCGGCAACCATGTTTTGAACACCCCCATGCGAAGAGGGGTATAGGAAAATTTGCGATTTTTCCCGGAAAAGTTCTCAGAGGGTCGTGTGTGGCATCAAAATGAAGGTACATTCAATCGATTGCTACAAATTTAAATCTCAGCTCGATCCGACCATTGGTACTCCGGCAAACTGTTTTGAACACCCCCCGTGCTGAGGGTGGTAGGAAATAGATCCCCGGAAACATTCAAAGGTCAAGTAGCATAGGGGTGTCGGAAAATTTGCGATTTTCTTTGGAAATTCTTTCTCAGAATCGTGTGTGGTATCGACATTGAGGTACGTTCATTTGATCGCATAAAATCTTGATTTCGTCTCGATCCAATGTCTGGTTCTCCTAAAAAAAATCCTGAATACCCTCTCGGAGAATTTATGATTTTCTTTGGAAATTGTTTTTGGAAATTGTGAGTAGCATCAAAATGCTCACGTGATCGCTAGCTTTCAGAAAATCTATCGATCAGCCCGATCGCATCGTGGGTTCTCGAGCAATCGCCGATCGAAGATTGTCGATTTTTTTTTGTCGGACGGGTACTAGTACGGGGAAAAAACCAAAATTTGAATAGAAGTCAAAGTATTTTGCCGGAGCCGTGTGCGGTATCAAAATGAAGGTACAGAATATCTGATGCCAAAATTGTTGATTTTAGCCCGATCCGATGTCTGGTTCTCTGTGAAAAAATTCTTAAATATGAAGCCAAATTTGCAATTTTGTTCGGAGAAGTCTTAACACAGCCGTGTGGCGTATCAAATTGAAGATAATCGAAATTGATGACTGACGTCTGGTTCTAATTTCAGCCCGATCCGATGTATGGTTCTCCGGCAAACATGTTTTGAACCAACCACTGCAGATCAGGTGTCGGAAAATTTATGATTTTCCCTGGAAAAGGTTTGACAGGGTCGTGTTGGTATCCAAATGGAGGTACATTCAATTGAATGCAGAAAAATCCAAGTTTGGCCCGATCCAATGTATAGTTCTCCGGCAACCATGTTTTGAACACCCCCATGCGAAGAGGGGTATAGGAAAATTTGCGATTTTTCCCGAAAAAGTTCTCAGAGGGTCGTGTGTGGTATCAAAATGAAGGTACATTCAATCGATTGCTACAAATTCAAACCTCAGCTCGATCCGACCATTGGTTCTCCGGCAAACATGTTTTGAACACCCCCCCGTGCTGAGGGGTGTAGGAAAATTTATGATTTTCCCCGGAAAATTTTCCACAGGGTCAAGTAAGGTATCGACATGAAGGTACATTCATCAGATTGCGAAAATTTCTTATTTCGTCTCGATCCAATGTGTGGTTCTCCAGAAAAAAGTTCGTGAACACCCCCTCGCGCATAGGGGTGTCGGAAAATTTGCGATTTTCTTTGGAAATTTTTTCTCAGAATCGTGTGTGGTATCGACATTGAGGTACGTTCATTTGATCGCATAAAATCTTGATTTCGTCTCGATCCAATGTCTGGTTCTCCTAAAAAAAATCCTGAATACCCTCTCGGAGAATTTATGATTTTCTTTGGAAATTGTTTTTGGAAATTGTGAGTAGCATCAAAATGCTCACGTGATCGCTAGCTTTCAGAAAATCTATCGATCAGCCCGATCGCATCGTGGGTTCTCGAGCAATCGCCGATCGAAGATTGTCGATTTTTTTTTGTCGGACGGGTACTAGTACGGGGAAAAAACCAAAATTTGAATAGAAGTCAAAGTATTTTGCCGGAGCCGTGTGCGGTATCAAAATGAAGGTACAGAATATCTGATGCCAAAATTGTTGATTTTAGCCCGATCCGATGTCTGGTTCTCTGTGAAAAAATTCTTAAATATGAAGCCAAATTTGCAATTTTGTTCGGAGAAGTCTTAACACAGCCGTGTGGCGTATCAAATTGAAGATAATCGAAATTGATGACGTCTGGTTCTAATTTCAGCCCGATCCGATGTATGGTTCTCCGGCAAACATGTTTTGAACCAACCACTGCAGATCAGGTGTCGGAAAATTTATGATTTTCCCTGGAAAAGGTTTGACAGGGTCGTGTTGGTATCCAAATGGAGGTACATTCAATTGAATGCAGAAAAATCCAAGTTTGGCCCGATCCAATGTATAGTTCTCCGGCAACCATGTTTTGAACACCCCCATGCGAAGAGGGGTATAGGAAAATTTGCGATTTTTCCCGGAAAAGTTCTCAGAGGGTCGTGTGTGGTATCAAAATGAAGGTACATTCAATCGATTGCTACAAATTCAAACCTCAGCTCGATCCGACCATTGGTTCTCCGGCAAACATGTTTTGAACACCCCCCCGTGCTGAGGGGTGTAGGAAAATTTATGATTTTCCCCGGAAAATTTTCCACAGGGTCGTGTAAGGTATCGACATGAAGGTACATTCATCAGATTGCGAAAATTTCTTATTTCGTCTCGATCCAATGTGTGGTTCTCCAGAAAAAAATTCGTGAACACCCCCTCGCGCATAGGGGTGTCGGAAAATTTGCGATTTTCTTTGGAAATTTTTTCTCAGAATCGTGTGTGGTATCGACATTGAGGTACGTTCATTTGATCGCATAAAATCTTGATTTCGTCTCGATCCAATGTCTGGTTCTCCTAAAAAAAATCCTGAATACCCTCTCGGAGAATTTATGATATTCTTTGGAAATTGTTTTTGGAAATTGTGAGTAGCATCAAAATGCTCACGTGATCGCTAGCTTTCAGAAAATCTATCAATCAGCCCGATCGCATCGTGGGTTCTCGAGCAATCGCCGATCGAAGATTGTCGATTTTTTTTTGTCGGACGGGTACTAGTACGGGGAAAAAACCAAAATTTGAATAGAAGTCAAAGTATTTTGCCGGAGCCGTGTGCGGTATCAAAATGAAGGTACAGAATATCTGATGCCAAAATTGTTGATTTTAGCCCGATCCGATGTCTGGTTCTCTGTGAAAAAATTCTTAAATATGAAGCCAAATTTGCAATTTTGTTCGGAGAAGTCTTAACACAGCCGTGTGGGGTATCAAATTGAAGATAATCGAAATTGATGACGTCTGGTTCTAATTTCAGCCCGATCGGATGTATGGTTCTCCGGCAAACATGTTTTGAACCAACCACTGCAGATCGGGTGTCGGAAAATTTATGATTTTCCCTGGAAAAGTTTTGACAGGGTCGTGTTGGTATCCAAATGGAGGTACATTCAATTGAATGCAGAAAAATCCAAGTTTGGCCCGATCCAATGTATAGTTCTCCGGCAACCATGTTTTGAACACCCCCATGCGAAGAAGGGTATAGGAAAATTTGCGATTTTTCCCGAAAAGTTCTCAGAGGGTCGTGTGTGGTATCAAAATGAAGTACATTCAATCGATTGCTACAAATTCAAACCTCAGCTCGATCCGACCATTGGTTCTCCGGCAAACATGTTTTGAACACCCCCCCGTGCTGAGGGGTGTAGGAAAATTTATGATTTTCCCCGGAAAATTTTCCACGGGGTCGTGTAAGGTATCGACATGAAGGTACATTCATCAGATTGCGAAAATTTCTTATTTCGTCTCGATCCAATGTGTGGTTCTCCAGAAAAAAATTCGTGAACACCCCCTCGCGCATAGGGGTGTCGGAAAATTTGCGATTTTCTTTGGAAATTTTTCTCAGAGGCGTGTGTGGTATCGAAATTGAGGTACGTTCATTTGATTGCATAAAATCTTGATTTCGTCTCGATCCAATGTCTGGTTCTCCTAAAAAAAATCCTGAATACCCTCTCGGAGAATTTATGATTTTCTTTGGAAATTGTTTTTGGAAATTGTGAGTAGCATCAAAATGCTCACGTGATCGCTAGCTTTCAGAAAATCTATCAATCAGCCCGATCGCATCGTGGGTTCTCGAGCAATCGCCGATCGAAGATTGTCGATTTTTTTTTGTCGGACGGGTACTAGTACGGGGAAAAAACCAAAATTTGAATAGAAGTCAAAGTATTTTGCCGGAGCCGTGTGCGGTATCAAAATGAAGGTACAGAATATCTGATGCCAAAATTGTTGATTTTAGCCCGATCCGATGTCTGGTTCTCTGTGAAAAAATTCTTAAATATGAAGCCAAATTTGCAATTTTGTTCGGAGAAGTCTTAACACAGCCGTGTGGCGTATCAAATTGAAGATAATCGAAATTGATGACGTCTGGTTCTAATTTCAGCCCGATCCGATGTATGGTTCTCCGGCAAACATGTTTTGAACCAACCACTGCAGATCAGGTGTCGGAAAATTTATGATTTTCCCTGGAAAAGGTTTGACAGGGTCGTGTTGGTATCCAAATGGAGGTACATCCAATTGAATGCAGAAAAATCCAAGTTTGGCCCGATCCAATGTATAGTTCTCCGGCAACCATGTTTTGAACACCCCCATGCGAAGAGGGGTATAGGAAAATTTGCGATTTTTCCCGGAAAAGTTCTCAGAGGGTCGTGTGTGGCATCAAAATGAAGGTACATTCAATCGATTGCTACAAATTTAAATCTCAGCTCGATCCGACCATTGGTACTCCGGCAAACATGTTTTGAACACCCCCCCGTGCTGAGGGGTGTAGGAAAATTTATGATTTTCCCCGGAAAATTTTCCACAGGGTCAAGTAAGGTATCGACATGAAGGTACATTCATCAGATTGCGAAAATTTCTTATTTCGTCTCGATCCAATGTGTGGTTCTCCAGAAAAAAGTTCGTGAACACCCCCTCGCGCATAGGGGTGTCGGAAAATTTGCGATTTTCTTTGGAAATTCTTTCTCAGAATCGTGTGTGGTATCGACATTGAGGTACGTTCATTTGATCGCATAAAATCTTGATTTCGTCTCGATCCAATGTCTGGTTCTCCTAAAAAAAATCCTGAATACCCTCTCGGAGAATTTATGATTTTCTTTGGAAATTGTTTTTGGAAATTGTGAGTAGCATCAAAATGCTCACGTGATCGCTAGCTTTCAGAAAATCTATCGATCAGCCCGATCGCATCGTGGGTTCTCGAGCAATCGCCGATCGAAGATTGTCGATTTTTTTTTGTCGGACGGGTACTAGTACGGGGAAAAAACCAAAATTTGAAAAGAAGTCAAAGTATTTTGCCGGAGCCGTGTGCGGTATCAAAATGAAGGTACAGAATATCTGATGCCAAAATTGTTGATTTTAGCCCGATCCGATGTCTGGTTCTCTGTGAAAAAATTCTTAAATATGAAGCCAAATTTGCAATTTTGTTCGGAGAAGTCTTAACACAGCCGTGTGGCGTATCAAATTGAAGATAATCGAAATTGATGACGTCTGGTTCTAATTTCAGCCCGATCCGATGTATGGTTCTCCGGCAAACATGTTTTGAACCAACCACTGCAGATCAGGTGTCGGAAAATTTATGATTTTCCCTGGCAAAGGTTTGACAGGGTCGTGTTGGTATCCAAATGGAGGTACATTCAATTGAATGCAGAAAAATCCAAGTTTGGCCCGATCCAATGTATAGTTCTCCGGCAACCATGTTTTGAACACCCCCATGCGAAGAGGGGTATAGGAAAATTTGCGATTTTTCCCGGAAAAGTTCTCAGAGGGTCGTGTGTGGTATCAAAATGAAGGTACATTCAATCGATTGCTACAAATTCAAACCTCAGCCCGATCCAACTATTGGTTCTCCGGCAAACATGTTTTGAACACCCCCCCGTGCTGAGGGGTGTAGGAAAATTTATGATTTTCCCCGGAAAATTTTCCACAGGGTCGTGTGAGGTATCGACATGAAGGTACATTCATCAGATTGCGAAAATTTCTTATTTCGTCTCGATCCAATGTGTGGTTCTCCAGAAAAAAATTCGTGAACACCCCCTCGCGCATAGGGGTGTCGGAAAATTTGCGATTTTCTTTGGAATTTTTTTCTTGGAATCGTGTGTGGTATCGAAATTAAGGTACGTTCATTTCATTGCATAAAATCTTGATTTCGTCTCGATCCAATGTCTGGTTCTCCTAAAAAAAATCCTGAATACCCTCTCGGAGAATTTATGATTTTCTTTGGAAATTGTTTTTGGAAATTGTGAGTAGCATCAAAATGCTCACGTGATCGCTAGCTTTCAGAAAATCTATCAATCAGCCCGATCGCATCGTGGGTTCTCGAGCAATCGCCGATCGAAGATTGTCGATTTTTTTTTGTCGGACGGGTACTAGTACGGGGAAAAAACCAAAATTTGAATAGAAGTCAAAGTATTTTGCCGGAGCCGTGTGCGGTATCAAAATGAAGGTACAGAATATCTGATGCCAAAATTGTTGATTTTAGCCCGATCCGATGTCTGGTTCTCTGTGAAAAAATTCTTAATATGAAGCCAAATTTGCAATTTTGTTCGGAGAAGTCTTAACACAGCCGTGTGGCGTATCAAATTGAAGATAATCGAAATTGATGACGTCTGGTTCTAATTTCAGCCCGATCCGATGTATGGTTCTCCGGCAAACATGTTTTGAACCAACCACTGCAGATCAGGTGTCGGAAAATTTATGATTTTCCCTGGAAAAGGTTTGACAGGGTCGTGTTGGTATCCAAATGGAGGTACATTCAATTGAATGCAGAAAAATCCAAGTTTGGCCCGATCCAATGTATAGTTCTCCGGCAACCATGTTTTGAACACCCCCATGCGAAGAGGGGTATAGGAAAATTTGCGATTTTTCCCGAAAAGTTCTCAGAGGGTCGTGTGTGGTATCAAAATGAAGGTACATTCAATCGATTGCTACAAATTCAAACCTCAGCTCGATCCGACCATTGGTTCTCCGGCAAACATGTTTTGAACACCCCCCCGTGCTGAGGGGTGTAGGAAAATTTATGATTTTCCCCGGAAAATTTTCCACAGGGTCAAGTTAAGGTATCGACATGAAGGTACATTCATCAGATTGCGAAAATTTCTTATTTCGTCTCGATCCAATGTGTGGTTCTCCAGAAAAAAGTTCGTGAACACCCCCTCGCGCATAGGGGTGTCGGAAAATTTGCGATTTTCTTTGGAAATTCTTTCTCAGAATCGTGTGTGGTATCGACATTGAGGTACGTTCATTTGATCGCATAAAATCTTGATTTCGTCTCGATCCAATGTCTGGTTCTCCTAAAAAAAATCCTGAATACCCTCTCGGAGAATTTATGATATTCTTTGGAAATTGTTTTTGGAAATTGTGAGTAGCATCAAAATGCTCACGTGATCGCTAGCTTTCAGAAAATCTATCGATCAGCCCGATCGCATCGTGGGTTCTCGAGCAATCGCCGATCGGAGATTGTCGATTTTTTTTTGTCGGACGGGTACTAGTACGGGGAAAAAACCAAAATTTGAATAGAAGTCAAAGTATTTTGCCGGAGCCGTGTGCGGTATCAAAATGAAGGAACAGAATATCTGATGCCAAAATTGTTGATTTTAGCCCGAACCGATGTCTGGTTCTCTGTGAAAAAATTCTTGAATATGAAGCCAAATTTGCAATTTTGTTCGGAGAAGTCTTAACACAGCCGTGTGGGGTATCAAATTGAAGATAATCGAAATTGATGACGTCTGGTTCTAATTTCAGCCCGATCCGATGTATGGTTCTCCGGCAAACATGTTTTGAACCAACCACTGCAGATCAGGTGTCGGAAAATTTATGATTTTCCCTGGAAAAGGTTTGACAGGGTCGTGTTGGTATCCAAATGGAGGTACATTCAATTGAATGCAGAAAAATCCAAGTTTGGCCCGATCCAATGTATAGTTCTCCGGCAACCATGTTTTGAACACCCCCATGCGAAGAGGGGTATAGGAAAATTTGCGATTTTTCCCGGAAAAGTTCTCAGAGGGTCGTGTGTGGTATCAAAATGAAGGTACATTCAATCGATTGCTACAAATCCAAACCTCAGCCCGATCCGACGATTGGTTCTCCGGCAAACATGTTTTGAACACCCCCCCGTGCTGAGGGGTGTAGGAAAATTTATGATTATCCCCGGAAAATTTTCCACAGGGTCGTGTAAGGTATCGACATGAAGGTACATTCATCAGATTGCGAAAATTTCTTATTTCGTCTCGATCCAATGTGTGGTTCTCCAGAAAAAAGTTCGTGAACACCCCCTCGCGCATGGGGGTGTCGGAAAATTTGCGATTTTCTTTGGAAATTTTTTCTCAGAATCGTGTGTGGTATCGACATTGAGGTACGTTCATTTGATCGCATAAAATCTTGATTTCGTCTCGATCCAATGTCTGGTTCTCCTGAAAAAAAATCCTGAATACCCTCTCGGAGAATTTATGATTTTCTTTGGAAATTGTTTTTGGAAATTGTGAGTAGCATCAAAATGCTCACGTGATCGCTAGCTTTCAGAAAATCCATCGATCAGCCCGATCGCATCGTGGGTTCTCGAGCAATCGCCGATCGAAGATTGTCGATTTTTTTTTGTCGGACGGGTACTAGTACGGGGAAAAAACCAAAATTTGAATAGAAGTCAAAGTATTTTGCCGGAGCCGTGTGCGGTATCAAAATGAAGGTACAGAATATCTGATGTCAAAATTGTTGATTTTAGCTCGATCCGATGTCTGGTTCTCTGTGAAAAAATTCTTGAATATGAAGCCAAATTTGCAATTTTGTTCGGAGAAGTCTTAACACAGCCGTGTGGGGTATCAAATTGAAGATAATCGAAATTGATGACGTCTGGTTTGAATTTCAGCCCGATCCGATGTATGGTTCTCCGGCAAACATGTTTTGAACCAACCACTGCAGATCGGGTGTCGGAAAATTTATGATTTTCCCTGGAAAAGTTTTGACAGGGTCGTGTTGGTATCAAAATGGAGGTACTTCCAATTGAATGCAGAAAAATCCAAGTTTGGCCCGATCCAATGTATAGTTCTCCGGCAACCATGTTTTGAACACCCCCATGCGAAGAGGGGTATAGGAAAATTTGCGATTTTTCCCGGAAAAGTTCTCAGAGGGTCGTGTGTGGTATCAAAATGAAGGTACATCCGATCGATTGCTACAAATCCAAACCTCAGCCCGATCCAACTATTGGTTCTCCGGCAAACATGTTTTGAACACCCCCCCGTGCTGAGGGGTGTAGGAAAATTTATGATTTTTCCCGGAAAATTTTCCACAGGGTCGTGTAAGGTATCGACATGAAGGTACATTCATCAGATTGCGAAACTTTCTTATTTTGTCTCGATCCAATGTGTGGTTCTCCAGAAAAAAGTTCGTGAACACCCCCTCGCGCATAGGGGTGTCGGAAAATTTGCGATTATCTTTGGAAATTCTTTCTCAGAATCGTGTGTGGTATCGACATTGAGGTACGTTCATTTGATCGCATAAAATCTTGATTTCGTCTCGATCCAATGTCTGGTTCTCCTGAAAAAAAATCCTGAATACCCTCTCGGAGAATTTATGATTTTCTTTGGAAATTCTTTTGAAAAATTGTGAGTAGCATCAAAATGCTCACGTGATCGCTAGCTCTCAGAAAATCCATCAATCAGCCCGATCGCATCGTGGGTTCTCGAGCAATCGCCGATCGAAGATTGTCGATTTTTCCTTGTCGGACGGGTACTAGTACGGGGAAAAAACCAAAATTTGGAAAAAAGTCAAAGTCTTTTGCCGGAGCCGTGTGCGGTATCAAAATGGAGGTACAGAATATCTGATGCCAAAATTGTTGATTTTAGCTCGATCCGATGTCTGGTTCTCTGTAAAAAAATTCTCGAATATGAGGCCAAATTTGCAATTTTCTTTGGAGAAGTCTTAACACAGCCGTGTGGAGTATCAAATTGAAGATAATAGGAGTTGATGACGTCTAGTTATAATTTCAGCCCGATCCGATGTATGGTTCTCCGGCAAACATGTTTTGAACCAACCACTGCAGAAAAAAAATGAAGAAGAAGCGCTATATGATGTTTCCAATGTAAAATAATTCTCATAAAATATCCGAAGTACCGGTATCTGTTTTTACCAGAGTACATTTAAAAGTATCTTCACATTATGAAGACAACATGGTGATATTTTTTATTTCCAGTTGTATTTTCAGTATATCAATTATATAGGATATAGAAAAACAATGTTCCCCATTTCTGTCTTCATCCTATAATAATTTGTCACGAAAGTATGAAAAAACACTCCCTCTTTCCCTTCGCTGACGTTGTTTTTTTCTCCCGCCCACGCATACAGATCTTCATCACGCCGATCAAGTTTATTTAAGCGTGACATTTGGGGTGGTTTTGTATGGTGGCGGCGGGGGCGGCGGGGCGGCGGGGCGGCGGGGCGGCGGCGGAGGTGGTTGAGGGTTGGTAGTGCTATGCTACATGGTTCATTGGTTGCACATATATAGCCGCAGAATGAATGGGATCCGTAACGATGTAATGACTACAACGCCACACACGCTCATTGCATATAAACAAGTGTAGCAAACCTAACAAACCTAACAACAACCAACTGTACCAACTTTAAAAACACAAAAAGATGAGATTATCTGATGGTTTCATTGTATAGAAGTACAAATTTACTAAAGTTTCAACCATGGAGTTGGATTGTTTCCTTCATTGGATTGGTTGCGGTTATTCATTTATTTTTGTTATCAAATGTAATTCTATGGTTCATAATTAATAATGAAGTGCTATCAGAGAACAAACTTAAGAAATAAAACAACTTCTACTCCCATCCTCTCAGTGTTACCATAAGAATAATGTAATAACATTCGTCAGCTCGAGTTTTCTACTGCAATGTCATTCAGAAATCAACCAAACAGTTAACGAATACTACGTGTGTTGTTGTTTTTGTTTTCATCATTGGTGATGAACCACGCAACCAACACATAGGTAATGTACGGGTATACGAATGAGCATGTGATAATGTAAAGATAAGTGGAATACTTTTACAAAAAACTATGCCGACATCCATACTTGAAAAATACACAGAATAAAATTTATGAAATAAGTTAAGTTTGAATCTAATTCTGCAAAGTTGCAGAGTTGAACAATTTATAAGCAATGACTCCGATCTACTTTAACCACCCATCACCAACAGTATTCATATTCATGTATTCGATTTTCCGGGTTTCACTTCAATTTCGAACATTTGTTGAACTTCTCTTGAAAGCCTTGTTGAAGTTTAGTTCAATCGTCAGTATTTAGTCTCCGCGTAGAAATACATAAATAAATCCATACATTTATCATTATTAAGCGATACGATTTTGTGTTCAACACGTTCCATCTTTTGTTGGCTAGATGGTCAAAATAAATGTAAGAAGTAAGAAATCCCCCAGGTTATTCCCTTCAGGTAGTCCTCTCTAGATATATATGAATTTACATTTCATTAATTAACCGTATACATAGAACAGTGTTTCATAAAATGACATGTAATTGTTCGTGACTTTCGAATTCAGAATTAATATTTCATCATAATTGCTACTATAAGTACCTCAGCAACTTCTTCATGCAGGTTAGCATTTTCGTATTATCCAATTTAAACATTATTCAACTAAATTCGCCGAATATGTTTCAGGAATGCTACTGTGAAATCTCATCATTCTAACGGTCTAAGAGCTGATTGTACCAACTGATGATAAGGTATTAATCAGTTAATCATTACTTCAAGTACGAAAATAGCATATGTATCCAAGGGTTATAACAAGATAATTTGCTAATCTTTGCTTAATTCACTAATCATCACTTGGTACAACCGGATCTAATTCAACAAGACAAAATATCTTGGTCTGTTTGCTCAGATAATCCAATTTCCCGAATATGATATTTTTTAATATCAACATAACAATAAAAGAAGCATCCTACGTTGTTTTCGATCAGGGCGGGAAGTATATTGCCGTATGCTTTGTACTCACTGATGACGTCACCAAGCATGTTGATTTGATTGATGCCATTGATTTGTACTCACCTAAAAAACAGAAAATACAGTAATTAGTTTTGTTTTTATTATATCTATACCATTTGTCTCATTCGGTTTGTTGTACACGGTATTGCGGTCACGATGTTGGGCGCCAGTTGTTACCAACAATCTAATACTGGGGATATAAATACCATTATTCTGGTTTACCCAGATAAACAAGCATGAGTTGCTCTGTGATGATGGAGAATAATTATAGTGATAACATTAAAAGTATTCAAATGGATGACCTGATTATTTACAATGTTTTGAACCAACACCTGAAATGGTTTTAATCCGAAAAAAGTTTCCGAGTTGAAGTTCAATGAGTGTTGAAATATAGTGTTCTGCCTCGAATTTT
The DNA here is from genome assembly GCA_907164805.1 of Brachyptera putata. NCBI lineage: Eukaryota > Metazoa > Arthropoda > Insecta > Plecoptera > Taeniopterygidae > Brachyptera > Brachyptera putata. The sequence goes on along the minus strand of OU015467.1, from coordinate 25,321,833 downwards.
TCCACTTTAAAGATAGTTTAGTTTACAGTCTTGGCTGATGATATAAAGCTTTTTCATTCTTGGAACTGAAATGCAACGGTCAGTGTATGTGTACGGCTATATATACATTTTCATCGATACTTGCAATTAAACTGAAACCTACGATAACTGTACATGTGCAGAGAGCCGAATAAAGATTTATATATATTATTCTTAATGGATAATATTTCCATGTGATTTCAGGAGAAATTTTAATAAACATATCTTCGATCTTCTAATCGATAATTTGGATACGTTTTGATGATTATGTAGTGTAATTAAAATATGCTTATTATATAAGTAATTACAAAATATGAAGTGGGTGATCAAACGACCAAGAATTCATCATTTCTTTCAAAATGAAGTAAAAAAATGCATATATGCATACATAATGCATTTGGTGTTGATATCGCGCGAAGGTAAAACCAGTACTTTGTGATAATGTAATTTAACGATAATCACACTAATTAGTCATTAGTAAGTTGATATGCATATTGATGAGTAGTTTACAATTTGAATGATGAATTCAATGAACATCAAATATTCCGGCATGACCAAGGAGACAAAAGCACACATCATGTGGCAAAAAACATGGATCATTAATACAGGATCAGTTAACATAGTCGAATAACTAGCAAATTACTATTATGATAAGCATATCGTAAACTGACACTCATAGTGTTGACGCCCATCCTTTATAGAGGCAGCATGTCTTTTACACGTGTTATACTTCTGTGAGATTGATTCCAAAGGAAATGAAGTGATATTTACAATGTTTCAATCAGCGTATATGTTTTCAATTATTTTTATTTTACTTCTCTTGACAAAAAGGTCTGCATATAAAGACTCTGAAATATTGTTATAAAATACACTATTGATCATAAATATATCTGAAGATAATGTAATCCCATACAGAATAATTTCATATCAAATATAGAAATAACTCGGCTTGTCTATTTTTGAGTGAATACTACAAGGGACATGTGTGTATTGGATATCGTAATCACATTTCGTCGATACTCTCGATTTGTTGATACATACTAGAAAATTACAATACACATTCAATATTTTCGTGCAAATTGGTGTAATAAGTTCAAAATGTTGATAATTCCATGGTAAAAAGGTCATTAGTGATTATCATTAATATAAATTCTCAAATATCTATACAAAATTATCTGTATGAGAGATAAACAGCCTGGAAGCCTCGAAACAATAAAGGGCGCCATATTTAAATGGACTTACTCACTCATCTCTCGCCTCAACTGAGAAACCATGATTTTATTATGAAGACGTCAACTTAAAAATTTTCATGAAAAACAAAATAATTGAATGACAGTGCAATAGATTGAATATATATATCATTTGATTGGTGTGAAACAGCTATGGTTCTTTCAATGAAACTTATAGTGAACCGACAATTCAATTCCATCAAAACATGTTCATGTCATTTCCGAGCGAATGACTTGTACATATACGAGAGGATATCGTTAAAATAGTGTTTTCATAAACACGTCCCAACACTTGAAATTATTAATATCCCTTCCATTATGGAAGCCTTCAAGCACTATAGATTGATAATGGGAATATAGGAATTTCACTAGACGCCATAACGGGACTCTAATATTGGTATACACAATTGGTTTGGAATTTCTCTGGTGTGGTGTAAGGAATGTCTGGTATGAAGCTAGGCCATTTTAATTGGTATATTGGAGAAGTTGGAGTATTCCCTTGGCTCGCAAGTCAGCTGTAGAAGCTTGAATAAGCCAATCAGAATCATGATAGAGATCAATAGTTTAGTGATGGCCATTCATTAGGATACCGGAAAGAGGATCAAACTGATATCAAGGGAATTCTAGGGTTTAGGTATCTTATAGTGAGGACTTCGGTATGAAAACGTCCAGCAAGATTCATTGATCCGTTTGTTGGAAGGATTTTTTATATTGGAAATAGAATCTAATCGAACATAACCTAATTCAACACGAAAAAGAACAACAGAATGCGCTTCTAGATGCAAATTGACCGACGAAAAGTTACACAAAACCAAGTCAACAATATACTATCTTAATCCATATAATTGTTGAAAATATGCGCGCGCTTTATTTTGTGACTTTTCACTAGTTCCACTTTTCAACACTAACAGCGTATCTGCAAGAAACTGTTTTTAATTTGAAACAAGCACTCCTAGATCACGAACCAACTGGACGGTGCATTGTTGTATCTATGGGACCATGGATGGATGTAATGAATGATCACTGAGGCGTTGCGATCAGAATGGATCAATACGAGCGAGGGACATTATTAAATCATGTCCTGTAAGTTAGTTGAGACGATAACTATCTATCAAAGGATGACAAAGGGACCGGAGATCAAGAGGAACATATCAGACCAATTTGCTCGAGGACACTATTATATAAGATGGTTTTAGGTGATAATTTAGAAGGGTTGGTATCAATTATTATAAGCTTGCTTTCAGTAATCACTTTAGTTTATTATAATATAAAATTATTTCCCTTTATATAGGAACAGAGCACGACGTTCGAAATTAGATTAGCGAACTCGCAACACATTCAATACGTTATAACAGAGAAAGTCCATGGGTATCTGGGAGTTTATTCATATTGGGCACTGTAGTGGTAACCAAGATCTATTGACGTCGGATCAATGATATTAATGAGAAGATGGGATCTTGATTTCTTAGGTAATGGAATAAGGATAGTGGATAGTCAGGATACAGGGAATATACCAGTATCAGCCTTGACTATAACGAGAAGTATATTGAAGAATATTGATATATATATATATATATATATATATATATATATATATATATATATATATATATATATATATATGCGTTATCACGCCCACAAATGTTTATGAAATTTCAGATTCAAAAGTGATCACTATGAACCAGTAATTAATCATAAAACTTCATTCAAATTGTCACAGTTCTTGATTTGTACCATACTAATATATTTATCTTCCAAGCGACATTTCTTGATTTAGTCAATATGGCCTACCAATAACAGTTTGTATATATTTGCTATTTTATATAAAAAATAAAATGTTCTTGTCGATCAAAAGACAAATTATTTCGCAATACTAGTAAGAAGACCTGCTTTCGTTGAAAACGTGACAAAAATCGTATGAATTACAAAACGTACGTGTCAAAGTAGTTTAAAAAAAACTCTGCGACAAATAAACTTTTAATGGTATCTTTTGTATTCGCTGTGCAGTGATACTTTACTATTTCAAACGAACTTAATTTATGAAACCTTTGAGATAAAAAACCGGCTGTAGCACATGACCCATTATTCTTGTTTCGAGCCATCCGATTGATCCCACTAGCGCAGACAATAGGCGACGGTTGGCGACGACACGTTACAAAAGAAACTACGAATTGCTACGAGAAGCTACGAGAAACTACGAGACGCTACGTGAATATGCGAGAAACTGCGAGAAAAAATATATGACATGCTATAGCTAGCTATAGATACTTCAATTTGGTTTCATTCAATCATCGTCATGACTTACGTTACATGAAAATATTACCATAATAGTGATTCTGGTCTGATGATGATATATGTTGAGTTATATAATCGTATAATGCAATTTGTGTAAACATGCAACTCGTTTGAGACTAAGTTTTAATTTTGAGAGATATTTTTTTTTGAATACCACTGAAGGGACACACAATTACCATAATATATAAGTATATATATATATATATATATATATATATATATATATATATATATATATATATATATATATATATATATATATATATATATATATATATATATATATATGAATTGATCATGGTGTATTTGATGGAGTTATTTTGGTTTATCATGATACATATCTCATCAGATATATCAAATGATAACATCGATGTTTGAAGTTTATCAAAATGCTAACATTTTTAGTACAGTTTTGAGGCTATCATAACCTATAATTGCTTGAATATAGAAATAATACATATCTTTTTCTCGTGATTAGCATACATACTACGACAGAAAATCACTATATACATTTATATCTCATTTAAATTACGAAAAACATAATTCAAACTGAAAATAACATCGTTCAGTATTACTATATGCACTTCTAAATCATTAATCCTGCTTCCCTATAGACCCAACATCCGGTATTGTTTACTGAATGACAAATCCAACTCCACTGGCCAATCTCTGATGGCCATTATCAGCCATGATTATATATAGTTCTCTCCTGCCACACAACCAAACAATGTATTCATCAGTCAATGTTAGCTGTAGCCTGTAGTCGAACCCCAAGCGTCAGGTCAGTAACTGGGCATCAACTCAGCACACAATTGCGATATATCATTGGAAGTTATCGCCGCTATGCATGCGTACGTACCTCGATATCGTCGGTTCGAAACACCTATAGTTTAATATTAGCGAATAGAGAAGACCCACGACCGGGACTGGCTCGTGTAAAGCTTGTTGTCACTGGGCTATGAGCAGATAAATCAATCTATTCGCGACACGCCAACATTATTACCAAATCTGTGTTCATAGAGTTCTCACCAGGATGTAGCCGATAGCTATGATGTTGATGAATGATTATATTGTTCAATTCTTAAAGGATTAATGCATTAATGTGTTTAATTATTGAATATTGGTCCATGGTGTGCTAACCACCAAAATCTCTAATTACCAATTTATTTATTTCTCCTCTCACCAACTTCAGAACTAATTCTCTCTTCTCTTCATCCAATTGGTTATCCACACACATTTATTAAATATATAGCGCTATTTCATTTTTATATCTTTTCTGAAGGAGGGTGGTGATAAATTTGAGTAGTATTGATTACATAATTATACATACTTTGTAAGAATAAAAATGTACTTACAATCAATTTTTCAAACAGCTATTGGTATCAGTATTTCTTGTGAATGTGATTTGATTTTTTCTTCAGGAAGTGAAATAATGATAGTAGGAAAATACAATACTTCAAAATTCATATTCCGTACCCATCAATTTGATCTGAGTACTGAACTCTTCTAACCAGGTTCATATCTATGTCTTGGGGCAAGACACAAACTTATATGTATTACCATCAAACTTCTTAGAAATTCACAGCATTTTAAGCCTAAATACTTTTCTAATGGGGCATAACTCTTGAAAAATGTCGCCAGTTAAAATGTTACTTGAGGCCATTTCTCCTTGACTTGGATAATATCTAATATACGACGTCCATCAATTTGCACCATTCCGACGTTTCGAGACTCCTGGTCAACGTCTGGGACGGAGTCTGCGAGACGGTCGGTGGAACAGTCTACGATACAAAGGCGTCATGGAAACCTGGGTCAGAGGTTAAAAGCCATGGCAAACGATGTAACTATTCTGAATGACCACCATTGCCATCAAGAGTTAGTATTATGGTTATCCGTTTATAGCACGAGAGTTGGAAATTATTAGTATTTTCAGTTTTCTTTTTACGGATAAATTGAAGAGACGGCAATGAAACGATTGTGTATATGATCTTTCTTATCTGACATCGATATTCTATACTACAGGAAGACAACTGGGCTCATCTTCTAGGTTGTGATACTTCTATAGATCACAGTTGAAAATAAAGAATATCATTGCATATTCGATAGTTTTGGTTCCAGATTCAAAAAAAAAAACTTTCTTCATAAGGACCCAGACTTATGGGTTTATTTTTCAATGCAAAGAAGGTCATGTACTCTGTTTATTTGTCTGATTAATTGCGAAAGAAAACTGACTAGTACTCTTCAAAGTTACATTAGTCAGTCACGTCGAATGTAATCGTTTAATCTTCTCTTCTGAATGGAATACTGACTCATATCAATGTGAAGATCGAACTCAAACTGAACACAAACTTATCCGAATCTCTTGAAAAACATAAACGGAACTCAAAATATTTCATCTGCGATAAGCTGTGTCTAAATGAAATAGAATGTATCAAATGTTTAATCGAAATCCGAGCCAAATAAATACGATACCGTATATGTTCTTTTCATTTCGTGGCCGTATATATATGGATTTATCCAATCACGTTCCTTGTATTGAATTAGCCCGCACATATCAGGCGCACAGAAACCGGGTAGAACTTATTGCACAACAACACAGTGGGTTCAGTCGAATGAATCGCTGTTCCAAGTAGATAAGATACTTCACGCCGTATACCACATTATCACCTCTTTGTCCGTAAAGGAACGACAGATTTACCAACTCGCTGAACAAAATGGCGGCTGCTAATAATAACGATACATCATCTCTGTTCCATCTATTTCACGCATCAATTGGCATTTAGCGACATTTCACTTCAATAGGTTTCACAATGTATGATATGGGAAACATCCACGTTGTGATATATTGCATTATAGTGATTAAATTTTATGATAATTTTATGCGATGGTGGTTGAGTTTGTTAGAATAGAAATATGACGGGAAATTTATATTTTCTACTTTTTTCGATGAAAAAAAACATCTCCCAGTTGCGCTTCCCAGTTGGTTCCATGCTAGCCACGCTTGCTTCATGTGATCCGATGAGTGACGGGAATATTCGGATCTGGTTCAATCCCCGCCACCATCCATTTTTACAGGGTTTATTCGTGGTTTCCCTCTGTGTCTATCATCTCTCTAAATATTATATCATATGCTTGCAACCTAACCTACATATATGTTTCGACAATTACGTTCTAAAAATACTTCACATCTGAATTTATGTAATCATTTAATATAATATTTAGAGAGATGATAGACTCACTTTCCTCTTACAATCTTTTATATTTCTCTCTTCATAGAGAGAATGGATGGAGGTGGTGAAAAGAGTAAATTTGAGATGGAAGAGGAGGAAGAGGAGGATGAGGAGGAGCAGGCCGATGAGGAGTAGGAGGATGAGGACTTGGGTCTCGAAAACCCAAGTCGACATGTTTTTACCCTAGTTTCATGCACTCTCCTAAATTTGTCAGAAATAGTATTCGGAAGCAAATACTCATCCAATCTTGTTATCATGTGATTACTGATCTTGTTAGCCCTTTGAACCTGTGGTCAAATGATCTCAGATTGTAATAATTGATTACTAATGATCAAAGTATATTATGGCATAGAGTATTATCTTCTATGAATAGATTATGTTACATGTTGTAGTAATAATATAATAATAATAATTATGGGATATGAAGTTTCTGATTTCAAAAGCGATTATTCAGAAGAGAATAAAAACGGCACAACCTCATGTATAGTATCGAATTTAATAAATAGACAATTTACATAATTATTTTGTGTTCTATACGACTATAATCAAGCTTTCACGTATGCTTTTATTATAATTGAAAGTATACATTAGAAATCAGTTCCATTAAGGTTAATTCAACAAGAAGAAGAATATTATATCATCTGATACGTGTGTTTTGGTGAAAAACCAAACACAGCTCTGTAAACATAATATCTGAAAGTATATGATAATATTTACTTAAAACAATAACGGTATACTGAATTCATTCAACAATGAATATTTATATTGTATCTATTATTGGACACTAATTTATGCAACCAAAAATATCCAAACATTACATGGCATGTATATAGACTTGCTTAGAAGAGAAAGGTCTTGCAATCATACATTATCTCTTCGCATCTTATCTGAAATGAAGTTATAATAGATGAATGATGAATAATGAACAATGATGATAAAATTATATAAATGAATGTGATTATATAATATGAGACTCTATCTCTACCTACGTAATCTGAAAAACGACTCTTTCTGCAAGTTTTCATATAGAATTTAGATGGAAACTTCATTTCAAATTTCAGCTATTTTATATGTATATGTATATCCATATTATAGTCGGTAATTTCGTATATTGACTTCCATTATTTGATCAGAATCTGTTCTCTTAACTGATGATTGAATATTGAATAGTTGACTTTTACTCAAAGTACGAAAATAGTATACGTAACAGAGAGCAATAAAAATTTAATTAGCTAATTTTCATTTATTTCACTAATCATCACATCGTATACAAGTGACTATTTCATGACTGGTGTACTTCATCAATTGAGACTCTGGAAACATAAAATATTGAAACTTTTAAAAAAATGTCCGAGTTGATTCTGATCAGAGGCAAATAAATTACTCGTTAATATCTGAAGAAAGACACGTGTGAAAATGATGAGATTCCTTTCCACGTTCGATTCCTTGAACATCCATGTTATTTGGGGGTACGAATGAAGTGGTCTTAATTAACGTGTTTTACAAAAACATCTGCCATACACAGGACTCACACTCATGCCCGACTTGACTCGGTGTCTATAGCAGTGTCTCAGCTGAATGAGCCACGGGGGCGGCAAATGAAGGTCAAAATTGATGAAAATATTCAACATATTCACATTTTCTATGAAGGTTTTCTTGTTATTTCTCCGCTTGTACTTGGCCTGAGATTTGGCCACGTTCCAAATATTCTTCGAACCCTTCCGACCAAGTTTACCAGACTATGCTCAACGTCATCTCTCTCTCACTCTCTCTTTATCTTCCTTCGTTTCTCACTCCTCAACTATCACCAGCAAGATAGCGATCAATGCTTATATGTACTCTGTTTCGAGTTATCCCCAAAAAACTGATATTCCTCTAAATCGACTCCCGTGGACTCCGAACAGGATTTTAATTGCTGTTCTTAACCAATGAGCTGACTTCAACAGCTGCTGGCACGCAGGCGCGGAAACGATTGGAATGATTGACAGAAAAAGGTCTGATCGACATCAGAACGATGTTGTAAGGGGAAACGATGTTCTGAGGAACCCATAAATACGGCAAGACTGGAACCTGACCGTCTAGATTCAGATTTCAAAGCTGTGCCTCAACTCGCCAGGTTATGTAATAAGGTCTTTGGCTAATTCCGGGATGGTTCCTACAATAAGTCGGCCATGACCGCTTCCTTCCCACTATCCTTCACATTATACAAGAACCTTCATCTTCATCTCATTAATCATCCATCTCACGCCATTAGATCTGGGCTATCATAACAGTGCGTCGTTAAACCCAATATGAAAAAATGATTGAAATCTTTGATTTACTTTCTGTACGAAACGGATGGCTCCTAACTACTGTATTATCATTATTATCATATTGCGTTTCATTCTGATGTAATATACGAATGAACATTTATGTAAGAATATTGTGAAATATATCTTCGTTATTATAGTTAATAAAAACATGGCACTATACGTAAAATATACGCCCCACTTTGCATCTTTTCAACATGTAGGATACCAAAACTTGAACAAATTTCCAACAAATTATTCCCGTGGTCTCCTTGTGTGCATAATACCACTACACAAAAAACATAAAATGAATGACTAGTCCAGCATGCTTCAAATTGGCAGTAAACTCACTTGGAATAAGTTTTAAACTAGATATAAACGTAAGTAAAATGTTTTTATAGTTACAATGGAAACTTTTATACATAAATTAGACAAGGTCATTTCTATGTAGATGATTATATGGATTTAAATATATATATATATATATATATATATATATATATATATATATATATATATATATATATATATATATATATATTGAACTATAACAACTAACAAAATACTCCGAACCAAAATTCAGAAGACTGGAGTACGATTCATTCCATATTCGAACACTGGGTGTGGATTTTAGTGCTACATCAAGTCATTACTTACAGCATGGTATTTTTTGGTCTATGATCACAGTGAATTCTGTGATGAATAACCACGACACACCCATTCACTCATATGTGCGAGATATCTTACTGACCATGTGCATCTTCACATACACACGTAAAAAACAGATTTCCAATCGTAATTTCTGTCTCTCTTGCCCTTATTTCAAATCCATATTTCATACAAAATCTTGAGCCGTGCAATTTCGAAAGACAACCTCATCGTTTATAGGGTTTCCCTTTAACTGACACAATGAAAATAAACATTTCAAGTCTGACCTCGACGTCGTTCACCGCGCGTCGCGACGCCCAAAATGAACATTTCGAACAGACGTCGGATTTAAAAAGACCGTGACGTATAAAACGCAATCACGAATTAAATGGACAACCCGGGACAGATGAATAACAGAATGAAGTTTCTGCCAGATGGCTTTTACAGTATTCCAACTCGTAACGATATGAGGTTTCGAACATTTATCTGACGCATCACGGTAGCTCCCTCGGTTAAATTGTCTGGCTTGGTTTTACAGGCTATTCGACTGAAACGAACAACATTCCGTCAGAAGGGAGTTAGTATCCTGAGATACATTTTGGCGGAGTGACATTACATTTCAAGGATTTTTCTAGTGAGTTAGGTTAAGAAAAACCCCATTGAAGATGGACGCTTGACCTGTCCTTTGTATATTGGCCTTCAGGACAAAGAGTACTCGCATACACACACACACATATATATATATATATATATATATATATATATATATATATATATATATATATATATATATATATTATTAATGTAAGTATTTAATTATTGTAATGTGCTTTTATAATGTGTTTTCTTATATTCGATACGATATTGCTGATGAGAAGGGTGGTTGAGTGGATGCCCACTGAACCGACTTTCAGGAGACCGGGGTTCGATGCCAATCATGATCGACTATCCTGCCAGAGATTTTTCATGGTTTCCCTTTGTCGATAAGGTCAATACTGGGATGATTCCTTAACAACAGGCCACGACCAACTGATTCTAACTTTTCAAAAAACGTTTAATGGAATAAAAACTTTTATATCGTCATCCTACCATCTCCGTCATCATTCACCGACGCCAATATATCTCAGCCATCATTAAAATACGTCGATAGATCAAAACAAAATAGATTAAATGTACGATATTGGATCCACCTTGACAATTTGAAATATGCATCATCGTGAATTCTCCAGTTTCATTCCAGACACGACGTGTCGATATACATACCGTCACCGTCACCGTTTGGTTAGTCGGGACGTATGATCGGTTCAAATCTACGAGTTATAGTAGTTTCAACTAGGATTCGTCATGGTGTACTGACTCCAAATTGAACTTTCCGTCTACCAATTGAAGAGATTCCAATCTGATTCACCTCCTTTTTTCAATTGACGAGCTCGGTTTCCAATTTCAACGTCTAGAGGAACTATATACGACTATTTGACACTCTCAGCAAAAGATGAGAGAATGGTTTTCTGTTGGGAATGAGTTTAAACTGACGATTTGCTGTGGCATGGAGATTGAAAGAAGAATGAATATGGAGATGGTATGATCAGCTGGTTCAAGAGAACACTTCTCTGTCGAATCTGTATTCTATTTATAAGGGGAATACAAGAGATCGTCTCTCTCAATATGCCACTGTAATATCAGTTTCGCTGATGACAACAATTGTTGACAATTGAAGAATGAAAATACCCATTTTGTTTCAGTTTTTTACCAGACGAACTTTAGCGAGGTTTCAATTTGACATACTGAAAAAAATTGGTGTTCGTTTTTATGTTTTTTGTTTATTTTGTCGGTTCTTCACAGGTCAAACGGCTACAGCTATGAACTTCAAACTTTTTTTCAATATGGTTCCTCATCTAACTTAGATCTGTATAGTTTTGCATTATCGGGGAGTAACTTTTGTTTTTATGAATTTTAGAAATTTCAGAAATACCCATTAGAATAACATAACGAATTTGAAAAGTTGAATTACATTTTGATACACATTTCTAAAAATTTTCAGCTTGATCGGATCAGCCATTCTGAAGAAAAAAGATAAAATGTGCTAAATTGGTACCACTCGAAGCAGTTTTCACCTATTTTTACCCATGCTATTACTATTCGCTCGTCTAACAACGCATACATAGCGTTTTCCTAGTAATAACTAACGATGGTTTGAATTCTTTGTATGCCTCATACAACACACACAGACACACATATATATATATATATATATATATATATATATATATATATATATATATATATATATATATATATATATATATATATATATATATATATATATATATATATGCATTCCATTATCAGGTTTTTCTTTCACAGATATTTATTTAGGTATATAGCATATGAACCAACTCAAACATGTTTACATTTGAATGAAGTCGAATGCTCTCACAAAAAGTGAGTAATGAACCAACAGAATCAACACATATATCTGGATATATCTATTCGGAGAGCCGTGTTTTCCTATAAATTATCATGATTTTTCAGGACTTTGGTCTATGATGGAGAACGAAGTCACAAGTTTCAGAAGTGTAAAAACCTCCAAGTTACATCGAGATTTTGTAGTAACTGAAGTTTTTACAGTCATTTTGTTGGTAGAACCTTCTTCTTTCATGGATACATGTATAGGAGAATTGACGGTCTATCCCTTCGGGACCAAAAAATGACTTTTTTCTCACTAAGTCGAGAGTGCTTGACCGTTTTGGGCGATAATTTACCACGGCTAAAAAAAAATCGTTCAACAGCATTAACGGAACATTTGAAATCTCTTCTTTGATAAATAAACATTGAACAAAAACCACCGTGGTTTTCTATAGTTGTACAACTGTAGAAAAACAGTATCCTATTTTATCGGCTTCGGTTGAGTTAAGCTAGGATATACGAACTGACAATGATTTAAACCGCAGAAACTTTGTTGAAACCCGATAAACTGACGGTAATTTTTTATTTTTACGAACGGAAACTCTGAAACGACATATACACTTGAATGAAGGTAAACCAACAAAATCTGAACGTTGCATTAAAACTAAACTTCCATCCCCATTAAAGAATTCAAGATCTTTTTCTAATCCATTCAAATTCATCCATGATAAAAAAATATACAATTCAATTCATTTTGAAAACTGTGACATAAGTTGACTCGACGTTTATCAGATATAATTAAAAAATGTGAGCCATCATGAAATTGATATTTCTCGAAGAAATGAGTCACCACCATTCTGATAGGGCCTATACAGACTACCAACTGTGCTGTGGAAGTAGCGTGGCCATTAACGTTATTTCAAACGAGTCAATTAACGATTAGTGATGGGTGTGGCTTATTAATCGGTCATTTGGATCGATGTCACTCTAGATACCCTCATTGACGATTTAGACAACGAACGATAAAAAAAAAAACGATAAGTAGCATACTTGATGGGGTGTCATGTTCTGTCTTATAGTTTTCATGTTTTGTGTCGAATTATACCGATTGAGTTCAACTTCAATATTTTGTCACATCTATTACGAATCACGAATATTGCGCTGTAAGTATATCAAACATGAATTATGTCATGCCATAACTATAAAGCAATACACTCAACATGGAAATATTCGAGTACTTATTCAAATTAGTAATTTCTAGTTCGTTTTCAGATCACAGTAGAGTAATTATTACAAATGTAGTCAGAACCCACGTTGGAAGTATGACACTACGTGAATACATTCCCTACTCATGATTCAATGTTCACTTCGGTTTTCACTTCATTACGCAGCGAATAAATTAAGATTCAGTTATTTGGGACATTTTTCACGATACAATCTTCTCAGTGTGTGAGAGTCATCACAACTTATACCAACTGAGTGGCATAATTCTAGTTTTACATTTCAAAACCAGAAACATCCCTTAATTCACCAAACTATTCCCTTTATTCATTCCTCGAATAATAGTTGTTCGCATCATCTCCGCCGTAGAGCGCCACTCGTGGATGATTGTTCGTGTCAATCGTTTACAGGAATGTCACGCGTTCGAATTTCGAAATCTCTCTCGTATACGACGGCGACTCAGTCGGTGGATGATGACGGTGCAATTAACGAACATCGTCCTCGGCGTATTGTATTGCTGGGACGTGGAAGAATGAGCTGTGAGTGGAAGAAGGAACTGCAGGAGACGGTTTCTTGGGAGGAGTGGAATTGATAGAATAGGAAAAGAAGGAAGAACGTCAAGTATTCAATGAAAATGTTGGCAGACCTATTATTAGAGATGGCTCTGTCGTTTGCAATTTTGGTATCAGATAATTAATGTGAAATGTTCAAGTATATATTGGATTGATTTGAATATGAATTATAAATACCTATATGATTTGTTCAAAATATTTTTTGGATGAAAGCACTCCTTAAAGCACTGAAAAATAAAATAGTTTTGAGCTCTTTTGAACTATTCTTACCGTCATTCTGAACGGAATGATATAATTTTTCAACTTGTACTCAGGACCATAGTGGTATACTTCAAAACTGTACCGCAAAGCTATACTGGCAAAACTGGCGTCCAGTATAGTCCAATAATGATCACGTCCAAATGCCAATTTATGATTTCGAAAATACGGCACCTCCACCAAAAACTTGACTCAAGTTTTTATAGGGTTCAAGGGTTCAAGTTTTTTACTTTTCTCAATTGAATAAGCTCAATGGCCTGTTTGGTCATAATCACAGAGATCGCAATTCACAATATTATATAACAATACTTATATGTATGTATAACAAATATGGAATTTGATAATTTTATGGAGAAGTGAATATTAACGTGATGGTTGGAGCGTGGAGAGGTATGTGTCAATGATATTGATGTGATGAATGGAACGATATTGTGTCAAGTTGAAGAATCTACCCGCTTCTTTCCTGAATTCAAGTACAGTAGGCTCGTTTTGAAAATACGGCACCTCCACCAAAAACTTGACTCAAGTTTTTGTAGGGTTCAAGGGTTCAAGTTTTTGACTTTTCTCAATTGAATAAGCTCAATGGCCTGTTTGGCCATAATCACAGAGATCGCAATTCACAATATTTTATAACAATACTTATATGTATGTATAACAAATATGTGATTTGATGATGCAATGAGAGAGTGAATATATTAACACAATGCTCAGAGCGTGGAGCTGTATAATATGTCAATGAATATTGCTGCAATGAATGAAATGATAATGTGTCAAGTTGTCGGATCCCCCGCTTTTGTCCTGGAATATATAGTAGCCTTGTTATTATTACATGAAATCGAACGACGTTATGTAATACAAGCATTACAATGACATTTTTGTTAATTTCATACTAATTCTATTGGGCATAATATAATATACACTAATGCAGGGATATGGTGATCTATTCACTAATGCAACCAATTGCGTAGTCATTGTTTATTTAATTTGTTTCTGAATTAATTCATCTTTGTTTCTACTATTCTGCTATCACAGAAACAATAATGTGATATGCAGCATCCCAGGACTTGACTCATTTAAGTCACTGCCAAAACATACATAATTATATTATAAACTGTAATTTGGTTATCACGTCAGAATTAGCAGCTAGTGCCATAGAAATCTAAACCAGTTCAACAGTTACAATAGAGCATTATAGTACATTGCATTCTATTTCCAAGTTTCATACGTACACTCTCATATATTGCTCTCTCTCCCTCCCTCTCTTTCTCTCTCGAAAATACTCAATATTCTCTGCTCTGTATAATACACCTCTTGCTCTCTCA
Source organism: Brachyptera putata (assembly GCA_907164805.1). Lineage (NCBI taxonomy): Eukaryota > Metazoa > Arthropoda > Insecta > Plecoptera > Taeniopterygidae > Brachyptera > Brachyptera putata. The sequence goes on along the minus strand of OU015467.1, from coordinate 25,306,346 downwards.
CCCTCTTATCCTCTTCCAATTTACCACTCTCTTACTTTCAGTCTCCTTCTCCCTGTACCTCTCTCGCGCGCTCATTCTCTTACTCCAACGCTACCCTCTCACTCACTCTCTGTGTTTAACCTTTCGCTCCATCTCTATCTCTAACTTTATCCCTCCCCCCTCTCTCTACCCCTCTTTGCCCTCTCTCTCTACATTGAATGATAACGTGTTATTTATGAACACAAAAGCCTGTGATCCAATCTGCAGTCAGCCATGTATCTAATAATGATGGACGATCGCGTTCTGTTTAATGTGACATTTAGCAATAACGCAGCCCGAATCTATATATTACACAACCTTCTTTTTTATCACCAATTGATTCTGCATTTTGACGATAGGTTTTTTCAACACGTCGTTTGGAAACAAGTCTACTGGAATTTCCATCGCGATACTTTGTTCCATTTCATTCCAACGTCACATCAAATATAGAATCATTTAGAAACATTGCTGGTTCTTGCAAATGGATCCATGTGTGCCATTTTTTGCTAGACCGTTTATTATATACATGGCGGTGTTTGCCTTCGATGCTCTAATAAAATGTCTGTATATTTGTTATTGAAATTCAAGGACCAATAACGAAGCCAATGAATAGTTGAACCTTTGTGCTATCAATTCGATGTAGCAACTCGTCAGATCTCGTTGAGATACAGACACGATTCTACAAAGTATACGAACAGTTTTATTGAAAAACATTTTCTTGAGATATTTTTAAGATTACCTTTTACGGATAAATGGGTAATAAAAGATTGCTATTATTCAATTGTGAAATGAGACAGAAATGTCTTTGAGATTTTTTTGTTTAGATTGGATGGCTTGTTTTGAAAAGTGATACGGCACTTCCACCAAAAACTAGACTATTAACACCGAAAGCGAATTGACCTTTTCTGCATTATTCTGCATATTTTCTGCATATTCAATTTTTTGCATATTCACGTTATTCCGGATTAAGACTGTTCATCCAAAAAATCGGTTCGATAGTTCTCTAGTAAAAAATCAAGAAGTTTGGAAAATCCCCATAAGAATAACCAGAAAGAAAAATGTTTGAAAAACAAAACTTCTTCAAAAGCTCTAAACTTTCAACCGAATATAAAAAAAAAATCCCAGTATTTTTCACAACATTCGAATAAGAAATAACGGAAACAACGCATCATTGTCTAAACTTTCATTGAATATCAATCTTAAAATATCATCAGGTTGCATTAAAGACTTAGACACATAGAAACACTAGCCACAATTAGCTGGTACGGTTCTCATTCCAGAATGAATCAGGTATGTAGATCTAGAGTGAACTGACATATCATATTTCAATCTGCACTTCCATACTCCTGAATTCATCTAACAAGAATACTGCATTTTCCTAGTATTATTAAATGCAACAGCAGATACTGTACATCATGGCAATCACTACATCATGTCTATCAGTACATCATACGACATGCACGAATAGCACACGCGTTCAGCTCCTATATATTTCACTTTATAAGCGGATTATTAGGCCTATCGCTGTTCACAAATATCATACTGTAATCTTGTTTCTTTCTCATCAAGTTTTCAATGCAAGCCAGCGATTTCCCAAGAGTATTTCTGCATGTCATGTTCATGTATAACTTGATTTTCAACCATGTACTCAAATGATTAATATGTTTTTTATGACAATATGTTATAACTTTCATGGCTTTATAATCGAAAGGAATGTAAATTCTGCTCTGGGTTTTGGATGTAATATCATTTTGACATTATTTAGCTCACGTTGTTGGATATTGTTGATCCACCAGAACGTACGATTAGCAGAACGTACGATTAACTAGAACAGGATGATTTCATTGGTTCTCACAGTGACATCAAAGTAATTCCAACTCAGAGAGAATGTGATAATTGAATGAATTCCTGGGGAAATACAGTTCATATTTCAGTAATTTTCATTTATTTAAAATACAAAAAATCATCATAGGTAACAACAAATTGTTCTATAAATGGATGACCTAAAATGGCATCATTTGAAATAAAATAAAAAACTGAATATTGTAGGAATTAATTACGGACTATGCAATATGATGAACGTTGAAAATGAAGTATTTTGTTCAGTATATGAAAAGCATTCGAGAAATGTTGATAAAAGTGGTGAACAAAGAGCGAACAAAAAAGGTTGAAAAAATTGACCAACAAGATACCAGATGGAATTGGTCATGATCTAATATGAGATTAGATCTAATGCTAAGCAAACGCAGCATATTATGCGTTGTAAGGTGATTGAGATATCCGTATGAAAAGTACTAGGAAACTATTCAAATCTTGACTTCTATGGTAACGCAGGATTGGTGATAGAAAAATATCGAAAGACTCGATAAAAATGTGATCGAGAACACATTCTCACTAGCAATAGCAGAAGCCATGGACATTCTCACTAGATGAAACCGCACGTAGATTGAACTATTTTAACGACTACGATATTACATATTCTCACAGCGTAATTTCTTGTATTCATCGTTCAAGTTACACATTGCTCGGAAATTTGAGATGAAGATATTTAAAAGTTATTCTCAGAAGACTTTGAAAGTATCGAAACAATATTCCTCGCTTTTCAAATAATACGTGTGCACCAAGAAAATGATCTCTTCTCTGAAAAGATCAAATTATTTTTCTTTTTATTATTACCAAAATCTCCTCACATCACGTTTCTTGGAAAGTATTTCTTGTCACGACATTTGTGAATATCACAGACTGAACAACAACAACAACAATAACAATAGCTCTCTCATTTTCTTACGTTTGGTTGTATTATGATCATACTGATGTATCTACGTATCTCGCAAAACCTTGATACATCTCGAAAATGATCCAATAGACTAATGAAAACTAGGCACAGATGGAGTATTCGTGAAATAAAATATGTACATCAAAAAGACAGATAAGCCGAGAGACTTGCAATAACTTATAAACAGTTCCATATATTTTGTAATTAAATTTTGTCACATTTCAGGTGTTTGACGTTTATGAAAAATCAATACCGTACGAATGTAAATCATTGTTGAAAAAATAGATGAACCATTAATAATTTCTTTCAGAATATATAGAATTCACAGTGTATTAAAATGTATAGTGAACACAGTAAAATATTATTGATGAATAAACAATGTTATCAGATGAAATTACTGTAATTGAAAACATTGTAAATGGCAGTGTTTATGAGTAGTATCCACGTATTCAAGTTCTACTTCATTATTGTTAATGAATTACAAAACGACCAAACGAGTTAGTTTGTTTTGAAACTTTATTATGAACTTTCCACTGAATAACTTTCAGATCTAATTGTATATTACCTTATCACTTTTTAATCAAGTACCGCACGCATGACACGATCCTTAGGTACTAGAAAATTCGTCAGCAAACGAAAGTAAATCTGCTTTCAGATATGAAATCATTACTCAGAAATATTTTCGAATCTAATCACATATTATTGACACGAAATGAGTAACAATCTTGATTCATTATCAACCCTTGGTTTTCCATAGCCTTTGATGCGGTCTTGTCACCAAATAGCCATATAAGTCCCGGTAAGCTCTACCGGTAAGCTGACCTATACCGGTATTTGATAATTTTTCGAAAATTATATAGAAGCTATTTTGTATTCACGATCTCAATATTCTGGTACTCTCTACGGGTCCGAAAAATGGTCCGAGAATGAAATATAAAAAATTTGAATAATCATTCATATCAGTAATTGGATCGACTTATCTCGATTTTGAATATAATATATTCCTGTCAACCTCCTATCCATGGAACAAAAACAATTCTCTTTCACTCTACAGTTTAGTGCTTTTGAAATTATGAATGACCTCGCATATCCGCTTTTTATTCGAACAATACAGATCTTATAATACACGTAACCACTTTATCTTTGGCTGACTTTATCAAGAAAAGTCACGTATAATTTCCCTGTCGCATTTTCACGTGTAACGCCACCCGGTTCCGACAAGAAATCTCACTTTCCCACAGCGTGCTATCTCTAGTACTTGAAAGTAGCGTTCTACGAGTAGCGGCGCTACTTAGAGAGACGTGCGTCCGTGACAAATCCCGTCCACAATTCAGGGAGACCATTTCGAGTCCGATAGGGTGGTAATGGGCACTGCCCATTGGTAGTTAGGGGAGATCAATCTTACATGGGAATAGTTTTAGAGACAAACTAGAATAGGTAGTAAAATGTGATTTTAATACATTTCACTACAATTTATCAGTGGTTATTTCTATGTTGCTGGAATGGTTCGACCTCCGATCTTGAATATTTTCATTATTTCGAAAAATGAAACTATAAGGGAGAAAAATAATGTATTTTCAATTTTTGTAACTTCTCTGTGCTTCTTGAACGCATTGATAGTTAGTGGATTAGCTAGTTATCACCCTTGGTTACATATGATATTCTTGAACCTTTAACTAATAGTTAGCAGATTACAACCTCACTAAGATTCGTAAAACTAGCTCTCAGAAATGTTGATATTGCGAAGCGTTCAAGAGGTACTAACCAAAACCTGATAGTTAACGATTTCCAATTTGGACTATTTCTAATAGAAATACGTTTCTCAACTTAATATTCCAGTAGAATAGAGCAACCAATTACGTTTGCCAGTCATACTGATATTTGACTTGATGACTCAAAATGGATAATTTCAATTTTACAGTATTTTCAGAAAGTCAACAAAACGGGATCTCACTGTATTGGGACGCTGCGCAACTACATTCACGCCCATGTGAATATCTACAGAGAGTATAGTCAAAAGTAAATTTTCAGGTTTTTCCTTCACATACTTTCTTTCCACATCTCCTGCATCCTCCTCTTTCCACATGGCAACACTGTTCAAATCATTCGGAGGCTCAACTAGCCATTTCACGGGGGACATTTGAAATGATTCCGATAAGAACTCACGTTCCAAGAGGCTTAACATGCCATGACGGCCATTTCCATATCTCAATCTTAGATACCACATTTAGAAATGTCGCTACGGTAAAAGATTTGCCAGATGGAAAAGACTTTAAAAGCACTTAAGGGTTGAAGGAATTATCCTTTCTGGCCGTCTTCGAGGATTCCCATGTATAAGGAAAAAAACGATTATATTGAAATGTGAAGAGTGATTTTTAATAGTAGGCCTACATTCGGTTGATGTAGTTTTTGAAATTGTACCCATTTTATTTTCTCGAAATCGTACGTTGGAAACCGATTTCTAGAAGGGTGTTCGATCAATTGAGTTCTAAATTATCGATGACTTTATAATTTTCTGTTTCAATTAGTTTTCAATCTCAATCATACATCACTGTATTTTATCATCAAATTGTTTGTTCAGAAGAATGGAAGAAGAATAGATGAAACTACTTTTTTGTATGTATTATCTAAGAGATGAAAACTCCAAATTTGTAAAAAAAATCTTTGCATGTAACTATATAAATTACTATAGTTATATTGTATTTGTTATTGCTGATGGATTTAAATAACTAATAATAGAATAAAAACGAGTTCATTCACCAACGCACAAGCGAAGAAAATTGCACTGAGAGTGTAATTAGAACATATAGCTCTTCTTCAAATTCTTTTGTATGAAAGCTGATTTTATTGATACGCTAAACTACCATCACTGTTCTTTGAGTAGCTGCCTATCCATGATTCGATCAAATATTGCGTTTTTGAAAACATTCAGTATTGATTGGTTATATATTACCAACAGCTCTTTTAAGAATTCTTAAATTCATTAAGTATATATTAAGTTGTTCTATCTAACGAAAATAAATACGAACATCCATACAATATCTGCTATGATTATGAAGACAGTGTACCTCATCCAACATTCATATAGAAAAGTCATTAATCACAGAAAATAAACATGATATTTTTGAAATTATTTTTCTTGTTAATAATGATAAATGAATCGCCGTGATGCGTGAACTTTTCGCGTCTAATGACGCATGATCATATAATGTCAATAGATTTTGACAGCTTTCGTCTATTACATTATAGTGAATATAATTAATGTCTTTTTCGTTTTACATAGCGGAAACTTTTCAATCATATACATTTACATTTTGGATTTATCATAAAACATTGAAAGAGTGTCTACGTTAATGATCTTTCTTGAATTTTGTGTTGACAGTTCATTCACTCTACAACACAAGAGAAAACTAATTAAGTAGATTTAAGGAAATTATCAGATTTCCCACTCCAATGATAACTAGTACGGTAATAGAAAATCATAAACTTATTCATCGTATGATGATATTCACAAGGAAAATGTGAATGAACTCGTACAGAAAAAAACATGTGGGCCCACATTATATTTTTCCGGAATTGTGTGAATCTTCAAGGCAGGTGGAAAGGGTTGGTTTGAGGCAGGTGTTGGGTGTTATATGTTATAATATTGGAAATATTCATTGATTTCATATTAAATTATATAGTTCAAAAATTAAAATCTTCAAGCTATGTAATAAAATGTAGAGAAGGAAAATCTTTTAGTCAGGCAAGATGTTTTTGTTGAAATATTTCCAAACAAATTGATGAGTTAGATGTCTTCTACAGAACAATTCTTTGGAACCAAGATATTTGCAACCGAATACTTCCGAGACAGTCTTTGTCCATAGAGACCGTGGTCCATAGCATGTAGATTGAGTCAGATTTCTCCTTGAGGAGATTAACATCTCAAACCCAAGAAGCGGTGATAAAATGTCAAAAGTTTGATATTAATGGTGGAATTTTTGCAATAATTTATTTATAGTGGTTATCATTTTGAAAGGAAATAACATCAACTATATATTCAACAAAGTTTTTTTAGTGTTTTTTCTCAAGATTCTTACCGTAAACAGAATGTCCCCAACGCGCCTTCCTCAAACACTGTACAGTCTCTGTCTAAATGATATAGTGATACTGATTACCAAAACCTGTGAGAATATTGAAAACTTTTTCGGAAATTTTAACGAAGAATCGTGTTGTAAAAGTGTCGAATACCTTCAAGATTTTTTCCTCAACAACGTGCCAATATCTGTGTTCGATGATATCTATCAAAAGTGGAAACACACTTCATGTAACTCTCTCATGTCCAGAAACGATACACGCATAAACTACGCCTTCTTCATTCATCGCCATTTGAAAAGATTTCACGCACAAAAACGCCCAACATTAAATATGCTCGAAGAACCGATTTATTCATTCTGGACCACACACATCGCCAAACTTACACATGTTACTGATTTGAATCTGGATTTCGTTTGTTCGGACAAAATATTGAAAGTTGTCAGCGAAACGTGTTCGAATTTATTACGTATTCACATACGTTCCGGGAAACAGAGTACAGTAAACTGGAAGAAAACCGTCACCGACTCAGGATTATTTTATTTATCTCAGTGTAAAACTTTGAAGGAAGTTCGTATGGATCAAAAAGAGACTTTAGTTTCATTCCCTTTGAAAACAACAGACGATGGGATCAGATTTCTTGTTAAGGCTTTGCCAAAACTTGTGTATATTAACTATAATGATATGGGAAGTATTTTAGGGCATAATATGAATGATATTAAGTCATTGCCAATTAGAAGAATCGATCAGGATGATTGTAGATTTGAGCAATTGGAAAACTTGTTAAGATTATGTCCTTATCTACAAAGCTTAACGCTTTGGACGTCAGATCTGGAACCGAGTGAGAGGAGTTTGATGCTTGAATTATTAACGAAATCAAAGCTTAAAATTGTGAGTTTAACATTAGGAGACTTCAGGTTTGATCATGTGATGAGAAACTTACTAGAAATCAAGGGTGCTAACTTGACAAAACTGCATTTGGAATTGAAAAGAATCAAAGGCATATTCGAAGAGAGTAGCACTACGGAAGAGAATTTACAGCTGGAAGACGTATTGCATATCGGTATTTGTTGTCCGAAATTAAAATCCTTGAATTTAACCGCTAACATATCTTTGAAAAAAATACTTCCGAACGTTTCTAAGAAGATTTTCACAAAATTGGAACACATCACCATATGCGGTACATGGCATAAGAATCTACTGCCACTGATATTGAAGAATTCGACACAAATTCAGAGTATCTTCATGGATGGTTCCTATGAGGTATTTGACGGCGAAGAAGACTCTAGTTTCAATGCAATGTTCTACAATTTACTACTTGAAGTGCCGGTGAGGAATCTGATGAAACTCATAGTGATGCAGAAGACAAGATTTTCACGCGAGTCTGTAAGTTTGAACACGATAAGGTATTTGATTCATCAATGCCCGAACTTGAAGATAGTTTGTCTCAATATGCTCATAGAAGGTGGTTACATGGGACAAATGAACTATGAGGTGAAGCAACGGAATCTAGACGTGAAACTCGTGTTCGACACAAATAACTATCAATTTTGAAGTTTCAAGTGAACTTAGTGTGAATGGGTAATTTACCGTTCGAAGCTATCTTGGTTAACTATTCTCGATTTATGACAGAAATAAGACCAATTTGTAAGTACATATATTTTCCATATACATTTAATCATATTCTATAATAATTATTGTACTGTTTTTTTATTCATAATGAGAGGCGGGTAGATCAGTTCCATATTTTATGAGCTCGGTGAGAGAAGGAAGGGTGGAGGTCAAATCTCGGTTGCCCATTCTGACGGTTCGCCCATTCCGATACATTCCGACAAAGGTAGGATTCCGACTACATCCTACCTTTGGAAAAAAATGTTGTTGACTGTTAGAAGAAGGAAGACTAATCACTAAGGCTCATGAGGTGGACAAATACTGGGTCCAAGCTAATTGACCATTCATTCACTGCGATGTATCATTTCTCTTGGTGGTGCAGTGAATACCGGGATAGTACCCTGCTATCTGATCACGACTGATCACTTACCACTTCTTCGCGGTAAAGCATAAAGCCTAAACATCCTTCTCGTGAAGCATTACAAATCAGGGATAATGTAAGAATAATTCTAATATATTGCAGTTACGTCACTGTGAAAACCTCAAGACGATGACGACTATTTGGTGTACAATAATTGAGTGCAAATACCTCATAATGAATTATAACAAAATGGTTGCTTGGTATGAATGAAGCGTAGGAGGTACTTCTGAGCCAGACGGTATTACAACGAATATTTACTGAAACTAACTTAGTAAGTAGATTTGTTCTTTTGTCTCACACTCTATATATTCGATTGTGTCAGAACCGATAAAGTAGTTTCGTTGGCCGGATCGTCTATCATTTCACAATCATGTCACAATCATACGATGGATGTTCGCTAGCATCGAGTAGAATGACATATTAGGTGAAAAGAGTAATCTTTCTTACTTATCATAGTCGAGAGGTCGGATAAAAAGTGTACACAATGTGTAAGTGAGGAGGAATGGCGCAATATATGAAGGTGATAACCCAAACAGTTTATTTAAGAGGCTTATGTGCGTTGAGATTATAAATGGCATGCATGTATTCCTGTGCATGGTCAGTGAACGATTGTAGTAAAGTTTTATCGTCGGATAGGAGGTATTATAGACACTGTTACTATATCATTATTAGGATATATTATCACGAATGGGTGTTCGTTCGTCATCAGCACGTTCACGTATACTTTTTACTCGATGCCGTGTTTCATTCTACTCTGAACTACTCTAAACTAGCTCCACTGCAAAAAAGTGTAATTTAATGGACAATCGAGTATGACTGAGGGAAAAAGCTGTCTTTAAAAAAAGACTGGATATAGCACCAGTCTAGATTATTACTGGCTAAGGGACTTGACTGTTGAACCGTACTAATATTGTAGGCATACTCTGAACATTTTCTCGCAAAATAATGGAAACAAATCAACAATGTGATAGTTGATGGTCAATGAACTTACGATTATGAAAAAAGCGATTTTCCACCATTTTGATATTTTCTAATTATCTCAATTTTGAATTCATCTATTTTTCAGAATCAATTCACGACATAACCATTTCCCCCCACTCTTTCGTCAAGTATGGTTTCAGACCACTAATGCGATATCAATTATTGAGCATTTCATGTTCATATTTACCCCTCCCCTCCCCCACCTCTCCTCAACGAACATGATGAATTTCATCAAAAGAGTGGTTGAGGGTAGGCAACCCTTTCAGCAGCACTCAAAAGTCTCAAACCCAGTGATCCATTAGTGGAAGACGTTCTAGTGACGAGGACGAGGCTACATAATGTCCGCATGTCTTCAGTGGCCCGGTCGATATGAAGGGCCGATTACACCAGCTAAGACTCATTGGCTGGCGAACCGCCAAAAGTCTATTCAAATTTCCATCAACTTTCTCCCACTCGATTTCAGAACGTTTTCTCTCGCGTCAAGAAGTAAGTGTTTTTCGCGCTCTTGTCATCAAGTTTCTGGTAGAATCTAGATTCTTGGGTGATAAGAGGACGTCGTGTAAGGAAGTGATGGAATAAAAAATCAAGTTCGGATTCATTTCTGTCTATTGACATTTCATGCAAATGCAAATAGGCTTTTCAGATCCAACGTTCTTTCAGTAAAAATCTTCAAAAATAAGTAGTTCGAATATATTAAGAAAGATGAGGATATTTTTCATGAACGTATGATATAATAACAAGTAATGTAGGTTTGCTCACATATTAGGTCATCGGAGATGGCACGCTGAATCTCTCCTGGTTAACGAACTTGAAAATACGGTTCTTACCTGAAAAAAGAAAGAAACAACCATTAACCATCATATTAAACAGCAAGCTATGAATTGTCGAGAAGTCAAGTTCATCGGGAAATTTGTGGTAGTTTTAAAGAACTGGGTGCTGCAAACTGGAAAGTACAGTGCCAAGAATTATCTTTTATATAATTAGTTTTGGTGAATACTATATATTAGAATTGAAAACATCGAAAACTCGACATAGAGTCATTGTTACCCAAATGCTAAGGGTGACCATGCTGGATCTCCTGAACGGGGCACCACAAGAAGAGGTATTTAATTCCAACGAAATTCAGCCAACAAACTATACATATGGTACAAATAAGTTACGGGGTACAATTCAAACAGCTGTGATGAAGATTCATGACTAGATAACATAATTTTCTTGAAATTCTCGAATAATAAAACTTATTGAACGGTCGAGCAATGTGGTGGTAGTATTTATTATGACCCATAAAACACAATTACAAACTACTGTAATCACAATGTATTCACGGAAATCTCGAGTTAGACGAAACGCCATGAAAATCTCGTAAATAAGGCAACTTTTCGTCTAGAATTTCTTGCTCTTTTTAATTCACGTCAGCGATAAATCTCGTCGACGGCAGAACTAGGATGGAATGTCTCTTGTGATAAATATCAACTCTTCACTGTTACTAAATCAGCTACACATACGAGGTTTATCAACGCTGAAATTGGTACGTCTACTTTTAGTACCAACCGTGCCAGCCAATATGACTACAGTGGCGTACCATCCGGTATGAAGTATCTCACTCAAGTTTGATGAGTTATATCACTTTTGTTGTTTGTTGGTAGTACAACTTTTGGACAACAGTACTGAAAATGTTGTTATTGTTACTGTTCTACTTGAATTTAGTGCCTAGCTCCATTTCAGCAAATGAATGCAAAATTAAACTTTGCGCCGTTTTGATGGAGCATGAGTAGGGATTGGACTATAGTTAGTTAATAATAACTCACAACATCAAGTTTTACAAGATTTCAATTCAAGCCTTATCCATGGAAGGAGTCTATTTTTTATTGGACAACTCAGTATATTTTCTGTTCTCATATTTTTTGTGAATATGAAAATTCGTATGTTTCAGCTACTTCCAAAGATATGCAAGGACCATGCTTGTATTTCATGACGTAAGTGGGGGTGTGAAATGAGGGAGGTAATATTGTCCTACAAAAAAAGAGCATGCACAGCTCTTTCATCGAAGTCGATAAAGGAAGTATACTAGATTCCTACTTGATCGACTCTTTTCATATATGACGAACGTATTAAATAAAGAAGTTTTCCTTTTTAATATATAAACCATTTACACTTGACTGGTCTTTGCATGCCGCAGCATACAGTCGACGAGACCATTTTCTCCGTCTCTCCTTTCACTCTCCTTCTTTTTACTAGTGCCAAATCCAATAAGATATCCCACCGTGACGGAATGCAACCCTCGGAACTCGGCGACAAAAGGGGAGGCAAAAAAATAAACCGACGAATTTTCATTTAAATATCCTGAATTCGGTGTTTGAGAGAATTCTGTGGTATTTCATATATCCATTCATTCTATATACATAACGAAAAAATATTTTTTGTTTTGATAAAATGCATTTTTGGGATAAGTTGGAATCTTTTTATTATTATTTAGAATATGAAAATGGTATTCCGAATCGAAGTTGAGAAATGCTTCATGTTCCATGAAAAAAAGTAACCGAGATATATACAAGGAACTACCTTCGTTTACAAAGCACGAAATATATATATATATATATATATATATATATATATATATATATATATATATATATATATATATATATATATATATATATATATATATATATATATATATATATATATACATGTTATATATATTGCCGATGACTTACATTATATTGTATTCTCTCACCTTGACCTACTTCACAGCTCTGTACCAATTTATATTGAATACAACTTGATCATGAATAAGTACTCAGAAAACTATTTCTCATTCAATATATAAAAAAGATATACAGAATGTCTACGCGTGTGGCTTGAAGACACGTTTTACGAAACGGCTCCTGCAAATTATCGTCTACATCTTCAACGTTTTCGTTCACATCTTGACTTTGTGACGTCATCCGTGATATCTTCAATAGCGGCAGGAAATTGTCACAGACCTTTAATCTCCAATTATTATTGATTCGCGAGCAAAGAACGCCGAATAATACGCTTTAATGGCGCGTCAATGATGAGTTAAAATGAGCAAGTCGAGGTTGTATGAGAAATTTCGAATAGGATATGATTCTCGATCAGTTTCGATGGTGGAATATCTATCAGAGTTATTGTTTTAGTACGGTATGAGGTACTTACAAGTTTAATGTTTGGCAGATTTTATTGAGAACAAGACGTCGATAGCGTAGTGAAGTTTCCAAGCAGGAAGACTCATAGATCATGTTATAGAATTGTTTCTCAGAAATAGAAGCAAGTCACAGGATATATCTTTTTTTAGTCTTAGTGGAGCATCAAAATAGCATTATTATTACCTCTATACAACATCTCAGTGAAATAAATATGAACAATTCAGTGTCCATAATCAATTGTTAGGTCTTTCTTTATATTATTATATCAACGTTTGAAAATGAAACTATATATTCTCGATATAATGATGATTAGCAATAGCGTATTTACATTCAATATTATCTAAAGGTTATCAGATGAGTTTAAAATGAGAATGCGAAGTTTTTATTATTACTATTATTGTTGTTAATGTGTAGATTTCTCGATATCTATAGAATAGAAAATATCATGCAGCAATTACTGAGTTTTGATTCAATGATTATGATTAGTATGAATAAATGTTTACCATATGCTTATATGTTTACCATACAATGTGTATATGTTTATGAATAAATATTTTCTTATTCATCAATTTGAAGTAGTTGTCCAATTCATAATCGGTCAGTGAATCAATAATCATTTCATAAACGTTCAGTATGGTTATTCATATGATGATTTAACAATTCAATATTTGATTTTATCTATAAATTTCTATAAATTATATTTTAATCAATAATGATTATACGTCTTTCATACAAATAAAACCAAATTAACGAAGTCAAATATGTTCTACTTCCCGCTGGGTATCTGGTTTGGTTCCACAATGTTTAATTCACAATGTGATATTTACGCAAGCTAATTGAATCTCGTTTCTCTTTCTTGACAATGACACCCTATGTCAACAGAAGATACTTGATTTTATTACATGCGTATGAAATTTCTTGAACCCTCGTCACCACCAATCAATACGTCTTCGTTCCTCAAGCATTATCTGATTGGTTTCACCCTCTACTACCCTTATTGTAGATTGAGATCACGTGACGCACAAATTACCATAACTCTCCCACGGAACGTCGTCGAGTCTCGAAGCCGGGTCTTTTGTAAGCGTTGATTGTTCTTTGGTTATGTGCGGTTGGGAGCGGGAAGACGGGGATGAGAATTCTTTCTCATCAGCAACTGAAAAAGGGTACTCGACAAATTTCCTCGCTTTTCTTCACAATTCCTTCATTCTTTCCCCCCCTCCCCGTACCGTTTCCACAATTCCGCTGCCGCATCGCGAGTCAAGTATTTGCCTGGTAATAATTTGGACTTCAAATATACACCGGGTGTTCACCTCTCTCTCTATCTCTCTCTCTCTCTTTCTCTTTCTCTCTCTCTCTCCATTGCTGCTTGAAACTGAACATAGCTGGCAAATAGAGAGAGATGAATAACACATTCTTATCTTCATCAAACGACATCACGTGGTTCATGCTGAGACTACTGAAGGAAACTGAAGGAAACCGGTGGAAACTGAAGGAACAAAAGACGGTGAATATTTGATTGTCGAACACAGAACATCGAAACAGTGGGATGAGTATGACGCACAAAGCGTACTCAACGGAAATTGGAAGATGACGACGCAGCGATTGCATAAACAATCTCTTTTTACGTTATTTGAATAAACAGTTAAACACTGGACAAACGATGAGATTGAATTCGTTGGAGGGTGAGTGAAGAACTGTGGACGTTCTCTCCACAAGTGAGGTAGAGTGGCGGTTGGGAGAGAGTGGGAGAGACAGGAAGAGAGAAAGAAGGAGAGGAAGAGGAAGAGAGGAATAGAGATACGCAGAGAGTGAGAAGTCTTCTGAATACGTCACACAGTTGTAGTGGTTGCCGTTATCGTTGTCGAGAAAAAAGTTAATACTCATAATGTTGAATAATATGTTATTTATATTATTATTTTGCGTTAAACGAATTAACCACATTGTATACTTGCATGATGAACACGAATTCAATTGACTCAATACGTCTTCGCAATATCATTGGAATTGAGATGCTCTAGTTATGAGATGTTTAGTTGGAGTATAAAGAAAACATTTTACCAGATGAGTAACACAATATGCATTGAATTATATCATGTGAATTTTCTAGAATATTGATTATTTCATAGAATTTTGATAAGATTATTCTGTAAAACATGTTCAATCGGAGAACTTATATAAGATTGTTTTCGGTTTGTTTTTTATTGAAGTTTAGTAAACAAGCATTGAAACGTGAAAGTTTGAAACTGGAAAACTATACAGAATACAAACAAATTACAAAATGAATATATGGAATCAAATGAAAAACAACGATGATGAACGACTATTAGCGCTGCAGAGCTCAGAATAATCAAAACTAAAATAGGGCATGTATCATAGAAACATGCAGATACATATTTGAGCGTGGTACTAATAATGGCAATTATAATAATGAAGAAATGACTTGAAAAACGCAACATAAGCGTTCTAAGATGTGCAATATGATCATATTATATGAAATGAAATGGGAAGCAATATACACCTTGATTTCGAGACTATAGTATGTCACCACATTCCAGTTTTATCTTTGCTCATTTCAATCGTTTTACGACAAATTAGTTCAATTTTGTTCCTGTTAATAGCTTCAGTATGTTTATTGAAGTAGAAGATTACACACCATGATTATAAGTACAGTGAACCGGAGAAATGTTATATATGTATATATATATATATATATATATATATATATATATATATATATATATATATATATATATATATATATATATACGTACATTACATTAATTGTTGGCTTATTCTTTCTGTTGATTACAACGTGCTTCTTGAATCAACAAACGCTACTTCTTCGTAATTCGCTTCCTCTGTTTCATTTTTATTCCTTTAATGTTAAATTACTTCCTTGCAATCTTGACATCCTGCATATACCCGCTAGGCCTAAATATTGAACAGTCTCTGCTTCCTCTTTCCACGTAGCTCCCATCCCAGTTCTTTGATCATATTCGGCATACCATATTCTGTATAACGAAGATGTATTAGAGTATCAATCGAAGATATGTATATATATATATATATATATATATATATATATATATATGTGTTGTAAGGGATGTTTTCGCGGATTGAGTAGAATGTTGTTTCGTGCTCTTGGGTTGACCGCGTTTGCTCTTTCGAAGAAAACTGCTGGCTCTTAAAAGAACCGTTGTCTCTCCAACGTTTCGGCGAGATGCGACTTGCCATCTTCAGGGGATCCGTAGTCTTCGGCGTGCGTAGATCGACGATACGCGAGCATACGCGGTCAACCCGAGAGCACGAAACAACACACACACATATATATATATATATATATATATATATATATATATATATATATATATATATATATATATATATATATATATATAGATAAAATCATGGTTTTAGGATTTTGGGAGCCATGATTTTATCTAAACCTAATACTTGTGAAAGCTCACATCAATTAAAATATATATATATATATATATATATATATATATATATATATATATATATATATATATATATATATATATATTTAATTATATGAGATTGATGATACATCATATATCTGATGTTTATTGTTCTGATATATCTAAGAACGACTGAAAGTTTTCCTGCTCAGTTAAAATGATTATAATATATTTGTATTCGTAAAGAAGTACATGGGAATCATATTGTCTTGGAAACTGGTTGTACATTTTCAAATGAAACTTGTCACATCTTTGTCACGAAGGAAATAATAGATCCTCTCCTATTCCTCTCGTGTAAAATGTATCCATTTGGAGTCCAATTGAAACATAATTCAATTCTTAGCGGAGTGCACACGTCTTGTTCAAAATACATTATCTACAATTCTAGATGTATAGTCATGGACACATACAATAGTTTTCACGAAATTGATACGAAATAGAGGCACATCTTACACAATGTAGTGAGACCAACATACTATATCATAATATAATAATTTATTATCATGATAATAAACACACTTTCTCCATTATATTGACGGAGTTCGTTGTTATCCCCACATTGTGAAATCTACGTGAAATGAGTGTACATTTCTGGTAGTTCCAGTGCTTCAGTATCAGTAAAATCTATTCAAGACGTAGTTTATAATGCAGCTATTAGTAACTAATCACTGATTTTCAGAAAATAATTGGATTATATATTTGACGAGTTTCAGTTGATTCAAGTCTCTTCTCAGATCTATACTTCACGATTAAACAAATATTCAAATATTTCATAATTGGCATCCGAGCGCATCATACAGCGAAAGTAACGCCGTTTCCCTAGCCACTCTTCACCATAGAAAATTACTTCATATTTACATAAACTTGAAAGGTAAATTCATCGTAATAAATCATAGCGATACACTGAGTGAAAATAAGAAAATTACTTGTGATTTGTTCACGCAGAAGTGTACCATCTATACTATGACAGATATCACAGAAAGTGAGGCGAAGCGATGACAATTACGAATCCAGCTATTTCAATAGCTATATTTCTGAATCAAATGGTAGCGCAGATGTTCGTATTCTCCAGACTATTGCTAATGGATGAACATCTTGCTAGAAGAATATACTCACAAATGTAAACACAACGCAAATCTCGTCGGCAGACGTATTACTAATAAGCAAATACTTCTAGAACCACGTGGAGACTGAAAAGAGAATAATATATAATTCAAATCTTGATGAAACGTCGGTCTAAGAATAAATATATTTCAATTCGTGGAAAAAACTTTCTAATGGTAACTGTACGGATATCCTTGAAGTTTGATTGTCTGGGTTTTGGAAATATACTGAGGTGAAATATTTTCAGAATTTGTTTATATTGTAGTGGTTATAGAACAAGAAAGCAATGATGAGTTGGAATGAGTTAGCTTATTTAAAGGCAGTTCAATTCCGATTCCTTTTTGATTGTTAGTTGATTGAGTACGCTCCGGTTAGTTTAAAGATGAGTAGGCCTAATATTTGAATAGGTTATATTCGGTTACATAAAGTAAGTTTAGGTTTCGTTTGGTTAAAATCCTTAAGGTTAGCTTATGTTGAGTAACCTCAGATTAGTCGACTTTAGGTCAAGTATAAAGTTAGGTTAATGTTATAATTAATATCAAATTAGTCTAGCTTGGTTTGAGTTTCTTAATCATCAGCCAACCTAGGGTGATCAGTAATTATAAAACATAGAAACAGGAAATGACGTAACTTTTCTCTGAAACGACCTCAAGAAACTAAAGAAAATGTAAACTCATTCTACATCAACATTTATATAGTCTTTACTTTCAACAATAATAAAAACCCCATAAACATCCATTCATCTTCTTAGTTACAGATAAGACAGCATTTCGTCCGAATGAGTCTCACTAATGTGTTTCCGTCATTCACTTTCCATGTTTATCTTCATCAAAATATCACACAGAATATGTATATAATGCTGAGAGCCTAGTTTCGTGCTTGTTGCCTACCCTCTTATCACGCTGCTTCTCGTGGGGCTCTTAACTCAAAATTAATGTTTAATCGTTGTTATACGATAATGTCATATTATACGTACTTGTAAACCAACTCTTAACGGTTGCCACCATTAGAACGTTGAATTATTAAACTGGTTCTACACAAGAATGTGAAAGGAGAAGATAGGTGGCGATCAAGACTGAAAGAAAGAGTAGATGGATCGAGTGAATTGGGAATGATTGTGTGATTTCATTATCATTCTCGATGCGGTCCAGTTCTTCTTAACAATTTTTTCGTTCACAAAAGGTAAATAGAGAATATTCCCAAGTGGGATTTGTATTATTATTTATATTATTATAAATTCACTCAATTCTTCTGATATCGTATCATGGGAATTTTCATTGTCTAGATAAAATGTAAACTTGAAGAGTAAAATGCTTTAGAACAACATTTCGGAAAATAGTTCTAAGCGATTTCACATAATTTGAAGAATTATTACCGAGTTGAATATTCTTTATATCCGTATGAACAAATATATATATATATATATATATATATATATATATATATATATATCGATGTAAGGTTATAGAGTAACCATCATAATTTATTCAATATAATTTAGATGCACCAAATAAACACGCAAATGCCATTGTAACATTGCTTATCTTCCAAATATTAGCACTCCATTTAACTATGTCGTCTTTCCATCACCATGTATTTACAATCTCCAGTCAAGTCATACATCTCGTACGCTATCGGTGTCGCTTTGTTGACTAGATGTAGGCCCTGCAGCGAGCATGTCTGACGAGACCCTGCAGAGAGCATGTCTGACGAGGCCCTGAAGCCAGGCGTCGCCTTCCACACGGTCTTCCTGATGTGAAGACGTGTTCAGCACACACATGCACGGCCTTGTTGATATTCAGGACCCGACGCGTTCCGTTATCAACTGCCTTGTGGTACCCTGATCGGATCGGACCAGAGGAAAATGGTAATGGCAACATATTATGAGAAGTACTTTTATGGGAATACGTTATATGCTTGACATACTCATACTGATACTGACAAGAGAGATTGTTAAACGGAGCTGGTAGCTCAGTGCTAACGTGATTGCTTGATATGGTTGAGAGGTGAAAGGTTAAACGGGTGCAGGTTCGCTTCCCACTACCGTCTATCCGAAAGGTTTACAACTCGAAAATTTGGTGCACACCTGATTTCAAGTGATTTTAGAGATTTCAAGAGATTTCAGGGGATTTCAATACATTTCATACGGATTCCAAGGGGATTTCAAGTGATTTCAGGGATTTCGTGGCAAGTGTACACCGGATTTCAGGAGTTGTCAGCCCCTTGTGTCTATCTTCACAGAAGTAATTTGTAGTTTCCTTCTGTGGACAGGTTTGTTTCCTACAATATATGCCACGACCACTTCCTACCCACTATCTATCCTAATTACTTGAGAACCTTCGTTTCATCATCTCATTCATCCATCCGACGACAATATATCTTAGTTATCATAGCAGTGCGTAGTCGAGCCCCGATCAAATGAAAAGAAGTAGTTATTTATCATCTTATTATTTCATGTGAGTTACTCAATGTTATCAAATGAGCATTACGATGGAATGATAGAAGTAATAATATCTATATCTATATCATATATATATGAAACACATAAGTCTTTGACTTAATACTAGCTACCAAATGTAGCTATCGGAAATATAAGTTGATATAATACAAACAGGACAACTACAACTTGATATTGAATGACAATAACGTTACAGAACAAGATTACATTCGGTTTAAAATAGTTCTGACGTCGATAGTTTCGACTTTCCAATATTCTCGCGCTCTGATTGGTTGATTCTCTAGTTTGACGTTGACTTCTACGTGAAAACATTGGCTTCGATAGTTTACAAGTTAACGGCTTACCACTGAAGTTATCGATGCACTATAGATCGGCAAGTCAATTTCCATTAGCCAAACAATTTACAAGTTGAAGTTGAAGACATAAGAGCAAGCTCACGTTACATTGTGAATGGGACATTATCTCTCACATAAGTCATCGAACAAAACAACACGGTATTGCATCTGAAATACCTTAGGGAATCTATAACGATGGAATTGCGATCTATTCGCGTTGCAATGAGTTGGTATACATTACAATATATTACAATACATTATTATTACAATATATTATCACAATATATATTACAATACATCACATATTATTATTACATATATATTATTACAATAGATAGTTTTTCTTATCATTTTTGTCACCAGTTTGTATGTGCACTCATGACTACTTTTAGTGGTCCATGAACTCACATCAAAATGAATCTCTGATCAATGTACTGACATTATACCCACTAAAACTAGCAGAAATCTGCGTACTTAAAAGTATAGGCCTATTGTATGTGAAAATTGAATAGTAAAGTATGCGTAAAGGTTTGCTTTAAATTCAAATTCACGAAAAAAACATTTCAAGCGACCGCGAGTGGATATCGATTGTTTGAGCTCTGAAGGGATAGCGATAATACAAAACTAAATAATGTAAGCTCTATAACATAACCAATGTAACCATCTTGGTGAAAATAGTGTGAGATGAATTATGAACAAGAGAATGTTACCATACTGTTGTCTCATCACAGCATTTCTAGCAACACAATTTTGCAGCTGTTGTACAAAAAAACGTGTTCGATAAACTGTGTTATGCTGGTAGTGTTCCGATATTCGAGGGGCAAATACACATATAGTCTCTTGGAACACAAAACACATTTAATATTGAATGTTTTTTTTTCCTTTGTATATACCTCAGTTGGGACAACACCTGACTGGCAATCAGAAGGTTCCGGGTTCGAGTCCCGGTCGAAACGTATCTTTTATGACATGACTATTACATCTTACATATCAACATTCATGAATACATATCATGAGGCCTATCGAATTATTGTAAATATCATTGAAACTTCAATCGTTTGATTTATGAGAAGAATAAAAAACCTGGCACCTCCACCAATATTAAGGATTGACCAATATTGTACGATTACTCAATTTGTATTTATTCATGAGAATGATTATTTTCATGATGTATTATTGATCAATTCTAATATTGAATCGAACAGAACTGTATCCATAATGTTATAACCCATAATGATAATAATGATAACTTCATAACCTTCAAGTATCAATTTTTAGACTAGATAATATAAGGTATTATACATTTTAAATGTACATTCCTGATGATTCGAGATGGGAAAAAATTACCACAATGCATCACAATTATGATAGATCATTCACACGAAGTAGCTGCCACAAATGACTGGTTTCTACGATGAGGGAATGCGGTAACGATGCGCAATACGGTACGATTTCTGCGGTCGCGTTGCAATCATGGAAAACTCACATATTACGTCATATCGTTCCTTCAAATCACGTGCCAAGTATTAACAAGATGAAGCTAGAAACACGTTCAACTGTGGACGTAATGATGAGGTAATCGAGTGAGGTATATGAAACGAATGCGCACAGAATGTAAATATTGGATGATGATACGTGATATCTGTTGTAATTCTTAGGCAATTAAAAACTGTCAGAAGTATCTGTGGATGTAATTCACTGAATCATCTGTCAGGCTGGTTGATCTTTGCGGGAATCGCACCACGGTCTTCTGATGATGGGTCTGCTAGCTAGCAACTGGTCGACTTGTTTCAATTATAAAATATGTGAATTTATTTGTTTATAAGTGTTTATTGAGATGTTGGATACTGGATTCATCAATTTGTTATAAATTTAACGACGCCCACTACTGATGACTCAGATATATTGGCGTCGGTGAAATATAATTACTTTGCTAGAATATTATTTCGCTGGAATACAATGAAGTGTTTGCAAAAGTAGCTGTTGAGTGTGTGTTTCAGAATAGAAATGTATATTTTATTTCAAAACATTATATTCAATTTTATTATTCACGGTCTCTGAAGTCTTGTGTGCGGCTTCAAATAAGAAGATGTTGATATGTTCTATACTTTATATTCTTGATTGGGTTTCCATGTACACGTTGAAGAAGTATATTGTATATTCCCCATTTATATTCCAAACCATACTTACTTCATTATTCACCCACAAAAAAACTAAAACATAGAAATGCTCCAATCATAATCTAATCTACATAAGTTGATTGATGGTTGAAATCACTTTTTCATTTTTCAAACCGCCATCAAAACTTTCCCGAACAGTTTAACTTTCAGAACATTACAGCAACATTCCGTCCACCATCTTTTAAAAGCAGGTCGATAAAACAGAACTCTGTTTCTCCTCTTCAAACTACAGTGTTATTGTTCAGTTAGCAACTTGTTAATCTAGCCACATGAAGCGCTAGTGTACATAGAAAATAATATTATACAAATTTAGTTTGAAATCACTTGAAAAGGGATTAAGGTATTAGGGAAATAGGATTAGTCATTCATAAACATGTACGTTGGAAAGCTTTTGAATTATTTTAGTATGGTACCACATTTAACTCTCTTTCGGCTATATTCTAGGACGCATTCAAACAAAGACAATACCGTACGACTGAAATGAGCATGACATAAATCAGAAAGTAAAGGCATAAAGTTTGTGGACCTGCTTTGTTTATCGCGAAAGGTTTATTATGATAGCGTACGGCAATGAATTAACGAACATGGAATGTAAAACACGAATGACAACTGGGTGGCAATTGTATAGTATTCAACATATTCAACATGTTTATTTCAGTAATACACTGGTGTGATACACTAGTTGGTTACACTGGTTAGTTCAATAGTTCAATTCATTCTAAGAAATACATGTATCAGAAGGATATATAGGTCTACACTAGTATTCACGGAAGCTATTTGACAACCAACTGAATAATTGTAAAACTGATATGATATCACTGGAGCTTGAAAGTTGTGACGCTTTTCAAATATGTAGTTGCGTTCCTTACTGTGAACCTCGACCGGACGAATCATAACACCCTAACAATACTCGGCTATACTCAGCTAAAATGATGATATTCATGTGAGTTATATTGATAGAGACCTTTCTCAAATATCTTTTGTGAATACAAGTCCAGTATCATATTATTATTATTTTCATTTCCTTGTGTAAATGAATACTCAGAAGCTACAATGGGATCCAATTGTTTTTGTTTGAAGAGTTTCCAGAACAATAAAAAAATGCAAACGCAAAGTTGCAAATTCAAAGTTAGGATATGGAAATATATCTCTGTGAAACATCCTCAAACAAATAATCATTTGTGAAGGCATACAGTGAACTTCATTGAACTTGACGATGATTTTATATTTTATATACCCAGCTTTATTATGACCTAGATTATGATGAGCGAAAATATTTTTATTGTTGATTGATATATCAAAAATAGTTATATAATATTGTATTACAGTGCTGGCCTAATCAACACATTGACCTCATTCATCACAACTAACGAAATATGAACGAAAAAGATAGTAATAAGTGGAATAATAAAATATCCCTGAGTCAAATTCTACGCAGAGATTTAATTCACAAAGTCATAATCAATTATCTTCATTTTTTTCAACATGTCTCCTGAATTATAAGTTATTAAATTGCTTTAGATGACAAAGAGAATACAATATAAACAAGCAATCTGTACACGTATAAAGTTGCGACGTTCTATTTACAAATTTAATCAATCTACAAAAATGTTTCTCATGAGTTTCCTTTCGCTCCTTGAAATATGGTTCGAATAATTTATAGGCCTACATGCCGTGCGCACACTGTTTTAAAGTCTATTGACTCGACTAGACGATTTAAAACAAGATTTATGAGGGGATATTCTTCGTATGTTGGGCTACTAAATAAGTAATTCAGTTGAACTTAAAACCATACGTAAAACTCTTCCAGACTCTTCGAATAAAACGTACTATGTGTTCACTGAAATTAACCCCATAAAATTTGCCTTGGAAAACTCGATGAATGCCACGCCCTATTTTCACTAGAGGCGGTAGCAAGATGTATTAAGGGTTGCGTTGGTTTTCCGGTTCCTTCGTTACGAATGAAAGGAACCGGCAAATCTCAATGCATCTCGGGCGGTAGACAGAAATGTTGAAATATTGAGTATTTTGTTGATAAAACTGCTTTTGTATGTGTTATAAATTGTAAGTTTTCGAGAAGATATGAGAATGAATAACAAAATGAGCCTAGAAAGGACACAAAAAATGAAAGACCAATATTAAAGTAGGTCGTCCCTGCCCTCAAACATTCCTATTTGAACCTGAAATGATGTATTTTGAAAAAATATTTTTGTTCATGATAAAATTCCACCATACAAAAAATGTAATATGCCACTACTAAAACAGATAATCATCTCAAAATACTGAACTCTGATACTGAAATACTGAAGGATACTTCATTTCGATCCTTAGATTACCACTTTTCATTTTCAACCAGCCGAAACTTTGCCAAACAAAATGTACGTAGGCCTATTTAGCCATCCCATATCAACATGTTAATTCGACCAATTCTAATTTGACACACCAATTTGATTCATTCAAACATCCCACTCAAAAGTTTTGTTGTAATACATTTCACTGTTCATGACATCAACCCCCATCAACATTCAATTCATGATTCAAGTCGTTTAATTTGTTCCAGAGTATCAACTTCTGAACTGGGGCTGAAGCTATCTATAAATTATCGCTATCTATAGATATGGCTGAAAATAGCTATAATCATAGATCATGGATATTCATGAATTCTAACGAGAGAGTAAAATATTTCAAACAATTAAAAATCATATTATTGCAAAGTAAAGGGCCAAAGACTAATACACGGGGTGATATATCATATCAGTTCCAGTCAAGTAGTGTACCGTAGGTAGAAACTTCAAATTCAAATAACGTCTCTCGATTTAGGATTATACATTATTTAAATCAATTTTTGTAAAATGTACATAATTACTAACGATGATGTGTTATCATGACAAACCAACCGGGAGAAATAAACTTGAGAACACCAAGTGAAAATTAGTGTTTTGATTCATTTCGATTTTTTTTTTGTCTTTCTTCTCAATAAGATAATTATTTCGACTGTTATCTTCATCTTCATCCAACGATAATTTCGTTCTCTGATAGTATTCAGCTTGATGGCCATTTTCCGTTTTTGTAGAATGAAATTCATCAAATTCTTCAAATTCAACCATTATTACGGGTGGAGATAGGCTTTAGGAATGAGGAAACATTAAGTGACACTAAAAACGAAATATATGGTGACTTGGCGAATTCTTCAAAACGGGAGCGTGGGCTCAGTAATGAGTAAAGAAATTTTTTATGACCATATAAGAGATTAAGTATATGATTATTATTCATCTCTATCTTCCTCACATCGATAATTGGTTGGGAAAAAATAATCTTATTCATAATAACAACTCAGTTACCTCAATTTTCATCGAGATAACAAATTATCCAGGCAAAAACCGGTATACACATATTGAATATAATATAATATAATATGTTTCATTACACACTTTGAGACAGATAACAGTTATGTTCAGTGTTGTTGGTAGTGTAAAGATTCAAATGATGGTTGTAATAAGTAATAATATGATGCATTATATAATGAATTATGATTGAATAGTTGAATGTATATTAATGTGAAAAAGATAATTTGTTTTTTGTTCAATGTAATAATGTGTTGGTTAATAGATTACATTGTTTCTATAGCTAAGTTAAAGTCTTTCACTGTATTGGCATTCTCGATTTTTTCCCTTCTGAATGCGATTTCACTCGCGGATGAATCTACCAAGAAAGCAAACACTAACGAAACATCATGAACAAAAGGATTGAGGTCGATTCACTAATGCAGTAATAATGGCGATGTGCTCAGACAAAGTGACTTTATGTTTATAGCTTCCAGAATACTTCAACGTGATAAGTATCTTGAAGGACCTGGGTTCGGTTTTCGATTGTATTCAGAGAGTCAACAAAGCAAGTGTTTCGAGGCAATCGACTCTTGTTGGATGATTTTTGCAGCATTCCTCATGATATTATAAATAAAATCGACGAAGATAAATCGAAAACGATGTTCCAAGTCAAGAAAGTAATTTCATCAACCAAGTCTAGCCATTACGCTTGGATTGAAATGATATTGATTCCCAACTGCAATTGATAGGCTATAAGTGACATTAAAATAGAGTAATAAGGATTTTATGTGACTTTTCAATAAAGTGAGTATATATTAACGATTTCACTTTATCATATATTACTGATTTCAATTGTTAATAAGCTCCAATATCTCAATCCGTAACATTAAACTACGCGACCATGTTGAAGCTGGGGAAAAAAAAATACCGCACTTAAGTCATTCTGAGGTATATACGTTGAAGTCTCTACTTATCTCTCGTAATAACTCATTCTTATATCAAGACATCTTAACATCTCTATTATTCAAGAGATGAACAGAAAGAAAACGAAGCCATTATCAATCACAATAGGTTTTATTCATTCTCTTATCCAACTGGCGTAGACCGCAACTAACTTGACATGAGAAATGGCGCCACATTTTCCATTTTTTAAAATCTCGAACGCACGAAAAACCGTAAGCGACGTGACAATAATACAAACTAAAAGCTTCTTCATAAGTACCACCAGATGTCAGGATTGCAAAAGAAAGATAAATATCTTGTGACCTCGTCGCTGGATTAGAACGTGCAATGTAGGGAGCCATACTCGAGCCAAACTCTATAATATTATAAAAAAGGTTATTTATTTTAAGAGACTAGAATACTCTCTTTTGTATGCTTTCTTTTGTTGCTATGGACGAATTATTGATTGTTAATAATTGTGTGAACAATACTTCATGCGTGAAGGAGGATGTAGCCGAAGGCTCGTAGTCCGGGATTACACAAGTTTGTATAGTTGGTAGGTACGGTACATCTCAATATGAATATATATAGATTTCACCCTTCATCATTGTTATCAAATTAACAAGGTTCAACATAGGACTATACACAGTTTATTCAGGCACGGCCCTTTTGAATGACTTAAGTAAGGATGACCTTTAGTAATAGCAAATATGATAGTAATCTACGACGAAAAATAGAATCGATCCTGGCGGGAACGCGTAGGACTACCAGAGCATGTGACATCATGAAACCGGTGCGTAACTAGAACGCGCAAACGTTTCTAACTCGCCCAAAGAGAATGTTCGTTGTTTTCATCTGAATTTTCATCGTCCTAGATGCTAGAGTATTTATATTTTCACTTCTGATTCGCAGCTTGCACATCATCACTCACTCAGTCGATG
Source organism: Brachyptera putata (assembly GCA_907164805.1). NCBI lineage: Eukaryota > Metazoa > Arthropoda > Insecta > Plecoptera > Taeniopterygidae > Brachyptera > Brachyptera putata. The sequence continues at coordinate 25,278,527 of OU015467.1, read as the reverse complement.
TAGGGTAATTTCCTGCTTGAAATCCATAATGCACGATTTGTCTCTAGATGTTGCATACGAGCTTCATATATTCTAACGGCAATTCCTCGGAAATTTGAATTCATTCAGATAGAATATTTGAAATACTTTCCCTCCGTGATCATTCTCATGATGTTTTCCTAATTTCGAAATTATGTTTATCATAAGTGGTGCAACCAATTATGCTCAACAGCTACATAGTATCAAGTTGGATTATGACACGTGAATGCCAAAATTCATCACATTTTCAATGGAGCGCGACAAAAGATCGTTTTTTTCTGATTACCGGTACGGTACCGAGAGATTAGGTCTTCATTTCGTTCAAGAAAATATTCAATCATATGAATAAGAAAGTTCCAGAATGTGTCTATTGAAAAGTTCGAATATTATTCTCTGATCTCAATACCCAAATACACGTGAATAAACATTTGTATGTACTATAATGAGTATCGAACATGATACCAAACGTATATTATTGTAATTGTATTCAAGTGGTATGTTATCGAAGTGGATCACTTGTATTACTCAGTCCATTGTTGAATTATACGAAGAGTTACATCTTAAATCGTTATATTTCAATGAATCGATTTTGAAAATGGAAATAACTTCCATATGGAATCTAATTGAATACCAAGATACTGGACCCCCGGTCTTCTGAATGACGTTTCAAAACGCTAGCACCAGTGCTGCTGGTTTATTCGTTTGAAAGATCAATCTTGTTAAATGCGTTCTTCACGAACACAAGTCTTCTGCTAGGCTTAACGTTTGTGTTGTCTGTCACTGACCGTTCGAACAACTTAAGCCATATTTTCGAACAAACAATTCACGTCAAACGCATCTGCTTTTTGGAAAATGGAACGCCATGTTAGCTTTGAGGCGAGGCATCTACCGAGTGAAATGGGGAACTAAAAAGTGCGCCACGGGAGGTAGGTAGTAGTTCTGAACGTCCCAACAAAAAAGTATAAAAGAAAAAGAAATAGAGATTAGGAAAAGATAAAAAGAAAACAGAAGTACTTCTCGTATTCTGTATATTGTCAAGCCTTCAGAGGGTATGAAATATGTATTATATTGGATCTTATTCATCTGGACAAAGAAAATAGCTCAAGGCTTTGATGAAAAAGTATGACAAACAATTCGACAGCTTATGTGAGCTATAACTATACGTGGATCATGTTTCACGAAAGGAAATGGGTGATCGAACGAAAATAGGAAAATAAATGATTATTTTCTTCCATTTGGATTATGAAATCCATCCATTCACTTGGGATATTCACTGGACAATATGGAAATTAGCTATTGGCGGACTGTCTTAATTGACCCTGTATTATTTGACCTCGGATTAAAGTTATCATACCGATCTAACCGATGAGCGCAATTTTCAAAAGGATAGGAAATTTAGTATTTGATTTCAACAACTATATTTATTATATGTCACACATTATATTCTAATTATAACATGAAGTTTCCCATGCATTCGACAAGTATGTTAATGACACTTGTGTGCTTAATTCTCTAAAGTAGGGTAATTCACAATGTCATCGGGACTATATCCGATTATGATGAGTTCAAACACATATTATACATATTATGTAACACATTTTATAATCATGTCACCCATTGATGAGGTTAAATTCATGACAGCAGCATTGAAAATATCAGCAGTGCAGCTACAGAATAATGAAATACGTCAAGACAATACATCTTCGTCAAATAAATTCGATTATGTAACTATATGGAATGTATGACTAAACAAATGCCATTTCCAATTTGAATTGTACTTTACAGTTGAAGAGAGGTATTGACTTAAGGATTTGTCTATCGGGTATTCCCAGTGACATTTATGCGGAAAAACTGAAGAAAAAAGTAATAGTGAACAGTACGAATAGAATAAAGTGAATACATGATTGTAATATACTGAATGTATTTTGTCATTATTTGAACACGATGACATGTTTTTCTCTATATAAGTTTCAAATGTCTGAATGATCACCGCTCTGATGATTAATTGTGAAAAACACTAAAATAGGACAAAAGAATTTATATATATATATATATATATATATATATATATATATATATATATATATATATATATATATGTATATATATATATATATATATATATACATATATATATATATAATTCATGATAATTTAGGAATTTATTTCTGTTCAAGCCCTGATGAAGACAGGTACAATCCTGTTGAAACGCGTTGGCGATTAAAGATTTTATATTTTATCACCACACAATACTTGGTTCATTTCCTAAATTATCATGAATTATCTACATTTTGACCAAGAAAGAAGCCTCCAGCAAAAAAAAAAAATTATATATATATATATATATATATATATATATATATATATCATGTATGAATTACTCACTGCTACACTATAATAACTACACATTTTTTGATTTCATAATATTATTTCTATACTGAATGAAGCTATGAATATGTTTTTGAGGTAGTTTTTTAGGTATGTTTTTGATTACGTGGGACACCTAATAACAAGTTATTCTGCAATATTTCTATTGAAGCCTTCATGAAGAGCAATATTCGTTTTATTCCACGTTCAAGTTATTTAAAAATAATTGATCACACAGTGAAATATTGAAATAATTTGTGCTCTTCTCAACATACCAGGATCTAGACCGGAATACTGTTATGAATATTGTAGCCACATGTATCGAATATACGATCTTGTTATCTGCATCATAATATACACAAAATGTTGAATCAAACTATACGAAATCCACATCGTTTACATATCTTTAAAACGACATTCGATTTAATTAATGCAACAGAGCTTAAGCATAGATTGCAATGTCGGATTTGTCCAACCCTCATTGAAATTCCACCATCAGCTTTGTATAATAATGGAGTCCTATAGACTATTTATAACCCACAGGCAGTATCAAGTTAAAACGCCAGACTCAATGAAATGGAACGATTGGCATTCAAAACATCCTCCAGGTATATGTTCCATGTTCCATCATAACAATAAGTACGGTACTACCAACTGTACAGAAATCGCGACAACGGCTTCATGAATATAACCTTTTTACTGTGTTGTCCGATATTTATCTTTTTTTAACTAATATTAAATTGAAATCGAGTATTATTGTTAGTGTCTCTCACTGGTTTCAGCACAATACAACGATGGGACAAAACGACATCATATTGTGTGAGCTATATTCTGTGTGTATTTATAATTGAATAATTGAATTTACACCATAATGTAATTTTTGATGTTATTCTTGTTATTATTTCGTTGATGTTTACAAGTAATGAATGTTAAATGTGTATAGAAGATCAATGTAAGCTTATCGTTCTCTTTATCTACTACAAAATGGAGAAGTAAGCTTCAGAATTCAGTATTTTCAAGCTTTAGAATTCTGAATATTTTCTGCTAGAGTATCAGTTATATACTATGTTCTTGAAAATAATATTTTATTGGCGGTCACAATTATGTTTGGAATGGAAACGGAAGTTACCAATTGTCATCCAATTTCAGATTGAATTAAATGTTTATTTGCAGCGCTGCAAAATTAATCGTCATTAAACATTTCATTATCTTTTTTCGTCACGAAATTAAAAGTTCTGAAAACAAATGGAGAGAGAAGAGAGAATAAGAGCGAGAACGCACTAGCGGCAGTTTAATGAACTAAATCATCACTTGTCCTAATAAGATTAAAGTTGCCTTTTCACAATTTCAAGTGTAGAAATTTCATTTCGAATCCCTCGTCCGCTTTACCCCTTTTTCTCTCCCTCTCGTATATTCCCAAACCCTCACAGTTTCATCGCCTGTGCCCCCGTAATAATAACTCAAAAAGGACGTATTATTGAAAGTTATGATGATTCTGTACTTCATTCATTTAGGATTATCGCGATGGTTATAATTTAGAGATTAAAGCACGGAATGTTGTACTGTAGTATAAAATAAATGGTCTTGAATGTTGAGAGAACTTTATCGATAAAAGAACATTGTTTAGTGAAAAGCATCGGTAATATAAAAAGTTGGAGTAGGTCTATATAGAGATGAGAAAATAAAACAACCCAAACCTATAATAAAGTAGAGTTTATTACCAACCAGCTGCTTTTTTAATTCAATATACTCATGTTCATTCACAATGTATATTTCACGTATGACTGAATCACGAGAATGGTTTGAATTGAACTAGAATGAATTGGGTTAAACTTAAATGTATGTGATATTTTGCTATTATTATAGAAAACACGATGGAGAGTCGATTGTTCCTCAATTAGGGCCAAGATAGCTTCGTTCCCACATGTTGACATAGGCATGCTAGATTTAAAAAAATTTATATCTTAGATGGGTCACATAATCATAAAAAGAATAGAAGAACACGTAGAAATATACAGGCCCATGAGAAATAGATTACTAAAGGAGAAATAGATCTTTGAATTGACCTAAAATGATATAAAAAGTGGGTGATAATATTATACAGAATCATCTGCAATATCTACTATGTGGAGATCTACAATAGATCTTTGAAAACGTGCGATGTATCATCTCCATTTACACAAATACATTCAGTTGATACTGATACTATTTTCTGAATTCATTTGTTCAACAAACAATAATTCATTGCCGAATGCTAACGCACATTTTTTAAAATTCACAATTCATACTATTTTTAACGCTGTACGCAATTGAAATATTCCACCCTTTGTGGATAGCAGTAATAAAAATATTCACATTATAAATATATAGAAAAATATCATTGTTACTCTCACATCCTTTCATCTGAATGGCAGTGCAATTCCGTGATTTCACTCAGTTATCTAGTAACTCAAACAAAATAGGCATTACCTTATAATATTAGTACCTCATTATCTCTTCCATCACACACTCACATAGCGATAATAATTCGATAGTTAACCAAACTGATCGTAAAACCAATTCCTATCACTTGTTATTGTGCGAATTGAAGTGGTTTTGGTTAGGTTTAACGACGGTCGACTCATTTACAGCAGTGACCGTTAAAACTATCCAGGTTAACAACAATGGTGTAGTAAACCAAGAATAATATACACAACACTTCCTATAGACTTTGATCATTTCCTACTGTACTAGCCAATAATGAACATGTAAAAACATGTGAGATATGTTGTTTGATAGAGAACGAGAATGATATATTAGTACATCAGGAGGATGAAACAAGCCTGCTTAGTCAACTATCGCTAGAGGTAGAAACTGGAGTCACCGTTGGGCGTGGGTTCGAGTCCCGCATATGGCATGGGTTTTTGTTATCGTCCTTTCATCTATCATCACTTCATCTCTTCATCGTTTCATTATCACCCGCTCATTCGTACCCCCGTTTAACCTAGCTGTTGGTGGGGTCGTTGAGCACCATAAAAAAAGAACGAAACAACACTGCTTTACATCTTGTGAAGTGAAAGCTGCCATTTTGTTGGCAATGGTAGCAATGATCTGTTTTTCGAATTTCACTTCTTTCGTCCACTTAGCAGCGAGCCTGCAACTTTTACCGGTTTCCTTTTATATAGAGATTGCCACCAAAATGGCGGTTCCGTCTCTAGATTACTTCCTACTCTCGTGGATACAAGTATATCCAAAGGATTGGTGAATACGCGAAGAAAAATCAATTCAAGTATTCTTGTCATCAACTAGAGTACACTCACAGCTAGTACATCGAAAATAAGGACTATTTTATACAGTTCTTAGCACCTATATATCTGATTGTTCATCCGCGCGGAAAACTAGTTGCCCTCAGTGTGTAAGAAGTCACAGCGAGTGGCTGGGGAGAAATGGGACAAGGCACTCGAGGAAATTGTATTACCGTTCCTATATCAACTCAGCTAATAAATATAAACACGTGAGAAAGCGTGAAGAAAGGATAGTAAATATACCCCTAAAGGTTATTTTCAAGAGTATATAGAGCGAACTTTTCAATAACGTTGCGCCGTTTTAATATACAATTACATTAAAATAACGTTGTTCCTACATCCGACACTAATGTTATTTAGGCTCACCCTTTTGTCACATTGTTTTTTTTTTGTTCAAAGACCCACCCAGATTTGTAATCTAATTTTCTATCACCTCCTACTTCCGCCCCCCTCTCCACCATCGCTTTGTGCTCAAAGTAAATAGGCCAAGTGAAACATTTGTAAGACACGTCTTTATAGATTGAACGAAATCGCGTGTTGCTGTTTTGACGATGGCTAGAAGGTCATGTGGCTTTCTTTTGGGGCGTTTTCTACTTTCACTGTTCGCGATATCGATTTGGAAAGCTAATATTAGTATTTTTCACGTCGTACTGAAACTTTTGATGATGTGATTCAGCAAATAAGGGAAATTGAATAGGAGAATAAGGAATAAGTTATTCAGTCAGGAAAACAAGGAGACAATTGGACATGTACAGTTTGTGTTTAAACTGAGTCTTGCTATTTATGCTTACAATATTTAGTTTTTCAGTTTAATACCATAAGCATGTACGAAACTTTGACTTCTGATTGTTATCGAAGATGTTTCAAAGTTCAGCGGCCCTGCGCATAACAGTCAGCTGAGGCGCCACTTTGAAAATTAGAGTTACCGTAGGGCGTGGGCTCGAGCCCCGCAAAAGACATGGGTTTCAGTGTAAGTAATTTTACTCATCATCAGTTGATAGTTTCACTGACACATACTCATTCGTATTCCCGAAAAACCATAATGTAGATTATTCACGCAAGAAGTCGTTACACAAAAAATAATATAAAATCATTGTGTGGATACTTTAAATCAGATTGTTCGTTCTGAGAAATAAATGATATGAATTGGCTTTCATATCTCCTTTCTGACGCGGTATCGATAATGCAGTTTGTGAACTCACACTTCAATTGCTATATTGACTTCAGTCCACGTATAGTATCATGAATATCTGTTGGCCATTAGAATTCGTCGAAGTTCATACTGCTAATATAAGTAAAGATAAACTTCATCCCAAGTATACATTTGTGTGCGTTCAGCTTTTATGCTCTAATTGGCCGATATTACGCATCACAAAACACAGATTTGTAAAGAAAATTATCCGATATTCAGATGTTGCAAGAAACTATATGATTCTGAGCAAACAAAGAACGTCTTCCTGTTATTATTAATCTATGCGATCGCTTCTTATAAAGGAGAGAAAGCGTGTTTATTCAATCGTTTCAATCTTCCGGAATGAAGTAATCTCAGGGTGGTTTATATAAACTGGGAAAACGCAGAAAACGCGTTGTGGGATGAGTGAGATTGTATATGAAAGGTACAGGAGAAATGGTAGATATGTACACACCTTGATTTGGATCTATTAATTCACCTGAGGTACCTTTTGATAATTTCAATCGTTTAACCATGGATATAATATATATATTCAGGTGATTATATATATGGTTCAACGAAGTAATTGGCCACAAATATTGATGATCCATATAAAAACTGTATAAACTCTATAAAAATAAACTCTTTGGGGAGATAGTATTGTTTTTATTTCTTTGGGATGGTAATGATTCTTATAGAGTGTGATTGACCATAATTATTATCAGAAAATGAACATAAGAAAACTTCTTGACTTTTCAGTTTAGAGAGCCTAGACATTAGAAAGAGGCTTCATGTGAGCAGTGGCGAACATGTTTTTGCCAATCAAGTCTTCCCAAACTCAAGTTGTCACTTTAATTACTGTATAGCTCATTATTAGTGAAAAATTTAATTGAAAGAGGATTTATTCAATTCACATTCAGATACAACATAAATTCACCCAAATATAATGAAGAATTATTGTTGCCCACCAACAGCTAGGTTATACGAATGTAGAATTGACATTGAAAAAGCGTGACAATGTTTTTGCTAAAACTATAACTAGCTGTATGACCACTCTCTTCTATAGGTCTATAGGTCAACTTCCAGTATCACCTGAAAGCTTATTCAATCGATACTATTCCGGTCATTTATGCACTGAAAGTCTCCCAGTTCAAAAGTAATCACACATACAGAACTATACTTATGTTACGTTTCCAACCTGATCGAGAAGTGAAGAAGTTTTAGTGGCCGAGGTGCCAGGTATGAAACGTTCGTCATTCCATTTTATTTCTTCCAGCACGTTTAACTTGGAACGGAAACTACTTAAAACGCAATTAATTTCAAGTAACAATAGTAATCCATCATCAGATTTTTCAAAAACTAATTAAAATTCTTCATAAACGTACTGACGAAAAAAAAACGATAGCATTGCACAATGGCTTGATTCTAGAAAGTACATAAAATATGGTCTCTATTGAATACTTACCATAACCATTACGTGCAAGCGTAATAAAAACACGACTAGCTCCATGGAAGTGAAGTATATAGTTTCAAGTATTGGTACGTGAAGTTTGAATGTACTTATACGTGACTATTGTGTATTGTTGAGTATTTTATAGAGGCTGTTAAACCTCTTCAGAAGAATTCGCTCTTGCGAAGAAATTACGATTAAAAGCCTCCGTTTTTTGCAGGAATATGCTAATGTTGAGGAAAAAATGAAAATCGGGAAGTCTGGATTGGAATTGATGAAAAATAGTTATTTTTATAAATGAAAACCAAACTCATGCTGCATTTTTTTCATAGGTCACAAGTATTTTCATGTGATACTGTAATATGATGAATATGCTGACTATAAATTCACTGAAATGTATCACTTTAATTTTACCTGACTCTAATACGCGATATTCGTTCACGAGTTTGTTTTGGATACAAGTCAATGGTTATTGAAATTATATGTGTTTAGATTTCGATATCTCAAATCATCTAAAATACGAAAACCTGACAGCTGATTCTTCACTAAATTCAATCGAGACACTCTTAAGAAATATTCTTGAAATATGAAATATATGAAATATATATGTAAATTAAAAAATGAGCCAATTTGAAAGTTGCATTTTGTCTATTACTTGTTCCGACTCTACTTATATGTAGAATGGTCTAGCCATTCCTTATTGTCTCAAATTATCAGAATATCACCGACCGTACGTTTATACAGCAGGCATAAGTTTGAGATAAACAAGGTACACGAGTTCGACAGTGCCGACTTCGTCTAGTTGCTGCGTGCGCATTGATAACTTTATCATGTAACAGTTAAGCGCACAGAAAGATAACTTCATATTACAACTTAGTATAACTTACTACAACGAGTAGTTATATACAGTACTCAATGTACATGAAGTTTAGTTGTAGTTTTGTTTCTACACTCTAGGGATGTTTTGTGTTGTTAGGATGGTATTACACGTGTTGGTAGCACGAAACTTAACCTTCTGACTATAGAAGAAAGAAGATATAACTTTGTTGTAAATTATTTAAAAGTCCACGTACATTTGTGTTGGGTAATTCGCTTGTCTCTGAACTATGTTGCGTGATATGATCTGGTATAATTTATTCCAACTTTCAGTCGAGATTCTGAAAAGAAACCCGGCTCCTCCACCAATATTGATGTTGTGATCCCACATCGGGAACCACTGTGATCAAAAACGCTTTATGGTCCAATAAAAATCTTGGTTTGGATCACGATGTAGTGATACCAACATGCTTTATCATAATATGGAGAAGGTGTACCCACTCGCGTCTTCAAAGTGAAGTATTCCTGGGGACAGAATCTTTGTCCAGTTTCCACTTACTACAAGCGAGCTATCGCTTTTGTATCGAACTATACACTGTTGAATCGCCACCAGCAATCAGGATCCCTGGCTCTGATTTGTTCATAAGAAGGCACAAATATCTCCCATGTCATTAATACGCGACCCATTCATAGCTCATTAGCCTCATTCATAACTTCTTCCGTAATTATTTAAATTCTCAATTTCTCAAATTATATATATTTTTTGCTTCTTTTGAATGATAATATAATTAATTTGTACCACTCCATCGTTTGGATTATACCGCAAGATGACTCCAGATGTTTTTCGTTGGTAACTTTGATCATGTTATTTATCCCTCCCTCCTCCCACTCGCGAAAGCGCTGTACATTATATCGATTATGTATGAACGTGCATGCAAAATATCATTTAACAATAATGGCAGAATATTGTGGAAAATTACAGGGTTGGCATTATTTTTCATGAATCGTGTCACTTGATAACCCCAAGATTGGACTCAACTTGCATGTTCAAGTGTCACACTACATTCTACCACAAATGTTAATTTTAGAAACTTACACTCAAGTTTGTAGTTCAAGAATTTGATATAAATAAAACGTGTCCGATCCATGTGTTAATCAAAGTCTATAGTGTACTATTCGAGTTGATGTCCAAGACTGTTTCATTCCATAACCAAGTAATCCGATATACCCTCAAGACGCCATTAATTGTTATGATTAGTTTATACTTGAAAGTTTGATTGGCTTCTTAAATTATCCTCATCAAAGTTACCCATTCGCGCCCCGTAACCCAGGACAAACTTAACCTCACCAGCAAGTTGTTTGTATATATTGTAATTATCCAGCATTTAGGCTAAAACAATTAACTAGAGTGCCTACTCATTAACTTTGACGACCCGCCCATTACAAGCCGTTTCGTCGTGATTACTTAAGATGCCATATTGGTGTGTGTCATCTTGCTTACAAACCGGATCTTTTACACGTGCACCATTTCCGTTTCCGTCAAGAAATGTGCTTGAATATGTTAACGCCAGGGTGGAAATGAGCGCCAGCTCTGGAGTCAACTTTGGCGTGTTTCCTTGACAATTTCTAGTATATATGAGTCGTTGTGTCTGTTGTGTGTGTTATGTAATGAGTTGGTAGCACAACAGCTGAATGAAGACCTATTTCATATTGTCACTTTAACGGATAATGAATGTGGATCCATGAGCATCCATGTTAGTTTACAGGTTCATTTGATACCGTGAGTAGAGTCGAGTATGCCATGATATAGGCCTATGCCGTTCCATATGAATGACCCCAAAAACGACAGTGCGATTCCAAATGGCTCTTAACCAACCTCAGTACTTGAATGTGAAGTATTAATGACCCGTCCATATATCAAGTTTGAAATAGAATGAGAACATGAAATTGAAAATCTTGATTTTTCGATCATTTTGCTCATTACAGTTTAGAGGGGAATGTATAAAATGGAGTAACTTGAATATTGAAATGACTATGGTGTCTCACACAATTTCATATCAAGAATACGTAGACGCATGTTATTGTATCCAATTCATGATATGAGTTACAGTTTGAGACAAGGGATATCAGAAAATGGAACGAGGAATTGAATTGTGGCAGAATTCCCATACGATCAGCTGAAAGTTCGTTATGGGTTTGTTCTCACAACAAAAAAGACTCACACACACACATATTAGTTATATATATATATTTACAGGAAGATTAAATACTAATTATGTCACTTTAATCATCACATGCCAGTGGTATGAATGTGAATTCCTGCCAGCTCTATTATAGATTGGAAGAATTGGTTTCATCGACACATAAAATATCTGTTTTTTAGATATAGTATTTCACTATCTGAAATGTTCTGCCATGAAAATTATAACCTGATAAAAATTGACGTTCGAAATCTTTGGTGATCACACAACCTCGTGACAGCTTCGAAGTTTCAAGGGCGTTGAAGATGTAGTTACGTTTCATTTTGTAAACGTGGTTCGAAGAAGTCATTATACATATGCAACAGCTTAACTTGACTCTATATGAATAAATATATATATATATATATATATATATATATATATATGAACATGATATTCATGTTTGTTATTTCGGTGGATTACATTTTTCTCGAATGGTGGCAGGTATATATCGAAACCTGAATCTAGATATAAATAAACAATTCATTTCAGAAATTTGAATACATCATTTCAGTGAGTTATAACACCTTCCTACACACTATATATATATATATATATATATTTACGGGAAGATGAAATACCTTTCAAGATTCCACAAGATAAATACGATGGAAGAATTTCCCCAAAACCGAGAACTAATGAATGAAGTATGATAAAATAATAATAAAAAAAAACTGAGATCGACCCAGGCTAAACGATGAACCAACAAAAATATTCGAGACTAATTTGAATTCTGCTGTGTGTGTTCTAGTCGTGAATGGATGTTTTCCGAACGACCTTTACGTTCAAGTGTGAATAAAGTTAAACATGTCATGTGCAGGTTCCCCAACAGAAGAAAAGTCATTAGCTAAATTGAAAATAAGAACACAAGTCGGTGCGTTTCTAGTCAGCGAGTATCTCAGCACGAGTAAAGTCTGGAGTTTATAGCAAAGAGATTCCCCGGCAGGGTCAGAAGCGTTACCGTCACATGTCGCGAATACAACCAAAATGGTATCCAAAACTTTGTTTTCACTTGCTTTTAACGGATAATTAATTCTACTTGAAATGTCCAAACACATTTTCAGGACAATGTGAGCACGCAACTTGACTATTAAACTTTGTCAGATATTAAAATCTTAATATCAGGTTTTCACGCAATGGTGTACAGCTTATCTCTGTAAGTTTCAAAAGTTAGCTAAAGATTTATCCCAATGGTCTTTCGCATCAAAGGTCTCAGTAGAGTCTTAAGGTTTCGTTATATATATGAAGACGTTTTCAACTCAAAAACAAAGATACTGAGTTAATTAAATTATAAAAATAAAACTTGATTGAAACATAAAACGTAACAGGCATTTCAGGAGGTTTCAGTTTTAATTAATTCTGCAGATTCATACTGAGGAAACGTCAACGGAAAAACAAAGGAAAATCAATTCTGTAATTCAACATGATTAAACTCAATTTGACTGAAATATTCTCCGGGATTAAATCCAAATTTTAATTTGATCGTTTTTCTTATAATTCCATATTCACAACAGGGGATAAAAATGCTTCGTCCATGGTTAATCCTTTGTTTTCATTAACAATCGTATTTTTATTTCAAAGTATGTACATGTACATGTATGGTGCAAAACTATTGTTAATAGAACTTCATATTCTCTCTGAAATGTAGGCGACTTCAGCCAAGAGTATTTTCTACACTGAATGCTGTACGGTCATTTGAAAAGACTAATAGCACCGGAATAGCCTCGGGGAAGAATGGAATAGAAAGCTGAGTTGATGCGACACACCCAGGGGAAAATAAAGAAAGTGAAAGCGAACTGAGAGAGGGAGCGAGAGAGAGAGAGAGAGAGGAGAGTGAGGAAGTTAGGGAATGAACACAATGATGTTAGGGAATGTTGGGAAATGGTCCAGCAATTTACAGAGTCGAGAGAAAGCATTGGAATGATTGCTCGAGACATAAACGAAATGGAGCAATAATTTGATGCTCATTTGACCAGTGATATATATATATATATATATATATATATATATATATATATATATATATATATATGAAATTAGAGAGAGCGAAAAAGAGGACAGATTCACAGTTGGTTGCATATTCACTTTTTTGTCATTTAACCCACACTGAATAACGGAAGTGATAATACAGATTATTCGAATACAAGTATATGCTTCTGAAAATCGTTCTCAAATGAGTACAATGATACGTACACTGATTAAAATATCATGGAATAACTTGGTTTTAGGTAGAGCATTCTTTATATTCCATATGAAAGTGAGTATGGTGGGAGGGCGAGGAAGGGAAAGGCAAGGGAATTAGAAATGTAATATGTTTGGTGATCGCATCATCTGAATATTCATGGGGCCGTGTTTAATAAAATGTAATGCCATTTAGGGAGTATACCATGACGCGCTGTATGTGTATGTGTTTGTATATGGGGTGGTGAGGGGGTCGGGGGTGAGGTGGGGGCTGGCTGTAGGCTAGGACTATGTTGAGCACACTTGCGATATAAATCTCCAATTTAAAGCAGAGTATATGTGCTCGTAAAACGTCAACAAGTCTTATAGAATATACGTTTCAATTAAATTTGAAATCAAGTCGACTAAAAATGGGAGATTCTCAAACATGTTTGTTTTCTCTCAGATTCTAATATTTCTGAGGTCTAGTTTATTAGATAATGGAAAGTAAACATTGGGTTACTAAACGCAAAAAACACATATAGGGTATCCAATCAGATAGTTGGAAAATATATCAATGTTCTCAACACAATCATTAAATTAAAAAAAAAAAGTATAGTACTTTGGAAAGATTATTTCAAACAAAGCAATACTTCAGTTACTGACTGGTGATAATTATTATTATACGTGGTTTAGTTAATCGATCGTCTTGACAACATGTGGTAATTACGAGAAATCCTGATTCATGTTTCCCAAATTTCACGTTATAAACACTCCACGTGATTAAATGTAAAGCCGATAGGACATTAGTTAATAGTTCGTAATTCGTACCTCCTGAATAAGCTAGCTGTTGGTGGGGTCGTGAAGAAACAAACAACAAATGAACAAAACAAAATACGATTATCAACTTACTTCCCTGAAATCTAAGCTCTACCTAGTCACCGCATGGAGCACTTATGAGTATATAATTGATGTAGAACCAATGTAAAATTGAACTCCATTAATCATGAATAGAACAAATCTTTTCAGAAGAGTTGATGGAATATTAGGATGTTATGGAATAAGTTTTCAACTCTGAGGAATAATTCCAACAACCGGAATATTTCAGATAGTATTGATGTAAATCAAGCAGATGCACTGATCTCAATTCGACTGATTTTATTATAATAAAAAACCTGAAGCTCTACTTCAAGTTTAACACTTTCCCAATTTGTCTATGAGAACGAACCAAATCCCCACAAGTCACAAGTTTGATCAGTTTCTACTATCTACAAGTTTGATAAGAAATCGAATGTAAAAGTTTTCCGGAAAATGTCGGAAGTTACAAGATTATAGTTTGTCGAAGATTTCCATATGACAGGAACTGGAAGGAGGGAAGCGATGTGGTGTTTAACTTCCCTTGCTGAACTTGTCTAAATTAATCACATCAATCACATAGAAGCACGTGTAACCGTAGATTGCAAGTCGATAGTTTACCGCAAGGCCAATCGCTTTGGTTAGACGATCGTTGATGTCAGGAGTAAAGTACCTAGAAAAACATTCGGAGGAATAATTGATTTTTTCTGATGGTTAGTTATATACGGCACCTCCATCAGTATTTAAGAATAGTAGAGTTTTGAACCATTGAATTGCATTTGAAACAGAGAATCATTAGAAAATGAAAGGAAGAGAAAGAGAGTGATAGAGAGAGATGGAGAGAGGGAATTATACAGAGATATGGAATGAAAGTCTGAAATGGATTCGAAACTTGAATATGAGATATTAATTCGTCATGTCGGTGATAGTATTCTTATCTCCCACATGACACAATGAACTCATCGAATGTTCGACATCTCATTATAGATGGTACTCGAATAGAGAAAAAAACTACTGTGTCTTCCGGTTCCCAAAAAACAATCCAAATGAAACTTTGTTTGATCACATTGTTCGCTCACAGATTGCACTCACGTAAGGAAATGAGAGTACCTGAGAAATAAATGTGAGACTGAGTGATTGTTCTCAAAAGCTGTACGTCTAACGGGGTGTCTCTAGTTCAGACCTCTGTGAGGTGAGTAGAGTACATCAGTGCTGAAGAGTCTCTGGTTCAACCAGCTTCATTGCATGTGCGAGATCACATGATAGATATATAATGAGAGTAGACATATCAAGTGTAGACAACAAGTAGCTTGAATAGGATTCGCGGATACTGAGGCCTGACTTCAGAACAACAAGCCAACAAACAAACAAACTCAGGTACATACAATTTTTGGGTTTCGTATTTGTTTGTCATATGATTTATGCCAATAAATTGTCATGATAGAGGAAATAAGATTTAGAGAAAAGAGAAAAAAGCGGGCCCTATCAGAGCAGCCCTAACGTTTAGATGCAGCCATAAGGCTCGGTTTGTAAACTGAAGTCAAGTCGGGCGTGGGTTCGAGTTGTGCATGAGGGTTTTGTTAACGTAATCAATATGAACCGTCAAATAATATAGCTGCTGTTCGGGTCGTTAAGCTGACAATAATCAATCAAAAAAGATAACAGTGTGAGAATTAAGCTACTATTCAAGTTTTTCTTTACAAATTTTGACGAACGAAAGCGAAATTAGATCAACCACAATTGAAAGCTAATTTGGGACAATTATAACCCATGCATACATTTATGAGTATTTTCGTTTATTCCTCTCGAAAATTGGAAACCTCAAGGAGCATAGACCGAATTTGTGCTGTGCTTTGCTCAGCAACTAACGCAACAACGCTTCTTTTGTTGTTATCTGGGACTTCAATCCATAATATTTCTTCTCGAGGTTGGAAACAATTGACTTTTTACAAGAATAAAAAACCAAGAAAGTATAGTCAAGAAACTCATTGACATTTGTTGGATGTTGATGGAGGCGTGAAAGAGGAGGGAGGGGAGGGGTCGTCAGGTTTTGCGCGGGGTTGAGGATGAGGGGACCAAGCAATTACGTTGAAACGTTTAGATCTCCATAAAGTCGAATAGGTTTCCCACATTGAATTAACGAAATCAAGTTTAACAACGTAGAAAAAACCGTAATCTGACGAAGTGTTTTGTCGTTGCGACGCGTCAGCAGCATTTCTACATCGATGTCTTTTCTGGTTCAGTTGGCATCACTGCTGCCTTTAAGGGGGATATGGTGGCGCAGAATTGATGGGGTTGATATTTGGATAAAACAGGAGATTGTACGGAAGTATAAAATCCGTTTTTGAAGCAGAAGATTCATTTTTAAAAATGAATATTTGGGTCTGTAAAATGTAATTATTTGATACAGAGCAAATGTTCTATTTTATGATCCACGGTTGATATAGAGTGAATTTAAAATACCTTGCACGCCATCACTTAAATTATAGCACGAGCGACATTGCTGCACTTAAAAAAATGAAACTATTTTCTTGTTCGAATTCCTCACGCTAAACGAAAAGAGAAATCGTAATGAAACTTGGTGAGCCCTTGTTTGTTGCGTGTGCGTGTGTATTGTTAGTTGTGTATGCTTTTGGTCAATATTCGTTTGACTAATCTAGAACGAAAAAATGAAGACATTCTAATGATCCGTACAAAAATAGCCCAAGAGAGGATCGAAATACCCACATCGAAATAAAATAATTGCATACTATTTGAAAGTGAGAATTTAGAACGCAATACAATTATTGACTTCTGAAACTTAGTAATTATGTAACTTCACAATAGTATACACGCGATAGAAGTAGTCATCTCTAGTTAACTACAATATCGAGCATATAAAAGGTTCATAGCTCTTGATTGTGTCGGTTGAACAATTACTTGCTATGGTGAGCGTACAATTGGCCAATTTTAATGTATTCTGAAGTTACACCTGTTCAAATACAGCAATGTTCACAGCCTATCAAACCTTCCTTATGGATTTGACAGGTGAACTTCCTAGAATTACGTCAGAACAAATATGGCGGCCAATGAACAAGCCTAAAGTAAACTTGTATATGGCTTAGGTTTGACGTTACCTATTTGTTAACAAGGTGCAATTCTGTATGAAAACCGAATAAATCTAGTCTAGTGAGGTGGAGTATCATCATTGTAGAAAAGAAGTCTCACTGACTGCATGATGGTTATCACAATGAGGAAGACTAAGACCATTTAAGGATTCCACTCAAGAGTCCATGCTGGTAGTTGATTCAATAAAATATCAGTTATTGGTGATAACTTTGGAACGGTATAAGATATCGAAATTGAAAAGTGAGGAAACACAGTTATTTGCTATACATTCAAGATGACGTAAGTGATACATATGTATCCCGTATCGCAGGAGTAGACGCCTGCGAATCATGAGATTTGAGATGAATAGTTATTTTGTTCACCATATTGAAGGTATAACAAATATATGTGTTTCGTTGTTTTTAGAATTTCGATAACTTATATCGTTCAAAAGTCATCACCAAAACACTGATATTTCGCTAAATCGACTCTCATGGACTTTTAATAACTATTATTCGTTGCTTTCAAGTTGAGCCACCAGAATTTATACTATCACTTTTTTTTTCGTCTATTGTTCATATCTTCTATTCATTGACGGTGCTCGTTCAAAAGAGACAGTGGTAACAACATAGGAAGTCATTATGCTGACGTGGCAAATACAAAACTTCTCTATTCAGTGTTAGTAACTTAAAACTCTTGTATTCGGGAGTAAACGAAGCCAAATATTATGTTCAACTTGGAGAGGTTTAGTTAGCATGGATGTAATATTGTTACAGAACATAAGATAACAAAGGTAGTGAAAGTTGTATGGTTTGAAGCATCATCTTGTGTTTCTACAGGCATGCCAACGAGCATTGCCAACATTACAATAATATGGGGGAGAGGCAGTCGAGGACAGATGTACAATATTTATTGTGTTTTCAGATGATTAAAGTGTTTATATGACATAATATTATGCAATTTCCTCATTGATACATCAAACACACACCTACATCCACACACACACACACACACTCACACACACATATATATATATATATATATATATATATATATATATATATATATATATATATATATATATATATATATATATATATATATATATATATTTTTTTTTTTTCGAGCTAGAATATGAATAATACAGTTTAAGGTTTACCATATCATTTAGAAAAGATGTACTCTTGTATGATATTGAAAGTAGTAACTATCAGAATATATACAAAACATGACTAAACTTTCAACGAAAGTAAATATTTACTTTTTGCTTGAACTTTTCTAGCTTCATAAGCACGTTGGTCGACACATTTTCTCTCAAGCCGATATTACGTGCCAAAGTCCTACATAATGACACCCACTTAGGTCTCTCTCTCTCTTTCTCTCTCTCTCTTTCTCTTCGTCCATCTCTCTTCACGCTGGCAACCATATACAATCTAGTTCTTAATGACTACGCAAGACTCGACCACACAGTCTCTTAATGATATAGAACTCAACCCTTTCACCCCTCCTTGGAACATGCACTACTTGCCTAATGATATACCCCCACCTCAACCCCCCCTCCCCAACACCTCACCCCCTCAACTACCCGTCTGTCTTACCAGCAGGCGTCGGTTCTATATGTTTGAAGTTCACGGCTTACTTGATGCTGAAGCTTGCTGATGGTGAAGTTGGACACTGTTAGTGATTTGCATTTCTATCATCATGTTTTTGTGATTGTCATTCAAGATGGAGTATTTTCTTTTCTATGGTGGAGTATAGACGTGTGAAAATGTGTTGGTGTTCTCGACTGTTCTTGACTTTTTTAAATATAAAAGCACATGAAAAACAAGAGAATATTCTAAATGAAACGAGGCTGATATTGTTGAATATAGAAAAGATGATAATAGAAATGTACATAATTTAGGAATCGCATGCTGAGAATAATTGACCCATACTATAACCCGTAGGGAAAAATAAATATGGTTACCGTGATGACGGACGAATTTGCGCAAAAATCTGATGTTTGAGAAAAACAAATGAATAAAAGTCTCAACAGATCAAATTGTAATAACTGACGCGTAACAAGTTCAAACAAAACCAATAATTTTCTATTAAAATAAAACAGTTTGATGTGTTTCAGGTATCTCAAACTAACAAAGTTTATTTCATTGATTATCAATATCAAATTTCTCTATTTTCAAGTTCCATTTCTAGTATTTCGAAAAAGTTGAATATTGAAAACATTCTAGAGGAAGGCACTTGGGTTGTTTTATTTTCTGTTACGAGTTGTGAAACTTCTTATTTGTATCGCTTTTTAGCTTGACTTGTTGTGCAAACGTTGTAACTATAAAACTACCGTTTTGTTGATGTCCAAATATAGAGTTCGCTCGCGTTTGAAATCTCTCGTCGCCAGTCTCAATGCGTTCTCGTCTCACATACATTGTTGTCAGCTTGTGCATTGAATCGAACAGAAGAAAAGAGTCGAAAATTCACTCTCACTGCCGACACAAATATTTCAAAAGATGATTTCAACGAGAAAATTCACAGCCTTCTCAAGTCTCGGTTTCACTTTTCCTCAATGCTTATTCAACCTGGTTTCTGAAAGCTACACGGGAACTGTCAGAAGGGAAAACTTGTTCATACTTCTCCGGTTTTTTCCTCCCGACTTTTGACATCCCGGAATTTATAACTATGTTATTATTCTCATCTCAATTATAGGTTAGGCCAGCACAATTCGTAGTTATATCTTTAAATATATTGTAGCCCAGACGGGCGTTGTTTTTGTTTTTGTTGTTACATAAACCTGAATTAGGTTAAACCGATCTTACCAGCTCTTTGTCGATCAAATAAAACTCTATACTTCAATAAAATCTATATCATTCTCATCTAATTACAGTCATGCTAGGCTACAGCGTGAACCAAAACTGAAAGTAATTTTTTCTACCTGTTGAACTCAATCAACTGAGTGATATCGCATAGGATTCTTGAGGTATGAAGCACAAAAAACGAACTTTTTGGATGACTTACAAAATTCGTAACCTTTCTCCATCATTTCTATTTTATGAGACGAAAACGAGAATTTTCACGAACCCTCAGTTGGAATCCTAAGCCTTGTAAAACAAATTCCATTCTCCAAAATGTTTAAAAATGTGTTTCTAAAACTTGATAGGTGTCATTATCTCAAATTCCAGTCTCCTCAAAAGTCTCTAGTGTATGT
This sequence comes from Brachyptera putata, assembly GCA_907164805.1. NCBI lineage: Eukaryota > Metazoa > Arthropoda > Insecta > Plecoptera > Taeniopterygidae > Brachyptera > Brachyptera putata. The sequence goes on along the minus strand of OU015467.1, from coordinate 25,257,883 downwards.
GATATCACTTTCTCTTTCACTGTTCCAGAATCCTCTAGTGAGGACTTGCTCCCTATGACGCTTTTTCGTAATTGGTTCAATTCTTGAAAGTTGAACAAAGAAAAAATAAACAAAAGAGTGATGATATTTACGAAATGAATCATATGATCAAGGAAGAGAAATAGCAACTGTTTCAAATTTCGATGAGTATTACAAATATGATGGAATTGATTCATAAAAATGTTCATTCAGAATGAAGCAATATATTTTATGATGATATTTTCCGTTTCGTTTCATTCCATCATAGAGTAAAAGTGCGTATTATTATAACTTTATTGTTAGTTCGATAATATTTCTACATTAATTTCATACTTTAGACGATTAATCATCATGATGGAGAATGTATGTAGATAGAAAGTATAATACAATTGTGAATACACAAATATAACTATGTATGTTATCCAATTTCTTCGTAAAACAATGAAATGCTGAGATGATTAGAAACAATTAAAACTCAATATCTTAAGCTCAATTCTTAATGCTCAATGACTCTATGCTTATAATATCCAAGCTATAATTCCATTGAATTATTCCAATTTTATTCACGTTATAAGCAATTATATGATGAATAGAATTCAATTTTATGAAAGTGAAATGATACTTCAAGTTACTTAGTACATACTTGGTTGATTTCATAAAACTGATAAGATTATTTTAAACATTGTTCTCAAGTATATTACAAAATAATAATACGAGACACTAAACCAATTCTCATATTAATTGCCATAATGAAGTTCTGTGAATCTTGCGTGTAATGATATTACCTGGATTCAATTATATTTCGCTTTGTTATTAACGTGTTGCTCAGGAAAATACGTAACTTTGTTCGCACCGGTACGTGCTCTGGATTCTACGTGCGTTGACGATCTCAACTATAGGTTGACTCGAATATTTTTTATTTTATAAAAACATAAATTCAATCACAATTTGAAATCATTCTTCTGTTTCGTGTATGATATTTTCTGAGACTAACTCATTCAATCATTTACACGATTTCTCATGGATTGAATGGAACAAATTATTTATGAAAACTATGAAAATTTATTCATCGAACCATAAGAATAGACTAATTTCATGCAATTATCACAGGTGTACAGCTTGAAAAGAGCCATCTATTCAGAGTGTTCATGGAAGTATTTCACACAAGCTTTCAGAAACTTGTATCTATGAAAAACATGTGAATGTATGTTACAACATGTTTCATTCTTGCATAATAGAAATTTCCATTTGAAATTTCTTTGACGATAATTCTCCGTATTGCAACATAATATAAAATGCATTCGAAATGCAAGGATATTTCGAACTCCTGCAACGACGTGTTTCCTACTTATAGTACTTGTAATAAAATCATGTTAATTACAGTGTAGTTAATATTTAGTGGCACTTCAACTTCAAAGTCCCCTCTTTCATCTCATAAAAATGACACTAAAAAAGTTTACATTTCATTTCACGGTCTGAACTAAAACTTATTACCGATGTGTAATATTGCTTGAAACCAAGTTGTACACAATATTCGCTTGATAGAACTTTTCAACACATTTTGACGGATTACTGAGTTCTGACAAACAGTAATGTATGTATACAGTAACTGGAAACAGTAGAAAATTGTACTCATACTGCGCTACACAGCTCAAAAAATAACAATTATGAAGTACTTCCAAGACACTGAATATATTCGTGTGACGGAACGAAACTGAATTCACTGTACACTTCCAATTTTCTCGCCAAAATCATCAAGTAGAAGTGCCAGTAGTAGTGATGCATCTCCGTGCACCAGTACAAAATGCTGAGACATAATTGTACATATTTAATTCATCTGGTAATTTAGTTCGTTATAATGACTGGTGATGGTTGAAGAATCGCGAACATATATTAGGGCTTGAAGTGAATGGTGGCATCACTACAGGGTATATTCGTGGAATGTAGTGAAGATGATGTAGTGGACGTATGAGTGGAAATTGGTTCCATTCTAACATTTCCTAAAATATCAGGATATTTAGTTTTAGTATTCGATTACAAATTCGTACACTGTGACAAAATATGAAAGTGTCACATCAAGAAAGAATTCACCAGCAGTTTGTTTTTTGTGTTGTTTATTGTATCTTACCTTTGACTGCACTCAGCTTGTTACCGACCATCTGCTTGGCAACGAACGCCGCCATCTTGTTTCCGGTTGATTCGCTTCTTCCGGTTTAGGGGTTTTATTAGTGCAAACGTTTACTCGTCGATAGCTTCACGAATCACTGTACAATGACGATCTGGAAAAAATAATAATAATAACATTTTAATATGTCTGTATTTCAGTAAAATGCACATTTACTTTTCGACTTGGAACTTGAAACCACGCATAATTTCAATGGGAAATAATGTCAACTTGAATTAGTCACAAAAATACACCTATTATTTCGAGGTATTTTTCCCGCAAAGTGTAATATCATAAGATCTAAAATGTCTTGACATTTGTTTGTGCCACGACCTGAAAATGTCAGTTTGCTAGGAAGAGATTCTGGGAACCTCGAGAAGTGAAACACGTAGGATGACATCTAGATGACAGTGAATGATGAAATTTGAGAAATCACAGGCACCGTTACGATAGTGATGTGGTGATTTTGATGATGGAAACTCACACTATCATCTAAATTAAGCCCAAAAATAAAAAAGTCAGTACAATAATTAGATTAACAGAAATTACAGACAAATTGTGCATTCATATACGCAGAGTATAAATAGATATAACATGCCTATACTATTATTATATGTATAACTGAGCACAATTTTGTTATTTCAAGCTACCGGAGTGAGCTATATGAATGTATATAATAACAAGCATCCGCTTATTATAGATAAACAACACAGCTTTAGTGAACTGTTCCCCTAAAGTTCATAACAATATACATTAAATATTTCAAGTCAAAATATATAGGAAAAAACAAGATAAAGTACATAAGTGCTTTCTGTTCTATGTTGGTTTATAATATCGTATATACGTTGCATGGGTCTATATTATATAATATACGTTGAAAAACGCACCTCAGGCAGAATTCGTAACATAATACATTTCAAGCGTAGACAGACATTTTAACATCATTTTTCCGACGAATACGACGAACAAAACAAAAAGCAAAAAACGTAAAACATGTTTTAAGGGAGATATGGAGAACAAAAAACATTGATCCGATATAAATGAAGAGCTTTTGAAAACCAACGAAGTTTCTGCTTAACTATATATAATTTATTATTTTAAATATAAGATGATATCAGAGAGCATAAGTGATGAATTGAATAATAAGTGTTATTATATCAGTTCTGTTGTCCTCAAGTTGTGAATAGAATCCAATTCCATTCGATATAAAATAATAATGAGTATCTTTTTTTATAGTATTGACTGCCGCAGCGCTCAAATACGTATTCTGGTTGACAATCAAAACATGTAGCTCAGTTGTTTCCTCGAGGTTATGCATGATTGCTCAGTTGGTCCTCATAGTAAGATGGGACTTGTTGAAAAATCATATTAACTGACTACCAAACGATTTCAATGATAACATGATTAATGTATTTTATTAGTGAAGATATTGCAAAGTAAAAACTACATCCGCCCAGAAGAAATAAACGTTACCATGAATAAATTGATGTTATAAAAGTTTCTCCAGTGAAAATACAAGATTCATCTCTCGCAAGGCATGAAGTTAAAAGCTATTATTAATGATGTTTATATTATATGGTATGTGATTTATCACGTAATCTTTCTTCTAGATACTGATTTCTGATACATGTTGTGTAAGATAGAGGAGAACATCAGTCTTTGCGCACTTATATTGTTGTACATAACTTAAAGCCTCAGAGAACAACCCCTTTAGGTCGATACTGCAGATAACTTCTATCTAATGGTATAGTTGGATAGTTGTTGTGTCGACTTTGATTTGCCACTAGATAACACTAGTGTCACTTTCATTGCGAATAACAATACTGCTCTGTTAAAACATTGCCTTCTAGAAGGTTCCCTGCAATGCGTACATAGAAGGCTTATACAGACTTTCGATCTTGTCACCATATACGCACTGACTATTGGGCTATATAAGGTTGTATATAAAGTATGTTCTTGCACAAAGCATCTACTATAGAAGTATTTCTGATCCAAGAAAATTATGCTGAACCAATTTGCGAGATGAAATATTTGCTGATGGATCTAACGACATATATTAGATGTTATTTTAAGCAGCGATCTATTGTTGCTCACCTTCGTTTTGTAGTAAGACGTTTTCCTTGGGTTTGAAGGTACTAGAGTTCTATTCCAACCGAGATGAATTTTCATATCATATAATTGTGTTTGGCCAAGGGTTGTATCACATAATGTTTTTTTCACTTAAATTTTCGGTTTTTGCCTCAAATTCAAAAGCGTGTTCCTGACTACTAGCCACGAAAAGAACAATATAATGCGCTCCTAAATGCAATTTGGTCGACGAAAAGTTACACAAAACCAAGTCAACAATATAATATTATAATCATAGTCATTGTTGAAAATATGCGCTCGCTTCATTTCTTTACTTTTCACCAGTTCTCCTTCTCAACACTATCTGCAAGTTTTTCTGTCGAATTACGTTACTTTTTGCAAGGGTTAGCATAGTGATGTCGGAACAGAATTACCCTTCTGCTCTAGATCCAGATGTTTGAGTTTCCATGTGGCTAGTCAACACGTGAATGACTGTCCGATATGACACACACACACACGCACACTGAGGGCCATGTATGTGACTGGCCGAGTCTGAATAATCCAGTCATGTCTTTTGTCGACTGTGCCATACATGAACTGGAAAACACTGATGAAAGCAAGGTAATGGACATACAAAGGAAAGGTGTGTTTTATATTAGGAAAATGCTGTACCTGTCACGTTGACGGATGAACATGTATGTAGACAAGTACAGTCATGCATGTTGAAATAATTTCTTGAGGAAATAAGATATTTTGATTGAATTTCCACATGGAAAAATATAATGAGATTGACATTCAAATAATGAGAACGAAGGAGTTATTCTTATATGACTTCGGAGACAAATGTTCAATTTCAAGTACATTTGTTTTCACGTAGATCTCTTTAATGTTCTAGCCTTAATTTCACAGTACCAGTACTCGAGAAAAACTAATATGTCTTTTTTGTCGCTTCAGATCGAACGGAAGTTCAGTTGAAACTTGACATACACAAGTGTCATCATCTAATTAGATACAGTTTAGTTTTGAGACGCATTCGGTTGAACCACTTCTGAGAGAACCCAATCCGAAGATTCAAAAACTTCATAAAAATCACAGAGATGAAAAAATTAGGAGATAATATTTCCTCCGAATTAATTTTTAATTCGCACGGAATTTTCATATGATGATGATTCACATTATTCCAAAGTTCCACACAAATCGGATCAACCAATTTCATGAACAAAAATTATGATGCAATTTCCTAACAACAATCAAAGCTATTAAAAAACCCATCCGGAATTCAAGCAGGATATATGGATTGGAAAACGATTAAAAAGAGCAATGAATAAAACAGAAAGGCAGTGGCAATTGTTTTGAACTCTAGCTTTCCAAAACATTTTATTTAAATATACCTATGTAGCTCATTCTGCAACGCATGTATTGCGTTTTCCCAGGTACGAGTTATCTTCACTTGTTTAACAGCCCATGTATCTAATGTTATTTGCATGTTTATAACAATGAAACCACCGCCCCTCTTGTTTTTAAGTGGTCTTCTTTTTCACGCCAAACCGATCGACCGTTCTCCGTATTCATTACGACTAACCATCTTGTGTTTCGAATCGTCTACACGATACAACGATATTATCGTACACGATGAAAGTATAAAGTAACAATAGGCCCTCGGGGTAAAGATCACAGACTCTCATACCTTCAAGTATATGCACTTAAAGTATAGTATTTCTTTTGAAGATAGGATGAAAGTTCGATTGGATGTGTTTTTGCAGAGGTAATCAGAGTCGCGCATGGGTTTTGAGACTCCGTTAGGCAGGTGGAAACCCGTAGGGTATCGTATAACTTATTGAACCATAGATTATAATGAACAAAATGAAAAACCGTCCAGAAGAGATAATTTATTTTCGTGATTTTTTTTCTCGGTAGAAAAAAATCAGTTACGTTAAGTTTACATGATACTTTTTAATAAAGTTAAATATATTGTGTTTCTTTGTAAATATTATCGTCTCAACGGTGTACACGTTCTGAGAAGTGAGGTTTAAAACAATAATAGGATCGGCTCATGTACTTTGGAATATAATTAAGATTATTCTCAAGACTACTTTGTGGAGTTCTCATTGAAAATTATTCCGCTCTTTTCTCAGCCCCTATCATCAAAAAATCTATAGATTTTTTGATGAGAATACAGGACAAATATGATGGTTTATACCCGAAGGGTTTCATTTATTCCGTCCTAAAAATCCTACGATGTCATTCGTAACAGTCGTTAGGGTACAGTGTCATGTCAAGTCATGTCAAGTATGTCAGGTCATGTCAAATTATGTCAAGGTTGACATGTTGATACAAATAAGTGAAAATTGTTCTCTTCAAAACTAACGTTCATGTATTTGAATTGGAAAATGAACAGTAAAGTTCTCCGTTATCTCATTATCTTATTCTGAATGAACATAAAATGAAGCCAATTAACAATTTGCCGATTACTTAAGCATAAAGTTTGAAGGGTACATTATTTCAAACATGAATATTATCGATGAATAGATGATTAAAAAACTTGATTCACAAATGGTTTGTGTTTTCAGTTACAAATTCCAATAATCTCGAGAGTATTCGAACAATGATGAAATATAAATATGTATAAGAATTCTCACCAAGGTGGTGGAAATAAAACGATTTCCAAATATTGTGCAGCTTTAGAAAGCCATCCAACCGTTCCCATTGACATAACAGCAGAAAAAACCGCTATGTATTGACTTTAGCGGGATTTCTTACTTCCGAGAATAAATCAAAAATATCTCATCTAAAAAGCAACCTTCTTCGAGAAAGAAACTCTTTTATCGAAAGATAAGTTTTTGTATTTTTCTTCCTTCAATCAATGAAAACAATAATAAAAATACTTCAAATGGGAATTCTCTCTCTCCTTCTCTCTCTCTCTCTCTCATTCTCAATAAATATACATGAATGTTGGCGGTTCGGATCACCTGATCGGTAATACTAATTGATAGGTAAGACGGTCGTTCGGTTCCGACAACACAATTTAGGGTGGATGATTGATATTCCCCTCACTAGACGCTCGATCTCGCTTTGTCTGTGAAATATTTCTACGAAAAATAAAATCGAAAGGAAAAGAAAATATTGCGTCTATTTGATAGAAATCTGAACATTATGATCCGCCTGAGTGGAAAGAAAAAAATGAACCCTTTTAATAATCCATTGCGTGAAGAAGTATTGAGTTGAGAATCAAAGAAAAGGATGATCATCTTATATATGAGTTTATCATAGTTCGACTGACTGTTCATCACGAAATATGAAATTAGAAATGCAATACAAATTCAATTTTATGATCAACATCCGAAACTTGACAGCATCAACTGATTGATTCTGACAGCATGTACATTTGTAAGAGTACTAAATCGAATTCTCACATGAACAACAATAAATACTTCAAATGAAGACTTTCAACAAGGTCACTAACCTAAATTTTCAATACTTTTAATATAGATGATCTAAGATTATCTGAGTTCAAAACTAGTATCTAAGCTCTTCAATATAACAGCCATGTGAACATTTGAAATGTCATATCTAAGACTTGTAAATAAAGGCAGATAGACAACTAACTAAAATAAAACAAAGTGCAGTGAGAATGTCAAGTGAAAAATTCACATCATTTTATGTCACATATCCAGTTGACAGTCTTCATCACAGAAGTCTTTTGTTTCGAAAAATACGTCCTCCCCTCCTCTCTCACCTCGACCCCTCTCATGCACATGCACCTCATCAACGTCCGTGTATCCAACAAGGCTCGAATATATATATTATATATATATATATATATATATATATATATATAGATATATATATATATATATATATATATATAGATATATATATATATATATATATATAGAGAGAGAGAGAGAGAGAGAGAGAGAGAGAGAGAGCGAGAGAGATGTGTTTATATATATATTTCCTTTCGACGCACTAGTCTATGTCGTCGGTAGCGTCGAGACGCCTGCGAGATAATGGGAGGGCGCCACAATGACGTCGCCTAGCGCCAAAGTGACGCGACGCTCAACCACAGGAAAAGGGGTGAGGATGGCGCCTGGAGGAAACTATATGATATTAAGCTGGGGATAAAAACTAGGCCAGTTCTTTTCCATTCAATAATAATGTGTATTATGTGAAGGTCGACAGTTTCTGGATATTGTATCTTTCTAGTTTCATTTGTTTTGTAGACTGAGCTCTATTAGCATGGTCAAGTCAAGTTAACGACCCCACTAACAGTTACGTTATATGGGGACATGGATGAGCGGATCATCAACAGAATTATGAAATGAAGATACGTAATAATAGATTGAGAACATAAATTTTTCCAAGTGACACAAAAACAACGCCAGACTTGATTTCAGTGTCCAAAGGAGTGCCTTAGCTGACTGAGCCACTATTGGTTACTTAAAGAATTGGGACATGAGTGAAGGTTGAGGATTATAATACTTTGTCGTCAATTTCTTCGATATTGTTTGAGATATAAAAATTGATTTCCGAGAGAATGGTCTTCTCCAAGTCACAGAACAAAGGGCATTATAATAATTCAACTCATATTCAATAACTCTCACACGCCAGAAACTGAGGCATATTGTTTAGTCATATAGTTAGTTCTCGTAATTTATCAATGCATAGAAATGGAAATGTAATAATGATCATTATTCAATCAACGACCTCAACATCAGTTTGGTTATATGGGGATAAGAGTGAGTGCATGGTTGAATGAATGAATGATATAATTCACAAAAGCTCTTGCCTTATTCGGTGTTTGAAGCCAGGTCTGACTGAGTTTATGAGACATTTATTCATATATTATAGAAGATTTCCCCCCGAAAAAAAAGTTGATTTTGAATAAGTGCCATTATATGCACCCACCCATATTGACTATTGGCGCGGTGACGTAGACAATGTGCTGAGGAATGACAAAAAGTTGGAACCAGCAGCGATGGAGCTTATTAGGAGCGTAGCGGGAATAGCAAAGATGGAGAAGAGAAGCAGAATGATGGAGAAGAAAGAGGGTGTCAAAAGATTGTCTTTTGAAATTGGATGGTTCAGGTGGTATGGGCGGATAGAATATAAGAGAATACCGTGAGATATGTTCGTGATAGAAAACAACATGACGGAGAGAAGAGTCGGGAGACCATTCGAGAGAGAGAGAGAGAGAGAGAGAGAGAGCTGGGCGTAAGAAGGGAGTACTAAACGAAGTAGTCAATCGAGGGAGAGAATGGAGTCAAGCGTGAGAAGAGAGATGGAGGAAGAATAGAGAACGGTATGATGTAGGAAGAAAAGAAGAAGAAACAGATGATCATGATGAAAAGGAGAGAAAAGTAAATGCAAGACTTGGAGTTGACAGAATCCGAAAATAAAGATGTTCACTTCAGATAATTTGATGTTAACCCCACTGACTCAATTGATTTGGATATCTGATATTAAATAAAATCCCACCCAGTGCAACATTAATCTGTTACTAGTATCAGTATTATCAGGTTAGTAGTGAAGTTATATTCCATTATTTAAATATATGTATATTCAAATAATCCATGTACATATTAATAATATAAGTGCACATATGAATGGATGCAACAACGAGTTGTTTTTATATTCAACAATGATAAACGTAATCTATTAGATAGTAATATTATTTTCAAGTTTCAATCTTGTATAAAGTTGTAAAAAAGTGATAAAGTAGACAGTTTTCCATTGAAGTCACGATTGAGAATAAAAATACCTCGCTGCAAAACTATTCAATGAATGTTCTCCATGAATATTGTGTGTTATTGTATGCATGGAAGCAAAGTGCATTCAGCAATCAGTATACATATAAGAGAGTACATGTTTGTTGATTGCACTCATATGTTTCTCTAGAACGAGATACGATATTTGCATTGGCATATATTTTCATTTTTTCATGAGGTAGAAAGATGGAGAGCTCACACCAAGAGTGAATTTCATTTTCTGTCGATCTGATACTTGTTCAACGTATTCACAAGAATGACAAGTTTAGTCTCTTGGAAAAATAATTTTCACTTTTGATTCGAGGTGTACTCCAGGTGACATGGTATCTTGGAATATTCCATTCTCCGATCGACTGTGACACGTTTCATATCAATGTAGATTTTCAGGATTAGAGTTTGCTAAGTGCCCGTTGTACCAACTGATGAGCTGTGAATTCACGCAATAATTAGCTATTTACATTGATATATCTCTTGGTTATCATGCTATTATTCTCATTGATTGACTTATTGATATTCAATTACGAGTTGGTACAAGCAGCTCTCAGAATAGGCAATTAGGTCAATTCACACATGGATATGTGAAAACATTTTTTTAAAAACTGAACACGATAATTACGTTCACAACTTGATATCAATTTATATTTTAGCTCTTCATTATCTTATTCATAGTTAAGGTTTACAATTTAGGTACGTACGTCCGCAGTGAACACATTTCAATATTCCTAATAAGAAAACGCTAAATCAACTGAATTACATTGTTGTAAAAGAGAGGCCGATCATTTCAATGTTGTCGAATTTCATTCAAATCAGGTTATTTGTTTTGGTTTCTGTGCGTCGTCTTACTTCTATCGACACGAGAGGAAATCCAAAGTAAATAGAAATGGAGAGTCTTTCAAGATTTCCTGACTCAAAACCTAATAAAGTTTGACTTATGGATGCACAAGTGCGGATTTTATATCCCTAGCAAATCCAGCTTCTGAAAACAAGAAGTGGATGGCCGGGTGAGAAAGAGGGAAGGGAGAGACCCGAGTGGTAGACAAGGGAGAACTCGGAAGAAGTAGGATTTCTTTTATTTTTACTAAGGTCTTATAGAAAATCCATGTACTCATAGACTTTTGACCTCATGTGGTGAAGAAAAGCTACTTGATCGCGAAAACAAACCAAATGGTCATCGAAAAGTCATAAAATGTTATAAAATATTGCGAATGACAAGAAGTAGAATATAGGAAAGAAAATAATGTGAAGATATTGTTACAAGAGTTGCGTGTTCGTTGACATATTTTGTGAGTTCATAATATTTATCATCATATTATGTATTTTATGTCATGATCATGAATTCACCCTGGATTATTTATAGGTAATATGGCTCCACCCTAGAATGTTGATACGCAATCCATTAAATAAATCAACGAGCGTACGATTTAATATCGCTAAAGAATGAATAATCTTCATCTTTTTTCTCTGTCGAGTTGAAAAAAAATCAGGAAAGAGAACAATTATGATATATGAAAGTTATGAGCGATACCACCAACGGATAGTTAGATAATTCATCATTTGTGCGTCTAGTTTATAATCGTGTCAACGATCTTCCGTTTTGGTTGTCTCCAATATTCAATTCATAAAATGTTTGTTTAATCATATTTATACATTTATAATACATTTATATTAATGAACCCGATATCATTACACAATCATTATCTCTCATAGGAATGATGACCGATCAAAGGATGCTTACACTTCACTGCTACGAGCCTACGATCATGCGTTAACACAGACTTGACAATACCAATCAGTGATTAAGCTATAAAAAGTTATAATAGTTTAACTTATATTTCAACTTGCATGTGGGACATATTCTTCTGAACTGAACTCATGAAAAAAGATGTGAAACAATTCATTCACTACCTTACTAGTCGATAAAATAAAATAGCCAACACAAAAAACTAGAAACTTCCCAAACGAAATGAAAATAAACTCTACTTGTGTTTTGAATATATAGGTTTGATTGACTGTGAAATTGTTCCATGAAATTAAATTCACTCGAAAAACAGCCCTACAGGGCTATTTAAATTACTTCTATATTTCAAACTGATTCTATTTTATAGACCACCTAGCACCCTTTCCCTCTAGGCCCTAATATGTTTATACATGTGTGACATACCGTTGTATCAATGTGAATAACTTCCTCTTCCCTCGTCCTCATGCATATTACATCGTTTCCTCAACTTGATATTATCTTATTTCGGGACACATCTGCGTACACCCACTCGACTTCCCGAAAGAGGACACATACATAAACACACTTTACACTTTACTATCCTCTCGACAGGAGTGCTCTGTGTGTGTGTGTTTGTGTGTACATAACATGTGTACTCCTAGACTCAACTACAACATCATTCAATAGTTACAACATCCTCCGCTTGATTTCCCAGTAGCGCTGGCTGCATGACACCTGTCACACACTCACCGCCATCTTGTCCCCGAGGACTCGAAGAAAGTCAAAAGAAAAATATCTGTCTACCAACCTTGAATGATTAATGTTTCTATCTGTGTATACGTTTTGATTGATCTACCTGGTTTTGATTTCCGTTTTTGTGTTGGTATTTCGGTTTTTATTGTATGGATTGGCTTCACGTAGCTTGTTGTATTCTTAGAAGAAAGAGAAGAAGCAATATTTCATGAAAGTGGAATCATTTTCTTGACCATTAATATATATTAAGATGGAAAATGTATTATGAAGACTAGGAATATGATGATTGACGACCCCACCGACCACTAGTATATTTGGGGATATGAATGATGGGATTAGATGGATGGTTTCCAAGACTCAAATCTACGACTCATACTTTATTGTGTATTCTTATTCATTCCATATTGCAAACAATCTCATCACGAAACAACACTGCACTTGGTTTTGGGTAATTTTGGTGGAAGTGCCAGGTTCATGAAAAATATATTATCACGTTTATGAGAAACAAAAATACACTATGTTTCAAATTTTTGCCTGGATGAAGTGAAGTTGAGAGAGGGTTATGTATCTTCAAGAGTGCGTCATTTGGTTAAACTAGAAGTAACTACAAAACCGAAGAACAAGCGAATCTACCATTCGCCAATGGTACACAATAGCCACCACAGTGAAAGAGACGGCAATCGTCTTGAATCCTCATTACTCGAATATACGCCCTCTAAAAGGAAATTTATATCATATTTCGTGAAGCTTCAGTACCCACAGCTCATTTCATAATTAGATTAATAAAGAATAACTGGAAGAGAAGTATAATAAATTTAAAATTCTAAACATCGTTTTGCAAGCCTAATTCCCGCGTGCTCCTGTAGTATCGCGGTTGCGAGCGTACCACTGGATTTGTTATAAGATAAATGGCCATGGAAGGCAAGTAAATAGCGGCGTTTGTCAGTTGCAGGCAGGCAAAGCATTGCTATAGCGTCGGGGTTAAAAGAAGGCATGCAGGGAGTTGTGTTTCACCGGAGATCGTGCTTGCACGGAGTTGCCAGAGAACTTTACTCTTCCCCCTCCCCCTCCCCAACCTCCCCACCGCCCTGCTAACACCGCCCACTAAAACTATGAGGCCATAACAAACACGTATACACAGCCTTGGTAATAATGTGCTGTTCGAGAGTTACTATACTCACAGTCATGACTGTTGGCGAGTATTTGTATCATCATCAAACATCACGGACTTGTATTACGAGGGGAGATAGTTCCTGACAGGGGGTTTCCATGGATAGAGATGGTCATGACAAGTTAGCTGTGAAGGATATCAAAATAATGAATTATGTCAGAAGAAGTGTTCAAATATGTGTTCAGAAATTACCAAATGTCCAAGTATATGAAATAAATGTCGAATATGCGTTTAAAACATCAATGAGCTGAATATTAATCAGTAGCTTTCTGATAGATTGTACAAATGAGTCAACTCTAGACTTTCAATATGTAGAGTGGAGCAACAATCAATGCTTTCTCAATAACTAATTCATAAACCATTTCAGGACCCTCCAAACCACTCGAAATAACATGTACTCTGTCTCTGATTCCCAATATACTATAGGTCGCTGAATGGTTAATAATTCATTTGTCAAAATAATTTTCTAGTATGGGAATATATCTAGTCTTTCAGTATTTTCTTATTTTTTTATTTTCAACTCATTTGCTGAAACACCACATTGGCAATATGTCTGGTATGACTGTATTTTTATATGAATGGGAAGAACTCTGCCTATTAGGTCGGCTGCGATACATGGTGAATAACATCCATGAGATACCTTGACATTGTGATGATCTTAGTCGCAGTGATGGTCCTAGCTCTTGGTATGGTTTAGTCGCGATTAGGATCCACCAGGTAATACGCTTTTCGTCTATTATGAGGATAATACATGCAACAATCTTCTCCATTCTCAATATCAACCTCATCAGGGCCATTCCCATCGTAGGTTTTCGAGCCTCCTCAGTATTATAGTCGAGTATCTAGCCGATTCTAGCCTAAGGGCTTATTTTCAACATAAATTAGCACTAACTTCGAGGGAGAAGCGGGATTTTCCCAGAGTCGTATATGTGGTATCAAAATGAAGGTACATTCAATTGAATGCGAAAAAATCTAAGTTTGGCCCAATCCAATGTATGGTTCTCCGGCAAACATGTTTTGAAGAACTCCCTGCAGATGGAGGGTCGGAAAATTTACGATTCTCTTTGGAAAATTTTTCTTAGAGTCGTGTGTGGTATCAAAATGAAGTTACATTCGATCGATTGCGACAAATTTTAATCTAAGCCCGATCCGATGTATGGTTCTCGGACAAACATGTCTTGAACAACCCCATACAGATCGGGGGTCAAAAAATTCACGATTTTCTCTGGAAAATTTTTCCCAGAGTCGTGTGTGATATCAAAATGAAGGTACATTCAATCGATTGCGACAAATTTTAACCTCAGCCCGATCCAATGTATGGTTCTCCGGCAAACATGTTTTGAACAACCCCCTGCAGATCGGGGATCGGAAAATAAACGATTTTCTTTGGAAAATTCACGATTTTCTTCAGAAAAAATCGGAAAAAATCCAAGTTTGGCCAAATCCGATGTTTGGTTTGCCGGCGAACAGGTTTTGAACACCCCCCCCGTGCTGAGGGGTGTCGGAAAATTCATGATTTTACCTGGAAAAGCTTTCAGAGGGCCGTGTGTGGTAACAAAATGAAGGTGCATTCAATTGAATGCGAAAAATTCTGAGTTTGGCCCGATCCCATGTATGGATCTCCGGCAAACATGTTTTGAACCAACTCCTGCAGATCGGGTGTCGGAAAATTCATGATTTCCCATGGAAAAGTTTTCAGAGGGTCGTGTGTGGTATCAAAATGAAGTAACATTCAATCGATTGCGACAAATTTTAATCTAAGCCCGATCCGATGTATGGTTCTCGGACAAACATGTCTTGAACAACCCCATGCAGATCGGGGGTCGAAAAATTCACAATTTTCTCTGGAAAATTTTTCCCAGAGTCGTGTGTGGTATCAAAATGAATGTACATTCAATCGATTGCGACAAATTTTAACCTCAGCCCGATCCAATGTATGGTTCTCCGGCAAACATGTTTTGAACAAACCCCTACAGATCAGGGGTCGGAAAATAAACGATTATCTTTGGAAAATTCAAGATTTTCTTCAGAAAAAATCAGAAAAAATCCAAGTTTGGCCGAATCCGATGTTTGGTTTGCCGGCAAACAGGTTTTGAACACCCCCCCGTGCTGAGGGGTGTCGGAAAATTCATGATTTTACCTGGAAAAGCTTTCAGAGGGCCGTGTGTGGTATCAAAATGAAGGTGCATTCAATTGGAAGCGAAAAATTCTGAGTTTGGCCCGATCCCATGTATGGATCTCCGGCAAACATGTTTTGAACCAACTCCTGCAGATCGGGTGTCGGAAAATTCATGATTTCTCATGGAAAAGTTTTCAGAGGGTCGTGTGTGGTATCAAAATGGAGGTAAATTCAATCGATTGCGAAAAATTCAAGCCTCAGCCCGATCTGATGTATGGTTCTCGGGCAAACAGGTTTTGGACAACCCCCCCGTGCAGAAGGGAGTCGGAAAATTTGCGATTTTCCCCGGAAACAATTTCACAGGGCCGTGTGTGGTATCAACATGAAGGTACATTCGATTGAATGCGGAAAAATCTAAGTTTGGCCCGATTCAATGTTTGGTTTGCCGGCAAACATGTTTTGAACACCCCCCGTGCTGAGGGGTGTAGGAAAATTTGCGATTTTCCCCGGAAAATCTTCAACAGGGTCGTGTAAGGTATCGACATGCAGGTAAATTCATGAGATTGCGAAAATTTCTTATTTTGTCGCTATCCAATGTGTGGTTCTCCAGAAAAAAAATCGTGAACACCCCCTCGCGCATAGGGGTGTCGGAAAATTGGCAATTTTCTCTGGAAATTTTTTTCAGAGTCGTGTGTGAAATCGAAATTAAGGTACGTTTTTTTGATCGCATAAAATCTTGATTTCGTCTCGATCCAATGTCTACTTCTCCTAGAAATTTTATTTGAATACCCTCTCGGAAAATTTATGATTTTCTTCGGATTTTTTTTTGGAAAAACGTGAGTAGCATCAAAATGCTCACGTGATCGCTAGCTTTCCGGAAATCTAGCAATCAGCCCGATCGCATCGTGATTTCTCGAGCAATCGCCGATCGAAGATTGTCGTTGTTTTTTTTTTTTGTCGGACGGGTACTAGTACGGGGAAAAAACCAAAATTTGATAAAAAGTCAAACTTCTTTGCCGAAGCCGTGTGCGGTATCAGAATGAAGGTACAGAATCTCTGTTGCCAAAAATGTTGATTTTAGCTCGATCCAATGTCTGGTTCTCTGTAAAAAAATTCTTGAAAATGAAGGCATATTTGCAATTTTCTTTGGAAAAGTTTAGACACAGCCGTGAGTGGTATCAAATTCAAGATAATCGAAATTGATGACGTACAGTTCTAATTTCAGCCCGATCCGATGTATGGTTCTCCGGCAAACATGTTTTGAACCAACCACTGCAGATCGGGTGTCGGAAAATTTATGATTTTCCCTGGAAGAGTTTTGACAGGGTCGTGTGTGGTATCAAAATGTAGGTACATTCAATTGAATGCGAAAAATTCTGAGTTTGGCCCGATCCCATGTATGGATCTCCGGCAAACATGTTTTGAACCAACTCCTGCAGATCGGGTGTCGGAAAATTCATGATTTCTCATGGAAAAGTTTTCAGAGGGTCGTGTGTGGTATCAAAATGGAGGTAAATTCAATCGATTGCGAAAAATTCAAGCCTCAGCCCGATCCGATGTATGGTTCTCGGGCAAACAGGTTTTGGACAACCCCCCCGTGCAGAAGGGAGTCGGAAAATTTGCGATTTTCCCCGGAAACAATTTCACAGGGCCGTGTGTGGTATCAACATGAAGGTACATTCGATTGAATGCGGAAAAATCTGAGTTTGGCCCGATTCGATGTTTGGTTTGCCGGCAAACATGTTTTGAACACCCCCCGTGCTGAGAGGTGTAGGAAAATTTGCGATTTTCCCCGGATAATCTTCAACAGGGTCGTGTAAGGTATCGACATGCAGGTAAATTCATGAGATTGCGAAAATTTCTTATTTTGTCGCTATCCAATGTGTGATTCTCCGGAAAAAAATTCGTGAACACCCCCTCGCGCATAGGGGTGTCGGAAAATTGGCGATTTTCTTTGGAAATTTTTTTCAGAGTCGTGTGTGGAATCGAAATTGAGGTACGTTCATTTGATCGCATAAAATCTTGATTTCGTCTCGATACAATGTCTACTTCTCCTAGAAAAATTTTTTGAATCCCCTCTCGGAAAATTTATGATTTTCTTCAGATTTTTTTTTGGAAAAACGTGAGTAGCATCAAAATGCTCAGGTGATCGCTAGCTTCCCGAAAATCTAACAATCAGCCCGATCGCATCGTGGGTTCTCGAGCAATCGCCGATCGAAGATTGTCGATTTTTGTTTTGTCGGACGGGGAAAAAACCAAAACTTGAAAAAAAGTCAAACTATTTTGCCGAAGCTGTGTGCGGTATCAAAATGAAGGTACAGAATATCTGTTGCCAAAAATGTTGATTTTAGCTCGATCCAATGTCTGGCTCTCTGTAAAAAAATTCTTGAAAATGAAGGCAAATTTGCAATTTTCTTTGGAAAAGTTTTAACACAGCCGTGAGTGGTATCAAATCAAGATAATCGAAATTGATGACGTACAGTTCCAATTATAGCCCGACCCGATGTATGGTTCTCCGGCAAACATGTTTTGAACCAACCACTAGAGATCGGGTGTCGGAAAATTTATGATTTTCCCTGGAAGAGTTTTGACAGGGTCGTGTGTGGTATCAAAATGTAGGTACATTCAATTGAATGCGAAAAATTCTGAGTTTGGCCCGATCCCATGTATGGATCTCCGGCAAACATGTTTTGAACCAACTCCTGCAGATCGGGTGTCGGAAAATTCATGATTTACCATGGAAAAGTTTTCAGAGGGTCGTGTGTGGTATCAAAATAGAGGTAAATTCAATCGATTGCGAAAAATTTAAGCCTCAGCCCGATCCGATGTATGGTTCTCCGGCAAACAGGTTTTGAATAACCCCCCGTGCAGAAGGGAGTCGGAAAATTTGCGATTTTCCCCGGAAAAAATTTCACAGGGCCGTGTGTGGTATCAACATGAAGGTACATCCAATTGAATGCGGAAAAATCTAAGTTTGGCCCGATTCAATGTTTGGTTTGCCGGCAAACATGTTTTGAACACCCCCCGTGCTGAGGGGTGTAGGAAAATTTGCGATTTTCCCCGGAAAATCTTCAACAGGGTCGTGTGAGGTATTGACATGGAGGTAAGGTCATTAGATTGCGAAAATTTCTTATTTTGTCGCTATCCAATGTGTGGTTCTCCAGAAAAAAAATCGTGAACACCCCCTCGCGCATAGGGGTGTCGGAAAATTGGCAATTTTCTCTGGAAATTTTTTTCCAGAGTCGTGTGTGAAATCGGAATTAAGGTACGTTCATTTGATCGCATAAAATCTTGATTTCGTCTCGATCCAATGTCTACTTCTAGAATTTTTTTTTGAATACCCTCTCGGAAAATTTATGATTTTCTTTAGATTTTTTTTTGGAAAAACGTGAGTAGCATCAAAATGCTCACGTGATCGCTAGCTTTCCGAAAATTTAACAATCAGCCCGATCGCATCGTGGGTTCTCGAGCAATCGCCGATCGAAGATTGTCGATTTTTGTTTTGTCGGACGGGTACTAGTACGGGGAAAAAACCAAAATTTGAAAAAAAGTCAAACTATTTTGCCGAAGCCGTGTGCGGTATCAAAATGAAGGTACAGAATATCTGTTGCCAAAAATGTTGATTTTAGCTCGATGCAATGTCTGGCTCTCTGTAAAACAATTCTTGAAAATGAAGGCAAATTTGCAATTTTCTTGGAAAAGTTTAAACACAGCCGTGAGTGGTATCAAATTCAAGATAATCAAAATTGATGACGTACAGTTCCAATTATAGCCCGATCCGATGTATGGTTCTCCGGCAAACATGTTTTGAACCAACCACTAGAGATCGGGTGTCGGAAAATCTATGATTTTCCCTGGAAGAGTTTTGACAGGGTCGTGTGTGGTATCAAAATGTAGGTTCATTCAATTGAATGCGAAAAAATCCAAGTTTGGCCAAATCTGATGTCTGATTTGCCGGCAAACAGGTTTTGAACACCCCCCCGTGCTGAGGGGTGTCGGAAAATTCATGATTTTCCCTGGAAAAGCTTTCAGAGGGCCGTGTATGGTATCAAAATGAAGGTGCATTCAATTAAATGCGAAAAAATCTAAGTTTGGCCCGATCCCATGTATGGATCTCCGGCAAACATGTTTTGAACCAACTCCTGCAGATCGGGTGTCGGAAAATTCATGATTTCCCATGGAAAAGTTTTCAGAGGGTCGTGTGTGGTATCAAAATAGAGGTGAATTCAATCGATTGCAAAAAATTCGAGCCTCAGCCCGATCCGATGTATGGTTCTCCGGCAAACAGGTTTTGAACAACCCCCCGTGCAGAAGGGAGTCGGAAAATTTGCGATTTTCCCCGGAAAAAATTTCACAGGGCCGTGTGTGGTATCAACATGGAGGTACATTCAATTGAATGCGGAAAAATCCAAGTTTGGCCCGATTCAATGTTTGGTTTGCCGGCAAACATGTTTTGAACACCCCCCGTGCTGAGGGGTGTAGGAAAATTTGCGATTTTCCCCGGAAAATCTTCAACAGGGTCGTGTAAGGTATCGACATGAAGGTAAGGTCATTAGATTGCGAAAATTTCTTATTTTGTCGCTATCCAATGTGTGGTTCTCCAGAAAAAAATCGTGAACACCCCCTCGCGCATAGGGGTGTCGGAAAATTGGCAATTTTCTCTGGAAATTTTTTTCCAGAGTCGTGTGTGAAATCGAAATTGAGGTACGTTTATTTGATCGCATAAAATCTTGATTTCGTCTCGATCCAATGTCTACTTCTCCTAGAATTTTTATTTGAATACCCTCTCGGAAAATCTATGATTTTCTTTGGATTTTTTTCTCGGAAGAACGTGAGTAGCATCAAAATGCTCATGTGATCGCTAGCTTTCCGAAAATCTAACAATCAGCCCGATCGCATCGTGGGTTCTCGAGCAATCGCCGATCGAAGATTGTCGTTGGTTTTTTTTGTCGGACGGGTACTAGTACGGGGAAAAAACCAAAATTTGATAAAAAGTCAAACTTGTTTGCCGAAGCCGTGTGCGGTATCAAAATGAAGGTACAGAATATCTGTTGCCAAAAATGTTGATTTTAGCTCGATCCAATGTCTGGTTCTCTGTAAAACAATTCTTGAAAATGAAGGCATATTTGCAAATTTCTTTGAAAAAGTTCAAACACAGCCGTGAGTGGTATCAAATTCAAGATAATCGAAATTGATGACGTACAGTTCCAATTTCAGCCCGATCCGATGTATGGTTCTCCGGCAAACATGTTTTGAACCAACCACTGCAGATCGGGTGTCGGAAAATTTATGATTTTCCCTGGAAGAGTTTTGACAGGGTCGTGTGTGGTATCAAAATGTAGGTTCATTCAATTGAATGCGAAAAAATCCAAGTTTGGCCAAATCTGATGTCTGGTTTGCCGGCAAACAGGTTTTGAACACCCCCCCGTGCTGAGGGGTGTCGGAAAATTCATGATTTTCCCTGGAAAAGCTTTCAGAGGGCCGTGTATGGTATCAAAATGAAGGTGCATTCAATTAAATGCGAAAAAATCTAAGTTTGGCCCGATCCCATGTATGGATCTCCGGCAAACATGTTTTGAACCAACTCCTGCAGATCGGGTGTCGGAAAATTCATGATTTCCCATGGAAAAGTTTTCAGAGGGTCGTGTGTGGTATCAAAATAGAGGTGAATTCAATCGATTGCAAAAAATTCGAGCCTCAGCCCGATCCGATGTATGGTTCTCCGGCAAACAGGTTTTGAACAACCCCCCGTGCAGAAGGGAGTCGGAAAATTTGCGATTTTCCCCGGAAAAAATTTCACAGGGCCGTGTGTGGTATCAACATGGAGGTACATTCAATTGAATGCGGAAAAATCCAAGTTTGGCCCGATTCAATGTTTGGTTTGCCGGCAAACATGTTTTGAACACCCCCCGTGCTGAGGGGTGTAGGAAAATTTGCGATTTTCCCCGGAAAATCTTCAACAGGGTCGTGTAAGGTATCGACATGAAGGTAAGGTCATTAGATTGCGAAAATTTCTTATTTTGTCGCTATCCAATGTGTGGTTCTCCAGAAAAAAAATCGTGAACACCCCCTCGCGCATAGGGGTGTCGGAAAATTGGCAATTTTCTCTGGAAATTTTTTTCCAGAGTCGTGTGTGAAATCGAAATTGAGGTACGTTTATTTGATCGCATAAAATCTTGATTTCGTCTCGATCCAATGTCTACTTCTCCTAGAATTTTTATTTGAATACCCTCTCGGAAAATCTATGATTTTCTTTGGATTTTTTTCTCGGAAGAACGTGAGTAGCATCAAAATGCTCATGTGATCGCTAGCTTTCCGAAAATCTAACAATCAGCCCGATCGCATCGTGGGTTCTCGAGCAATCGCCGATCGAAGATTGTCGTTGGTTTTTTTTTGTCGGACGGGTACTAGTACGGGGAAAAAACCAAAATTTGATAAAAAGTCAAACTTGTTTGCCGAAGCCGTGTGCGGTATCAAAATGAAGGTACAGAATATCTGTTGCCAAAAATGTTGATTTTAGCTCGATCCAATGTCTGGTTCTCTGTAAAACAATTCTTGAAAATGAAGGCATATTTGCAAATTTCTTTGAAAAAGTTCAAACACAGCCGTGAGTGGTATCAAATTCAAGATAATCGAAATTGATGACGTACAGTTCCAATTTCAGCCCGATCCGATGTATGGTTCTCCGGCAAACATGTTTTGAACCAACCACTGCAGATCGGGTGTCGGAAAATTTATGATTTTCCCTGGAAGAGTTTTGACAGGGTCGTGTGTGGTATCAAAATGTAGGTTCATTCAATTGAATGCGAAAAAATCCAAGTTTGGCCAAATCTGATGTCTGGTTTGCCGGCAAACAGGTTTTGAACACCCCCCCGTGCTGAGGGGTGTCGGAAAATTCATGATTTTCCCTGGAAAAGCTTTCAGAGGGCCGTGTATGGTATCAAAATGAAGGTGCATTCAATTAAATGCGAAAAAATCTAAGTTTGGCCCGATCCCATGTATGGATCTCCGGCAACATGTTTTGAACCAACTCCTGCAGATCGGGTGTCGGAAAATTCATGATTTCCCATGGAAAAGTTTTCAGAGGGTCGTGTGTGGTATCAAAATAGAGGTGAATTCAATCGATTGCAAAAAATTCGAGCCTCAGCCCGATCCGATGTATGGTTCTCCGGCAAACAGGTTTTGAACAACCCCCCGTGCAGAAGGGAGTCGGAAAATTTGCGATTTTCCCCGGAAAAAATTTCACAGGGCCGTGTGTGGTATCAACATGGAGGTACATTCAATTGAATGCGGAAAAATCCAAGTTTGGCCCGATTCAATGTTTGGTTTGCCGGCAAACATGTTTTGAACACCCCCCGTGCTGAGGGGTGTAGGAAAATTTGCGATTTTCCCCGGAAAATCTTCAACAGGGTCGTGTAAGGTATCGACATGAAGGTAAGGTCATTAGATTGCGAAAATTTCTCATTTTGTCGCTATCCAATGTGTGGTTCTCCAGAAAAAAAATCGTGAACACCCCCTCGCGCATAGGGGTGTCGGAAAATTGGCAATTTTCTCTGGAAATTTTTTTCCAGAGTCGTGTGTGAAATCGAAATTGAGGTACGTTTATTTGATCGCATAAAATCTTGATTTCGTCTCGATCCAATGTCTACTTCTCCTAGAAATTTTTTTTGAATACCCTCTCGGAAAATTTATGATTTTCTTTGGATTTTTTTTTGGAAAAACGTGAGTAGCATCAAAATGCTCACGTGATCGCTAGCTTTCCGAAAATCTAACAATCAGCCCGATCGCATCGTGGGTTCTCGAGCAATCGCCGATCGAAGATTGTCGATTTTTGTTTTGTCGGACGGGTACTAGTACGGGGAAAAAACCAAAATTTGAAAAAAAGTCAAACTATTTTGCCGAAGCCGTGTGCGGTATCAAAATGAAGGTACAGAATCTCTGTTGCCAAAAATGTTGATTTTAGCTCGATCCAATGTCTGGTTCTCTGTAAAACAATTCTTGAAAATGAAGGCATATTTGCAAATTTCTTTGAAAAAGTTCAAACACAGCCGTGAGTGGTATCAAATTCAAGATAATCGGAATTGATGACGTACAGTTCCAATTTCAGCCCGATCCGATGTATGGTTCTCCGGCAAACATGTTTTGAACCAACCACTGCAGATCGGGTGTCGGAAAATTTATGATTTTCCCTGGAAGAGTTTTGACAGGGTCGTGTGTGGTATCAAAATGTAGGTTCATTCAATTGAATGCGAAAAAATCCAAGTTTGGCCAAATCTGATGTCTGGTTTGCCGGCAAACAGGTTTTGAACACCCCCCCGTGCTGAGGGGTGTCGGAAAATTCATGATTTTCCCTGGAAAAGCTTTCAGAGGGCCGTGTATGGTATCAAATGAAGGTGCATTCAATTAAATGCGAAAAAATCTAAGTTTGGCCCGATCCCATGTATGGATCTCCGGCAAACATGTTTTGAACCAACTCCTGCAGATCGGGTGTCGGAAAATTCATGATTTACCATGGAAAAGTTTTCAGAGGGTTGTGTGTGGTATCAAAATAGAGGTAAATTCAATCGATTGCGAAAAATTCCAGCCTCAGCCCGATCCGATGTATGGTTCTCCGGCAAACAGGTTTTGAACAACCCCCCGTGCAGAAGGGAGTCGGAAAATTTGCGATTTTCCCCGGAAAACATTTCACAGGGCCGTGTGTGGTATCAACATGAAGGTACATTCAATTAAATGCGGAAAAATCTAAGTTTGGCCCGATTCAATGTTTGGTTTGCCGGCAAACATGTTTTGAACACCCCCCGTGCTGAGGGGTGTAGGAAAATTTGCGATTTTCCCCGGAAAATCTTCAACGGGGTCGTGTAAGGTATCGACATGCAGGTAAGGTCATCAGATTGCGAAAATTTCTTATTTTGTCGCTATCCAATGTGTGGTTCTCCAGAAAAAAAATCGTGAACACCCCCTCGCGCATAGGGGTGTCGGAAAATTGGCAATTTTCTCTGGAAATTTTTTTTCAGAGTCGTGTGTGGAATCGAAATTGAGGTACGTTTATTTGATCGCATAAAATCTTGTTTTCGTCTCGATCCAATGTCTACTTCTCCTAGATTTTTTTTTTGAATACCCTCTCGGAAAATTTATGATTTTCTTTGGATTTTTTTTTGGGGAAACGTGAGTAGCATCAAAATGCTCACGTGATCGCTAGCTTTCCGAAAATCTAACAATCAGCTCGATCGCATCGTGGGTTCTCGAGCAATCGCCGATCGAAGATTGTCGTTGTTTTTTTTTTTGTCGGACGGGTACTAGTACGGAGAGAAAACCAAAATTTGATAAAAAGTCAAACTTCTTTGCCGAAGCCGTGTGCGGTATCAAAATGAAGGTACAGAATCTCTGTTGCCAAAAATGTTGATTTTAGCTCGATCCAATGTCTGGTTCTCTGTAAAAAAATTCTTGAAAATGAAGGCATATTTGCAATTTTCTTTGGAAAAGTTCAAACACAGCCGTGAGTGGTATCAAATTCAAGATAATCGAAATTGATGACGTACAGTTCCAATTATATCCCGATCCGATGTATGGTTCTCCGGCAAACATGTTTTGAACCAACCACTAGAGATCGGGTGTCGGAAAATTTATGATTTTCCCTGGAAGAGTTTTGACAGAGTCGTGTGTGGTATCAAAATGTAGGTACATTCAATTGAATGCGAAAAAATCCAAGTTTGGCCAAATCTGATGTTTGGTTTGCCGGCAAACAGGTTTTGAACACCCCCCCGTGCTGAGGGGTGTCGAAAAATTCATGATTTTCTCTGGAAAAGCTTTCAGAGGGCCGTGTATGGTATCAAAATGAAGGTGCATTCAATAAAATGCGAAAAAATCTAAGTTTGGCCCGATCCCATGTATGGATCTCCGGCAAACATGTTTTGAACCAACTCCTGCAGATCGGGTGTCGGAAAATTCATGATTTCCCATGGAAAAGTTTTCAGAGGGTCGTGTGTGGTATCAAAATAGAGGTAAATTCAATCGATTGCGAAAAATTCAAGCCTCAGCCCGATCCGATGTATGGTTCTCCGGCAAACAGGTTTTGAACAACCCCCCGTGCTGAGGGGTGTCGGAAAATTCATGATTTTCCCTGGAAAAGCTTTCAGAGGGCCGTGTATGGTATCAAAATGAAGGTGCATTCAATTAAATGCGAACAAATCTAAGTTTGGCCCGATCCCATGTATGGATCTCCGGCAAACATGTTTTGAACCAACTCCTGCAGATCGGGTGTCGGAAAATCCATGATTTACCATGGAAAAGTTTTCAGAGGGTCGTGTGTGGTATCAAAATAGAAGTAAATTCAATCGATTGCGAAAAATTCAAGCCTCAGCCCGATCCGATGTATGGTTCTCCGGCAAACAGGTTTTGAACAACCCCCCGTGCAGAAGGGAGTCGGAAAATTTGCGATTTTCCCCGGAAAAAATTTCACAGGGCCGTGTGTGGTATCAACATGAAGGTACATTCAATTAAATGCGGAAAAATCTAAGTTTGGCCCGATTCAATGTTTGGTTTGCCGGCAAACATGTTTTGAACACCCCCCGTGCTGAGGGGTGTAGGAAAATTTGCGATTTTCCCCGGAAAATCTTCAACAGGGTCGTGTAAGGTATCGACATGCAGGTAAGGTCATTAGATTGCGAAAATTTCTCATTTTGTCGCTATCCAATGTGTGGTTCTCCAGAAAAAAAATCGTGAACACCCCCTCGCGCATAGGGGTGTCGGAAAATTGGCAATTTTCTCTGGAAATTTTTTTTCAGAGTCGTGTGTGGAATCGAAATTGAGGTACGTTTATTTGATCGCATAAAATCTTGATTTCGTCTCGATCCAATGTCTACTTCTCCTAGATTTTTTTTTTGAATACCCTCTCGGATAATTTATGATTTTCTTTGGATTTTTTTTTGGAAAAACGTGAGTAGCATCAAAATGCTCACGTGATCGCTAGCTTTCCGAAAATCTAACAATCAGCTCGATCGCATCGTGGGTTCTCGAGCAATCGCCGATCGAAGATTGTCGTTGTTTTTTTTTTGTCGGACGGGTACTAGTACGGAGAAAAAACCAGTATTTGATAAAAAGTCAAACTTCTTTGCCGTACCCGTGTGCGGTATAAAAATGAAGGTACAGAATCTCTGTTACCAAAAATGTTGATTTTAGCTCGATCCAATGTCTGGTTCTCTGTAAAAAAATTCTTGAAAATGAAGGCATATTTGCAATTTTCTTTGGAAAAGTTCAAACACAGCCGTGAGTGGTATCAAATTCAAGATAATCGAAATTGATGACGTACAGTTCTAATTTCAGCTCGATCCGATGTATGGTTCTCCGGCAAACATGTTTTGAACCAACCACTGCAGATCGGGTGTCGGAAAATTTATGATTTTCCCTGGAAGAGTTTTGACAGGGTCGTGTGTGGTATCAAAATGTGGGTTCATTCAATTGAATGCGAAAAAATTCAAGTTTGGCCAAATCCGATGTTTGGTTTGCCAACAAACTGGTTTTGAACACCCCCCGTGCTGAGGGGTGTCGGAAAATTCATGATTTCCCCTGGAAAAGCTTTCAGAGGGCCGTGTGTGGTATCAAATTGAAGGTGCATACAATTGAATGCGACAAATTCTGAGTTTGGCCCGATCCCATGTATGGATCTCCGGCAAACATGTTTTGAACCAACTCCTGCAGATCGGGTGTCGGAAAATTCATGATTTCCCATGGAAAAGTTTTCAGAGGGTCGTGTGTGGTATCAAAATGGAGGTAAATTCAATCGATTGCGAAAAATTCAAGCCTCAGCCCGATCCGATGTATGGTTCTCGGGCAAACAGGTTTTGGCCAACCCCCCCGTGCAGAAGGGAGTCGGAAAATTTGCGATTTTCCCCGGAAACAATTTCACAGGGCCGTGTGTGATATCAACATGAAGGTACATTCGATTGAATGCGGAAAAATCTGAGTTTGGCTCGATTCGATGTTTGGTTTGCCGGCAAACATGTTTTGAACACCCCCCGTGCTGAGGGGTGTAGGAAAATTTGCGATTTTCCCCGGAAAATCTTCAACAGGGTCGTGTAAGGTATCGACATGCAGGTAAATTCATGAGATTGCGAAAATTTCTTATTTTGTCGCTATCCAATGTGTGGTTCTCCGGAAAAAAATTCGTGAACACCCCCTCGCGCATAGGGGTGTCGGAAAATTGGCGATTTTCTTCGGAAATTTTTTTCAGAGTCGTGTGTGGAATCGAAATTGAGGTACGTTCATTTGATCGCATAAAATCTTGATTTCGTCTCGATACAATGTCTACTTCTCCTAGAAATTTTTTTGAATCCCCTCTCGGAAAATTTATGATTTTCTTCAGATTTTTTTTTGAAAAAACATGAGTAGCATCAAAATGCTCACGTGATCGCTAGCTTTCCGAAAATCTAACAATCAGCCCGATCGCATCGTGGGTTCTCGAGCAATCGCCGATCGAAGATTGTCGATTTTTGTTTTGTCGGACGGGTACTAGTACGGGGAAAAAACCAAAATTTGAAAAAAAGTCAAACTATTTTGCCGAAGCCGTGTGCGGTATCAGAATGGAGGTACAGAATATCTGTTGCCAAAAATGTTGATTTTAGCTCGATCCAATGTCTGGCTCTCTGTGAAACAATTCCTGAAAATGAAGGCAAATTTGCAATTTTCTTTGGAAAAGTTTTACACAGCCGTGAGTGGTATCAAATTCAAGATAATCAGAATTGATGACGTACAGTTCCAATTATAGCCCGATCCGATGTATGGTTCTCCGGCAAACATGTTTTGAACCAACCACTAGAGATCGGGTGTCGGAAAATTTATGATTTTCCCTGGAAGAGTTTTGACAGAGTCGTGTGTGGTATCAAAATGTAGGTACATTCAATTGAATGCGAAAAAATCCAAGTTTGGCCAAATCTGATGTTTGGTTTGCCGGCAAACAGGTTTTGAACACCCCCCCGTGCTGAGGGGTGTCGAAAAATTCATGATTTTCTCTGGAAAAGCTTTCAGAGGGCCGTGTATGGTATCAAAATGGAGGTGCATTCAATAAAATGCGAAAAAATCTAAGTTTGGCCCGATCCCATGTATGGATCTCCGGCAAACATGTTTTGAACCAAGTCCTGCAGATCGGGTGTCGGAAAATTCATGATTTCCCATGGAAAGTTTTCAGAGGGTCGTGTGTGGTATCAAAATAGAGGTAAATTCAATCGATTGCGAAAAATTCAAGCCTCAGCCCGATCCGATGTATGGTTCTCCGGCAAACAGGTTTTGAACAACCCCCCGTGCAGAAGGGAGTCGGAAAATTTGCGATTTTCCCCGGAAAAAATTTCACAGGGCCGTGTGTGGTATCAACATGAAGGTACATCCAATTGAATGCGGAAAAATCTAAGTTTGGCCCGATTCAATGTTTGGTTTGCCGGCAAACATGTTTTGAACACCCCCCGTGCTGAGGGGTGTAGGAAAATTTGCGTTTTTCCCCGGAAAATCTTCAACAGGGTCGTGTAAGGTATCGACATGAAGGTGAGGTCATTGGATTGCGAAAATTTCTTATTTTGTCGCTATCCAATGTGTGGTTCTCCGGAAAAAAATTCGTGAACACCCCCTCGCGCATAGGGGTGTCGGAAAATTGGCGATTTTCTTCGGAAATTTTTTTCAGAGTCGTGTGTGGAATCGAAATTGAGGTACGTTCATTTGATCGCATAAAATCTTGATTTCGTCTCGATACAATGTCTACTTCTCCTAGAAATTTTTTTTGAATCCCCTCTCGGAAAATTTATGATTTTCTTCAGATTTTTTTTTGAAAAAACATGAGTAGCATCAAAATGCTCACGTGATCGCTAGCTTTCCGAAAATCTAACAATCAGCCCGATCGCATCGTGGGTTCTCGAGCAATCGCCGATCGAAGATTGTCGATTTTTGTTTTGTCGGACGGGTACTAGTACGGGGAAAAAACCAAAATTTGAAAAAAAGTCAAACTATTTTGCCGAAGCCGTGTGCGGTATCAGAATGGAGGTACAGAATATCTGTTGCCAAAAATGTTGATTTTAGCTCGATCCAATGTCTGGCTCTCTGTGAAACAATTCCTGAAAATGAAGGCAAATTTGCAATTTTCTTTGGAAAAGTTTTACACAGCCGTGAGTGGTATCAAATTCAAGATAATCAGAATTGATGACGTACAGTTCCAATTATAGCCCGATCCGATGTATGGTTCTCCGGCAAACATGTTTTGAACCAACCACTAGAGATCGGGTGTCGGAAAATTTATGATTTTCCCTGGAAGAGTTTTGACAGAGTCGTGTGTGGTATCAAAATGTAGGTACATTCAATTGAATGCGAAAAAATCCAAGTTTGGCCAAATCTGATGTTTGGTTTGCCGGCAAACAGGTTTTGAACACCCCCCCGTGCTGAGGGGTGTCGAAAAATTCATGATTTTCTCTGGAAAAGCTTTCAGAGGGCCGTGTATGGTATCAAAATGGAGGTGCATTCAATAAAATGCGAAAAAATCTAAGTTTGGCCCGATCCCATGTATGGATCTCCGGCAAACATGTTTTGAACCAAGTCCTGCAGATCGGGTGTCGGAAAATTCATGATTTCCCATGGAAAAGTTTTCAGAGGGTCGTGTGTGGTATCAAAATAGAGGTAAATTCAATCGATTGCGAAAAATTCAAGCCTCAGCCCGATCCGATGTATGGTTCTCCGGCAAACAGGTTTTGAACAACCCCCCGTGCAGAAGGGAGTCGGAAAATTTGCGATTTTCCCCGGAAAAAATTTCACAGGGCCGTGTGTGGTATCAACATGAAGGTACATCCAATTGAATGCGGAAAAATCTAAGTTTGGCCCGATTCAATGTTTGGTTTGCCGGCAAACATGTTTTGAACACCCCCCGTGCTGAGGGGTGTAGGAAAATTTGCGTTTTTCCCCGGAAAATCTTCAACAGGGTCGTGTAAGGTATCGACATGAAGGTGAGGTCATTGGATTGCGAAAATTTCTTATTTTGTCGCTATCCAATGTGTGGTTCTCCAGAAAAAAAATCGTGAACACCCCCTCGCGCATAGGGGTGTCGGAAAATTGGCAATTTTCTCTGGAAATTTTTTTCCAGAGTCGTGTGTGAAATCGAAATTAAGGTACGTTCATTTGATCGCATAAAATCTTGATTTCGTCTCGATACAATGTCTACTTCTCCTAGAAATTTTTTTTGAATACCCTCTCGGAAAATTTATGATTTTCTTTGGATTTTTTTTTGCAAAAACGTGAGTAGCATCAAAATGCTCACGTGATCGCTGGCTTTCCGAAAATCTAACAATCAGCCCGATCGCATCGTGGGTTCTCGAGCAATCGCCGATCGAAGATTGTCGATTTTTGTTTTGTCGGACGGGTACTAGTACGGGGAAAAAACCAAAATTTGAAAAAAAGTCAAACTATTTTGCCGAAGCCGTGTGACGTATCAAAATGAAGGTACAGAATATCTGTTGCCAAAAATGTTGATTTTAGCTCGATCCAATGTCTGGCTCTCTGTAAAACAATTCTTGAAAATGAAGGCAAATTTGCAATTTTCTTTGGAAAAGTTTTAACACAGCCGTGAGTGGTATCAAATTCAAGATAATCAAAATTGATGACGTACAGTTCTAATTTCAGCCCGATCCGATGTATGGTTCTCCGGCAAACATGTTTTGAACCAACCACTAGAGATCGGGTGTCGGAAAATTTATGATTTTCCCTGGAAGAGTTTTGACAGAGTCGTGTGTGGTATCAAAATGTAGGTACATTCAATTGAATGCGAAAAAATCCAAGTTTGGCCAAATCTGATGTTTGGTTTGCCGGCAAACAGGTTTTGAACACCCCCCCGTGCTGAGGGGTGTCGAAAAATTCATGATTTTCCCTGGAAAAGCTTTCAGAGGGCCGTGTATGGTATCAAAATGAAGGTGCATTCAATTAAATGCGAACAAATCTAAGTTTGGCCCGATCCCATGTATGGATCTCCGGCAAACATGTTTTGAACCAACTCCTGCAGATCGGGTGTCGGAAAATTCATGATTTCCCATGGAAAAGTTTTCAGAGGGTCGTGTGTGGTATCAAAATAGAGGTAAATTCAATCGATTGCGAAAAATTCAAGCCTCAGCCCGATCCGATGTATGGTTCTTCGGCAAACAGGTTTTGAACAACCCCCCGTGCAGAAGGGAGTCGGAAAATTTGCTATTTTCCCCGGAAAAAATTTCACATGGCCGTGTGTGGTATCAACATGAAGGTACATTCAATTGAATGCGGAAAAATCTAAGTTTGGCTCGATTCGATGTTTGGTTTGCCGGCAAACATGTTTTGAACAACCCCCGTGCTGAGGGGTGTAGGAAAATTTGCGATTTTCCCCGGAAAATCTTCAACAGGGTCGTTCAAGGTATCGACATGAAGGTAAGGTCATTAGATTGCGAAAATTTCTTATTTTGTCGCTATCCAATGTGTGGTTTTCCAGAAAAAAAATCGTGAACACCCCCTCGCGCATAGGGGTGTCGGAAAATTGGCATTTTCTCTGGAAATTTTTTTTCAGAGTCGTGTGTGAGATCGAAATTGAGGTACGTTTATTTGATCGCATAAAATCTTGATTTCGTCTCGATCCAATGTCTACTTCTACTAGAAAATTTTTTTGAATACCCTCTCGGAAAATTTATGATTTTCTTTGGATTTTTTTTTGAAAAAACGTGAGTAGCATCGAAATGCTCACGTGATCGCTAGCTTTCCGAAAATTTAACAATCAGCCCGATCGCATCGTGGGTTCTCGAGCAATCGCCGATCGAAGATTGTCGTTGGTTTTTTTTTGTCGGACGGGTACTAGTACGGGGAAAAAACCAAAATTTGAAAAAAAGTCAAACTATTTTGCCGAAGCCGTGTGCGGTATTAAAATGAAGGTACAGAATCTCTGTTGCCAAAAATGTTGATTTTAGCTCGATCCAATGTCTGGTTCTCTGTTAAAAAATTCTTGAAAATGAAGGCAAATTTGCAATTTTCTTTGGAAAAGTTTTAACACAGCCGTGAGTGGTATCAAATCCAAGATAATCGAAATTGATGACGTACAGTTTTAATTTCAGCCCGATCCGATGTATGGTTCTCCGGCAAACATGTTTTGAACCAACCACTGCAGATCGGGTGTCGGAAAATTTATGATTTTCCCTGGAATAGTTCTGACAGGGTTGTGTGTGGTATCAAAATGAAGGTGCATTCAATTGAATGTGAAAAAATCCAAGTCTGGCCAAATCCGATGTTCGGTTTGCCGGTCAACATGTTTTGAACTACCCCTTGCGCATAGGGGTGTCGGAAAACTCACGATTTTCTTCGGAAAAGTTTTCAGAGGGTCGTGTGTGGTATCAAAATGAAGGTACATTCAATCGATTGCGAAAAATGTCAACCTCACTCCGATTCAATGTCTGGTTCTCCGGCAAACAGGTTTTGAACAACCTTCCGTGCAGAGGGGTGTCGGAAAATTTGCGATTTTCCCTGGACAGTTTTGTACAGGGTCGTGTAAAGTTTTGACATGAAGGTACATTCAATTGATCGCGGAAAATTCTCATTTCGTTCTGATCCAATGTGTGGTTCTCCAGAAAAAAAATCGTGAACAACCCCCCGTGCAGAGGGGTGTCGGAAAATTTCGATTTTCCCTAGTAAATTTTTGACAGGGTCGTGTAAGGTATCGACACGAAGGTACATTCAATTGATTGCGGTGAATTCTTATTTCGTCTCGATCCAATGTGTGGTTCTCCTGAAAAAAATTCGTGAACACTCCCTCGTGCAGAGGGGTGTCGGAAATTTGCGATTTTCCCTGGAAAATTTTTTACAGGGTTGTGTAAGGTATTGACATGAAGGTACATTCAATTGATTGCGAAAAATCCTTATTTCATTCCGATCCAATGTGTTGTTCTCCAGAAAAAAAATTCGTGAACACCTCCCCGTGCAGAGGGGTATAGGAAAATTTGCGATTTTCCCTGGAAACTTTTTCACAGGGTCGTGTGTGGTATCGACATGAAGGTTCATTCAATTGATTGAGAGAATTACGAGAATTACGTTAATGTCCATAACATGATTTTGAAAAAAACAGAAATATCAAGAGGAGACAAATTATCTGTGAATAGCTATGAGGAAACACTTTCACTCTCAAAGTCTAATTGAATGCTCACGCCTGTTGTGAATGGGCATAAGTGTTGATTTGAGTGACGTAAGCTGTCAAGAAGGTATCACAATCCTCTTGAAAGTTCAACTCGAACAAGACGTTAGTAAAACGTGTTGTGCGTTTAAACGCACAAACGTTTGAACGGTGAACATTATGCTTAACTATTATAGTGTACCTTGAAGTGAAGCAGTGTTGCAGTATTCATATAAGTATGTTTCTCGGCACAATCCACCAAGATCTCGCCAACGTTCAAGACCTTACTGATCGTTATATTAAATTAATAACAGAAAAATATTTCTCAATGTATGAGTTTACGCTCATACATTGATATAAGCCACTGCTTCAATGTGTGAAGGATGAAATCAATGTATGTTGTTCTATATTCAACTTCTTTTGGATTTGTATTTTGACTCTGTAACGTTCATTTAAATTCTTACAATACGTTCTCCTCTCTTCTGTTGAAATTTAATTGAGTACAGTAGTTAATATGTTACAGTAGGTACTTGAAATATGTTGGTTTGATTATTTTACCCCAGAAGTCTCAATTATTAAGAGAAAAGTGATTGGAATCAATGAGAACTGGTGCCCATTTAGTTGTTCTGTTATGAAGTGGAATGAAGAATAAGAACTAATTCTTGAAAAAAGTTTCCATGTCTGAATAGTTGAAGTTGTCAAGCATCAAAGATATATTACGTAAATATTTCAGAGTAGCCGCAAAAACTATTGGAGAAGTTCATGTTGATATACCTTTCTGAAAACAAAACAATTGACTAACTCAAAACTATGTAGCTTAATAGTTGTAAGAACGGTAATCTTTTATTCACATAATGCTACGAATTAAACGAAGATTGAAGTTTAGTTCAAAAACAACCGGGAGGTGTGATTTGAGTAATGAATATAAAAGATGTGCACATACTTCATTGTGTTATGGAATAATAATTACTGGTTTATCTAGTTGGAAACTTCTCCCATTAAATCGGCTTTCTCCATTTTTTTAGTGGTTATAGTGTACACTGATACAACTTTCAATGTATAAAACTTCATAACATCATTAAATATATCTTAAAACAAAAGATACTGTTGAAGCTTATGGTGAATATATTATTATAAAATACATTGTGGACATTACAGAAATCATTCAATCATTATTGCAATATGTACTGACGTCTATATGGCTGAAACACCATTCAATCACAACACCATTCAATCGAAACAGATATTAAATATATATTATCCTATATATAATTCTATTTATCATCAATGCGATCGTAGAATGAGTCTTATGGAAACCCATCCGAGTGAGCTTGTCTTGTCATGCTCGAACAAAGACTTTATGTCTAAATTCCGATGTTAATAAATACTAATAATGTCATCAACGTCTGTACTGAAGTTTTCATGAACCTCCTCTTCAGTAACAGTTTCAGTTTACACACTTGCAACTCTCAGCAGTGTACGTTTCTCGCAAGAAACTAGACATGCAATTTGTTTATTTGTCTCGTAAAACGCATTTAGGATAAGTAATAGCAGTGAGAAGAAAAATACCGACGAGTTTCCTCACATTTCCGTATACACTGTTTTCCAATAAACGTCTAACCAATCAGCGAACTCATTTGTTTTTTGTCCACCAGTTGAGTTTAATTAAACTAGACTGAGATTTATTTGTGTGGAAGATTGAACACAATTGGTGTGAGTGTGTGTGTGTTGTGAACATTGGTCGTGTGAAAATATCGCGTTGGACGTTTCAATTCACTTCCAGCCTTGACAAATCTCGATTGCATGCAAATCTCATTCGGCGAAACATTTTCATAATTATAAAATACAATGTATAAAACGAAGAAATATATTGTATGCTTCATCTCCATACACTAGTAAGTGATACCATAATCATATGGTGTGGTAAGTTCGAATATTTATATACCAATACATTCGAAAACATTTTTTTTACTGTTATATTCAATACATCACTTTTATCGGAAACTTATCATCGCTACTCTTCAATTACAGTTGCATGGTGACATCAAGTACTGTATATATATATATATATATATATATATATATATATATATATATATATATATATATATATCAATGAATCATCTTTAACGATGCTCATTTGAACAAATCATGAATTTTAATCAGTCTACTTTCTATTCTGAATGAATTTTCTAGTCCTTGAGATGTGGTCTCTTTTTTTTTCTATATGTTTATTTCCTACATTTTCTGTTCAAATAATTGTTTCCTAGATCCATAATGAAAATAAGCTGTATTGCTCACAGACGTTTTAGTCTCATTCATATATACGATGATGTTATCATATTGATTGTTCTTTATTCAGAAATAAATAGGAAGATTCATGAATCTGATTTTTATCAGAAACGTTGAAACTAGATACACAATCATTGTTGCCCAATTAGGGCCATGCATGAAAATTCGTATCTTATCGTACCGTAGTAGTATCGATTACATGAATATGTAATCAATTCATTATCTTCACATCACACGACTAAGAGCCGGTTGTACCAAGTGATGATTAGTGAATTAGGCAAAAATTAGCAAATTAACTTGTTATCACCCTTGGTTACCTCTGTTATTTTTGTACCTTAAGTAATTATTAACTAATCGATATTTAATCATCAGTTGGTACAATTGGCTCTAAGTCATCTGTATGAATAATTGAGAGAATTGAAACATTAATTATAAAAATATATTTTGTAATAATAACATGAAAAATCGAATAAACTCGCGAACACGTACGAATCGTAATTAGTGAAAGACTCGCCAGTTTTTTCAGATTAGGTAATTAATTCAAACATTTTAACCTTTTCAAATGTCGTATTCATGAATCATTTATTCAACATACAACTTTTCAACTTCTTTGCCGAAATCTTGTATCAAAAGTTGAAAAATTGTAATTAGAAAGTGATGTGAAGTTGAAATATTGAGTTTTTAATAAATAATATACGACTACGACAGTCGGAAAAGGTCATGTTGTAAGACTGATTATATGCATTAACAATTTCATATTATGATTTTCATATCGTTTGAAATTATTTTCATTTTTCCTAACTAATCAAAATTTCAAATTGAAAATGTAGAGTAGATAAATATTATCAGAAACTTCAGGAAACCACTGGGTTTGAGGCTTCTTTCCTTCTTTCTACGCCGTAAAGAGATGCTTGATGATGTTAATGGCCCTTATTCAGCTAACGATCCCACCATCAGCTAGATTATTTGGGGGTGCGAATTGAGCAGATGATAGTGGATCTAAATGAAGTGTGAGGACGTTCACAAAAACCCAACCTCATGCGGGACTTCAACAATCATTTAACGGGGATTAAAGTTTCTGATGCGTTACCCTAGTTAACTGAGCTATGCGGAACGGCAAACAGCTCGATTGATTGTTTTTTATATGAGCCTGCAGAACATTATCGGTAGTGTGTATTATTTACATTTAGAACAGAACAATCTCTGTTCTTAATTCGAATGAGGTAAAAGTGTATCTCTATTTATGCCCATCTGAATATAATAAGTTCTATTAAATTCACCATTACTCGGTTCAATTGAACTCTTCCTTCAGAATTTAACCATTCTGTTGAATTATTCTCACTGTAAAGTGCAGTAACTTATATAACTCCACATATGATGAAACTCTATATACGAGTTATAAGTGTGAAGTTAAGACGATGTGCTAGATAACTTATATAATATCATTGCCTTCAGCTTCTGCAATCCAAGAAGATTTCGACGCCAAAACCAATGATAAGTTGAAAATGTTATTTGACACAACCTCGGGCGAGAAGAGAACTAGAAGAAATTTGAATAATTTACAATTGTAAGTTTCTCACAAGTTTGTAAGCACTTTATAGAAGTTATGTTAGAAAGTCACAACTTAATTCTCGTGGTTACATTCACCGGTATTGTTGTGGAGGTAGCGTAGTGGCATGGATACATGTATAAAACATCCTGCAAGTATATAATAGTTGAAATTGTCTCAACTTGGGGAAAGTGGAACAATTTAAATGGAGATGCACTGTTACTTACTTTGTCTCTTGGATTCACTGGAATTACCAATATCTTCTGAAGTCGGGTGAATGGTTAGATCATGAATATATGTTTTTTGAGTTAATTGGCTAGTAGGAAAAGTATAGTATCATCCTGTATTGTAGGAATCATCCCGGAATATTCACTATCATCCACATTATCGAGAGGAACAACGAGAAAAATGTGTGAAGATGGACGATGGCTGGGATCGAATCTGAATCTGACCTGTACTCTCACCTCTTGGACACATGAAGCAAACAAAACTCATTTTTTGCCCATTACTGTGAATAGAAAGGAATTTTGAATATACTCATAATTATTGAAAGATGATTTTGAATTCAATTTGTTCAAGAAGTGGGCCTACGTTCTTTGAAATTGAGAGAATATTCACACATAGAATCAAATTATACTAGAAAAAAAATCCCGTCACGTTTTCAAATTTTATTAAATCAAATCAAATAATACTCTTGGTTATCATATATGTCGATATTATATGCATTTATATTTCAATACACATTTCAAACATGCAAAATACAATAAAAATCCAATTCTCATTTATTTGGTTATAAAGAAGATTAAATCACGTTTTGCATTTAATGCATAGTGATTAATTCCAACATGACACGTTCGTTGATTCATTAGAGCAGAAAACGTTTTATGATTACTATTATCAAGATAATATGAAATGCAATTTCCATTATTTTGTATGTACTAGATTTATTGAACAAATAACAATAATGAATATGTAATGACATGCTCACTTTTCCAAAACTCTTTTTGATAACCAATAAACGAAGATTGAATCGTAACTTTTTGAATAATAAAATATGTTCGTGAAGAGACCATACTATCGGTTAGTTTCTTTAACCGAATCAGGCTTGAATTGTTCGAATGTCTTGATTATTTCACGTCAATAACTGTCTTTCCGAACATTGACAAGATTGAGTTGTATCTAGTTAGCAACAATCAGTTGATCCGGCCAATCAGCGCGTCGAACCAAAGCACGGCCTACTCGATGTGTCTATCCCTTGTTCACTTAATACTGGATTCTTCTACTGACCGTTCGTGAGACATAGCTAGACGAGAGTTTCAATTATTTCGCTTCGGCAATCTGCTTTATTGGCAGCTTGAGAAAATGGCCATGTTATACGTAAAGGGATTAGCTGATATATTCGACATGAAAATGTTGTGAATGATAAAAGTCAAGTTGATAGTTAGGAAACGTTCATATCAGTCCATATAATTTTTATAAGTTTATATTAGTGAACATAACAACTATTCTAGGCGAATACATTGTTCGAGAAACACGTTTTCAACAGGTTCAATGTAATAATATCTGATGGATTCCAACATTTTTCAAACAGAATAATTTGATCCTGTCTATCCACGATGTTTCTATAATTTTTACAGCAATTTTTCGAAGATATAATATTCATTCTTACAATGTATGACTCATTTGATAATCGCGAGCGAGAACTCATTTTCAAACACTGAAAAAATTCGATTGAGCTTATTTGTGACAATTTCATTTCAGCTCCATCTTCAGGGAAATCAAACGAACCCGCGGATCGGAGATGAGACTTTCATTTTCATCATGATACATCCCCTATTTCGTGGCAGAATCGAACGAATATTCTTCTGTTGAAAAGTTTCGGAATATAGATAATACAAAAGATGAAATGAAACAAATAAGAGTCGAGTATGCATATGTAGAAACTCTATGAACCATTTTTAATAGATTATGTATGTATTTATTTATTTCCAACTTAGGAAATACCTTAGTTGTTACAGAGGCTTCTATTTCCGGAGGTTGAACGATGAACTAATCTAAAAGTATAACCTAATTAACCTAAGTATAAAAAGATAGTAGAAAATTGAAATAGTAAAATAAGGATGAGAAAATAAAATAAATTTATAGTGATAGTGTTGGAAGTAAGACGTTGAGTTTCAAATCATTTCGATTATCAAATCATATCCTGTATTATTCATATATTGATATTTTAATGATAATAACTGCGGAAAAAATCTAGTTTCAGATCACAGTTAGTCAGTACTAGAGATAAATATTGTCATAATTTACGCTATTGTTACCAGTTAAGTATTCTCAGCTGCGAGAAGATAAATATATCATGGTCTGCAGGGTTAGAATTCAGAACAGTAATATTTTCCCTACATTTTTCTCTGCCTACAACGCATATACATCGTCTCTCTGTTTATATTAATCACATCAACTAGGATTTGAACTTACGTTTCGTTCCTTTCATGACATTCAAACGAAAATGTTGAAAAGTGCAGCCTCAGACCAATGTTTGTTGAAATGTCATACTAAGCAGAGGAAACCGCTTTCTCCACAAAGCTGAATATCTTTTCAAGACAAACAACAATAACATCAAGACGAAGAAAGGCTTTTAAGATGTCTTAGGAGTTAATACTCTTGACAAGAAACCTGAGATGTTGTAATTGAAGATAATTAATTGAACATCCAATTTAAACTCTTCTCATGATAAATGAACCAATCCAATACCAGAACGTCAACAGCATCATGGAATTATGTTTATAATTAATCTAAATTACCAGAAAGTGAAGATTTTTCTATAGTAAGTCATATTGAACAATTTCACTTGCATTTATAATTCACAACAAAATCTTCATTGAATATTGTATATACACAAGATTAGTTAATTATTACGAACTTCATGGTGTCTATTCAACATTGCTCGGTTTATTTCTTCCCCTTTGTTTCAATTTTTTGTCGTTCAGTTACAATTATTTCCAAACCATGTTTCAACCAATTTTATTCAGTCAATTGATGAAACTCAATATTTTCACAGAAACATACTGTAACACAATGGAACAAAGGGTTACAACGATTTCTCTGCATCGAAGTTCTAAAAGCAATTCAAAACGCCACAAATGAGAAAAAGTATCGATATTCGATATTTTTATGTGACGTGGAACAAAAACTTCGACTCCTTGATTTTCATTCGAGTTATACCAATATTTCTTATGAAGTTTCCAGGACACTTACCTTGACAATCCATTTAAAATAACGTCCTAGGCTTCTGTAGCTAGCTCCAAGGGACTGGAACTTTGATTGGTAAGTGCGCTAGAGTAACTATGGTGAGGTCACCGCAAGAACCACTTACAGTAGGGTCGTATAGGTCTCTGGCACAAAGACACCGCAGGACTTTGATTGGAAAATGTTCATCAAACTAGCTATGGTTAAAATATTACCGCAATAATTCGTCGTATTCCGTGTCCCAACTCATGAGCTGGGAAATTCTTCTGGTCTATCAACCATCGTGATACAGAAAATGGTATACATCACAATGTATGAAGGGGGTGAATGAACGGTGCTACAGAAATTCATCTTTACTATTTTTTTTATGGACCTATATCAACGAATCAGTGTAATTGAATTGGAAGAAGGCTATATCATCTCCGATATAATTTCATGATCTTTAATCAGTATGACATTCTGCTTTTATAAATTCAATCAGTTTTAGGATAAATTGGTGGAGGTGCCAGGTTTTCATCATATTCACAAAATCACAAAATCTTAGCTTTTCCTATGGAATGTTATGAATACATGATGAATCAATCGAGAATATTCATTGCTTGCTCAATACAATCTGAGTGGATGATATCCCCTTTCCCCCTCCCCTGCCACCGCACTGAATTGTCTCTATTCTTTGTTTCTTGTTGTTTAGTTTGTGTGAGATTTTCCGTGTTTCACTCATCAAATATCAATGCTCCACATTATGTGCCCATTTATTCATGGTTTAAAAACCATGGTATCCCAAAAATAACACAGACATACACATATGACGATGAAAATGGTGATTGTGTATTTGGTGAACGATTGTTTGTGATTACAAGTATATAACGATATTTACATTGTTTAGGATTTATGTATTCCATTGAATCGCATCAAAACACGATATGTAAAACACATTGATTTGAGGTATTTCTTCGGTTCAATAATTCAAAATGGGCATCTACCTTGTTCTGATATTACCATCAACAAATAGAGAAATACAAACATCTGTCCGCCTTTCTTTCAGAATACATCAAATCTAAAAGTCAAATTGAAAGAATAATATAAATGCTGAATTAGTGTATAACCTTGTTTTATTTGGAAATATGTCACACCATTCCTGGATTCTATTCTCATATTGAGTTTGGATGGTGGATTAGAAATCGATGGAACGTGGTACGTGTTTCCAATAGGGTCAGGGACGAAAGATTTGGTTATTTTCACTGTGGCGGAATAACGCTGAATTGAGGAAATATTTTGTGAAAACGTGTATGT
Source organism: Brachyptera putata (assembly GCA_907164805.1). NCBI lineage: Eukaryota > Metazoa > Arthropoda > Insecta > Plecoptera > Taeniopterygidae > Brachyptera > Brachyptera putata. The sequence goes on along the minus strand of OU015467.1, from coordinate 25,215,584 downwards.
ATGTACAGGAATACATACAAGATGGAATATATACTTCAATTCCCTCAATGTGGAATGAAAATATCACAACGTGTGCATATAACTTGATTATCTATCGTATCATTGTGGGATTTAGTTTTGGAACTCACATTAGGAGAAGGAATGGAAATAAATGATACTTATATCTGTTATTATGTGAATAAAATTTCCATTCCTCCGAATGAGATTGGTTTGACGTATTTGAAAGGGCTAGTAAATTTGGTGCGAATTGAAGGAAATTTAACACAATTCAGAGAAAATATGCGAAAGTTCTCTGAATCACTGTGAGTAGTAACATGGTATAGAGAGTAAATAACTGTGAATCGCCGTGATATGTACGCATTTTACTCATTTTACGCATACATACATAGATGGTTTAATGTTAGAGTGTAATAAATAGTTCTGCCAACAACCGATGAAAATAATTAAAAATTGACAATGATAATCAAGCAAACCAATCATATCTAAAAGTTCATCTGGAATATAAATATGATATCAGAAAATAGCTGCCACTCATGAACAGAGAGAAAATTATCATTCATCTAATTTTGAGAAATATTAGAAGGAGAATGATGTAAAGAGTGAATTACCTCGGAGTAAACTGGGCTGAAAATATTAATGTATGTAATTAGGCTACAATCACAGTTCAGAAGTTTATATTTCATCATTTCAGCTATTTGTAAACTTTAGAATATTTTCAAACTTCCACTCTCATCTCATAATGATTTACTTGTGACTTTATTCTCTGGTACCAATTAGTCAGCTTCTCTTTCTGATACTATAGATATATGTGTGTTGATATATATATACACATATATATATATATATATATATATATATATATATATATATATATATATATATATATATATATATATATATATATATATATATATATATATATATATATATATATATATGTGTGTTCACTAAAAGTCAACGTCATAATCATATTTCTACGCTCTCCTAAAGTTCATTTCATTTTTATAGAAAGAGAGGGGAACACACATTGAAAGTACTACCTTTCAAACAACACAATTCACTCATTCATATAATCTATTGGAATTAGCAAAAGAAACAAATAAAATAAAATAGCTGTATAAATGTATAAACATACCAGAATATAAAGATAATATCCATGTTCAAATATAACAATAATGTTCTTCACAAAAAGTTGATCATACACTTTTAATCAACCAAAAATCCTCCCCGAGGATATGAAAAAACAATTTTGTTTCACAACGTCCAATAATTTCAACAGGAACCACTAAGGCGGAAACCTACTATAGTCTACAAACATAGCCCAGCGCACTCATCCAGTGTTTAACATACCTTCATTTTCAGTCTGATTAAAACCATGTGAAGCACAATCCGTTCAACTTTTAAATTAGATAACGATATACCATACCCCATCCCACCCCCAACCCCACCCCTCCCCCGTCCTTCTTCACCGACCGCCTAATTTAAATCACTTCTAACCCACATAGAACCCACCGACCCCTACTCGGGTGAGGTGGAGAGGGGGTGGTCCTTTAACTAGGTTAGAGCTATGCCTGGAATTGGGTTTCCGACGTGGATATGTGCCACAGCATCTATTCCAGAGTAACATTCTCCCCCGCCCTCCCCCTCCCTCCACCCATCCTAACCGCTATGTTCATGGACCCGATTAGGTCGACATGATAGGGTTTTAATGCAATTCACGAGCATATAGGTGGTTACATAGCCCGACTTGGGAACATGGTAACGTTACCATTATGGCAGAAGTGTGTTGTGAGATTTCATAGTTGTGTATTTCATTGTGTCTAAGATGAGAGTCTCAGTGATAGTATGATTGAACATGGACGAAAGATATCCTACAAAGACATGTCATGCGATGTTAAAATGAAATGTCAATACTTTATAACCGCTGTCGTCTGAACTACTCGCCTGAAACATCTTGAGTACTCAAAGCGCTACAAACATGCTGAACTGTGCTGCTACGGAGCAGTTACCAGGGCCGTTCTAGTCAGTGGTGAGCATAAGTACTAGCTGCAGACATAGGCTAGGGGAATGGAGGTGTGAACAGGGATTTATACATATTCGAAGCTTCAAGGATAGCCTGTTGGTAGTATATGTTTCGTCTATGGCTGGACCACCATTTATGAGACCGTAGTCCACTCTAAGTATAATTTTATAGAACATTAGCGATAAATTTGCATATATTTCATTTGATTCGTTGAATAACAGATCCGAAATGAAAATTGTTGATAGCGAGTGTATTTTGCATAGGTGCAGCTTGATATTTTGTTAATTTTCATCAGATACCGGTTTGATTGTCACAACAATTCACGTTTCAATGGTATTATATCAGAATTATTATGTATATTGCCATCATTATTGCTTCAAATTTATGCATCTCTAATTCTATCTATTGAATTGTTCCCACATGTACTGGTATATTATATATAAATTCATATATTATTCATATTTATTCATATTCATCCAGGCCAAACAATTAGAGATTACATCCCTGAAGCAATGTTTTAAAGATAATCACCCATTTCTTAACGAGGTATTCCAGTGTTCTCTCCAAGTACCGCCAAGTATTTTTAATAAACTGTTTAGAATTTTAGATCACTTTTATTTGCATGATAGTCAGTAATAAAAGTGAAATATGCGATTATAAAATGCTTAAAACCTCATTCTTAACGAACCATTATTTCACAGTAAAATACGCTTACATAAGAACTTGTATAATGAATATAACGTACACCCGCATAAATTCACAAGCGAAATGAAACTAAGAACAAGAAGAAGAAAAAAATCAACGTATTGAATAATTTGTTTATTTTTGTTGTACACAAAAAAAATCAGAAAGGTGAAGTTTTTGTTCTGAAATGTCTGAATTCTTTATTTATCATCGTTTCCAAGTAGTTTATTGATTAGTCTAAACGATGAAATGTTTCTCTTGGGGATTTAAAAGAAACGGAGAAAGAAAGCAACAAGAAGCTCGGTTCGTTTAGTTGAAAAAGTTCACTATACCCACACACACATACACACACCCACATATACATGTACACCCGGACTACTTGACCGTTAAGTTCCAAGTGTAACTTTCTATTGGTTGAGAAAAGACACACTGTAACTTGTCCAAGTAGCCCGGCTGTAATCCAAGGAGCCGTGAAAACTTTATCTGCGAATTGAAACGACGACAATTACTATGTTTCTATAACCTCGGTCGATAAAGTTGCATAGATAGAGGGAAAGAGAACTACTTTATCGACTCTTCTTTAATCGTTGACAAAAATTTGTTCGTTTGTCCCTAAATTGTCTGCAGTTTCTACAGTCATCGATAAAGTTGCATGGCTAGATGAAGAGAAAGAGAGCTGCTACATCGACTCTGCAATATTCGATGACAAAGTTTTGTCCGTTTGTCCCTGAATTTTCTGCACTTTCTACAGTCGTTGATAAAGTAGTTGCACGTGGTCGTTTGGCTCTCCTAGTGAGAAAAAAGTGCAGATTCACTCCGCTGTACATCTGTCCTAGTGATAATTAACTAGTTCAGAAATTTCTCGTTTTCCTGCACCCACCATGCAGGAGGTGGAGTAGAGAGTGTACAATATAGGTTTTTGTGGCGCAAAATATGACTAGCTATTTCCAGTAATGTTCTTTTTGCTATACCGAATTGATTAGTATAGTGGATAAGTGGATTATTATGAATGTAATTGGTGAGTCTTCCCGTATTTGTAGGCCTAGACCTATACCTTCACGAAATGATTCAGATTTTTCAACTTGAGATTCTTCAACTTGTTTGAGTTCAACTATGATTATCCAAAATTATCGTTAATATGTCAAATTTAATTTTACTTTCACGATAAGAACCAATTGAAAACATAATTATGAATTTAATACAGGTAATCATATTCCACTGCATTATACACTTCCGATCATATCCACATAATCTACTAGCCGAACTAAATATATCAATTGCGATTATTCAAAACTGATTTCTGGTAACTTCTTTTCATACGAACTATTTCCAATAGATTTACGATAAATCAGAATCACATTCAAATCACTCGTTCCATATTTTGAATCCAATAGTTGATCCGAGATGTAATAGTGGATACAATAATAAAAATCGAGCTCACACTGCCAACTACACGTCACTGTAATGACTCGAATATAAAAAATGAACGTTCATATGCAATTGAGCGTCATAATTTATGATGACGTCATAATCGCTACGATAAACATTGACAGTGTATGTAAGCTGCATGATGTAGTCTACGAAATGTTGACGCTTGTTAGTGGCTGTCATGATCGTAAAACACAATAGCGTGTATAGCCAACCTGATGCCAACAAAAGCACCAGATAAATCATATTATAAATGGAGTTGAAATCAGTAGCTCTCAGTTACACGGAACTGATCTGTTGTAGATATTATATATCCCATACGGTATTACACTGATATTATTACACTATTATGCACGCTATTTTAACATAATTACAAAATGGGAACTGTTTCATGAGATAGAGCCGCAGGGGTCTCCAAACTTTTCAGCCTACACGGGCCAAACTGATTCCTCCACCAAGTCCCAACGGAGAATTAACAGTAGTACAGTTTAACAGTAGTACAACGCTATTTTGTGAGGAGCTACACATATCTCATCAATCATAATTATAATGTTTAATTTCATTATGTGAATTACCTATATCCACTTATTGTGAATTTTTAGGATAAATCCCATTTCATTAATTACAGTTCAAAAGCTCAATTTCATGTTTGTCAGTTTCATATTGTCTGTTCATATTGTTTTTTTGTTCATATTGTTATTGTATTGTTCATATTGGTCGTTGTTCAAAAACATCTGATTATCATTTTGTATGATTTAGACCCAGTTTTTCTATAATTCGTTAAAAGTACTTCAACTGTTAACTTGTTATCTCCCTTGGCTACCTGCGATCTTTTATAGACTAATTAGTCGATTAGCCTGAGGGAATATTCAACAAACTAATGAAAAACCGGGCCTTTCTCACATTGTGTATATCGGTATTGGAATTTAATCAAAATGATATTTTTTACCGTCCATTTATCAGTACATAACTTGATGAAGTTTCACGATTGCCAATCACAGCACACATAATCAAACTCAGGCCCACTACTCAGTCCTCTACACTTCAAGAAATCGAAACTATAATAGGTGAGCAGCTTGTCAACACGGCTATTACTATGCAATGATATTCCTAATTATATCAACTGGTAATAGATCAACGACATTATTATGTCGTGAATGATTAATTGAATTAAATTGATTGTCTTTCGCCATAATATTATACCCCCTGACGAGATTAATCATAAGCATGGCATTAATCAGAGTATCAGCATCAATTGATATTGCCTTGTGATACGTCTACACACTACAAGTAATTTGTACGGACGACTATTACAAATATAATGTTATATAAGTTGAATAATATTCACTTACAACCATCTTGAAGGTATTACAAATACCTTTGTTTTTCTCGGATTTTAATTTTGATATCTCATCTCGTTCAAGAGCTATCATGAAAAAAATGATATTCCACTAAATCCAATCCCAAGCACTCTTGATTAGTAATCCCATCCACGTACCGAATTGGTGTTCATGTTTCAAACTTCACAGATTATTGGAGTGGCTGATGAATATATTTTGTAGCATAAGATCGTCAGAATAGTTTTAGCATATTTGTAGCATTATTTCTGGGAATGAAAAAGATGGAAAATATGTCATATTTAGAAACTTTTCAATATGAGTTGAGTATTGTACACTTTTTCGTGATGCAGTCCCAATTTCGAGCTTCCTAGTTGAACCACTAATTGGGCCACTAGTTGAGTGTGCATATTAAAATGCTAACTGGCGTTTTGTTGTAATATTAAATCATCGCCAATAATAGGCTTCGGTAAGTGACAATGTCCCCCAGTTGAAATTGACCAATCAGAATATTTGTTATTTCACCAGTTCACTTGGTTGCTATGGTAACGAACGTTTGTCATTTTGTCACTTGACAGAAGCCTAGATAATCATTTTCATATTGCAGTGGAGAAACCATGTCAAATCAACTCTTCCATACACCTTGACTCAGCTTATAACGACTGTACATACTATATGAATTCTTATCATTCGAGTAAAAGTACATATAATATATATAAGTTCGAATGCAAGTACACCTACGTGTATGTCTAAGGTTTCAGATCGACTGCGCTCGCGAGTCGACTACGTTCAAAAGACGAACTCGAATATACGTCTTGTATAAGATCTATTTGATATTCTCTTTTGATAAACGCGGAGAATAACTCTTTGACCAACTTTTCCCTTCCTGTCGTTCGGATGTATAATAATATCAGAATAGACGAGAGAAACGTTGGAATGGAAATGTAATATCTCGTAGCTGTCATTTTCAAACAAAATGTCAAGTAAGGGAAAGATACGGCTGATGGAAAGCAGGATCTGATTTTTAACATATTAAAATGAAAATTGATATTTTGTTATTGAAAAAGTTGTTTTCGTGAGATATATTTTATTTAGGATACTCCAAGTGGAAATTCTTGTTTGCGAGTTATTCATATGCTAAGAATGGATGTGTCGTTCACTGCAAATATGTGTTGGTAGGCCAGATATATATTATATTGAATAGCATTTTTTTATGATTTTTCATGATTGTTTGCTATAAAAATATGACGAAACGAATAATGCACAAAGGGCAATAGAGATAGGGAGATAGAGGGTTGTGAGAAGGAAATAGAGATGATAGAGATAGATGGGTGTTCACAGAGAGATAGACAGCGAGAGAGATATGAGCAAATAAATGGCTTTTGTTTAAGAAGGTTCTTATGAATTGAGAATGTTGAATTGAATTTATAGCGTTGTAAATGTGTTTATTTTTTATGATGATAGTATGGTATTGAGTTATATCAATGTAATAGTAGCAATGAGAAATTCATACTCACTCCATCAATTGATTTGATCACATGATATTGAGAAATTATATTAAAATACATAGACTACGGTATATATAGTTTGATGACTTTGGCAATGCTATGTTCAAAGTGGAAAATATATGGAAGCATTCCTCATACGATGTTGAGTGTATTGTAAAACAGATCAAACCCGATGGATAATGGTTTTTGTATAGCTATAAGCTTCATGTGATCAAAGAACTTTTGTTGTAAGAATTGCAACTTGCAAAACGTTTTTCTCAACTTGTTGGACGCTTAGTGGTTCAGCTAGACGTCTCGCATCACATATTATCATTGTAGGTCGGAAGTTTCGACCCGTCATTACATGCGAGACTCTTTTAGAAATAACACTTCGAGAGAAGTGAAAATAATTATCCCGAAAACACTTCAACTTGGCTACATTCCTGTTCAGTAGAAGGCTGCATACAAAGATGTTTGAAGATTTTCACACTATTTGCGTTGACTTCAAGCGTCTATATTTCAAGCTTCACTCAACTTGTGCGGCCATGTTTTGTATATGTGTATGACTCTATGTGCACTTACGTGCATCTACGTGTTTCTCAAGTCTCGACATGACGCACATGACTTCACAAGGCTCTGGCTACGTGCATCTACACGTCTCTTGAAAAAAAAAAAACAGTAACAAGACAGAATACTCTTTCATCGACTGATGTAATGTATGCGTCAAGTGAACCGCGTTTAATAACATGTCGACTGAAATTGACGATGTTGGTAGAAAAAAAGAGAGGAAATGTAATTTAGGCTTAAGTGAAATTTGAAGAGTCGTGTTGCGTAAAATTGAATTGAAATTGAAATTGAAAAAGACACGACGAGGCAAACATTTTAATACATTCTTCTTTGTCATTTGATTATTCGTTTAAATACTAAATTATATACGAGTGTTCTATTAGAGTATTCAATTATGAAAAAATTGAATATGGCGTACGCTCTTGAATACATATTTCGAAATATCATTATAAGAACACTTTATAATATTCTTACTATGAGAATATATATATACGTCAATATGGCTTCGTACACTCTGAACATATTCGCGGGCAATAGGCGGTAACAGAAAGAAGTCGGACCCATCAGGGATCGTATCAACTCAGAAATTGAGATGTGAGGAGAGAAATCTATATACAAGTTTCAACTATATTTCATCAAATACGTCAGTTGTTCTCTGGCATTGTATTTTGAAATATATTCACACGGATTTTCACAAAATTTTGATGTTTGAAATTTTCTGATCACACCGTCCAAATTGAAGAAGTGGCATAACAATTCACTATATGAAATTATATCATGTATTCTTTGTACTCGTTATATTTGTTATGGTATATGTATTTATCATGAAAGCTATGAAAAAAATTATTGTTGAAAAAAGGCAAAACTCTGCCAAAAGACAGCCTCCCAGAAGAAAATGGCAAATCCCTCTAAGAAAATCGTTCAATTCAACCAGTGCATTTCGCATACTCGTTCATTGAGATGTGAGGAAACAGGAATACAGATAAAGTAGTGTTGGAATTATAGGTAATTATGCTGCACGTCTATCAATTCCGAAAGTAAACGGAGTTTCGTCACATATATTCATTTTTCAACACTTGAAACGATATTTTTCAAAAAACTCACTATATACTACTTTTCAACGTTTTATATATTAATTTCAAATTTTCAATGTTGGAAATCAATATTCTCGTACTGAATTTTCATAACATCATTCAATGTTACACCATCCACTGACCTTTGGCACACTCTCATTTTTCAAATCACTTTATTTCCAAACCCCCGACAAAAAAAAAAGGGGAAAGGAATTATCGACTCCCTTCATTTTGTATCCTTTGTATAATGTAAAATAAATAAAATGGGGTGGTAAGATCGCCCTTGTGGTGCCCCGTCCAAACGATCCTACTCTCATCCTTAGCCTCAATAGGGGAACAATGATTTTGTATCAAGTTTCGATGTTATTTGAAAAAAAAAAAAAAATTGTCTGCAGTTTCTACAGTCGTCGATAAAGTTGCATAGCTAGATGAAAAGAAAGAGAACTGCTTCATCGACTCTGCTATATTCGTTGACAAAGTTTTGTCCGTTTGTCCCTGAATTGTCTGCACTTTCTACAGTCATCGATAAAGTAGTTGCACGTGGTCGTTTGGCTGTCCTAGTGAGAAAAAAGTGCAGATACACTCCGCTGTACATCTGTCCTAGTGATAATTAACTAGTTCAGAAATGTCTCGTTTTCCTGCACCCACCATGCAGGAGGTGGTGTAGAGAGTGTACAATATAGGTTTTTGTGGCGCAAAATATGACTGTAGCTATTTCCAGTGATGTTCGTTTTGCTGTACCGAATTGATTAGTATAGTGGATAAGTGGATTATTATGAATGTAATTGGTGAGTCTTGCCGTATTTGTAGGCCAAGACCTATACTTTCACAAAATGATTCAGATTTTCCAACTTGAGATTCTTCAACGTGTTTCAGTTCTACTATGATTATCCAAAATTATCGGTAATATGTCAAATTTAATTTTACTTTCACAATAAGAACCAATTGAAAACATCATTATGAATTTAATACAGGTAATCATATTTCACTGCATTACACTTCCAATCATATCCACATAATCTACTAGCCGAACTAAATATATCAATTGCGGTTATTCAAAACTGATTTCTGGTAACTTCTTTTTATACGAACTATTTCCAATAGATTTACGATAAATCAGAATCACATTCAACCCACTTGTTCCCTATTTTGAATCCAATAGTTGATCCGAGATTTGATTGTGGATACAATAATAAAAATCGAGCTCACACTGCCAACTACACGTCACTGTAATGACTCGAATATAAAAAATGAACGTTCATATGCAATTGAGCGTCATAATTTATGATGACGTCATAATCGCTACGATAAACATTGACAGTGTATGTAAGCTGCATGATGTAGTCTACGAAATGTTGACGCTTGTTAGTGGCCGTCATGATCGTAAAACACAATAGCGTGTATAGCCAACCTGATGCCAACAAAAGCACCAGATAAATCATATTATAAATGGAGTTGAAATCAGTAGCTCTCCGTTACACGGAACTGATCTGTTGTAGATATTATATATCCCATACGGTATTACACTGATATTATTACACTATTATGCACGCTATTTTAACATAATTACAAAATAGGAACTGTTTCATGAGATAGAGCCGCAGGGGTCTCCAAACTTTTCAGCCTACACGGGCCAAACTGATTCCTCCATCAAGTCCCAATGGGGAATTAACAGTAGTACAATAGTACAGTTTAACAGTAGTACAACGCTATTTTGTGAGGAGCTACACATATCTCATCAATCATAATTTTAATGTTTAATTTGATTATGTGAATTACCTATATCCACTCATTGTGAATTTTAAGGACAAATCCCATATCATTAATTACAGTTCAAATGCTCAATTTCATGTTTGTCAGTTTCATATTGTTTGTTCATATTTTTTTTTGTTCATATTGTTTGTTTATTCATATTGGTCGTTGTTCAAAAACATCTGATTATCATTTTGTATGATTTAGGCCCAGTTTTTCTATAATTCGTTAAAAGTAGTTCAACTGTTAACTTGTTATCTCCCTTGGCTACCTGCGATCTTTTATAGACTAATTAGTCGATAAGCCTGAGGGAATATTCAACAAACTAATGAAAAACCGGGCCTTACTTACATTGTGTATACCGGTATTAGAATTCAATCAGAATTATATTTTTTACCGTCCATTTATCAGTACATAACTTGATTACCAATCACAGCACACATAATCAAATTTAGGCCTGCTAATCAGTCCTCTACACTTCAAGAAATCGAAACTATAATAGATCAGCAGCTTGTCAACACGACTATTACTATGCAATGATATTCCTAACTATATCAACTGGTGATAGATCAACCACATTATTATGTCGTGAATGATTAATTGAATCAAATTAATTGTCTTTCGCCATTATATTACTCCCTGACGAGATTAATCATAAGCATGGCTTCAATCAGAGTATCATCATCAATTGATATTGTCTTGTGATACGTCTACACACTACAAGTAATTTGTACGGACGACTATTACGAATATAGTGTAATATAAGTTGAATAATATTCACTTACAACCATCTTGAAGGTATTACAAATACCTTAGTTTTTGTCGTATTTTGATTATGATATCTCATATCGTTCAAGAGCTATCATGAAAAAAATGATATTCCACTAAATCCAATCCCAAGCACTCTTGATTAGTAATCCCATCCACGTACCGAATTGGTGTTCATGTTTTAAACTTCACAGATTATTGGAGTGGGCTGATGAATATATTTTGTAGCATAAGATCGTCAGAATAGTTTTAGCATATTTGTAGCATTATTTCTGGAATGAAAAAGATGGAAAATATGTCATATTTAGAAACTTTTCAATATGAGTTGAGTATTGTACACTTTTTCGTGATGCAGTCCCAATTTCGAGCTTCCTAGTTGAACCACTAATTGGGCCACTAGTTGAGTGTGCATATTAAAATGCTAACTGGCGTTTTGTTGTAATATTAAATCATCACCAATAATAGGCTTCGATAAAGTGACAATGTCCCCCAGTTGAAATTGACCAATTAGAATATTTGTTATTTCACCAGTTCACTTGGTTGCTATGGTAACGAACGTTTGTCATTTTGTCACTTGACAGAAGCCTAGATAATCATTTTCATATTGCAGTGGAGAAACCATGTCAAATCAACTCTTCCATACACCTTGACTCAGCTTATAGCGACTGTACATACTATATGAATTCTTATCATTCGAGTAAAAGTACATATAATATATATAAGTTCGAATGCAAGTACACCTACGTGTATGTCTAAGGTTTCAGATCGACTGCGCTCGCGAGTCGACTACGTTCAAAAGACGAACTCGAATATACGTCTTGTATAAGATCTATTTGATATTCTCTTTTGATAAACGCGGAGAATAACTCTTTGACCAACTTTTCCCTTCCTGTCGTTCGGATGTATAATAATATCAGAATAGACGAGAGAAACGTTGGAATGGAAATGTAATATCTCGTAGCTGTCATTTTCAAACAAAATGTCAAGTAAGGGAAAGATACGGCTGATGGAAAGCAGGATCTGATTTTTAACATATTAAAATGAAAATTGATATTTTGTTATTGAAAAGTTGTTTTCGTGAGATATATTTTATTTAGGATACTCCAAGTGGAAATTCTTGTTTGCGAGTTATTCATATGCTAAGAATGGATGTGTCGTTCACTGCAAATATGTGTTGGTAGGCCAGATATATATTATATTGAATAGCATTTTTTTAATGATTTTTCATGATTGTTTGCTATAAAAATATGACGAAACGAATAATGCACAAAGGGCAATAGAGATAGGGAGATAGAGGGTTGTGAGAAGGAAATAGAGATGATAGAGATAGATGGGTGTTCACAGAGAGATAGACAGCGAGAGAGATATGAGCAAATAAATGGCTTTTGTTTAAGAAGGTTCTTATGAATTGAGAATGTTGAATTGAATTTATAGCGTTGTAAATGTGTTTATTTTTTTATGATGATAGTATGGTATTGAGTTATATCAATGTAATAGTAGCAATGAGAAATTCATACTCACTCCATCAATTGATTTGATCACATGATATTGAGAAATTATATTAAAATACATAGGACTACGGTATATATAGTTTGATGACTTTGGCAATGCTATGTTCAAAGTGGAAAATATATGGAAGCATTCCTCATACGATGTTGAGTGTATTGTAAAACAGATCAAACCCGATGGATAATGGTTTTTGTATAGCTATAAGCTCCATGTGATCAAAGAACTTTTGTTGTAAGAATTGCAACTTGCAAAACGTTTTTCTCAACTTGTTGGACGCTTAGTGGTTCAGCTAGACGTCTCGCATCACATATTATCATTGTAGGTCGGAAGTTTCGACCCGTCATTGCATGCGAGACTCTTTTAGAAATAACACTTCGAGAGAAGTGAAAATAATTATCCCGAAAACACTTCAACTTGGCTACATTCCTGTTCAATAGAAGGCTGCATACAAAGATGTTTGAAGATTTTCACACTATTTGCGTTGACTTCAAGCGTCTATGTTTCAAGCTTCACTCAACTTGTGCGGCCATGTTTTGTATATGTGTATGACTCTATGTGCACTTACGTGCATCTACGTGTTTCTCAAGTCTCGACATGACGCACATGACTTCACAAGGCTCTGGCTACGTGCATCTACACGTCTCTTGAAAAAAAAAACAGTAACAAGACAGAATACTCTTTCATCGACTGATGTAATGTATGCGTCAAGTGAACCGCGTTTAATAACATGTCGACTGAAATTGACGATGTTGGTGGAAAAAAGAGAGGAAATGTAATTTAGGCTTAAGTGAAATTTGAAGAGTCGTGTTGCGTAAAATTGAATTGAAATTGAAATTGAAAAAGACACGACGAGGCAAACATTTTAATACATTCTACTTTGTCATTTGATTATTCGTTTAAATACTAAATTATATACGAGTGTTCTATTAGAGTATTCAATTATGAAAAAATTGAATATGGCGTACGCTCTTGAATACATATTTCGAAATATCATTATAAGAACACTTTATTATATTCTTACTATGAGAATATATATATATATATATATATACGTCAATATGGCTTCGTACACTCTGAACATATTCGCGGGCAATAGGCGGTAACAGAAAGAAGTCGGACCCATCAGGGATCGTATCAACTGAGAAATGGAGATGTGAGGAGAGAAATCTATATACAAGTTTCAACTATATTTCATCAAATACGTCAGTTGTTCTCTGGCATTGTATTTTGAAATATATTCACACGGATTTTCACAAAATTTTGATGTTTGAAATTTTCTGATCACACCGTCCAAATTGAAGAAGTGGCATAACAATTCACTATATGAAATTATATCATGTATTCTTTGTACTCGTTATATTTGTTATGGTATATGTATTTATCATGAAAGCTATGAAGAAAATGATTGTTGAAAAAAGGCAAAAGACTCTGCCAAAAGACAGCCTCCCAGAAGTTCCTTATGATATTTGAATTACCATCCCTCTAAGAAAATCGTTCAATTCAACCAGTGCATTTCGCATACTCGATCATTGAGATGTGATTCTGAACGAATACAGATAAAGTAGTATTGGAATAATAGGTAATTATTCTAGACGTCCATCAATTCCAAAAGTGAACGGAGTTTTGTCACATATATTCATTTACAAATACTTGAAACGATATTTTTCCAAAAACTCACTATATACTACTTTTCAACGTTTTATATTTAAATTTCAAATTTTCAATGTTGGAAATCAATATTCTCGTACTGAATTTTCATAACATCATTCAATGTGAATGTGACCATTGGCACATGTGACCATTCTCATTTTCTCAAATCTACTATTCCAAATTCACGACAAAAATCTCACGTTCAAAGATCAGGATGAATAATTCGGTATCGCATCACGTAATATGGTAAAATGAATGTTCAGTTGTCAATATGAGTATTCGTATTCTGTTTTCTATCAACTGAGTGTACTACGTTCAACAACAATGTGAATTACTATTTCGAAGAATTGTTGGCATTTCTATCAGAATGGTGAGACGTTTCTCCCAGGTCAGTGTCGTTGGAAACAACGAACATTCGAGCTCTCAGACAGTCGTTGTGTTTGAACTATATTTGGGAGGGTATTCAGAACAAGATCCAACTTTTCCAATAACGACTAATGTAATCGAGAAAGAACAGAATAAGTTTGTATTCTATTTCAAAGCATAGAAAAAGTACTTTATGAAACAAAATACCTCCTTTCTTTCACTAGAAATTTGTAACATTTCTGAGACACTTTACAGAATTATTCCCTTCGGTCTATTTCTAACTTTTCTAGTTACACGTTTTTATATAATATCGCCTTGTCATTCGTCTACAAATCTCAAACGCCTGAAGTGAAACAGAACAATAAATACACGTAATATACGTGCGCACGTATACACATACTATATATACATCTATGATTACTTGATAAATACATACGTGAGGTAAAAATATACAAAAGAATCTGCTCAAAAAACGAAGAACAAAACAAAAAAAAATCCGTGAAGAAATGTGCTCTTTTCCTTATAAGTACGTTGCGCCACTCTTTATAGGTTTGCACCCCAGAGAGCACTAGCGCACAGGCTTATATAGCAGAGACAAAGCGTATTTTTAATGAAGACATATACGTGCAAGACAGTGCCATTGAGAGGCATAAAGCTGACAAGGCACAATTTCTACTTTACCTAATCATTCCTAGAGAGTCGAACTACGGTGTAGATCACGCAAACCGAGTCCCTTATTGGCGGTAAAGTAGTTATATCGACTATATGATCATAGACGGAACATGATGTTGCATACCGCATATCGCTGTCTGTTAGGCATATTGATACGTATAATTATTTGATTGACTGATCTGGGAAGGAGAATTTTGGAGAATTTTCGATGAGTCTTTCAGAATGGAAATGATGATGTTGTCAAGAATTGAAGATGAAATGGCAAATGTATTAAGAAAGTCAGTGAAGAATGATGGTATGGCAGCTCGGGCTCCCAGAAACAGGCCAAGAACATCCCAATAGTCCTCCTTGATATGGTATTTCCTTGAAAGTACTACATTTTATACAAACTCTAGTGGAAAGATCAAATGTGGATCATTCATATTTGACATGTGGATATGATATGATATTCACTGAGACATGTGGATAACCTAACCAGATATGTTCGCGTTCTATTTTTACCACACCATGGAATGTAATCCAATTATAACACTTTGAATTTCTGTCATGGATGGAAATCATTTCAAAATATACTTCACTATATTATATAAAGGAATTTCAATTCAATATGTTGAAACCTTGAGCCGTTACGATAGTGTATATATTATCTAGACTATGAATTGCTATCACTATCACTACATAAAAATAAAAGTAAAATTCACATCTTGTCTTGGTATTTCAACTCCCACCAGCATACAATGTACATAAGCATTTCTCAAACGTGATATTTTAACATTATTTCACGAGTTTTACCTCTTCCAGTGCAACACATATATCTACTATACAATGTGTCTACCATCCTAAGGGATCTAAAACTAAATAAATAGTTTCAAAACACGTTTGCGTCGCACATTTACCGACACTGTAACTCGCGTTTGTAGTACAGTAAAAACATGAAGGTTCAGAACAGACAATCGTCAGTCGGAAAGTGTACAGCGAAACAGACAATCGAATCTCCATTAATTTTTATAACAAAGACCAACATTTTAAATGGGTTTTGGGTTAGTTAAACATAAACTAGAGCTAAATTTCTTGTATGTCTAAGAGAATATGAAAGAGTTAACCAAGGCGAAGTAGTGTGGGTACTGAAGTGAAGTTGGTTGTGTGTTCGAGTACCGCACAACGCATGATTTGTTTTCACAGTTTTATATCATATGAAAAGTATACAGTTCTAAGTTGGATGAGTTCGCTTATACACAAAAAGTTTCATGTCGATCAGTAAAAAGCCTGCGACATGTTCAGTGCTTAAAAACAAACAGAAAAAACACACAGACGAAGCTCAATAAGAGTGGGATGGATGTCTTCGCTATAGCTCATCCAACAAAAAATGGAAATCTTAACTAACCCACCAATTTCATGTTGATGAGAAAAGTTTAAGAAAAATGTGTATATATATTTTGTAGATTTCAAATGTATATCAAAAAATGTTCAACTAAATACGGGAGAGAGAAGAATTCAATTCATTTGCAGATACTATCGCTTTTTGTTACGTTAGAGACATACTAAAATGGTTGTTTGTAAATGGACCTGAGAACAAAGGATATAACTGTTATTATTACATCAAAAGATCAACAAAGAAACAAACTGAAACAAGTTTCAACAAGTACCGAGTCAAGAAAGTGAGATAACAGACATTTCAATTCAATAGAGGATGATCACAACATTCTAAAGTTGGACGTTAGTTAAATTATATAGATGATTTAACAGTTTGATTATTAGTCAACATTTACCCGAAGTCAAACTATAGTAGAATCATTTCAGAACAAGAAGCATGTAATGAACTTTTAACGACTATGCACATCAATTTGTAGATGTTCACAAAAGGGAAACTTTATACGAAGGAGCAAACAGGAGCAGATATATTTTATACACCATTTTTCTGTGGATTTTAGTTCCTGTATTTATTTTTCTTGTCTCCAAAAGCAATTCAAGTTTTGCTGACTATCTTTTATGTACTTTTATGTACTCAGTAATGACTGATATTGGAAATAGCAAACATATTCTGAAAAAACGAGATGCGTACATAAAAACGTATGTGATTAGTAACAAAAAATCTGGTAGTAGGCCCTACTGTGAAAATACAAATTCACAATACTCATTGAAAATGTGGATAAACTGAAATATATAATTGAAAAATGTGATGTGGGAATACATTAAAATAGGTCTACAAGCTGATGTGAATGTGTGTGAATTAGAACTGTGTGAACGAAGTGAACTAATTTACAATTAGTAATAATGCGGTGAAAATACCGCTCTTGAATAATCCTATCAAAAAGGTTCAATAGATTCACACAAAAATGAGAAAAGATTCAGTTTGTTTGTTACATTCTCACTTCAAGATTTGTTTGAACTTCTCACTCTGAAAACATTCGTTTCATACATTGTTCACAATCGTTTAAATCAAAACGGAATATTAGGCATTTAAACGTTGAATATTAACCATGAAAATCAATTCACTGTCAAACAAGAAAAATTGAAAACATCTGAAAGTGTATATTCAAAACAATCATTTTCATTATAAGTGAGACGATTGTTGAGAGGTGTACATTTGTATTATTCATAGAAAACGAACGCTGTGAAAATATGGAAGTTCAAAGTTACTCATTCTAAAACTTATAATGATCCTATAATGTTGAAGCAGAAATTCGAAAATACTTGATGTAAACAAGAACAGAAAACAACGAAAGAAAAAAACGCAAATTCTTTCCATTTCAGCATCATTTTCCTGTCAAAAAAAAAGATTATGAAAAAACTTGAAACACGAGTCATGAATCTCAAGTAGTTGAGTCTTTTGGATGCAAAAGAGAATTCTAAAAGATTGAAAGAAAATGCATAGTTCAAAATAAATAAGTACTTATCAACAAAGTTTTCATGTTAGTTTCAATTAAGGTCTGTTCTCTTGACAAAGTTTTCAAGCGCTTGTTAACTAGCAATTAAAATAATAAGAGATTCTGTTTGAAGCAGTCTAAAATTCACAGAAGAAAAACCTAATTACTACATCTTCTTGGAAGCAATTTCCAGTCATCTTTGATAGTTCTTTACCCTTACTCAGCACACCACTTTGCGGATAAGCAGATTCATTCACTCGAATTTTTAAAATCAATTCGCATGATCAAGTTCTTGGAACTATGAACATATTCAATCCGAAACAAATCCTAACATATTTTGGATATGCTATTGCATAAAATCAATGTTGGTTATGGCCGGAACAATCACACAGTGAATGTAATTACATACGGAGTTGATCAAGTTCTATTAAAAACCATGGAACAAGTTTTGTCTGCGGATTCATGTCTCAAATCGATTGCTATTTTTTCTGCTACACATCCATATTTGTTTCAAATATTCATTTAGTAATATTGTAAGCATGGATTTTGAAATCATCATTTGGCTATTATTTACTCGATCGTTCTCACTCTCTAATATGTTTGGTCAGGTGAACTGGATACATGATAATATATTATTTAAACAATAATTCTCTCAACAAGAGGGATCATGGCATTTCCACCCATGTTGATAGAGTGATATTTTCACTGAAGTTGTTCGCACAGGAACCCCACTGACATCTAGATGATATGGGGACTAATTTATCAGTTATATGCATCTTCTTGTTCCATCTTTCTCATGGACCTTATCTTTCCTATAGGCGCCAAATATTACGGATATATAGCGAATAGATGCGAATAAATAAATTGTATAATAGTATTGACACGTGTTGGTAGTACAGCTTGAACCAAATGTGAAAAACCTCTTCTCTGCTTGCCCAAATCAGTCCACTTTGTTACATTATATGGGATAATTATAATAGGTTTGAGGAATAAATAAAACGGTCTCCCACCTTAGGTTCAATTAAGCTTTAAACTACGATATATTATAATAATACATGTTCAGACTCGTCTTTCTGCGTCTATTTCACTCTACCCATGTGATAAATAATATCCCAAGTTGAAAAAAAAAAATGGTCGGTAAACATTTTCACATTTTTGGGATGCAAATTATTGTATAATGTTTCGAATCAACATTTCAATTCTTTCCTATTTGAAATGCTCTTCCGGATTCAGTTATTGTTCCTATACTTACTAGTTTGCACGAAACAACGTTGGAATAAACTGTTACTGTTATTTGATACTAGAACTTGATACAACTACATCAAAGTCTCGAATATGAATTATTAATTGATTATAATTTATAGTATATAGTAATTGACTATTACTAGCTAGATGGCAGCACTATTGATATTAGCAGTAAACATCTTAAATCCACCTAAATTGCTGCTTCAGATTACCAATCAACTTAATCCAACCAAATGTTGACCTAGTTAACGCTCACTTGACTGAACACCATAAACTTAGTTCGAAACTCCAAGGCGGGAACCTACGAATAAAGACACCATCAATTTACTGGAACCACCAAAGTGCACGTATAAACTTTCCGCTTCTGCAAATAGCAGTTAATTCTGCTGCAAAGACATTTTGTGGTTTTACGTTTTCTCTATTTTCTCAAATATGATATATAACACTTTTGTTATTTTGGTATTAACGAAAGGTCTTTTGTAAAGCGTCGGCAGCGATGTTAGTTGTCGACTATAATTCAGTTAAGCGAATAGTTTTCCTGAAACTTGTTCGTAACGTGGTTTTGTGTTCTACTTATTTCTGCATATTCATCTATGATGTCATTATTGTTATTTCTATACTGCAGTGGTGTCGTTCTATTTACGTTGAATAGGAAGATTGGAAAATCAAAATAATTGTGAGTTATGGAGCAGAATGATTAAATCAATTATCCAGTTGAAATAATAACGTGTATTGGTTTGAATAATTTGAGAAAGTTTTGGTGTTTAATGGCCGCTATGAAATGGGAGCAGTTCATATCCGTGCATAATTTGCTTTCGTCGAGTCTCATGGATGAAATCGTTTTCGAAATACAAGATGGACTACCAAATTTACTCAACATTTTAAATACTCCAAGGTTTGATAAGATCAAGAGGAAGTTTCAAGACGTCGTATTTTTTTTGGAACAGAAGAATACACACCGAGTGAACCGGAGTGGTCGAACACGCTCACTTGGGGGTATACTCAGAAAAAGGGCAATATTGATATATAATATAAGGCGAATTAATATATCATGTATACTGTATCATGGTACTCCATAATATTTACGTGTCCAAGGTATGGGGATAAGGCCCCAGTTGATTACGTCAGGGCCGAATGGGAAAAAACAAATGTACAAATTATGAAAAAATTCTAAATATTCCATTTCGAATAAAACATTATAATTCTTTGATCATGAAAAAAGAGAAACGAGAATAGAGATGCTATAGAACTGAAACCCTTCAGGATACGTAATAAATAACAAAGGCAACATTAACGTTTGTTTTTTGATGTGTTTCTGACTGGAATAACCCACCCCAATGACGTCATAAAATTACTACACCCCTCACCATCCCTCCACCCCTTCTCCCACCAACAGAATGCCTCGTGCAATGAACATCATCACAAGGCACCAAAGAATCTAGCTCCCAGCGGGTTCAATCTGCACTAATGACGAATTAAATGTGAAACTCGGCAAAACAAATTGCTGAAATTTTATAATATCGTCCTGGAAAATGACTCGGCGAATACTAAAGAAGATACCTAACTTCACGAGAACACCCGAATGTCCATGCTATTGGATTCGATCTTCCAAAGACGCGTGTAGCACAAAATGAATAGAATGGATACAATAAAATTGAATAATTGAATCCTACAACAAAATTTGTGTGTATTTGCAGAACCTAGATGTTGGAAATTGCATTACTCAAAAAGTATTTTGTTTCCACGGAATTCTTCTTTGTTGAAAGAAATTCTTGGTTGTGATTTGTGAATATTTTCGTGACATTTGTTACGCAATATGTAGTTATTATTTATTTGTGTATGTGTGTTCGTGTATATGTGTGAGTGGTTTTCCGTAGGAAAAGCGGATAACACAAAAACAGAGAAAATGTAATTAACGTCAAATGAATTGCGAAATGGTTGCGCTACCAACACAGACACAAATAAATAAGCATATAACATGAATTATATTCAACTGGAATAGTTCTCTTACTCCTGGAATGGAAAAGAAGATAATGGATTACTAGTTAAATGTGGTAAGCGAGAAAATGTTTGAACTACCATAAAATACGATCACTGATGGATGTATCGAAAGTAAAAACTCGTCACTACACAACTCATCTCAAGATATAGATTTTTCTCAAATTGACGTCGTCAAATGAGATTTACGTAGGAATTGTAGAAAAATGTGTGAAAACAACAATGACCATAAAATGCTGGCAATCATGACGAATCTTCTGTGAATTATTCGGAAACTGAATCTACCTTCTGAATCTCTCTTGTGTGAGCGATAATATATCTCTACACTCAATTAATTGACTTAACTCAACGTCTCTTTTGACTTATCTAAATTCAACGATTGATCGTCAGCTCGAAAGGAGAATAATTTCACATCTCTTATTATAGAAAGATCAGACATGAAGTTTGAATTCTCATTTCGAGATTTGGAACGTACGAAATAATAATAGTTTGGAATATTGTGATGATTCTTGTATTGTTTTTTTTCACTCATGCTCACAATTTTTATCCAGGTTTAAAGAATGTTCAAAATTGTATATAGCAACTGACAATTTCAGTTGCCCATATATATGTATACATATATATATATATATATATATATATATATATATATATATATATATATATAAAACGGGAAAAACCGGTAACTTATACATATATAATTTATATATAATAATCCCCAGATATGTAAATGATCTCTATTTCACAATATAAACACGATTCTCCGTGAATTGCATTGTGTACTCCCCACACATCCCTGTTTGTGACCGCATCTATACTGAATCAACTTCTACTCGTATACGTTCCGATTTCCCATCTTTCCTATTTGTTGGTATTGTCGGTCGGCTGTGTCGCACTGGCAACAAACGTTTGTGCAGCGTTATACTGCAATGTGCGCTTGATTAATTAATACCCCCCAGCCGACGACATGCATGTTCAACGAACATTGGAACATGAGATATATACCCTCTCAAAGACATGAATTGTTAGTTAATTACCCTAGATTCAAGTGATGTAGAACAAAACAAGTACAAGTAAATTATTTATCGGATGATCGGAAGTAAAGATTTTAGTTCCATGAATCATTTATTCATATATATATATATATATCTATATATATATAAATATATAAATATATATATATATATATATATATATATATATATTATATTATATTATATATATTATATATTATTAAATTATATATATTATATTATATATATATATTTACACATATATATATATATATATATATATATATATATATTCCCTCACTCAATATATATATATATATATATATATATATATATATATATATATATATATATATATATTCATGTATATTATATTGAATGATTTATAGATTGAATGGATTTGACCAAAAAACTCTAGTTCTGAGATGGATAAGTCACCGTGCAACCTGTGCAGTACTTACAAACAAACAAACATACTAACAAACAAACCATTGAACAAAAAACAAAGGTTCATATCATCGGAATGGAAGTCTTTGCTATAACTCATCCAATAAACTTGAGAGACTAAAGAAACGTTTCAAAGGGTAGCTGTTACTCCTGAATGCAGCCCGCAGAGCGTAGATCGCGACAGCATCAGTTGAGATACAACCCGTAGGACAGCAGTCGCGCCAGTACTGACAGACTCGGCCCTTCCACTATAATAATAATTGTAGCGTACCAGGCAAACACAGCGTGTGCGTTGTAAGACGAGCGATACATTTCTCCGAAATGGCTGATCCGAATTGCATACAAATCCGTAATTATGTGAATCGTGTATGTGTTTACATTTAGTGAGAAGTTGTAGTAATCTGGAGAGATTTTATTTTTAAATTTTCTTGTCCAACCTAAAATAATGTTTTTTTCAGAAACTTCGCTGATGTTTCTCAAAAATGGTTGTACCGATTCAACTAATTAACTACAAACTTCCAAGTTGGATGAGTCTACGTGCACAGAAAACTTTCCAGGACGATCGGTCAAACCGTGCTACCTATGCCGTGCGCACAGCAAAAAAAAAACACACGTACAGACAAAGTTCCATATAAGTGGGATGAAAGTCTTCGCTGACGATCCTCTAATTGATTAACTGGTTCTCCGGCAAACATGTTTTGAATCAACCACTGCCGATCGGGTGTCGGAAAATTCATGATTTTCCCCGGAAAAGTTTCGACAGGGTCGTGTGTGGTATCAACATGAAGGTACATTCAATTGAATGCGAAAAATTTCAAGTTTGGCCGAATCCGATGTTTGGTTTGCCGGCAAACAGGTATTGAAGACCCCCCCGTGCTGAGGGGTGTCGGAAAATTTACGATTTTCTTCGGGAAATCTTCCACATGGTCATGTGTGGTATCAAAATGGAGGTCCATTCATAACATTGCATAAAATTCTTATTTCGTTCCGATCCAATGTGTAGTTCTCCGGCAATCATGTTTTAAATACCCCCATGCGCAGGGGGAGGGGGGGAAATTTGCGATTTTCCCCGGAGAAGCTTCCAGAGGGTCGAGTGTGGTATCGAAATGAAGCTACATTCATTAGATTGCGAAAATTCCAAACCACAGCCCGATCCGACTCTTGGTTTGCCGGCAAACATGTTTTGAACAACCCAATGTGTAGAGGGGGTCGGAAAATCATGATTTTCCTCGGGAAAGCTCCAAGAGGGTCGTGTGTGGTATTGAAATTAAGCTACATTAATTAGATTGCGAAAATTTCAAACCTCGATCCGATCCGACATTTGGTTTGCCGGCAAACATGTTTTGAACAACCCAATGTGTATAGGGATTCGGAAAATGAGGATTTTCCTCGGAAAAGCTCCAAGAGGGTCGAGTGTGGTATAGAAATGAAGCTACATTCATTAGATTGCGAAAATTTTGAACTTCGATTCGATCCAACATTTGGTTTGCCGGCAAACATGTTTTGAACAACCCAATGTGTATAGGGGGTCGGAAAATTATGATTTTCCTCGGAAAAGCTCCAAGAGGGTCGTGTATGGTATCGAAATGAAGCTACATTCATTAGATTGCGAAAATTTCAAACCTCAACCCGATCCGACATTTAGTTTGCCGGTAAACATGTTTTGAACAACCCAATGTGTATGGTGGGTCGGAAAATCATGATTTTCCTCGGAAAAGCTCCAAGAGGGTCAAGTGTGGTATCGAAATGGAGCTACATTCATTCGATTGCGAAATTTTCAAACCTCAACCCGATCCGACATTTGGTTTGCCGGCAAACATGTTTTGAACAACCCAATGTGTATAGGGGGTCGGAAAATTATGATTTTCCTCGGAAAAGCTCCAAGAGGGTCGTGTATGGTATCGAAATGAAGCTACATTCATTAGATTGCGAAAATTTCAAACCTCAACCCGATCCGACATTTAGTTTGCCGGTAAACATGTTTTGAACAACCCAATGTGTATGGTGGGTCGGAAAATCATGATTTTCCTCGGAAAAGCTCCAAGAGGGTCAAGTGTGGTATCGAAATGGAGCTACATTCATTAGATTGCGAAATTTTCAAACCTCAACCCGATCCGACATTTGGTTTGCCGGCAAACATGTTTTGAACAACCCAATGTGTATAGGGGGTCGGAAAATTATGATTTTCCTCGGAAAAGCTCCAAGAGGGTCGTGTATGGTATCGAAATGAAGCTACATTCATTAGATTGCGAAAATTTCAAACCTCAACCCGATCCGACATTTAGTTTGCCGGTAAACATGTTTTGAACAACCCAATGTGTATGGTGGGTCGGAAAATCATGATTTTCCTCGGAAAAGCTCCAAAAGGGTCGAGTGTGGTATCGAAATGGAGCTACATTCATTCGATTGCGAAATTTTTAAACCTCAACCCGATCCAACATTTGGTTTGCCGGCAAACATGTTTTGAACAACCCAATGTGTAGAGGGGGTCGGAAAATTATGGTTTTCCTCGGAAAAGCTCTCAGACGGTCGAGTGTGGTATCGAAATGAAGCCACATTCATTAGATTGCGAAAATTTCAAACTTCAACCCGATCCGACATTTGGTTTGCCGGTAAACATGTTTTGAACAACCCAATGTGTATGAGGGTCGGAAAATTCACGATTTTCCTCGGAAAAGCTTTCAGAGGGTCGTGTGTCGTATCGAAATAAAGCTACATTCAATTGATTGCGAAAATTCGAAACCTCTATTCGTTCCGACATTTGGTTTGCCGGTAAACATGTTTTGAACAACCCAATGTGTATGGGGGTCGGAAAATTTACGATTTTCCTCGGAAAAGCTTCCAGAGGGTCGTGTGTGGTATCAAAATGAGGGAGATTCATACATCCATTAGATCGCATAAAATTTTCATTTCGTTCCGATCCGATGTATAGTTCTCCGGCAATCATGTTTTGAACACCCCCATGGGCAGGGGGAGGGGAGGGAAATTATAATTTTCCCCGGAAAAGCATCCAGAGGGTCGTGTGTGGTATCAAAATGAAGGTACATGCATCAGATTGCGAATTTTTTTTATTTCGTCTCGATCTGATGTTTGGTTCTCCTGAAAAAAATTCCTGAATACCCTTCCGGAAAATTTGTGATTTTCTTTGGGAATTTTTTTGGGAAATTGTGAGTGGCATCAAAATGCTCACGTGATCACTAGCTTTCAGGAAATCCAACAATCGGCCCGATCGCGTCTTGGGTTCTCGAGCAATCCCCGATCGAAGATTTTTCTGTCGGACGGGTACTAGTATGGGGAAAAAATCAAAATTTGAAAAAAAGTCAAAGTCTTTTGCCGGAGCCGTGTTTGGTATCAAAATGAAGGTACAGAATATCTGTTGTCGAAAATGTTGATTTAAGCTCGATCCGATGTATGGTTCTCTGTGAAAAAAATCTAGAAAATGAAGCCAAATTTGGAATTTTCTTTGGAAAAGTTTTAACACAACCGTGTGTGGGATCAAATTGAAGATAATCGTAATTGATGACGTCCAGTTCTAATTTCAGCCCGATCCGATGTATGGTTCAGCAGCAAACATGTTTTGAACGAACCCCGTCAGATCGGGTGTCGGAAAATTCATGATTTTCCCTTCGACGGGACCATGTGTGGTATCAAAATGAAGGTCCATTCATTAGATTGCATCAAATTTTTATTTCGTTCCGATCCAATGTATAGTTCTCCGGCAAACAGGTTTTGAACCACTCCATGTGTAGGAGGGGGTCGGAAAATTTACGATTCTCTTTGGAAAATGCCCCACATGGTCATGTGTGGTATCGATATGTAGGTGCATTCATCACATTGCAAAATTTTTTTATCTCGTCTTGATCCGATGTCTGGTTCTCCCAAAAAAAGTTCGCGACTGACCCCATGTGTAGGAAGGGGTCGGAAAATTTACAATTTTCTCCGGAAAATGCTCCATATGGTCATGTCTGGTATCAATATAAAGGTACATTCATTAGATTGCGGAAATTTTTTATCTCGTCTCGATCCGATGTCTGGTTCTCCCAAAAAAAATTCGCGACTGACCCCATGTGTAGGAGGGGGTCGGAAAATTTACGATTTTTTTTGGAAAATGCCTCACTTGGTCATGTGTGGTATCGATATGTAGGTACATTCATCACATTGCGAAAATTTTTCATCTCGTCTTGATCCGATGTCTGGTTCTCCCTAAAAAAAATCGAGAACCACCCCATGTGTAGGAGGGGGGCGGGAAAATTCACAATTTTCTTTGGAAAATGCACCACATGGTCATGTGTGGTATCAATATGAAGGTACATTCATCAGATTGCGGAAATTTTTCATCTCGTCTCGATCCGATGTCTGGTTCTCCCTAAAAAAAATCGCGACTGATCCCATGTGTAGGAGGGGGTCGGAAAAATTACAATTTTCTCCGGAAAATGCTCCACATGGTCATGTGTGGTATCAATATGTAGGTACATTCATTAGATTGCGAAAAAATTTCGTTTCGTCTCGATCCAATGTCTGGTTCTCCTGAAAAAAATTCCTGAATATTCTTCCGGAAAATTTGTGATTTTCTTTGGAATTGTTTTTGGAAACTTGTGAGTGGCATCAAAATGCTCACGTGATCGCTGGCTTTCAGAAAATCCAACAATCGGCCCGATCGCGTCATGGGTTCTCGAGCAATCCCCGATCGAAGATTTTTCTGTCGGACGGGTACTAGTATGGAGAAAAAATCAAAATTTGAAAAAAAGTCAAAGTCTTTTGCCGGAGCCGTGTTTGGTATCAAAATGAAGGTACAGAATATTTGTTGTCGAAAATGTTGATTTTAGCTCGATCCGATGTCTGGTTCTCTGTAAAAAAATTCCTGAAAATGAAGCCAAATTTGGAATTTTCTTTGGAAAAGTTTTTACACGCTCGTGTGGGCTATCAAATTGAAGATAATCGAAATTGATGATGTCCAGTTCTAATTTCAGCCCGATCCGATGTATGGTTCAGCAGCAAACATGTTTTGAACGAACCCCGTCAGATCGGGGGTCGGAAAATTTATGATTTCCCCTGGAAAAGTTTCGATGGGGCCGTGTGTGGTATCAAAATTAAGGTCCATTCATTAGATTGCATAAACTTTTTATTTCGTCACGATCCGATGTATAGTTCTCCGGCAATCATGTTTTGAACACCCCCATGCGCAGGGGGAGGGGGGGGAATTTATGATTTTCCCCGGAAAAGTTTCCAGATGGCCGTGTGTGGTATCAAAATGAAGGTTCATCCATTAGATTGCATAAAATTTTTATTTCGTTTCGATCCGATGTATAGTTCTCCGGGAAACAGGTTTTGAACCACCCCATGTGTAGGAGGGTGTCGGAAAATTTACGATTTTCTTTGGAAAATGCCCCACATGGTCATGTGTGGTATCGATATGTAGGTAAATTCATCACATTGCGAAAATTTCTTATTTCGTCTTGATCCGATGTCTGGTTCTCCCATAAAAATTCGCGACTGACCCCATGTGTAGGAGGGGGTCGGAAAATTTACGATTTTCTTTGGAAAATGCCCCACATGGTCATGTGTGAAATCGATATGTAGGTACATTCATCACATTGCGAAAATTTCTCATCTCATCTCGATCCGATGTCTGGTTCTCCCAAAAACAATTCGCGACTGACCCCATGTGTAGGAAGGGGTCGGAAAATTTACAATTTTCTTTGGAAAATGCCCCACATGGTCATGTGTGGTATCGATATGTAGGTACATTCATCACATTGCGAAAAAAAATTATTTCGTCTTGATCCGATGTCTGGTTCTCCCAAAAAAAATTCGCGACCGACCCCATGTGTAGAAAGGGGTCGGAAAATTTACGATTTTCTCCGGAAAATGCTCCACATGGTCATGTGTGGTATCAATATGTAGGTCCATTCATTAGATTGCGGAAATTGTTCATCTCGTCTCGATCCGATGTCTGGTTCTCCCAAAAAAAATTCGCGACTGCCCCCATGTGTAGGAGGGTGTCGGAAAATTTACGATTTTCTTTGGAAAATGCCCCACATGGTCATGTGTGGTATCGATATGTAGGTACATTCATCACATTGCGAAAATTTTTTATCTAGTCTCGATCCGATGTCTGGTTCTCCCAGAACAAATTCGCGACTGACCCCATGTGTAGAAGGGGGTCGGAAAATTTACGATTTTGTTTGGAAAATGCCCCACTTGGTCATGTGTGGTATCGATATGTAGGTACATTCATCACATTGCAAAAATTCTTCATCTCGTCTTGATCCGATGTCTGGTTCTCCCTAAAAAAAATCGAGAACCACCCCATGTGTAGGAGGGGGGCGGGAAAATTCACAATTTTCTTTGGAAAATGCACCACATGGTCATGTGTGATATCAATATGTAGGTACTTTCATTAGATTGCGAAAAAATTTCGTTTCGTCTCGATCCAATGTCTGGTTCTCCTGAAAAAAATTCCTGAATATTCTTCCGGAAAATTTGTGATTTTCTTTGGATTTTTTTTTGGAAAATTGTGAGTGGCATCAAAATGCTCACGTGATTGCTGGCTTTCAGAAAATCCAACAATCGGCCCGATCGCGTCATGGGTTCTCGAGCAATCCCCGATCGAAGATTTTTCCGTCGGACGGGTACTAGTATGGAGAAAAAATCAAAATTTGAAAAAAAGTCAAATTCTTTTGCCGGAGCCGTGTTTGGTATCAAAATGAAGGTACAGAATATTTGTTGTCGAAAATGTTGATTTTAGCTCGATCCGATGTCTGGTTCTCTGTAAAAAAATTCCTGAAAATGGAGCCAAATTTGAAATTTTCTTCGGAAAAGTTTTTACACGCTCGTGTGGGGTATCAAATTGAAGATAATCGAAATTGATGACGTCCAGTTCCAATTTCAGCCTGATCCGATGTATGGTTCAGCAGCAAACATGTTTTGAACGAACCCCGTCAGATCGGGGGTCGGAAAATTCATGATTTCCCCTGGAAAAGTTTCGATGGGGCCGTGTGTGGTATCAAAATGAAGGTTCATCCATTAGATTGCATAAACTTTTTATTTCGTCACGATCCGATGTATAGTTCTCCGGCAATCATGTTTTGAACACCCCCATGCGCAGGGGGAGGGGGGGAAATTTATGATTTTTCCCGGAAAAGTTTCCAGATGGCCGTGTGTGGTATCAAAATGAAGATCCATCCATTAGATTGCATGACATTTTTATTTCGTCTCGATCCGATGTATAGTTCTCCGGGAAACAGGTTTTGAACCACCCCATGTGTAGGAGGGAGTCGGAAAATTTACGATTTTCTCCGGAAAATCTTCCACATGGTCATGTGTGGTATCGATATGTAGGTACATTCATCACATTGCGAAAATTTCTTATTTTGTCTCGATCCGATGTCTGGTTCTCCCGAAAAAAAATCGCGACTGACCTCATGTGTAGGAGGGGGTCGGAAAATTTACGATTTCCTTTGGAAAATCCTCCACATGGTCATGTGTGGTATCGATATGTAGGTACATTCATCACATTGCGAAAATTCCTTATTTTGTCTTGATCTGATGTCTGGTTCTCCCCAAAAAAAATCGCGACTGACCCCATGTGTAGGAAGGGGTCGGAAAATTTACAATTTTCTTCGGAAAATGCTTCACATGGTCATGTGTGGTATCAATATAAAAGTACAATCATTAGATTGCGGAAATTTTTCATCTCGTCTTGATCCGATGTCTTGTTCTCCCAAAAAAATTCGCGACTGACCCCATGTGTAGGAGGGGGTCGGAAAATTTACGATTTTCTTTGGAAAATGCCCCACATGGTCATGTGTGGTATCGATATGTAGGTACATTCATCACATTGCGAAAAATTTTTATCTCGTCTCGATCCGATGTCTGGTTCTATCAAAAAAAATTCGCGACTGACCCCATGTGTAGAAGGGGGTCGGAAAATTTACGATTTTCTTTGAAAAATGCCCCACATGGTCATGTGTGGTATCGATATGTAGGTACATCCATCACATTGCGAAAAATTTTATCTTGTCTCGATCCGATGTCTGGTTCTCCCAAAAAAATTCGCGACTGACCCCATGTGTAGGAGGGGGTCGGAAAATTTACGATTTTCTTTGGAAAATGCCCCACATGGTCATGTGTGGGTATCGATATGTAGGTACATTCATCACATTGCAAAAATTTTTTCTCTAGTCTCGATCCGATGTCTGGTTCTCCCAAAACAAATTCGCGACTGACCCCATGTGTAGAAGGGGGTCGGAAAATTTACAATTTTCTCCGGAAAATCCTCCACATGGTCATGTGTGGTATCAATATAAAGGTACATTCATTAGATTGCGGAATTTTTTATATCTCGTCTCGATCCGATGTCTGGTTCTCCCCAAAAAAATTCGCGACTGCCCACATGTGTAGGAGGGTGTCGGAAAATTCACGATTTTCTTTGGAAAATGCCCCACATGGTCATGTGTGGTATCGATATGTAGGTACATTCATCACATTGCGAAAATTTCTTATTTTGTCTCGATCCGATGTCTGGTTCTCCCAAAACAAATTCGCGACTGACCCCATGTGTAGAAGGGGGTCGGAAAATGTACGATTTTGTTTGGAAAATGCCCCACTTGGTCATGTGTGGTATCGATATGTAGGTACATTCATCACATTGCGAAAATTCCTTATTTTGTCTTGATCTGATGTCTGGTTCTCCCCAAAAAAAATCGCGACTGACCCCATGTGTAGGAAGGGGTCGGAAAATTTACAATTTTCTTCGGAAAATGCTTCACATGGTCATGTGTGGTATCAATATAAAAGTACAATCATTAGATTGCGGAAATTTTTCATCTCGTCTTGATCCGATGTCTTGTTCTCCCAAAAAAATTCGCGACTGACCCCATGTGTAGGAGGGGGTCGGAAAATTTACGATTTTCTTTGGAAAATGCCCCACATGGTCATGTGTGGTATCGATATGTAGGTACATTCATCACATTGCGAAAAATTTTTATCTCGTCTCGATCCGATGTCTGGTTCTATCAAAAAAAATTCGCGACTGACCCCATGTGTAGAAGGGGGTCGGAAAATTTACGATTTTCTTTGAAAAATGCCCCACATGGTCATGTGTGGTATCGATATGTAGGTACATCCATCACATTGCGAAAAATTTTATCTTGTCTCGATCCGATGTCTGGTTCTCCCAAAAAAATTCGCGACTGACCCCATGTGTAGGAGGGGGTCGGAAAATTTACGATTTTCTTTGGAAAATGCCCCACATGGTCATGTGTGGTATCGATATGTAGGTACATTCATCACATTGCGAAAATTTTTCATCTCGTCTCGATCCGATGTCTGGTTCTCCCAAAAAAAATTCGCGACTGACCCCATGTGTAGGAAGGAGTCGGAAAATTTACAATTTTCTCCGGAAAATCCTCCACTTGGTCATGTGTGGTATCAATATGAAGGTACATTCATTATATTGCGGAAATTTCTCATCTCGTCTCGATCCGATTTCTGGTTCTCCCAAAAAAAATTCGCGACTGACCCCATGTGTAGGAGGGGGTCGGGAAATCTACGATTTTCTTCGGAAAATGCCCCACATGGTCATGTGTGGTATCGATATGTAGGTACATTCATCACATTGCTAAAATTTCCCATCTCGTCTCGATCCGATGTCTGGTTCTCCCAAAAAAAATTCGCGACTGACCCCATGTGTAGGAGGGGGTCAGAAAATTTACGATTTTCTCCGGAAAATGCTCCACATGGTCATGTGTGGTATCAATATGTAGGTCCATTCATTAGATTGCGGAAATTGTTCATCTCGTCTCGATCCGATGTCTGGTTCTCCCCAAAAAAATTTGCGACTGCCCCCATGTGTAGGAGGGTGTCGGAAAATTTACGATTTTCTCCGGAAAATGCTCCACATGGTCATGTGTGGTATCAATATGTAGGTCCATTCATAAGATTGCGGAAATTGTTCATCTCGTCTCGATCCGATGTCTGGTTCTCCCCAAAAAAATTCGCGACTGCCCCCATGTGTAGGAGGGTGTCGGAAAATTTACGATTTTCTTTGGAAAATGCCCCACATGGTCATGTGTGGTATCGATATGTAGGTACATTCATCACATTACGAAAAATTTTTCTCTAGTCTCGATCCGATGTCTGGTTCTCCCAAAACAGATTCGCGACTGACCCCATGTGTAGAAGGGGGTCGGAAAATTTACAATTTTCTCCGGAAAATCCTCCACATGGTCATGTGTGGTATCAATATAAAGGTACATTCATTAGAATGCGGAATTTTTTTCATCTCGTCTCGATCCGATGTCTGGTTTTCCCCGAAAAAATTCGCGACTGCCCCCATGTGTAGGAGGGTGTCGGAAAATTTACGATTTTCTTTGGAAAATGCCCCACATGGTCATGTGTGGTATCGATATGTAGGTACATTCATCACATTGCGAAAATTTTTTCTCTAGTCTCGATCCGATGTCTGGTTCTCCCAAAACAAATTCGCGACTGACCCCATGTGTAGAAGGGGGTCGGAAAATTTACAATTTTCTCCGGAAAATCCTCCACATGGTCATGTGTGGTATCAATATAAAGGTACATTCATTAGATTGCGGAATTTTTTATATCTCGTCTCGATCCGATGTCTGGTTCTCCCCAAAAAAATTCGCGACTGCCCACATGTGTAGGAGGGTGTCGGAAAATTCACGATTTTCTTTGGAAAATGCCCCACATGGTCATGTGTGGTATCGATATGTAGGTACATTCATCACATTGCGAAAATTTCTTATTTTGTCTCGATCCGATGTCTGGTTCTCCCAAAACAAATTCGCGACTGACCCCATGTGTAGAAGGGGGTCGGAAAATGTACGATTTTGTTTGGAAAATGCCCCACTTGGTCATGTGTGGTATCGATATGTAGGTACATTCATCACATTGCGAAAATTTCTCATCTCGTCTCGATCCGATGTCTGGTTCTCACAAAAAAAAATCGCGACTGACCCCATGTGTATAGGAAGGGGTCGGAAAATTTACAATTTCCTCCGGAAAATGCTCCACATGGTCATGTGTGGTATCAATATAAAGGTACATTCATTAGATTGCGGAAATTTTTTATCTCGTCTCGTTCCGATGTCTGGTTCTCCCAAAAAAAATTCGCGACTGACCCCATGTGTAGGAAGGGGTCGGAAA
The DNA here is from genome assembly GCA_907164805.1 of Brachyptera putata. Lineage (NCBI taxonomy): Eukaryota > Metazoa > Arthropoda > Insecta > Plecoptera > Taeniopterygidae > Brachyptera > Brachyptera putata. The sequence goes on along the minus strand of OU015467.1, from coordinate 25,181,526 downwards.
ATTTACAATTTTCTCCGGAAAATCCTCCACATGGCCATGTGTGGTATCAATATGAAGGTACATTCATCACATTGCGGAAATTCCTCATCTCGTCTCGATCCGATGTTTGGTTCTCCCAAAAAAAAATCGCGACTGACCCCATGTGTAGGAGGGGGTCGGAAAATTTACGATTTTCTTTGGAAAATGCCCCACATGGTCATGTGTGGTATCGATATGTAGGTACATTCATCACATTGCGAAAATTTTCATCTCGTCTTGATCCGATGTCTGGTTCTCCCAAAAAAAAATCGCGACTGACCCCATGTGTAGGAAGGGGTCGGAAAATTTACAATTTTCTCCGGAAAATGCTCCACATGGTCATGTGTGGTATCGATATGTAGGTACATTCATCACATTGCGAAATTTGTCATCTCGTCTTGATCCGATGTCTGGTTCTCCCCAAAAAAATTCGCGACCGACCCCATGTGTAGAAAGGGATCGGAAAATTTACGATTTTCTCCGGAAAATGCTCCACATGGTCATGTGTGGTATCAATATGTGGGTCCATTCATTAGATTTCGGAAATTTCTTATCCTGTCTCGATCCGATGTCTGGTACTCCAAAAAAAAATTCGCGACTGCCCCCATGTGTAGGAGGGTGTCGGAAAATTTACGATTTTCTTTGGAAAATGCCCCACTCGGTCATGTGTGGTATCGATATGTGGATACATCCTTTACATTGCGAAAATTTCTTATTTCGTCTCGATCCGATGTCTGGTTCTCCCGAAAAAAAATCGCGACTGACCCCATGTGTAGGAAGGGGTCGGAAAATTTACAATTTTCTCCGGAAAATGCTTCACATGGTCATGTGTGGTATCAATATAAAGGTACATCCATTAGATTTCGGAAATTCCTCATCTCGTCTCGATCCGATGTCTGGTTCTCCCAAAATAAATTCGCGACTGACCCCATGTGTAGGAGGGTGTCGGAAAATTTACGATTTTCTTTGGAAAATGCCCCACATGGTCATTTGTGGTATCGATATGTAGGTACATTCGTCACATTGCGAAAATTTCTTATTTCGTCTTGATCCGATGTCTGGTTCTCCCAAAAAAAAGTCGCGACTGACCCCATGTGTGGGAAGGGGTCGGAAAATTTACAATTTTCTCCGGAAAATGCTTCACATGGTCATGTGTGGTATCAATATAAAGGTACATCCATTAGATTTCGGAAATTCCTCATCTTGTCTCGATCCGATGTCTGGTTCTCCCAAAATAAATTCGCGACTGACCCCATGTGTAGGAGGGTGTCGGAAAATTTACGATTTTCTTTGGAAAATGCCCCACTCGGTCATGTGTGGTATCGATATGTAGGTACATTCATCACATCACGAAATTTTTTCATCTCGTCTTGATCCGATGTCTGGTTCTCCCAAAAAAAAATCGCGACTGACCCCATGTGTAGGAGGGGGTCGGAAAATTTACGATTTTCTTTGGAAAATGCCCCACATGGTCATGTGTGGTATCGATATGTAGGTACATTCATCACATTGCGAAAATTTTTCATCTCGTCTCGATCCGATGTCTGGTTCTCCCAAAAAAAAATCGCGATTGACCCCATGTGTAGGAAGGGGTCGGAAAATTTACAATTTTCTCCGGAAAATCCTCCACATGGTCATGTGTGGTATCAATATAAAGGTACATTCATTAGATTGCGGAAATTTTTCTATCTCGTCTCGATCCGATGTCTGGTTTCCCCCGAAAAAATTTGCGACTGACCCCATGTGTAGGAGGGGGTCGGAAAATTTACGATTTTCTTTGGAAAATGCTCCACATGGTCATGTGTGGTATCGATATGTAGGTACATTCATCACATTGCAAAAAATTTCTATCTCGTCTCGATTCGATGACTGGTTCTCCCAAAAAAATTCGCGACTGACCCCATGTGTAGGAGGGGGTCGGAAAATCTACGATTTTCTTTGGAAAATGCCCCACATGGTCATGTGTGGTATCAATATGTAGGTACATCCATCACATTGCAAAAAATTTCTATCTCGTCTCGATTCGATGACTGGTTCTCCCAAAAAAATTCGCGACTGACCCCATGTGTAGGAGGGGGTCGGAAAATCTACGATTTTCTTTGGAAAATGCCCCACATGGTCATGTGTGGTATCAATATGTAGGTACATTCATTAGATTGCGAAAATTTCTTATCTCGTCTCGATCCGATGTCTGGTTCTCCCAAAAAAAATTCGCGACTGACCCCATGTGTAGAAGGGGGTCGGAAAATTTACGATTTTCTTTGGAAAATGCCCCACATGGTCATGTGTGGTATCGATATGTAGGTACATTCATCACATTGCGGAAATTTTCCATCTCGTCTCGATCCGATGTCTGGTTCTCCCAAAAAAAAATCGCGACTGACCCCATGTGTAGGAAGGGGTCGGAATATTCTCTGATGAATACATAGAATTGCATACCGTGAATGGAATCTCATCTATCATTTCATCTGACCAGTAGAATGAAGCTACTGTAGAAACCGAGTGATAACGTATCTTCCGAATTGAGAACATTCATGATTGTATAATTCTGAGTTCTCAAACATGAGAGCACAATAAATAAAAGCTCACCATGAACTCATCACACAATCTCTGCTCACCTCTCATCTTTGTTCAATAAGTTCCAAGTCATATTCTATAGTCCAACTCATATAGTCCAATCAAGTGAAATTCATTGATTCGTCGAATCGCTTGAAATGCGATAAAATAGCTCGACAAGATGGGGTATCGATCAATCGGGACTTCACTGAGTTGGGATTCTGATAAATCTCAGAACTGTTCCAATCACGAAATGCACATTATTGGTGCCGTTTGAGACGCTGCTGTTTGTACTACCTTTATCAAGGCTCGAAACAAGAACATGGTAATAGCACTTTTACTCACTCCATTGCCGACCGAATTCTCTGTGAGGGGCATGTCAACAAGTGACAAGATCGATGCTAATCGATTTAATGTATTACTCACCTGGAACAGAAAAAATACATATTTTATTGCAAACACGAAAATATATGTGAGAATATAACTAAAATGGGGTGGTAGGATCGCCCTTGTGGTGCTCCGTCTAAACGATCTTACATTTCATCTTTAATTGGGGAACAATGATTTTGTATCAAGTTTCGATGCTATTAAAAAAAAAACGTGGAAGGTCAAATATCCTCACAAATGAGTGAAAGATAATGTTTTACCACATATAGCTGTATTTTTCACTTCGTATAGCCGTATTTCTCATAGCAATCTTTGTACCGGAAAAACATATCAATCCGGATGAATTGAATATATTTGTTCATAATTATAGGACCTTCCACTTTCAAGGACATAAGTATAATCATCTTTCAAATGAATTTCACGCAAACTTCTCAGATAACTAACCTAGATTGATTTGTTCACAGATGTTTTCATTGAATAAAATATGAGTGAGAGGGATGGGGTGTATCACTACTGGATGTTCCCTTATGACCTTTCCATGTACAAAAACGCGTTCATTCACAAATTCCGAATTAAATTATAAATTCATCTTCTCTTGTATTATAAACTGATCAGTGAACTGTAAGTGAGAATCGAATTAACATCCGTACCGAGACTGGTAGACCAGTGGCTAGCAGATTGAAATGTCATTCAGAAGACTGGTGTTCGATTACCACCATCACCGACCATCTCAATACAGAGTTGAAGAGGTTTTTCTCTATTGTTTTGGAGAAAACTATTGCGTAGTTTTCCTTTACAGAACGCCACGACCGTCTCCTTTCCATCTTTTCACAGACAACAGAGAGATTCCCTAGCCCTACACTAATTTCTTCAACTGTAATAAAAAGTACGATAGTCGGGGACTCCATGTGCTGAGATAAGACTTAACACTCATACATCATAGATAACAATTACATATGGCGTTGTCCTAATGATAACCCTGTAGTGGCTGTTTCCTCTTCCGTTAAATAGTGATGTCGTTCACAAAGGTAATAATGAACGGATTGTATTGTATAAGGTAGTTACCTCATCTCATGTATGATGATCCTACACACATAAAGGTTAACATGTATGTTCAAAGTTATACAATTATATAATATTCAGTAATTATTATCAACATAAAATGACAACAATTGTAGACAATTAATTAGACCGGGTCATAGCAAATTGTCCGCTGATTTAGCTCCGGTGTACAATTTCGAATGACATGATAATTAAATAGAACTACAGGTTGAGAGTGCTCCGGGGTTATTATTATTATGTACCCCGGTAATTCCTTGTTTGAAGCAATGTAAAACAAGAAATAATTGTCATTCTGAATATTTTCTTGTTATCATTTTATACATGTGAAATCAACCTTTTTTTTTCTCTTGGACTCACACATATGACGAGAAACATAACTTTCAAGTTGGGCCAATATTTTTTGTGTGTATTTGTTTATCTTTGATTTTGATCCTGGTAGGAGTGGAACACGATGCTTTGAGCATATGTTGTGTTACCTTACAAGCCAGCATTTCTGGCTTTGAAGGATGCCCTGATGAATGTTTCATGTAATGATGTATTCAATGAGTGACCAATAAAAACAATGTAGGCCTATATAATGTCCAGTTTAACAAATATTTGACATTTAGTGAGAAGCAATAGCTAGCGGATCAAATTGCTATTCACTATTGGTTAGATATGTTATTCTCGTACCTAGTCCTGATGTCCCTCATAATTGCCACATAACTATAGGAATGAGAGAATATGAGCAGTTTGGTGGAAGAAAAGCCATTGTGGCGCAACCCCGCCGCACAAATAAATATATTATCATCATTAATGAAGAACCGGATGAAAAGTTGGGCCTTGTATCGAATGAAAGACGTTTTATGTTCACTCATTAACAAGATTAGGAAGGGATATTCTCACAAATTTATTACAAAATTGATTCTAGAAACAAAATCGTGTAAATCCACGATCAATCAATAAAAACGAACGAAGACTTCAACACAAGCGTTATTTGTGAGCGTAATATTTCCTACACATCCAGAATTCATCCCGAAGAATCGTTAAAAGGATCACGATATGTATTTCAATGAAAACGACAGGCTCTCTGAACCCACACATAATCCCCTTTCATCCTCTATTTCTTTCAGGCACGTTTTCTGGTCGCAAATAGCGATAATAATTCCGAGCTCTGACGAACGATTCCGTCATTTTCACCGTGTTCAAATGATGATAGAAAGTATTACCAATAGAATGACACTACATATGAATGTAGTGATGATACACTAGTTTAGTGATGCTAACTGACAGATATGCAGTTTATAGATTATAAGCGATGATGATGATCATATTCTACCAGAAGAGAATATCAAAAGAATTCACATCAATGAATGATTTGAATAAAATCAGAATGTATCATTTGAATAATTATTTGAATATGATTTTTTAAAACCGGTATCTATTTGATTGAAGATTATCATAGTGAGAATCACTGGAAACATCTATGCATTATGTGTAATGTGTAATGCCTAATACTCTATAGAAGGTTGTATGAATAATTTACTTCGAAATGCTTCAATAAATAAATCTGATCAAGATCTATTATGAAACATCAATTTTCCAAAAAAAATCAGATGAGCAATGATAGCTTATTCTAAAAAATATATCTCCGTTATTTTGTTTTGAACTACTTTCGTTGATCGACACATCCGATTGTATCTGTTGATGTATAGAGGAGACGGGTTATCGTGACAGGAAATCTCACCCTCGGTTGATGGATTACCCAATTCATTACGTCAGACTATTCATCATCAACCTCTGGATGAACGTACAGAGTTACTGATCTGATTCAATCATCAGCTGTCAAAGACAAATCCTAGTCTTGCCTCCAGTCTTACCTAGCCTGTATCCGAGACACAAACACAGAATATTAGATAATAAAAACAAAAACTGGAAATAACTTCACAACTAAAAGTTGAATTCTATCCTGTAATTCATATTCACTTTTACCAGGGGGTTCCGTGTTCATTATGACGAGAACCTTGACAATATCTTGAAGATATATTACATTCAACAAAGTGCCTAGATTTTTCATCACGTGTATCCACCATCGAAAAAATATGTATACCCTGTTCCCAAGTCGAAAAAAATATATACTGAGACATTCGATACAATACAATATATACTGGTGCATCAGTGGCTAGCATGATGAACCGATGACATGGTTCGCTTCATGCCATGGTCGTCCACCCTGACTGATGTTTTTCGCGGTTTCATTGAAAGACGTACTGGTATGACTTCTCAATAGAGAGCCACTACCCTTCGACAATCCAAAATGTCCAATAAAATTACCATTGAAATCTCATCGTCCTGCCGACGCATTCATAATTCACTGTGGCCAATAGAACTTATCGCCGTGTCCGTATACCACAAAAAACATGTGATAATTTTCAAAAATATTTCAGGAAGAAGCTGATAAAGTGATTTGGAGCAGTTATTCTTAAAGAGTAGCAATCACCAAAAAATTGTCATTTCGGAAGAACTACGTCAGTCATCAGGTTTAAACTCAAATCAATCGAAGTTAACAACAAAATTGTCCAGTTTCAACCAGATGTAGTTTTCAATTTTCATCGAAGTGTCATTGATGAATTGTATCAATTACATTTTCCTGGTAACTGTAGGAATATGGTAAACATTCGCTAGTGATTGTCCTTGATCCAGGATATTTATATACCCAGGTGAAATGACAAAAAAACAGCCAGTTTAAACCCTGACTTCTTTCATATTAGTCCAGTGATCTCCAATAGTACGCCTATGCTTTCACTCGAAACATTCACCCAGTAACGTAACCGTGAACGATTGGTAAATATATTGACCAATGAGCTTCCTTGATCCAGCGTATACATATTCAGATACTAATTACCCATTACGGCGAGTAATTGCGCAGATTATTAATGTGAGCCACATCTGTTTACAAACTAAATGCCAATCATCTGCGTGATATGTAATTAATTACCTTAATTAGTAACGGATTGCTGGTCAAACATGAATATATCAATTCATGTTACCATGTATACTATATATGATCATGCGGTACAAGGTTTCTTCTATACATGCATCCAAGTTTATCCTTATTGTTAGGTTAATGACCCCACCAACAACTAGGATATTCGGGGGTACGGATGAGTGGATGCATGATAGATGGATAATGTTCACAAAAACTCAAAACTGAGGTGAGACAGGAACCCAAGTCCAACTGAACATCAGTTTCTGAAGCAATGTATTATGGTTCTGAGGCACGGGGATGAAAGAAAGGTGAATGAAATACGAGTGATGATAGAAGACAGGATGATACCTCATATTGAAGCTATACATGGATACGCAACTCACGCCAATTCTGATGCAAACTTTCATTCCAGAGCTATGTAACACGAGGGTGAGCTCTTGTACCTGCCAGCTTTGCGTAGTGATTGTAGCTCAAATTATTTTGCGGAGTGGATTATTGTTATCCTTGACGTTTACTCGGTATAGAGTAGTGTATCGTTTCACCTGATTTGTACAAGATATCTTCTACATTTAACAGACATCAATTTGACAAAAGAAATGAAACACGGGGAAATTATGTGCACACATATATTTGATTTTCTGTATTGATGCATGAAATGGTTATGAAATATTTAATTCCAAATATATGGTAATAAGCGTATATGCGATGGTATTGTGATGTGTACCGCGGTGAACAGAATATTTTCTGTTTGTATCCATGTTTTGTTATAATGGTTGCACAGTACTGGAACGTTGTCGTCTATCCATCGGCACGGTAGCTGCAATCCAAGATGGTTGCGATATGATTTGAGTTATGTTGGTTCATTCTGTGTTTAATCACTTGTTTAATCAGCCATCAATGAATATAATTCCTTTCTTCAAATTTTGAGCGTATTTTGGAATTGAGTCACATAAGCCGTATCAGAACTGAAATAATCATAGCAAGATTGTTGTAATAAACTCCCTAAGGTGAAAGGAGAGGTGGAATTGTGTATAAGGTATGGTGTAGAGAAGGAGGGGAACGAAGGATTTATTTCAAGTAACGCAGTTGACGGATTGTAAGGAAGATGTATTGTAAGTTTAGCGAGCTTTATGGATAATTTAATTGATATGCTACTAGGATTTAGGGGTTGTCTAGTAATTATTCAAGTTATAAATTGTGATGTACAATACGTTATCACTTTGGATTATATGGATGATTTCTGTGTTTGGAATGGCTGTATTTTGACAGTTGTATTTATTGACAGTCGTTAGGTTGACAATTCATTTCAATTAATAATGATAACTTGCTTCATATTCTAAGCCGGACGAATTATGCCGCGAGTTGTTATAAGAAAAATATTGACAACATCTCGATTATATACATTCATGAAAAAGATTTGATAAGACATATCATTTGTGAGAATTATATATTATTCTGATTGCAAGATTCTATAATTATTATGAGAGTAACTCAGTTATTATACAATCTTGCTTCCACTTTGAGGTTTGAATGATTCTCAAAGATGGGGTACGTTTTTTTTTCAAACCCATTCGTGAAAAATCAAAATAATCTCAAATATGGCATAGTCATACAAATGAAACAGTTATGCTTCGCTATGCTGCTAGTAAACATCTTCTTTCGAGAATACAAGTATTTTATCCAGAGTCTATGAAGAAATTGAGCCTGCAATAAAAGGTTTCGATGAATATTTCTCAATTTTACACGAGTTTATATCGGGCCTTGGTTTTATCATGGAATGAAGAAATGCTCTCACTTGAATTTTCCCTTCCAGCGCTTTCTCGATAGATTTACACTCTAATTTAAGCAGCGGGTTCATATTTTATGGATACAGGTTCCAAAACACAGTGCCAGATAATAACCAGAGATCGATGACGCAATAATTCTCACACGTCGAGCACGGCATTGTATGTTCCGCCATTTTGTAAGACATGGTCTGTGAATCACAGGTTTATTCTTCGTATGAAGTATATAGAAGTACACTTGAATCCGTAATACATTACATACATAAATATCATAGATATATTCTCATTACTTCAGCGTTTCCTAACGTTTGAGGGTGAATGATTTTTGGGAACGAATCTTCAACAATGAATGAAACCATAGTACATTAGGATAACGCAACACATGCATAGCAGGATGATATATGCATATACATATGACATGTAATGAAAGGCTATCCTGGAAGCTATATTCACCTGGATTTCAAAACTATTATGTCACTACCTTCTCATTTCACCGCTCCATGAATTAATTGTACTGCGATTTTTCTTTACTTCAGTTTTCCTTTTTTTCCTTTCAAAAGTATGTTACGATAAATGTCAAATGTTGGAATAATGTGTAACATTCATGTGCTTGAGTTTCATGAGCATTCATTCTCATTTATTTCGATGTAATATTTTCACTTGATATTATGGATACCAACAGCTATACCAACAGCTAGATTATACAGGGGTAACAATGAGCGAATGATGAAACGATAAAGTGATGATAAGTGAAAGGACCTGTAAAAACACCCATGCCTTATGCGGGACTCGAACCGACGCCCAACGGTGGCTCCAGTTTCTACCACTAGCGATGGTTGATTCCGCTACCGGGGCTGCAGGGGGTTGAAATCATACGTTTACATGAAACCAAGTGGCGTTAAGTATCACATGCGGAATTAATATTCATCAAAAATCCTCACCTCATTCACTCAACATAGTAAACAGTATTATTTACCCCAACACACTGTGGTAGAGAAAAGATTTCCGTGCAGGAAGTAATTAAGGTGAGGGGTGTTGTGGGGAGGAAACTAATTACTTTCTTCCTTTTTCTTCTACTATCACAACACTCGAAAACAAAGTAGAAAAACCTAATATCAGTATCTGAATTTCGTGCATGTATCCCGTAGTGCTCTTCTCAAACCCGACGCCTTCTACGTGACATCATCTATAGGCGTCGTTAACGTCGTTTCTGAACGGCGTCAGGCGTCTTAGAAACCGCACTACATGAGAAACCTCTTCGGTGGGGATTCACAGCTGAGAGGCGAACACGATTACGCTTCATATACCGTCACACTAGATAGCGCGACGATCGTGCGTGTTTCGATACCCGTTATCAATGACGGTTCAGAGTTTCGAACGTTGATGGTTATCTTTTTGTATTTGAAAATATGTGTAGTTCACATTTCTCTCACTTTCATGTTTCTAGCACTCTATGAGAGATGTGGTAAGTCTTCTTTATCTTCAGGTTATGTGTTTGTTATAGCTTTATATTCGTCAACTTGTCATATATTCTGAAACACGTCTTGATCCAATTAACTATTTGATATGACTTAATTATAACCAGGAAATGAAGCCGGAACTCTTTGTCTCTTTCTCTTTGTTTTGTGTGAACAAGAATAAAGACGTTTTTGTCTTCAATTATACGGTAGATGGAAGATCATGACAATAAACTAGCGTACGATATCATGTGCATACGTCTCTTTATCATGATACTTGTCAAACTTGATAATTCTCATTCGAAACTCTCACGATTGATGCAAACTTACTAACGAAATGATGGATACAAACTATTCCCACGAAGTTATATTCTATTAATACACATCAGAGTAGACGATACGTATACAAAATTACTTCTCCGAATTGCATAACAGTAGCTCTGTATTTTCCAGAACATACAATTGATTTAACACATGAACGATTATCTTATAATGTATATAGTCACAGATGGGTCTTCGTGATGCTTTAATTGAAAGAATGGTGTGTAAGTTATTGAATAATCGAAGCTCGTTGAAGCAAAAGATCAGCGAAAACATGTGCGATAAGAAAACACGGTAAAATTAAGTAGTTTTGAGTTTGGTGAAGAGTTGAGAGGGGCGGAGAAGGGAAGGAGGGAGGAGATAAGGTTTTTGGTAACATTCGCTGATGTATTTTTGAACAGATTTGAAGTTTCTACTGGAAGTTTCTTGGAGAATATTTCTCTGAAAGTTGTCCTCATAAGAGTAAAGTTTCGACACTAGGGGTGGAGAAATGTGCGTTGGAAACACGGATTAAACTGTCATCCCCTAACAAACTCGTGGGCAAACATTTCATAAAATGGACGCAAATTCGAGAATATATATATATATATATATATATATATATATATATATATATATATATATATATATATATATATATATATATATATATATTTGATAACATTGAAACTTGATACAAAATCATTGTTTCCCAATTAAGGCTATGGATGAAAGGTTAGATTGTTTGGATGGGGCACAACAAATGCGATTTACAACCTCAAATAATGATTAAATAAACATAACTCATTCAAGAAACAATACATCTTGGATGAAAGCATTAAATTCAGAGTGAGAAACAATTCAAACATTCACATTGGAAATGATATAACCATTTAGTATTAGAAATGCTAGTTCCTGAATTTTTCCAGCGAACAGAATAAAATACGAAATTTGAAGATTGAAGTGCAAAATATGTGAGCAATTGGTGCTCCCTTTCTCATTTATGAGAATGGAAAAAACAAACGAGTGAGAAAGAGACGTTGATGAGAGAACGTTTGATATACTGCACTTTAATTCTTACGATAAATCATGCCCTATTATAGCTTCTTGGGGTGTAGAGTCCAATCGTTAGATCGACTGCATGAATAATTATATCGATACATTAATAAAACGTTTGTGAATAACCCTGATTTAAAATAATCAATATGCATACGTATTGTGATGACGTAGCTACGTAGCTCAGATGTGAATAATTTTATTGTCAATTCAGTTTCTTTTATTATTCAAATATTGATATTTTTCCATTATCTTTCATTAATAACTGAAATTGAATAATTATATAGCTCACTTTCGTGTGCTACTCTCTCTCTTATATGTTTATTCTTGTTTCCAACTATTATTTGTGTGAACAGGATATAATGAATGAATACAGAATAATGACAATATTTTTGGAATAGAAATGCAAGGAATATCCGAATCTATTGATCTTGTGTTACTTTGAAAAACGTAGAAATTGCTCTGTAACTTTATGCAAACTCTGTTAAATCTGTATTCTCATGTGACTTTCGCCGTTTCATAGAAAATTAGTGCAATAACCAAATTAAATGCATTTCAAAATTCGCGTTCATCTCACATTGTCAAGGAATGCATTTTCCAGTAATTCCATGTTCAGTTCCATTTTAACGTGGAGGAAAATATAAATCATCAATGATTCATAAATTGTGCTTCTACTTTCAAAAATTCTTAGTTCACATTATATTTCACCCTTCATAAATTTTTCTGTGAATACAAACTTCACTAAGCTTTTCGTGAACTTCTAACGAAGTTTAAACTTCCAGAGATCCTTAGTTTACTTGAAGACGCACCAACTTAATCTCTTTTAATACTTTCAAGTTTTTTATTTGAGTAGTCAGCAAAAAACATGCCACAAAATATTCAGAAATTGAGTAGAGATGTCGAAATATAAAACTGTGGGAGTTGAGTGAGTAACCATGTGAAAGGAAAAAAACTGTGTCATTCTTTCTGGAACATGAATAAAAAAGATAAAAATTGAAACAAATAATACACATTAACGAACGAACAGAAAAGTGTGCTAGTGTAGGTCTTATACGTCTTGAAACTTGTAGAAAATCGAATGGATACGAACCCCAATCAGTAAAATCAGACTCATGTACACAATACCATATTAATCACAGACGAATAGATAATTAAATTACCATGTTGAAATTGATTGGAAATGCTAATTTCGGATAGCGGTTCGATTACGCATTAATGGGGTCGATGTGATTTTACATTTTGATCGAAATAACGGTGAGACTTGATTGTAAATTGTGATCAAGATAGTGATAGATTATATACAAATTGTGACGAAGAAGTTATAACATAATGAGGAGAAAAGTGAACAAAACCGAGCAAGAATTATTAACATGCAATAAATATATAATAAATTATCAACAACTATATTCACGGGTGAGCGGTAAGAGAAGGTTTGGTACACACACTCACACTCACACACACAAACCCACACCCACATATATATATATATATATATATATATATATATATATATATATATATATATATTCATTCATATATATTTATAATCGCCCAAGTCCTTGAATTGGAACATGCAACTCTTTTTATTATAAACGGTTGAAAAATAATCCCCTCTGAATAAATACAGAATACACATTATATTTTTTCAATTCCTAATCTTTCTTTTGGTCCAATTAATATTCATCTCTCAAGAGTTTTTGTAATCACTTGAAATGAGTTGATGATAAGTTTAGTACGAGCATGGTAATTATCACATCATATTATATAAAGTATATCCAAATCCCTCCACTCGAATTAAATCTACTGCCAGAAAAGCGTATACATTTTTGTTTGAATGAACAATCTGTGAAATCTATCTCGCCAACAAACTGTATGAAAATTCCGTGAAGTACCCTGTTGAAGTTTACAGTGTATTACACAACGCTTGGGTGAATTAAGAAGATTTTAAAGAAATCACTGTCATTGAAATATAAACAAGGAAATGTTATATTGTAAGGGAGGATTTATATTCAGTTAGGTTGGAACTTGATCAGATATATGACCAACGTAAATCGCGAGATATTACATAACATTATCAGGACGTATATTGGATGGACAATAAAAAATAAGACACGATTTGAAGATGGAAAAATACACAAGATAATGGATGATAAACATTACACATAACTCTTCCTATCATTATTCAGATATCATAAATATTGGGGCAGGGGCAACAATTCACTAGAACTCTATCTTTCCTGTCTGAAGTCGATGCCTCTCTGTTCTGTTTCCTCAATCTCTTCGATTTCATAATTGAACTGCTCAAGTACTCTTTTCTCACTTCAACTTATTCCCATCTCTCTTCAATGTTTCACCAACTTTTATCCACCAGTTCTTTCCAATTCTTCTTCATTTCTCAACTTCGTCTGTTAGAGAGTCTTCCTGATATTTTGATGAATAATTACTATTCACATTCAGTAGGAATGATTGAAATTTCAATTACATCTCACGATTATAAGTCACGGTATACGCGGATCATTTCGGAATTCCTGAATTACAAAATTTGTGTATAGAATCTCGTAATGAATATTCAAAAACGTAAAGGTTCATAAGATGGATATCAATCATCTTTCATCAATATAATTACCAGACATCTCACAACTGATCTATAAGATCATAAGATCTCATTTTGTCTCAAGAAAACTGAACACCAATTACATTGAGAGAACATTTTTGCGTCCCTTCACTTAATTTACCCTCTGTAATTTCTTGAAAGCAATTAATATTCCCCCAGGCAATTTTAAATATCTAATTTTTTCTATTCCTTTTCTGATATTTTTCTTCCAATTAACGTTAATTAGGCACCATTGTTGACGCCGTACGATCTCAGCTTGATCGTAGATAATTAATTAGGCTTGGAGAATGAAATCTCTCTTCCTCTCTCATGTCTCTCAGTCCCTCTCTCTCTCTCTCTCTCTCTCTCTCTCTCTCTCTCTCTCTCTCTCTCTCTCCTTCTTTCTCTCTCTTTCTTTCCCAGTATCTCTCCTATCCCATCAACAATATATCGTTACATGATTTCGAAGAAAAAATTTGAAAAAAAAACCTGTAGTAATTCTATATTTTGACCTAGCAGGAGACAGCTCATGCTAGATTCATTGTACTCAATTGACTTGCTAGCAATAGTCTATTCAATCCTTCTTCTGAGTTTATCGAGACTTTATTCTGAATTCATAATTGAGGACGATAAAAATGGGTTTCTTCCACGTAACAATTGACTAGCAGATGTAGTAAGCAAACTGGTGGACTAATAAAGATTGTGATTTGTTGATGGTGGTCATTATTGTCCGTCTCTGTCAACAATGTGTGATATTACTCAACAGATTCTTAGATGAGCTAATATTATTATTCTGTATACGTATTCATTTATTTATTCATATAAAACACTTAGAAGTGTTTTTTGGTGGTGGCAAGGTTTTCATTCACACTTAGACTTGATACACACACCTAATTACATATGACAAGTTTAATTTAAGGTAATAATGCAGTGTATGCAAAACACAATGAAAGAACGAAACTGTGCTATGTTTGTATGATAATTTACATATAATTATACATAATCGGAAGCCTATGTAAGACTGTAGTAGACTGGGACGTAATAGACATTCCCCTCCCTCGATTCCGTGAACAAATTTGAACGATTGAATTATTCTCCGAACTATAATACTGATGCGATTATTGAGAATTCTTCGTAGTTCCTTTTTAGATGCTGGACGGACTTTAATTAATTTCCGAAAGACTGGAATATGATCTTTATTAAGCTTCTAGCAAAATAACAAAACTTCGTGAAGTCCACTGAAATCACTGAATCACCAAGAAATGAAAAGTTGGCGGTATCTAAAGTTTTGAGTTCATGAGTCGTATTATAGAAATGCTTATTTCACCAGATATTTGGACATGAGTCCTTTTGACATGATTCAAAAATTGATGAAAATGCTCTTTTACATGTTTTCCAAATTACAACAACACAATTTCGAATCTTTTGAAGCATCCAATAACAGATGAGAAGATAGAAATACCGGTTTATTAAGTTTTTGTTCTATGTTTATTCATTCCACTAATTGACTTATGATGATGAATCGTTTTTCTATAGCTGCATTGAGCGTATTATATGTATACATATATATATATATATATATATATATATACGTAATAATATATAAATAGTGATTAAAATGTAGTCAAATAACTCATATTAGGACAATGTTCATTGATCGTATCCTACAGAAACGAACGACTTAAATCTACTATCTTTGTAATAATTATAATTAATGACGATATAAAAAGTTAACCGAACGTAAACTATTTCATTACCGGAAGTTACGATTACAACTAGAGCAAATTTGCAATAAATAATCACTATGTGTTTTGAACACACCATATTCCATTCATATTTAATAACTGATAAATGGTAGTATTTCCTCATCATGGGTTGTATATGCCTGACCTAGTTGCATGAAATATCAGTGGGGATATCGTAACAACGCTCTGCGACTGGCCATCAATTATTAGCGTTCTACATTCGAAAACATTCCAATATTTGTTAGGCGATACTTCACTGTTATTTATCTACCAATTCGGCTGATATTACTCCAACGATTCTCTCTTTTGTATTTTCTATCGAAAATGTGTGATTTTTCATTTGAGCTTTCCCTCTACTCCATATGTGTATATATATATATATCTATATATATATATATATCTATATATCTATCTATATATATATATATATATATATATATATATATATATATATATATATATATATATATATATATATATATATATATATATTCATATATATATATATACCTATTCCAGTTTCTATTCGAGGTCCAATTTAAAGAATTGATGGTTAGTTGATAAAGCTATAGTTAGCGGATTGTTATCCCTCTTGTTATCACCCTTGGATACATATCATGTTATTTTCGTACCTTGAATGATAGTAGCAGATCAGAACCGATTCGTAAAACTCGCTCTGAGAGTAGGATTATAATACACGTTCACATCAAAAGTTCGGAAAGTTCTAGAAACATTCGTTTAGAAACAGAAAAATATGAAATGCATCATTTACATCACTTCAGAATGTTTGAGAAATGCAACATATATCATAAACAGATGTGTCGACTTATGCGATGATGAAATCAACCTGGAAAAAACTCATCTTCTCTAATAATATATTGTATGATCAAGGAATGTAATACATATCAAGTGATTAGGATTCAGTAAAATAAAGTACTGCTATTGGATATCGAAAAGTCAAGTATGAAGAAGCCGTCAATGTTATACGAAAGCACGAAATATAATGTTTACTATAGCTTCTTAAGTTCTTCTTAGTATTAAATCTAGGTTAAGTGCAAGATTTATTTTACTTTGTGTTTGAAGAGAAACCGTATGTTCTTTGAGAATATAATCCGAAAGTGCAAATCCACTAGAATCTGAAGTTTTTCTCAAAAATAAGTAATACTATATGGAATATGTCAAGAGAAAATCGATTATTATTGTTTCCTAATTGGACAACTTATTCTCTCAAAATTATTCATTGTATTATCTCTCTTCGTTCTGAAGCAACTCAAACGCTCTGGTGCACAATAAATCAGGCGCCTCCACTTTCGCTTCAATACCAGTGGAGGTGCCAGATATCTTTCCGAAATACGTCTCCAAGAGATTATAAAGGTTTAGTTGTAATTGAAACATCGATCGTGGATCCCTATATACCACTTATCTCTATACCGATGTGGATATAGCGTTTGGCAAACATCAAGCAAGTGAAGCCCACCCTTCGGCCATCTTACGTGATCATATAATTATCTTGATGAGCATTATTGTTTGATCAACGATCCCACCAAGAGCTAGATTATTTGGGGGTACGTTTGAGCAGTCGGAATTAAACTAGGAAGTAATGACAGAAGTAAAGAAATTCACAAAAACCTCTATTTTCCCCAAAACAAAAAAATCAATATCATCCCGAAAACCGTATCCTCAAATAACCTAGCTGTTGTTGGGGTCGTAGGGCAAACAATATCAATCAATCTCTTGTCAACTACGAACATGACTCGTTTTCATATTCGAGCATATTATTATGCCCATCAAGTACATCACTTCATATTAAAATGATGGTTGAGACAGAAAATTACTCTATAACCTCTATTATTAGCTCCAACCTTCAGAACAATAACATTTCTCTCACCAATTCCGAAGCTTATATACACTGATATTTATTACAACATTGTTCGCATAATGAAAACTGAAATTGAAACACAGTTTTAATCTCCAAATAATCCACTTTATTCTATATTTAGTGTTTCAATTCAGCTTCAACATTAATTAATAGCAGGACGCTGTTATTGTTTGTACATTATTTTAATTATGCAGTGTAAAATGAACTACAGGTAATTATGATGGAGGACGTTTAAATTGTGTTTATGAGTATATGAAGTAAAGATTGATTGTTCTTTATTCTGTATATATATAATATGTGAAATTCATTTAGTTAACTTTCGTAGTCACATTTTATATTCAAAACCGATTTCATGAATATCTTACCAAACTATTGAAGGTATAATCATCTTCAAATGTGTTGCAACCGATTGCGCTTCAAAACTACACGATATCGAATCAGATGATGGAACTTATGTATGTCAAATTCGAATTGCATTTGTACTTTCGTTCGGCCTGTGGCAATCGACCAGAATGAGAAAATGTTTTTTTCGAGTACCATGAAATCGAGACTTCGCTGCGCTGACCCAATCAGAATATCAACAGAAGATTTCAGAATCGAATCTATTTTAAATCTTCACAGAATCTTCTTCAACAATCACAAGTGAAGTGACTGAGTTTTGATACTCAGTCAATCCTTCACGAATGGAGCCTGATGATAGATCATCTTTTCTTCCAGGGCGAACGGAATTGAACGAAGATAGCCGACCAACATGCCATGGAGAATATATGATGAATAATTAAACTTTAATTACGTTCTTTATTAGGATCTGAGTGTGCGTGTGTGTGTGGGTGTGTGTGTGTATGAGAGAAAGAGAGAGAGAGAGAGAGAGAGAGAGAGAGAGAGAGAGTGATTACTTTTATAACTGCTTCCTGAAAATATGAAATACAGTCATTCTAAATTTAACATAATTGAAGATAAATGCTCATGGCTTCGTACGAAATAGAATGAGTAATTATGAATCGAATGAATTGTGTTTCATTGTCATTTGTTCGGGACTCGATTATAACTATGTAACACCATATTTCACAATAATTTGAAATAAACCTAATCCCATCATTAGCTCT
This sequence comes from Brachyptera putata, assembly GCA_907164805.1. NCBI lineage: Eukaryota > Metazoa > Arthropoda > Insecta > Plecoptera > Taeniopterygidae > Brachyptera > Brachyptera putata. The sequence continues at coordinate 25,162,615 of OU015467.1, read as the reverse complement.
TGGAAACTCACATCTCATCACGATAGAATCATAGATCGAAATGTTATCTCTCTGAACCGATCCCTCTCAAATTTCATCAAACTGAGCGTCAAATCTTTGGATTAGGGCGAGAGAATATTCATTCTTACCATGCTTACAAAAACTAGATTTTTTGTGAGCGCATCACAGGTCAAATTGAAGACCATGTTGTGATGAAACTTGACATGCATATTTGGCATGTATACTGTGTAGAGGTTTTAGCAATACGGTTGAACTGATTTTGAGTAAAATAATCCGAAATTTTGAAAACTCCTGAAGGAATAATTTGGGGGACCAAACTTGTGAAAACCATTTATTCCAAATAAATTTGAATTCTCATGGAATTTAAGCAATCAACAGATTTCAGAAAATAAATATGATGCTTTCTTCAAGATCAATGAAAACTTTCGAAAATAGTTTTCAGAATTTCAGTTTTTAGGAACAAGAAATGGTGTCAGCATCATTCTATGTTCATTCCAATGCTCGTTTGTAGCACAGATTCATATATATAGAGTATATATACTGCTTTGTATCTTTTTGTCATATATATTTTTATATAGCTCTCAAAAGCACACCTTAGATTCATTAAGAACGTAATGCGTAAAGTATTAACTCAAGCGGTTCGTGTGGGATTATACGTTCCGTTACGCATTGTGCGTGTTCTAATCTCCGCGTTCGCTTGAATAGAAACTGAAAATGTCGTCATTCACAGCCGTGCAGCCTTTAATCTCAGCGTGAAGCAAATTTGTATGAAAGGGTGGCTGTCATCAGAAACGGTTCGGATGTATATGTGTTTGGTGAACCGTAGATATCAGTCAGTCACCCGGAAGAATTAGTTTTTTCGATGTATTGATCGAATTATATACTTGCTCTCACTGAAGAGGAAAGTCTTACACCAATTGAATAATTGAAAGATAATCATTGATTACAGAGGAGCTCACTGATACCCAAAAAAATGATCACTTGAATTTTGTTTTGTCAATGTGTTTTTCTCACAATAAATCTTGTCCTGCAAAAATTATTGGCCCTCCCAAACCTGTTCATAATAAAAATTAAAATTGTCATATAATATGAGATCCAGCTGTCTGCATTCCTGAGTACAGGCAGAAGTGTACGGAAGTTCTTATCGGCACTGATTGAGGGCGAAAGGAAGAAAATAGAGCTCAATCCTGAATAGTGGATTCCATGTGGTTTTACACAGCATCTCAACTCTCAAGCGCATGGTAAGAGCGAAAAATATTCCCATCAAATAATTCAGGAAGTTCTATCAATCAATTTTATTATCGTCCTAGTTAGGGTTCCATTAGTTTCACCATAGTTTGATAAAACATCAGTTTTGTAATAATTTCATTAGAATTTTAATTTAGAAACACTTTTAATCAGTGAAGAATGATAGCTCATAGCACACATTGAAGTACTTGTAATACTCATTCGATATTTTGAGAACATTTCTGAACGTGATTGTATGTGACGCATGGAATAAAATATTTTCTAATTGAAAATAATAATAAAATGGGGTAGTAAGATCGCCCTTGTGGCGCCCCGTCCAAACGATCCAACTTTAATCCTTAGCCTCAATAGAGGAACAATGATTTTGTATTAAGTTTCGATGTTATTGAAAAAAATAAAATAATGATGGTAATAATTATTGTATGATCGCTTCAAATCGTATTGACATAAGAAATGAAAACAACAATGTGTCTTTAGGCGATAACTTTCCTTTTACCTCAGTTGAGGCAATCACGTAAATCAAGGCTGCTCGGACCGTCACAGATCAATAGAAAATGTGGAAAGATGTGCGAAAATAATTGAAGTTTGATATTTTATGTTTGTTCCATAACTAAATTGAAATTGTTCATTCTAATTACGCAGCACAGATTTCGTGAATGAAAAATCCCTCCAATCTATTCAAGAAGATAGCGAGTTGACGCAAGTGCATCTTCTCTCCACAAGTTTGTTTGCCTCTTTGTGAACAACCGAACCATCGCAGAGCAGAACGCAGAAGACCGAAGAAAAGGAGCAAATGTTCACCACAAAAAAAGGAATGCTTCTTCTTCAAATATTTATATTCTCCCTACCGTCGAAAAGTGTGTAATAGGGTAGCGTTCCTTCTTTCCGTTCATTCCAACCGAGAACGAACTCTTTTCAGAAATACCTAGTGATTCAATGCCTTACGTCATCATGGAAAAAGATGATGCCTATGAGCACTTATACACAAAGATGTTCCAAATGAATTAATATGTATATATGGAAGAAGAGCAATGAGACTACGATCCAGAATTTTTATTATTATTTATCATGAATGTATATTACTAATAATGAAGGATGCTGGATATCCAAGTGAATGAAAGATTATGTGATGATCTTATGGGATGAAAAGTTGTTAACATTGTATTAATTCGTATGAACTGTCTGAGCGATGGGTATTGAACTCATGAATAATGAATGAATCCATCTTGATTCATAATAAATGAGATCTTTTTCCATCTAAAACAACTCGAACAATGTCTGGTCTTGGGAAGACTACAATTCAATTCCAGACTGAACTAGTGGATATATAAATAAATAAATATATATATATATATATATATATATATATATATATATATATATATATATATATATATTTGATTGAATGGAAGTTCTTATTGAAGTCACCCTGAATGATGCTTGTTGTGGACAGCTGGTTTGTTGTTACGGAATGACAAAATCCATGTCTTTAATAATAACCAGACGATTAACTCAAGATTGTCAGACCAAATTACTTCTCAAGAATGAGTCGATAACTTGAAACACATCTGACAACAAAGTGGCTTAGGGCACAAGTTATTGAAACAAAATGAGGAAGTATTGTAGTAATATAGTTTTGATATTTATTTCTTATTCTGTGTTCATGCTTCAAGCCAATCCTCTCTTGAAGTATTGAATAGTTCATTCCGTCGACATCTCTATGTAAGTATTGATACGATTAAATGAAAATCACACAGATCCAAAAATCTACACAAATCACATGTTTCTACATTTTCCAGTCAAATAATATTGTAAGAAGCGTTATCTACTTCCAAATTAGCTTTTCCTTCCAAAGAGGAGAATTAGGTATCGCAGAGTCTGGTTTTCACATCACGAGTTAACCTGCTTGATAATAACATCGGAACTCATCAATTTCCTTGTGACTGTTCTGAAAGACATTCTATATATAAATATATATGCGCGAATGTAATAGCTGGAATCGATGTTGATATTATAGGCGACAAGTATCTGAACTAATGGAGTGCATCGAATGTTACAACAATTGTTATGTTACACATAACTGTACACTGTGACACTTTGAAATTACTAGTTATTACCACCATCGATTCAGCTCTGATATATGCTGCGAAATCATTCACTCTTTCCACTAATCGCACCATTTTCGTCGACATCCGAATCTTGACACCAAATTCCCAAACTCTGTTAAGAATGACAAAGTTCGTGGGAGGGACTACAGTGACCAAATATAGCCGATTGTGGATTCAATTCATTCAACAAACTATGAATCTGGAACTAAAAACTTCAGATGAGTAATGATTAATTCGAACATATTCACGGCTAGAAATGAATCTACAAAAATCATCAATATATATTATGTCATATATAATCAAATATTTGATATCATCTTCAACCCATTCTGATTTTGTTCTCTTCGAATTTGTTTTTCCTCCATTATTAATCACCCTCATACTCTGAGAACGATCAACAATTTCCATATCGTAGAACTGAAACTCGTTTATCGTTCATATTGTTATTAACTCAATATTCAACTCATCCTAGACGCACGTACGTCACACATTGTTCGGCCTAACATGTTATTATCTCGGATAGGTTTACTCTACGTCCGAAACCTAACGACACGAGATTGATATTGATTTATTAGCATCGTCGCTACGTCCGATGGGATACAAACTGTTTAATAGCTTTCACAACTAGAGATGATTGATCTAGCATGGACCTAGATTATTCGAGTATGCATGATTAAATTTAGAATCCTATTGTTTGCATATTGTCGTTGGCCAAACTTCAATAATATTATCCTAATCTTGTTAAAGCTTATGTGCATGAATTGATTGTATCGGTCATTTGAAGTATGAAGAGAGATGATACTAATTCAAGAGCCGATTGTACCATCTGATGATTGAATATTAATTAGTTAATCATTACTTAGGGTACAAAAATACCATAGGTAACCAAGGGTGATAACAAGTTAATTTGCTAATTTTCGCTTAATTCACTAATCATCACTTGGTACAACCGGCTCTAAGTGAAATTGCGTTCCTTATCATGAATTTGTTGACAGAATTCGTTTATTCCTGCGTGGAATGAAGTTTGGTCAAAGAAAGGTGTTACCGACATTCTTAGATTATGGAAATGAATCTTCAAGATTGGAGAAGAAAGTTTCTGTTCGTATGAAATATAGTGGATAGAAACATGAAAATCAGAACAGAGACTGCGGCCGACAGTAGACAATTCTACAGAACTTCTGCTTCGTGGTGTTCTTATCTTTCGGTAACCGAATCGTCAAGCACTATGACGACGATGGCTCCTTATAGAAAATAAGATTAAATAGAGGAATACAAGATTCATGGAACTACACGTACACAACATGGAATATAACTTCATATATAGGCTACTCATACATAATTTGAATATACTGACATAACTTCCAGATTCGGAAAGTGAACAAATACACACAGCTAGAACGGTAGAACCTTGTTCTATGAATATCACGTCGTCTTCCACGATCGATTTGCTCTCATTATTGAAAATAGGATCTCTTGTAGGACCTTGCCAACATTTATGTTTGGACACCCATGATTAAACTTTCCCACCATTTCTCATCATGTGTCGGTGGCTTGCAGTTTAGTTTGCTATATTTACCGCTTTGTGCTAAACTAGCAGGGTTCGAACACCCCTTTCCCTAACCATCCTTCTTGTTTCGGTTCGGCTCGGCGGCTCTGTCCATACAACATTGTATTATGGTCTGGAGCAATTCACTTTCCAAGTATCCAATCTTACTCGTTCTCCTTGGTTCGAATCGCGACTCATCCATTTGAGAAGGAGAGCGTTGCAAAAAAGCAACTTCTTTTGTTCATGTTTTAGTCATTTCGATCGTTCTAAGGATTCGTTGTGTAGGTTGCATAAGAGACTTCTTCATGTTGACGGTATTGGAAACGTAGAAACTTTCAGAGCGCAACTTACTGTTCTCAGTTACTGACATTGCGGTAGCATTTCTTTTGATCAGGTTTCATTTCTTATTGGAATGATCACACGGTATGGAAGAAACACGAAGATGAATTATGTTTTGAATGATTTTATTAATCAGAGTATATGGAGCAAGGAATAGTTATTTCTTTTTGCAGATGTAACTATCAATCTATTATTATGAACAATTTGAAGTATCTGTGAAATTTTCACTCTAAAAAATGTACATAAAAAGTGAGGACACAAAGTTTGAGATGACAAATTACCAGTAGGCCTACGTATTCCAAATTTTGAATCATCACACATTCCCCAGATTCGTAACTATAATTAATCACTCAAATTTCAATGAATTACTAATCACTTTGATTTATAAGCCCAATGATATAGGCCTACAAGAATTTGATTGAATATCAACCCACTGAATGGAAATCTGCTTTCGTTTGGAATATATGAAATATAGTTGCAAAATGTATATATTATTTATACAAATATATATTATTACTCTGCTATTATTTTCATACACTCCATACATATTATATTGATATTGATTATTCATCACTATATTTCAGCATTATCATATGAATAATTGATTCATGTTGCATCACTATGTAATTAATATTTAAAAAGCGAGAATAAAATGAATTGAAATTGAAATTAAAATCGGATTGAATTGAGGTTAAAACACAATTGATTAAAACGTGAATCCCATACCAATTCGAGATGAAAGGTCTTGAATCCGTTTATAGTTATTTGAAGAAATCTTAAAACATATGATCTTTTTAATTAATATAATCCTTTGTCGTTGATAGTGAACTCATCAACTTTTAATTCCGTTTCCATTACCATTGACTAGCCCCTCTCTTCTTATTAACTAGGTTGACGTATGATAGAAATCCGTTCTACTAATCCCTCCCCCTCCACATTCTTTCAGCAATTCCACCCTCAACTGAACAACACATTTCATTAATTTATACACCCTGCTTCAACACACCTTCCATGAAATTCATTACACGGTGCTTTGATCTTTTTTCCTATTAAAAGTTTTCGAAACGTTTGTGACGTTTCCTTACGACCAATGAATCTTTGCCAAGCTTAACATTACATTACCCACTTGTTTCATTCACTAGAATCTCGTTTGTTACAGGACAATTGATGTTTTTAATTGATGTTTCTCATCCTTACTCATTCGCGAATGATTTTGTAATAAAGTTCAGAATAATTTGCAAGTGAATCGTAATACATTTCTTTCTATAATTTTAATATTGTCATTTTATAGACGTTTAGAAATTAATTATATTTGCAGTCAAAAAGCTCATATCCAATTCGCGAATTGAGTTACTATTGGATTTGTAATTTCGAAAATATGGATGAATGAGAATCTCAAATTTTGCTTCAATATAATATTCACGAAAATTCATCTCAAAGTCAAAGCGATACGATTGAAAAAATCATTCATAAAAACCAATATTGAGCGAAATTAGGCCTCAATGCCGATGTGGCTACTAAGACAAAAGTCAATGCATGTGAGACATTAGTTCGGTTACCATCCATAAACGGCTCGTTATTTCGGAAATTCCAAACGTTATTCTCAACTATCCATACTTGATTGCTTTTTAGAAACAATTCATTATTCATAATTCCAAATAATCCAATCGATTGTAGGATAGCGAAGCTACAATCATCAACAAAACGCAATGAATGTCTACTATTCGACCTGTCAACGAGCACTCACATTAATATCGATTCTAGCATCCGTTCTCATCCTCTTGATACAACCACCCACAAACATCATCATAAATGGCACAATAATGTCTTCCTCGATGAATTTCAAATTATTTCTCGATTGATCCATCACGTACCACATCCATCCAGTACCACCCATAATCCACTTATTCACAGTGCTATCTTATTGCTGTCTTATTTTCCTCAATAGACTAAAAAATAACCATTCAACCAACTTTTGAAATTGCCTCATACGTATATGTTTATATAAGTATCCCCTACTGACTAACCCCTCCCAACCCCGCGGCCCCACTCTTCTACCTATCTCTTACTGACCTCTTGGGACTTTAATTCGTTTTGCGGTACTTTTCACGGGATATTATTGAATACTGCGTATATATATATATATATATATATATATATATATATATATATATATATATGTGATATTATATGAAGATAACAACAAGAGATGCGGTGGTGACGTTGAGGTAAATAGAACGAATACTATACAATACAGAATGTTGAATGGGGGATAGGACAATTCCCTGAGGGACTCCTCCAAAGAATACATTGAATGTCAACGGTATACATACAATATTCATGATAAAAGAAAAATAGAGTTGAATATTCAGCTTTTGTGTGACTTTTTCTATCAATAGGAAATAAAATGCGGTTTTATTCATACGCAATTCAACAACACAGTAATGCTTACATCTTGAGTACATACATATCTGTGTGATTAATTGTGTACTCGTTATTGGTTCTCGAAGAATATATATCTAGGGTAATCTGAGTATTGTGAGTATATCTTTTGATATCGTATACATTTCTAAAATGCTTAATTCAATGAGCACTAGATATAAAAATCATATGTATAGACTTTTTAGATCATTAGGATCTGAAATGAAAAGATTATACTATTTCAATTTTTTTCATTCACAACGATTATATATTTATGGACATGCTTGTTTTCTGATTCAAATCAGACGAGAAAAGTGTATACAACTTTAAAACTTCAAACTTTAAAGCTCATTCTGTCGTCAGCCAGCAAAGTAATTCATTCGCGACCAAGACAATATTTTTCTATTCAAAACGTCAGCTTCAGCAATCAAAAATCAGAATACGAGAAGAGAGAACAGAGACTAAGGGATATTATTCGTAACAGTTGAGAACTAGAAATTGTCATACTATCATTTTCAATGATGAACTATAATTAACGATCGATAGTAAACAGTTCAAAATATTATATAGTATAAGAATTGCCAGTACTGAATATTTGATTTGTGTATGTGTGTGTATTTGTTCCAATAATTGAATTGAATAGAAATTAATTCATAGAAACATCGCGTTTGTGGACATTCATAAAATATACAGTTTTCCTTGAATCCTCATCCTGAATGCTTCCACCCTGAGCTAGGCTTCAATGTTTGATCAATCAATTCTAGATTTAATCAATATAATCAAGCCACAATAGTACCCAATGGGTGTAAGAAATACATCAGCAAACTGATCGAATATACTTGTCATCTGAGAAGAAAAAAACGTGATAATATGTTGCCATGACTCAATTAGCATTTCATAAAAAGATTACATTTCTGTTCAACTGCTTCAAATAGTGTGGTCATGCTAATCCACGAGTTTTCTACATATAATACACCCGCTATTGTTACATTCTCCGCGAGGAAACCGTTTGGTAGACTATAGTTTTCAAAACTAGGTCACAACCGGATAAGGTAAAAAGAAGTTTTCAACAACATAAAGTTCCAACGAGTTTGAAGTGATGAAGCATACAAATGAATTATACCAACCTTGCAGTGTTGGACGTAATCTCCTGTTTTCGAACGTGACTCCTGAGAATTGCAAGAAACCGAACACAATTCTGGTGAAGATTGTTTGTAAGACTTCTGATATCTACAACGTCATGGATTCATAGTTTTGTTCCATTTCCATCTATTTCTATTTGGGGAAATGTTTATTCAATTGTATAACCACATTTGAAGTGATAAAACTGGACCAAATTACGAGTAGGCTACGTCATTTGGAGAGTGAACACATATCAGGATAGCACATACCAAAATGTGGTAACCTATCGTCATGGTGACGACGGGTTTAATCATTTATGTATTTTCATTTCTGAATTTTCCCAAGACATTGAATGAGAATCGTTCTGACCGAGCTGAGAGAAAGAAGCAATAAAATACAATTTCAAGTTTTTAGTATTTCTTCATATATTGCATCCTACGTATCAATGTTTTTTGTAGGCCTACTACAAATAGTACACATTTGACGATTGGCGATTACTAATTCGAAAATATATTCAAAACTTGAAATTTCTCAATTTTTCTGCACTTGCCACAAGAATTCTTCGCCCCCATATCGTTCCTGTCCCTGACAATCGAATTCAAAAGACGACATTTTTCTGAATCTTCAAAACTTTTACAAACTCCTAGTTTTCTCTCCCATTGTTATACTCGCTATAGTAATCCTTCTTAGATATATAACTCTGCTTCAAGTTGGATAATTCATATATATATATATATATATATATATATATATATATATATATATATATATATATATATATATATATATATATATATATATATATATATATATTTATATACATACACTGATGACATACCATACCACAACAATTTTAATAATGTACATAAGAGAAAAGGAGTTCCAATGTCTATTGGATTACGAAGGTGAAGCTTTAACCGAATAACGAGTGACAGTTTTCTCTCTCCAAGTTTGGCAATATATATTAATAATACACAGCTCACAAACCGGATCGAAACGGCTTTCTCAGCCAACCGGGGAAACTAAGGCGTCTATTTAACTTGTTCAGAAAGCGTCGTTCTTTGTTTGTTGTGCGACGTCGGGACGCCCGGCCAATATTGTGTACACGAGCAATTCTGGGATTAGCGACGTCGTGCTGAAATCAATCTAGACGCCGTTCGAGTGAAGTCGACGAATGATTGGTCAGATGATTGTGTCAACATCATGTGATGATGTCTTTGTACGATGGTAAGACTATATATTCAAAATGTTCCAATTAAACAAGAATGAATACAGCGTCGAGAGTGAATTAATCATTATCTTTAGGTGTGTGGTTTGAAAATGAGCGAAGTCAAGCTTGTCGAGCGAAATAAATCAAATGCAGACCGAAACCAAAACCTGATTCTTGAAAGTTATCCAACAAAAATCAATATACATATACCGCACGCACCAGAGGCAATGTAATTATAAAGCCTAGCAATGTACACTGCATTGTCAATCGGTTGCCAGATACCAAACCACAACCACTCCTGAAGATGGTTGAGAACTTTCAATTGAATATTCGAAACTCAATGCCCTTCTTGAAGCCACTGGATATTTCAAGAAAGAGCAATATTCTGAAAGTATATATGAAAATATAAACATAAATGAAGAGTCCATACAACATGTTGGTCATAACTCAATGCAATAAATAGATGCGTGCTTATTGATTGATTCAAATTTGATGTACCGGATCGAATAACCCTATTTGAGAATAGATAGACTTGTATCTCCAAAAAAATAGGTTATCTATCTACCGCTTGTTTTCATGACGGGATTTACGATTGGAAGAAAATTTACATCGTTAAAAAACATGAAATGTATAAAATTGCAGTGAGTTTCTCTGCAATTGTCGAAGGTTTTACAGTTAGTAAAGCACTTTATTCTGAGGATACAAGTTTCTGAACTTTGGAAGTATAACTCAGAAATCGGTACGTAGAATTCTAAAAGTTCTTGATCATCGATGATATATAATCCGACTCGCTTCCTCCGATTCGTTTCTCTGGTAATATAGTCTCCAATCAACAACATAACCACTAATGGTTGTATTCATCATATCAGTCAGTTTGGCACAATGCCAACAGTCGTTTACATTTATTTTGTGCAAATGATCTCGTTTATTCACACACACAAGTTTCCTCTAGTTCACGGATAATTAGGCACGACAAAAATACATCCGAAAGTTGATTACATCTTGTGAAACGGAAGAGAGCGACGAAACTCGGCTTAAGGATGCTGCCCTCTAACTTTAGCACCGATAAAAATCGTCAGAAATTTGAAGCAGTAACAGAGAATAGGAAGTTTAGATTTTAACAATAGATAATTAATCACTTTTGTTCAGTATGCATTATGTTTTTTTGTTGTTTGACAACCCCACCAGCAGCTGTGTTATTTGGGGGCATAAATGAGCTAAATATATACACAGGATTCACAAATACCCATATTCAATAATGCGGGGCTCGAACAAACGCCCTGTTTTACACCAGCTGCCTTGACTGACCCGAATCAGACTGGCAGTTGCGAACTACAATTTGAAAGGTTTTCATTTTTCAATAATATATCTATCATTCAACCCTACCAAACTATTTATGTTGGGAAAACAATTTTTTTTTCGTATCTGTGTCACAAAAACGACAGCGTAATATTTTCACTGTTCACATTACATACCAACTATGGTAACGACGTTTCGTAACAAGACATTTTAGTGACATTGCTTCGTACCATTCAGATAATCATTGTTCTAAATCTGAAGTTTTCCGATATTCTATTTTTTATATATATTCGCATTCGATTTACATCTCATGGTTAGAAAACGAGAAGTCGACGCATTTGAAAAGTTGTCGGATTCACTTGTTCCATTTTTAATCTTTACAAATGCTACTTCTGTATCCTAATACCTAATAATTAGAAAAATTTATAATTGTGAAACGTATAAAGGATGAAATATTGTTGAATTGTGAAGAAATACATCATTCTTTGATCACATTTTCACATTTATTTATCGTATACAATCGAAAGAATAACTCGAATTCGAAGGATACAATTGAAAATACACATTTTCAATTGTTTTCATTATTTTTGAATAGATCTCAAAATTTCAGTTTCTACTTTGACCAAGAAATAGTGTGCAGGGTGCAACAGGGTGAGTTGTTCACTGGGCAGTGCAGTTCTAATGTTATCCGCAATGTACGTAACTTTTCTCGACCCTAAGCATTCCATGTTTTAGAGGCTTTATTCCTGTTGATAATCTGAAAAAAACACAGTTCGTACACGATAAATCCAAACACGCAGGCTTAGTGATCTACGAGTGAACTTATGAGAACCTTTTGATCGATAAGTCTCATTTGCATGCCAAAGTCAACGACGTAGATTGCCAAAATATGTAAATAGAAGTACACGTATATACTCTTTCCATGCTCATTTAGAACTTTGAAACAATTGAAAATGGTATTTACCTTGGTAAATTCTATTGATTGCCTCTTAAGAAGAAAAACACAAAGACACAGCCGCTCCACAAGATAAATAGAAAGTCAAAACATTTCAACTTTTGAAATTTGCATGAATCCTCGAAGGGTATTATTTAATACTCAAACTGTTATTTCAGTATAAATAAAAAGTATTTTGTGATTCAAATTCATCCGAAATATCCATTCCTCCAATTGATAATGTTGTTTCGTGTAATAATCCGCTGAAACAATAAACACAACGTTGACGCAGTTGCACGTTGTTCAAATGCATGTAATTCTGTTGTCAATTTGACGAGGTTGATGTACTGTTAGGATCAGTAACACAATGGGAATACCTGAGTTACATTATTTTTCATTTCTTTGGAAATCAATATTTCACCTTCATTTTGATTGATATGGAAGATTGAAATCTTAATAACATTATGTTTAGGGAGTCCTGTTCACGTTATCAATTTGACGAGGTCGATGCTCAGTAATACAATGGGAATAGCTAGAAAAATGTGTGAAATGTGTGAAGTTTGATAAAAACACACGACAAAGTTCAAAGAACGGGGAGATCAGAGGTATAGGTGAACCTTTGAACCTTAAAATACACTTCGTAGCGTAATATCATAAATTAACCAACTACAATGTTGGAAAAAAATAAGTACAACGCAATAATAACAACCTTGTCCTACCACTTGATCTCACTCCATCCATTGTGTACATCTATTGAGCATTATGATAATAACTCAATAAAGAAGATATAATTATAAACATATATTTCTTATTCAAAAATAACATATCCTCCGTTCATTCAGATTGTAACAATGCGTAGCTTTTATGTCTTGAAAATAATCAAATAATTCCACCGAGTTATTTTTTGTTGTCATCAACATCGAAAACTTGACACAAAACCATTGTTTCCCAATGAAAGTATAGGATGGAAGTGTAGGATCGTTCGAATGAGGCATCACAAAGGCTATCTCCTCACCCCAAAAAATTAATCAAATATGATACAGCTCATAGATGTATGATACTGGGTTATTCTGATGAGCTTTTTGAATCTCCAATGGATTTTTCTCATCAGTGGAATAATCAAATTCTCTGAAGTCTTGCGTTATTTTGGTGAACAGCTGATACATTACTTTGTTTGTATTGTTGTGCACAAATCAAATATTCACATGATAAAAACACTTTCGAAGATATATGATGTGATTGAATTTTACACTTATTGAATACGGTACGTATGAGCCATGATCACTCAGGAAAACGGTTGAATGAATAATAATGAAAAACACACATAATAAAAAATTATTATTCAAAAACCAAGTATTTCCCAAAATAATATGCATCGTACATCTCCCTATCACAGCTGTGAATCTAAGTGAAAAGCCTTCACATTTTCAGAGTATTTCAAGCGTACAGAACTTTACCGTACATCTGTATTTACATTTTCCATATTCATTACACTAAGTTAACACATTGCGTGAGCATTTGCATAATAAGTCACACCGTTTGCGCATATTTACAGTAACATCAAACCCTTTGTGTAGATCAGTGGCGGTCCCTGTTCATGAAGCAAGAGAGGCACGCATCACTCATCATTTCACAATATGCCTATTCTTATTCATTATTGAAAAAAATATATATTAATTTTGTGATTAGTTTTTCCTACTTCATCTCAATAGTATGAATAAAATATGAATTATCCCATGGTAAGATACGAAAATGCAATATATTCTCTGGGTATATCGATATTATTAAGAACACAACTTTCAAAATGCCGAGTACATCTTTAATTCTGGATTTACTAATTCTTTTGTATCTGAGAACGTTCGAATCGTTTGCCATATACTAGTTCTACTTATATATTCTTAAAAACGATAATAATTTTTGACGTTTACCTTTGAAGCACACTTGAGGCCGTCACTCTTTGAATTGTTTTCTTACTGGATAATTGAACTGTGTGTACGCTGAGTTTGTGAACATGAAACCTCAACAACTGTACCTCTTCTCTCGTATCGTCTGTATCACTTACTATCGGTGATGACTCTAAAATACTTGTATCTTAAGCCATCACTAAACCTAAATATACATACACTATTACCACTAATCGAATGTTTTCGATTGTTTTCGTTCACGAAAAAATCTTGTCAGAATGGTCGACCATGTTGGGAATCGAACCCCGGTCTCTTGAATGACGGTTCAGTGTGTACCACTTGTCCCAGTTTGAATGATATGCTCTTATCTCATAGCCCGCCACTGAATTGTAAGCCTATATTTCAACCCCTATAGCCATGATGCGTATATACGAGATGAGAAATAATTGAATAATTCAATAATCGCTTTGGAAAGAAGGTGAGGGACCACCAAGCAATCTGTATGGTATAATATGTACGCCTGCGTTCTGGTTGCAACTAGGACTATGCTGAGTTCTTAATTTAGTTAACTTCATAACTGAAAATGAACTACGTGAAGCATGAAAACCGAAGTATTTATCTGATGCATTATTCATAGTATGAACTAGGCTGGGAATTGTGTAATTGTATATTGATATAAGTTATCGATAAAGACTAATTTATTGAAAAGGGTGAATACACATCGACAGAAATATTAAAGTTCGTATTTCCAATCAACAGTTGAAGTGGTTACATTGATCAAGTTCAAAGAAAATTGAAATTCTGTTAGAATCTGCGTATATTGACATAATTTCTATCTCAACTAAGAATTGATGCAACTGAATATGAATTACATTAATCACTATTCCACGTACCGTAATCTAATATGTAATTTACGTAAAATGGAACACAGGCTATGATGCCCTGTTGACCGATTCTAGTTGTGTAAATAATGGTTTGAATGAAATAACTTCATGTTTGAGTTGAACGCTGAATCCATATCTCTGGTGTAAGCTGACGGTCAAATGAAAATAAGTTTTAATACGTGGCTCATGTTGAAAGTTACTCGCCTGTTGGACCTGGATGACCGATGATAATTTAATGATAACAAGAGATATCAAGTTGTTGGACAATCACATATATATATATATATATATATATATATATATATATATATATATATATATATATATTATGTATGTGTTCACTCTATTCGTTCACTGTGGACTCATCCACAATAGAAAGTGAATATCAACTCCAACTCAAGAGGTGAGATTTATGGAACGCTTCTTATAACGATCCTAACCAATCCAACGCAAACAATGCATGGGATAAATGTAGACTCGAGAGCTTCCAGATCATGATGGTTTCATTTTCACTGAATAAGAGAATATATCAATCTATTATCGTCATAATTCAGCGTGCGATATAATCTGTTGATTAATGTTAGTGTTTCTTTATGTATTCTCGTTATTGTAAGACTATAATTAATTCACAATGTGAATGGTTGTTTGTCGAAATGAATATTACCACTGTGCTTCACATTCCACATTGATTGTGGTGTGAGATGAAGAAGTACTGACGAAAAGTTGACACTTCTCCAATCTCACGGACTGATAATGATAAGAAGTTTCATAATCATCTCAAGTAACATGAAGTTTCAATTTTTTTTATGTTTCATAATATTTTTTTGAATTAAACAGACGGCAAAACGCAATGAGGGTTACGGAGTACAACGCCAGTATTGCGTTGGAGAAATCTCTGATGGAAAACAGACGGGGTTTTCCAAAACGTTGAACGAGTAGAACAATCGATTCAATCAATGTAGTTCAAATAATTGAGAACAATCAATTTTTTCTGAAAAGTCCGACTGTATGAAACAGGATTCTTAGCTCAACAATGAAGGCACGAATTTAGATGATTTTCCACTCGAATTCCATTAAGTGGCTTATTAGACTCAATTTGAGAAAGTTAAGCCTGAAATAGAGAGCAGAAGTTCAAAAATGTATATGAAATTACATTTTGAACATATAATTGGTTTGTTATGAATCTGAATGAAGATAATAATGTTTATGAGAGGAAAAACTAATTTCACTTCAGTGTGTTTCAATAACATCAAACCAATGTTTGAGGCCACGGTGTGGGCTCAAGGACTGAAGTTATATAATATATAATGAACTGAGTTGATGGATTCATAACTTTTGCTAGAATGTGAGACCTAGATCGTCAACTTGAAAGTTATCACAAAGTTATTCACAAATGGAGAATAATATTCAATTTGACAGCAGAAAAGATCTTTCCTCAGATCTCAAGAGTTCATATTCTTAGCCGACACATTTTATAGAAACTTTAATGTAAACCTTGTTTTTTTGAGAAAATCACACAAATTGAAAGCAATTGGTTTTAATAATAGAAGAGATGAAGAGTCGAGGAAAGCAAAAAGTTTCCTGAAAAACTTTAAGAAAATATCACATCGGAGAAAAAAGTTCGGATATAGTAAAACGACTGAGAGACAGATAATAATAAAAGTTCGTTTGCTCGAATTGGCTAAGTGTGGTTAAAGGAAACTTTTAGAATTACTTAAAAGAAACTGGCAGTTATAACTAACTATAACATGTATACGTACGACACCAAATTACTACCGGACCACACTATCCACTTTCACTTAAAAACCGTAAGTAACAAAGACATATTTAACTGGATTAAACTTAAACTCATCTAGAACCTTGTCCAAACTTACACCGATAACTTACTTGACTTCAGTGTGGGAAAGACTCGACGCAGAATACTGTACTGAAACAGTGTGTTTCTTATACTCAAAAATGCTTGAGGCTCAACTTTCAAACATATTTATAGTGCTATATGTCAAATCTACAACATGAAATGTTAGCTTGAATATTATTGTACATTGGTATTATTCTGTCTGTTCAACTCACCATCGATTTTATTCCAGCGATGTCAGACGGAAAACAGGGTAAGCAACCTGTAACACATAAACGAACGTCCAGTATCAGTTATATATTCAAGTCATAATATCATCCTTGTTTCATTATAAGTCACCAAAATGAGCTTACATACACATACATCTATTCAATTTGATGACACAAAGTTCCAATCTTCAGAAATCTTACCTAATGCATCGGCGATGATGGTGCATATATATATATATATATATATATATATATATATATATATATATATATATATATAGAGAGAGAGAGAGAGAGAGAGAGAGAGAGAGAGAGAAAAGTAGTGTCATTTGTACCGTGGTACATTATGGTACATAATTTAGTACATAGCCGGTTGTACAGCTCTCAAACTATGTTTTCCATCCATAACTACTATAGCTAAAGGTACTTTTAGTACTATAGCCAAGAGTGAGCAGATTCATTTGGTTTATTGAGATGTGTCAATATTCCGTTTCAAGACGTAGCTTGCAGAATTGAGGACATCATATTTTTCTGATAACAATGCATAACAGTATATTGAGTTATTCGTTCGAATACATTTTCACACGTCAGTTAATATTCGTCATAATGGTCATGGTGATTATAAAATGACAACACAAATTGAGGAAATATTTTCATTTTGATGATCAAATCAAGCTCATAAACTCTTACATGATCTAATATTTTCATTTCCGGTGTCTTCGAATAGATTTATTAAAATGGTATTTTAATGTTACATTAAAAGTGCTCATTAATTTGTATTAAAACTAGAAAAACGAGAGTCAGAGAAAGTGAGAATAATAGAACATTTTGCGGTGATAAAAGTGCTGGATAAAGTGTAGAGTTTTTCAGTTCTCCAACTTCAACCTTCAAGCGTGATTACACGTTAACATTTTTAATGTAATCGTAAAAACGAACATCAAACCCATCTTTTCCTGGGCTTGTAACAGTAAAAAAATGAAAGTAAATTCAACCATAAAAGAACGCGTTTTTAACGACTTACCCTAATGGTTCAGTGAGACAGTATACCTAAAGGCTAAGAAAAACCCGAAACTAAGTCAAGCTGTATATATTAGTACACACATGCCACTTCAACTTCTGTTTTCACATATTTGATAACAATGGTTGAAGTTCGAAACACGGATCATCAATTTGGCAATAATGGAATGCTTTGAAGCTGTCAACGGTTAAAAAGAGGGGCGAGGATAAACCTCCCCTGACTCCCTCCCCCCACACCCACATCTCTCCTCGCCTCCAATCCTCTAATGTAAAAACAGGAAGCGATCAATCAACAGTTTTCAGTGAAATTACTTTAAAAAAAGAATAATGCAAAAATTGTGTATTTGTGAAATCTCTTTGGAGTGCTTGTCTACTGGAATCGTTGCATTTGAGTTTGACATCGTTATATGTATAACGTTATAAATTATTTTATAGTAATAATTTGAATATAACTGTCTCTGAATTATTATTTTAGATGAACGAACTTATTTTCACACTTTTTCAGTCTGGGTATTTGATGATTGGAATCGTTAATTGATCGCATTTGAGAAAGGGAGATTATTTTATTTCGAAAACACGGCACTTCCACCAAAATGTGAAATCTCGTCCTGAAAAATCGTTCAACTTCAAATTATTACTACTATAAAAATACAGCGGTGATATTTGTGTTTGCCAGTTTGGTAGACGACCTTCATCAGTCCTGGATAAAAGCTGCATATACGCGATAGATACTGCCTGTCTTCACACGCTTTATTTACACCACGTGCTAAATATTTTTTGACGGTGTAGATGGCGGTAGTAATCCATCAACAAGGCTGTCAGATTACGCTCAGTACACTTGTCCGGATGCATCACCAGCCTCTACGTGCATTAGCTGTGGGAGAAACGCACGTAGTGGTCGCATTGGCGGGAGAGCGTGTATATCAATAATTATTACATATCTGGTTTAAGGATTTTGTCTATTTACATCTGGGAATTTTCAATAAGATGATGGGAAGATTATATAATATATGTCTTTATTGTGTGTGTTCTTTGAACAGCCGTGAATACGAAATCTTAAGGAAAACTCAGTATTTACTTCAGTGACGGAAGGTGTACATATTCACGATAATACTCTCTCGTGGATGGTCGATCGTGTTATGAACGACTAACTTCAAACGACCACTAAAAAGTGATCAACGTGCAACGTGCCCTAAATGGTAATTTCAGGAATTCAGTCCACTCAATTTTTCAGTCAAATTCTCCGATTTTAATCTTTCGATTTTTCATTCCACGTTGTGAATATTCCTCAAGTGAATATTCGTAACTCACATTTGAGGTTTTATTGAATTATAATAATATGGTCCTCGACATTCTTCAAATTCTCAAAGGTCACAGAAAAAAAAGTTATCAAAATATTATTGCAGGGATATGTATAATGTGATAACAATCTTGAATTCAATGATCATTCATGCATGTGATGACACGAATACACGAGATGACTGAATCATCCACAAGTTACACAATCGTATGTAGGACGATTGATCTATTGAATTGTTCATACGTCAATATTGTTGAGAAATCTTGGTGTTTCTTATGAAAGCGAAATATTCATGGACCAGAATGAACTCCATGTAATACAACCTACGTCTGAGTTTGAGTTCAAAAGATTACAACAGCACGTCCAAAGCATCAAAAATTTTGTTATACTTTCAAAATAAGTGTCGCAACAGATGTTGTCAACCTTGGAGTCATATGTTTTGAATAATGGATTTAGCGTCAAAACAAACTTTGAAAACTTCACACAATATCGTTAGTCCCAAATGAACCCTATGAAACTTTAACCCGTTTCGTAAATCTAAATCTGCAGATCTACTTTCGTATATTTTTTACGAAATGAACTACGTATCTATAATTGAAATACTAATGATTATTGAAATAAGTATGGACGAAAGTGACAATCAGAATGTGTTTAATGAGAAACAAGCGCTCAGAACTTGATTAAAATCACTATTGCCTTCGTTAATCGGAAATGCTTGTGCTGAAATGGTGATGAAAGCTGAAAAAGAAATGTCACTACTGGAGGGTCGAAGTTCAACTTGAAGGGTGGCATGCTTCAGTTTCTTCTCTTTCGTACTGAAATCGAAAGGAAAGCATATATCCGTTACATAAGCACACGGTTCAGGCAAAGCAAAAATAAGACCAAGATTAGGAGCATTATACATCTGAGACTGACAGAGTGGACGAAACTATAATGAGGTACATAGTTCGAATCAAGAATGTTTAAAAAAAATCACCATAATTATGATGAAGGTGCTGATAGGGTCGTTAAGCAAAATAAAACGACATATTACATTCTTGAATGACTTGATCCTGGAATCCTTGTTCATGGATTACATTCAAATATATAATCCCAATCAACCAATTGGTGACACTCGAGAAAAAAATCAAAATTCAAACACATTCATATTCATATGGAATATTTTTTGTTGCTGTTCCACAACTGAGCAGCTCTGAAGTCAAAACATGAATTTAACCATCATACGTGTACATATATCATGGTAATATCAGAGTGCCTGGATTTTCAGGACGGCATTTGGGCAAGAAATGCAATTACATCTTTCGAAAGCGTTAAATCCTTGAGAGAGATGCAGCGAGATTATATCACTATTGGAGTTCATACAATATCAATTCGTTGGTCGAAGACGACGTAGATATATGTGAATGACCTTCATGTTTTATGGTATTTAGGTCAAGGAAGATATGAAATCACAAATTTCATTTTAAAACAATATATCGATGTGATACCATGCGAATCAGAAACACCAATCATTCGGTGAATAAACCTAGCGTGCTCTTAAAGACTATCTCTGTCCTTCTCTCACAAACAAAGAGTGAAATTGTCACGAGAAATCTGTCTTTGTCAACAAACGGGTGAGATATCTGCACACGACATGTACGTACTTTCGCATTGACTTTGATGACGTCACACAAACATGCTAGCTGCATTGTGAATAATACAAGAAAGAGACGAAGAAGAAGAAAAAGAAGAAGAAGGAAAAGAAGAAGAGTAGAACGTGAAGGATGAAGAAGTAGAAGAAAGAAGTGGACGAAAAAAAAATACTATTTTCTCGTCACGTAAACAAATATCCACACGGAACGAAAGAACGGCAAGGAACGGAAATACATGTACCCGAAGAAAGCGAATCTGCGCGTATAAAAACGCTGTCTTCTGGAAAATAGATAAGTGGGTGTAGAAAGTGAAGGAGAATAATTGACATTGTTTGAGTGAATTGTTCTGTAATCATGAATAAGAGTTACTTGTGTAAAAGCACAAAGGAAATATTCATAAATCTACAAGTATTTCATACTGTCGTTAGATACAGAAGTAAACTTGTTCACAAGAGTATTAATTAAATCTTGAGTATTGCATTATTATATAATTATTTTGCATCAATTTTATACAAAAGTTTAACCGACAGGAAGGAAAAATATCTGGATTTCGCTTCTGCCTTCCAGATGAGTAGATATAATTGTATGCCTCTATCCTATTTTGAGTTCATTCATATACATACAACCTCTGGATAAAATATTTAAGATATTCATCCGATTACGTCATTCGTGATATCGATATTTGAGAAGAAAAAAAGTACTATTTAAAACACGTTCTACCGCGACATCCATTCTCACACTAAATGACCACATAAGAGTTCAAAGATTACCAGGGACATCATTTCGGGCACTACCACCATTAAGTGGGTTATCTTCGGAAGCTTTTTGCTAACTCATTATGCTAAGTGCTTCAGGAAGAACAGGTGATGAAGCTGCGATTGACCGTCTCGGTTTATTCATTACTCGCGACGAACTGATGTTCCGAGAGGGTCCAAAGTGATGTGTGGAACCATCCCCCCCCCTCAATCCTTTTGCCCGTTTGCAACTGTCTCTCCAACTCAATGAGGAAAAGTAATTGACGGAAAGCAAGCGCCGACGCCATTTCTTCAATTTCCCGGGATGAAATCGTATCATTTCCTGTTTTTCCTATGGGGAAAAACGATAAAGTGAGTAAAAGAGTCAAATTTCTTTTTGACGTTATTCCAGTCGGAACAACGTCAAATATTAATTTGACTTCATTCAGTGGAATAAAGTCAAATGCAATTTGACTATATTCCTGCGCTAGGTTTTCATGAAAATCGCATTTAAAGTCAAATTGCATTTGACTTTATTCCACTGAATAACGTCAAATTAATATTTGACGTTGTTCTGACTGGAACAACGTCAAAAAGAAATTTGACTTTTTTCCGTATTTTATTTTCATGAAAACTTAGCATAGGAATAAAGTCAAATTGCATTTGACTTTATTCCACTGAATAACGTCAAATTAATATTTTACGTTGTTCCGACTGGAATAACGTCAAAAAGAAATTCGACTTGTTTCCTTACTTTAGGTTATCTTCGGAAGCTTTTTGCCAACTCATTATGCTAAGTGCTTCAGGAAGAACAGGTGATGAAGCTGCGATTGACCGTTTCGGTTTATTCATTACTCGCGACGAACTGATGTTCCGAGAGGGTCCAAAGTGATGTGTGGAACCATCCCCTCCCCCCTCAATCCTTTTGCCCTTTTGCAACTGTCTTGGTCACTTAGTCGAGTAAAAGTCCCAAGTGAAAGTAGACAACTTTTTCCTTGATAAAAAATACGTTCAGAAGTGGATCCACTAATGTAATGAAGGTATACGTTCACTTCCTCCATCCAAATATTTTGAAATATTTCGAGAATATTATATTCATTTCATTGTTGAATATCCGAATATTTTGTTCATGAAGATATTGACGTTTTTTTTATTCAATCAATACAATATTTATTTGAATATTTCAAAGGTGTTGTGAATTACTATTTTCTTCGTTAATCCATTATTTCAATCATAGTTATGTATGATATTCCAACAATTTTTGGTTCTGAATAATTTTGAAAAAGGAGACGTGAGTAAAAGCGCAACTAGCAAGAAGTTTTGTTCGTTCACATGCAGAAACTTTGACTTCGGTTCACCCGTTCATCTCACTCAGATGATTTATTCTCTCATCTCCATCCTTGTTGAATTCAAAATCAAATAATCAACTAATACGTTCCAGAATAATGTTTTTCAACCATGTTTTAATTTGTTATCGGAGAGAAAAAGTGCTCAGCAAAGTGCTATGAAGATATATTAATGACCATAATCCGTTCTTCATTTATTATAAAAAATGTCAAGACAAATAACAGAAAGCAGTTGGAAATCAAGCATCAGAAAAATGTTTCAGTGAATCTTCATTGTGTGTCATTACTGTTTCGAATGATTGATATAATTATTCCATTCCGTTGAATATATAATATATATAAAAAGTCTTTTGAAATTCTATTGAAATAACATGTTGAAATAGAGCTTCTATCAAAATGTTATAAATATTCATATATGAAGCCATGATAGATGATATTATTATTAAAATGGATGGCGACATACATGTGCAACTTGGTCACAGAGGCATAGACATAAATAATCAACAATAGCGTAAAATTGAAACGAATATTCGGAATATCTGAGAGCTGCAGCCATTGAGATGACTGCAGGTAATAAGATACTCATGCCCATTAGAAATATATACTTTTCGATGAGAGAGAGAGAGAGAGAGAGAGATTATGGTTTATTGAAATATTATCACGTAATTGATAGATTCAATGCAGAAAGCCAGTCGATTGTACACAAATACTACGTTCTGATGTTCTCGGTGAAATACAAATCGAGTGTAGTTATATAGATCTAAAAATATATTCTTTATCTCATCACTTCAAATTCATCACAAAATGATGAAACATGCAATCAAGTATGCATATAGTTCGTTTAACGGCGTCGCGTTATCATCCACCTTAAAACATCGTTAATCTCTATTACAACATGAAACCCATTTCCGATGGGACATAGAATTATTATGACAGAGTCAAATTATTCCTTTCATATCTTATGAAGCCACTCATATGGTGCCAATTGTGCAACGTCCGTCTATAGCATTTAGTGAGCTCATATTCTTGCATATAGTTGAGATAATCACAAGCTATTACAATCAAAACTGATTGGTAATGAAAGATGAAAGAACAGTAGTTGAGAAGTGTAATGACTTCACATAATTATTACTTGAAATTTGATTTAGCTACGTATAATCTGAGAGTATGACAAAAATCTTCAGAGTGAAATAGTGAGGAAACAGAATAGAGTTTGTTTCATGTTATTGTCCGGAGAGTGAACTCAGGACGATGTTTTTATTCAAATTGAGGATACAATGCACGTAATCAATTTCAATATGCCAGTACACTTTGCGGTCACATTAAAGAGGTGCATACAGAGTGCTTATGAAAATGGAGCGATCTTCACTATTCTTTCTCCATGTTCACAAACCAGCTGTGTAATCGACGAGAAGTATATAGACTTCAAGTTGATTTGATGGTATTTAATTATTTTGAGATTCTATTCTGTGCATTCAATTAGATTCGAGATAATACATCAATGCATACTGGAAATATGATGAAATTTATCGATGTATCATCTCCAAATTGATCAAATTCATGAGAATATCGATCAATATTATCATTTCCGAATATCATAAATACCATATCCATATAAAATATCATACATATTTCGAATTGAATTGATATAAATAATAATTTGAGAATCTAATTAATCTTACGGTTGATCAACTTTTTATTGCACAGGATTTAGTGAAACTGGATTGAAAAATGAACAGAAATGTTGAAGATGAATTTCTCTTTTTATGGGCATGAGCACCGTTCAGTGTTCGATCAAGCCACATCAAAATGCATATCGTAGAAACTGAACAGACTTGATGCGCGCTAAAATAAGCAGGAAATGTACATTTATACGCAGTTTACGTACAGTCTATTAACAAATAGCGATAACATATGCGTGGATCAAATTTTGAATTCACAAAAAACATGATCGCAAATGAAGACCCTACAGATATTGCAAATATACTCTATACATTCAACTATGCCGTATAGACTCGATTATCAGATAATGATCAAACATGACCAAAAATATCTACCAACATGACCAGCCAAAAAAAAAATCATAAAATCTAGCTGGAAAAGTTGTGTTACTTGTGTTGATGGAAACTGATGTCAGAAGCATGGTTGAAAAAGGCATGCAATCAATCCAATCAGGTATGTATACGAGTATATGAGTTGAGGTTATTTGAATTCTCTCATTCATATTCCAACATCCATGCCTTTAAATATGTTCCACGTTGAATCATTGTTTAGGTGGATAAACTAATTCCTTATTAATTAAATATGCACGGAAGTGTGAAACTTGTTTCTTGATTTTATCAATTATCAAACCAATTAAAAAGTCGGTAAACATTCCGAGGGAAATGACTATTAATTATAATCATTACCCCGACATAATGAAACGAAAACTCTTTGCCAATCTGAAAGATGGTATTGCATTTTATTTCTATCTCCACTCAACTCCGTAGGCTACTCGAAACTTTCCGAACTAATTTTATTTCAATTAACTCAATTACGAACTCGTCTTTGAAGATCTAAGTACAAGGATGATAATAATACTCAAGGCTATAAAAGTCTAGCTTGCTGACTTTAAAGATAGTAGCAAAAATGCAGATTTCTTGCATTAGTAACTATTAATATCATATTAGTAAACCATTTTTCCTCTTTCAACTCGTTCACAAAATGAGAATACGGAAGAAGACGTCATCAAAGATGAGATATTTTACATTTGGGAAAATATTAATTGAATATTGAAAATATCACACCTCGCATGAATATAATATCAGAAATACCATGTTGTGGATAATTAACTAAATATTGCTGAGAACTAACAACAATATATAAATACTATATGAATAATATATTCTTCAAACTCTTTCCAAATACAGAAAAGTGATGATAAAATGTACTCTATACGTTGCCACAGTAACGCAAAACGACAGTCGAAAAAAAAAGAAGTGCTTCATCGTCTTCGGTTTTACACAAAGTATTGAAGGAAATCGAATTTCATTTCCAGAAGGCCTATTACCCTCGAGCATACTCCGAGAATAAATAACTGTGAAATACAATTTAATATTCAAGTGTCGGCAACATTGTCGATGGATGGTGTACGGGAGCAAGTGAAAAGAGAAGGAGCAGAAAGTTCAACTTCCGGACGCTTTTAAGGAAATTGTTCAAGAGCCTTATTATCATCAAACTCCAAGTCCACAGTAGTACCCGACATTTGCACAGTCGACATCTCGCAATGCCATTCAATATAATAATTATTCCGTCACTCTCCGCTCATTCGAGATGGATCGATTCGTTTAATATCGATCTATCTTCTACGATCGATATCTCACCGAATAGCTCGAGAATCGCTCTCGAAATAGGACATTATTTCACTCGTTCGATTCTTTTTTAAACTAGAAAGGTCAGTCACTCGTGTATGAATTGCTACCTCATAGATTTCCAATAATGTACGATAACTCTGCTATGGCGAGAATTACTTCGGAAGAAAATGTTAATATATTCCGATATGCACTGGGGTGGAAAATAATCGGGCATTTCGAATCTGATTATACAAAGTTCTTCGGAAATATGAAAGAAGGAAGTTAAATAATGTTCTATAATATATGTTGAGAATATAGTGAACAGCGTTTTTGATATCGATGTTGATATTTCAATATCAAATAACGAAAATGGATAGATGTTGAAGCTCAGTGGTTTCAGTGAATATTCAAGAATGCATTCTAATTTTGATGCAACGTGCATGCATCTTGGAGGCTGAATAATTTCATCCACAATGTATATTATAATCTCATTTTCAGTGTTATCAATACGAATATGAATAAAATGAAAAGCCCGAAGTGAAGAATTCAGACATAAACGGCAGGGACGTCGTTAGGGGGTCCAAGGTGGGTCCATTGGTAGAGGGAGTCCACCAATCGTCATTTGCGCCCCACCAATAATTCATCCTTCTACGGAAAAATATATACTAGCCTATGCATGTTGACTCGTGTTGAGCTACGAATAACACTTATTGAAATATTTTGCTGGGAGATATCACGAAAATAACTTCGAAAGTGTCCAGAATGCTAACATATTGGTTGAAAATAAACTTCGGAAATGTCCAGAATGGTTCAACTATTACCCTCCAAAACTGCTTGAATCACTAAAAAAATGCCATATTTCAAAAATTCCCTGCGTGACTTTGGTGGCTAGAAAATCTGCACGATTCAATTATTGAAAATAACTCTGAGAATATCCATATTGATTCAATTATATGCCTCCAAAATTGCTTGTGAATCAAAAAAATCACTCGTTGAATGATACAAAAATGTTACAGACCCCATTTTAGCACGCGTCTAGTGCCCAACCTGCGCCCCCCCCCCCCCCCCCCCCCCCAATACACAAATCCTAACGACGTTCCTGATTCGGACGCAACTGGCATAACGCGTGTAGTCTGTGACCATCTATCCAACACTGCTTACCCAGTGTCGATATAAAATTTCGTTCCCCGACAATCACGATTTGGAGTTCGCTTATGGGGAATACAATGTTGAAAAAATTACAAATGACAATGTGGTTTTCTGTTTTAGCACAAAATCGAACCATACGATCCAAACGAAACTTGGACGAGGAAGTGTATTCAGTGAACCTCTTGTTTCTGCCTCTGTGGAGAAGCTGGGATTTACAACGAGATAAGTGTAACTACGAAATGTTTGTCTCGTCAATACGTATCTGCTGGTACCAATCCGGTCTCGATCCAACTCGCCGTTCTCTCGGTATCGCTCTTAGCCTATATTATGCCATTGATTTTTGCAACTTCAGTCGATCGCGGTTTAGCTCTCGCGAGAGAACCTGACATCAAATCAGGACGCAACTGGCACCACGCGTGAAGTGTGTGACCATCTATCCACCACTGCTAACTCAGGGTCGATATAAAATTTCGTTCCCCGACAATCACGATTTGGTGTTCTCTTATGGGGAATACCATGTTGGAAAAATGACAATGTGGTTTTTTGCTGTAGTACAAAATCTGACTATACGATCCGAACAAAACTTGGACGGAAAGGTGTATTTAGTGAACCTTCATCAGCCATTGTTGACCCGGTGTCAATCCAACTATTCGTTCTTCGGCAATTGTGAATCAAATGTCGCTAATAGAAAAAAATATTAAATTTTTGTTCCTGCCACCGTGCAGGAACGGAGATTTACAACGAAATGAGGGTAACGACGAAATGCTCGTCCCGTCAATACCTATCTGCTGGTACCAATCCGGTCTCGATTCGATTCCCGTTATCGCTCCTAAACCAATTTGAGCCATTGATTGCTGCCACTTCGGTCGATCGCGGTTTAGCTCTCGCGAGAGAACCTGATATCAGATCCAGACGCAACTGGCACCACGCGTGTAGTATATGACCATCTATCCACCACTGCTAACTCGGTTACGATATAAATTCTGTTTCCCGACAATCACGATTTGGACTTCGCTCATGGGGAATACAATGTTAAAAAATTGTAATATTTAATAGTAATGTAATACTAATGTCAATGTAATAGTCACTAATACCAACCTCACCAATCACTAGCACTACATTTGCGGAAACGGCATATAAAAAGCAAGCATTCAAGCAACTCGAGCAGTAAGGACAGCTAATTCAACCAAACCATAACCAATTTCTTTGAGTGGTAGTATTCATACGTCAATATCAGCAATTAATTCAAATGATAGAAATGACATAATCAATATTCAAATTGATGGATTCGAATTAATTATTGATGTATTCATTCCTATAGTTTCAGTCCATTAACTAAGCCGTTCCCTTTGTGTTTTGAAAGAAATGATGAATTGAAAGTGTAGTAGTTAATAATGAGGATGTGCGTTTGAGAAGGTATGTTCATTCGAGGATTCATGAATCAGAGAAAAGAAAGGGGAAAATAAGAGGGAAATTGAAAGAGGATCAAAACTAGAACAACTTAATTTGAGAGTCAAGAAAAGAAATGCAAGGACAGATCACTAGATAAGTCATACGAGAGCGTGGAGAGAATTGATGGAATGCATGTGAATATATGAAGGAGGGAGACTACATGAAGACCAGAAATGATAGCGAAGTTTTAGTAGAGATGAAAAAAGATATAGTAAGTAATAATGAGAAGTGACAGGACTGTTCAGCCGGAATTGAATGAGAGGCCCCTGATAGACGTCGACTACATACCCATCTGACGAGGTTGAAACCGCGTGAATGATTTATATAGTAGGAACACGCAGCATATGCGTTGTAGATGAGCGACGTGGACATATTTTTGTGGAATGTAATGTGAAGCTATATGAACAGTTCGATTTTGGAATAATTATTTCACGTCGTTCCTGATCCACTTGGTTCTTAATCATTCTTCCAAGTTCAACGATTTGCTTGATATTATCTTTTGATCGTCTTGATAGCTTTTCAATTGACACTCGAAAAGTCCATTATGATAATTTTACAAAAATCGGGCGATCCAATATAAGTAAAACTTCTGAATAATTTGTGTCATTCCAATGTCCGAATTCCGTGAAGATTTGAATCGATGCGAATGAAAATGCTGTACAGATTTTCTCCTCTGGGTTATTCTTATTGAGTTTTTGTGAACTTTGGAATAGGTTTCCTCGAAAGTGATGCAACCGATTATACTTCAAAACTACACAGTATCGAGTAAGATGATGACAAATGCGTATGCCATGTTTCAACAAAATCTGTACTCTTGTTCAACCTGTAAAGCGCGAACGAACAAAATAAAATTGTACAACATCTTTTTCGAGTACTGTAGCATCGGGTCTCTGCTTCGCTCATCCAATAATCTCACTATCATCATAGTGACACGGCTGTACGTTTTTCCGTCCCGGAAAGTCACGTGATTGTTGCACGTGTCCTACCCCATACGGAAAAGTGCAACCTTGTTATCATTTGAGTTAGGCTCATGAAGATATCACTGAGACACTCCACTCAAGTATCACTAAATGGAAACCTATCATTATTCACCTCAACATTTACAGCCTACGTATTCAATAAGGATTTGTCCATACCATTGGATACCGAATACGGTCCGTCCGTTAGTTAAACACAATCCACCACTCTTGTAGCGCATTCTAGAGATGTGGCACGTTGGAATACTTAGAACTTGGGACTACGACTTACAAAAAAGGAGTGAGGGAAAAGTGAGGACAAGTTCCATCTCAACATGGCGTGACATGTCTTGGAACATCAACTCTCATCCGTAATATGAAAGCGTGAGCACTCGCCCCTCCTATCAGAACACCAGTTATGGCGTTTACCTCTCTCATTCTCCCCTCGTGTGTATCATCTATCATCACTTAATGCGACAAAGTGTGTGTGTTGTCATTGTCTTCTACGTGTTTGTACGTAACAACACGTAACAAACACGAACAAGGTAATGAGGTAATTTGTGGTTGAATGATGACCGAATACTAATTGCCCATTTCGTAATTAGATGATTAAAGCTGAGTCGATGAGGTACCTACTCCACTTTATCTGCTCGCTGGTTGAGGTGTGGTGAGATTGTGTGTGATGGGTGAAACCTGTCGATTGCGTTATGTTAGTATGCGATTATACATAACACTGAAGGTTATTTGTATGAATATTTTTTTCAAAATATGATTTCAAACACTGAATTAAAAAAAATCCGTCGAGTTTCGATCAGAGGTTTATATTACATATGAGATGGACGAAATTTTGGATTCTCAAGTTCAACCCGATGTACCAATCATGGCAAATTACTGACGTTAATGAGGAAGCAAATTTCAAATTCAGACAAATTTTGAGGAAGAACATAAAAAATACAAAAAAGATTACTACAGGGTCATGGGTACTAAGCCAGCTTCATATTGATCTGAACTGCCGAATGTTTATCTTCGAATTCCATGGGTTCTTGTGAACACCATACATAATCATCCACTCATTTGTACCCTCAGATAACCTGGATGTTGATGGGGTCGGTAAGAAATCAATAATTATCATCTTACAAAAGAAAACTATAAAACAGATAATCTTTCTTTCAAATCAAATTATTCAATCAGTTTTAAAAATAACAACTACAGCGTTCCACACGTGTACGGCATGGTAATGCAATTAATTCAAGTCTACGCCTATATGACGTAGAATACGTACAGCAAACCCCAGCAACAAATGTATTCCGACCGCACAATTTGTCAAAACCTTCCCTGGTGGTGAGGGGAGAGGTGGGAGGGAGAAGAGAAGAGGGGTGGGTGTGTAAGGGGAAGTATATTTGCATAATACAATTAGGACATATTACTTGGGATATCCATCTCGAAGGCAGTGACGACTTTAAAGGTGGCGTACGTCACGTGCATAACGTGACTGTGATTAACCATATCATAAGACATGATATATATGTTTCAACTTGTATCATCTTCAAAACAGTGGCGTAGCAAATATATATAACACTGTCGGATAACGACTTGAATGTAGGTATATCATATGATATCGGAAAAATATCGAATTCCTAATCAAAAACGTTCGGAATGATTTATCAGAAACATTCAAAATGAGTGGATGAGCGAAGCGAGAACCCAACTTCATAGGCCTACTACTAGAAAAAATGATAGCGTCCCAATTCGGTGAAATGTTCACGTCGACTCGCTTGGAATGCGGTAAAATGACTAGACACATTGAGATTTCGATTAATTGAGATTTCATTGAGACGGGATTTCGATTGATTTCGCCAGTCGATGAATCGTATCAGTCGACGAATCAGACAGCTACGTGAATGGCTGAAAGTCGACGAATTTGATTTTCGAGGAATCGGGATTTCACTGAATCTTTATACTCACTTTTCACCTATTAACCAACCACACAGCCCCAACTTATCTGCGAATGCATTTGAAACTCAAATTTGGCCGAGCATATTTGGGCAGCAAAAGTTAGTTTCCTCAAGTTTTTCCAGTAAAGAATTTCGAATTGGGGATAGTGAATCATTAGGCTCGCTGAGCAAAAACAAAATGAATACCACATAAAAGACAATCAAATCTTTGTTTCCGCTCATCTCAATATCTGAAACAAGGACGTCAATTCAGCACTGAGTTTGAATACAGGTAGAAGTTAGTTTGAGATGAAAAGTGTAATCATTTTCAGTGGAAGTGCCATGTTCCTTAATAATGGGGAAAATTACAAATATGCATGGCTTATTAGTGTCTATTAGGACGACGTGGTAGTGAAGGAAGACGCTTGAAGTTTCTAATTTACATTGCAAAGGAGGAGAAATAAGAGTAGAGAGAAGGACAATTGGAGATAGAGAAGGAAAATGAAGAAATCAATGAAGAATCATGAAGAAGATCAAAGAACAATTTGATTGATGAAAGAGACAAAGGAGATGTGTAGGGTTACATGGTATTAAATATTCAGAATTACAACTCAGTGAGAATGAGCGCCTGTTTGGGACAAAAGAAAATTCTTTATTACGTATTTCATGGTTGTGTCCTGTTTTTGTGACGAACGAGAAGTATTGGTTCAGTTATAGGTCACTTGTACGTGATAAGTGGGAAACTAGATCCTCTATCTTCGTTTTAATGTCAATAATTCCCAATAAAAATATACAATCTATCGTTAAATACTGTTGATTACTGTTGAATCTCTTACCAAGATATAATATTCAGAACCAAATACATTATTGGACACATACAGGAACATTCTCATGAAACTTTTGCTGATTTTGAAACCAAAAGAATCTTTTCTATCCCGTATAGTCCTGGAATAGATTAACATCCATCAAGTGCGTTGCAGTGGCTTATATAACCACTGTATCAAGTCGCCATTGGTCGATTGACGACAAAAAATCAGACGTTGACCGCAATCACGATGGAGTGCACCCATCAAATATTATTCGAGGTGTACCGTCTCGTCTACTTCAATTACGATCCGATCAGAGGTACTTCATGGTAGTAAACACAAGTAGCATAACAATGACCATCATCCTGTTAAAATTTCATTTCAATCGGATCAAATTTGAAAATTTCAAAAAATTACCAAATTCAGGATTTTACCAAATGTTCCGTATATTTCCGGAGGAAAGTTTCAGTTCGATTTTTCTGAAAAACTGTATGAATATTTTCTGGTACGACTTTATTGTACAGAAAAGGTTTCGAGTTCATCAGATACGTCGTCCGTCCCGTTCGATTTTCACAAAGAAGGCACCAAACGAAATGCGATTATTTTGATTGAAATGGAAGTGATTGATTGGGTCCTCGCTACGGTGATCTGATATCATGACTGATGTTTGTATTTATTTTGCAACGACAAAGAACTGATTCCATTATCAAATGCACATTGTTGGTGGCGTTCCAGAGGCGTTTCATGAAATCTTCTACACACTTTGATCACGAAAATTGTTACGATATCAGCTTTGTAGCGCTGACAACGGCAAATTCTGGAGACTTCGTCAGAGATAGTCCATATTGGTGTGGCCACATCTACTAATTTAATTACTTCTGAGTTGGTTCCACAACATCGCAACGCCACTGCATGCCTAATGAGTACAGTCACAAAGGGTTGATGGACAAATTCACCCAGTACTTGTTCACGATATCAAAACTTTTCGAACACACTATGAGAAATGAGAGATGGGATTATACGAAATGATCACAGACGTATGTCATGCATCATGGTGCAAGGAGAAGTAGCGTGTCCTAACGTGGCCGATATCATTAACATTGGATGATAATAATAGGAATGAGACACAGAATAACGGATATTGTCTGAAATGTGATACGTATTCTGGCGGAAAATCAGTCTGTCTAGACATACGTTAATTAATGTACCGCACGGTATTAGATTAAAACTATACACGAAATTCATCAAAGTTGAACAGTCTTGAAGTTGGTTTATTAGCTGGGTTCTATAGCCACAGCGTATGATTACCAACGTCAACATATCCTTTGGTATGACAATCACACTCAACTTGAGACATGTGATGTACCACTTTCCTTTTTTAAAGTTAGTATAATTATTATAACATTTTGAGTGCACCTATTACTGGGTTCAATGATCGATGATATCATTCACAACCGAATTCGAAATTCAACAAGCATGAAAAATGAAATATCCGTCAATTCAGGCCATCGTTTCGTAGGCCTATGAAGTTTAAGAGAGAGTCCACATCAGAAATTGCAATAATGGTACTGTTGTTCAACTATTGGTGCGGCAGTATCTGATACAACTCATCCATATCAAACAATCAATAATTCATCCGTGATTGCTCGTTGCTCGTGTAATATGTAACTAATGTACGTGATTAAGGCATCCATAGTCACCAGAGAGAAGGAAGTTCCCACATAAGTTGAAAACTGACGCATTTCGTTGTGAATAATCGTAGAATAATTCATATGTTGAATAATCAATTATCAGTATTGGTGGAGGAGCCATCATTTTAGAGTAGCCAACAATACAGAAACCTCAATGTCTTTGTGCCATCTCAACTTCAATGAACTTCAAACATCCATAACTCATCATCAATTACACGACATGGCTTCATTATAATCATTCATCCTACTCGAACTTTGCAGATGGTGTCACGATTTTTAAACCCCTATCTCATACAATACCCAACAAACGAGAAACTTAACAAACGTCAAACGCACCGCACTGTCTAAAGATAGCAATGTAGTTGTATCAAAGTTGGTAGTGACAGTTTGTTTGATTCTCCGACCATGTAGCGCTTAATACTCGTTGTTCCATTTTCAAATGTCAAATTAACAATGTGGTCACCTAGGTAGCGTGCGGCAGACGTATAACAGTTTCGTGTGGACAGTTGGTATGACTGAGTTTCAATTGAATCAACTCTGTTAATATTAACGTCATACTGATAAAGGTTTGTGGATTTACTGATTCACGCAGTTATATAACATCAGCTACCTGTTGTTCTACTCAAGTAGACATTTGGAATATGGAAGAGTCTACAAGGCTATTGGTCAATTGAACCGCAGTTGAATCATCGCGTGGAATGGGGTGAATTGAACCCACGTTTATTGTGGTCAATATAGTAATTGTGGTCATTTGTGATATGGATGATGAATCAATTGGATAAAATTTATGTATAGTCATCAACATCTCATGAGTGAATGTTTCCAAAGTTTATATATATATATATATATATAATGAAAACATTCACTCATAAGAAGTGATGACTACACAAAAATTGCATCCAATTGATTCATCATCTATATCAAAAATCAACACATTATATATATATATATATATATATATAAATATATATATATATATATAAATATATCATGTTAGTGTATACTATGGCCCAGTGCATGTATACACATGTATTAAACGGAGCTGATACCAGAGGATTATAAATTGCACGCCATTCACCATTTAATTATTATACGCACAAAATCAAATTGCTACGAGTGACGCATCTTCCTTTCACCTCAACATGACAGTCTGTTATCACGGCCGTCTTTGTTCGATAAATCGCCAAGTTACACAGATTAGTTACAATAGGATGGATGTGACGTAACAAGATGTAGGCATTGTACGGAGAGCCAGGACCAAGTACGTGTGTATGACGTCACTATAGAGATGAAAGATCCACACACACATATATATATATATATATGGGTTTTATATGGAGCTTTCAGAACCGGTGACAAGGGTTGGTCTTTTATGAAGTGACGTAACGGGCGTCAGTGTTTGTATGATGTTTTATATACCTTCAACTTACTGTTCTATGATGTAATGTACATCACAGATGTAGAATTGAGAGTCGGCGTTTTTGAGCATACTTCACTCACTGTGTGACATTGTTATTTATAAGAGTGTTTATTCATAAGTTCATAGTGGGATGATAAGAATATAATATTGTTCTGGTTCTATATACACGGAATAAGCGAATCGTTCAATAAACCAACTATACTAATTCTATCCTGATATTCGTACAGATTTGGTATTTGTAGGAATCTGAGTACATCACTCACAATTCGAAAAGAAACGACATATTTCAGAAAAAAGAAATGAGTTTTCAAAATATGAAAAAAAAAAGCTTTTCATCACCGTGACAATGACGAGATACATCATTCGAAGAAATCGTTTTCAATGGAAGAATTTTTAGAAAATTTACTGGGACATAATTCCTACTTTAGTGTTCGAAATTTGACCATTTTTCGTGCGTAGGTTATTGGCGAATTCAATAATGTTTTTTGTTTAGAATTTTGCTTAGATCCATTGCATTAAGTCTTGAGCACCTTGAAATGTATACGACAGTAAGACTTGATACTT
Source organism: Brachyptera putata (assembly GCA_907164805.1). Taxonomy (NCBI): domain Eukaryota; kingdom Metazoa; phylum Arthropoda; class Insecta; order Plecoptera; family Taeniopterygidae; genus Brachyptera; species Brachyptera putata. The sequence goes on along the minus strand of OU015467.1, from coordinate 25,126,204 downwards.
TTAGATGACTTTCATATTCAGTTATCTGAGGTTTTCTCTTTTGTCTTGAGACTGCTGGTACGTTCATGAGCTGATTTCATCCAACATTTCCGACCCTTGAGATCATATTTCCAATTGAGAAACACATGTTTTCACACCCATCAAATATGTGTATACGTTCACCCTACCAAGTTCTATAATTTTCATACTGCATATAAATTAGTCAAAAATCAATAGAATAATCAAATGAATCATGTCAACATACTAACAATATACATAATGTTTTTTGTCAATGCTGAAAATAGTGGTGATAAAATATAAATTGAACAAACTTCTACTCCGGAAGAATTAGGATTTTGAATCCTCTACCGTTACATACTCAGTTGATCTCGGTCTCAATATACGAACCGAAGCAACGATCTAAGAATTGTTGACTTTTGCACACGTTTTGTGTACTTTAGAGACAACATGGAGGTGTGGGCTTGACGGGTCATAAGCAAGGGTTGCTACCCATGAGTTATGAGTCTCGCGTTTAATATGTCAATGTTGGCTAAGTGTAAAGTTAGTGCAGTGAGCTGAGACGAAAACCAAACACAGTATATGTGTGTGTGTGCTGTTTGTTTTACAAACGTCGTTAAGATGTGACCGGCAACAACGTCGTTAAACATGTTTATCTTATACAGTAGTAAAACCTGAAGCTGAGCGAACAGTTCTGGGAGTGAGAGCCATTGTGGTAATAATAACATTTCTCTCTCTCTCACTCTCATGTATCTTCTTCTCTCGCTAGTTGTGAACTTATCAAGCAAGAGTTGTATACATACTTGTACCCACGATAGATCAAGACTTGGAGTCTTGAACTACAAGTGCGCTTGTAGTCTGTAATAGAAGAGATGTGTACTTATTCGTAACTTTTATATTGAACAACTGTATCAACTCAAATAGATATTCAGTGGTCTCATCTTTTGAACTGAAAATTGAGAGAATGCTTCAAATTCCGTTTTCTGAACCAATATAACATCAGATGAATTACAATACAGAATCTTCAAATTGTCAATAATCTCTTCTTCGCTGAATGCATACTATAAACGGTATATCACAATTGCACAGTTTTTGAATAATTCATTCAGAATTTTCAATATTCAATAGGCTTACAATCATCATGATCATCATGATTCTTTGGAAAATAGGTACACATAAAAAATACCAAGAATTTAAACAGACAAAATGGATTCGTCATATAATCTAAACTCTTTACTCATAGTATCATTTGATGGAAAATATGATGGAAATATAATTACGAAATAAAATTGAGAAATTGTTAAATTAGAGCAGTACTGAAAAAATACGGAACATTGTCAAAAAAGACATGATGAGAACACCATGAATCGATATATACCATCTCATCACATCAATTCTCAGTCTCTAGGATTATTTCCGTAATTTTATCTCCTATCCTCAGTCCTTGGAGATATGTTCTTGATTATCTCATCGTCCCTACCGTTCGTCTATTGTTTTCCCACATAATCAACCCCTGGTTTTCCGTCTTTAAAGTACCTCGCCGGACTACTCGACCGACCATCCAGAGTCTTCCCTAGGGATACTGTGTTAAATTAGTATTGTAAATCCCCAAAGTCCGGCTGTCCTGTATTATCAGTTATCATTAACGCTCGGGTGTCTATAGAAACCTCCAGGGGTGTATTTTGTATAGTCTTGGACAGAAGTAAACCGTGGTATTACTAGAATGTATTATGTTTCACACGGGGATTTTGGATAGATATTTCAGTTCGGGAGCTTGAAAAATGCAAGGTAACTTATAAGGTTTGGGGAATGGAATTGTAATAGAAGAGAAAAACATCAGAACAGACGTCGAAATATGAATGGAAAATGAAAACAAACATAATATTCTCAAATACAGTGTGTTTTAAGTTCTGAATAGGAAAAATGAGTGAATTCGAAGTAGTCCATAGGACCCAGTGAGATCAATCAAACTAAAATGTAATATGATGCTTATCATGGTTTTACCCTACGTCTCATTCATGAAGCTAACCTCAATTATTTCAAATTTGACCTCGATTCGACTTTGGGGTCCTCAACTCGACAAGCTTGGAGAAATTTCACATATTCTATTCGTGAACGAATTTAATTCAGTTCAAATTCCAATCAAACAGTCATATGAGCAGTCATACGATAGAATTGAGCGGATTTTTTACTCTGTCTGCGAGGATTTTTTCCGAATATAATGTAACCAAAAACGTCAATACTGCAAATAATTTGCATCAGCTATTGACCTATAGGTTTGCTCGACTTTTTCATGAAATACTCTTATCTCTACGTACTTTGGATAGAATGAAGGCACGTTATGGAGGAAAATCACGGATAATGAAGTCAGGATGATCAATCATCACAGGAATCGAACCCCGGTTTCCTGAATACCAAATCAGAATGCTGGCCACTGTACCACCCGTCTCAGTCCCACTTGCTCAATATTGCCATAACCGTTTGATAAGGTATAGATGGTAACTGACAATGTATTGTGAAGAGAGTATAATCATGTGACAATGAAGTTAATGAAGTATCGGAGTTAACATTGTTTATTGACGCTACGAAGTTTGTTTCGACAACAGTTTACTAATATGGGTGGAAATCACCACATTATTGTGTTTACCGTGTATACTATGATGTGGTCAATAAAGTAGAGTACTGCAGTTATTGCATTTGTATGTATGTGCGTGTATATATATATATATATATATATATATATATATATATATATATATATATATATATATATATATATATATATATATATATATATATATATATATATATTTAATCATCAACGACTATACCATTAATGGCTGCCCTAATTGACACAAAATAATCGACCAATGGATACAATTATTGTAAAAATGGTGACAGATCAAGAAAATGTAACATATTATGAACATATTTCATAACATATTATAAAATAACGAACAGAAACTAGAGCTATAAGGAAGAAAAACTAAGAATCTTATCATAAAATAGATAAGCTATGTAGAGTTTCGTACAGATCTATTCACCAACTATTGGCAGATGGAAACATCCGTGATTAGGTGATAAACGTTATAGTTGTTGATGAAAATATTATGAAAATATCATATGTATGAAAAATGTGTATCCATCTCTGATTCTATATTCTTTATTCCTCCATCACTGGTTCCGTATCGTTTATTTCTTTTTTTTTCTCTCTCTCTATGCTGATCACTGAATTTCATTTCAATTGTCAATTCTACTCGATTTCCTCTCCAATGCGAATATTTTCTTTCTACAGATATTCTATTTTTCTGTTTTCCATTTTCATGATTGTAGTTCCAACTATTCAATAAACTATCTTCATTCTTCACTCTACTGTTTGAGTAGAGATCAGACATCATAGAATCATCTACAATATAAAACTAGTCATTGAACATCTTCCTCAAAATAGACTATCAAACAATTGAACATTTCCGTATAATCCACTTACGTGTGTATCAGCTTAGTACTTTTGGATATTGAGTTTTGACAACTTTTGACTTGTCCTACAGCTCAAAACGGAACCTTTCACCTTTCTTAACAATCATGATAAATCCTTTCTCGTCCCAAAGTTGGTGAAAGAGTTTCCACCTACTGTGCTACTTTATAGATTGTAGTTTTTACCACGAGTTCAGAAGAATTATTGAGTCGCTCAAATTCATACTATCAAAATCATACTACTTGCATCCATGGAAGAAGAGAATCGACCACCAAAATAATCATCTTAGCTCTAATAGCTGAAACTTGAAGAATGCAACACTTTTTGGAAGTATGTGGTGTTTTCTCACAGACTTTGTCATGGCAAATTATATAACGTTAACATCTGCTACAACTAGCGAAGTATGAATTGTGAAAGTATTGTGTAAAGTATTGTATGATTTTCATTTGTAGATTATCAGTAGGCCACGCGACCGACTCCTTTCCAGATACAAAAAATACCTGATGAAATAACCATTCATCTCATATTTCCACCATCTCATTCACCATTCTGTGATGATCAAATGAAATGAGTGAATAACTAACTAAATTCATTCACGCCAATATTTCCAAGTCATCAATACAAAGCGACGTTGGAACCAATTTAATTTTTGATAATATTATTTAATCTTCTTTGGTGAACACAAATATACCACTGTACATCATTATTTTGAAAGATAAAGCATGGTATAAGGGATTTGAGGGTCCTCTATCTCCAGACTGTGTGTGACGGTGGTCCACAGTATTATCTGCATTTTTTATTACTGAAGTTCAATTAAGAAAGCACTTTCACCACCCCATAAAGACTGTTCCATTTATTATGAAATCAATTATAGTTTAATGCTTCAAGAATATCAGACAATCTCATGCGCCATCCAGAGAGAAAAAGTGGACTTGAATGAGAAGTAGAAAATTAGATCAACAGCGCGAAGTATGATCTGCACTAATATTTAGAATGAAAAGTGACATCGTGGAAATGTTGCGTTTAGCGTTGAGAAGGCTGGAAAATTCGATACAAATTGACCAATCATCTCGGACCAGTTCGAAACTTCGCGCATTTCAGTGGCATGTTTGGTTTATGATGTCACATTGTCGTGATTAAAGGCGTCACCACCATCTATAGGCCCAACTTTTATCGTTGAAATTACATATATTTCAAGAGCATATAATTGAATTCGATCAAGTGGCAGGATATGAGATGTTATAAGTTTTGGAAAATGTACAGTAATTTCAAAGAATGAGAAGAGTAATCAAGTCACAAAAAATCACTTTCACATCTTATCGTTGATGGGTCGTTGTAAGACTTTTCTAGCATATGTCCCATAACGTACACATAATGATATTTACAGATGAATTGTAGATTGAAATACACACTGAAAAACAGTGTTGATTCTGATTCGACACTTATATCAAATCATGACTTGTCACATTCTATTGAAGTATTACAATAATTCACCACCTTTCAGAGATTTCACGTATGAGTGTTTTATTACGACTACAATATTAATGTTGGCACACACTTTCTGGATATTTCTCTGGTATCTCTTAGAATTTTGGGAAGCCATGAAAACAGCTCATAAAGTCCGGATAACTTGGGGTGAAGATAAATTCACAAGATGAAGCGAAGGAATTTCTAATTAGCTTTATACAGTATGAATGAAAAGCCACCCTCTAGAACCGAAATTACTGGTGCAAATATAGAAAATTGTATCTTTTTATGTATTCAAAATCAACTTGAATTTGAACCTGATATAATTTCAGCAATAATTCTAGCTGGACTAGTTCGTTGAGATTGATGACCATAAATATATGAATCGGATTGAATAATTTCTTTTTAAATAGTGAAATATATGTATCAGTGAATGGATAGTGTTGAGCAGAATACTTCATTGAAAACAGATATGAAAGTGAACAAAAATTCAATGCACCTCAGACAAAGTTTGAAAAAAAACTTTCAAAGTTTGAAAAAAGTATATGAACATTGATGTAAAAATCACAAATTTCGAATACTGTCCATTCGCCGGTGATTTTTTCGAATTGTGTCTTTTTTGATCACTTTTGAGAAAGTCAGACAAAATGCGAAACTTCAGTGGCGGCAATGTCGCTGACTTTTTTGAAATAGTCACTTGGGAGAAAAATCACCAGCGAATGCACCTAAACATTGCCGCCAGCGGAGTTTCTAATTTTCTCCAACTTTACAAAAAATCTGATATTATTGAAATTTGAGTTTCATCTTGAAATTCGTTATATTTTGTCCCGGAATCTAGTCTGTTTATCATTTTGGTATTGATGTCTCTACCGAACGTCTTTCCCATTCTTCTCACATATCCATCCGGGTGTTTTGAGTCATCAACTGAATATCGCCCCTCACATTTCAGTAAACATATTCTAGGGATGTAAACGGAAATAGCTTTTCACATGCCCTGTTCTTTGATCTTGTGGCGAATGTTTACGTAACAAATTAAACACCCCACGGTAGGTAGCTGTTTTACCCGAACGCTGTGCTAATTGAAAATGGCTGACGTATTTTCTTTGAGAACAGATTACCCGTGGCGATATTATTCCAAATGTTAATTTCGTGTTTTCTATTTTCGGAATGGAAATGAAAGTCATGATGAGTTTGCGAAAGTCTTTCAGAGAAAAGCAAGTATTCATTCTCAAAAGTCTACAGATGTGGATTCATCTATCCCTCTCTGTCTCTCTTTCTATCTCTCTAACATATACATATATCCCCCCTATATATATATATATATATATATATATATATATATATATATATATATATATATATATATATATATATATATATATATATATATATATATATATATATATATATATATGGATATATTTGTGTGTGATGTAATAATTATCCATGGAATGAAAAAATGACAAGCACAATTTACATTCCATTGGATACATTGGAAATCCAACAATGGAATAATCCACCTTGAAAATTCTCGATTCATCGAATTCAAGTCTTTTTATCAATACATCACTCCGACAAAATTGATCAGTTCGAATTAAATAAACAGCTTACTCGCTTTCAGTATGAACAATATTCACGATCAAGTTTGGGCACTTTGATCGAAAGACGCGAGGCAACTTCTTATGTGACGTCTTAACTCACCTGAAACATCAGAAAATACATAGAATTAACAATCTCATTCGAAGACGTCATCTTTCAAATATATTTGATCATTTTGGTTGATATCATCAGCAAAATTCAATTCAACTAAATATTTAATCTCTTCATGCATGAATTAATTAATATTCGCATATTCATTAAAACTGTTGGCAGAACTTTATGTATTGTAACCTGTATTCCAGTAGATGCTGCCCCAGTTGGTGTGAGTGTAACTATCGATTGGTATCAAATGTGCCTTACAACATTCGAACTGGACAAAAACGATAACAAATGTGTGATGGAATCATACGATGCCACCATGCATGAAGAGGTTTTAAACTCAATATATTTTAAACGCAATATCATATACTCGTCATTATTGGTTCAATTATTAAGTTCATCATCTGATCACAATTCACATCCAGAACTCTGACTGACAGTTGAGAAATATGTGGGCTCAAAAATTATTGAAATACCAGAATATCAAAAACGGAAGAAAATCAAAATATAGAATACTCAAACATATGTATATTGAATAGTATATCATTTCGTTAAATTGATAGATAAACGTTTGTATGACATGGTTTTCAATATCAATTCTTTCTTGTTTTTGGACCATAGTCGGAGATTTATCACACCACAAATATGAAGGTTGATATATCCACAACATCAATAAACTGTCATTAAATCATTCGTGAACTTTCTCATCTTCTTATAATACCATAAAGCAAGAACTTTTTATCATGGTTCATCTTGAAACTTCCCGTTCAATTATGAAACATTATAAATATGAAACTCTACATGAATATGTACGAACGTTCACATAAATCCCAGTTGAAATGAAAAAACAAATACTAAAACACAAATTAAAAAGTCCCAATGAATGTGTGAACTGTTTATTTACGGTTATTGTTCCTCATGAAAATGCCCCCTTTAATTGCTTGTAAACCACACATGCTAGTTGTATCACCGTTGGTCAAACAGCGCTCAATACGGCCAGGTTTTAGTCCAGGTATTTATTAACCGATTGAGCCGGGGTGGCTGGAAATAACGAGGTGTGAACCCCTTCCCACTCTCCCTCCTTCCCCTTATCGCACTATGTGGCGTATTATTTTGATATGTGAAGCCCCGCCCGGCAATAGATAACACTTCACGCCAATTGCATGATGAACAAGTGCTGGTGATGAGTGCTGCTTGTAGGCGAGGGGGGAGGGGTTGGAAAAAAATAATTTTATTGCATTGTTCACAGAAAGTGAAGAGCTAACACTTATAATTCATTTTTAGCCTGATAAGGGAACCGGTGTTGACACAGAGGATACGATTTTAATGAGTTAATTTGCAACAGTTAAAAATGGACGTGGATCAGATAAAAATAAGTTTGGTTCATTCGTTGAAGTGACCTGATGATAGAAGGATATATTGGCGTAGGATGTATCAGGATATATTGGCGTATATATCGAATGATGAGAATATGAGATAAAAGTTTATTCATTCAATGTTTTTATCATCCAGCATTCGCTTGAACAGAGTGAATGTAACCATGAAGTAACTTAGTATGTAGCGCATTCGGTAACTAAGTAGAACCTATTTCAGGATGGTCAACCATGTCGGGCATCGCACTCCGGTCTCCTGAATGAGAGCACAGCGTGCTATTCGATGATCCATCCGACCCGTCCAAGTTTTGTTTCCCATCAAATAATATGAATTATCTTTCGAGATTTATGCTCACTTTTTTTGTATTTTTTGTGTAAGTGAAGACATTTCAATATTCTATATGAAAATGTATGAGTCAGTATGGAATTATTGAGAAACTCTGAAGCACGGATCATGATTGTGCTGAGATCTTTGAAAGTATCACAAGAAAAAAAATGAATCTTATTTTGTTCTTGAACTTAACAACCTCATAGATGTTTTTCTACATTTATTGACATATAATTTTTTTCAAATTATAATTAAATCACTGAATTAAATTTTTCATTCACGAAAAATTATAGTTGTACACAGCTTTATAACATAACCCATGCATGTGCATCCGTTTCAATAATGAATGATTTATCATACAGGTAGAGGTGCCGGGTTTCCTCGAAAACTTCAGAAAACTTCGAATATTTCATTCACCGAAAAGATCATCATCACATACCTTCAATAAACCTCGTGCACTGGCGTCGGACCGTAGGAGGTTCATTGTCCCCCCCCCCCCCTAGCTTTTGACTCGGGGGTGGGGGGGGGGAGGGGGGGCAGGAAAAAGGGTCTCGAAGACTCAATTTGTCTCGTTGTTTCCTGTTGAAACCCACTATGTTAGAATTAGCTGTAATTTTTTTTTTTTAAGTGGCACTCCATACTTTCTTCCCCCGTGGGTCTCAATTGTTGAGCTTGCCCCCCCCCCCCAACTTTCAAAGTTTTCCGACGCCCCTGATTGTGTCCATCAATTGAGAGAAATAATTATGAAAATCGGATAAACAATATCATAAATATGTTAACACAATAGGAATATGAAAAACGTTCTCATGATGACACTTATTGAAAATTAAACGAATAAGAATCATGTCATTCATTATTGATAACAATTATCATTGGTAACAATCATTGAGAGTCATTTGTGAATGAAGTTTCTTATTTAATATCACTCGATGAAACTTTTTATGTAACTCTTGGAAAAACTCTCCAAAATATTCAACTTCAGAGGGTTGAGAATATTTATCAAATACTTCAAATAAAACTAATTGTTTGCAGCTATTTTTGTTATATATTTCAGTATATCTGAATGTTCCTCACATATATTATACTATTTTTGTATTTTCCTCAACTTGACTTGATCCAGTTGAATATACTATACAAGAGCTTGGAATAAATGATGAAGTAAAATATGAAGAATCCTATTATGATGAGTGATACATTTACGAAATATGTAAAATGAATAGTTTGTATGAACATCTGCCAAAGTGCATTAAACATACGGATATGGATATTTCTGGAAGAAAGAATGAATATTCACTGCAATGAAGCTAAACTACCCGAATTGAAAGAGGTAACAGTCTCTAAGAATGTATTCTGTTGTATTCAAATGAGGAATATACTTGTTCACTTGAATATGCTGCGAATGCTTGTACAGTTTCCAGTCTGGCACAACATATCAAGTGAATTAATAATTCAATGTACCATTACTACTCATTCTGTGCAAAATATACGTCGTTTTAATTTTTCTCAGATGTGTATAAATATTCATGCGATAAAAAAGGTTGGAAACAAATGTGTCATACTCTTTTATCAACAGAATTATATTGATGGACCGAATTGACTTGAGTTCAATGCAATTGAATGACATTTAAGTCAACTTTCTTTTGGTTCAATTTCGTCGAATTGATTGTAACTTATTATGATTGTAACTTTTTATGATTGTTTTAATTTCTCTACCTCTGTAATTTGTTCTTCTAGTTACATCATGTGTGATTATTTGATCATTAGTGAATAATCTTTTATATTCCCTCGAAATGATGGTAAGAAGTCGGTTTCATATTAGTTGGCTAGTCAGTTGTCACTAGGTATACTAGTTGTAGTAAAATGGAGGTAATTACCATTTATTGATCAGTCACTCAGGTTAGCTTATCATGGGCATTTCAACGAAAAACTGATTGGAAAGAACGCAACTTACAACATGTAAATCGGAAGCATCACTTGAAAGCAACGATTCATGCTAAAGTGTATCTCAAAGAGTCTATGCGTATAAGTATCTTTAATCTAACGTTCATTTAATTAAACTCGTTAAGCGTTAGAGGATAAAACATAATTACATTCTAAAATTGAGACCCCTTTCGATTAGGTTTAAGGCCCATATTGCAATACGTAGTTTTCCGCCATCTAACAAGGGTATCCGAAACTGCTACCACACGAAGCTGTTTCGTTTCACGAAAAGCGAGAGAGAGAGTAAGAGAATAACGGATGGTCCCTCGGGTCTAGGCGATCGTTAAAATTCAGCAAATTCAGCCACATAATATAATGCTGCTAAAAAATACTGATGAAAGTAACACGGTCGAGTTAAAAACAACCACTCCCCTCATTCCCTCCAACAACCACCATGCACCAACCACGTACCAGTGTGACCTTTACACAAAAAACAAACGCTGGAAGAACCTAAAGCCATGTCAGCCATGTATATAGAAGCCCTTTTAACTGGTATAGAAAAACACGGTACATCAACGGCTCATCGCTATTATATGTGTATCCGTACAAAACGTCGAATACCAGAATTGGTTCTTATATCCAGTATTCTCATCATTCGGTCATATGTATTCTTCATTAATACATGATTGAATTCCGTGAAAAAAATATTGATAACCATGAAAACAATACATTTTTGGAAACTACTAATGAATGATTTTTTCCAGATGGTTCACTACATCTACACATCACTTCACATCACTTCCATTGTTACACATCAAATGGTATTACCAGAGTCGATAAGGTAGTATGGACTGAAGGTAGGACTGCTTTATCGACTCTTTTACCTTCAATTTGGCCTCGATTTTTATTGTATGGTTTGCGTATACACACAACTTGGCTTATGTCCATTGTAGAGTGTGTTTATCCATACAAGTTGGCCCAACGAACGATGCATGTTCATAAAACATGTAGTGGGTGATCGAGTCATGCACATTCGAAAGCATCATGACGAAAATCCACTCACATAATACGCATATGCTTATTGAAACAAGCAGACAATGTCCAACACCACATGAAATATAAAAAATAGTGCCGGTAAAATATGCGCGGACTTCCAAATTCCAAAATCAAAATTCCAGAAAAGAATCACGCTCGCGAATGTACATACGGGATGATCATTAAGAACCATATTTTAGAATATATGCCTCACAATATCTGAATACAGTCACATTTTAGAATTTCCCTGTGTCAATTCAAAATGAGATAAGTTTGGGGCCAACAAAAACTTTTTTTTTCTCTGAAATAATTCCCGCACTCTAGGTTTTATTGACTTTCGAGAAATTTCGGAGAAACAGTTGTAGGCCTACAGAGAGCCAAGTGAACTGAGATTGGAATTTGTTCGAATCGATTTGGTAAAAACGTAATTTGTAAGAAAATGAAGATAACAACGGTTATTAGAGATGGAATATTATATAATTATACCTGGAGAAGAATGAATAAAATGTAAGAAAGTTTATAACATCAGTCACGTTAAAATTTGTTGGATGAAAATAATTACAAGTTGTGGATACAAATTGAAATCCAACTGATAACTGAAGTGACAAATGGTTAGATGATAAGAATCACATTAAGAAACTCGTTTGTGGGAAGTCAAATTGCGGGTATTGAGGTTGTTTGAGTTCGAACCGATCAATAGTTTTTTTACTAGAATCGAAAATGCAATTGATACACCTAATGTTATACAAACGAATCAATAAAAAACCATTCTATTGAATGAGAATACCCTAGCTATACTCATCTACTGAATTTCTAATGACCTAATCGTTATGTATTTCTAAAATCACATTCGAGTTTATAAACGCAGACACAAATAATGTCTATATCTAGTGCAATTAATGGAGTGAAATGCAATGAACTATCTTATTATACAATCATAGAGTTCACTAGGTTTTATTGGGCTAGGTATAGTAACTTGCCAACACTGAAAAGGTGACGGTTGAAAAACGGACGACTTTTTCCTATATTTATTTTCACCGACGTGTTTTTCTCGTATCTGTCCAATCCAGCTTGACAAATATGTCAAAACGTGAAGCTGAAAAATGTGATAGTTTGGACATTCGACTAGAAGTATTAAAAAGCTGCTGAAACAACGTTTGAGACTTTTCGGCGATTAAAGTGTCCGTTGTCAAAATTTTGACACATTTCCTACGATTAAACTACCGATATATCAGAATGAACCAAAGTATCTCTGTATTTCGTATGTTATTGCCTCTTCAAAATTGTAAGGTATAGCGAACTGAAATATGTCAAAAATCCACATTCTCATTTGAAAGTATTAAGAATCGCAATAAAGCTCTTTAAAATTTCGGAAATAATTGAAGCTTGCACAATGACTCATTATTCATTACTATTCACAATTTTTTGAATGAGTAAGAACAGAATCCAAAAAGTTTTACTTTTTTAGGGCCTCTGAGTTATGACTACTTTCTTTGCTTTGTAGAATGATCCTACTCATCATCCTAAACCTCAATTAATTGGAGAGTATTTTGATTTGTTTTCAGGTTTTCGATATTAATTGATGGCAAAACAAATCTCGTGGTGATTGATATGAATGATAACATCTGTGACTGAATTGATTCATTTTCAACATGCCAAATTAATCTTGAACCAATCTTTGGATCATTAGTTATTTCTATCTCATATAAACAAAAAGTACCTCCAGTCCCGAATACCACATAGACTCCTGCTCTGTTTCGATATGTACGATGAACATACCTCCGTTCTTCCCGGTTCTCTACTACCCCTTCCACCCACCCCACATCTTCAATCTGCAGTCAAGCAAGAAATGATGACACCGACGTTTACTACCAAAAGCGTCCCGACGCCACCAAACCCTGAACTATTACACATGTAGACGACGCTACGCTCGTCATCTGCGAGCAGTATTGACGCAAAGTCATTCGAGCGTATCATGTGAAGCGAAAGACATTATTCTACGTACTGTTCCTTTCCAGAGATGATAATTATAGGAATGTATTACAAATAGTTGGATGAATACTAATTTGATCGAGATGATGTATCAGAGAACGTCGCTGTAATATTGGTAAAGTAAAATGAAATGGAATGAAAGGGATATAATAATTATAGACCAACACCTTGTTGAATAGTTTGTATAGATTGATGAGCTTATCCCAATATCATAGTTCCCTAATCGAGGATATTAATAATGATGTATGACACTACAAGCGCGATATCATTTCAACAAAAATCATTCGATTATATCACCTATCTTACTTGTTCATGACAAGCTGTACTAGCTAGCTAACTGATTGGAACAACGACCAATATCATCAAATTGCACTTGGATTTAAGTGAACAATGAAACGAGGGTGCATGCACGGTGCCAATAAAAATCGAGAAATTCACCTTCACCAATTTTTAATTCATACTTTTATATACAATTTATTTTTCATAGATGTATACTTATATGTATGTGTATATAAAATATATATATTTCAGAATAATTGATTCAGTACGACTATTCAGTTATGAGATCGAACTTCATGTTGTAATAATGAGTTATCAGAATAACTTAAACAATCTGGAGGTATGCCGCTAGTGGTAATGAATGCAAAAGAGATGGATGGTTTTGAGAAGGAAAGAGGGGAAGTTAAGTGGATGCTATGGACGCCATTTTCCAAGTTCATTAGTGAGTGAAATACTATGCTCCACTTTTTTCTTTTAAATTAAAAATAACTTCTAATCTCTCGTCGGGAGACGGAGCAAACATAGATAGCGCCGTCATCGTGATATTTTATTAATTCAAGTTTTTCGAGTGCAGAGAAGATTTCCCGTTTTTCTTTGTTGATTTACAACTTTCAGGAGTGTTTCCAGTTTAGTGAATCGGTCCTATCGCGATCAAAGTCTAACACTCTTTAATCTATATTATTATCTCAGTTGGAAATTTGCAAACTAAATTTCTCACTTTGATATAAACAGTTTTCTTTATCATCGTTTATTAATATATCAACTTTTTCGTCAAAGTGTTCAGTTTTCAATTTTCTTCGCTCACATTTCCTACAAATAACAATCTAAGTTCTGTTGATTTTGTTCCCGATGAAAATTAATAGCTGGTACGCTTCGATCGATTTTTTTTCATAATGTGATACGGAATTATTAAAAATCTTCGACATTTTCTGTATTAAATTTTCCACGCGAAATTTCTTACATTGCATTCTAAATTCAAATGCGGGTCTGAAACTAGCATTTGTCAACCCAAGTGATCCAATCAGCTGAGGCACTGATCAATTGATTGATTGATTCATATTGTGTTTAACGACGCCCTAGAAGAATAGAAAATCCATTGATGGGACGATGATATGGAAGTGATTATTTTTTGGTAGGTGATTTTTGAATAGTGGGAAGGAGTCGGTCTTGACTTTCGGTAGAAAAACATTCAAATGTGAACCTCAACGACGTGATGAAACCATGAACAACTTCTGTTAGACTGTTAGGCTTCCTCAATGACGGTCCAGCGTGCTAGTCACTGATCCATCTGTTTCCGTGACATTGTTTGAAAAACTGAAGTATAGTCAGGCGTGGGTTCAAGTCCGATACGAGGATTGAGGTTTTGTAAATATAATTCGTTCACTCATTCTTATCCTCAAATGATCCAGCTGTTGTTGAAGTCGTTAAACCAACAATAAAAAACTTTAACTGAGTTGTAAACTGACTATAATCTAGTTTGCCTCATGGCTGTAACAAACTTCAAGTATCTTTTCATTTCATGATCATTTTGGTTATTTATGAGGTGATGAACTGAAACGTGTTGGAACGTTATCTGATACGTTTAATATGAAACAACTGTGAAAGTTTCTCTTCAAATGAAGTATTAGTATGGTCGAGCGATATTTCACATATTTGTGTCTGTACAACACCTACGTCTACACCGGAAAATGTATCAAATATATTCTATGCGTTGAACTTAGGCACAACTTCACTCAAATCTGCAGTAGTAAAATAGTGTCAGACAAAACGAATGCAAATTTTAGTCAATTGACATATAAGTTTTCTTAATCTCTCCTGAATATCATGATACACAGAACAGTTTAAACAGTGTTCTATTTATCGCGATCGAAGCATATACCCATAGACATGACATAATCACCCTCTAATCGGTCTTCAAATAATATTATACACGAAACGAACGGTGAAAAGTACGATTAGTGATGCTAAGAAGCCATGTTCAGTGATGGACTTACAGCAGTAATCGAGACGACTTCAGTCTCACCCCCCCCCCCACCCTCCCGCCCCACCCACCCCAACATCATTAGCCACTCTACTCCATGCATATTTACCTCCACGCTGCCAAGCCGAGAGACGAGTTTGATTAACTAGTCTTACAAGCTCGGCAGGGATTATTAGAAACGGGTTGCTTATATCACTGTGACGAGCATTCGCATACGTGTACACTGGCGGACAACTTCAACGCACGGGTACACTATATGACACTACAAGTTCTTGTGTACCATGTTGGACTATATTGAGTCGGAATTAAGAACATTTTGGATAACATCTGCACACTCCAACGTATGCACTGACGGATAATATTAACGCACGTGTACATTGACGGACAACATTATTGTCACACTTAATAAATGCGTATACGGGAAAAATAATACAAATATATATATATATATACAGGGGCATCAAAAGTTGGGGGGGGGGAAAGCTCGACAATTGCGACTCAAGGGGGAAGGAAGTATGGGGTGCCACTTTTTAAAAAATTATACAGCTAATTCTAACAAAGTGGGTTTCAACAGGAACCAGCGAGACGAATTGAGTCTTGCAAGACCTTTTTCTTACTCCCCTTGGACAAAAGTTAGCAGGGGCAATGCCCTCATTCAACCCCGCCTTCCTCTCCCCGGCTCCAACGCTAGTTCACGGGGTTTATTGACTGTATGTGATGATGATCACTTCGGTGAATGGAATATTCGAAGTTTTCTGAAGTGTTCGAGGAAACCCGGCACCTCTACCTGTATGATGAATGTAACTGTATGAAACGGCTGAACAAGATCTATGTTCAGGAGCTGTGTACAACCATGTTTTTTTGTGAATCACAATAAAAAAAATGAATCTTATTTTTTTCTTGAACTTGACAACCTCACAGATGTTTTTCCACATTCATTGACATATCATTCTTTCAAATTATAATTCGATCTCTGAATTGCATTTTTCATTCACAGAAAATCAGAGTTGTACACAGTTTTCAAACATAAACCATGTCCAGCCGTTTCAATAATGTATGATTTATTATACAGGTAGAGGTGCCGGG
Source organism: Brachyptera putata (assembly GCA_907164805.1). Lineage (NCBI taxonomy): Eukaryota > Metazoa > Arthropoda > Insecta > Plecoptera > Taeniopterygidae > Brachyptera > Brachyptera putata. Next base: position 25,109,573 of record OU015467.1, on the reverse strand, counting down.
TTTTCTCGAAAACTTCAGAAAACTTCGAATATTTCAGTCACCGAAGTGATCATCATCACATACAGTCAAAAAAACCCGTGTACTGGCGTTGGATCCGGGGGGTGGGGGGACGGGGGGTGAATGAGGGCATTGCCCCTGATAACTTTTGGCCAAGGGGGGATAGAAAAAGGTCTTGCAAGACTCAATTTGTCTCGCTGTTTCCTGTTGAAACCCACTTAGTTAGGATCAGCTGTATTTTTTTTTTCAAGTGGCACCTCATACTTCCTTCCCCTATGGGTCGCAATTGTTGAGCTCCAACTTTCAAAGTCTTCCTACACCCCTGTGTATATATATATATATTTATATATATATATATATATATATATATATATATATATATATATATATATATATATCTATGATAGTTTGGAAGAGGTTTTGCGAAGATACATCAAGCTACCAAGTTCATCGCACCACTGTGTCGTTGTCTCTTTCTCAGTTCACATTTCACTTCATAACGAAGAAGAAGTTTAGACTAAAGCAATTTGAACGTTGTCTCATCGCACCATGCTTACGCGCCATACCGTGCCAAATAATGTTATCTCCAGTACCGTCGGTTTGGAAAATGTGAGAGCGTATTGATCAGAATTCATAGAAGCATTTTCTATCGATTTTGTGAATATTGACGAAATACAAGTAACTTATGAGTGAATATAATGTTCAGATTCCCGAAGTATTTTCCCTCTTTCGGTATTTCTTTTGATTGGAAGACTTGCAGACCTGTAATGAATGTATCAATTGTTGTAAAAGATCTGAACTCGCACGTTTCATCAGCACCTAGCAACAAGTCACCGTCAGAAAAGGAGCAAAAGTACACTTGTTTATTGTTGAATACCATCTATCAGAAAAATACACAAAAAAACATCATACATAAATTAGTGGACGTGCCAGGTATTCCAATTATTATCGGAAATTGCTATGTTCATAATCAATCAGCTTCAGTTTGAAATTATGATTAGGCCTATACTTTTTTGTACAAGTACATCTGGATAGTACAGTTACATAAATGAAATGACAGTAGTACAGCCATACCACTAACATTAAACTCTATGCAGTCGTACGTGTATATTTGAGCGTCGTCAAACGGTGTCGTAAAACCAGTTTTAAACCAGAAATGTTCATCATCGCTATGAATACTGTGCTATTCGAACATTGCGAGTCGTTGCACAACAATTAACATATGTTATTAAACGGATGATAATTAGTAGATGCTCGTTTAACGAGATGATAAAAACATACGGAAATATCTCATAAACACCCAACCAACTATACATGCATGGAGAACTGGTCTATCATTGGCAATGGTAACTATCATCTCAAGAGCGAATATTTTTCACAAATAGATTGAAATGAAATAAATACTGATTGAAATGAGAATGAGTAATAGAAACATTGCGATATGTTGAAGCAAAATGACAGTACTATAAGACATGTGATTGGATTTGTATTCAAATCCGGAATTTGTTGTTTGTAGTTTTGAATTTGTACGTGAACTATTATTGAATCATGTTTATTCTCAGTTTTTCCTACTGTTTTTTTTACTCACAAGTCATTCAATTTTGTCTGTGGTGAAACAATATAGTTAAAACTTTTTCAAAATGAGAACTCATATGATTATTTGTTCGGTTGCTGATTTCACAAAAAAATCAAGATTCAACCTAATTCTGTAGTAATGTGGTTCAACTGAATTTAGGTATAGGTATTGGATATGTATAGACCGCTCGCTTTCATTGTTGATAGGTGATTGAGAGAATATTCAACATAGATCTCACATAGATTCAACATAGATTCACATTATTCATTTCCGACAATATTTCATTTTTCATATGACACATTTATCAGTTCAATTTGAACTGACCAAGTATTCAAATACTGTTCATTAATCCAGTGATGAATGAATTTCACTGATTTCAATAGTTTAATCCGAATAGCCAACTGTTCAAGTTTAGTAGTTAATCATCATAAATTATCTCTCGCAAAATTCATTTAGTATCAGATAATATATTGAACATTAACTAGTTCATCGAATTATGGTACTCATTCTCAATGTAGGTGAACCAATTCGATATCGAAATGTTTTTCGGAACCCGGGGGAAATATATACTCCTCCTAAATGCTCCACATAGTACCTATAATGTATAAAACCCGTGATTTACACATATAGGCCTAATAATCTATAATTCAACATTGTACTACAATTCGGAAACAAAAGTTCTTCATCAGATTCCATTACTCACTATTTAACTCGGTTTCAATCAAATTAGCTAATATTCTACATCTTCTGTGTCCAAATGTTTGCTCTTTAGAACATAAAACGTGACTACATAGAATTTATATGCAATACGCATAGTAATGTAAGAGATTTTCAGCAAGTATTGACACCGTGAATCGAGATACAAGAAGGATATAAAAAAACGAACGAACACACAAACAATGATAGAGAGTGAGAGAGAGAAAGAGAAAGAGAAATAGATAGAAAGAACGAAAGAAAATAGAGAAAGTTTATAAGAAGAATCTGAACATTCCCTTGAAAAAGATTGTGCTCCACTCTCGTATTCCTAAATAAACACTCATATCAAACCGTCAATAACATTCTGTATTTTCAATTTTCAATAAGACTGGAATTTTGTTCAATCATAAACAAGGGAATCCATTTTAAAATCATATTTATATCCGTGAAGTCATCGGTTTGCAAGACAGAAAGTTCAGCTGAGAATTCTCAATAATATCTGAACGCGTCTTTGAGTAGCAATTAAAATATCAATAATGCGAGTTCAATTCATCGACGCGTTCTTGTATGAAATCTTTCACAAAAGTGATTTCGAATAATATTCCGAGCAAGGTGCTCAGAAAGCGAGATAATACGGGAGATAACTCAGATTATACAGATATGTTTATCAGAAAGTGATCTTGAAAGTGAGATTGATTCAACTTCTATACAATGAATCTCTTTGTGATTTCACAATCGTTACTGAATCCGTGAAAAATCAAACTCGAAAGCTGTGCTGTGAGCAAACAATAATCATGAACTAATTTCTCAATATCTGGGCACATTCAAAATTGAATAAACTCACAAATTAAGAATAATTGTGCGTTATATCAGTGAGATCTATCATATTATAGACTTTGTATTAATACTTAAATATCATTATCATTGGATAAGGTAATGATATATGGTCCTCATTAGCTGCTCAGTTCGCCAGCATATGAATGATCAATTATACTCATCCTTGAATGTAAGTGTTACATTCAGCGTCTCTCTATAACACCAACTATAATAGTGTGATGGAAATGCTAAAATATTTGAATTGTTACTAGTATACAATTCGATCAATTCGATTCCTCAATCTACGATACGATATCACTAACCATAATACAATCGTTTTATAAAAATCTCTCGTCTAACTATCAAATCAATTCGCATTACGATACACCGTATACCGTTTGTAACGTCTTAATACTTCCACAAAGAGCGCTAGCTAAGCGGCTTAAGATCGCTCGAGTACGGTGAGACGAGCGGAACTAGCGAGCAGAGCGCAAAGCACATATAGCTGGGTAAGTGACAAGGGCAGATAGTCTTACACAAACAATAGTCAAGGAGGAAAGAAAGGAGGGGTAGATGACTCAATCAGATGAGACGGTGTAAGAATATACACGGTGAACGTGATACGGTAAATGAAGGAAAATAAAGAGAAAGGAAAGGAAAAAAGTGTCTGATGAATTAGAAAAGACCGCAGGAACTTTCAAAGTGAAATGCCAGCTGTTATAGGTTCATTTATTCATTTATATTGGGTATAACGATGACAATCTATTGGTCTCAGTGAATGATGAATGAGATTAAGAAGAAGATAAAAGATCTGATATTGAAATTTATCCTGCCAAGTTTCCGGGACATTGGGAAGAGCATGATAGAGAGCTGTTATTGATGAATAATCCCTATCATCACTTCAATTATGGGAGAAAATCACTGAAAATCCATAATGGCAATCAGCGTGTTTGAAATTTTTAGAGATCGAAATCTTCCAAATTTCTTAAGATAGAGTTTCCAATTCCTATCTACTTAGAGAACCAAGTACTAAATGATTTCCTACCAACTCCATTGTCGTCTTACCATTCTCCAAGTTTTCCAATTTATTTAATGTATATTCATTCCAGAACGAATCGAGCACTCGAATGTTAATATCTCAGCTTCATTTCCAATTAATACATACTGAGTGATTAACACTACCAATTTTCCTATATTTCAAGATTTTTTTCCGGAGAACCAGACATCGGATCGAGCTAAAATCAACATTTTTCGCAATCGATTGAATGTACCTTCATTTTGATACCGCACACGGCTTTGACAAAAAAGTTTGATTTTTTTTGTTTTTTTGGTTTGTTCCACGTACTAGTACCCGTATGTCAAAAATATATCGACAATCTTCAATCGGCGATTGCTGGAGAACCCACGATGCGATCGATCTGATTGTTCGATTTTCTGAAAGCTAGCGATTGCCTCAGCATTTTGATGCGACTCACGTTCTCGAAAAAAAAATTCCAAAGAAAATCATAAATTTTCCGAGGGGTTTTCAAGATTTTTTTTTCAGAGAACCAGACATTGGATCGGGACGAAATAAAAATTTTCCGCAATCAATTGAATGTACCTTCATTTCGATACCACACACGGCTTCGACAAAAAATTTCCAGGGAAAATCATAAATTTTCCGACACCCGATCTGCAGAGGGTTGTTCAAAACATGTTGTCGGAGAACAATACATTGAATCGGGCCAAAATTAGAATTTTTCGCATTCGATTGAATGTACCTTCATATTTATACCACACACGACTCTGTAAAAAAAAATTCCAAAGAAAATCGTAAATTTTCCGACACCCGATCTGCAGGGGGTTGTTCAAAACATGTTTGCCGGAGAACCATACATTGGATTGAGCCAAAATTGAAATTTTTCGCATTCGATTGAATGTACTTTAATTTTGATACCACACATGGCTTCGACAAAAATTTTCCGGAGAAAATCGTAAATTTTCCTATACCCCTCTGCGCGAGGGTGTGTTCAAAAATTCGGAAAACTTCGGAAAACTTATGATTTTCCCTGGAAAATTTTTGTCGAAGCCGTGTGTGGTATCAAAATGGAGGTCCATTCATTAGATTGCGAAAAATTCTTATTTCGTTCCGATCCAATGTATAGTTCTCCGACAAACAGGTTTTGAACACCTCCCCGTGCTGAGGGGTGTAGGAAAATTTGCGATTTTCCCCGGAAAATTTTCCATGGGGTCGTGTGTGATATAAATATGAAGGTACATTCATTAAATTGCGAAAAAAAAATATTTCGTCCCGATCCAATGTGTGGTTCTTCCTAAACAAATTCGCGAACACCCCCCCGTGCTACGGGGGGTAGGAAAATTTGCGATTTTCCCCGGAAAATTTTCCACAGGGTCGTGTAAGGTATCGACATAAAGGTACATTCATTAGATTGCTAAAATTCCTTATTTTGTCTCGATCCAATGTGTGGTTCTCCAGAAAACAATTCGTGAACACCCCCTCGTGCATAGGGGTGTCGGAAAATTCACGATTTTCTTTGGAAACTCTTTCTCAGAGTCGTGTGTGGTATCGAAATCAAGGTACGTTCATTTGATTGCATAAAATTTCGATTTCGTCCCGATCCAATGTCTGGTTCTCCGTGAAAAATTTCTTGAATACCCTCTTGGAAAATTTATGATTTTCTTTGGACTTTTTAAAAAAAAAACGTGAGTAGCATCAAAATGCTCACGTGATCGCTAGCTTTCCGAAAATCGAACAATCAGCCCGATCGCATCGTGGGTTCTCCAGCAATCGCCGATCGAAGATTGTCAATTTTTTTTTGTCGGACGGGTACTAGTACGGGGAAAGAACCAAAATTTGAAAAAAAGTCAAACTCTTTTGCCTAAGCCGTGTGCGGTATCAGAATGAAGGTACATAATATCTGTTGCCAAAAATGTTGATTTTAGCTCGATCCGATGTCTGGATGAGCTCGATCCGATGATGTCTCTCCGTAAAAAAATTCTTGAAAATAAAGGCAAATTCTAAAATTTTTTTGGGAAAGGTTTTACACAGCCGTGAGTGGTATCAAATTGAAGATATTCGAAATTGATGACGTACAGTTCTAATTTCAGCCTGATCCGATGTATGGTTCTCCGGCGAACATGTTTTGAACCAACCACTTCAGATCGGGTGTCCGAAAATTTATGATTTTCCCTGGAAAAGTTTTGATAGGGTCGTGTATGGTATCAAAATGAAGGTACATTCAATTGAATGCGAAAACATCCAAGTTTGGCCGAATCCGATGTTTGGTTTGCCAGCAAACAGGTTTTGAACACCCCCCCGTGCTGAGGGGTGTCGGAAAATTTATGATTTTTCCTGGAAAAGCTTTCAGAGGGCCGTGTGTGGTATAAAAAAAAATGTGCATTCGATTGAATGCGATAAAATCTAAGTTTGGCCGAATCCGATGTTCGGTTTGCCGGTAAAAATGTTTTGAACAACCCCTTGCGCATAGGGGTGTCGGAAAACTCACGATTTTCTTTGGATAAGTTTTCACAGGGTCGTGTGTGAGATCAACAAAAAGGTACATTCAATTGAATGCGAAAAAATCCAAGTTTGGCCAAATCCGATGTTTGGTTTGCCGGCAAACATGTTTTGAACACCCCCCCGTGCTGAGGGGTGTTGGAAAATTCATGATTTTCCCTGGAAACATTTCAGAGGGCCGTGTGTGGTATCAAAATGAAGGTGCATATAATTGAATGCAAAAAAATCCAAGTTTGGCCCGATCCGATGTATGGTTCTCCGGCAAACATGTTTTGAACCAACCCCTGCAGATCGGGTGTCGGAAAATTAATGATTTTCCCTGGAAAAGTTTTGCTAGGGTCGTGTGTGGTATCAAAATGGAGGTACATTCGATTGGATGCGAGAAAATCTAAGTTTGGCCAAATCCAATGTTTGGTTTGCCGACAAACATGTTTTGAACAACCCCCTGCAGATCGGGTGTTGGAAAATTTAGGGATTTTTCCTGGAAAATTATACACAGGGTCGTGTGAGGTATCGACAAGAAGGTACATTCATTTGATTGCGGAAAATTCATATTTCTTCCCGATCCAATGTGTGATTCTCCAGAAAAAAATTCGCGAACCCCCCCCCCCCGTGCTGAGGGGTGTCGGAAAATTTGCGATTCTCCCTGTAAAATTTTCCACAGGGTCGTGTAAGGTATCGACATGAAGGTACATCCATCAGATTGCGGAAAATTCTAATTTCGTCTCGATCCAATAACTGGTTCTCCGTAAAAAAATTTCTTGAATACCCTCTCGGAAAATTTATGATTTTCTTTGGAATTTTTTTCAAAAAAACGTGGGTGGCATCAAAATGCTCACGTGATCGCTAGCTTTCCGAAAATCGAACAATCAGCCCGATCGCATCGTGGGTTCTCCAGCAATCGCCGTTCGAAGATTGTCAATTTTTTTTGTCGGACGGGTACTAGTACGGGGAAAAAACCAAGATTTGAAAAAAAGTCAAACTCTTTTGCCGAAGCCGTGTGCGGTATCAAAATGGAGGTACATGATATCTGTTGCCAAAAATGTTGATTTTAGCTCGATCCGATCTCTGGTTCTCCGTGAAAAAAATCTTGAGAATGAAGGCAATTTTGCAATTTTCTTTGAAAAAGTTTTTACACAGCCGTGAGTGATATCAAATTCAAGATAATCGTAATTGATGACGTACAGTTCTGATTTCAGCCCGATCCGATGTATGGTTCTCCGGCAAACATGTTTTGAACAAACCCGTTCAGATCGGGTGTCGGAAAATTTAGGATTTTCCCTGGAAAAGTTTTCACAGGGCCGTGTTGGTATCAAAATGGAGGTACATTCAATTGAATGCGAAAAAATCTGAGTTTGGCCCAATCCGATGTCTGGTTCTCCGGCAAACAGGTTTTGAACAACCCCCCGTGCAGAGGGGTGTCGGAAAACTTACGATTCTCTTTAAAAAAATTTTCACAGGGCCGTGTGTGGTATCAAAAGGAAGGTACATTCAATTGAAAGCGAATCAATACAAGTTTGGCCACTTCCGACGTATGGTTCTCCGGCAAACATGATTTGAACAACCCCTTGCAGATGGGGGGTCGGAAAATCCACAATTTTCTTTGGAAAATTTTTCTCAGAGTCGTGTGTGGTATCGACAAGAAGGTACATGCATTTGATTGCGGAAAATTCATCTTTCTTCCCGATCCAATGTGTGGTTCTCCAGAAAAAAATTCGCGAACACCCCCCCGTGCTGAGGGGTGTCGGAAAATTTGCGATTTTCCCTGTGAAATTTTCCACAGGGTCGTGTAAGGTATCGACATGTAGGTACATCCATCAGATTGCGGAAAATTCTAATTTCGTCTCGATCCAATGTCTGGTTCTCCGTGGAAAAAATTCTTGAATACCCTCTCGGAAAATTTATGATTTTCTTTGGAATTTGTTTTAAAAAAACGTGGGTAGCATCGAAATGCTCACGTGATCGCTAGCTTTCCGAAACTCGAACAATCAGCCCGATCGCATCGTGGGTTCTCGAGCAATCGTCGATCGAAGATTGTCGATTTTTTTTGTCGGACGGGTACTAGTACGGGGAAAAAAACAAAATTTGAAAAAAAGTCCAACTCTTTGCCGAAGCCGTGTGCGGTATCAAAATGGAGGTACATGATATCTGTTGCCAAAAATGTTGATTTTAGCTCGATCCGATCTCTGGTTCTCCGTGAAAAAAATCTTGAGAATGAAGGCAATTTTGCAATTTTCTTTGAAAAAGTTTTTACACAGCCGTGAGTGATATCAAATTTAAGATAATCGTAATTGATGACGTACAGTTCTGATTTCAGCCCGATCTGATGTATGGTTCTCCGGCAAACATGTTTTGAACAAACCCGTTCAGATCGGGTGTCGGAAAATTTATGATTCTCCTCGGAAAAGTTTTCAGGGGGCCGTGTGTGGTATCAAAAGAAGGTACATCCAATTGAATGCAGAAAAATCTGAGTTTGGCCCAATCCGATGTGCGGTTCTCCGGCAAACAGGTTTTGAACAACCCCCCGTGCAGAGGGGTGTCGGAAAATTTATGATTTTCCCCGGAAAAGTTTTCACAGGGCCGTGTGTGGTATCAAAATGAAGGTACATTCAATTGGATGCGGAAAAATCTAAGTTTGGCTCAATCCGATGTCTGGTTCTCCGGCAAACATGTTTTGAACAACCCCCTGCAGATCGGGTGTCGGAAAATTTATGATTTTCCCTGGAAATTTTTTGTCGAAGCCGTGTGTGGTATCGAAATGAAGGTACATTCAATTGATTTCGGAAAATTCATCTTTCGTCCCGATCCAATGTTCGGTTCTCCGTAAAAAAAATCTTGAACACCCTCTCCCGCAGAGGGGTGTGGGAAAACTTACGATTTTCTTTGGAATTTTTTTTACAGAGTCGTGTGTGGTATCAAAATGAAGGTCCATTCAATTGATTGCGGAAAATTCTTATTTCGGTTCAATCCAATGTATGGTTATCGTTGCTAAGTACATGTAACAATCTAAGGGGAACATGCAGTGAAAATATTATAATAATACGTATCATAGATATTCTCCAGTAATTGCTGAGACAATGGTTCCTAAATCTCGAAAATACAGGTGCTGAGGTTTCATTGAATTTCAATCTTCTCTGATTGATACCTTCAAATGATAAGATATATGAAAATGCTGATAATTATCAATGGAACTGTCTGTCAATAATACCAATGATACTTTATAACTGATCAATTACTGCAATTTTTGTATCAATCTCATCCTTGCTGATCTATAGTGGTATGCAAAATGGAGTTCAATGAAAAATGTTAGGTGGTATTTTTCAGTTCCATATATCATGTATTTGTTGTAATTCCAATCTCCCTTCAACAGCTCATCAAGTAATACATCAGGAAGAAAGTCAGTATTCTAGAGAAGAATCAATTACTGTCAATATTCATCATACGATGGTCCAGTTGACACAGATCAACACGTGAAATGGATGCTGTAAGACATACAATCAAGTGTAACATGAAGAATGAATAGTGATCATTCATATGGAGGGTTTGTACCAAATGTGAAAGTGCGTTTTCCATATTTCTGATATCTGTTAAAAACCTATTCAATATCACAGTTTGACTGATTCACCGAGATAGAAAAGTATATCCTTCAGGTTCAAGCTCTACCTTTCATAACTTTCTACTCTAGGTGAAGTAATATGCAAACACCCTATAGTCTACGTCGTCTCGAATAGCTCGAGAACAGTATCAATGTTGAATGGTAGTAATATCCGACATTCGAGTCAAATATTTGTGTAATTCAATGAACAGAACCTGAATTACTCTACTGAATAATGTTCGCTATTGAAATGACTGAATCTTCTGGAACTTCAGTCTAGGTACGTTAAGATGCAAATAACAGATAGAAAATGATTCACTGATTAAAATCACAGTAATGACATCGTTGGTTTCATTCCAGACGAGAAGTAACTAGAAAGATTCTAGAACAGTTTGTTGTCATTACAATTTTGAGTGATTTAATCAAATTCAGAAGAGGTAATGTATTCATCAGTGGTTTTCACAATCAGATCTCTTTATTTTATACATCCACTAAAACGTGAACTCGTGTTAATGTAGAGGATTATGTTAAACGTCGAACCAAGTAATCCGAGGGAGAAAGTAACATGAAAAAAGAGAGAGAAGTAGAGAGAGCGTGTGTGTGTGTGTGAGAGAGAGAGAAGGGAAAGAGAGAAAGAGAGATGGAGAGGGAGATAGAAAGAAAAAGAGGTAGATAGTGTGAGAGACAAAAAGAGAGAGAATGAGAGTAAGAGAAAGAAATATAGTTAGGTAGATAGATTGCGAGATAATAAAGAGAGTGATAAAGTGACTGAAATAGAAAAAGAGGGAGAGAGATATAGAAAGCACGATATGATAGAGAGAGAAGTATGAAGAGAGTGATAGAGCTAGAAAGCGAGAGAGAGAGAGAGAGAGAGAGAGAGAGAGAGAGATATGTCATGTCCTTACACTCGATGTTTACCATTGTGACAACAAAAGAAGAGTGTATAGAACGTGTAGAGTATAACGACATTGAAGAGGCTGTTTCCATTGTTGTCTTGGAGCCGTGGAGTTGTATGCAATAGCACGCTTGAAGCTACCGCTAGATAACACCACCTAGCAGTACTGACAACATGCTAGAATAATACGTGCTGACTTGGAGAGAAGCTGAAAGAATGCGAGCTAGCAATCTTGTAACCGATAGCAAATAATTTCCAACAACGGCTTGAGTCGTAGAACGCAACGGAGAAACGTCAGAGATTCAGTCCATAGTAATATTAATCGGGACAAAATATTGGCATAACAGTCAGTTCTGTCTACTGTCAAGTTTGAAGCTCTCTGCGGTTAACGGATTGAGAACTAGTGGGGAGAACTAGCGAGAATATCAGTGACGTAACAAGAAATATGTACTGCTGGAGTCAACTTGGAAAATAATCAGAGAAAACTAGCTACAATTAGAGTTGAATATAGAAACTTCTGAGAATGGATAGAATATAGAGACTATAGAGACTGCTGAAGTTATAATCGAGTCAACGACTGGAGTGATAAGTAAGGACAACTGAAGTTAAATCGCAAGGTACAACAAGGATGAAACTAGAGTTTCGGTAAAATGAGAGTTGAATAACTGGAGCTACATTGCACGCGTGAGAGAGAGAATGAACTAGCGTTTAATAGCTATATATTGGAAAAACTTGTGTTAGATGGAGATAAATAGCATTTGCTGGAGTTTATAGCTGTAGACATAATTTGTATCTTCACATTATCAGGGTGAGGCTGCTGATAATGAGATGAATGGATTTCAAGGTTCAAGAAACTACATAGTTTTTCGTTGATTATAAGCAGTTTCTACATGCATGTTTCTATATTCATAAGTGTCAATATATCCATCGTCCTCACAAATGAATTCTAATCAAATGCTTTAATTATTGATTTATTGCCGATTTGTTGCTATGTCAGTTTTTGACTTCCATATTCAATCAAATTTCTACATTCTAGTGTCGTTACTCCTGGATATAAAACTACGTTGACTTATACCTCTCACTTTGATATCGGATTGGCTTATAATGATGCAGTAACTGAAGCACTCATGACATAATTATGTTATTGGAATGTAGATTGGCTATGTGCAGGATAAGTTCTTGTGACTGTGTGGCTGTTTTAAATTCTATCAGAAGTTGCGATTTGAGTGTTCGTTATATACTTTATTAGGTATATGAGATGATACAGAATATGAGTGAGATATTCAGAACACTTCTCAGTTGGGATTGACTTAACCATGAACTCCTATATATTTATTATATATGTTTTTTTGAAAGTACAATTGTGTAACTCGTACACGGTGGCACAGTAAAACAACCACATCTGTTGATTACATCAAATATCACATCAACAGCTTAATCAATTAGTATCCCCTCTTTCTCACTTTCACATTCCACAATTCTTCTCTTGAATTTACCCAGACCCGCTTCATTTATCACGTCCTCCTCCAAATCATTCCATTCAATTCCTGTCCTTATCAAAAACGAAAACCTGCGGACATCCCTTCTACATCTTTCAATTACTACCCTCTCCCCGTGATCACCTCTTATAGAACGCTCTGAACTTTGTTTCAGTCCCGATTTCCAACAGATATGACAATATGCCCGAAAAGTAACGCGTCAAATTCCAAGAAAAAATATGTGAATAACTTGAGAACGCATTCTTGTCACTTTTGACAATATTAATATGAAGCTATGAGCCATTGTGAGCCATTGCTAGAAATAGAATTGAATATCTAGATGCTGAATGTGATGAAGAATGTTGGTCTCACCGTCGACTAAAGAATATATACATATTCTTCAGTCAATGGTCTTACTACGATAGTGGCGTTATTATATTCCTTCGAAATCGTCAATAATTCTGAGGATTGGAGTGAAATCGATGAAATAAATGTATAACAATGTATTGGAGAGTAGTGGCGAAACAACGTCACGTTGGATAAGATAAATATCCTGGAGAGAACATACCTTGTAGCATAGTGGATCAAATCAAATACCATAACTGATGTTACCATCATTTTATTTCATTTGCTCGTCAAACATGCAAAGAGATGGATAACAAAGATGGAAGCCTCCAAAAACAAATGGAAAACTACGAATATCAGAAAGAGAGCATGCGTGTATTCAGTTATATTTGCGAATCACTCAGACAGTGTAAAATATGCATTCACACTTCACAGAAGAAAACAAATACACATTTCACAGTTCTGACTTATCAACATCCATTTGAAGCGAAGTATCTACTTCAAGGGCTAATTAGGTGAATACCTAACACTGCCGTATTGCTTCAGCTAAAAGATTCTATTAATAAAATAAATCTTTTCAAATATTACCGGAGGAGTAAATGAGTAAGATTAAAATCTATAATGTAGAGAGAGTGATCAAAAGATATAGTAAACAGAGAAAATAGACGTGAAGAAAGAGTCAGAGAGAGAAAGAGGGGGAGAGAAGGAAAGCTCGAAAGGTGAGAAAGAGAAAGATAGCGAGATATACAGTGATAAAGAGTGTATTAGAGTGAGAATTCGTAATGAAGAGAAAGAGAAAGACATTCTGAAGAAAACTGAGAAAAGTGATTGAAATAGAGGTATAAGTACAGAGGTTGAAAAAGGCCAGAAACCTAATTGTGCCCAAGACGAACGTTACTTCCGATCTTCCATGTCCCACATCCACTATCGTTAGAACTCGGGTGTTCCGAGCTGCCATCATCGTGCCAAGAGTTTAAGGTCTACTGCAAACAATACTGAATGTTAATCAAATTTTCAATCAATGTACATATGTAAGAAGATATTTGACCTTATGATAGGTTACCGAGTTATTCATTTCATTTTCATTCCACTTATTCATTTTTATTTTTCGTTCAAAGGACTAGTACATGAATGAACAACATTAACCATTATTGCCTTAGTATGATCTAATTTTGATTTTCATCACTTTTTCTTTGATGACACCACACAGAATCATCCCAATATATGGTGGATACGTTCATTATCATATTTTTCATCGAGGTGGAAAAGGAACGAAACATAAACGGTGAAAAACTTCGAAAGTTTAGGCTACAAATATGGCATAGTACGTAGTTAATGAGTACGAAAAATAATCATCAGATTTGATAAGAACACGATATAAAAAATCAACTATGGTTAAAAGTAGAACAGAATGATCTATCAACACAAGTTTACCTCACCATGCATCGTCATTTCAACGAAATGTGAATGTCAGTAATGAATCTACAGTATTTTACAATGTCTCTTCATGGTATAAAGAAATTACATAATCGTTTAATGGGCAATTGAAAAGTTACTTCGATAATTATATCTTTCACCGATGTTTCCCGAAGTTTTTACGAGACAATAGATTCTCATATAAACTATGTTTTTCCTATATTTCTTGCATACATTTTGACAGTGTGATACGTTTTGACAATTATCGTAGAATCATCATGCATTATTATCTTCAAGTACTATCAATGCGAGACGAAATGTGAAACTCAGTAAGATTGACTCTCCTGTTACAGTACCGTATTGTTCAGTATATATGCTTGATATTTATTCGCTCTACAATATTTTATACGAAAATAACGAGAATATCATTTCCGTCAGGAAATTGGCAAAACGAACGAAGTGTGTAAAATATATCATAAGAATCTTAGTCAAGAAAAGGCAGTTTTTTATTCAATTTATGTATACTTTTGAAGAATTTAATTTACCATAATTTTCAGGCTTATTAGTTATATACTCCATTTACCGATCAAATCAGTGCACATCGCTATGAAATTTGTTTTTATTGAAGATGTAATTAAACTGAAGAAAATGAAACACGTGATAACAAAATCACAGTTCAATTCGAACGAAAAAATCCTTTTCAAATAAACGAAGTATTTTCTTTCATCTCTTTCACGAATTAACCTTTGATTTGATTCATTTTTCTCCATGATTGTACCTAACGACCCCACCAACATCTAGTTAATGTGGGGTTAAGAATAAGCTGGTGACAATTTGACTATGAGTAATGGTCAGTGAAAAGACATTTAAAAAAACGTGTCTTACTCAACTTAGTTTTGGGTGGGCAAAGAACGATATATTCATGTATATATTTATGTATATATTTACTTTATTAATTATTGTTTTTATACAGTGTGATACATTTTTTGTATACACGAGAGGTATTAAAAGTGCAACTAAAAAACAATGCGTTTCAACTTGAACACTGAAATACATGTGGATACACAATTGTAGGTCGTTGGTCGATTGCACTGAAGGTTTATTACGAATTATTAACATGCATTTTCGGCTTGTTAGATCACTCATGCCATGCTCCATCAGAACGATCCTAACTTCCAATACTTCTTCTCCATTGGGGAAATATGACTGTGTTATATCAATATGAGTGGTATTTCAAACTCCTGTTTTATAAAATGTATGTTTAACTAATGCATCACGTGATGGAGGTATTGAAGATATCTGTGTGTACTCAACACTTGCCGGAAACTCAAGATTATTGGAAACGTTTCAAAAATCAATTTTCAAACATCAATATGGTATGAATAAATAATTGATTAATGACAATCCATAACTTTCCAACTCAATTATGAATGAGTTACTATGTTGATAATAAAGTACACTTGACACATTTGAAAAGACTGAAAGGACTTCAGGGTTCTTTCCAATGACTATACTCATTATGACATGACACTGACAGAAATGTACATCAATCGTATCAACCAATCACAATCATTGTTGAAAATACCCGATCAGGTTGGATGTACTGCTGTAGCAAGATGCAGAGGTTTGCGTTGGTTTGCCTGTCTCGATAGGAACCGACAAATAAGCTCGATAAGGAACCGGCAAACCAACGCAACCCTCGTTGCATATTGAGCTGTAGTGAAGAACTATACGCATTCTGTTCTTAACTTCCTGTAGGAATCCTTCGGGTAATAAGAATAAGGTTCGAAAATGAAAATACATTTGAAGTTTGTCAGATACTGAACTCGAACCCTAACCCACCCAACTAAATGGTCCGAACCGGTGCTTGAAACATCTCAACTAATGATAGCGTACTCTCAACAACCAACAGTGGCAGAAAGCACTGAAACTTCAGCAGCTGATAGCGTGGCGGTCCTATACTGAGCCAGGGATTGTTTTATTGATTGCACACGAGAGTGTGTTGCGGTCGTGAAAACTGCCCCCTGTACTATAGGCCACATGGACTACACTACTCAACGAGAGAGCAACGGGCGATATTGTGGCTCTAACATTCACCATCGGTTGAGTGATGAGTTGTGGGAAGGAGAGGAGGTAGGGGGGGGGGGGACCGCGGGCACACATGCAATTACTGTACTGTGAGGAGGCTCAAAGTTAGACATTTATAGATAGATGTCGGACAAAGTTGGTATAGGTTTACGCATCGATGTTCGTTAAAAGGATTTAATCAATGGTACGGTGGGAGGTTGGGAGGGAAGGAAGGAAGGGTTTGAGTTGAAGAGATGAGAGGGATAGAGGAGAGAAAGTTTAAGGTGGAACATAGTCGTTATTTCACGTGGCCGTTATTATAAAACATTTTTGTTTGATTTGAGATCGTTGTTGAATCTGTATCAATTCGTACCAACTGTGGGGCCTACCTAATGCTTGAATGAAGTCACACAAAAGTTTCATTTATCAAAAAAATGTTACGTGTTATAGGCCTACTGTGGAACTGATATTCTGGAATATTCTCTTTATATATATATATATATATATATATATATATATATATATATATATATATGATACATATATATTTGATGGAATAATACATACTTTGGAAGTACTTTCACGACCAACAGGAATTGAAAACTCCGACACAAAAATAGAATTGGTGGAGGTGCCGGGTATAATTCTTCTTCTTTCTTTGATAAACTTCATTATTCGTAGTCAGTGATAAGTTTAACTTACTGTTTGAATAACTTATCGAACTGATTCACCAATCAACCTTAATATACAGAAGTTTTCATTCACTTCAGAGTGACCTGGAATTGTACTAATTCTACCAATTTTGCAAAATAAAATAGGTGTATACTCTCTTTGTATTGCCATGGTATTCAATCAAGATACATTCAATTTCATCTTCAACCATGAGCTTTGGAATGGGAGAAATGGAAGAAGATTATTTACACCTCTGAATTTGACGTATTCTCACATTGGATCGAAACACAAATTATCATAATAACCATTGTATCATATTTTCCGTCAAAAATTTTCGGTGGTCGTTACACCTTAAAATATCCACTGGCTTGGAGTGGGACGTAAATTATTATCCTTAAATTGAATAAATTATGAAATCATTATGTGACGAAGGAAATAGGAAATGGAGTAGAAATAAGATATAAAATTTGGATTTTCTCATTTTTGAATATTTTTTTCTCTCAGATGATTCACCAGTGGAATCATACAATCAAATAATCCATATTATGGAAGGTTATCAGATGTAGGAAAAAAATGTGTACTAATTTCCGACTCGAAACTACTGTATTCTTGTGAATTCATAGAAATCATTTCCAAATTCGTAAAAAAAATGTAGAATATATTATCTTACTCATACATAATTACACATACGCACGTGAAAAATGTCAGAAGCATTCCAGTTCGGTTAAAAAAAAACTCAAATTATTTCATTCTTTGTCTGAAGTGAATTAATAACGATAATTATTCCACAGTGTTACGTGTTCGAAATGAATTTCTGAAACGTAATTATTTACACATTCTTTTGACCTGAAGGTTTTCGTAATTCAAAGTTAAATACTTGCGTCCCGTTTAACTTCAGAATTCCTCGGCGAAGGAAAATATACGCAACATTTAACTTCTCCCAATACTTACAAAAGGCTTAACATCTTTTTAAATTAAAAATGTAAATTTGCTTTATGTAAAATAATAATTAAGGCTTGGATTTCTTCTCGTAACAATAATGTAAATTCCACAGGAACTTCTCAAATGAAACAATTTCCATGACTTTATTCATGAAAGAGGAAATCCTGAAGTGGCGAAGTATCGCAGGTGAGATTATGGGAACACATGTGTTGAATTTGATAAACACATGATTGGAAGAACCGGAAGTAGTTATCAAGGAAAGAAACATTCATTTCGGGAAATTTTCACGGTTTGCTATCAATCTCATTCAAATACACATGCTATCCCGTGCTCGATACATATGATATATAACTAACTAGGAAAACGCGTTATGTGTTTCCGCGTTGATGGATGAGCTAATGAGAATGAAATTGAATTCTTTCAAAAAGTTACATCAAGTTGATGTTTTGACGGCATTCAAGTCGAAATCCATCTTTCCATTCGGTTGGTTCATTTCGTAGACCATTCTAATGAAAGAAATATCTGATGCAGTTTAATATTATAATGTGATACAATTCAATGGAACTTTATTCACTGAATAATTATTTTCTCGGAAACGGCTCGTCCGATTCCAATAGAAGTGTGTGATAATGTGTATCATTGTTGTAGTGAAGTTTAGGAAAATTTTGAATTCTGTTGAAAAATATTGATTTTCAAGATTTTTCCGCCCAGCCGTTTCTCACGGGGTTTTTCAAAACTTTGAAATGGTTCATCTGAAAAGTGGTTGGACCTATTAGACCCAAAAACTATATAGTTCTAAGTTGGATAAGTCCACGTATACAAAAAAAGTTTCATGTCGATCAGTCCAACCGTGCGACCTGTGTAGTGCGCACAAAAAAAAAAAAAAAAAAAAAAAAAACACACGGACAAAGTTCCGTAAGAGTGGCATGGAAACTCTTCGCTAACGCTCATCGAATAGTCGTCATTGCCACATAACTTATGCCCACCTGAACTCTATGATTCACAGTCATGCCTCCAACACATGTGTTGGGCTTTCCAATAACTAAACCCTCCAAGACCAACTTCTTACATCAGTGGTGTAAATTTTAGTACCGGTACCTGGATGTCAATTGTTTATAAGACACTACGTAAGGTTAATGAACTGATCATCATGGTAGATAACTCTATTACAGTTATCCTTCACTTTTATTAAATCTTTTATTGAATCTATTAGAAACAAGGGTTATTATTGAACGATGTATTTTGTAGTCTCAAATGAAAATAACACTCATACCGTATATCAGCACGGTAGTGCGAACGTTAACATACCGTTACCTAGCTAAACGAATAATTACTGTTTAGAAGATACGAGTGCCCTCATATTCAAAGCTGCCTCCATGAACACAGCGATAATATCATTGAGTTATGACGCAATTGGGAAAAACAACATTTCATTTCCTCCCCTCACCTTCCCAGAAAAAAAAAACATTGAAAATTCTTGAAACATATTCTCTTCCGCAATAACTTTAGAATGTATTGGATTCTGCACGATACATTGTATTTGTTTTTCTTGAAACCCAGTCTGTTTCAATATGGCAGGCACAACAAATCACAGTGAAACAACGTTTCTCTCATTATATAATGAGCTCAGTGTCTGTCAGAAGACAGCCTATAGTCAACTTCCAGTATCAATCAAACTAATCTTCACAATTAGATACCAGGATACGCATTTACCTACAGATGCTCCCAATATAACACCGACATGAAAATAAGTCTTAACATGAAAATATCGACCAATAGAAGACCATGCAGTAGTCGTGTGTATTCCCATATGGCTTACGCGCATAGAGAGACAGCCTACACAATGTTGACAAATTGGGGTGGGATTTAAGTATCTAGAATGCTTATCGAAAGCTCCCATCCGGTGATAGAAATGTATAGAATAGAACTGTGAGAGATTATTCTCTCCTAGCGTAGAATAACTCTATCATCTGGTTGTTCTTCACACATGCATTTATATACCTTGAATTTCGAGAAAACTCTTTTATTGTGTACGATTTGACAATGGTACACATATTTTACGCAAAATTCATTCATTCTTGTAGCATCATTTGAAGTATACCTCCTTTCGATACGATATGATCAAAAAACATAAAATTCTAGAGCACTGAAATTCGACTCATATTAAAGTTAAACTTAATTATTGAAATGAACCCAATAACACTGGCAACTGTATTTCGAATCGACGTACAAAGATTTCAAACTTGCTCATTACAATTCCAGTTCTCAGCTCCTTTGCGTAGAACAATAGACTGCTAGCTCACTCTATTGCATTCTACGTGAACTACCATTTTCCGTCGTTTCCACGTTCACAGTATAGAGTTTAATTTGTGAAGCAATAGACTCGTTGTAGAACCATTCACCTTTGACTTTCTTGAATGCATTGTCACGTCCATCATTCTACATAGAATCAAATTTGAATGACAGAATAATGTAGTAGATTTTCATTACTCTCATTATGTTGGAACGCAATAAGGGAGAACAATCAGGAGTTTCTTCATTCGAGACAGACGAACGAACATGGCGTATGTGTGGTTTATACATAAGGAATCAGTCTTCGTAATGATTGAACTGATTGAAACGTTCGATCAGGAGTATGCTGTACTCAAATATTTGAGATGATCAGATTTTCAAATATTTCAGAATGGTATAAACCAAAATACGTTGGAATATAAAGAATAGGTTTCAAAAGAGAATAATAAATAACATAGTGAACTCACAAAAACATTCCTCTTATGTTCGCCATTTTATCGCTAATAGTGTACAACTGTTGTTTAAGGGAACTCTAAATATATATATATATATATATATATATATATATATATATATATATATATATAAATATATATATTTATATATGTGTGTGTGTGTGCATATATATATATATATATATATATATATATATATATATATATATATATATATATATATATATATATTCATCATTTGAAATAATTTGAATTCTCTATTCTCTATTCTATCATATGCAGTGTACATCACAGCTTTGTTGAATGGTATCATTTCGCACAATGCAATCATGTTTCGAGGGTATGTACAATAATGTCATCCATTACTCTACATATTCACTGACACACCCACGCATAGTTTGTGCCAACAGTCCACCACAAAAATACATTCATAACCACTCAGTATTAATGTATTTTTAGCCCAGAGCCATAATTCGTCACATAGAAAATATTCAGCTTTCCATTACACGGCACTCACACGCACTAATACCCTCACGCAAGCCTACACTCACGCACTCACACCCCTTGCTCGCATTGATTATTCAAATAACTTACATCATGATAGCTGGTGTTGTAGTCACTCACTTCTAACATGAAAGTATTAGTTATTCGTCAGGTTGATGAGTTAGGAGAACGGTTTCTATAATGTATTGGTAACAATGATTGATGATTCAGCGATAACAATGATATAAACAGAGATCGAAAGTACAATGAGATTGAATGGGAGTCTTTGCTTGAATGTCTCGAGTGATCCTCGACTGTTTTCTCGTTGTGAAGTTATCGTATTTTGAAAAAATAGTTGAGATTGTGTATTTTGAATTGAAATATTGGTCGGGTTGGAATTAAGTTTACGAAAAGGCGGACGAAATCGCTGTGAATACGCGGTTATACGGGGTTACGGATGAGCAGGTGATTATGAAACTACGAAGTGATGAAAAGTGAAAGGACGATTATGCCCATGCCTTATGAGGAACTCGAACCCACGCCCAACGGTGACTTAAGTTTCTGAAGCGGTGCCTCAGCTAAGAGCTACCAAGGGTGACTATATTTGTTGCGTTGAAGTTATACTTGAATTTTAGAACTGAAAATTTTCAGTTTTCAAATTCTCAAAGCGAAAATTGAATACTCACATATAATCTTGATTGAAATCAAATTGATTTATGTAAAGCTACTTAGTTCTGTTCTACACATTCTATTCCAAAATTCGAACCACGCTACGTCTACATTGCTGGAAATAAACATATGTTACGGAAATGTTTCAATCATGGTTCAACACCTCAATTGACTTCTCATTTATTCAACTTTTATGTATATCAATTGAATGATGAGTAATGGTGATAACACTGAAAATCTCGATTCAACACGTTGCTTCAAAATTTGTGGGCCTACTACAGTAAACGGTAGTTCGTGTCCTCGATCAAGAAATGTTCAAGTGTTTGTTTCATCCCCTTATTATTAACCACAACATTGATTCCATATCTTCAATGAGGAAAAGTATCAAATTCAACATTTGCTCATCAATTATTCAATTGAATTGATCGAAACACTAATTCGAAAATGACTTGCAAAGAAAGTGAATATACCATATTTACATATACTAAAGTTATATCCACATGTATATCAGTATGTAATCAGTATATTTCTCTATTGTTCAATGATGTACCGTTGTGAAAATGTGCATTACACGTTATTTGAAAATCATTTTTATATCTAAAAAAGTACCTCTTTTTCATTCTGGAAAGCACGTGAGTAAAGCACCAGAAAGAGTTGGATTTTCTATCCTATCCACACCATTCTTAACAATAGGTCTACATGTGTTCGCTACAGACAAAATCTACAGTCAAACCCGAAACAGGGTCATATAGGTACGCATACAACTAAAATTCATATGAAGCAATAAAATCTTTATCTTCTATGGAAGTAGAATCACTGACTCACAGTGGATGTAGATAAACTTATAACGAGCCAATAGAGTATATAACCCGGAACCGGAAGAAAATGAAGGTAAATAATATTCCTCTATATGATATTACGTGTATTTATATATATATATATATATATATATATATATATATATATATATATATATATAAATATATATATATATATATATATATTGAACTTTGACGTTTTGTCTCCAGATTTAATGAAATATTTTGTTGAGCACTTTGAGAGAATCAAACAAGAAGTGACTGTTGACGATGCCGATCAACCGTTTCGTCATGGCTTTAACACTAACCGTCTGGTGTTCTCAAAGGTGAATTGTCATGAATGAAACGTAATAAGGTTTTCCTTCCTGCTTCTAATTATCCCTTGTAATTCACTTGAAACAGTGAATAAGTTCTTTGAAATCGAATGATTGACTTCATGATTGATAAAAGGAGTGTGAATGAAACATGGAACGTAATTCATAGATATCACTCGTGATCATTGAACTTTTGAAATGTTTCGAAATTGTATCAAAGAAGAATTCGAGCGCAAAGATATTTCTGGTAAGTCAAAGTGTGTACATACAAAGTTTGTCGCAAGGTTGATTTTCCAATACCATATAAAAACGATGCTTTGCTTGTTCAGAAGTTGACGAGAATAGGTTGACAGAAGCTTTGAAAACAAGAAACGATAAAATTATTGTCTGCATTTTTATTTCATCCATTTGTGTCATTTTAACATCCGCATTATTATTCTCATGTTATTAACGTATAGAACGGCAGATGTTTGCCATGAATAAAAATGTTACTAAAATGCATACATTAGTTCTTTAAGTATCAGAAAATTGTAGGAGTAATATGAATTCATGATATGAACATGGGGATAGAACACTTTTGATTTTGTCAAAATTGAATGAATACATTGAATAAAGATATTCAAAATGATTGAACATTGATAATAAAATCGCATACATTCACCATTCAATGACTATTTTGTGGAAAAGGAAGCATCGTACTCACTAGTTCACATCGACATGTTCCTCAAATTTCTTGTGATCATCACCAGTGAAATTCATCTCATAAATATCCGAATTTCGAATACGGCAAACTTGCTTTTATTTTTTATTCCCATTTTTCCCCAATATTATTACACTGCTTTGTATGGTGATATTGTTTTGATACAATCACGCGCAGGCCAGTGTCTTCAAGCTAAAGCCGTTCGCAATGCACAGTTTGCCAGTAGGGGATTTATTCCTTTTGGAATTATGGTTCTCGGTAAGCCTTTGGTAAACCACATTATCCATACAGACGCTTTCAAAAAACATGGACGAAAAAAAGGGGGAGAAGTAACCAAGTTTTAGAAAAAAAAAGCTCCTAGGTGAAAACCTTGTGAAGATGAACTAGGAGAAAAGAGTTAGTGGAGACAGCTTAACTTAAATCTGCTTTACATGTTTTGAAATGACTGAAAATATAGCCCGGTAATGATGCTTTCAAATTGACATTTTAAAAGCATATATACTTGTATTCATCGTAAGAATGAGGTACTCTCTCAACACACAGTGACATTTTGAGGGTCAATGATTTTTCAGGATAAAATTAAAGGTGAAAAAAACAGAAAAACATATCTCAAAAGATTAGAACATTCAGAGCTGCATGCAGCAAGTTCCTCTATAATAATTGAAGCTTCAACATTAATTGTAAATTTTGGTACATACAAGCTTCGTCTTCCGTGGAAACGAGTATATACAAGAATAATATGAAACGCGTGAGATAAAAAGTCCGTGATGAAGTATACCGAAATGTTTTTCAGATTTGGATTATTTCGATCATATAACTAGTACTTAATGAGATTTGTAATTAATATGCGTGATGTGTTACGTGAACCAAAGCTTCAATGAATATTATGGAACGTGATAATACATCAAAGGATATTTGTTTCACCACTGAGCAGAAATGTTGGCAAGCCCTGATTCCATTCTCGTATAAATTGATTGTCAGCAGATTTTTTTCCATCTGATTTCATGATCTAGCTTTCCAAAAACATCAGTGAAACTTATTCATAATTGAAGCTATGAATGAAAATACTGATGGTTGTATATGTTATCAAAATATAATAAATAATCGAGGAAAACTTCAATGTCGTTTCCGAATGAAAAAAATATACCAAAGTTCAGAGGTATGAACTTAAAATCCATATTCTATTTCAGTAGACGAAATAAATAATATATTAACTTCTGAGCGTGCAAAAATATGGCATGTTAAGTGTTCGAACAATGTCTAGTATATGACAAAATCGCATCCAATAAATAGGTCAATGTCGATAAAACAGACAAACTTGTTATCACCACTATTTATACCTCCCCCCAACACACACCTCACCAACCCCTACCATCTTCAAGTCAATGAGGCAGAGTCACGGAAGTCGGGGTTATTGATTATTCGTATAGCCCCCCCACTACCCTACCCCCCTCTCCTCATCCCCACCGCCCAAACCTTCGCCATTCTATTTCGACCTATGACCTAAGAAGTTTTAAACCGCAAGGAATTTCAGACGTTGAAATAACATGGCAGGGCGGGCGAGAAAAAGGAACGACCCGAAAACAAATAAGTTCGAAGAAATATTTTCAATAAGTTTTCAATTTTGTTCCGAGTCGATGGAATAACTTGAACATAATGCAGTTATTATTAGATGAGCGTAAGCGAAGACCTCCATGCGTCTCTTACGGCACAATTTCCTCTGCATGTATGTTTGTTTTTCGTTCGCGCTCAACTCAGATCGTACGGTTTGTTTGATCAACATCAAACTTATTGTTGATACGTGGAATTATCCGATATATAGAACGATGGAGCATTAAAAATAAGATTTTCTTCATGATAAACTCACATGCAAATTTTCACGGAATATATTCATTCCTGAGGTATCTACAATGATTCTACCATGACTATGAATAATACCGAAGTTGAACCACAATTACTTCCAAAATTGATTAGATATTAAAATATTTACACTATACTGTTGTTTAACGACGCTTTCCGCTCGAGCGTCTTTCGTATCTCACTCCAATAGCGGGTGGGTGTTTCACACTTTCATCTCTCCTAGTTAATGATTGCAAAAATATAATAAAATATTCAAGAAAACAAAGGTTAATAACCGCAGAGATATAAAATCCACGACCGAATATCAATTGAATCCATATTGAGCTGGGCTCAACGACGTACTGATGAGTACGATCTATTGGAGTCTGTGAATGATGTATGGATGGTATTCCACTTACTATTTATTACTATCTGATTCAGGGAAGTGGGAAGTAGTCGTTCGTAGCCTGTTTATGTAGCCCTAGTATGAACTAAACGACATAAGGAAACTATGCACCTCTGTCAGGATAGGCTACCTCGCCGAATGACGGTTCAACGTGTTAATCACTAGTCAACCCATCCTAGTGATATACATGGGAAGCAATAAACTTATCTGTTTCACAAAAACAAATGTAAGTTCAATTACTATTCTCTGATTCCAAAATGGGTTCCACAAGCCATTTTTTTTTATTTTTATCAATCAATCAAATTTTGTTGTTGTTTTCAGATGTTGTGTAAATAGTTATTATTGTTGATTCATCCATTGGAAGAATGGTGTTTAGGTTCGACGTCAACAGAATATGACTTTATGGAATATTACAACTCAAAAATCGTATATTCTAATAAGTAACATATCCTCATAAACCAATTGTTGTGGAGCATTTATAGGACCCATTCAAAAAAGAGAAGTGATAATTTGGTCCTCACTAATGAGCATTGGTCAAAATTATTACCATATAAACATTTTATGAAAACCATCACAATCAAAACATTCTGAATGCAGAGTACGGACACCGTATGATATGAATGAATGCAAAAATACCATGAATATGGTTTTGTGGACCCGGCAGACCCGATTAAAACTAAGCTGACTGCGACTCTAATGGATATAAATTGCCAGCCTAAAAATGACACATTATGTATAAAACAAAAAGTTTGATAATCCCAATCATGAATCATCAGCCACAACGTTATATAATGCATTTCACAACGACCTGCCCCCCTCCCCCCTCCCCAGCGTGACTCACAAAGCCACCATAAACTCATATTAGCTAGCCAGCAGATTTTCTTATAAATTACTTAGGTCCCCAAATGTATAACGTACTTTATGAACACGGATCAAAACACAGGAAGAAAGATTATTTCCGTTCCGAAACAATATCATTTTTGGTTCAACTGAGTCGTTATTTTACTCAAAATAGGCATTCTGCTTTTCGGATTGATGAAACGGTCAAGATGAAATAGTATTGGTGGAAGGGCCGTGTTTACAAGAAATTGGTATGATAATGTATTTCACCTATTGAATGTAAATGTGTTGTGTTTAAAAGTAATGAAATGAGAGAGTACATCTAAAATGATCATCTGTAGTCTCAAATTGGAATTTTTGTTCACTGGTACACACGTATTTAAAAGTTATCATTTCGAGCAGGTATTTGAGCTAGTCAATAATAACCAATCAAAGGCCTAGGCCATTGGGGCTAGCCAATCCTGGGCTGTTATTTCAAGAAGTGACAATCGTGGCAACGGCAATAGTCAAAGGAATAAACCCGATTCGAAGAATCACTCGTCAATTGCATAGCAGTGCTTATGGTGTCTCAGTGTGATGGATATTCTGGTATACTGATTGAACCTGGATATTGACGTGTCTGGAATTTCACCCCATGGGACGATCACATATAAGTCATCCAAGCACAATTGATTAATACCAATCGTTTCATTCTCAGTCTGTTGAATCTGTTGACAGTGTTTCTCAAAATAGTCACTCTTGCAAAATGACATTCAAAATGACTACTCATTCGAGATATATAGTATATACAGAAGATGGATATGCGATACTACGAATATGGTGGCAGTAATGATTTGAGCTATTCTGGTTTGCGGTAATTAGGGTTGCGGTACTTGACCATCAACGGATAAGTCAAGTGCCAGTGAGAGAGAGAGAGAGAGAGAGAGAGAGAGAGAGAGAGAGAGAGAGAGAGAGAGAGGGAGAGAGATGTGAGCTCTGAAACGTTGTAGTCATTGTGTTAATGCCACCCCACATATTATCATAGTCAACTAAAGTACCTAAACCGTCAAACTAAACCAAATCAAGTCAACTACACCACTTTGCTGCTTCAGAAACTGACGTTACCGTTGGGCGTGGGTTCGAGTCCCGCACGAAGCACGGATTTTTTTAAGCGATATCATTGTTCATTATTACCGTCTCAATCGTACCCCCATTGAATCTTGCCGTTGGTAGGGTCGTTGAGCAAACTTTAATCTAATCAGTCATCGTTAAATTATTGTCACCATCAGATGTGTACGAATGAAAGTACGAGAGTGAGTGACAGAGAAAGAGTAATAGAGAGAGATAGATAGTCGTGGCATCAATAGCATCCACCACACAATACAAGACATATCACATCTGATTGACCCTACCCCCGCTTGCCGCCAGGGGCGCTGCATGGTCGACTAACTCGTATGATAACATCTCGCTGCGACGAGTTGTTTGATATGTCCGCTCAAGGCGTGAACTGCTCTACTCTTTGCTTCCACTAGCCCGTGTAATCAATACCATACACTAGACACGGCTTTAATTATTGCCTGCACATTGTGTGTGGACGCTTGTATAAGTCCACTGTATACGTGACGTAACGTAACGGATAGTTTTCATCGCTTTGACGCATTAGACGGCCGTGAATTCACGCGAATTTACTTCAAAACCAATTCGATACTACACGTATCGACAGAATGCGCTTCTAAATCCCAATATGGCCGAAGAAATGTTACAAATAAATTGTCAGATTTATGTTATATTTATGATGAATTACATTGAATTGAGATATATGCGAGCTCTATTTTGTGACTTTTTACGAGTTCCATTTTTTATCACTGACAGCGTAACTGCTACTTTTACGGTTGAATACTAATAAATGTATAATTGTTGAATATGGATATGGCATGTTTTGTCAAGTGATTGTAGAAACTGGAGAATGTGGCTGGAAACAAACAATTACAGAAGTCGTCGCTATCACAATTCCAGGAATATTGTTGTCAAAGTATTAAAACAATTTGTGGTATCACTTGAGAGAAGCCTACACACTTCAGAAATATAGCCGTGACGATCAAATACTCATTCTGGTAGATATAATTTGAAAACTTGATTCAGTTGATGCTGAATTTTGATAATGGTTGCTTTCTGATGATCACATCTTCAACCAAACTTCACGATTCACTGCCATGCATATATTTGTCTCGATAACGAATAGTTTGTGATAAATTCGTTCAAGTGTCATTCACTGTATATATTCAATGGTCGCTTCAACTTTACTACATTTCTTTCCAATTTTGACCTACTTTTATGTCCTCAACTGTCTTCGTATGTATCCAATGGAATACTTATTTCTCTTTTTGAAATCATTACAAGAATTGTTCATGTGATGCATATAAAACCGACCGAAAGGCAAAAGTAACCAGCTAAACACAAATAAAACTAAATACGAAAACCTAATATCAGACTCGAGTTACACTTCGGTTCAAGTTCTTGGACCAAAGTTAAACAAAACTTGATTTCCCCAATTCCTTATCAAGTTGCCGGCATTTTATACGCTCGACTCTTTTCAGAACTTGTATGTGTATCTATACAGAAGACCCTAAGAGAGAAACACTGATTGGTGCAACGTAAAAGGTTTCACTGATGGAACTATCCAATGAATATCGAGTATTGACAAAGGCATTCCTTTTGAAACGTACTAGCGATAAATCGAAATGTTATATCGATTATCGATTAGGCTCTGGAACAACGCTACAGATAAATGTTCACATTCGAAACTAAACAGCATCTCTCTAAACGTATGATCTGGTGAATTTAATCCATGAGAGCATTGAATGTCATCTAACAAAAAAAAGAATATACTGAAATTACATAATGGGAGCCTATACGTGTTCAGTAATTCTACACTGATAGCATGGTGTTCATATGATGTTCATAGTATTTATTCGTAGCCCCAGAATATATAGATATACTATCATTTTCATCTGTAACATAATTCAAGAACATTTGAGACTTTTGTAATACAAATTTTGAGTACGCTCTTGATCCTATCTATCACTTATACTAGCGGTGAAAAGCCATACGATTTTCTTCCACAATTATTTTTTCTTCACCTCTGATATATTGATAGTCAATGACAGTTCAGCATGAGATTCAAGATCATGAACACAACCACATCTTACAGAATCGATGAACATTGATTGTATTCATCAAGATTCTCTACAACTATTGGAGTTCTCACAATCATTCAACTAGTGGATGACCGCCTCCTTTCGTAAGAACAAATATTTATGAATTATTCATTTGACTGTTAATATATTATCAGACATCATTCCCCAGACTGACAAATGAAAAAAAAGTATCATAATCTCAACTTGAAATACTCGAATATTGATTGGAATACTACTTCAAATATTACAATTGGTAATTGCTTGATAATTCAGCTCATGTTGTCACTTATCACTCTTGGAACGATTTCTGAAGACGAGTTGACATATTGAGTGTTGTATAAATGACATGAAACTACGACCACCAATATCAATATATATATATATATATATATATATATATATATATATATATATATATATATATATATTCCGATTATACATTGCATGTCTATTCTCGTATCTATATAATAGTTGGTAACTGCGTTCATTTTCTACTGATCTGCACTAACTTCTTCTCACCATGTTAAAATCTAAGTGTTTTAGCGTAGACCCATTGTACATGTTGGTACAACATATTTAGTCAAAGTTAGTCATTTTTAAGATGTCACCAGGTTGACCGTGACACAAAACTTTCCAACAAAGTCACCAACTTGGCACTAGCCTTCGATAATCCTGGCGTATTTGTATACAAGAAGCTTTACAAATGTGACACAATACAACCAGCGAGCTACAAAATGTACTATATACTCGAGGAACTAATCTATAGCAAGGTATCGAAACTATCGATTGTCTCGATATATGGAGCACATCGAAACGGTGAATCGTAGTTTTAATGCTTTTCTGAAAGTTATTATTTATTTATATTTTCTACTCACTCGATTGGAATCTCCGCTTCGTTGACTACCTTTGATGGTTTTATGATCAAGCCGCAAAAAGATCGATTTATATCGAAATAATGATCGATTATAGTCGATGTAATGGTACTCACCTGGAAACAGAACATGAATGAGTCATTATAAATTACACTTGTTTGAAGTAGAATCGAATAAAAGGAGGAATGGAAAACTATCTTTGAAAATCAGACAACTGTGGCGTCTCGTGATTGGATGTAATACGGGGTCACATGATTATACTATATGTTGGTTTATTCCTGATGGCACTACTATCACATCCTGATATTGAATAAAAATGAATGTGAAATTATTGTAAAATCAGATGTAATGTAAATGATTGATTTGTCCATCATCCCAAACTTATTAGCGGAATATTTACTTTTTTTCGAATAAGTGAAGTTATAACGAATTATTTCTCACTGAGGCATAAGATCGCCCTTGGTGTACTCCTTACGAACAACATGTGTTATATCATGTCTTGGCCTTCTATGGAGAACAACTACTTTTCCTCTAGTTTCCGATGTTAATAACAAAAATAGAATGAACTAAATCGTGAACAATGAGTACAACCATATAATGATACCGAAATAGTTTCCACTCAGCATCAAGCCATTTTACAGTACTTCTTCATTTAGTGAAACACAATATCAACATAGGTGAAAGAACAAAAGAGCAGATATGAAACAGAGAAAGAATATATTGCAAATAGGTCAAATAATTGGTTCAATAGTTCAATTTTACAATACGGTAGCAAATATAATTCTATTGTCAAAACTTTGCATTTAGTAGCCATCTTGAGAACCAACTTGAGTCCAGTGAAACACTCCCTTGTTTCCGAGCCATGTTCAATTATAAAACGCATGCTCTACTCGGGAAGATTCAAGGAATTAGGGAAGAAATTTACATTTAATGCCCGTTTTATAGCCTACTATTAAGATTTAATCCTCCTCTAATTTGTTAGGACATTTGGTTACAACTTTCAAGCGTGATATTATTTTCTCGAACTAATGAATCCCAAGCTGAATGTAGAACTCCAATTAGAATTGGTTTAACTACCATTTAACACAAGAATGTCATTGCCCATACAACGTCATGATGGACGATTCGAATGATGAATCCAGATGGCAATGAATGAAAAAGAATTATTTTAGTGGAAAATGAAAATAGAAATCTTTGGATCAATGACTAAATTGATGTGTGTGATTATTTTGTTCAGCTCGGGCCATAACGCATCAAGTCAAGGATCAGTTCCAAATCCATTCACATATACAACAAGAATATAATATATCAAAGTGAAATTAAAACTTGGTTTGATCAAATTTCATAAAAAGAATGATGAAGGTTGGAAGAAGGAAAAACTGGATAGAATAAATGTATTCTGATTTCTGTATAACTTTGTAATTTCTTGTTATTTCTTGTTTCTGTATTATAGGTTCTATACTCAACACATCGAATTTCATCATTCTGATTATTTGTCGAGAGTGGCAAGTGAAGATAATATTATGAAATATTTGAAAGAAATTCTAGAGAAATATTCATGCTATGAACCATGAAGTAAATAACGCTACAGACTCATTGATAATCGAATACTGACAGTCTTGTAACCGATATCACATTCTTCCGACTAATATGTCACATGATCACATGAACAGAAAGCGGGAGCTTATTCCCGTGTGTTCATCCTATCATCTAAAATGGAAAGGACGAACACAGGACCGAATGTTTTCAATTCAGTTCCTACATTTTAATATCAATTACGTTAAAATATACGAGAGGCAGAGAAAATGTTGAGAATGCGCTTCAGCTAAATATTTTATTCTTCCCCAGAATGGCATTTTGGCAATGAAAAGCCTTCATATAACAAGATATATCGTGTTTGTACAAGGTAGGTCGTTACACATAGAGGATATTTTCATGAATAGTATAAGAACGTTTCTTTTTCTAGTAAAAAAAAGGACTTGATCCTTTTCAAGACCCTCAAACAATTTTTTTGTTGGTGATTACGTTCTTGTACGAAACGTTGTATACCTTGTTGTTACTTGTTGTCATCCAAAATATATACGAACAAGGCTGAAAAACTGTAGACCTACTTATTATTTCCATCCAAGTACCCTTCAGCTGCATATCGCAATTCCGTCCAAACCAAAGCCAAGGAGAAAAATTTCAAGTTGAATTGAATCTTAAGTATATCTGAAATCATCAGTGAATGTTGAGTTTATAACAATTCGATTCAATCTTCACATCAAAGGTGGAACTCAAGTCTCAACTTGAAGTCCACCTTCTACAAAATGGAAAACGTTACTATTATTATAACTGGTTACGAACTACCAATAAAAATATTTCGACGCTGAATTTGGTGTTTTATATATATTCAGTGATTTGCCTACGATTCTGGTTTATTTGTGAAACACCCCAACCTGACTATTGTAGATACGGTAAGATTCATTATATTCAGTGATATGTGTACACGATTGCACTGAACAAGTTGTAGATTGAATGATAACATTTTGCTTGACATCTGCATCATACAAGGGAAGATGACCGCTTAAACGGTCTTTCACTTTCATCAGTATTATCAGTCCGGGAACAATGACTTTGTCAAGTTTCAGTTATTAATAGAAAATCGATCTCTCTTCAACCATTACGCTCTGTGCTACTGGAAACATGAAATTAATCGTTATATTTTTCACCCAATAAATAATAAGATAATAAGATTCGATGATGCAGAAGCCTATCCCTCCAAATTATCTCTCATGATGTAAGGTTAGATCAATTCAATATAATAATCAAAATGCCTAATCACCCCGGGAATAAATCATAATAAAGCAAATAAAGCAATCATCATATGAATGGCTCAGCGAATAGAATATGAAATTAACTTGAGAATACTGCATCTAAATGTTGGAAATACATTTCCACGATAAATGGTCATTAAAATTGTTGAGTAACTTTCGCAATTCGTCCTCATATTGAAGCGATTTTTACTTCACAAAATCTGTAATTAGGTCACAACATCCTACTATTCATCCATCCCGTATTTACAAAATCATACACAGACAAAAATCGAACATTGAATAAAAAAGAAACAGAAAGAATAATCTCATAACGAAGCATATAGTATAGCATAGCTACAGGCTTTCAAACAAGGATGTGTATTTAGTCCATTGCTATTCAGAAATTCCAATTATCATTTGAGTAATATGCAACTGTACTATGCATGGCCGCTTTGCATTATTATACTAATTAATTGCAATCAAGCCTATAATCAATCAATCAATTCAGACACGTATATGCTGGTATCGGTGTATTGGATGGCTACGATCGACCGTCGAACCTAACCTTGGTCACCAACGCTCACGAGTTTCGAGCTACTCACATGAAAAGTTATTTACATATCTGATTAATTATAAATGGGGTGATTTTGTTGTTAGAATATATCTTATGACTTATTGATATTGAATCATATAGCTGTTTATAATCTTGTATGAATGTAATACGGATTAAAAATGAATATAAACTGTTTTGTGGATATAATTTGATAATCGTTTAGTAATGTCCGTCATTCTATAAGTTTCAGATCGGGAGTACGGAACAAATACTGGTAAATTATGAGAATATACATTTTATGTCAGCGTGAACAAATTGCATAGGCCTCAAAACAGATGAGAGAATGAATATTGTTACGGTTTTTACAAAATCTCCATCATTTGCTTCTGCCTCAAATTGAATTATTTATCTGGAGAAATGATCCTCACCCAAAACAATGTGTTGTAAAACCAGAGATCAAAGTCCTTGCTGTTTATAAACTTTGATACATAAAAGTAGTGATATGGAAAGTTCTGGCCAAGCTAATACTTTAACAAAAGATAATATGCATATTATGTGTGGATAGATATTGGGCATATAACGCAAAGGTTTGGTTATTATACGTAGGCTTTTTACGTAACAAAATAAAATATGCATGCCAATTTTATTTCATTATGCCGAAATACAAAACTATTCACATTGAAAATATGGCATGAAGTAATTGTTTCCAAATCAAGACTGAGAATGAAACTGATTATTCCCTAACTGAATAATGATAAACTGAATAATCCTCTATTGAATTTTCGAAATCAAAATAATATCTGGTCATGAGTGATATTTTATTCACATACATACACATTGTGATGTAGTAATACAATCAATTAGTCGATGCGTTGAATTATATTGTAGAAAGGGATTGATTATGATAGTGTACATTATCATGAAGTGAACAGTATTTGTTCTGAACATATAAATTTATATACATGCACCGCCGTTTGAATCAATATTATTTTACAGTATTAAAATAAATAGAAACCTTCGTAAACTGAACGAAGTGGTGGTTTAATCCATGATGTTGATTCAATGAATTATATATTGTATATCAATTGATTGATCACGTGATGAGTCAGTTTGTTGAATTAGGTTGATTAATATCATTCAATTGAAGTTCATTGTATTATTATAGGGCCACACAAAATACCAATTATGACGGTAAAGAATCCATTAGTTTTAATTACAACTGTTTTGTTCATTTTAGAATGAATTACCTTCGATGTAATATCAATTCGTTAACAACAATATTTTGATATGCGTCTGATAACCGTAAATAAGTGAACGTATACAAAAATATTCCACATCGCCCGGGAACATTCGCGAGTAGTTGTGAGCAATAATGATTTTCAATTGAACATAAAATTACCAATGTCGAGTGAGGTGAGAGTAGACAAATAAGATTCATTTGGTATTATTGTAGATTAGGTTGAGTTGGGTAAGTTGAAGTCAATTGGATTAAAGTTTCGAATTCAGATTGATGATAACTCAGATATATTGGTGTCGTATGAGGTATACTGAGGTTATAAATGAGGTAATGAAATGATGAGATGAAGATTGCTTAGGTAATGGGAAGGATAGTGGGAAAAAAGATGTCGTGGCTCAAATTATAGGAACCATCCCGGCAGTAGCCTAGACTAAACATAGGAACACCACGATAGAATCATGTGAGGATGGAAGATGGCCCAGATCAAACCAAGGCCTGATTCACCTTAATCTTCCTGGTCACATGAAAGAAGCACAATTGACACTTATCTACTTGTGCATAGTTTCAACCAGTTTTCAGAATCGTAAAACATAGGCTTTTCTCTAGACTGCAACGTGAACCTATTTGAAATATTTTTACTGTTACACTACTCGAATGATGAAGTTTGCATCTGCTGTTATTGGAAGTTAACTTGGAGAGACTTGATTCTAAGTGAGAGATATCAACATTCGTGTGTTACAGAAGTCGGTATAGTGTCCGGATATGTCGCAAAAACGGTTTAAACTAATGATGTGTTCCGGACTTTTATCTGCGGCGAAGAAGTGTTGTCAAAGACAGTGTGGAACTAGTTTCAAAGTTCATTGCTTTCAATTTTAAAAAATAATAATATTGGGTGGTAAGCTAGCCCTCGTGGTGCCCCGTCCAAACGATCCTACTTTCATCCTTGGCCTTAATAGGGAAACAATGATTGTGTATCAAGTTTCGATGTTATTGGATTCAAAACAAAAAGCAAGGCTGAACGAATATCTCCAACGGAGCGAAGAAGGTTATGCTAATAAGACGCAAAATCATAATATAATATAATAGCAATGTAATATAGTGACAAAAGTGACGAGTTGCGAGAAGAAAAACTCAAAATCATTAAGTTATCTCAAAGTACATCACCGTGATTTTGACGTGAACTTAAAATACAGTTTCTTTTTCAAATCTTACATTAATTAATGCCACTATAGAGCGTCTCGCCACGTCTCTCATAGTGACGAGGAAGGTCTGAGCGACCGTCTCCGTGTATCTCTTAGTACTAACGACAGAGTGTTTCGAGAATATAAAGAACAACCTCGGAGTGATATTGTATGTTATTATTTTATGCAAAATCAACCACCACTTAATAAACAGCGACCTGCTTGAATGAATCCGGTTGCTGGCGGATAGATAGGTAACCGTGCAGCAATTATTGCTGGATGGACTCTTTCTCAGTTTGATTCAAGTATGCGCACTACATCAGAGGCTGGCTCCGGATCAATCAGTAATACAATCAATATTGTATTATACTTATATAGTATATAATATTTGAGTTGATTGATTATTCAATGCGATCACATCACAGCTCTGGGGCTACTTCTGGATGTATCAAGTCGAATTTTTTCCACGGTTTTAGAGAAAACTAGAAACAATCGATCAATTCCAGGATTTCAAGGATTCAAATTAGGGATTCGCATCGATTAAATAATAAAAATCGATTATCGATTTATTACGGTCATGTTTAGTTATTTATGTTCAGCTTATCAGTCATGTTTAACCATCGTTATGTCTAGAATCAGTTTCTTCCACATTTATTTCTCGCAACCATGATTGCAACCATTGAAATTAATGTTTTCATCTACAATGAAATCAACATTTGTGACATTTTCGTTTTCTGTAGTGATGGAATGGTCAACTTCAGAGCGGATACGGCTAATTAGCTTCGCACAGGAGTATATTGTGAGCATAAAGTGATCTACTATTACCACTGACCGATGTGTGCACATTCTAGTGGCCACAGCGTAGACTACAGGGTACAACAAAACATTTAATTGCAGCTATTATCTCGTTACCATAGATTACGTAGTCATCAGAGAGAGATGTGCAGTTGATGACAAGGTCATTCGTATGACTTATAATGAGCGAGACAAATTGCCAGTTCGTTATCTTAATATGTCTACATTCTTATGGGGAACAGATCTGTCTTACGTACCACACTGTAGAAATATACAATTTCAGATTTTATTTATATTGTGTTTAATATCAAGTTATCTGTTATGCATATATTCGGGTTATCTTTATTCATATGCTATGAATTATATCCAACAATTTGTGCTCTGGTTTCAATAAAATGTTGTATGTTAAAAATATGTAGAACATGATATCATATTTTGTATCATATATTTATAAATATTCCTAGATGATAAGACCCAGATTGCATGAGAAATGATAATAGAGAACCGTGTTATCAGAATACATGCATTTTTTTCTGTGATGATGAAAACATGATAAGTATTTCAATCGTGTGGAAGCGAAGATGAATTAATAGGGTACAAGAGTGTAAATCGAGTGGAGAAGTAAAAAGATAAAAGTAGTTTTTCCGAACTTATTTCACTTGAATACGTGTTCTGGTCTCTTAATCATGTTGGAAAAGAATACATGTATGAAGTCTACCATCAGAAACTACAAGGTAGAAACATTTAGATAGTTCTCAATTCGCGAATTCGCGAGGAGAAGATTAATTTTGCAATTTTACTGCATTTGTACACTGCATTTATACACTACAGTTGTAATTAAGACGTGCCACTACTGAAGATTTGCATGCATCGCATTGCCACTAAAGTTCAACATACACCACGTGCGTCTCTGTTAATATTCTGGAATACGATAATTATCTACATCAAGAATATCTCCAGACTTCTTTATTAACCGAGCGAACTATTCAAACTTTTCATCTAAACATCAATGCATCTTCTATGATGAATGTATTTGGTAGACTCATAAGAAGGCTAGACTTGGCCTGGCCTCGAATCGAAGTACGGGGTGGTGTAGTAATTTGGCATCCCGCCAACAAGGGTAGTCGTGTCTAATGCTAAGGGTTGATCCCAGCGATCATAAACCTGGTACAGATGTGGGTTATCGTCTCGAAGTCTGTGACGTCATTTAAAGACGCCAATGCAAAAAGTTTTATTCTTGTATTACGATAATTGATAGTGTTTTATGATGCGTCAGTTGAATGACTCTGGAATATCTCTGGATATAGTTCTCCGGAGAAGGAAGAAGGTCGAGGGGCTAACTTGATCAACACCTTAGATGGCCACTTGTACAATGTGCTTCAGGATCTTCACTGAAATATTGTACACATTACACCTCAGTATGAGGAAACCTTTCATCAGGTTATTTTTATTAACAGAGAAACTTGATACAAAATCATTGTTGAGGCTATGGATGAAAGTACGATCGTTTGGACTGGGCACCACAAGGGCGATCTTACCACCCCATTCTATTTATTTTGAAACAATGAACTTTAACACCAGGACCGTGCTGTCTGTGACCATACTTTTCCGCCACAGATAAAGATCTTCCAGGTCACAAAAGTTCGGAACATATTTAATATTAACCATTTTTGTAATACATGATCAAGTTTTTGTAAACATCATGCTATCAAACAATTATCCTGTCAACTGATCGATTCATTTAAGTGTGTTGTTGAATAATCCAATCCGCCATTCATAAAAATATCATTGAGAGTTCGGCGTCTTCTACTTGGCAGACGTTTGTACAAAGCCTTTGTTAATGGGCCAGCACGTGATGCTGAGGATGTCATTATGGATATTATTGGGGCAAAACAGGTATAAATAGAAACGAATAAACTGTGATCTCAGGTTTTGGCTGCGCATTATAGGGAGAGAGAGAGAGAGAGAGAGAGAGAGAGAGAGAGAGAGAGAGAGAGAGAGAGAGAGAGAGAGAGAGAGACAGAGTGTGAGAGAGAGAGAGAGTGAGAGAGGGTGAGAAGGGAGAGGGAGGGAAAGAGATATAGAAGTAATGGGAATAGTTGATGACAATCGATATCTCGGTGTTCAGAGATATCAGTGCAGTACAATCACATGGGAAAGTTATTACACATTTGGGTAAGCTTTAACATAGGCTACTGGATCAAACATAGGGCCAGCGTTTTGTAACGGCGCTCAGTGTAACAAACTTGACGTTGCGGAATCTAACAATATCAAACGAATCGATCGAGGTTTTTAATTAAAACGAAAACTATCGTTTAAGGTCATATTTTAGAACACGTCAGTTATGAAAATACTCTGAATTTTCTTATTTAAATAGCATCGTTCCAATATGAAGACAACATAAATCGTCAAGCTGACAAATTGATGGTAAAAAACAAAAACAATCTTGTAATGAAACAAATAGGAAAGTAAACAAGACCAATTCAATACTACATGATGAAAGAAAAATATAATAATTCGTTGTCAATTGGTGTTTGTAGAAACAGGAGAAGGAAGGAAAATTCATGAAAGTGGTAGCCACGGGTTGAGAAAGCTAGCACTCGGTTGAGTCATCCATGCCTTGTATGTGGTCTATATTCATTCTTGGTGTTTTTTGGTTTTTATCTGTTGTTTTTGTTTTTTACTCTCTCTTTGCCTGAAGACAATGAATGTTGACTTCACATTGGAACGCTGCTCTTCAAGTAAAATAATTTCGAGGCTTCCAAAGAAAATCAGTACGCATAATCAATGCATAATTAATGTGTCAAATTTCTTCACGCATGATGTATTATGTAAAATACATGTATGTGAGTTGTAAACATGAAGCATGTAGCGACGTGTGTTACAATGTCATTCGCACGATGTATAGTTTGTTCGCGATGTAAAGAGTAAGGGCATCCGCTATCCGTACTGTGAAACTCAATATTTATCATTTTATTATACGACGTCTCAGAAGAAATAAAAGTCAGAATGAAATATAGTTTTGGAATTAATTTTTGTTAGATGAACGAAGCGAGTTACGAAATGTATCATTTTGGGAATTTAAATTGAATACATTTAAAAGGAATGAATTATGATACCTATTACATTTCCCATAATGAATACAATCTAGACAACCTAATTGATTTTCAGTATACAATTGATCAATTTATGACTTTTTTTCTGATATGGAAATGAACGGAATGCCAAATGTCATATATTCATTATTTTTATTCATTATTATTTTTATTGCTTCTATATTCGACACGAGTTAGTTTCACTATTATTAGAAATCCTGTTTCGATCAAATCATACAATTGAAAATCATTTTCAATCATGTACAAAATGAAGACTCTTGATATTCCTACAATTGAGCCGTGAGCCTCAAATGAACAATAAATGTTCCCACAATATAAAATGGCAACTTGGACAGGTGCTCGCTCAGTTGGGATTAAAAAGATAACATCAACTATTATTCATATCAAATAAATGTCACAGAAACTGGAGATATGTACGCCCGTCTTTCTTGACTAATTAATAGAGAAAAAATTGGAACAATTTTCCAAAATTTGATATTTAGGCAAAACACGACGGAAAGTTACAAACCGTTCTCATCGCGAGGCGTGAGTTATGTATGTCTTATTAACATTATATAATGATGACTATAATAATTCTTATAACCCCAAAAACTTGAGTGAAGGAGGGGTCGTTTTACAAATAATAATCACTATCCGTGTAGGAAAACTCAATCTTACCCCCAAAGCTTTCGAAGGGGTCCTACAGAAAACACTAATCCTCTACTGAAATATTCTTATCCCATGCATTCGCAACGGATCTACGCATGCGTGTGCACTGCGTGGGAGATTGTAGAAGGGGGGATTGGATGGAGGGGGAGAGGGTTGTGAGGGGTGTGACACAGTTGGCACAGAGCCCAAAATTCTCTGGACTTGTGAGCCAGGAGGCAGAGGATCAATTCCAGTCGTTGTTCCTGCTCCACACTTTATAACCCAACAACGGTTCTGTACAGAAATGGGACAATTTCCACGAAATGTCTTTGAGTTTCTTTTATTGAACTTCATTGAATGTTTCAACGGGCTACACGTTGAGATTATGCATGGACGTAGATTTGAGTGTACATCATACAGGTCTTCATTGAATTAAATTAAACATTGGGCCTATATAAAGTAGATACAAGAGCGAAATGAATTCCAGTTATCCAAAATAAGTTGGAGTTTCTAATCTGGAAATAATTATTTGCATTTCTAGCTCATTTGTTCTTCTCTTCGATCATCTCACGTTATAAAAATTGTCACTATGCTATAAAGTCAACTTCCCAGTCGCCATGTACCATGATTTCGTGACAAAACTTCCTTTATTGTCCCAGCTATCGTTGCAGGCGTTCAACAGCTGGAGTGTGAGCCTATAAATTGTACGGTCTTACATGAGACAGCGTCAGATTAATGGTGTATACTGTTACGTACATCTGGGATCAAAATGTGATGAAGGTCCATCAAGAAATCTAGATGAAATCTGGATCTAACGGTTCCAGAATTACAGACGTTCCTTGTAATATTCAAATTTTGTGAAGTGATTCTGTATAATTATAACTATTGATATTGAAATAGTGAATAATTCGGGAGAGATGACTTTCCTAGATTGCAATATCAATATTTTAATGATCCACACATAAATATCCACTTGTTTTTCAAATCTGAGAATTCAAGGAATCAAGAATTTGAGAATTCAGAAATTCTGAAAGAGTGAATATGTATGTGATCCTGTGATCCATATTATAACGGCGCATTTATATTATATAATCTTCAAGTAGAATTGGGAAGAGTATAAGTTCGACTAAAGGTTCAAAGCTCTGGCAGGGCAAAAAATACTATGTATCAATCGTTACCATAGCAATACAGCGAATTGGCAAAATGGCACAGATAGTAATTGCTTAACATTGATTGGGGGACAAATTGTTGACTGTCTCTTTCTTAAATAAATGGCGTCACTTGGCGCATGCACTTTATTTTAAGTGTTTTGATTGTTCCGATCAACTGCCTCTTCTATCCTTATGCGAAATAGATCAGTTTTCAAGCCGAGAAGACTAGTAAATAATAGTCAAAACAGAACTTGTATCCGTGAAAAATCTGACAGGATTTTCACTATGAATGTAACGCTCTCTCAATAGCAGCAGTTTGACATATTTCGTACTGTCACTGACATTGTCATGAACCCTCCTCGATCTGTAGTTTACTGTGGTGAAGAAACGTTCGGGAACTTGTTCGTTCCTGATCAGTCATACGTTCTTTCCCCTATTCATTTCCCAAACCCCACTTGATCGAGTATAACCCGACTCTAAGAACAAGAAGCCATAATCCAAGGCTTGAACCAATTGATTTTCTTTTTACCCTATATACTCAACCAGACAATCTTGTGGTATTTAACAGGACTGCATGTCAGAATGAATATAAATATGAATGAGTGGAAAATACGAAATTTTGAGTCACAATCAATACAGCTATTTTCAGGTTCAACCGAGTCAGTCTGTTGAATGGGTTCAACATAATTCGTATAATAACAATCCAGTACACAATTAAAAAATAAATAATAAAAAAACGTTTTCTAGCAGGAAGTTTTCTAACAGAGTGGTAACAATTTTCTCTAAGGAAATGTTCTGATGTAATTCTGGAAATATATACGGAGAGTAAAATGTATAATTTTGGCCGTGTGCATATTTGTAATTTTCCAAATAAGTTAGAACATGTATTTTTTATGAAACACATCGATCATGGGGATGTGACTAAATCTTGCGAGAAACCACATGGCTCTTTTTGGAGAAGAAATAATCGGTTGGTTTGAAGTGAATGCCCCTATAATATGATAAGATATTGAATACGACCTCGAATATGAGAATAGCTACATTAATCACAGTGGTTACGTCACGAATGGTCATTAGTCGTTTTACAAGATAACCTGTGGATGCTATCTTGATTGCAAGTTCATTCATGTCGGATTTCAAGTTGAAAATATTATCAAAGTACACACCTGAAAATGTAACCTCTGTTGAGTAATCAATCGTTGATCCCCTGACTGAATTTAGGGAAATGTGATACTATGAATATTTCTTCTATCAGAAAAGGGTATTGCTGCCATTTTGTTCATACTAATTATGGAATCTTTTGCTTTATACATCGTTAATTTGAATGATATCATTGTTGATTGCATTTTCAAATTGTAGTTCATTCATAGACGTTATGAAACATGACTCAAGTAATCGACAAAACTGGGCGGCTTACCAATTGATTGGTAGATCATTTGTGTTATATTACAATATGGGAGCAATGTTGGATCCTTGAGGAATTCCCACATTCACATGTGATTAATTTGAAAATCTGTTTCGGATTCATTGGCCATATGTACTGACAGTTGCCTGTTGAATTCAAACATAGTCAAATAATCTTCCATCCAGTCATTGACTACGCCCAC
Organism: Brachyptera putata; assembly: GCA_907164805.1. Lineage (NCBI taxonomy): Eukaryota > Metazoa > Arthropoda > Insecta > Plecoptera > Taeniopterygidae > Brachyptera > Brachyptera putata. The sequence goes on along the minus strand of OU015467.1, from coordinate 25,065,635 downwards.
TATCCCCATCTTATGCAATTCATTCGAAAATAATGAATGGTGTATGGTATCGAACGCCTTTGTAGGGTCATAGAATATGACCAGCGCAGGTTGATTTGCGTCGACGGATGTGCGCTAGATTATATATTATAATATTATATAATATGATATTATATTATATAATATTATAGTATTATCATAAAGCATATGAAGATATGGTCGACTTCCCTTCAATATTATATTATATGTTCAAAACATAACACACATCATAACATCATTACAAAATAACATTAGTTCAGTCTTATTATCGTAATTTTACATCCACCCTCTACTGCGACCCACACACCCCTTTTCCATTGTCTCGGTTCATGGCTGACGTATACCTGATTATAAACACTGATAATGTCGGTGGTCAAAATGTCCGGTTACCTAAATATCTCGCTAATATATCTCTAAACACAATGTGAAGTGGTGAATGCGTTGTTCGAAACAAGCCAAATAACTACTTGTTTGTTTGTTTAGAGAGGGAAATAATGAGATCATTCATGTAAAACGAGAGACATACTTCTGCATTCGATCTTTGAAGCAACAATCAGTTAATAGGGGTCTTCTTATTGGTTAGCATTGCAAGCTTTGTTATCAATCATCTTCAACCCAGCGGAATCCTTCATGCCTTGGTACTAATAACGAGAATTCGACAGCTTAAACACTTGCACATTTTGCTTCTCGTGATGAATTCACTAGTAGAAGTTGCAGGTACGCAGGTGGTATCAAACTGAAGAACTGACATCGAAAAAAGTGTGCACGAATTGCAACAACGATACAAGTAGTTATGAAAAATTTCCCATTGTTGGCATATTTTTTCAAACACATTTCGCCGGCCATATTGTATTTAGAAGCGCATTCTGTTGTAACTTTTACAGACGAATAAAAGAAAATGTAATACTCAGAAAATGTTATCTCTGCATTTTTGCCATTGTGCTCGTACCCTATTGAATAACAACAATACAATATTATCATTGCTCATCCCTTCAAAAGTTTGAATTCGATTTCAATGTTCAATTTCGATCTCATTCTCAGAAATCCATTCAGATCTAGTTTTATATATTGCTACTTCTCGGAAGCTAACAATTCCTTACTATTATCATGAACGTAGTAAATGTATTTCCAGCACCTTCCGATAAGATGGGTCGTAACATGACATAATATTACAGATTATACTCGTCTCACAATCCGAGTATTTGAGAACGATGACATTCGAGCGACAACTTGGGCAAAACAAGAAGGCCTATAATTACATTTCATTGTCATATAACTTGGAACTTGAAGAACTTTTACTTGTGTAATTGCAAGATGCTGTCATCTACGTTGTCTTGTGCATATTAAGAGTAGGGGGGAGGTGGTTGGAGAGGAGAGGGAAGTAGAGGGGAAGTGGGAGTGAAAATGGGAGGGATGAAACTTTAATCGTGAGAACACCAGTGTGTAATGCATGCTTCAATGAATTACGCAGGATATAAGATGATTTAATGACTTGTTAGTGTAAAGAACGAAACCGCGAATTGAAGAAGTATGCTTATCAAGGTCGAGTGTGAGCTAAGAGGTCACGGGTTCGATATCTGAGATGAGGATTATTGTCGCATATTGTTTCAACATTGTCCCAATTGTCATAAAGAACAGTTGGTTTCCTCTTAGCAGTATAACTTCATTAGTTCGTATTGAAATTACGGCATGTCATTTAGTAATTATGAACGTATATGTGAATACACGTACTATAAATGAATTCCCAAGTGCAGTATTTAATTAACATACAGTTCAATTACGCAATAGTGCTTTCATTATCTACGAAATATTGAAAAAACACAGGACAATTTTCCTTTCAAGATAATCAGGTGACATGCATATTTTGTATGATTATATGCATATAAAAAAGTTGAAAAAAAACATTGAAACATATACTTTCATCAAAGTAATTCTGAAAATTAAATGCATTTTTACTAGGAATTTCCCTATATTATTTTTAGAGTCAGTCTACAATATTGGCCAACCTATTTCATCCGTATACAACCATTCTCCGTCCTTCTTTCACTCGCGTAACGTGGCCTGCTTGCATTAACGATCAGTATTTTGGCGCATTCCTAACCTCTCTACCACCCGCAACACACTAAAAAAAACACGCCTTATACAAAAACATCAATACGCATCCACAATTCACGACACAACCAATACAACAACCACACACATCGCTTACCTTAACAGTCTGTCGTACGCGTGTTTAACGAATAGATTCGTCAAGTTGTCGAGTTATTTGTGAGAGAGTAAACGAGAACTATGAACTTGCTGTACGAATACGACTACGGGAATAGGAGAGCGGCCGGTTCATAGGACGGCAGTAGCGACCATTGCGCCGGTGCTGGCACCTAGCGAGCATTTCCCGCGGCTTGTGATATTGATTCTTGTTTGGTAGACCCACTTATTAACAACCCCTTCTTGCATTTCCGAAGAGAAAATCTAGCAGGCGGTTGGTTCGAGTAGAATGCTTGTACATGATGGACATGTATTACTAGACTGGGTTTAATGTGTGATAATTAATGGTAATAATTACTTACAGATTGTTTGTAAGATTACTGGACAGTGATGTCTTCATTTGCGAATAGGCAGAATGAGTGGAAATGTTTTACTTTTTCATGCGTGATCGATAATCAGAGACGCATTCGAGCGTGGTTTATTATTTTAGTCAACCTGCTTTGGGTAGTGGCTCTCGTTTTTTTAATTACATTTTTCAAAACCATTATTCAAGTTTTGGTGTTTCTAGTTTTCAGTTATCCTCAAGTGAAATAATTTCCTGCAGTCCAGTTCAGAGCTGAATCAGAATTTGATTTTTCAAATGCTAACGATGGTCAACTCGAACGATCAAATATAAAAAAAAATGAGAAGAAATTGTAACAAATTGAACCCAACAGAATCAAATGATTGAAAAAATGTGAAATATTGCTCATGTTTTCTTTTTATTCAAAATTGGAGAACTTAGGTTTGAAGCATCAAACCTCATATGGAATCAATCAGAATTCACGACAGGGACTTAAATATCAATAACAATAGATCACATTTTTGGGGGGGTTTCTTAAAAATTTGCCTCATTTTGAGAGAATATATAAAGTAATGTATATTTTTTTTGATAACATCGAAACTTGAGACAGAATCATTGTTCTCCAAAAGGACGAAGTAATATAATATATAATCATGGAAATAGCAATTGGTATTCATGCTAGCTGTGAAAGGCAATGAATTCTTACAAATCTATCCGATACATTTTTTCCTCACACAAATATGAAAATTTGGGCCCCCTTATTTTTCAGCAGCCATGTTGGATGCTGAATAGATCATTGCATGGTCAGTGAAGAATTCTTCGGTAGGATCGAGAGATCATTAACATAGGTCTTGGGTCACATAGGACACCTAAAAATGCAGTGGAATGGAATTATACCCATGTGTCATATTTATATGCGGAAGAATTGGGATACATCTACAAAGTATTTTGATCACTTGCATCTCTCAATTATTGTTACGCTTCACGAACGGTTTTCCAATTAATAGCATCGCGTTCATACTTACTCATTATGTGATCACGCAATGATTTTAACTCTGGGCAAACTAAATGTTTAATGTTTTACTTTGTTTGATTGAATCAATACAAAGTACTTTAATTATAGTTCACATAATACGCCACATAGTCATAGTATTCATCAAGTAAAGTGCTACAAGTAAAGTAAAGTAAACCGTAGTCAATGAGAGTAGAATTAAACAAATATCAGTGCATTGGTGATAACTTCTGAACGGTATGAGATATAGGAGTTCTGATAGACGATCCAACCATTTAATACCTACAGAATGATTGAAATAAAATCGATAGTCTCGAAATGTAACATGTTCACAGGTATACATCTGTATGGTGTTCATTCTTTAGGAATACCTGTGAAAATTACGCGATATCAGGGGAAACGTTTTGGCATAGGTTGCTAATAGTTGAGGGAATCACCAATATATACATATATATATATATATATATATATATATATATATATATATATATATATATATATATATTCATCTATATGGGCGTGTGTTCCTTCTTCATATGGGATTTTGATATTCTGTTTCGTTCAAAAGTTATCACCGAAACATCATATTTTTCTGAAAACGTCTGTAATGATTCTTGAATAGTATATATATATATATATATATAGGCCTATTCGTATGTGTATATATGTATATATATATATCGCAATGTGAGTATTAATGTGAGGTGAATTGGGATATACGGGTTCACTTGGAAAATAGTAATTACTAATGTCTTTAGATGTACATTTCACTCTCATTGTACTTTGTGCTCAAACCACGCAAATGCTGAGCGGTGACTAGAAAGCATTTCATAACAATTGAAAGTGAATCTCACATCTGAGTAAGTTCACGTAATCTGCTCTCAGCTATAGCTTTTACTGAATTCTCATTCCAATTATGTTATTCGAGTAATACTACTAATATGCAAGTTGAATATTTAAACCGGAATAGTGAATGTTAACGTGGAGCTATGAGTTTCCAAAATATCATGAGAAAATTACGGCGTAGCCATTGTTGTGTAGACATTGTTTAAAGAAACTTTGAGCTCATTGAGAACCAAAATTCAAGTAGGCCCTATTGCTACTAAACCACGTGATTTACAAACACCAAAATTGCCAGATGTATATTGCATGTCATGTGTTTAACAAACTGTGTACGAGCCATAATCGAATAATTATATGATGATCATGAAATATGGGCCTTATCGTTTTCACCTAATGCAACTGTGATGCGACTGTTCATTAAAATACTCGTGGGAATTTATTGAGGAATATGTTGAAATGTTTGGTGAGATGTGTGTTCATTCACTTCCTTCCTGAAGTTTCACGGGGAGTACGTAAAATAATCAAAACTCGAACACTGTAGCATGGATTATTGCCCGGGAAATTTTTGGATGTTTTTTCATTGGAAAGTGGTTTCTTCAAATACTGGATTCATCATTGTCACGCTTGTAAATTATCACGCTCTAAACACCATTCAACTAATCGACTAGTCTGAATGGTTGCTTCAAGATTCCTTTCGATAATTCATTAATCCATTAGTTGAGCTGATACATTTCAAGATCAGCGAAGCCAGATCAAAGTGTGATAGTCTTGTGGTAGACACTGTTTTTGTAACGTCCTTTCAACTATCACTTCATTGTTTTCTTACACGAGCTTTTTTACCCCCATGTAATCTAGCTGTTGGTGGGTTCGTATTGTTCCAAATTGTTCTCAACGAGCTCACCAACATGCAGCCATAAGGAGGTACGAATGAACGGTTGATAATGAAGTGATACAGTGATAGGAGATTTACAAGACCCATGCTTCATGCGGGACTCGAACCCCCTATCTGATCACGTTTCTAAAGCGGTGCGTTAGAAACATAAACTAGAAACTTGGGAAAAGAAACTCCGAAAGCTATGCACGGGGGTGGCTAGGTGGGTTCGTTGAATAACATAAGAAATATATATAATATCACCACGATATTTGAGAGTTAGAGGAATATGATTGGTACAATTCAGCTGTGAATTCACCTTACATGAAACACAGCATGCATTGATCGAATAAAGTTGTATGCAAATCATGTTATATGATCTTCATTTCAATATTCAACGCGAATGTTTCCTCAGCCTATGATAAAACAGACGTGAATTCACTCATGAAGCACACATTAACAAATATTGGATGTCTCCAAGCAATTCTCTATTAATTTTCAGAATGAACTTTGAGTAGATATTGAAAGATAACAACCCAATAAATTCAACCAACCGCTTTGAATTAATGACTATTCATCTTCAACATTTTGTAGAATGTTTTTCCGAAGTTTTCGTTCTGATCATTAGCATATAACTCCTATTCACAGCAGCGGATACATGTTGAATGGTGGCGAAAGCAGATCTGGTGAGTGAAGAGAGTACAAACAAACCGCACTGTCTCACCATTAATCCTAATATGGAACCTTCCCTAGAGATCGTAATAAGGATTTGGGTAGAGAAATGAAGAAGGAAGAGGTAAAAGATTGTAGCATCATAACCGAGTGTACAGGAATGTCATTATTTGGTGAATATTAGTTACATGTTGTTTCGTTATTTGATGTTCAGAAGTAATTCTTAGATTTATCAATACCAATACGCTTTTTAAATTGTACAGGATAAATATGCCGTTATCCCACGAAAAAGCAGTTGTAATGAGATCTGTGATGTAATGAGGTATCAGATTTTTGTTCTAGAACAGAGGCAACAATAGCGTTAAATATTCTGGATTTCATGGAAATATGACCAATAGTAATATGATATTTGTGTTTGTTATACTGGTGGACAAATTTTCCCATCTGGATACACAACCCTAGTTGACGGAACAAGCTTTAAAAACCTTGTCCAGAATGTTACAGAGATACTTTCAATATTCTCTTTTCAATATTACTATCTGTTCGATATTCCAAGTCATAAAGTTTCTTGATACTTGTACACGTTCATGTATGTTTCCATTTGATTTCTTGTGGTTCAATTTATGATGACATTTTTGAAAAAGTAAGAATGTATTTGAGGAAAATATATAAATGTGATTTTCTTTTCCAATTGTTGATAGCAATTTCCAATTTGAGGTTATTTTGTAATATTCAAGATACTGAAAGTATATCAAGTTATATGTAAGTATAACTCATATGTAATATATGTATGTAAGTTTAATTTCATTTAATTTCGGTATGATCACGAGAATAAATGAGACAGAACTACTTTATAACGATTTTAGAATTAGAAGCATACTATATGGACGATGTTCAAAAGGTCACATTCTTGCTAGTGGAATAGTACAGAAAGTATCTAGGAGGAGAACAACTGAAATGCGATACTGCTGTAGCAAAGTTTCACGCTACTTCTGTGTGTATGATACTATTTTTTTTTTAGCTCGACGGAAACTCGCAACTGCGGGCTTGCCACGGAGGGTTGGTTAGCGGTGGGTGGGGCGGGTGGGGGGGGGGGGTTGCGGGGGTGGAACATTGATTTGGCACTACTCACGAATAATAGAGGATATAAGCTGCATTATACGTCTTGTTTATATCGACTTTAGCAATATGCAGCCGAGCCAAAAGTCTAGCCCATTCCAAGAGGTATAGAAATGTTGCACTCTACGTACTTATATATAAACCATAACATTTCCAGTCTGGTTAGTCTAAAAAGACTGATATCTATTACAAGATTAAATGTAAAATCTCTCTCTCTCTCTCTCTTTTCTCTCTCTCTCTATCCATATAGATAGGCCTATATACTCTCACACACACACACACACACACACCAATATATATATATATATATATATATATATATATATATATATATATATATATATATATATATATATATATATATATATATATATATATATTTGTGTGTGTATGTTACCATATGTTCAGTTATACACATTCATTCATTGAAAGAAATGTATTCGTCCAGATCAAATATCGTGTGTTCAGCCATAGCGTACCGAATAAATAATTTTGATCATTTCATTTCCATTGATTTTTCCAGCATTCTCAACTTTTCGACAGTTTCATTTCCTCTCATCGGCGTGCCCTCTATTTGAATAATGTTTGAATTGTTGTTTCACGGATAGCACCACCCTCGGGGCGAATAAATGAGCACGTATATAGGACGAGGAATTGAAATAATAACGAGATATCGGGTTTGCCAATAGAGACAGAGTTGAAGTGAAAAGAGATGAATTATACGAAGTTTATTATACGAAGCTGAATTATACTGTATCCTGGTTTTACATTGAGCTCGATTGTAATGATACGTTCGCCATGTATAAACCCTGGAATATTGTGGAATATTCAATCCCAAATAGTGTTATAACTTATGAATTATGGCTAAATATATATATACAGATGATGTTTTGTATCTTCCATTTCCTCCAGGTCACTTTGTTATGTACCATCTTAATTCTCGAATTTTCATCTAAATACGAATTCAATCATCCATATATATTATTAATAATAAAATGATAAAATTAATGAAATAAATAATTAAAATGAAATCCTGAAATGAGCTAAAACAATGGCGTTGCTTTATTGCACATGGTTTAAGCCCGATTAAACAAATGGTCACTTCAATCCTACTCGGTAATCTTATTTACTATCTTCAATCTGCAATCTTTGATTGTGTTCAATTAAGTGCACACAATCTGCGATAATGAGTGATTTGAGATGATGATAAGTAACTGGGAATGTACTCAGTCCACTGCAAAACTTTCATACGGGCACTGACCGAAGTTGGTTTTAACTGCGGGACTTCTAAACAGAGATGATTGGAAGCACTTGAAACTTGCCACAGTTGATGTTCAAACTAATGGGAATATCATCCGATAATAATGATTTTCATTAGTCTCACCGTTTGATTATCATCAACGTTTCAGTTGCCAAGAATTGTTACAAAAAAGTGTTACTCTAAAATCGTATGGGATCTTGAATAAATCTGTATCAATAACGGAAGGACTTATACATATTTTCATTATCTGATAACAGGTTGTTAACATTGACTTGGGCAAGTTTCAAAAATACATTTTTTTTCTGAATTCTTGAATGTAATGAGATTCCTCAATAATTTTGCCAGCACACCGAAAAAAAACGGGACAAAATACTTGGAAATATTTCAAATCAGTTTAATGTCTCATTTCACTCGAATAGTTCTCCATCAGTTGATTCAGAATATAGTTATTTGTCAGAAGGAGTTTTCCCATTTTTAGATGGATGTGACTTGCTCGACCACCTGAGGCACCGGTCCCCATACGGCAAAAAGTTCCCATCAGGGTGATTATGTTTGAAAATATTGTGAAGTTTATTAGGGATTGGACGTATTTTAGATGGTACCTCTCTGCACGGTGTGAAGCAGTTTCACAACAATACGTTCATCAGGAAAGCCAATAAGATTTTTTATGTCTTAGTTGACACTGACAATGGTCGCAAAACATGCATCTCGAGATATACACCATTTGATTAGTTCTGGGATATTTTATCGTGTGTGGTATCGGTGTAATTGTAAAGTAAAACAATTGCTCATGGGCTGAACTAAAAATAAACAGTTCAACCGTATGCGCTTGGCGAACAAGACCAGGGAAAGTCACCTAATCTTTTGTTATAAATCAAGGTAACAGAAAAAGTTCATCTGTATCAAAATGGTTATAGTTTTGCTAATGAAATTCAGTTTAGCTGATGGAGGAAGGTGACAATGTATCAACGAATGTATCAATTTTAATTTTATTGTAAATTTTATATCTACTGGTTCGTGTGTATGTAACGGTTAATCCGTATTTTTCAACTTGTTTTTTCCAAAATATGATTGGATATTTTTTTTCAACTTTACATTTTCAATATTCTGTTTCAGCATTGGTGCCAAAAACGTTAATACATTTTTGTGAATGGGTTACCCTTGTGTCCGCTGACCGCGAATGTAAAAAGTAAAAAATCAAGTAAAAAAAAAACTTGATCCAAGTAATAATATCAACATTGAATATATAAATCAATTTGTCTCAATAAAACTCATTTATTATTGTATTGCTCTAGAATTTGAATGATTCTTCTTTACATTTAGTTGGTACATTACATTTAGATAGTCGGTCAAACATGAATATTTTTTTGATTGAAACGAATTGATCAGTCGTTATGATCGATCATCCTGATAGAGGTTTTTTGTGTTTTTCCGTCATCATGAAAGTGTTACTGCATGAGATGGTTCCTTCCGAACCGACCGTTCAATTCTCACTTTCCAAAACTCCTCATCCAAAAAAACCTATCATCCTCACATCATCTCATTCATCATTCACTGACGTCAACAGATCTCACTTATCAACGAAGAGTATCGCTAACACCAATATGAATAGAAGAAAAAGCTGTCTTCCATGGACATTGTGGACATTGTGTCTCTCATGGACATTGTGGTGTTTATATTTTGGAAGTCGATTTGTCATTTTTTAGTAAGAAAAGAGAGAAGTTAATATTTTGATGTACACTTTCCGGAATGATCAATACGTATTCATTCCTCTACACTCTATAGTTCATTTTTCACAAATTTGTTTGGTTTCTGCAGGCTTCAATAATGCATATTATCCTCTATAACCCGTGCTCGAGACGCCATTTAAATACTAGAAATTAACCTCATACAGTTTTTTGGGGGGAAGAAATCCACTCTTCCGGCACATCGATATCTGCCTAAATGGTTGTTAAAGGACATCACAACCCTGAAACTGGATATATGAACATTCAAATAATGAAGATATATTTCACTAATTTTAGAGAAAACTTTTTTTTTTAATGACATCGAAACTTGATACAAAATCATTGTTCCCCAATTAAGGCTATGAATGAAAGATGAGATCGTTTTAACGGGGCACCACAAGGGCAATCTTAACTAAATCAGAATCTTAATGACAGAAACTTCAATTCATTTATTTGCAGGCCCTACTCCAGGACCCTGCTCTTTCTACGAATCGTGACCTAGACATTACTCGATTCCGTTGAAGTTCGTATACAGAATCGGTATTACCCATGTCATACTTATCGTATCTGGAGGACAAAAAAATTAATAGTAATTTCTGAAATTAAGATGATGATTTCTAGTTTTCTCTGAAATTATGGAAATAAATATCATCATAATCCATGAGAATCTAATTTCAAGGATGTGACGTCCCTTAAAGATCTCGAGATCTATGTGGTGGGTCGTCAACACTTCAGGGGCTGCATGCGATTGTTCTACCTCTCATTGGTGCCCGTAGAGAGCTGATGAGATACAGTGCCGAACCGGAAAGCCTGTCGAGTTAACTTTCCTTCCTTTCCTTTCCTGCTTTGGAGAATTGTCTACCTCGTTTTTCATGTCTCTCATTCAGACTGTTGGTTTTTAGTGGTGTCCCTTAGACGTTGAAGTGAATACTGGGATGTAAACTACACGTATTTACTCGTCCACTACTGAATAAATATTTGAGATTCGAATGAATTTGGATTATTGAAATGAACAACAAAATGATTCTGTGAACATTGGAGTAGTTGAGAAAATATATAAATAAAGGAGAGGAGCAGCAAAGAAGCTTTGAACAGAAGACGAAGAAGAATTTAGAAAAAAAATGAAGCTCAAAAGTAAAATCGAATTTTCAATTTTCTGCACAAAGAAACATTGAATATAAGAAATAAGGAAAATTTGGAAGAAACGATGGAGAAAATAATTGAAGTATTCATTTCAAATAGAAGATTGAAGATTTTTTCCAACACGCCTGTTGAATTCATCCATCCATGCATGCATTCATTCATTAAACTTGTTACTACAACTTTTACAATTTGTCAGATCAGTTTCAATTTATCCGATTGTTTTGAGTCGCTTTCAAGGATCTCCATTCAAATGATTCTGATTTGTTATGCCCAGCCTTAGTTGAGGAACGATGACTTCATATCAAGTTTTCGATTTAATTTTAAAAATACATGTTTTCTAGGACAGTGGGAATGAAACGGTCGTAGCCTGTTGTTGAGTACAACCTATAAATATATCGTGTATTTATATAAAACAAAGATGGTAACACAAAAGGCTCTGTCACGATGGTCGACCGTGGCGGAAATCGAGCCTCAGTCTCTTGAATGACAGTTCAGAGTGCAAGCCACTAGTCCACCAGTCCCAGTGAAAATAATTCAATGAAGAAATCCAAATAATATCGAATTATGATGTAAAATTTCCTCATTTTAATTTTGTTAATCCACATTTATGCCAACAATTATCATTAAACTGTTTTGTCAATTAGTCCTGAATTTTATTTCAATCTCGTAAATCACACCGATGAAGGTTTTATGGACTATACCTCGAGAAAAGATTAATAATGATTCTGTTAAGAAATCAACAATAAAAAAAATAGTTGAGAGTACAAATCTGTCGTAAACTGTGTGAACTGTTGTTTCCATACAGCGTCTCGCGTTATTTTATGGATATTTTCAAATATTGATTATACATTAATATTTAATAATCGGTCTAGACCGTACAAATTCAGTACTACTTCGGTCCTGGAAATACATACATGAACTATATTAATGAATAAGTAAACGATTATTCAAAGTAATAAAAAGAGTCGTTCTCGAGACTGCCAGTAGATGGCAGATCAGACTGGAACCAGAATTGTAACGAGTTGTAGAACTATTACCAACAGAATGAGCCACGTAATGAAAACACGATAAATACAGTATTGGAAACACCTCAACTCATTCGTCCCGCTACTTTTTTGTTTTTGAATATCATACGGAGGTTTTTGTCATTGGGATAAGTAACAGAATGTTTTCATTTGAAGAAACCCTTATTGGAATTGTTATTGTATTTTTATTTCACTTTCAAACTTCTATCTCAGTCGTTGTTGAAACAATGGTATTGAATATGTTGACCAATTCTGCTTCAAGTCGGACAAGATAAAAGAGAGTGAACAATGATTACTGATTACTGATTACTGATTACTGATTACTGATTACTGATTACTGATTACTGATTCCAATACGCGCAAGCCCAGAAAATTGTCAAAATGTAAAATGCATTCACAAGTGAACTGTATGCTAACCAATTTGAAAACCGGGCTTATTTTACGTTTAGAATGTGAAATCATCTGAACAAATGTTTGGGTCAAACAGGAATCTGTGAATTTATCAAAATGGCAATTATATAATTTTACCTTATGAAAGATATGGTTCTACCTGAATTCCGGGATCTAACATAATACGTTCACATATTACTAATAGTATCATTAAAATATACCATGACTCTAAAATAATATCAATTAAGTTTCAGAATTTTACTACAAAAGTTAGGCTACATAACAATGATTGCATTGTTTCAAATAGTATTCAAACCAATTTTCAATCATTTAAGTGAATGAATCATGTATACGTATATTCAGTCCCATTTATTAAGTATTCTACATCTTATAATGATGCTTCATCTTTCACAATCCTATCTAGAACGAAATAATAACAGGTCTGTCAGTTTTAAACATATCTTTTCAAGATTTCACACCTAAAGTCAGTTACCTTTGCATTTCAACGATGAGCAATAACTTTGCAACATTTCGCAAATGGAGTAACATTTGTATTTATATTTCGCAAATAGAGCGGCCATTGTCGTGACTATTTTGCAGGGATATACAGAATTGTCTGCAATATAAAATAAATAGATTTACCAATTCGGATCAGTTGAACATTCTGCTATCTTTCAGATAAGCGATAGCGAGGACGTCCAAATGTCCAATTCAGGTTTTATCTCTCATGTTCTTTTCTTTTTATTGAAGTCCACTGAGCGCATTGCAAACCCGATCCACTTAGATAGTTTCCTATAATTTTTTCATCTCATAGCTTTCTTGATTATTGGATGAATATATTCTAAGTAAATTACGAATGGACATTTTGAAAATATAACGATGATACAGGAATGAAATGGAACGGGAAATAATAGGCCTACACGGCAAAAAAGCCAATATCCAATCATTTCAATGTATATATATATATATATAAATATATTATTATATGGGCCTACCTATTACACTTGTTGCCATGAACTCTTCTCTCATATACTCTGATAGTCTCTGTATTTGATACGAGAACAAATATATTTAACAAAATAACGTGTTGGGCATCCTTGTTTCTTCTCAACATGCATTCAATTCAAAGTCGATCTGAGCTAATAAACCAACTGCGATAGCTTTATCATAGAAACTAATTCGAAGACAATTTGTAACCCGAACTAGTCCATACGATTACACCACATCTCTTATTGCACTCAAATTACTTCAATTTAACTTGAAAATAAAAGAAAGGGAAAAGGTGTTGTTTAATTTTATAGTAATCAGACAGATGAAATAATGGTGTATCAAATTGAAATGTGAAGAACATTGAAGATTGCTGTCAAAGACTTTCAGTAAAAGGCATTGACCTATTCTTTGCATTGACTTAGTCCCACTTTACCTTGTCTTTGTGGTAATTGCAATTATGTAATGTTATATTTTGTTTAATGTACAACCAAATATGATGATGATGATTATAAATATATAGGCATATATATATATATTTATATATCTTTGTTTACTTCACTTAGTGGAAATTGATTATGATGATAAATTTCGACAGGATAAACGTTAATGATCGGAATAATAATCCTTCATCTATATCTATGACTTCACACATCTTTCAATTTGTTCCAGTCTTATTTTTACCTCTTTATGTTACAAACATAACAAATAAACTCGCAGTAGACTATCCCCAGAAGTTAAGTATTTTCGTACTCAGATAAAGATTAGAATCTCATTAACACTCAACAAAAAAATCACTAAACAGGTCAAAACATGACAGTGATAGTGAAGTAATCAAATTATTTATTGCTCTGATATTATAGTCAGGCTCGTGTCGGTTATTTGTTTTTATTTTATTTCCAACGTTTATCTTCTCATATTATTACGTGCTCGGTTTTGAGTGCAGCTAGACAGAACTGGTGCAATCTTTTTGTGTGCAATCTTTAATGACTCACGAAAATTTAAACGATTAAAATTATGTTTTTATTTTTATTATAGGATTGCTAGCTGTATAGCTGTCAGAACTAAGGCAAGCACACATCATTGTAGATGATGACTTAGATACATTTTTTCTTGTCGAACTTTCACATTTTATACCTCCCATCAAAAGAGGCTCACGTAATAGGCCTAGGTATCTTAAATATTATTCTTATAAAATAATCAGGCTAAGCGATTCATCTTGTTAATTTTTATGAAGCGATTTGTTTTTACCTCGATTTGGATATAATGATTTATTTCATTCGACTGGATAATAATATATTTCAGATTAGAGACTATAAAGAATATGAATTGAATTGCGACACTTTCAATAATGGCATTCTATAATATTTGCTCTTCAACTGATATGCCTATAACAACGGGACCGTGCAACATGCGAAACAGTGACGAATCAAGCCGCCCCGGTGGCTCAGATGAAGTCACGGTTGGGCGTGGGTTCGAGTCCCGCAAAAAACATGGGTTTTAAACAGCCTTTCATCTATCATAACTTCATCGTTTCATTATCACACTCTCATTAACGACGTAGCTGTTAGTGGGGTCGTTAAGCAGCATTAACATGAAATAAAAGTGACAAATTCCAAATAACGGGTGGCTATTTCTCATTCCCCTATTCCG
Organism: Brachyptera putata; assembly: GCA_907164805.1. Lineage (NCBI taxonomy): Eukaryota > Metazoa > Arthropoda > Insecta > Plecoptera > Taeniopterygidae > Brachyptera > Brachyptera putata. The sequence continues at coordinate 25,050,366 of OU015467.1, read as the reverse complement.
TATTGAATAAGCAGAGCCCCGCCGGAAATGTTTCCAAATGTGGTATTTTTTTGATGATTTTAGCGATTTATAGGCAGTTTTAGTGTCTGATAATTTTGTATCATCTTACCAGAATCAGATGTAGTTCCTGTGCTCATGTTGACTTGATGGGTGGTGGTTTTGCCACAAAAGCATTGAAGGTGGTTGTGTTTCTGTGGCATTGTAAATCATCACAATTCACAACTAACCCGACTCGTATTTGACAATGCACTGAACTGAGCTCTAGACATCATAAATGTTCGAATAATGCTTCATCTTGTTGATAAACAATGCCTAGAAGAGGCTCGAATAAAAATTTGACAATGTCAATAAGAAATAACGTTGTATGTTTGTCATCAAGGGCAAGTTGAATATTGTTGGCCGTGGAACACAAAGAATGCATTTTGTCAATTGATCATTCGCTATGATGAGTATAGCGTATATCGTATTGCAATGATCGTGTTAGGGATCGTGTTAGGAATGTTAAGAACTTGTCACTTGCTATTACCGAGATCCACATTTATAATCGTAGAAACCAACCCTGTATTTGTTTATAATTTCATAAAGGAAGTGTGAAGAAGTAGAGTGTATACTGGATAATTATATTGATAAGTAGCAATATTTTATTGTGTGTTTATTCAATAAGTCAAAATATATATTTTTTCACAAGATGGATACATAATTGGTGGGGCGCATTAACAAATTACAAATTTAATACAAATTCAATACAAACATGTGTACGCTGAACGAGCGTATACCCTACTGTTCTCAGTTTTAAAGATCCTCGTTCTCACTTCTTGCTTCTTGTTTCTTGTTTTTTGTTTCGTTTGTCGAGCAAATCTGACTCGCATAAGACGTGAAGTATCAAAGAAAATCATGTGATTGTAAGTGTTTATAAGTGCTTCATGGATATTTTACTATCCGTTCCAACAAGTCACTTACTTCTGATTTGTGTTCTACCTTTGAGAGCACATTTAGATGCGTTATTAATTCAATCTAACATTTACATTTAATTAGTAAAGTCAATGGTAATAAACCTTGGCATCGTTAATAATATTCACAACTACTTTTACTATGTTATTATACAATTCATAAAATCTGATACAATTCCAGCTTCATAAGATTGTAATTAATAAACAATTACTGTAAAAAAGTTTAATAACGAACTCTTTTCGATGGTCAAAGCACTGAGCGATTTATTATACTGTTCGGATTGAATACATTGCGAAAATTGTGTTGTAATATGAAATTGTAAATTAACGTGATGAATAACTGTACTTTTTCATAAATAGGCATATAGAGTGAACGGAGTGTGAGCGAGTATAATGTGTCACAACGTTAATTTTGATTAATTGCTATTTGTTATTTTTTTGTAATAAGTAGGTCTAAACTTGTAATAGCAATAATGGAGTTGCGTTATTGTTCCATGACCTATCTTATTGTTATTCTTTATTATCATGGCATGAAGAATTGTTAAACCCTCAGCCTTAATCGGGAAACATAATGATTTTGTTCATTTTGAACCAATAAAAAAGGAACCAAAGGAACCAATAATTACAATTCGTTATCTTCGAAGTCATCGACTGGGTATATTTTTCTAGTTATTATGCAGTTATCAACAAGTTATCATCAATGTCGATAAATGAATTGGTGAGTATATTTACGTGATCTCTCTACGAGGTGCCTTCACTTCACTTTTTTCGCTACAATAATAACAGTCAGCAAACACAGTTGAGCCAATATATTCAAACAATGATAACAATAATCTAGCGAAGACAAATCTAATAATTATATTACCTGGACTAATTTGTATCGATTTCAGAAAAATGAAAGCAAACTAATTGTAATTATTAATCCTTATATTTTATTTAATCATTCTTCTATTGATTCTTTCTTTAAGGGAGACTGGGAGAATGTATATTTAGTAGTTGAATAACTTCCCCACCAACAACTCTCACTTATGTACGTCCAACAAGTACAATCAATATCAAAAACTTAACAAAAACGAAAAGTAGATGTAGAAATTTCCTATATTATTAGGCTTCTAATAATAATGTCAGAATAGTTGGATATATTTTACCGAATAATTATGTTCGTGGTTTAAGCTATGCAATTTCCTTCAATAACTATGGTAATTAATAACTCGTAGACGAAATAGCAACTTATAATTACATATTTTGAATCAGTGGTTCCCGAAATCGAATTTTAATTGTTTTTCAATCATTTAATAATTGTTCATTCCAAGAACTCAGACAAAATAATACCAAAAGTAAGAACTGATTATTCAAAAAAAAATCTTCCTAATTTTGGATAAGACTGTCCAACAAAGGTTCGATATTATATTTTTCCAATAATTTCCCAATACCGATCGGGTGTTCCGCGTATTCACCTCCAGCAGTATCATGTAGACGGACGTCTCGGAACCTCCTATCGCCGTGGTTAATGTAACGTACGAGACGTATACTCGTCGTTGTTTGTTGAAGATTGGTGAGAGTTGTGGCTGCTCGTTATATGTAGGTGAACAAGAACAACAGCTGACTGGATTGGAACCCACCCGCCGCGGAGATTAGCGCGCAGCTTCCGTGTAGAGGTTCGGGGTTCATATCCTGCACTACAGACAGGAAATGGAACTTTTCCTTGTTCAATTAGATGTAACTTACGTAAAAACAAGGATAATGTAATTCAATCTTCAAGCGACTAATTATAAACGTAAGTGATTAGATTATGTTCTAAACTTTGTTCACTTCAATAATAAATTAAAACAATTACAATACTACTTATGAGTTATGTTTTGAGATTATTATACAAATATAAATTAGTGATCAACACGTGGTTTTCTCGGACGTTGAGCGTATTACATTTTCTACTGAATGAAACATAATTATTCAGTTCCTTCTCGGAACGTTTTTCTGCAGCTTTCTCATTCAGTAATTTATTTGACAAATTTAAGAGAACATGAACTCCGCGGTACAATCTGTATCATACGCCATGGGTTGTGTTTGTGGAAAACTTACTGCAGTTCTAAACATTGGTAGTTTCACAAAGATTCAATTGTTTCCAATCTTATACCTTCTTGAAAAATAATTCACCCTCAAAATTCAACAGCTATGCAAACACAGCGGTGATTTTTTTTATATTGTTCGTCGAACTTCTGTCGTAGATATAACTATACATATATAATGAACTCAAATCAGCTGCTGTGAACATAAAGTCTACAATTGAATGTGATAAACTCGGGTGGGGTTTGTAATTAAAGTCGCACATTTGTCCGATTCACGACGGGTTCTAAATATTTTCACCATCCAATACGATTGTCTTATAAATCAATCTCGCTTTCCCCTCGTGTACAAACAACACTCATCTACTGAAGAATTTCATTGTTAATATCATTGGTTATATTGGAGCTTTTCTCAATGTTGTTTATGATCAATAACAAATCAGTATTACGGTCATCAACTTTTTCTTTCATTGGAATAACTCCAGTTATAATCCTTAGACACAACCACAATCATAGAATTAGGATTGTACGAAATGTACAAGTTCTAGCTTCAAATCTTCTACAGAGCTTTAAACAGGATATAATACACGACAGATACAATGAACGGAGATTATTGGCGGGAAATTTAATTCAAAAGCAAAATTCCAGAAAATGAGAGATTAGGAAAGGAGGAAAACAAAGAGACGCCAAGAAAAAGATGCACATGAATACATGAATATTGAACAACAATAATGATTAGAATTGGATTGTTCATCACATCACCGAACTTATAAATCACTATTTATACGATTATTCAAAATGGTGACGACGTGACCGCCTAGAAGTCTTTGACTTCGAGTCTAGAAATGAGTTTCAGAACAATCAAATGGTTCATCTTCAAAACGGTCGTACTAATTCATTCTTGGCCTTAACAGAAAGAAAATGATCATCTAGAAATCGTTGGTGGAGAAACAGATATATATATACATACATATATATACATACACATATATATATATATATATATATATATATATATATATATATATATATATATATATATATATATATATATATATATATATATATATTATGTAACCAATGTCTACACAAACACAAACATGTGTGAATTACAGTTCGCCCTATATAGATACATTAGAACGCTATTAAAACACTATCTATGATGCATCTTTCATTATTTATGGATACAATCATTGAACAGTCGACCTTAGCCTACAAACTGTTTGTCAGGTGTCACGTTGGCTGAAATGAACTAGTGGCAGTTGAATCAATCGTAATGGGGGCAAAGAATAGCCAGTCGAATTTATGAGAGGGATATATTTAAATTAACTCTTCTTACCCCTCTTTCGATTAATCTTCTGGAGCTCCATTATTTTATAACACACTGTTGAAAACAAGAAAACCTTCCAAGTAGGAAGGTGTCGGTCGTGACCTAATTGTAGATGACTAGCAAAGATAGTAATTTCATTTTTTGCTGAAAAAAATAGTTTATGTCTGTTTTTTTGTATTTGTTCATTTCTGTGCTCCGAAAACCGGTCAGACAAATTTTACTCATAATTGTTGTCGTACCAGAACACCATTGAATGTCAACCGAATAGGTTTGAGTTTCATGAAAAATCGGAAAACATGTTTAGGAATGGTATACGGGGAAATTTCCACAATTTTATATCATCAAACTGAAAGTTTTGAGGAAAATGAATATTGTTTCTCGTACATTTTTCTACGAAGATTAAGAAAATTTAGTCTGGGTTTTCCAGAAAAAAAAATGTGTTTCATTGGAGAAATGGAGAACATTGATGAACGTGGCCTGACGAATGAAATGTATTGAAAACCCAATTAGTTTTTCATAACAACACTTTAGTGTGAATAAATACTGTATTTTTGAATATTTAAATCGTATATAATAACTAATGAACCAGAGAAAATAAACAGTACATTCATTTGTATCGAAGTTCGAATCGAACTTAATATTGAGGTTTTCATCACTTACTCCTATTCGTCTTCATCTTCTTTCCTCCTGATCTTCCTTCCTCCGTTAACGCGTAATGAATTTATAGTCCTGAAATTCTTTCAAGGGTTCCCACACCTCGCATTTTTCAATTTTGGGGGGTATTTGGTTTTTGCACATTATTTTTTACTTTCTCCATCAGAAAGCAATAAAGTACGTCATTCAGGAAGTATTAGAAATGTGTTTTCATTCAATAATAATTTCAATGTCTCATTTCTTTCATATCCAATCAATGCAAATGCAACATAAACAGGAAATTATTAGCATTGATAATCTTTTGACATTTATATTATTGATGATTTAGGATATATGATTTTAAAACCTTAATTGGGTTAACAATAAAAAAGTGTTGTCATTTGACACTTTTACTTTCGATGATCATTGTAGGTTGAACCAATAGAAAATAGAGAGGGCAGCCCTGAATAATCCTTGACATTTAGTTATGGAACACATATACAATCAGCCGTTGAAGGATGAATGTGTTTGTAGATTTGATTGATAGGGACAAAATGTGTGTTACTTTCTTGAGAACTGATAACTGGATGAAGGGGTACACAAAAAATAAAGACCACATAAACTCATGTTCTTGCCCACAGGCAAATTTCATCTTGTCAAGAATATTTTTTCAAACATTGCTTCAGTTGTGTTACGTTCACCGATTAGGCCAGCATGGAATTTGATGTTTCACTAACTAGTATTGATTTATTCAAATGTTTATATATTTTTAATGTCCAATTTACATAACTTTGATGGTGAACCATAGAATATTGATATTGGCAAGGTAAAGAACAGAACATATATACTTTCTATATGTTTTAGAGAAGGTGTTGACCCAATCATTGATCCAACTGCCATTGTGAATCGAATTCTGAATAGTGAAAATGATAGTATTATTTCGGAAGCATCATGAAAATAAAGACCTATACTTCACTTTTTCATAACATATATTGTACATATTTCGAATTATTTTATTGTTTCCACCCTACTGGTCCAAGTGAACACTCAGAAGATCACATCCGTGTCATTGTTCAAGTTTTAGTCGGGAAGGTTGGCACGAGCAACTCTGCATAACTTTGACCACGACGCCTGATATTGTGAGAGAAAGCTCTCGTCACCGTCACAAGGGGTGGTGAGAGGAACACGATGAGAGGATTAAGGTAATATTACACATATACAACCCCCATCAAATGAAACAATGGACATTTTTTGTTCAGATTTCCCAGGACATTTCATAGTTCACACTACCATATATTCATTGTACTCCTAATGCTCCATTATCGTTTCAGTGTTTTCAGTAAATAAGCATACACCGTATGATTTGTGAACGTACGGGCATTTCTTTAAATATATGTTTCTGCACATATGGAAATGTTTTTGGAGATTATGAAGATTTATTAGCAGCTTTCAACATTAAGAACAGTCGTTATAGGATGATTATCAGTCATTTCAAATAAATAGTCGATTCATATACATATTTGAATCAGAGGCTGTTGTATTTTTCAAAGTCTCAGAATATAGAATTCTCGTACAATTTCTCGTAAAAACATTTTTCCATATTATTTACAACAGAAGTAGGCCCACTGGTTTTTTATGATTTTTTCATGTAGAAATTATATTCTGGTTTTTAACAACATTCTTACAGCTCATTAACAAAACCAACAAACGAAATTACATAAGATAAAACGAGTGAAATTATCCTTTTTAAACTATAATGAATTCATGTTTTCATGTTTACATTTCAAAAGAAATTATGACGTATACCGTACTATCTTGTGTTCCGTACGTCAGTATTTCTCCTGGATGTACTGTAAGTTATCGACCTGTGGCCTACATATAACTCAGTGTATCATTTTTGCATTAATTACCATTTTAGGAGATACGTTCTATTTGTTGATACATGTACATGTAAATGTGTCAATCACATGAATCCATATAATCCATGTAACATACATTGAACCTGTTACCAACAAAGCTTCTGAGAAGAGATTATTTTCCATTTTTATAATACAAAAAAGGTAATTACTTATTTATGTAATTATTTCGTAAGATTTTCAACACCCAATTAGGAAGAGCCTGTAGCCACAGAAGCGCCAATCAGTGAACTGAAACCATAAAATTAGCTCATATTTTGTCACGTTTTGTATTTTATATTGAAAAAATTATTGAAAAAAGTGTTACATTTTTCGTGATTACGTGGGTCTTCTTACGTAGTTTCTTCAAATATATCCGCTGTGGTTTCGATCGACCGTCTCTGCTATCAATTAATACTGATTTTTGGGGTGTGCCGATTGAACAATGGTGGTAGAATGAATGTTGGCACTGTTAATTGATTCAGAGTAACAGCTCATGCCATGATATTATTTTATATATAATATAAGATATAATTATTTCATTATATTCAATAATTAATATTAAAATCAAAGATATGATTTTGACGATGTAGCAATATTTTTCGGCTTTTTCAACTCACAAATAGATTCAGAAATAATACACTATTCCAAGTTCATTTTGTGATCAATTTCTTGATCAATCTATATTTTTTGAATAATCTTATTCAATCCGGAAGTTCATATTCAGAAAATTCGAACAAATAATAATTCGACGGAAAATAATGAGTGTTCAGAAAACCATCTCGTTTTTTTTCAAAATATTCCAACACTATGTTTGATATTAATCCTATGTTTATCATGAAGTGTATTTTTTGGACCAATTCGAACTGATAACCAAAAATTATGTAATCAATTCACAAAACCATGAAATATAAATTAGGAAGTAGACATCTGGATTGTATTCTCTCACGATCATTCAATTTTATGAACAATTGAAAAGAAGGAATATATCTATTCGAACATTCAATGAAATATTTTCCAATAAAAACTAAAATTCAAAAAAATCAATAACCATTGAAAATTTTAATGATTTTTCACGGCAGCTCCCCGCTCTGTAACTCATCGAACAATGTAGATATGTTTCCACTGTATGCCCTATACTCATGTCGAGTCTCACCACGTCAAGTATTTGAATGAAGTGTAAGAAGCTGTTCCAATACAAAGGCTCACCTATGATGCAATAGAAAGGCTGCAACCGGCGAGAGAAAGGTAACACTTAACGAACAATATATACTGATCTTGAAAGTGACCATTAACCTCGGCAAGAAGAATCGCACACAACGCGCTAAATTAAAGAACAACGCCCAATATATATATATATATATATATATATATATATATATATATATATATATATATATATATATATAGAGAGAGAGAGAGAGAGAGAGAGAGAGAGATAGATAGATATAGATATTATGATATAGACCAACAGCACGTCTAATTAAAATATACAATCCAATCCATTTCATATTTTATTCTTAGTATTAAGGAAATCGATCATTATTTGCAATCCGTTTTGTAATCGGAATAGTTAGTGATAAGTTCAGAACTTTATACGAGTTTACGTAAATGGTGTTATCGAGGAATAAATTATTTCAATAAATAAGGATATTCGAGTTTTCAGCTTCGGCCATTAGTTCATACGGATTATTACCAATTGCCAGTTCTACAGATTGAAGTTGAAATTCTGAGCACAATTCTGAGGTGTGATTTATTATATATATATATATATATATATATATATATATATATATATATATATATATATATATATATATATATATATATTTAAATCTACACATGAGAAAAGAATAACACTGTGAACAGAAAATTAAACTATAATGCTGCTCAATAATAAACGCCACGAACTTTGTTCAATATTCATGAATATTGTGTTTCGTAAAATACTATATAATTTCAATTACATAAATAATAATGATCAATTAGATAAAGCAATCAGACGTTTATTACTTGATCTACACTGTAAAATCATTAATTTATTGTTAAAGTGCTGGTTGCATTCCAAGACTATCACGATCATCTCAAGAGCAAAATGGGTGTAAAATAATTCATTTACAAGAAGTTGAAGTTATTTATTATTCCACTTTATAATATTATTATACACCCATTTTGCTCTTGAAATACTGCTGATAGTTTTGAAATGGATCCAATTTTTTTACAATATAGACATATCAATGGTTTTACAATCCAGAATAATCATTGATAAAATATTCTTTCTTCTTTCCTTCATATGTTTTCATTATCGTTCAATCAATACGCTTCCTTGATTGAACAGACAACAAACAGGTTCAATAGAATACTTATGTATCGTAATATTAGTGGATAATTGTCTAACCAAGATGTAGTGATACCAACAGACTTCATCATAATATGAAGAAGGTGTACCGACTCACATATTATTAACATGGCAAGCACTTGTGGTTTCTTGCGGTCAAACCAGAGCCAACGGTCCCATTTGCCTGTCGCGATTTAGTGGATTCCCTTGTGAACTAGATGTAGAAAAGAGTGGTACCGGTGACATTGTTGAAGTGAACTTACAAAATCTAAAATTTTCGTGAAAAACAAATGCCACCTCTAACATCTTAATTCTACTGAGCCGTATATAGTATTGTTGATCATTGTTGTTTTATACAGTTCGATATTAAAGCGATAGTTGAGCTACAGGCAAAAGGGACCATGGACTCATATTCTGACCGCGGAAATACTTCATTTTGAAAACGCAAGTGGGTACGCCTTCTTTATATTATGATGCTGTATGTTGGTATCACTACACCGTGATTTAATTAACTGTACGAAGACCTTACCTAATTCAACTTGCAGTTTTGAGTGTTTGAGAAATTAAAAAATTCAATACAATCAGTTTTGTAAATGTAGTTGAAAGTAGAACTATTCTAGAGAAAATATGGAATAAAACCTCGATTTTTTTACGGCTAGCAAAAATATTCTATTTTGGAATATAGGTTCACGTTTCGCAACTTTTGGGAATCACTCCAAATTGACACTCCGAATTACCACCAAATTCAACGGAGACAAATATGTCCGGAACGGTCCGGAACTTTCAATTTTACTCGAATTGACATTTTACTCATGATTTCAACTCGGTCGTTTTCTGGAAAGATCTATGGTACATTTCCACAATTATTTTCAAGGAACAGCAGAATAAGAAACTATAACATTTCCACAATGTGTATAGCTATATAATATCATATCAAGATTACCATGAATAGAATATGGGTATGAAAAAAGTAGGTTGACACTCATTCCATACGCCAACAAAATGTATAACCATATTGTTATTATTCGTTAGTTTAGGTATAAACAGAGAAATCGAATCCTTATAGAGAAGTCAACGCGTGTACCCAATGTAGTATCACACGCACTATAAATGATTACATGCGTAGAGACTCACCAGCACAACGTTACGCATGATTTCTACGAATAATAATTTGATAACATGAATATACCGAATATGTGTCTAGTTTTCATATAATAATGAAAGTTCACGATAATCTTGACTAGGACACGAACTACATATCTGAATAGGCCTATGAGCATGATTAAAAATTCAACACATTATTGAAATAATTAGTAATAAATTTCCATCAACAATGATACCAATCATCCTATTCGAATAAATACGTGAGAATAATTACTACCCAGCATATAAGCCCTACTTAATGAATTATCCATCAAAATATTTTCTAAATGGGTCATAAATCCAAAGGTGTATGCAAAATCATAGTTCATATATTGAATGAAGTGAGAATACAAAATATTTTTATATAATTTTACCAAAACGAAATTTTTATTGAAAATAATATTCAAGTATAAATAAGGTGAACATCGTTATTATATAGTTATAGTTATTCTTACTTATAACACATACCTTTTGCCATGAGACCTACGCATCAAACAAGACAGCCGGGTAAGAGTTTCGTAATGTAATTGAAACACGCGGGTGGGCGTTTACTTTGATTGTTGTCAGTATAAAACACTTTGAGATGATGATACTCAAGTGTTAAGAAGTCATGCAGACTTCAACGACATAGCATAAGTAATGCGATGAGGTCAAGGAAAGAAGTGAAAGTATTCGCAGTTTGATGAAGAATTATTATTAACTGCTCTCAATGCCCTATTATATGGAGCTAAGGCCTACGTGATTATATTATAGTTGCTAGTTACTATAGTTATACTTTCGCGTTGCTGGATGAACTTTGTGATTAATACGCGTGGGGAACGTATATTGTTTCGTTTCAAAAGATAATAGCATGTTATAATTATTTTATCTAGAAGTCTTATAGGCCTATACACATCCTTATATATATTCAATGCATCACATTCAATATCTATATCATCAAACTAAATTGAATTATCAGGGTAATTACAAAATTGTATTACAAAATTAATTATCAGGGTAATCACTAATTACGCATTTTCGATTCTCCCATAGGCCTATACTGTTGATATACCAAGGCGGAATTAAATATTTCACAATAGACTGGAATTGTTACGTGAAATAACAAATATCAAGAAATATAATTTTGAAGCGTGCTGCTTTTCTCTAGCGTGTTTTCTCTGCCCACATTTGCAGGCAGTAATTTGTTATTTTACTTCATTTCCATTAATTAACATCATGTATCATAATTATGGTATAATACGGATAGTTTAATATGACTTGCTTTACACATTCAACCTCTGCAAAATGAACGTGACCTTAATTGTAAAGTTCAGAAACCTGTAATGAATTGATGTATCAAATATATTAATAAACAATTCTAAAATCCTATCCTTTAATGGAAGCGTAATTGGTGGTTCGTTGGTTGGAATCGTTTTGCATCATTCATTTTTTTTTCATCGCTAGAAATTTGGCACAACATTATATCAATCCTCAATAATTTTGAGCTGAGAATGGAAGATCATTAATCAATGCATCATCAATAATAAATCATCCATCCATAGGACCGATCATTTTATTTTTCATTCACAATTATAATCTATTGGAGGTACTTTTTCATTTAAATATATTTTTGAAACGAAAGAAATGAACTCACACACAATCAAGACACTGTCTTGACATCTTGAAATATCTGTTCAAATTTTACTCAACTCGCAACATTTATGTTAATCCAGGGTAAATATTTGGATACGTCAGTGAATAGCACGTAGTTCTTGGGATCACACACACTGGCGCTCGCAGAACGCTCACTGAGTTTGGAGACAGAAATCGACACGACGCCTCGCAGGTGCCAGTGGATGCCATCGGCACGTTTTATAGGAAATACCATTCCTCCGCCAGAGTCACCATTACAAACAGATGTACCTGAAAAACAGTCAGGTGTTACTAATGGTAGTTCCTTGACTATTTCTGTGGGTTTGTGTCTCCTGACGTATTTTGATAGGACTTTCCTTGCCGCTTTTCTTTGAACGTTTTTAAGATATCGTCCTATCTCATTCATAAAAATCATAAACAGGAGTGGCTCAGTACTCTACCCTGTAGAAAGCCTGAGATGGCATGACATTCTTCCGAGTCGTCATTGCCTACTCTGACAATTTGTCTCCGTCCAGTCAGCCACTTCTCTATACATTTAATGAATATTCGGTCAATGTTAAGTTTTTTCAACTTCGGAACTAGAATAATATTCCGGTTCAGAAGTTATGGTTAAGTTCAGTAGTTTTACATAGTATGGTGATGTACCACTGCCGCTAGGGATCGTTGACCCCGTGTCGGTGTCGTAATACCCCCCGAAATCTTCAGCAAAATCAAGTAGTATTTGATCTACTTTTTAATGGCTGTGTATAATTTACGAAATCACAGCTGAACATGAGTGTGATAACATGGTTGAATGAATTGAAACAAGCCCACACTTACCATTGCCCTCAGTTGGATAGCATCAAACAGCATCGTCAAATTATTGATAAATAATGATATATATAACGGAAATGGAACGGAATGAAGTTAAAATTGAGGAACGAAAATATGAATGTCAATCAATTACCATTTGAAAATCCTGCACAGTAGTTCGTCTCTTTTAACGACGCCGAGTAGAATGCGGGATAACTTCTCACACACGTTTCATAAGAAACAATCGGCATTGTCGCCATCATCAGATCTTCGGTTGGCTCTTCAGTTTCATCGATACCCCATCCGACAACCTGGAAAGGATGCATGAGGTTTGTGAATGGTCTTGGCCAATTCTTGTGCGTTTGGACTCTCGTAAGTGACCACTTGACAGAACTACTCTCCCATGTCCAATCAGGAAATTAATAATACGACAGTTAGGGCGTGGAGCTGTTTATGTGGAGGTATATCACAGTGACGAGCCGTGTACCATATCGTGTCCTTCCGGTCACTTCGATATACATGGAAACGGTGGCCATGTTCGTTTTTAAACTGCCCGTTGGAGCTACTCCCACGTTGAACCACTTTCAAGAGAAGTGAGAAACCCCGTACTAATGAACTCCATTGTTACGGCTGTAAAAAAGTGATGATCTACTTACAGTTCCTCTGATGTACTCTTTGGTATCAACTGTTCTGTCCCATAAGCATACCGGTTGAATATATTCTGTATATTTGACTGGTGGGTAGAACCTCAAGATTGCAATGTCTCCGACATAATTGTCCGATGCGTTGAAGGTTGGATGAATGATTATCTTCTTGATCTATATACGTACATACAATATCAGATACTAGAACTGTATTATGAAGAGCATTCGAAATGAATTAATATGAATAATCATTCAAGAAAACTCTTCTGAATGGGGCTTATATAACAATCAAATTATATTGTGCTACATTGGTTCTGATATATTATATAATATTTTCGAATTATCTATACAAATTTAGATCTGGATATTCACACATTATACCATTATTGTTCATCTATTTATACTATATGGATTTATTCAAATTGTTTGGGTTGGTCAGATTAGTTAGGTCAGCTTGGGGTATGTATGGTTTCAAGTAAAAAAACAACAACAACATCCACGTGGTTATAATTTGCAGATAGGTGATGTGAAATTCGAGTATAATTTTGGATTATTATCACACTTATATATAATATGTTTCATAGTGCAACGAATCAAATCATCACATTCACCAAATCCGTTTCATGGTATAAGATCGCCCTCGTGGTCCACCGTTCAAACGATCCTACTTTCATCCTTAGCCTTAATAGGGGAACACTGATTCTGTATCAAGTTTCGATGTTATTAAAAAGATAAATGTATCTACTCACCCCTCTGTTTTGAATCTCAACATCGTCCATACTAGATAAATGATACTTTCCGAAGTATATCCTGTAGAAATTCGGATCTTCATTATCTTTCACACAATGGGCGGCAGTTATTATTGCTGTAGGACTAATCAATGATCCGCCACAGATATATTCTGCTTTGTGCTTAATCAAATTATTCCTATAGAGAGCTGTGTGCCACGGCCATTGCCCTTTGTAAGTTGTTTGGCCACTGATGATCAATGGTAATGTGCTTGGACCAGAGGTGACTAATCCACATTTCAATCCTCCTGCGATCAAATTGGGCATGTGTGAAATCATATATTTTGGTTTCTCATTATTGTTCACTTTACATACAATACAGTGAAATGGTGGCAAAGATAATTGGAACTGGCACATGCAGCGCAGTGATTAACGCACTCGCTTCATGTGATCCGGGAGACGAGGGTGATTTCGAACCCAGTTTGATCCCCGCCGCCGACCATCTTTACAGGGGTTTTTCATGGTTTCCCTCTGTAGTCTAGGCTAATACCGGGCTTATAAGTTGGCCATGACCGCTTCCTTCCCACTATCCTTCCCATTGCCCATAGAACCTTCATCTCATCATCCCGTCATCTCATTAATCATCCATCCGACGCCATTAGATCTGCGCTATCCTAACAGTGCGTCGTTAAACCCAATATATATGTATAAGATGATTGAAGTAAATGGTGATACATTTTGCCATATTTTATATAAAATACAAATGACATAAGAGAGATCGAGAGAGAATGCAGAATTATATTATGTTTTCGCCTAGTATCCTTATTCTACATTTGAAATATGAAATGCCCGTTTTTACACGGTACGGATTGAAAATGTTTCATTCCAAAGAGACTAGACTGGAGTATTACGAATCAGAGCTGACGAATTGTACATGGCAGGATTGGCAGCGTTCGTGTAGGTCATGTCTCTAGATCACCAACCGATATAGAGTTTACAGACGTATTCACGTCAAAACAATTCGAAATAACACACCCATTCCAATATTCTCTTATTCTTCTTGTTCCATTATTTTCCAGCTCTGGATGAGAACAAAAAAACTTCGGAATCCGATTTTATACTCCAATTATTAGTTTTATTCTATAGCTATAGATCTCTGGATAATATATATTAATGACTGCATTAGATTTGATGTGAAAACATATATGCAATTGAAATGTACCTGATTGTGGAGAAGACGGTGTTGCTATTTGAGAGGTTTTTTGAAGTCTCGTGAAAATATTATCTCCCAGCCTTTCTAGTATCCATGGCATCAATTTGGCTAGGTCCGTGAACACAACGTAAGCCCCAGCGTCACAATCGATTTCTCCAGAATCCTGTACAACAGATATCCGAATATCAATCCATTATTCTGAGTAGCCTGACTCTAGTTTCTGAGTCTGAAATATAATTCTATGACTAATAGATCGCTGGTTATGCCTACATTGAACCGATTGATTGATTGATTATTGTTTGCTTAACGACCCCACCAACATCTAGGTTATACGAGGGTACGAATGAGCAGGTGATTATGAAACTATGAAGTGATGATGAGTGAAAGGACTTTAACAAAAACCCATGCCTTATGCGGGATTTGAACCCACGCCCAGCGGTTCGCTTCAATGTCTGAAGCGTACCTCAGCTGACTGAGCTAACGAGGGCGGCACATTGAACCGAAAAAAAGAATGTTGAAAAAATTTGTTGTGAGTATTGTGGGTTATGTAAAATCTAAAAGGGGAATTATGGGTCTACTAGAATCACTAAGGAGCTATGGAATTATCATATTGTTCAAATTGATGAAAACAATAACGTATTTTTTCAATTCATACTACACTCCGATTTTACCTCCGTTTTCCTGCTGACACTGACAACTCCTCTCATATACCAGGTTTTCTTCCTCAACTCCGGATTATATAATTTGAAGAATATTCCACCGCCCGAATCACCATTACAAACAGTTGTACCTGATGAAAACAAAAATATTTATGATTCATTTTCTAAACACTGTTGGTTCAAGATCAAATAAGTGAAATGAATACGAATGGCATTTATGTTGGATCACTTATTGCTCTTGAACTTATAAGTTCAATTCGCTGTGTTGGACATGTCCATTTCAGAATATCGTTGGTTGAAGTAACAGTCAACTAACCATTTCTATATCCAGCACAAAACGTAGTATCAGATGTGACAGAGTTGAAGAAAGGGTCACTTTGACGACAAGTGTATTCAGAAACAATTGGCATCTTCGCTTGTTTTAGGTCGCGTGCGGAGACACCATGTTCATCTTTACCCCATCCAACCACCTGTTGAGAAATTCATATATAAATGAGATATGTGTGTATATTTGAATACTATTACATGAAAAGTTTCTCTCTAGCGAGTTATTGAAAGCAAAATGGCGGAGGGTCACCTCTTGATGAAGGAAGCTACGGGACCAAAGAAACGCTGAGAGAAATATATGAATGGTTATCTTCAACATCTATATTGCGTTTGTTTCGAATCTATACACTACTATATATATGAGAAATTAACTGAAGACCATGATCTATTAGCGTCGGTGAATGATATATGAGATAATTTGATGATGAGATGGAAGGTCATTTTATCAGGTGTTTTCGGATAGTGGAAATGAGTCGGTCGTGGCGTTTTGTTGAGAAATCATCCAAGTATTGACCTGGAAAACAGAGAGAAACCACGAAAAATCCCTGTCAGGATGGTCGAACATGGCAGGAATTGAACCCCGCTCTCCTGAATGACAGTTCAGTTGGTTAGCCACTCGACCACATATCTCAGTTCCATATATGTGTGTGTATTTTCTCACCCGAGTTTTCACTTTTTTTCCGCTTTCAAGTAAAAACAGTTCGCTATTAAGATTATTTGTCACACTATACTTACTGTCCCGGGTTTATCATTATATGATTCAATGTTGAACGACATGTCCCAAAGACATACAGGCCTCACAAAATCGTTATAAACGAATGTTCTTTCCACTTCAATGATAGCAATATCATAACCAGGTTTGTTGTGCCCATCGTATTCTGGATGCACGCTGATCTGTTTGATCTGTGTTAGAGAATAACAACCAAACTTGTACATTGTTATTGAATAATATTACAATCATCCTACTAAAATAATTGAGATCGAATAAAGAAAACATTCGAAATAGAAAATTTGTTTTAGTAATTGGTAATTAAAATTATCAAACACTATCTATATATTTCTCACGTTTATTGATTGTTGTGTTTCTTCTCCCCAGTTTCTTAGATTATGTTTGCCAAGAAATATTGTGATTGATTCTTTGTCTTCCACTTTTCTTCTGCTCACAACACA
Organism: Brachyptera putata; assembly: GCA_907164805.1. Lineage (NCBI taxonomy): Eukaryota > Metazoa > Arthropoda > Insecta > Plecoptera > Taeniopterygidae > Brachyptera > Brachyptera putata. The sequence continues at coordinate 25,032,846 of OU015467.1, read as the reverse complement.
GTGGGCAGCTATAAAATGATTATTACAACATTAGTTTGATTAATGCACACTTAGTAGCAACAAGAAAGAAATTTGAAGTCTCATTTTGAAGTATCCGTATTTTCTCGTTTCATATTCTCAAAACTCATTTATTTCATTCATTTATACAACTGCAGTTGCGCACGCATGCGCGGTGGCAGTTTTCAAATTGATAATTCATAATTCACATTAGTTTTGTATTCTTTTCTTGAATTCTGCTATAGTTTTTGCTCTTCTTGCCTCTTCTCCCAGCCCATTCCAATCGAGTATTGTTTCTGAATAAAACCACCTCCACCCAGTTCTGTTCTAGCCCTCTCGACAGCAAGCTGTTCTCCTCCTCTCACACTCCTCTGAACCCTCATCCCTATCCTATCTCTAACTTCTTCAATTCCTTGCCCTGAAAAAGTTCAGGAGTCTGTCCTTTCTCTTTCTTTCCTGTAATTTTTCCCATCCGAATTCTTTTACCATCACACTGGGCTTTTCCCTTAATTTTTCAACTCTCCCCTGGTCATTTCGTTCTATTCTAAATCTTCTTACCCTTCCTAGAACCCTTCTTGCAGCTACTCTCTGCACTCCCTCTACTCCTTTTATGAAATTGATGTTGTAGGGATCCCAGACCGAGCCAGCGTACTCCATCATTGGACGTATATTAGACTCTTGTAAGCCTTTTCCTTAATGTAGATCCCTGTCCCCTTGAGTTCCCCTTCTTGACAGTTTTCTAATATGTTTCCCCCAACCCAAATTCTGATGTAAGTAAATTCCAAGATATGTATAAGCATTCACCCCCTCCAAAATATTACCCCTCAGATTATAGCTTACATTCATGTCCCCCTCTCTATTCTTCCTGGAGAAGTGGACTACCTTACATTTATTCATGTTTAATACCATTTGATTCATTTTTACTCATTCATTCATTAAATTTAGATCCAGTTGTAATGCAGATTCATCTCCCTTTCTTTGTATTAGTCTGTATATGACACAGTCGTCAGCAAACAGACGAATTTTCGACTGGATGCCTTGCTCTAGGTTAACAAATAAATATATTAAAAAGAAGATGCCCTATTACGCTCCCTTGCGGTACACCAGAAGTTACTTCAATATAATCTGAATAGTCATTTCCAACTTTCACTTTCTGAGTCCTTCCACTTAAAAAGTCTTCAACCCATTTTGAAATAATTTGGTCATTGGTTCTAAGTTTCAATTTGTCTATCAACAGATGGTGCGGAACATTATCAAACGCTTTTTCGAAATCCAAAAATATTGCATTCACATTTTCCTCCTTTGTAGCTATGTCTCATAGCTCTTGCACAAGCCCGTGTAATTGGGTAGTGCAAGAGTAACCCTTTCTCAATGCATCATAAATCATTACCTGTAATAATATGTGATCCTGTTACCAAACTGCCACCACATATGAATTCCAAGCCTCCATTGTAAGTTTGTTTGTATAAGGCAGCTTGCCATGGCCATTGACCTTCAACAGTATCTTGGCCTCTGACAATCAAGAAATTTTTATCCCTTATTTTATTGACGCCACATTCCTGTGTGATGCCTGAAAATGAATGACAATACAAATTTGTTCAGATAAAGAATTTCGGTACGAACTAAAAAATATTGTCATTCTGTTTTGACAATTCTGTTATGCTTTTTGACCTCTAGCTCAACTAACCGTTGGATTTATTGAAATGACTCGAACCCACACTATTAGGAGATGTAGACCTACAAACACAACCTATTGGAACGCTCTACATGACTTGATTGGCCTGATGAGACTTACGTATATAGTGTTTGAATGAAATTTCAAAATTTATTCTTTCCAATGGTTCTCACATTGACTCTTCTGACTTGACATTATGTGCTCAAGTATTAAAGTAGAGGCCACTGAAAAGAAAACAATATACTTGGTTCTACACTTCAACTTATCGATGTTTGATAGCCTATATTCTGTTACTGAGAAATATAAATAAAATAGATGTAAACACCCTGCTGTCGACTTTTCTATACAATCTCATGAGAATTTAAGACAAACAGTTTGTGAACTTTCTGTTTCTTACGATCACAAGAAAAATAGTGTACAATCTGAATCGACGAGCGTCCATGTAGACTGCGGAGAATATTGAAATTATCGCATATATTTCTGTTTCTGTTTTGTATTTTGTTCTACCGATCTTTTTATCTCGACAGATTTTCTCAGAATCTATCCTGGGTCAATCTATGTGAATGCGCACCACTTGCTAATTTCTTTTGCAGATTCTCTTCATTCATATCCTCAATTGAGGAACAATAATTTGCCATCAAGTTTCGATGTTTGTGAAAAAGAAATGTGAAAACGTTTATCTCGAGTAATTTCACATGGCATGGTTATATCGATGAAAATATGATTTAGTGTTCATTTCCACAGTTCTTCTTAATATATGTTTGACTATATCGATTGTTTTATGAACTAGGATCGCTAAATTCGAGCTCAACTAATAAGATTGGATTCTCGAATAGACACAGGTGTCAGTAAAGAAATTCAAACAAATACCCGATTCAATTTGAAAAAAAAAGTCAAAGCTATACCTCATACTCATATTATAATGCTACATAATATCACATATTTCTATTATATACTGTAAACATTCCAATATGAATATAAATATATATATATATATATATATATATATATATATATATATATATATATATATATATATATATATATATAAATATAAATATATAATTCTATTGTATATACTATACTCACCATATTGCTTCATTTGCGGGGATGGAGATGTACTTCTGATAATATCGTATGTATTCTGAGTCGGAGTCCAGTAATTTCTTCTCCTCAGCAGATTCGAAGTAACGGTATAACCGGAAGTGGTTTCGCTTACTGGGTGGAAAACTTCAGCTGTAAGAAATATCAACCGTCGTCTGTGTACTTTTCTATATAATTCCATTGAAAAAATTCAAGGAACAATTTGTTTACTTTCTGTATCCACGACAATAAGGGAAAAATAATTCATAGCCTGAATCGACAATAATCTATGTAAACAGCGTGGAATATAAAAATTTTCGTGGATCTTTCTTTTTTCCGATCTAATTCCGGAGATTCTCCTCGACTCCACCTTGGGTCTAAGCTATATGAATACGCAACCCTCGCTAATTTCGATTGCGAATCCTCTTCATTCTTCGAATTATCATTCTTTCAGCTTTAAGTGGGTAACTATGATTTCCTATCAAGTTTTATGTTGTTAAAATGAAATGAGTGTCCTTCTCCTGAAATCCACACACACATATATAATATATTTGAATCAGATATCAACACAAAACACAAAACACAAATGTTCCACCAATATGTGTCAACCCAAAAATCCAGTCTCACCAGTTCACAGGTTATATTGAGCGTTTATATTTGAAAAAACAATCGGTTTAGTCAAGCAGCTATCGATAAGGACTGTAGAAAAGATGACTCAATTCATGTTTTCATTGCTATCACAATGATATTTGAAATGATTTCCAAATGTTTATATATATATATATATATATATATATATATATATATATATATATATATATATATATATATATATTGATACTCACAATATTGTTTCACTTGCGGAGGTGGAGATGCACTCTTTATATTGAATGTATTCTGAGGAATTGAAAAACCGTCTTCGATTTTCCCCAGCACACTCGTCGTGAGAGTAAAACTAAGAACGATTTGGCCTCCAGGGTAAAAAACTTCAGCTGTGGAAAAATGTTGAGTTGAAATATAACTTAAATCATTCGAGGAACTCTTATGATAAAGTTGAAATTGAATCATAAGACATGATAATTCCATAACTCTCACTTCAGAGTCCGTGGAAGTCGATTCAACGGAATATCAGATTTTGTGATATTTTTTGAATGGTTTCAGATATCGAAAACAAGGAAAATCAGATATTTTCAAGAACTTCAAGAAGATGTGAGTGATAACCATTCAACTCATATCACACAATTGTCTGGCGTATACCAGTCGAAAAAAGATAAGAGCTTCAAAACGATCGAAATGTCTAATAAGTATGGCTACTCATGGGCGTCGGCAGGGGAGGCAAGGGATGCACTTGCTCCCCCCCCCCCCTCCTGGGACCAGGCAGAAATTCTTTTATTTTATTTTTTTTTTTAAACAATGATGTTTTTCGAAACTTTGTAAGTACCGACTGTACCGGTGACATATTTTAACATGTCTTGTTACGCGGTTGGTCATGAGTCTGATGTGACTGGGGTGGGTAGGCAAGGCTATGCCTTCGCCGACTGATGAATATGATTTATTGGGCTATTCTTATTTCCTGGAAATTTTGATATTGGAAATTTTGATACAGACCAATCAGATTATAATAACTCATTTTGGCTATTTTGTATGATGAAATATTTAAAAAAATGAATAGGATCAACTACTTGCATAGAATTCAACCAATTCAACATTATCTGTCTTCTTTCTCTATAAAAATCAAAATCTAATTGAATAGTCACAAAAACTTCCAAAAACACCATAAAACGATGAAATTTCAAAGAATTACCTCAGGGAGCCCTCTCCCCCACTCCCATAGGGAGTTGTGCATTTTCGAATTTGGGATATTTCGCCCCCCCTTAAATTTCTTCCTGCCGACGCCCATGTGCCTACTCGTTCAGAAATTGATCAGAATCGATCGGAACTGTACAAAAATGATGGCGGGTTAATTGCTTCCAGATGAAGATGCTGTCACATCATTCAAATAAGCCTACTCCAAGTGAAAATCTGTTCTTCTTACAGCGCATATACGTCAAGTTTTCATATAGTTTAGAATCTATTTCTCTTTACACATGCTATAACTATACTATACTATACTACTTACTACTCTGTGGTGGACAAAAGTCTCTTCCATTGACTTTTAATATTTTCAGTTCAGGAATAACATCAGTTGTCGGAAAAGGAACAGCAAATTTGATCATTTGATTGTTTCTGATAGACGCTCGCCTTGCTATTTCGTTAATCTATAATGCAACACCCACAGAAACCATCATCATTTATAGAGAATATAATATTCAAGATTATCGTTTTTGCGTATATCATTTACCTCCTGATGATCGTTATTTGAAAATGCATTAAACAATCATGACATATATGTAAGCCTAATTGGCATCGTCTCATGTACACGGTTTTTTCAGGGCATAACAATTTTTATTCTTATTACTTCACCCAGCATATATATATATATATATATATATATATATATATATATATATATATATATATATATATATATATATATATATATGATTTCAAAAGCTTTTCTGGTTAACCACCAGTTGGTTATTATTGTATGATTTTTGAAACTGTTTAAAAATTGCGACCTCCTCCGGGATTCGAACCCGGAACTCCAGATTGCCGGTCTGACGCGTTACCAGTTAACGGTTTCTGGAAGCATTACCGACATTCCATAGGAAAATGAACCGAATCGAGTATAATGTCTACGTCACAACTCAGTTAAAGGGCCAAGTCTTGGATAACTAATGAATGAATCATAATTCCTCGAATTGAAATGATGATTTTCAGTTTTCTCCAAAATTATGGCAATAAATATCGTAATTATTCGTTGAATATAGTTTGGTGATTCTGATATATTTTGAATTATTTCTTATTCTATCAGAATAAAATATCTCCTACCTGATTTTGGTCACCTATTACAGTAATTTGTCCTACTTTGGCTTCAGCATGATATATTGTTACAGTGAGGTTGAGTTGCAGATGAAGTTTAGTGAAGTAACCATTCGCTATAATACTGACGACTCCACGCCAATCTCCGGAAGGAGTCCTCTCGTAATCGAATACTCCAGGACAAGGACTGGCGGGAGGAAAATCTTCTCCAGATGTCAGTAGGAAAGGTAAAAGTATAACGATCCATACTGGAGTCATGATTGAATTACTTTATCCCGAAACACCTGTAACATTTATAAAGCTGGAATTAAAAAGCAAAGTTTCACATAACTAGGTCCGTAAATATATATGGTTCCTGAAATGGATTATGAGTATAGATGTTCATATTGGCATTGAAAATAAATGGTGATTAAGAGAGGACAATCAAGAAATAAACTAAGTAATCACATTTACTCACGTTTTATTCTTAATTGCCTCTCTTACGCACTCATTCCCTTCAATCTTCTGGAAGTAATTACACTCGCAGTCCAGATTGATAGAATATGAAGATAAATAAAATGGCTGATGAAAAAAAACGCGTTTTGCATCGAAAATAGTGACATTTTATGCGATAAGAATAACAGGTGATGTTTATAACTGGAAATAATAGGCAATAATAGTGCGATAATAGTCATAATGTAACAATATTGCTCAATAGGCTGAATTGAACTAAATTAAAATTCATTTTGGGATTGGACGAATTCATGTGACCGCAAATGTACAATATGAGTTCTGAACCAATTTCAATGGAACTGAATTATTATATGATTAATACTACTTTCAACATGATCTTCGTGATAGCCCTACACCTCTCTTTTATCAACTAAATAATTAACAATTTGAAAAATAAAATATATAATATCCTTACCTGCAATAAATATTATAAGGCACCCATCACAGCTAATCACACCAACAGTCAGTCAGTCAGACGCATTACACAAAACTAAAATATACGTATTCATTTATCACTCAAGTTCTAATCAATGTCTCAAATCGAAGATCTGCGCATGGTCTTTAGTGTCAAATTACCAACTCAATTTCTGCTCATTACTAGCGGGCTCTAGGAAAAAACGACCTTGTATTCAGCATATGTTGTATTGCACGATTGGCAATAGAAAAGATGTGACAGTGATCTAACCAAAGCTCTATAGATCCAACACTCGGTATTTAGTCTTGGCATCTTCTGATTCATGTTAACATAAGCTCACAATCTACACTCGAATTATAATGAGATGAATTTGAATTTTAAAGAACTTTACAAATATGAATACCACGATCAATTGCATCCATGAAATGAATTTCAATTAGTATATTTGAATGATAAAATTAGTGCTATATTAAGCTTACTATTCAAAAAGGTTATTTTGTGAAGTCATACCATCAATTTATACATCCAAGTGCAAGAAAACTACGGAACTAGAATATAATGAATGTATATCACCTGATCTCGTTTTCAACATACACCCTATAGGCATATAATAATGTTCATTATAATGTTTGATCATTTGTCGATGGGTCGCGAATAAATTCAAGACATTTTAGTAAAACAACGTTTGAATTCACTCTGAACATACGAGAGTTTTAATAGAGCATATCTCATTATCTCATTATTCTCATTATCTTTTATATCATTTTCAACTACCAGTGAAAATCAAATCTGACTTGTAGGCCTACCAATATTGATTTTTCACTTCCAGTTAATGAGCAATATCATTGGATATCATTTCTTGTTTTCAATTTTGGTGTTCAATTATTCTGAATTTTCGATATTGTATTTATAATCATTCTGCAAGGGATGCGAATGTTCAATAAAAACTTATCGAGCAGATGGGGTAAAACTCAATTACAGTATAAAAAAGGTATCAGTATAATATACCTTTCTTCCGATTGATCTGTAAAGGTTGATACCCTTACAATATGTATAAGATATTGGTTCAAATATGGTTTCTCAACTCACTAGATCTATCTGTACTCTCAGTTGTAATAAGTGACATAATATGTTATGCACAGTGCCACAAAATACCCAACATAATATGACAATTATGATAATTGGTTAAGAACATGAACTTATGAAGACTTCATCCAGCCTAATACCACAAGTATATAATATTAACAAATATCAAGGGTACTATAAGTAAATACAGAGTGACTTTCAACTCCAAGTGTTTGCTTACTGAATGGTAGTAGAAAATTAGAACCTCATAAATGTACCCGCATGTTATTTTTTCAAATTTTCAAGCATTTCTCAAACTTGCTGACAATGGTTTGTATTCATGATCTCTTGATCGTGAATTTTTAATTGGTTGATTGATAATTCTTGATATAATTGATAATGGTTATGGAATTGAAATCAATTCAGGAAAATCATAAATCTGGTGTTGTAGTGAATGTGCAGGTGATAATTCGTGAATAAGATTCAGAAATAATTCGCAGTGGATTCAATTGTGTTGACATATTATGACCTACCAGTGAACTGTCAGGATGCACATATATATATATATATATATATATATATATATATATATATATATATATATATATATATATATATATATATATATATATATATATATATATATATATATATATATATATATATATATATATATACATATGTGAGGTTATGGTCAACCTTTAAGTGAAGGTTGTCTCGATTTGAACGTATACGCCTATTTCATTTTGTGGTGAATTCCTGAATATATTTTGTTCAACAAATTAATGGCCATATGTATCTTATCAGTCATCTTGATCAGTATTTTTTAACAAATCCATAATACTGCACATGTAACAATGGCGCTCAATCTCAGAACAAATATGGCGTTCAATGACCAAGATGTCGTACACAAAAAACTGGCACCTCCACCGACAAAAGTCAACATGAAGATGAAACCTAGAATAACTACTCTCTTTTATATATTCATTCAATTTTATTGAGTTCAACGAGTTATTATTATTACTGAGAGCTATTGGCGTCGAGTGAATGATTATTGAGGTGATGGGATGATGAGATGGAGGATGGTGAAGGATGGTGAGAAGAATGCGATGTCTTCGTTTTCATTGTCGGAGCAATCCCGTCAAATTGCGATTATTCACTATAGAGATGTAGAATGTCAAATACATTTTTCTGATATGCATTTTTCTGATAGTCTATATGCATGTCAATAATATAACTGCATGTGAATTCATATACACTACATTCATGAGTGGCTGTATTAAATACACATTGAATACATTTCATCGAATCACTGAGAAACCAGAGCTTAATATGAAACTCAATTCATCAAGAGCCGATTTTTCATTAATACGTTGAAGAGTCCGATCAAGCTAATCAATCGATTAGTCGATCAATAAGTATCGAGTGAACAATGATTTCTTCAACTCAAGAGTTAATCAATATTTTGATGAACCCCTGAAAAAAACAGGCAATCTCATCAAAACAGTGTAGATTATAATAGTAGTCATGGATTATATATTTGATACTCAATATTTCGACTCATAGTCAGAAATCTTGATAAGCAGGGTAGAGCAGGGCAACAGCAAGTTATAAACATATAATGATGAAACAAAATGCCTCACTTTATGGCGATGGTGGCGCTGAGTGGTAATTTAAGTCAAGCATTCAGATACACCGATCACATTTGTTCAGTAGATAATGAAAGCCAAATAATATACCACGACAAAATGTTCGTCTTGATGGTTTGTATCTTATTTATGTTAATAGTCCCTTGATGGCAGCACATAGCTACACGGCTCATACCTCGACTGCTAAGGTTATATGGGGGTACGAATGTGAGGTTGATAGTGATGAACTATGAAGTAATTATATATGATGGGACGCTTCCAAAAGCCCATGCCTCATGAGGGAAACGAACATTCACTTGACCTGACTTCAGTTTCTAACGCGTGGCATTAGTCGAGTTGCCAAAAATAATTGTATTGCAATAAATTGATGAATTCGAAGTTTTATATCTGTTTGAATAAGAAGTTTTATATCTGTTTGAATAAGAAGTTTTATACTCACTTAAAATCACAATCACTTTCTGTCATATTTATATATTCGCATTTTCTCATTCATTATACTTTCTCAACCTTCAATTCAATTATAATAATTGAAATCTTCATATTGTAGGTAATTACAAATGAGATTTTCCATTTGAAAGATTGTAGTGCGAAGATATTGTTCTAGCCAATTACAAATACAAACACACTTAAACCCTATATTTTCTTGTGTATGCTTGATGTTCATATTTTATGATTTAAATATCATAATTAATAATGCGTCACTACTAATAACTCACTTCAGTAGAAACATGTTTCAATTAGAAATACATTTGTACGAGTTTATCAGACCTAAACGTCCGTGTTAACATGATCGTGAACCATGATAATCTGAGAACAAAAGCAATAATATTAAAATTAATAATTATGTTGATAATATATATATATATATATATATATATATATATATATATATATATATATATATATATATATATATATATATATATATACATATATATTGTAAGTAAAAGGCGTCGTTTCAAAGACACTCTCAGATGATATCAGAAAATAACAACGACCTCAAAAACATTTTTATTCAAATATGTCACGCGAACTTAAAAATGAAATTATATAAGAAGTAAAAGTATATTATGCTATTCGACATTGAATGAATAATAAACAGTGCAAATCACGAATAATTAATCGTTATTACAATCACGAATTGTAGATAAATATGAACAAAAGCACATATTACACGAAATAGGTATTCATTTTCAAAAAGGTTGAAGGTTGAAGGTTTTCAATATACTCATTAAATATATTCATAATGAATAATGATAATAATAATGGTACTGATAATTGTTCAATGAATTGAAAATGATCAAAGTATACTAGTAAGTGAATAAGGATTATGTGTAGGGATGCTATTAACTGGATGAAAAAAACTGTTGGATATAATACTGCTGGAAAAAACTGTTCGAAAAACAGAGTTTGCCTTTTCGTGGGAATGAGGGAAAATCACCTTACCTTCGGAAAAGTATCTATCACAATCTGAAACATTGATATTGTTGATTTTCTCAAACAAGAATTCATATGTGTGAGGTGAATTTTCGAACCGTGGCTAATCTAACTCAGCTTGACTTGAAACACTCTTTTGATTTTGATTTTTAATCACATGAGATGGAACAGAATGGAAACATGTATAATAAAGAAAGGGATACTTAGATAAGGAAAAATTATCTTCAACTTCCAATTCACATCTTAATTGGTATAAACAATAATTATTGATATCTTGAGAAAAATATACAATGATTCAGCAGGAGAAAAAGACAAAAAAAAATACTCTCCTCTTATGCTATCAACATGCAGCTAATCGAATCAAATATCAAAACATTGTTTATTGTTGATTTGAAGACCTATCGTTTATACGAACTACTGCTACCATGGTAATAAGCAGATTGAATAACATATTCGAATGTTTAGAGAATCTCAGATCAGGGGCTCATCAGTGAATCCTAGTTGATGTCAATATACTCAGATCACTAGACTTCCTATAGTAAGTACGATCCAACAATTGACATTATTTAAATAATGAAATTTCAAAATGTATCCTATGATAAAATACTTTATGATTTCCTTTTTGTGAAATCAATCATAAGCTCACAAACCAACTAAATGAATGCGCGAACAAATGGTTTATTATATTGACCTCAAAGTTATGAGAAGTTAAAAGCTATTGAATGTTTACTCAGCCGTACAACTAGGCATACCAAATAGCGGTCAATTCCCTCGTACTGAGGTGGGTGTGAGCACCCAGTCGCTAGCGCGCCGGACAGTGATTGAGGAGACCGGGGTTCGATTTCCTTCGTGATTGTCCATCAAGAATGAGATGTTTCCTGGTTTCCCTCAGTAATTGAATCGAATTGATACTAAAATACTTCATACTGTGAATACTGGGTGCATAGTATCAAGTCACGACCGTATCTTCTCAATTTTTACATAATTCCTGCAGGGCTGATCGATAAATAAATTACTGATATACTCTGGTATATTTTCGATTTATTTTCACTGATAATATGATTAATTACATCAGTATTCAGGTGACAGGTATACAAATTGCAATGAAACAACCGAAGAAAAATCTCCGTGCCGACAACATCCTCTTATGATTATTTGCTCAACGACCCCACCAACAGATCGGTTATATATTGGGAGTCATAAGTGCAATATTGAAATACTGTGTGTTAATTCAAATTTCCCAAAAAATCAACATAATATATTTCAATGACTGATTCAGCCATACTCGAGCTTTGAATATTTAATCAAAATGACTGCATTTTGTATATCAAACGTCTTTCATATGCTCTTGAATAGTATTAAAAAGAAATATAATTGAAGTGCACAACATTCCATAAACACTTTCAAACAAATAACGCATACAATCAATTTGTATTCGCTGTTCCAATTACAAGGAAAACACATAATCAATAGAAATAAGCGAAATTGTTTTTATAATCAAAGACAAATATCTTCTGTGAATGAGGTTGATTTAAGCGCGGAAACACGGCCATGCATAATACCAGCCATTTCTATACTCTCATCAGATTTAAACCAAGAACAAGAAACACTAAATCGTTCCACTAGAATCATCATCGTCCGGACGTCCCGTCACATTAACATACAAGAAATACCGTGTCGCTATGAACCGCGTAACGGACGTATGAATAAAAATACGTCCACGGTTTGCTATAGAAGGAATTCCAATAGAATATAATTATTGTGTGTATAATATACGAACAGGTGAAAGAAAGAAATGAAACAAGTGTTGAGTGAATTTTCCCTTTTTTCAATTAGCCTTGAACTGATACGGTCTCATAGATATAGAGGTGACAAAAAAACGTTGAATAACTTCAATTATAAGATTCTATTGCAAGTAAGAAAGTTCGTGTGTGTTACACATGCATGTATCAATGAGTTTCAAACTAGAATGCAAATATATAGGAAGACTGGATTCCATAAAAAGAAGTACGCATAGCAATTCACAAAATAGTTTAGACAATATGATTTGGATTTTATGAAATTTGTTAAAGAATCCACGTTACCATAAAACAAGACATGAGGAGAGCATACAGGCAAACGATTTATGGCGATTGTTAAAATTATTTGAAGCTTATGATAGAGATTAAATTGACTGTTACTCTGCACGAAATCAACGTATCTTATAATATCAATAATTCACATTGATTATCAATCGTTTTAATCAACAGATTCGAACGAATAACATCAATAAACAAATATCGATCTCACGGTTCCAAACCGTCAGGTCAAATGATACCGGCTGGTCATCATCTTTCTCGTCTTCATCCTCTTCTTCACTTGCATCTCCCATCTCTATACTAATATTCACCATGCTGCTTTCCGTTCTTTCCCCAATTACTATCAGTTGAACACTATTTAACACTATATCAGTTAGAGCCATGTTGTACCAAGTGATGATTAGTGAATTAAGCAAAAATTAGAAAATTAACTTGTTATTATACATCCTTCGATACATATGCTATTTTTGTACCTTGAGTAATGATTAACTAATTAACATTTAATCATCAGTTGGTACAATCGGCTCTTAGAATAATATCGATAGTTAACAATGTTACTATGAAAATGTAAATATGAATGGACTGGAATGATTTTGTTCTTTACATACATCTCATTGAATATATAAACTGACATATAAATCTTTCTCAATGTGATAATATAGTTGTACAGTATAGTCCGTAATAGTGTGGCTTGTCAGATTTCTTCTCGGTGTATTTGCTGGTATCTCCTTTGGCGGATCAACACACTCGACCGTTAGTGATGATCAATAGAAGAAACGGTCGAACGGGTCTGTCAATTTGGTTGCCTGCAAGTATAGATTCTTCTAGAACTGCGATCTAATTCAAAGATTTGTGAATAATTGTCAACATTATAAAATATATGATAAGAGTTAATTGTAAATGAATGTCATAAATAATGTAATCTATTTATTGGTATTTTTATTTACTATTCTGCTGTGAAACATTGATCCATGATAAGTGTTGGTGTACGTACGATCGAGGGATATCAGTCATATACGCAAGCATATACGATGAAAATAATTAATTAATTGATTATTCATTTATTATTGCTCATTATTTACAGAAATAATGATTCGATGCAATCATATAAGCTTTCACATCCCATATATTATATTTATAATGTCAGAAGAGGTTTTTGAAGAAAACAAATAAATATATAAAACCTTTCGATATAAACTTTCAAACAAACATTGCATTACTAGATATAATAAGTTACACTCGGGAAAAAATCGGGGTTTCACGTTTTTCGTGAACGTCAAAGATCGCAAAGCTCAAGCAATGAAGAAATTGTGGATTTTTGAAAATATAGTTATAAGAATATCGGAGTGAAAAGAGAGTGTTAAATGTTTCATCAGAAAAAGTTTGAATACAAAATGCAGTCAGAACAAACAATGACAGGCAGGTTTGACAACTTTTATGAAAATCGGGTGGGCTGTTGCCAAGGCTCGTTTCGTTGAACAGAATCTACCCAGCAATTACGTTTCTTCATTTTCATCAATCGTAATGATGAATAGAAATACGTTATATTATAAACGTGTCGCGGTAAGTATCTTAATATATTCAATAATGCAAGTCCATTCATACTTTGATAACTGAAAATGAAGTAATCCAAATATAGATATAAGATTCATTATTGATGAAAATTATTTTTCAGGATTGTAGAATGGTCGAAATTAAGTAAGCCTGCTGATTGAATGAAATACAACAGAACATTATATTGGTGATTGTGCAACAATTGAACGAAAATAAAATAAAAACTAATTTCTCATTCTCTGCCCGATTATAATTGATTAACTACCCCACCAACTCTTAGGTTAGTTGGGGGTACAAATGAGTGAATGATAGATGGAAAGTACTATCGAATATCCATGTATTTTGCAGGATCCACACTCGATGTCACTTCAATTCCATTAGCAGTGCCTCATATCTGAATAAACCACAAGCATCGACGCAAATATATCATAATTATTTTGCAATGCATTGCATAGTTAAACCCTATATCGATAAATGAATGCACACATTTCGAAACTGGCAAAAATAATGCTGAACCACTCTGAAAATATTACTCACTCCATTCATTTTATATTTAATTGTTGGTTGGACAATTATCTTTTTTTCATTGTTGGGTTAGATTTTAAGCTTTGTATACAAGCTTCTTCATGACCCATGGTAGCACGACCAATAACACACCGCAGTAAAAGATAGAGTCAGCCCATCAGCTATCACATTGGTGAAAGAAGGAGAGCTACACATACTATCTGTTCAAGTAAGTAAGTAGTTAGTGGTAGCAGTTCGGAATTACACTCTCTAATACCTACAAGAGGAGCTGGACGGACGGAATCACACTCAGTTGGTTTGCAAACGCCGACAATGACGGACGTCAAGAGGGCAGTGATGACGTCATTAATGACGTCGAGACGCTTTTATCTGTCGGTGATTCTATTGGTTACTGTTATTACGAGTAAGTACTTATCCATGATATTAGAGACGTCCATGTATTGATTTTATGAACTTGTGTTTGTTTTCTTATTTTAGAGATTTTTTTTATGGCAGTGAAAAAGTATTTTAAAACTCGAAATTTTTTATGGAAAATCGATCACTTCCACTTGACGTTCAAGAAAAACGTGAAATGTCATATTTCTTCATTCTTGTACAATATGTTTCACCCGGTATATGTTTTTTGTTTTTTTGTTTGAGTAATTAGTGAAAATCCATCAATATTGAAACAACTTTCAAAACTGAATTGATCCATATTTCTCATAGAAATGAGAATAATATAGGTCGAATGGAATTCGTAAAAAAAATCATCAATAGTCAATTTGACAAAATATCGGTGAGAATATTGGATTTTTTTTCTCCTGTGATTAGGAACACTCTACAACGGATCAAATGTCAATGAAAATTGAAACGGTAGTAATTATTTATTTGGGACAAATTTGAGCTCATCGATCTCGATAAATCTTTCATTATATATCAATTGGGTATTTCAATTAATAAATATTCAAGTGTGATAATGTATTTCACTCATATCAATGGTCCCAACAGTCAAGTATAATCTGTATACATATTTTTTATCATATAATTATGATCATTTCTACTCAAATATACGAAACAATTAGCTTCCGCTATCGACAGGCGATGAATAATATTCACAAGTAATTGAATCTCTTGACGGACTGAATGTCTCTGTGTGAGTGAGTGGCATACTGACATGAATATTCCACATAGCTCATTATGTAGATTGTTAATAATCCAACGATTTATTCTTGGAGACTTCAATGCACGTATAACCATCAAACACGATATTAATTGTCATAAAATCGTATTTCACAGCAGATGTTGGGCAATTAAATCTAACTATCGTTTAAATGACGTTTCTTAAACATTATATTTGTTATTCCAAAAAGGAAGGATTATTTTTTGATAACGTAAATATGCAGCTGTGAGTACTGTGGGCCTCTATCGTAGAAGTACTTTGACCAAAGTAATGTCCCAATTCAAGTTTTATCGAGATTTAGGTTTCAAAAAATATGAGCGTCAATTGAAATATAAATGTTCATGGATCATAAAATAACTGCTTCAAGTTTCTTATCGAATGTTGGATTTTTTGGAAGTTTTAATTTTCTTGAGTTTCAGTTTTTTTGTGTCTTGTGGTTCATAAGACGCGATAAAAATGGAATATTTTCAAAAGTGTGTTCTTTTATTGAATTCAACATTTGTTTCACGAGATATTCATCATTTTTATGCTATGATAATATAAACTCGCTAGTTAGAGTTGATGGTTAAGTTGTCATAAAACTCGTGCTAAAAAGTCAAATTAAAACTTTCTCCTTTCCATACTTGAAAACTGTTCGAAGCATTATTCCAAACCAGTATCAAGGAACAGAGTTGAAAATCAGTAGATTGTTAGTACTAGATAATAATACTAGTTTTTTCATATGCAGTTCTTTAAGTTCAAATGAATTTAGCATCGAGTACTTGCGTTTCCAAGCGAAAGAGAACTGTTAGAACATTGTACTTTCAATAATTATTATTTTCATCACGGTTAAAATATGAACAGTAAAATATATGTACAACATTAATTGATAGATACTGATTTTATTTCATCGATATTATTAACTCGAAATCATTAAGACAGTTTTGTATAAATATAGGCATATATAATATTTTCTCGCATATTAACAATTCAAGTCCAGTTAAACATAATCTGAGAGTTAGTGAAAACAAAAAGTATGAGTTACCATGGTGATAGTAACTTCAAACTGTCAGTTAGAGCTACTGTCACGTTGGTAATCCTGACACTGAACATATGAAATTGATAAAAATTACCCAATTCATAACTATGATATCTGTTCAATTTGACCGCAGGTGAAAAAAAAATAGAAAATTATTCTAGGTATTCCGAAATTTCTGCTACGGTGATTATAATATGAAATAATTACAATATATTGAATTATCTCATTTATGGTCATTCAACTTGTAACTTGTATTCATGTCATTAAATTGAATAATTGGAATACAATTACAGAGTTAAATCGTATTTCTCAATTCATTTTTTTCTCAAATAAATATGTTTTGAGGTTCCGTTCTTACATTACGCAACACTAAAATAATAAACCATTAATTTTTTTAATACGTTGACATATTTCCTAAAATAAAAAAGGTCGTTATCTCAACCAATTATACCAATTCAATTTATATAATTGAATTGATATATAAATAATGTATTACGTCATGAACTAGATCCACACTCACACACACATACACATTTATATACGCACACATTCCTGAGATAATTTCATACCCGCGATACTTGTGTATAAGCTGAATGATAAGATGCATTTGTGATAAACAGTTAGTCGCTGCTTGAAGGCAAATACCTCATTAAATGATCGTCGATCAGTAGTCTCGCACAGACGCGCGGTTGTCTCGATGTGGCGCTTATACCATGAAGAATAGATTAACTCAAATATGGGTGAACTTTCAAACATATTCAACAATATTGTAAAGCGAATAGAACAATCAAGGTGAACACACAGGAAAACGAGATAGATGTTTGTGTTGAAGGTTGAACGCTGTGTGAATATAGTATAGGCCTACGGTATACATTGATTTGTCGATTGACAGTTCACACAATTATAAATTGATGTTTCATACATTGATGTAGTAGTGTATTGATATGCGATATTCATTTCTATCCCCCCCCCCCTCTGTTTCTCATTCAGCTGATAAAAAACTGGAGTATTTTCGAACTTGGGAATGTGAATCATTAAACACTTGATTACATTATGTATATGGATAGTGACCGGAAAATGATTGATTGAGAATAAAACGTACCCATTTAAAATTAATTCAACGCTTTTATTTCTCGTTCTTAATTTTCTCCATTAATTTGACTTCTAACTTTAAAATATCTGAAATAGCTATTCGTGATTTTTCTTTGCGAAAGCGTAAGATACGAATCCAAAAAGCGTGCCTCATTAACATGATATATATTTTATTCAATTGTGACGAAACTTGTCTGAAAACCTAAATATTCACATCGCGTTTCATTAAATCTGTAGAATCAAAACGTGAATATAATATGAAGAAATATGAAAATAATGACTTTCATTAATTATTATAATATATGTATACATCAACACGGAATCCACGAAGACAGTTTTACTTGAAAATATTACGTCAATACGAAATTGCTTTGACACAGTTCAATTGATTCATTTCATTTTCTTAAGTAAATATAATATAAATCAATCAAATGTTATTGACTATTTGAGTTATGTAATTGACTCCACAAATCTGATGTGAAGCTTGGCAAACAAAAACATCTGTGAAATGTCATAACAGTGTTCTCCAATTGAAGCACGTATCGTCTAAAGACACGTGAAAGGTATATTCCATCGTGGTGACCGGCGCGTGTAGTTTTCGTTATTCTAGTAAGGTGCTTATAAACATAGAGAAATTCATCTTCACTATTTTTTTATGTTCTCGAGACAGTGTAATTGAATAAAATGTATATCAACCCCAAAATAATTGTATGCTCTCTAATTGATGACATTTTATTTTTGAAATTTCGATCAGTTTCAAGATGATACATCAATGAATTCAATCACATTCATGGTTTTCATTGACGTATTATCTCAAAAACGGATTTAATTCATAAAAATAGATTGTCATATTAATTGTAGAGCATAAAATTATCTTCAGAATGTAAAGTTTCCATTCAATTACACTGGTACGTGAATAGAAAAAAGTAGTAACGATGAATTTCTCTATTTGTGAACTTTGTGATATACCCCATAAGTTACAGGTATTAGTGCGTTTTCCTCAACTTACTATTGTCCGCGTGAACGTAAGATAGAAGATTGATAGAGAAATGATAGTCTCACTCTCACATTGTTTCCTCGTGCACGTTTATAATCAATTTATGTACCCCAATTTCTACCCCCCTAATGGCAAGAGCATTCATTCACAAATATAATAGACAAGGAATAATTAGAACCAATGTAAGATATTTTCTCAGACGTTCCTACCTAGAGACTGTATCTCCAATTGAACTTCCTAAAATATCGAACACTATACCAATTTATGTTCACTTGTATAGTTTACTATGTTTACTTCATGATTACTTGTTGAGTATAGATCGCTTCATCAGGTTTTCAGTGTTAGATGATCGGCACGTCATATTATAGTTATGGGGTTGGCAATCGATCTGCATATCTCGGGTAAACTGTCTCATTGAAGGCCAACAATAGAAACAAATCATATTTTTGGAAACATTCGGTTCACATCCACACAACATATTTATACTTCGAATCGAAATTGTTGAGAATAAACTTTTTAACCGGAGTCTCAAACATTGAATGATGTGTATTTGTATACTACTGATTCAAGAAGTAATAATAAACTGTGGTTTTTACGGACTCAAGTGTGAGGAAAACGCTGCAATGATGCATTCATCATGATTGAATTCACAAGTATTCATTTTGAATATCAATATATATATATATATATTGACACTCTTCTGAATGTGTGAGTTAACACACATTTACCTTCAGTCGCACTGGAAGTATCCAAAACATAATGCATTTTTAATAATCGAGTACAGTTGAGTTTTGATATCGTAGTTCATTCATTCCAGTGATACCAATCACCTGTTTGAAAGAGGGCGTTATTTTTCTACCTGCTTAGTCGCAAAACATATCATTTCTTTATCACGTTAGCGGTTTCGAAATTACCGGTCATTAGCGTGTTTGATAGATTGCAGACGAACACTACTACAACTGTATCACTATAGGAATAAAATATAAACTAAAATATCCAGTGGAAGTGAAATCGAAATGACATGATTTGTTTCGAAAACATGATATTTATTTTGATGAGAGTGTTTCACTTCTGAACTACTTCTTAGATATATTATTCGCTAATTATATTTGAAAATGAACCAGAGGTCATTCATTGTTTTTTTTTAGTTTATAAAATATACATCAGAATTGTCATCATAATTATATTCATCCTTGTGTTATATTATTCAATTGCATTGTCTACAAAATGACAGTATATAAGATGAAAAAAATATATTATTATTTCAATAATGATTGTCAAGAAGCGCTGGGAAAAGAATCTTTGTATATTATTAGAAATGCATTAGAGAATTCTAGAGCATACTGAATAGTAGTGAATACTGATGATATTTCGTACAGGAAATATTAAACACTTATTAGACCGAATAATTCGTAGAATTCATTCATAAATGTGAGACATTATATTTACTATGATTGAATTTATTCATAGTATAATAATTATGATTCAATTTTCATGAACTAAATTCAGCTTTTACGGCATTAGTATGAAATGAGCAATCTCAGACGACGTATTGGATGGAGGTTCGAAACCTCTTGACGTCTTTAAAATTGAAAGAGAAGACAGTCGATAAGGTCATCGGTGAAACTCCGGAACATCATTATATCAATTATTTATATTGGGTTCACCGAAGCCTGAACGATTTAATCTTTTCATGCATCAAAACCGAAAACAGAAAGGTTAATATACTTGCGTGCGTAATTTTTCGTGCGGCATCTCTTCTCTCTACATTGAAGTCTTCTTCGTAGAAGGTATCGCGTACAGAACAGAAAAAAACAGTACATTACTTGATCAAGTAAACGTCGAGGATCACAAAATTCTGTTTCACAATATAATTCAAACTTCATTCACCATGCAGAAGTAAAAGACTCAACAGTCTACCCTCACGTGTCCTAGCTCGGGAGAGCGTCTGCATTAGGAATAAGCAAGAGTGCGTATACATATGTAACAGCGTGCATGTGAATGCACGGCCAATTCTTATTATTTTTGGAACTGATCCGAGTGGCCCAATGAAAACTGAAAGCGCAATTCTTACACATTAGTACAATCTGCATGGTTTTCGATTCATTTATGATCCAACATAATCTAATCTTGAGATCTGATCTGAGCAATTGACGAAATATTTGGATGTGATTGTTATTGATGCAACAGTTTGATCAGTATGAGCAGTGCGATGTACATACATGCTACGAGAGTGCATTTTATCATATGCTCATTGGCTAATCTTCATGTTGTCTGAAACACACATATTCATACATATAAATATATAAATATATATTTATGTATGTTTATATATATATATATATATATATATATATATATATATATATATATATATATATATATATATATATATATATATATATATATAACGATGTAAGCTAGTGGAAGAAATTTCCTATAAAATACGTTACTTTTCATCCCGACTATGAATGATTCCATTCACAATTAATATTTGGTCTCAATTCTCAGAGCAGCCATACTGCAGATAACATCAAAATCTGTTCTGAATCAACAATACATTGTGTTTTATGACATGCAACACTCTTTTTAAGAATACACTTTCTTACAAAAATATTCGTAATTTTTTCTTACTGTCCATGGTTTAATTGAACGCAAAGCTAATAAACTTTCAATCTTCCATGTAATTATTCCACATCAATTTAATATTCTCAGCATTCTTTCAATAAACCAAATCATGCTCAAAATAATAATACATTGCATTGTTAATTGCATCAACGAGGTCATTTGCTCTTAGTGAGCATAGACAAATAAATAGGGTACATTAAACTAATGAAGGCGAATATTATTAAGTTTTCTAGACAAAGTGAAAGTTCTATACAAATCACAAAGGAATAAAAATAAATACAAAATCAATTATACAACAACAAATTCAAAGACCTAAATGTAGAACCAACACCCATAGCCAAATAAATATTGTGTAATCGTTTAATTACATACAAGAGTGTCAGAAGGCTAAACATAATATTAAGTGTTCTTGGTCTGTTGAGAGGTGACGACCTTTTCTTAAAAGGCGGTTGACTTTTCGAAAACAAACATATTCTTCTTACAATGAAACATTGTTCAATAAATCAAGATACCGGGTTTGACCACTTTCCCTCAGGGAGCATGCGTTACACCCTCGAAAGGGTTTCGACGACCTAATTTTTATGCAACATTTCTTATGTTAGATTATATAATTGAACAGGTCGAACCTAGATTTTTATTTTTATTCAAATAGCATTGAACTTTGTCTTGAACTTTTGTTGATAGTTGTATTTGAGACGTTATAAAAGTTTATTAGGTGAGGACTTTCAATATTATAATTTATTTTATAACTACACAAGCATGTCGTGAAAAGTAGATAATGTAAATTCTAGTGATCATAAATTTGTGAAATTGGATAATTATTTAAAAGACTGTTCATTTTTGGTTCTTGAGATTATTGTGACATCATATCTCATAATGATGACATGTAGTAGTAAAAGTAACTCATACAGATTCTCAAATCTCTTTGATATTACAAATGAAAAAATGAAACTGGAAAATGGATACCAATTTCAAAATACCAAAATAACGTATGTACTCCAACAATTGTCTGTGCAAAACAACTTGCACAGAAATACTGTTTCTATGAATATATCCCTATTGACCACTCAATTATTACTACTACTTAATACTAGTTTACTATTTACTTACTTACTACTACTTATTTCTATTGAGCTACTCTTGAACGATGCGTATATTTAATTGAATAGCCATCTACAAATTTGAAATGAACTATTCTTCTTCACAGAATTTAATAACCAAATCAAGTCAAATTTTCATCTTTTTCCATGAAATTACTCTATTGATATTAAATAACGATATAAATATAATATCACACGGAATCATATCTGAGAATATCTCCCCATATAACTTCAGTATTGACATCTTAACCTTTATAGTCCATCTTAACAATCCCACATCTTTTCTCACATCTTATTTGCATCTACCTTCACTTCCTCTTACGCTTGATTTATACTCTAAACCCCGTGAAGGATAAACCTCTTCTCCGGGATAATATGCATGACATCTGCATAAGTCAGTGCAGCCATAACGGTGCACTTCGGTTACACCCTTGTCCACTATTCCAAGAATATAGCCAATAAGCTAGAACTCGGTATAGATTGACATGTTAGATATTGATGAACAGTTTTCAGTTTACGATTCACTGTTTCTTGTATGTAATAAAGATAACGCTTGGCGGTTTCGTTACGTCATTAATGAAATGATTCGTACTGATTACGATACTGGATTTGAAGTTACGAAGAAGTAGATATTTTATTCTTGCATGTTATTAGTGTTTACGTGGAAGATACGGTTCTGTGTCATAGAGTTTGCGAGGGATCAAGTGCACTAGTAAGAAAACGCTATACAGCTGTCAAGTGGCATCACTCATTGTTGGAGAAGACGGACAACAATGTCCACCAATTGATATTGACCAATTACAATATTGAATAGTTCACCAGTTCGATGTATTTCTATAGTAACGATTGTCAGTCCTTTCTGAGGGTAGAACAAAACCAGAACTGAACTCGACTCATTGTGGATTGAAGTTTAACTACCATAAATTGACGTTTATGACGATATTTATATATCCGTCCATGTTATTCACTCCTAGAATTTACGTCGAAAAATAATATTGCAGATACTACATAGAGAGGCTCATACTTTTATTCTCTTTTTACTCACATACTTTTTCATACGCATAATTTTGAGAAGAGAATCATTGAAATAACGGATTTTTTAGAATCATACCATCATTTTGAATGCCAAATTGATAACACTTGTCATGAGAAATGTAAGGAAGATTCGTTACTATTCAAGAAACGATGTGTAAAGTTCAAGCAACTGAAGAACAAAGTTTGAAAATGTCAAATGTACTTGACGATATGAACGCATGCATGTGTACTATAGTCTACATTATTTTAGTAAGTGCACCTTTACTTGCATACCTTATCCTCAACTGCACTTACCAGAATGAATACAACTATACCATATCGGGCAATGAATCAGGTGTTCTCGAACCACCTTTATGATTCTGAAAATCTGAAAGAAGTCACTCGATTGAAGGAAACACCATAAACAGCGGACGGAGGGGAGACCAATTGAGTGGGCGTGGATGCAGTCTCTTCGTTATTCATTAATAAACGTTACGAGAGATACATTCAAAATGATACCGGCACATGCAGCGCAGTGGTTAACCCAATATAAATAACATTCAAAATGCATAAACATTTACACACTCATTTGAGTATGGAATGATATGAATGACATCATAATATGACATCATGATCTCTATTGTCTAGATATGTAGTCGAGTTAGGTTTTGATAGACAAGATATAACGAATAATGTATTTTCACTGTATAGGTTCCTGATATCAAACTTTCATCAAGAGGGAAGTTTGTAATAAATATATCATATTCATATATTATTTCGATAGAGTCAATCAATCCATTAGATCATTAATACACTTTTTTTATTCCGATTATTTCCGTTTAACGCTGTGGTGAGCAAAATGTCCTACATTTTTGGATGTGCAAATATCTATTTCCTGTGGGTTGTTTTACGACCCTGTACAAAATAAATTGACTTGGAGCTTGCAAGTTTCAGAATTCAATTCATAAAAATGAACATCATTATTGAATTTCCTCTCTCTCTCTATAAATATAATCTTCGTGATAATTATACTTTACAGCCGTTATCAGAGCTGAGAAGGCATTGAAGAATCTTTTTGGAGACTTGAAATAATTCTCGTATATTTCTGAAATGTTTCCTCCGAATGTCCAATCTTGTACCACATGCATTGCGATGTCCTTGTCCTCTCATCAAGGTCTAGGTGTCGGTATGTCTAAAACACTTGAACTTGAAATCTAGCATCGAAAAAACTCAGCTCAATATCAAATAATTGTTCACTCCCAATGTGTTAAACCGCAATGTTGATATTGCTCACTGTATTCAGCAAGGTGGTTCGATACCTTAAGCGATCAGTCGTGGTCTGCGGTTAGCAATAAACGAGGCACGTAAAGATTCACGTACAATGTTTTTATACGAGTTAAACTTTGGAATTGTGCCAGCATAATTTCTATGAAAACACTTATGAATTTCCATGAAAAAATGATCTGCTTCCTCAGATTTAGAGGTTGTTTTTTAAGAAATTTTGAATATTTAATTGGAAAAATATAAGGATGGCATGAAACTCTAGATGTGAATCCAATCAAATTTCAGGTATGAAGTATTACTTCATATATCGATCTATCATATTCAATAAATTACCAGTATTATATCGTTTTGAAAAAATCGATACTTTTAGCAACTTTCAATGATCAGGAAAATAAAGAATAGACAATGATATACAATCTGAATAAAGTAGTTACTGTATATACTCATTATGTTCAATGTGATATATCAACTATAGGAAAACGCAGCATATTCGTTGCACGATGAGTGAGATTCAATTTTAAATATACTAGAAAAAATGGTATGGGTGTACACATCTTGATTCTGAATATATATATATATATATATATATGAACTCACTGCCTACCTGATTCACCTATTGATAATTTGTATCATTCCACGATATAACAGGTTCTAACAAGATTTTTAAAATTTTCGAATTATTTTTCTCAAAAATGGTTGAACCGATTGCGCCTCAAAACTTCGAAGTATTGAGTCAGATGATAACATATGCGATCCTACTCCAAGTTCATCCAAATATTATCTCTTGTTTGACCTATGGGGCGCAAAAAAGAGAACAAAAATAATGTTTTGTTCAAGTTCGGTGAAATCGCGTCTTCGCTTCGCTCACTCTATGAAAGATTCCGTTGAAAAAATGGGAAGATAAAGGTAGATCAATACAGTTCCATTATTTCTAACTTACACGGACTTCCAAAAATTAGAAACCATTCAGTGGTATGAGTCTATACAACACACAGTTATGATGTAACGTAGAGGATCGTTAGCTTACCTCTCTTATTATATGGATATTGCATAACCTGAGCGGCTACATAACGATCAGCTAGAGGGCAAGGCTCAAGTTATATAATAGGTGAGGAATCTGGCTAAAGTTTCGGAAAGAGATAATCGAACTCGAGCTCGAACTAGAGTCGAAAATTAGTTTCGCGTAAGATAAAACTGTGAAAAGTAGATCGTTTTAATTCTAGTTGCAAAAGATTTCGAACGATTGAAGCATTATAGATAGGTTTTTTAAGTCAATTCGATAAATAACATTAAGTTCTCTAGAATGGTAGCCCTTATTTCCAAATATTATATAGATAATAATGATATAGCTGATATAGTGAATAAAACTATTCTAATTGTGATTTAGAAAAAATAGTGAAATGGAATTTCGGCTGAAAATCAACAAATGTAAAATAACTGGCATGATGAGTTATTACAAAAGTTCTGCAAGGCTTGGTATAACAAAGTCTAGTTAGTCTTATTCTAACAGTTAGTGAGAACAAAATTAAATGAGTAACCATAGTGATTGAAAATCTGAACTGTCAAATGGAGTCATTTCAATAATGGTAATTTCTGCCTTGAAACAACTTCGACTGATTTGTGGATTGGTATTCTCATTTGTCAGCTCTTGTATTTTTGGAAAAGTTGCAATCAATTGTCAATTTATTTCTCAAACGCTTCTGGAAATTATTTCACTGCATGAATATACAGTCAGGGAATTATGCTGAAGTTCGTCTAACAATTTAAAGAAATACGAATACATCCACTCAAAATGTGAATGTCGTTTCTCTGAATCATAATATGTTCATTTTAATTCAATTTGTATTACCTTTCAAATACTCTCCATGGATAAAAATTAATCCATTCTACTGAAATTTTATTTTATTTATCTCATTCAATAAATAAAATGATTCATATTCATTGGTATTTCGGATAAATTGTTATCAGATATTAGAATTGTTATAAGAATTTAAATTAGTAATCAAATCTAACAAATTGATTATTTGAACGAGGCCGATAATAAAAGTCTCAATTCCACTCTGATAAACACCATCAATTATTCATAAGGAATAATTAAATCATCTTTTGCTGATGAATTATAAGCATGATATCATTCCCAGATCCACAAACGAAACTTTCCGTGATTATTTTAACCATTGACAATATTTATACTCATCGTATATCATGTGTATCCAATTGGTACAGCCGAATGAATTCAACTTCATTCAATTTTGCTTCATAATTAATATACAACATGTATCAATAATTCAGAAAGCATGTAATGAGAATACACATCTTTTGAAACTCATGAGATTCAGTATTTGCGGTGCATGTACTCCAGGATGTTACATTGGAAAGCACAAGGAATTTTTATAGATGAAAGCTGAAGTCTGCCTCACAATTTACATATGGATCGTTCAGTCATTATGAAATAGTGGATATGTTATAATGTTATAGTGACATATGTGGGCCACAATAGCCTCTTGCTTCAACTGTAGGTTCACCAATAGTTCACCGGAAGATCTGGTTCAACGCCAACCTGAATCAATATTCGCCTTAATGGTTTGAGTTTCAGTGACAGTGGCAACAACTGTAAAAAGCCATTTTGACATTTGTTTCTTGAGAGTGTAACATAGAAAAATAAAATAACTGAAATTTATGAACGGTATCGCGTCTTGACCAGAAGTATAACATCATCTTATTGGTTAGTATTTGCCTTGTCTTGAAGTTTATTAGGAAATAGTCATATAATAAATGGATGTATACCATTTCTTATACCAATTAATATAATCACTTCAACACAGTTTCTTATTGTGGATGGTTACATGGAAACGCCATTATCCATCTCGCTTATACACTATAACATACTCACCATTTCGTAATGACTGATCCATATTCCAATTTGTGAACCATGACTAATGAGGGATCATGATTCGTGATAATCATGGAAATCAACTACCAAGATTCAGTGTCAATTGAACAAATTTATTAATCGATGCTGCAATATTTGTTCTAAGCTGTGCAGCTCCTAATAGTGCGTTTTCCTAGAAATATTCCAATTTATCTGCATAACCCAAGTCATCTACTCAAGCTAGTGCTTTGCTTAACCTAATCCACTTATGAATCGATACATCCATGACATTGGTAACCTGAGGCGGTGACACAGCCACGCTGCCTCTGTCGGTCACTGGTGCCAAAACACCATTAGGACAACACAATTAGATACTGTAGAGTATAGGGTTGAGATGGTTATTAAGAAAACCTTGTGTTACCGCATTTTGACTCATTAAATTTTGACTCATTAAAATTAAATGTTTGTTCCTGAACATATTTGATCACAATATTTTGATATATTTGATCAAAATACATCATTTTACTATTTTCATCAAGAAGGTGAAGAAAGTATTGTTTTATTAGCTTGGCAATTTTTATATGCGTTATTAGATGAGTGAGATAATTGCAGGAAGTGTAAACGAAATCTACACAAGTTGGTTTTGAAATTGATGAATCTAGTCACTCAAGTTGATAAATGATTGTGTATTTTGATCATTTTAATTAATTTTTGATGTGGAAAAATAATATCTTTGATTGTTCTCCTTCACGCAGGTCGGATTTATTGAGAACTTTGTGTTTTTTATTCATCAAAGTATTTGAATTCAGATTTTCAGAATCAAAAAATTACATCATTATAATTATTTTCATAAGATATTTTTATAATTTTTCTTCCTGAGTTCTTTTCTCTTATTATTCTCCAGATAACCAAATAGTTTGTATCAAAAGTGATCCTACTGATTGATAGCGAAAACCATAACGTACTAGTCACATATTGTATAGGTCACTATGACTTTTTGACTTTCGTTTGATACTCCATATAAATACATTAAAACTGACAAATTTTCACTCTCTTGACATGAAAGTTGAGAAAATCATTACATATAAGCCTAAGAAACTACGCATTCATATTTGGAACATCGAAAAAGTAAATGGTAACATTTTGTGTTCAAAAACTCCGATTTTCTGGTGAAAGTTCCACAACAGTGAAACATTTCGTTCTAAAATCCTTTATTGAAAAATGTGGTTTTTATCCTCTAAATCACTTCATCTCAGAATTGAAGCACTACGCACTACGGACACCTACGTTCAAACATTCAAACCAACAATTAGTCAAATCATTCCTCTTAAACACTAATCAATATTTACGATATCCAATCACAAGAGTGACTTTCCTGTCTTGCAACAGTGCGCCAAAACAAGCATAAATTAACAAGAAACACCCTGTAATATTTCAAACTATAAATTAACAAATTAAATATACTAGTTGAAACGGCCTTGAAAAAAGAAGAGGGTCACGAAAAGTATAAAACTACACCTATGCGAAGTAAAATGATGGATACAAATGTTCCAATACATGATTTCAACAGATCTACAGCTAGACGATGATGGGCATTGAGCCAATATTGTGTATTCTGATATATAGTTCATTGGCCAATTCATTCTCGCGATGATAATTGATGATCATCAATGATGAATGAAATGATTGTCTAACTGCATATGTAATTGTAATTAGACTTGTTCTCGGTTAACGTAATATGTAATTGTAACGAATCCTCGTTGGTATCGGGTACGGATGATCTGAACAGTTGCAACAATCATGGCGCACTGGGTACATTTTATTTATTCAGAATGTGCAACATGCAAGATTTTAGATGAAGTTATTTCCACCTTAACCTGGTGATACTTTCAATAATATGGTAGCCAAAAAAGTCATTGAGAATAAAAAAAGGTTTGAAATTACATTTCAGAAACGTAAATCATTTCAAAACCTGTTGATTCGAATAAAACACGTACTTCCGAGAGGCTCTACTTTCATTGATAACCACGATGAAACCGAGATGAATATGTCAAATTTCAGCCAGAATCACTAAACCTTATAATTGTTTAATTAATACATGTTTATTTGTTTCTAGGTAGCACAGAAGGTGCTGGAAATGAAGGTTACTACGGTAAACATCTTGGAAAGTTGAAACAGCTTCACCACGGTGTCTCGGGAGATGTGTATGCCGTGGATGCAAGGACTTTACATATCAGAGACTTCACGTACGATGGCGAAGGACCTGGTAAGAGTTGCAATATAAATCGATTCATTCAACTGATCGAGTTTGATACTTTGTTCGAAACTGAAATGAATGGTTATAGCTGTATCGGTGAGAATCATTATGGAGATATCATGTCAGGTTACTATAGCAACTAGATTGATTGGGGCAAACGAACTGATACCTAAGTTGTGATCGGAGAAATTAGCTGATGGGTACATTGTTTTCTACATGGTAGAAAAATGAATGACATAATTTTAAATACGAATATACCTTTGGAATATTCCCTCTATATTCGTATATTCCTGGATGATTGCGTTCGATTAGTTTTGTACCATCTTCATGAATAATCAATAAATGAATTCAATAAATAATTATTTAAACAAGAATTGAAACAAGCATTACTATGAATAGAATGAGAAATTAGGAAGTTGTGAGAGGAAAAAAGATGCACAAAATGAAGAAGAGATGACAGAGGTCGTATGATAATTTTTTCCCCGTAAATGAATGAATGAAATGTTTTCCATTCCTGAAGTTATCAATTTCTTCAATGATGCACATTGTGATTGATCGTATCCTTCTAGGGGGTAAGTTCACGCATTTGTGGGCAAACAATGATATTAGGTCACGCATACGATCACAGATTGAAGAGATAGACATTTACATACATTTAGTCTATGATTCGATGTTGGAATAGCAATTGTAATAACTTACTCGCCACAAAATATCCATCGTATGATTACAATCATTGATCAAGCTATCAAATGCCTGCCTCAATAATAATAGTATAATAAGAGAAAAGAAATCCGTTTGGTCTTGAAAGTTGAAAGAACGTTCACACAATGGCAATAACCTTGATCAGTAATTTCTACACATGTTATTAATATCGAATGTAATATAAAATATTTACAATGTGTTCGCACTAAATATTAATAATAAATCAAACCAGTTTGATTTCTAACTTGGAGCGAGAGAGAGATAGAGATAGAGAGAGAGTAGGCAGAGAAAAAGATTCTCAATCCATTTCTCGATTGAAAAATATTTATCGATTAATCATAATAATAGAGGCAGTTACAATATTTCTCTCATTTCATGTGAATGATTTCGAAATCGATAAAAATGTATAGATGATAGGAAATATAAATAAAAAATATAACTACATATATTAGCCAATTCATTTTATTCAGGCTTTCAACGACGTACTCTGGGAATGAATAAGATCCATTGACGCCGGATGGACGAATAATCATATAATGGTCATATAATCATATAATCATATATATTTGAGTATATACATATATATATATATATATATATATCGTATCAATATATTTTCAATAACTATTCAATACGAGTTTTCATAGAAGTTTTCTGTATTCTTTGTATTTCATTTGTTACTCGACACAACCTGGTCAAACAATAATATCATCATCATAGTTAATCCTCGATCTATTTTGATGAATTTTAATTTCGTATAAAAACGGTTCAAAACGCATAGCTCCCCACAGTAAATACCAAGTTGATCCTAAAACTGGACGATATTTTATATGCCAATTTATTAATCCATTCGAGGGATTGTTTGTCGCTTCTCTTCCTTGATCCACCTAACGCCGCTCTGTTTTGTTTCTTCCAGCGGCCTACTTCTACGTCGGTAACTCGAAGGCACCAAGTGGTGCAGGAACTCGCATCAATGACGAGAAAGGAAGGTGAGTGATCGCGTTTTTTTTTGTTTTTGTATTGGGTTTAACGACGCACTGTTATGATATCGCAGATCTGATGGCGTCGGATGGATGATTAATGAGAGGATGAGATGAAGGTTCTTGGATAATGGGAAGGATAGTGGGAAGGAAGCGGTCATGACCGACTTATTGTAGGAACCATCCCGGCATTGGCCTAAACTACAGAGGGAAATCATAAAAAAAACTTTAAAGATGGTCGGCGGCGGGGATCGAACTGGGTTCGAAATTCTTCTCGCCTCCCGGCGCGTTAAGCGAGCGCGTTAACCAATGAGCTTATTGTGCCGGTTCGCGTTTGTTACATATATAGGCCTATGCGTATATATAGGGCTATGGTAATGTTTCACTTATTATATATTATCTCAATCCGAGCAATCAAAATCTATTGACGAGACATTTGAATTCTGAAAAAATAATGACTCAGTTTTCAGTGTTTACTCCCCCCGCATATCCATGATATAAAGATGATAAATACGATGAAAAGGGGGAGATTATTCCATTTCATCCCATTCTGCTGTATTCCATTTCATCCCATTCTGCTGATAACCATGTTCCAACCATCGGAGTAAACAATTTCGATCTATTTACTCAACTTCCTGCCGTATAGTATATATTCTAAAATATTATATTTATCCGTATGAATATTTAGTGTGGCTTGACCCGGATTCACTGACGTCATTAAATCAAACTGCACGCTTTTTACATTGATTACCGGTTAAAACAAAACACACCAATTGTTCTTATATTCAGCCCATTTGTTTCGTTCAGTGATTCGTGACAATTTAACAATGTTTTTCACTAACACCGGGTCGATCACAATTAGTGCATGGAGATGACACACGTAAATTCTACGCTCGCAATTCGAGTGGTGTTTTAGGAACGAAATGGTCATCCAGATAGGCGTAGTGAGAGGCGTAGCAAAGACTCTCATTTATCTCAACTTTCTCATCAGTTTGCCTATGCACTCCTCTGTAATCATAGGTCATAAGACTAACCTGTTGAAGTGTTATGAAATAAAATTATTAACCTTTTAATTTTAACAATGTCACAGGTATAACAACTAAAAACAATGTGATCTTTCCGCTTCGAACCTGTTGAAATTATGCGACAGAAGTTGAATTGTTTCTACTTTTACCATCTGGAATTCATTAAAGACATCTTTGTATCTCCTTTATTGGAAGTAATTGATATCTTGTACTGTTGAAAGGTTATCACCCAAAAAATATGATATTTCTCTAAATCAAAATTACTCAATCCTGTGAGTTATTGACAACATTATTTTCTTCATATATTGCATATTATTGTACAATTATCATCAGGTAGAAACTTTATTGAAAAATGTAGAAATTATAGAATAAAGTCAATTGTTGACAATGATGGCTTCTTATTTTGACGATGTACTATGATTACTATGAATTTGGAATCATGATTGACAAAAGTGAAAATTAGTTATAAAATTATGTGAATATGCTTACGAGTGAAAAAAACTAGAATCGTATATTCATCAAATGTACAGTTGATCTATATGAAATTCTAGAAAAGTATTCATCATAAGGTGATAATTAACTAAGTCGACTCCTTTGTTCACTTAAACACACAAATCAACGGTATTTCTGCCGATTGTTTTGTTGCATTTTGCATTCGGTCTACCAACATGCAGGTGTGTGTGAAGTGCACATTCTAATTTGATTTGCAAATACTGGCCGCTACTCTTCGATGTTAACACAAAGCCACCCGAAATTGACACACTTACTTCACGAAAGCCATATAAGTTGCTTTCTCAATACTTTTCAACATTAATCAAGAATATAAAAGCTTTTGAAATAGTACGCTTGAATATATCGAAGGAGTTATAACTTGAAATATTTTTACCTGAAAATTATACGTAAATTGAATAATCAATACGTAGGCCTATATACGTTTGTATTGGTATTCAAAATATTCATTTTCGCTCTTTGAATTTTTCATTTCTCACTGGTCAATCAGCAAAAAACTGAGTCAGTGTGTAATAAAACGTTCAGCTCTTCTTCAGCAGTATTCAATTGGCAGGCAACAATTACATCACAATTTTGGATGATATAAAGAACCTTTATTGGTCCCTGGCTTAACAAAAAGTTTACAGGATAATAATCAATATAAAATACAATTTTTTAAATATGAAATATAGTTGAACAATAAGAAATTGAAATTGAAATTGAAAATTGAAATGAATAATAATAACAGTATGCTTAAAAAAATAAACTAAACAATAGTGTATGATTGATCGTTGATTTCAATATGAAAACCAATTTATCGACATTCTCTTGGAAATCTAGATTTTGTATCTTCAAAACTTTTTTTCTGTAATAAAGATATTTTTCTCCGTCTAAAATGATGAGATTCGATAATTTCATGTTTTCCTTATAGTCATCTTGCAGAAGCTATTCAAGTATCAACGTTGGTTCAAGACAACAGATTTGTTTCGTCTTACACACACTTTGTCGTAGTCCCAACGGAATGCATTTGAATCAATTAATATGCTTGAGACCAGGACTAAAACTAAAACAGTTGTGAACCGTGATATCCATTATTTATGTCCAAATAGAATTAGGATAGAGAATGAAACAATAATTTAAACTTTCACGAAACGACTACAACCAAATTCGAAATTGTTTTTTTTACAGCTCCGGAGTGTTACCCCGTTATCGCGGCAAACACATCACTCTCACATTACCCGAGGGCAAGACAATGACAAACATCAAATGGTTCGCTATTTGGTGTGACGAGTTTTCAGTCAACTTCGGCGACGTCAAGATCCCTAAGGGGTTCGTCTTCCCGAAACCCCAGAAGTTGGAGGTATTAAAGGGAATCCACGGTGTATCCTCAGAGAATGTGGTAATAGTTGATGCACAGACGTTGCTCATACCTAGTTTCTCCTACGACGGTGAAGCACCAGGTAAATATACGAGAAAAATCATGAGTAAATGAAAATTATGAGAACGAAATATGCATGAATAAATTAATTGTAGAGCTGATACCATCTTATCTTATCAACGACGAGTCAATGTGACATATGAATTGAGTATATTACATACTTTAGATATGAGAATTTTCCGCAATGACGAATAAATTTACCTACAAAACTCTGCTTTTACACATATAATATTTTCTGCTAATCACGAAAATCACGGTAATTATTCTCCATTATTTCTCATTGTTTTAGTGAATTCAAGAACAAAAACTGTAAGTTATTCCTTCTCTTTTAAAATCATCTCTCCACCCACCACAATACATGCATAATAGCACAAGAACAATCGGGGTTCGATTCCCACCAGTCTCCGAAAGTTACTGAGATATTTGTGCTCGTGAAAGTGAATACTAGTATGCGTATCATTCATCTTACCACGATCATTCCCTTCCGACTTCTGGACTCTGCAAAAACGACGAATGAAATTAACTTTATCTCCTTTGTTTTACCCATTAGACGCCAAGTTCTGGGTCGGCACCGGTGCCAAACCTGGTCCACAAGGTATCCGTATTCCTGACGAGAACGGCAAGAAGGAACATCCTCTCCGGCGTTACGACCAGAAAACCATCGTACTGACTCTACCCGGTGACATGACGGTGTTCGATATCGGCCACTTCGGAGTCTGGTGCGAGGCTTTCGCTGTGGACTTTGGTCACGTCAAAATACCAAAGACAATCAATGTGCCGCCATCTTTGAAGATGTTGGGAGTATCACCACAGGTAAGACCAAGACCTAAATACAAAACTTGACCTCCATTGAGAGCTGTTTCACTGAATTATGTATAATTCTAGCATGATGTAATCTATTTATTTTATAATTGAAACCAATTATATAACTAGTATGAATCGTGATGAAAGTGAAACAATTGTCTCACGCACAATATATAACTATAGATTATTAGTTTATAACGTCATATCAACTTAATTGAGTTTTCAGACCCTTATTCATAATTATCCTTAGAAAAGACCTTCATAAAGCGTTGACTGCATGATGAAAACTGTACGTAACTTCTCGTCTATTAGTGCCTTCTCTATGAAAACTGAGATTGTTTTCAGAAGTGGGAATAACATTTGAATGATAATATACAAATAATGTATTGAATAATCAGAAATAGAATAGAAGAATATAACTTCAAAATGAGACGATAAAATGAAGTTTGAAAACGTTTATAGTAAGAGACATATACAAAACTAGACTAGAAATTGAAATATAAATACATGATTCCCAGAGATGAATATCAAAATCACGATAGACAAAAGCAAAGTTTCCAAATTTAGCATAAGTGGGCGAAGGGTCATCTACATAACCTATCTATTACAACATGAACGCATGGAAATACAGACGATATCAATTCCTATAAGCTTTCGAATAATTACCGGAATATTTAAAAATGTAGTAATAGTTCCGCTAGCACCAATCAGCAGCCCTGAGGTGCTTAGCTTTTTGATTACATACTTGTCAACAGGCATCCTTTTGAAGGAACGTAAACACGCTACAGTTTGTCTGTCTTCCCCGCTTCCTAATACAGCCTAGATATCGAAGTTCTTCTGCTACTGCTGGGTAGATACTGTGTTGAGTAGAATGTTTACCGAATCAAGTTCACCGAATCTTAGAATATTAGGAAGGATTATTATTATGCAAACATTCATTAGTGAAGACGAAAATAATGATTTTTTGTCCTTTAATTATATTCATATCGTAATGGAAAAAAAAATATTTCATTGTGAAGCATCTCTGCATTACTTTCAATTGCACTGGTAAGATTATAGAAAAAAGAATGTACTTTGATATGTCAATCGACCCTTTTGAAATTAGCTATTATACAGCTGAATACGCTTTTCAATCTGAATATAATAAGGCTGATTTGAAGTCTGTAGCATTTCACATTACATACCAAAATATCAGATATGAATAAAATTGTGTCCTGATCTTCCGAAGTCATCACTGGCGAGGGAATAATCCAATATCCATGGACATGGCTCTGTTCACACTCGAACCTGTTTTTACATGTGTGTGTGTATATTTATGACTATCAAATAAGGCTATCAATTCCAAAACGATTCTGAATAATGTATAATCATAAAGTGACATCGCATAGATTGGTTATGAAAACGTCAAACTGAAGATTCGAAACAGCCAAACGTCCACACTAACAATAGTGCGAAGCCTGCGACCGAACCTTCGCGCAGATAAACGCGTTGATACATAGTCCAACGGCTTCCTGAATAGCCCTCCTGAACCGCCTCCTGAAAACGATCAATTCAGCGTGTGGGGGGTAGGGGATGAGGGGTGGGGGGTTGGGGAGAAAACATTAATCATGTATAGCCTATCGTACACCGACCGACCAAGTTATTGAAAACGTCAGTAACACGAAATGAAACTTCAATGGCAGTGGCGAAACTGTGCGATTGGAAGTGATTTGTAGTCCAAACGGACGTGGAGATCTCGGGATGCTGGAGAGAGTGAAATAATATCGAACGAGATGTGTATCATGATTTTAGAAACGCACAAAGACATGCAGATTCGAGATGCACGGTATTATCATTGTGGAAAACGCAACAATTTTCGTTTTTATTTGAACTAATTTATAAAATAACAATGTATTTTTATCACACTTATCTCAGTGACAAATGTTATATAGTGAAATATATTCCGATAGAATTTTTAAATTCAAATCATTGAAGACATTTGCGAAAATATCAGTTAATGAATATGAATATTGAATGCTGAACGACTCTATAGGCTATTTGGGATTCATAGATGAATCACAAGAACCTATAGTGTATGGCTCATTAGATACTCAAAACGACGCCCCACTTAACTTCAGTTTGTCATTATGTTCCTCAATCTACTGGACTAATAAATATTCCAGTTAAAATGCCAGTATGTTTTCAGCATTGGAGTATGTTTTAAGTATATTTTAAATTTCGAAACCTATCACATTATTGAGTCCAGATAGTACTGTATATAATTCGTTTTACGTTGACTGAGAACACTGCCAGTGTTATACATTATTATTGACGTATCAAATAATTAGTACGTCTTCGAAGTTGAATAGAGATGAAAGTATGTTGCAGTTCAACTCGTTTGAAATTGGAACATGCCATTTGATGTTCGTGTGTTTATGAAACGATTCATTACATCATAATCATATTGTTGAAAAATAAACTGAAATATACGTTCACTACTAGTTTTATACGTGATCTTAAAGCATGCATTCAATTTTAATCACATACATCAAGATATACTGATGATTCAATAACTGCATTTGTGAACTACATCATTTATTTCTGATTCGTTTGAGAGTGAATTTAATTTCGCCAACACTTCAAGTGCACGCCAAGCGTTACTCAATTTCATAATCCTGTTCACCCGCCACGATAATAATTACTTCATGAATTAAAGGTAATTTGTTTGTGAAAACTAGCCAATCATAGTGTGGGATTCATCATGTGCTCATCAAATAACTCTACTTACTACAGCAATGAATTGATGTTTCGAAGTACTTTGAAAGAAGAATGAAGGTGCAACAAGAATTTCTGGAATTTGAAGGATTGAAAATCCTTGCCAAGTCTTTGCAAGAAAGTGAATGGATGAAGATGATTGAGAATCGAATCGATAATCTATGGATCACAATGAAACATGAAGCTCGAATGATAATTTATTGGTGACCATACTGACCATCATACAAGAACCGAAGATCAATTTTCAATATAACCCAGACTGAAATTCTCAATGATCTACTAGTATTATGCATTTGAGCTCTGCGGATCCTCTTTTTGGTTTCCCCAGTTGGAAATCAAAGTTTGTAATCAAGAATGCCTTGTATCTATTCATTCGTATTTATCGACTGCTTCCAATAAACTGGAAGGCTTTATTCTTGACGTGAACGAACGTGTGCATCGATAATGGTTGTAATTCGTGGAGTTCGCCGATCTAAATGGTTCTTGCTTGCCTTGACTAGGAAAGTGACGAAGAAAGTGAACTACGAGAAGTTTCGTATTCTCATTTCAAATTTGATTGTCTGCGCTGTCTAAGGTTTACTATAATGTTGTCGTGTGTCTCAAGAAATGTCGATTTGGAATTCATGTCTTGAACGATTTCCTGTTTGATATCAGGACTTCTTCTTTCTTCCTATTTCCTGCTTTTCACTCTCTTCTTCTCGTCGCCAATAAGTTCCGTTCTGTTCTGCGTGTTTCTTCTTTTCAACTGAAGTCAACCACTCTTCATTGAGCATGTCACACAATTCACATAATTTCCTTTCAATATTGAATACAAATATACATATAATTATCTTTCTCTCTTAAGTTTCTCTTTCCTTATAAGTTACTTTCAATAATATAAATATGATCATTAGTAAAAACTGATAATCTTCCATGAGTATTTCCTAGCACTTTCTGATTTGTTTAAGTTTATTTTCCCCAAACCTTCGTCGAATCCTCGTTCACTATAATGTACATGAATGGCATCACTGTAGCAAACGTGTAACAATGGCTTACAATTTATATATTGTTCATTGTTGTCATCCTAATTCCCAGGCCTCCTTGATCACCTATATAATTTATCAATGTCCACATCCAAGGAGCAGTGATCATTTGCTACAGCTGAGTTCATAGTCGACATCTCCTATAAGCACTTTGTGCACGCCCGTTTCCTGCACAAGACACCTTAGTGAATAGTTTGTCTTTTCTGATTGTTTCAGAAAAAACCACGGTCACTCCAATTGTCACCTGAACAATCCCGTTTTCAACAATTAGTGCCATTTTCCGACATCCAGCAACAACAACAGCAACAACAACAGTATAACTACGACGCTGACGAATCACGCGTAGAACCCAATCCAACACAATACCAAAATCCCAACGTCCAAACCTTCTATCGTGCAACAACTTACAAACCTAACTACCAACTACGTAATATCCAGCGTAGTGACGAACAGGCATACCAACTTATTCCTTCTATTTCTGTTAATCCTTCACGGACTTTCTTTGGACAAACACAAAATAACAATGATTACGAGATAGTACAACCTTACCAGACGCAACAATCAAACTTTTATGACAATAACAATAACAACTATGACCAATACCGACTACAAAGACAACAACAGCAACAACAGCAACAACAACAACAGCAACAGCAGCAACAACAACAACATCAGCAACAACAGCCGATCTATCAACAAAACTATGCCATTGACGATGGTAAAAATCAGCCCGGTAAATCGTTTAGTCGAGTCAGTATCAACGGGGCCGGTGGCCAGTCGAATACCTTCATTCAGTATAAAAAGTAATCAATAAGAACAGTTTTTGAATAAGTGCAATCAAGATGTTTGGGAGATATACTGTTATTACCACCCTGATAGACTGAAAATCATGAGTGTCAATGTTGTTGTGTCAATCTTACGTGGATATATAACTTATCTATAACATACTGGACAGTACTTTTGATTGTCAATTTCTAGTAGGCCTACACTGGGAATTTTTATTTTGAATTCAAAGTCTATTACTGTGAATTGGTTGAAAGATCATCGTGGTAATCAGTCAAGAAGGAGATTTTATACCTCGACATGAGTATTGACGTATTGCACTCCACCTAGAACCAGATGACCAGTACACCTCATGAGTACCTTGATCAGATAGTATTATACAGAAAACAGTAGTCAGTATATATTTAAATGTTGCTTTTCAAGTCTGTTCACAATCAAAAATATAAATGTCTCCTAAAATGTTCTTTTACCGCGGTACACACTACATTTCTTCTATGTTGTAGGCCTACTGTGCGTCTAAAGTTTCAATTGTTCACTTCAAATAAACTTCACATGCATATCATCAGAATAGAAACAGAGTGGCAAAAATACGTGTTCACTTAATTATTTCGCACAATACTTCTGTCTATATTGAAGTCTTGTTTGAAGAACACATCTCATACAGAATTAATCACAGACAACAAAAGCTTTTTTTTGTCTGTGGTACGAATCTGAAAAAGGGTTCACTAGGCAACCGAATAAAATTCGAAAATAACAATTCAAAAATACTAAGATACACTGCAGAATTGAAGCTCTGATGATTCAGCTTCATATTATATAGCTCTGGAGAGAGTCTGCATCAAAATTAGTTAGAGTTGCGTACACATCGGTATTTTTGACTCCGATAAAAATAACAAAAATATACGAAAAAATAAGCTTCCTTGATGTACATTATTACAGGCAATAATTTTGTCATGACAATTGACGACAAATGATTGACCCACCAACATGTCACATAAAGTTGCACATACTATCAAAGGGACTGTTTATTATATGATACATATTTTGACAGTACTAATCAGGGTATCTCTAATTTTGCACATGAAGTATTAATTCGGGCAACCTACGCCCATCACTAGTGCATGGTTATTTGTTTTCATGATTTCAAGGAAGCCCTTGATGTTGCTCTAGAAGTGGCATTGTCTCTGTTCCATAGCATTCATGCCCCCAAGTTGGACGGTACGTCCCATTGATTAGTCGACTCCCAAAGTATTAAATTTTGTAATTAGCTCAGTCATTTCGATAATGGATAATCCAAAATATTACATTTCAATTAATAATGTATATTATTGTGAAAAAATTGTGACTCCAGTGAAAATAATGATAGTTTTAAAATGAAATATTGCTCATGATGAAACTTTTTCAACGTCATTTCAATATCCAAATCAAAATATTGCCAAGAAGCTCAATTATAGCTCCACTATTCAATGTTTGGGTATTGATAGGTAATAATGAGTGCAACGTATGCCACTTTTGTTCAGTATAGAGTCAATTAAAATATTCTCGTGACAAATTAAAGGCACTTAATTTTCATGATCATTTTTGTCATTTCATTGATATTAACTCAAGTATTCCGAAAACATCTTGATTATAACTTAACAATTCAACCAGAGAATTATGATAACCATACACTCCTAAGCTGGATTTGATTATTTGTACTTATAATTTCAATTATTTTATAGCCAGAGAGTCTCATTTTAATTGTAAATAATCTTGATTTTAAAAATCCCGGTGATACATTGTTTGTACATATATAGTGTGAATGACTTCTTTCAAAGTATTCAACAATACTATTTATATAATTGAAAACGCCAATTCCGCCTGTCATACTTTAATTACCTGTAGCTTCTAAAGACCCACCAAGGAAAATTGAATACATTTGTACTAAATGTAGCTAGCAATGTTAATCTTATCATGATCAATCAGAGCCTTAGGCACATTAATAGAAAATAAGTTAAATGTTTAATTATAGTTTTATAATCCTAATTATAGAATCGATTTCATCAAATTGATGGTTGAAGTAAATAGCCTATCTGTAGATTAATTTATTGACAGTGGAATGTGAATATTCAGTTGAATTCGAATTTAGAATGTCATAACGAGTTTTGAAAAGTATTAAAATTAACCAATACGAACTGTGATCAAAGAGTGAATATAAAAAAGATACGAAGGAAGAGAGAGAGTGAAGAGAAGAGAGGGAAAGAGTTTAAGGGAAAAGTTACCACTAGTTTAATATGTTGGATTTATATCAAGTTAGGATGTTGGTTCTTATCGTTAGTTGTATATCCCAAAACCTAATTAAAATAAGCTATTAACTACTATTTTAAGCTTTAATTCAATGTATATTTCAGAATAAGATATAACAGTATACTTTGTATGTACATATATTCTATTAAATTATCAGTTTAACATTTTTATACTTTTCTATATTTCTTTTAAAAGCCATTATTAATATTTCATAGAGAAGAAATATCAAGCCATATCAACGGACATGATGTGAATTTCAAATGAAATATTTAATTTCATTTTTATTATCTAATTTATTGAAACTGTAATAAGTCTTGCCATGATTCGATAGAGTAGACAAGATTCACGTGATTGTATTTCCTATATTCTAAAAGTTGAAAAGTTACCATTTAAAAAGTTACCAAATCCAATAGTTACCAGTGAAATGCATCACCAATAATTCATATATCATCAACCAACCTCATTTGCATTACTATTTGACATATATCAAGATTTTATTTGATATGTCATTATATTCAAGGTATGATAAATTTGATAATTGTGTTTTTAATGATTCTGTATGAAATAATAAATTATGTTCTCTCAAGAAATTTTATGATTTTGATAATTGCCAATCACCAAAATTATCCCAAAATTATCCAAAAATGAAATGACCAAAATTATCAACCATCAAAATAGTTGTTCCTGAATTCCTACTCATCCACACATTTGAGATATATTGTATTATTATTATTTTGTCTATACATTATTGGGAGCCGTTCCACTCAAACATCCATTGCAGTAGGTTGGTAGCTAATAGAGAAATTATACGTTTGAGTGAAGTTGAATTAGTTAGCTATTGACTGTTTTATGATGGTCACCACATTCATCGAGCATCTATGATCACCTATTATGTATTAATCACCCCATTCAGTTATACACTGTGATTTCCTTACCCAATATCTTATAACTTTATCAAATCTATTTCGAGTATTCATCTATTTGTAGGCTTATGTAGTGTCGAAATACGAATTACATTCTTTGTCTTTAAGAGATATATTTACACACGTATACCAAGACGTATTCGTTACCGACTCAAAACTTTTTTGTTTCGCCAATTTGTCCACAGTCCACGTTAGGCAAAGGTCGTCTACCAACTAAAACAATTCTAGAAACTTCAAAATTACATATTACGGTTTCAACTGTGTCTCAACCGATCTCACCATCCGAAAAATTCACTACCCAAACCGAATATTCTTATTGAATATAATTAGATGTTTCATGATCTGCTCATCTTGCACACTGACCATCCCGAATATTTGATATCGGATATCCAGTTTTCAGAATAGACAGTTCTTGAAACATTTTATTAAAATTATGTTATAATAATGTTTGGTGTGAATGGTGAGTTCTATCTTCTTGATAGTGAGTATGAGCCTGTTTCAGGATGATCTTTTCATCAAGTATTTCAAGTTCGAAACTGTAATTAATATAACTCTGCAAAAAGTGCTATTATAAAAAAAATTACATCACTTCAATTATAAAACCATCCGTCCCCATCTAATCTCTATTCATTCGTCCCATAATCATATACACCCGACACTAAAACCCATAATTGGTAATAATTAAAACTATACGGTCGTAAAATTGTGATAACTAGATACATCTTTTAATCGCTCAAAAGTTATTACGAAAATTACACTCATATTCCACCTTGACGCCCAACCAACCTCTCGTAACGAATCTACTTTTTGTGATTTAATCATCTCTCACATAATAATAAAACATATAAATTGCTAGTTCTAGTCGTATGGCATTCCTTGCATTCTTAGCATACCAATGACGTCACAAATTTTACAAAAACTAATTGAAAACACACGCTAAAAAAACGTGTTACAGAAGTTTGCCCCAGTTCTGAAAACTATCGCGACCTTGCTGGCAATGAGGCAGGCAACTCAACAGCTGTTCTATAAGAAGACCCACACCTGAGTTGATCTCTTAAGTCGGGCGTCATGCTGGCTCCTTCCTAGTTCACTAGGTTGGTACAATTGCTTCTATAGGCCGAACATAGGAAACGCCTTTAGCGAGTCAGATGTAAAGATAA
This sequence comes from Brachyptera putata, assembly GCA_907164805.1. Lineage (NCBI taxonomy): Eukaryota > Metazoa > Arthropoda > Insecta > Plecoptera > Taeniopterygidae > Brachyptera > Brachyptera putata. The sequence goes on along the minus strand of OU015467.1, from coordinate 24,988,167 downwards.
CGTGATTTTTTTAGTTCAAGATATTGATATAAGTTTATGTTATCTCGTTTCTTTGAATAATTGAATACAACTGTATTCGTAGATTTTTTGTTGATGATGATCAAAAATATTGTGTTGAATGGTTTAGAGGTTTGACCTGTGGTACGAATACAAAAATTATAATATTTAGGCCTATAGGTCAATAAGAAAAATTTCGAGCGAATCAATTAATGCATTTTTCAATTCAGATTGAATAATGTGAGAAATGAAAGAAAGATCGATATATAATAATATTTATTCAGATCTCTGATGCTGGCATGTCAAACGGAAGATACAGAATAATGACACAAATCAAATTAGTAATGGGTTTAAAAAAATTATGGATATAACAATTATAGTTGAAATGTTGATGATGGAAGGAGGAAAAATAATAATAATCAAACTCAAACTACTTTAAAAACATTAACATGAAAATAATTATAGAATGGTAAAAACTGACCCATTCCAATTCTAACATAAACGTAGAACAATAATACAAGGAATGAAAACAAAACAGCCGTGAACAGTCTGAAAAGACTAATTGAATTATTTCATTTCATTCATTCGTTTTTAATTATGCATATTTAGGGTGTTATGCCACACCCTAATGATCTATATTCTATACAACAGTCACTGCTACCATATTCTCCATATATTTTACAGCATGGGACATAATATATTCATCATTACTACATTCTTGCGATTGAGACCACACTTACTGCACGCGTTACCACACATTGGCAACACCAATTATTGTCGACAGACAGACAGACAGACAGACAGACAGACAGTAATTATACAATTAATTGTTCGTGCAATTAAAGTTATTGCAAGATGTTTGATTTCCAACACTTACGGCGTTATTGGAGCAGACTTCTTAATTGATTTATTAGAAGCGTTTAACTAATTTGCTATTATGGCTATGAGGGCGAGAGAGCGTAACATTACAGGTCCGCTACACGTCGTTAACGCGCCGTAAAACCCCAATATGCATTCAATCATTTTCACCGTTTAATTAGCTGTGTTCATAATTATTCAATACTAATTTCGCGATTACCCAAGTTATGTGATCTAAAATAAAATAGACTATCAGAATTGAATGACCCTAAATCATATTATATTATATATATATATATATATATATATATATATATATATATATATATATATATATATATATATATATATAATTTATTTGTCTACTTGGAAATAAATTTGGAATTGAACCACTAAATCACCACTGTACAACACATGAGCACGACAAATCAACAGAATAGGGTATTACCGTATAGATCAGTCTTTATTGATATGATCGCCCTTGTGGTGCCCCGTTCAAACGATCTCATCTTTCATCCACAGCCTAATTAATTGGGGAACCATGATTTTGTATCAAATTTCGATGTTATGAAAAAACTAATCGTAGCCGAAACGAACTTAAATCATGTTCCACTCTTCATTAATCATTTCTTGATCTGTTCTTCCTCCCTTGCATAGTCGAAGCTGAACTGCGAAGTGCTTTGGGACGACTTGGCATACGAGGTACGCTGGGCGGTCGCTGGTGACAGCATTGTCTTGCAGCTCGTCAGTAAACTTGGTAAGTGAGAACATCCACTGATTTATTATTAGTTGAGCGTAGCAAAGATTTCAATTGCACGGACCTTGACCATGGCCAATAGATTTCATACTGCCATCTCAGGATGCGAATGACACACACACACACACAAAACACACATATATATATATATATATATATATATATATATATATATATATATATATATATATATATATATATATATATATATAATTTATATTCATATATATATAGCCTACATAATGATAGAATAGTCAAATCATAAATTTCGTCTCGACCGGATTGGATCCCTGTCGAGACTAAACTTGTATGATGTGACTATTCTATCCTGAATATCTCGATATTGCATCGTATACCATTCGAATAATATATGAATACAGCGCTACGCGCTACGCGCACTGCTACGCGCTATACGTTTCAATATCATTAATCGTTTCAGTAAAGGCCTAATCAATGTCCGCTATGTGTCTTAGACAGGAAATTGGCTATGAATAAATACTTTCTAAAATGCATCTCACAATTTAATTATACATGCAACACAACAATCAACTTGTTTTAATAACACCGACTACACGATGACGCGTGCAATGAACACGAAACTTGAATTGGCCAAATTCATTTCCTCATCGTGAAACTATATCTCAATACAGTAAGAATACATCTCGACGATTTTCAGGAATATTACAATTTATTTTTTATTACAAGAGTAGTAGATTAAGACGGAACAGAGCACCAGTTTTTCAATTTCTTCAATTTTTGTATATAATATCACCCATTTACATAGGCCTACTTCTTATATTAAATTTTTGTTCTACTAAATTTGTTCTACTGACACAATAGCTATTGTGTATCCGTATTCGATTATGAAGCACTATTGCATTTTATCGAAATTGAATTAACGAAATAGGCGTCTGTGTAGATTGAGTAGAAAAAGTACTTATTTGGAATAGACACTCTATATAGATGATTTGATAATAAGATAATCAGATTGTAGAAGACTTACTTTCTGATAAGAATTTAATGAAATCGTTCATTTAAGACGGGGTGAACGATGAATGAAAAGATGGGAACATAATGTAAAGGGATTTTATTGGGTGTTCTGGACAGCGGGAGGAACCTATTTAGAACCAAGACCTAGTACCGACAGGAACTAACAAAGAGTACAAATGACGAGTGGACCAGTGACTAGCATACTGAATCGTCATTCAGGAGACAGGGGCTCGATTCCCGCAGACCAATACGGTCTTTGATCCGACGTCTTCGATCCAGACAGAGTTCTTTCGTAGTTTGACTCTGACGTTTAATTCGATACAGGGATGGTTCATCAACAGACCATGAGCGTATCGTCCCAATCAAATCAATTGATCAAGTGGCAAAATTAGCAACGTGGCTCTAACTGGCGGTTTAGAGTTGGTATGGTTGTTAATCGTTTTCACCAACTCTTAGATAGATGCTAACTGAACTTGATAATACTGGACCTCAATTATTTGAAATTATATCCATTTTATTGTGAATTATATTACATTCATTCCGATTTAATCGTACCTGATAAAATAACTTTTCATCTCATCTTCCAATCACTTCGTTCATCATTCAAAGACGCCAATAGATTCACGTCATTAGTTCAGTGCGTCATTTAGCCCAATAAAAATAAACGAAGAACATCCTGAGAAAGTATAATTACTTTCAATCAGCGAGAAATTTTATCGCTTTTGTCTTGGATGAATATATGTATATATCATTTTGATTATATTCCTCGCTATGCTCATCATTAGGAGATGAATGGTTTTTCAATTATCAATAAACAACTACAAAAAGTGGGATAATTTTGGGAACCCAACCTCAACTGTTCCAATTCGAATTATATACAATCTAAGAATTTCTAGGATATAATAAAGAAATGATATAGGCCTATACTATTTTAAAATCTTGATAATTTTATAATTTTGTTAATCTCAACATATAGTTATTTCTTTGATGGTCCGATAAATGATCAGATTTATTCGCATTTGAACGTCGCCTCATCCAAGAGAAAGGTACAGCAGAGAAGAAGTGAAAGTCAAAATTCAAGATACGTGATAAAGTGAAAATAATTTCATGAAACATATCACTTGTATTATTACTCTTATGTTTGTGTTGAACACAATTTAATTGACCCACCTATCTGCGTGATGGGCAATCCCTCTTCAAACCCGTTCTCGCGTCGCAGGCTATTAATATAAGAATAATAGCGATCCAAATCAATCTAGGCTGAAAAAAAAGTGCTTGCGTAGAGGCCACCTATAACTTCGAATACCGTTGTCTTTAATAATGTACAAATTAGGGGCATTACCAACAGCCAGAGCAATAAATACGTAGGAAAACGCCATGATGAGTGACATGGGTGGATGAGCCAAAGAGAAATACTATTGTAACAATAAGATTTTAGTATTCAAAATATAAATACAGACATATTTCCAACATGAATCTTGAGATTAGAAAGTTTTCTAATTATTATTGACTGGGAAATATAAATGTATTTTATTATTTTATTTAATTGAGAAAATAAACAGATACAACGAAATGAATCAAAATTAAAGAGCACGGAAAAGCATGTCAATTAAAATAAAAAGTTACTACGCTCATAACAGGAGAGTGTTCAATAATTAATCATCATCAACTTCCAATGTCAGACATGTTGTAAATAATCTACAATAATCTCAAATCTAAGAAAGAATCTTTCAATTAATTTGCATCGTCTTAATACCGCCGACCTTAGTACATCAGAATTGTGATAAATAAAAATTATTAGGTCCTAGAGACATTAAAAAGTGGTTCTGTAAACTACTCTCACTCAAAATACATAAAGCAGACCACACAGTGCAATCTTCGCCAAAACTAATTACGAGTGATTAACACAAATTATTATTTGATGTCAATACCAACCAAAGAAAGTATAAATGTGACCTGTTTTCCATGCACAATCGCTTTAACCACAATTTATAATTCGTTCCAAGTGTGTTGACGGCTCGAGACACCCAATCGGTAGTGCTAATACATAGGAAAGACGGTTGGACGACCAACCGAAGTAGAACGGAGTTCAATTCTAGAACCAGGGATGCCCAGCAAATTGGTTATCTTCATTCATCGGACCATCGGACAAGCACGATTGTCACACCATGCGATCATTGTTGTTGTAATATCAATTATCCTAAATCAATACCTTCTTACTAACCGAGTCAATCAATACTGAACAATTTTTTTAAACATCGAAATATTGATACAGACAATCATTGTTCCCAAAATAAGGCAAAGGATGAATTAATCCGTTTAGAAGAGGCAACTCTTGAATGTTTTAGAACTAAGAGGCGGTCTTGTCACCAAAAATGTAATCTAATTTAGAACTAAATAAACCCGGCCTGAAACCGTGAAGTTGGCATAAAACACATGTTTGTATGGTCCGATAATCACTTCGTAGAGCATTACTAATTACTATGAAAAGACATTGTAAGGTAAACGCGAGACCATCGTATAAAATAATGAAAAGTAATAGAAGTGAAATCACAGATCATTGTCATCAGTTGACAAGAATGTCTCATGAATGGTTCTCCAATCACAACTTCGGTATTAGTTTGTTGGCCTCCAACTTTTCTATAGTTGCTACGGTAACCTGAGAAAAATGACATATCTCCATACAGAATATGCATATGTTCAAATTTTATTGCTGAATACATTAGTTTTTTGACATGTTGCACACAAGTTATTCCGGTTTATCGTAATAAAAATAAGCAGGAGAACCATAAAATATCAAACCAAAAGTATATGTTATGTCCACTGGCGTCGCTATAGGCTGACAACAACTAAGCTCAAACATGCATTTTTATCATTTTTATGATGCTATGAAATGAAGGTACGAATTTTACTCGACTAGTTTTAAACAAAGAAATGATTATGCTTCATAATACAAAATCTACAACTTCAATATGTTGTCTTTTAATCGAAGATGCAATAACAAGTTTAACTCGTGTATATGATGTAACCGGTATTTTGTGGGCCTACTCCAAATAGGATCAAATTGAAATAATTCAACCTCACGGTTGTAACCTTCTAAATAAATACAGACACATATCCACTTATAATATGCATCGCCGACATCTTTCCACATGCAATTAGTGCATTGAACCACTTATCATTATGTTCATGATGAGCATTAAATGCACATGCACAATAATGCACATTATTACGGGGGAGAGAAGATGCAAGTCGCACCTGACAAGTGAACGGATGATAATTGGTAAACATCACTTTCACTTCCTGAACTATAGTCTTTTATTTATCCAGCATTATGTGGAGACTTGAATCATTTAAAATAATCGTTATTATTATACAAAATTGAGTTTAATTTAATATTGAGTCATGGAATGATTTGTTAGAATGAGATGCGCATGAATTATTTTGAATAGATAGACATTATTTATAATGCACGGATAATAATATAAATACGAACTATTAAATTGATAAAACTTCACGACTTTTTTATTTGTTCATCTTTATTAAATATAGGATTACGCTCGTTGTATAGCTGTGAAAAAAAATTGTTGCTATATTTTCATTTGGAAAAACATACCGATATTCTCTCAAAGATCTGCCATAATTAAAAAAAAAAAAAATTGCTATTTATATATTCAAACTTGAAATCTTTGGATAGAGATCGAGGTATTATGTCAGAGATATATTCAACTACATAAAATCCAAGTAATATACTTTTTTTTTTAAATTCTACTTGAAAGTTTTTGTCAGTCATGTAAATTTATTACAAAACCACCGAGTCAGACAGTTTACAATGTCACTTTCCCTCTTCTCAACTTTCCAACATTGTATCCATGCTTGGTTGTTGCTTGCACTTATGCCAAGTCACCCTTCACCTTGTAATCCATCACGCCAAGGACTCGGGTGGCCTACTGTCTAGAGAGCAGATCTTTTCAGCTAAAAGTTACAAGATGTTTTATACTTTTAACATAGCTTGAAAATAAGATGGAAAATACTTTTTGTTTACAAACAGAAATCTCAAGTGTTACATGGTGATACATTTAATTATCTAGTTTATAAGCTACAATTTCATTTAGGCATGATTTTATCTCAGCATGTTACTCAATTGGAGCCTGAGAATAATAAAAAAACTCAAGATTTTTTTTGGAAGAAATTAAAACGGTGAAGAAGATGAACAAATATATACACATTTAAATAAAATATAAAATGATAAATAATGAATAAAAAATAGATAAATAGAAAAAACTAAAAAGTTGTTAAATTAAATTCAATATTTTGCTCGAATGTAGAATTAATGTAATGAGTCGGTATTGTTTAACTTATTTGTGGTGATCTGTAGTTCACTTTAAATGAGGAAATGTGAAGAAGAAAAAAAAATCGCATAATACACTCTTAAATAACCAATAATTGACATTTGCCATGCTCAGCTAAAAATCATGATTGATCGGATTTTCCCCCCATGATGATCAGAACCACCCATGTTCTATAGAGAACTTCGAATTTCTAATTTGATATATGCACATATTGACATAAACTTGAAGAATTGAAACCTAATTGTCAGTCTAGTCAAGTGAATACAGAAATGAATCTAAACATAAATCAATAGAAATGAAAAGTTAGTATGGTTTGTTGTGGAACAAAATAGTGTTGAATCAAGCCTGAAATAACAAATTATTGAATTATTTTATTTATACTTGTTCAATAGGCCCTACTATTCAATATTTATATTATAATTCATAATATTAATAATTATTCATAATTATTTATATTTTATTTAAAATTATTCAAATTGTTTCAGAGGATGGAGAGTACATGTCATTTGGCTTGTCTGGCGATAAAGAGAAAAGTCGTATGATCGGTGGAGATGTTGTAGTCGCTTGGGTGGACAAAGAAACGCTGAAAGGGTACACCGAAGACTACTTCTTAGATGCCAAGTCGCAATGTGCCGGATCAAGGGGTAGCTGTCCCGACAAGAATCTCAGGGTAAGCTGCTGGTCTCATATATATATCTTTCTAATGACAAATCTAGAATGACAATATTCTAATTAAGCTTGCCAGTCAATTAAAAAATTGTTAACGATACCAGATATGATACTTTGCAAATCGATCGAAAATATCAAAAAATCAGGTGTTTCCATTTTAAACTGAATCGAATTGATGAATCAATTTGAAAAAATCATTCTATGTAGATTGAAACTAGATCTGAAATGCATGCATGATGTCCCTTGTGTAACCCTACTTAATGAGTAATAGCTATTGTTTAAATGTTTAATTTGTTATTATTCTTATTACCTACAGGAGGGAACTAGTAGCGTACGCCTGTTAAACGCCGCCATGGTCAACGGATACTCTATTGTAACATATCAACGACCGTTGAAAGCACAGGACGAACTTGACAAGGGTGTACAAACTAATGGCAGCCAGTCTATCATCTGGGCTATTGGTCCATTGAACTCGAAGAACGAGGTGTCATATCACAGTTTAGCCAACAGAAGTGAGATGAATACAATAATTTCTTTAATTATTAGAACACAGTATAAATCTGAGAGCAAATATTTTTCTTGATAGTGATATAACCTTTTTCAAGAGATTTTTGGATATAGTTTTTTTGGTAATGCAATGAAAACTGCAAAATATATTTTGGAATTTATCACAATGACAAATGCCAGTGCAATAGTCGATTTTTAGGTATAAAGAACAATTCAACAACTAATCACTAATAGGGGCTTAAGTCATTCAAATGTGAATCTGGAGCAAAATTAAATGAAAATATTTTGTGCATGTTTCCTTTATTTAACTCGGAACAAAATCAATAAGACGTCGATCATATTAGTATCATTAAACTGATTCAAAGTGCATAATTAAATTGGCAAAACCATAATACAGTATGTTAATTCTACAGATAATGTTGTACTGGATTTCGGTCGCTCTCCAAAATGGAACTGTCCTATACCGGAATCGAGCAAACCCGATCACGGAAACGATGTCATTACTTCAATGACCAGCTCAATTCCGTCGAAAGCCAAGGTCGAGAAGCTGGACCCAGTTGAGAAGCCGAACAAAGTTAGCACACGACTCAGTCAGGTATGAATAGGCATACAGTGAACGAGAAGAGAAGGAAAACCATTTGTAACAATATACTTTTTTCTTCTGAACGCAGACTCTGTAGCAATATTAAAAATAAGTCATTTTGAACTTCAGACATCATGGTAAGCTTGCTGTTCATCTGTGTTCTACGTTTTCTCCACAAATCTATTCCATGTAGACTTTTCAGCTGAACTGTGAATATAATGTTCACTAATAATCAACTCAAGATAGCCACACTATTTATCAATATATATGTATTCATCTGATATAGGCCTAATAATTGAATAATTCGTGTTCCACACCGATATAGACTTGAATAAATGGCTGAAATCTGAAGGTCTCGCATAATCATCTACCTCTACATTTTGTATTGTTATTTTTTCTCTGGCGATACAAGTACAACCATGACCAATCATTGATTATGAACTAAGCCGCATGTCAGAATCCGAAAAAGTATTCGTATAATTTCCTGAACCGTATTCACGTAATGTAACAATTCCAGCAGGACTTGGCGCCCGTGACTGCCGCCAGTGTTGCTCGCCGTCCTCAAGCCACCCCCGCACCCGCCCCCAAAAAAGACGCTTGGGACATTCCACCAATCCAGTGCAACGAGCCAGAGGACGGAGTGTTTTACGCGCAAATGGGACCTACGGGAGGCAAGCGAGGTTATCCAGCGATTACCGGTACATTAACTCTTCTATTACCTAGCTAATACTGAAAATAATAATTCTATACTCATTAGGAATGTCAGATGGACTATTTATTACGAAGTTGGCGCCAACTTTGTGGTGAGGCTGACCCCTGCAAATAAGGGGCCAATGACATGCCTTTCATTGTTGTATCATTGCACAGCACTGCACACACAGTATTGGCATGAAAAACGAAAATGATGATTTGGAGAGGCTTTATTTCAGAGCAGATAGCCTTCAAGATCATTGTTACATCAAGATAGGTGTAGTGATAACATAATGATTTTGAAAGTAGGACTGACTCAAAAACGCCGCTATACGATAGTTGCCGTTGTACTTCACAAAGTATTTCTGTTTTTTTTTTTGGAGGGGGGGTCAATTGTTTTCACATGCTGAACGAAAACTGTTGTTCTACAGGTCACGTCGGATGGGGAATTTCGTGGTACATCAACGGACTGCTGATCCCCGAGATCAACGTTGTACGAGGTAAAACTTACACATTCGTTGTCGAGGGTGGTTTAGACCCGGAGACTCCTGCCAGATACCACCCGTTCTACATCACTGACGACCCCGTGGGAGGATACGAGCATAAGACCAAAGAGGAGAGAAACGTAAGTTCGAACATTTACGAAGTCAAGTAATCCAACAAACATGTATAATGAAAAAGACGGCATTTTATGAAAATTTCTGTAGGAACTGGAAATATCGCAAGAAACGAAAAACAACAATATAAATATAGCGCGTATCAATTCATACCTTCTTACTCAAACTTGGACGATATAGAATTATTGTGGTCAAAATATTATAACTACCGGTATTTCTTTCATATCAAAAACCCGGAAAACTCCGATCGCTTGAAAACAGAAGCGTTTGTGACATAATTGGGTAGGAAGGGGAGATCGTCAACTATTCGCACGATCTCTTTCTCTGTACATAGCAGTGATAGTGATCAACAGAATGACAAAAAAATATGTTTGGTTCAGCTGATCTGATTAAGAAGTTTTAGTTCATATAATTTATATGTGGTGAGATTAACCTCATGAAAGCATTGTCTATGTACAGATAAAAGAAGCTCTCCCTGCAATAATACAACTGTAAACTAGATAACTGGTACCATAAGTTCACAGAGAAGCTATTAAAGATAACATTCCACAACCTAGTTTTATGTCGAAATACCTGAGAGCGAATACCTCAAACGTTGGTTAAATATATTCACATCCCTGCCATTCTAGGAAGTACGAGTGTTCGCTGGCGTCAAACAAAACCGACGAGGTGACGTGTATCCGAGCGGTACTGGGCGACTGTGCAACTGGACACCGGACCAGAGCCAGCCGTTAGCGGACGAGTTTGGATCGTTCGGTGCTTACCAGAGGACACTGACATTGGAGTGCGACGAGGGAGAACCAGGCGTTGTGCAATGGACGCCCGATGACAATACACCCGATACTGTTTACTATCAGGTACGTTCAAACATAATGCCTAATAGCATAAACTAGCCAATAATAAACATAACATAGCTTACATCTTGTTGTTTAGAAAGATTGGTGGAACAAAATTATATATTTAATTTATGAATAAATTAAGAATTATTTCAGTGAAACCTTCATCAATCATTTATCACGGGTCCAGGAAAAATCATCCATTTTGAACATCGATCCATGCAGTAAAATGTAGCATTGAGTAAAACGGGAGTAGGAAGAGAAAAAATGAATGATGAAAGCAGAAGCATTGAATCCAGAAATTATGAATCAAGGTTTCACTGCATTCAATTCAAGTGTTGGATTAAAATTCACAACAACCATAATTATTTTCATAAAATACTAAATATTTTGGGAAATAGTTGAACTTTTAAAATATAGAGAAGTTATGTGATTTGTTGTTCTACATAAATATTCAACATCTCAGGTAAATTATTATTTAAATTACAAAGAATTTGGAATCACAAATGAATTGAATTCTACTAGGACTACGTATCAAGTAGCAAACTTTGGTTAATATCATCGGATTCGAAAAATGTAAGCTAGACCTAATTATGAAATTATGTTGTCTCGCCCAGTGCTATACTCACCGCTACCTCGGATGGAAGATCAACGTGCTTGACGCATGTGACACACTTGACGGATCTGCCAGTGAGACAATCGAATCAATCGTCTCGTCCGATGACGACCAATCAGCTGACGATGACGACGATGAAGAGGACCAACTTCAAGGTCGTCCAAGCATCCAAGTCAACGTGCGCGTCAAGCCGAATGGAGTGTACAGCAGCGGTAAGGATTCTGTTTACAAAACGGAGGAGAAAGATGTCGATGTCAAAGGTTATCCAACGCAGCAGAACTTCCACAACAACTACGGTTTCAGCCACGGACCGTCAATAACATCACATAGTGAAGACGATTCAGTCGCCTATAATCCGGCTTCTTCTCATCAACAAGAACAAGTTGTGAACGCTCATCAATATACTTACAATCACAATCAAGACATCGAGGAAGCTTTCGTCCCTCCACCGTTCCAGAAAGAAGCGAACAATTATCACTATGTGAAATATCAAAATACTGTTACTGATAATACAAAGCCGGAAGAGCAAGAGGAAAAAAAACCCGAGGCTACCGAGGAAGTAGCAACGTATCAAGAACCAAAGCAAGTGATAACCATTAACAAAGCCCCGTATGTCCCGTTGAGACAACAGTATCCGATGTCGCATTCTCAAGTACATGTTCCGCTTCACCCAATGGCCTTCACTCGTGGACCTCAGTTCACCTCATACCGTCGTCCTATCCCATTCAATACCTTCCCGCCCCGTCCCCCGATGTATCGACCTGGTTATCCGCCACAAAAACACCCGCAGTCTATGATGAAGAAGCCTTTCTACCGTGTACCAGTACAGATGACGCAGATGTCGCAGCACCGTCCCATGACGGTGCCATTCCATCGCCCGATGCTCTTCCAGCAGAATCCTCCGCAGTTCTCCACGCGCATTCCGCACAATCCTCCACAATTCACTACACGACTTCCACAGAGGATAATCCCACTTCAGCAAACAGCTCCATCGAAGGTCTATCACAAAGTAGTACCACTACCAAAGCCAGAAAAGAAAGTAATTCCATTGGTTAAAATAGAACACACAATGGTTTCTAAGGCACCAAGCGTAATGTTACCTTCCTCCTTAATTAATACAAATAAACCAACTGTTAGCAAGAACGCCTATGAAGCAGCCGTAAACACAGGATTCAAGCCGGAAACAGTCATTGTCGAAGGAGGTTTCAAACCGATTATGAACGTCAAAGATGTTGCTCAAGACAGGTCATCTCTCGTCGACTCTGAAATGGAATACAACGAGCAAGAAGTCAAAGCTGAAGAGCCGGAAAGACAACAGAATTTCGATGAAGATTTAAATGCTGAAGATCGGAAAGAGAATCCGTTTGAAGGTCTTCAACATGAAATGTTTGAACCAATGTTTATTCCGTCCCCACCCGATCGTATGGGACAGAAAAATAAATTGAAACAATCAATTTCTGACGATTTAACGCCACCGAAAACTCGTTACGGTAATCGTAAGGATTCACAAAGTCAAATGACGAGGATTCGACCTGGTTTGGTTCGACGTCCGTTCTATCCTGATAATATTGTTCCACCATTTAGAATTCCTATTCGAGGTGGTTCTCCATCATTCCGACAAGCTTCCGAGGATTCCGAAGATGAATTAGCGATGGCAGCAGAACGTCAAGATACTTATTATCTACCACCAGGAGAGTATACTGATGCCCAAGATGGCACCGTCGTCGCTTATGACGGTAAATCCGTGGCCGATGTTAACATTCCATCTTCGCTTTCAGCAACTAATTATCAAGTAGCTCAGAACTCCGAAGATTTAGTGCGAGCACCTCAGTTTGGACCGTTCCTCGGAGAGATTCCACCACCGATACCTTCCAACATTCGGCCAGAAAACATACCTCAGCTTAGCTATGATAATCGTCAACAAACTCCAGAATTGCCAGCTCAATTCCAGCAAGGACAGAACCAGGAATTCCCTGATCCTCCTCCAATCCGGACCACTCACCTGACTTTGGTGAGGCAATTAGAGGAGTCGCAGAAATCTGGAGAGTTACTTCCAGAGGCTTCTGAACTGAAAGAAATTTTCACCGAGCGACCTTCGAATGTTTCCGAAGTAAATCAAGAAACTACAATCACGGAGAACGAGACTTTGCCGACGACGATTCAAGAAGAAACAGAAACAACAGAAAAAGCTAAAGAGGCCACGGAATTACGGGCCGGTAAGAAGTTCGTCCCATTGACGACGGAGAAATATGAGAAACTCCATGAATATATTCGGGGTAAACGGTCAGCCGATCACGAGCCCGGTCACGTGGGACCTCACGATCACCACGATCATCATGATCACCACGACCATCACAATATGAAATCAGCCAATGGTGCCAACAAACTAGAAACAATGTCCATGTTGTTAATTCTTTTGCTCAATGTACTTGTAGTAAGGTTCCTGTAAATGTTTGTTTTTATGTTACATTGTTAATAGCTTTTAGTGGATTCCGGAGGAGAAATTATCCAGAATAGTGGTAAACATACGTAACCCAACTATTGTAAACATGATCATCTAAATTATGACCTATATCGAAATGTACAAAAGTTTGCTATTACGCACTAAATAAGATAATGAACATACTGAACTAGTAGTCTTCTTGAAACTTTCAAACTTCATCACTATTTAACTGATCTTTTTATTAGATAGGTTCTTACAACTACAGCAGCAGTTCTAAAATGAAATTCTCACTCGTTATATTGGCACAAACTTTGAACAAACTGTGAATCTGCTAGCCCAAATTTATCAAACCACAACTAAAAGTTACTGTTAATATTCATCTAATTGTATTCACAAGAGATGATGGAGAGCTATCTACAAAATGAATTTGAAAAATGACCTAGAAATACCAACACTCAAGGCAAGAAATTATGCCAGGAAGATTTTTCTTGTTATTACGTCAACTGTCGACTCTAGTAAATATAAAGAAACATGTAGGATATGATCAGGGTTGCTGATCTGTTCATCTGCTATTACTTGGATACCGGTATCTGAATGAATGGAATATAGAGTGCTGAAATATAACTGGAAAGACTTGAATAATTCCATTTAATTCAACTATGCATTTTTTTACTTTTCTACTTTCAAATAAAAGGTAATAGGCCATTTTGTTGTTACTTATATAGTTATTATTCTGTACAAAAGTTGTGGTACTGTAACTAAAAATGGATGTAAATATAGATCAAGAATAAAAATACTTGGAATGTTAAACAATAGTTGATATACCATTTTTATTGACTGTACAAATGTTGCTAATTCACCCCGACTTGGAAATGTTCATTGATGTCGAATCACAACAATCTCAAACCCAACGCAGGACAACATATTGTGATTTGTGTGAGACGTAATCAAATGACAAACCAATCGCTGGCTTATTCGACTTCCAAGCTCAACTTGCTTTTCTGGAAGCACATAATACACACTCGATAGACAAGAAAATATAATATATTATAGATTTACAGATTCCAGAATACAACAAATACAAGTCGAATACATTTTGATCTACATTCCATGTAACAATTGTTTACTACACTGCAATAAATTCAAAGTACCATATCAGATAATGAAAATGTTCACACTATGTCGTTCAATCTGTTTGATCGAATCAAAAACAGTCTGATGTACAGGATTGGATTATCAACATACCATCAATAATAGATTTATCAAAACAAAACCAAACACTTACAAAAATCACTTTCCAAAATTACCTACTAAAAAATATGTAGTTTTTTACAATATTAATATTGCCTAAAAGGCTCACAACAGAAACGACAACTGCTACTGAGAAAAAATATTTACATTGTTTTCCATACTGAAGAACATACTATGTATGTGGAACAAGTACTCGGGCCTGTTTGAAGCTTGAATAGAGGGCAAGAATTATCAACGATCAATACTGTATTATGAGATTAAGCCAGCAGTGATTCAGGTGAAAGGGGAGGTTAAGAAAAAAGATATTTTTTTGCTAAACAATAAGCAATATGAAAATCCTCGTCTTTAGTAATGATAAATTCAACAAGATTTGGGATGGGATCGAGGGGCTTTTGTTTGAAGTACTGTTATCCACTTTTTGAACGCATATTCTCTCACCAAAGACAGATGGTGTGACGTTTCAATTTCGAATTATATGTACTTGTTTGCTCTCGACCACTCTCAAACTCTTCACAAGTGCAAGCGTTCACTTTGCGGACTCCAACGACAGAATGTTTATAAAATACACGTACTCAACTACATACATGATTCTGATTAATTAATCGAACGACTGAGTTCATCTTGAATGCTTGCCCACTCTTGCTAAAACATAGGCATTAACTAATAATTAGTGTTCATTTCGAAAACACATTACAACTATTTTCAAGTCACATAATGGTACACTTCTAGTAGGCCTCCATTTAAAATCAGTTATGATTGCAATAATATAATATAGTAGGCCCTATATATAAATACATACATATCAATGTATAGGCCCTACATTTAAAGTTCGAGTCGTGTTTGGGAGAAAATCGTAAGTTTCGAGAACGAGTTCGACGAAAAAAAAAATCAATTAATACGCCTTATCAAGTATTGAGTTTCAATTGGTTTTGAGTGAAGTACCAATTAGTAGGCCTATAGAGCGACCATTTTGAGTATGCCGTAAGTTTAGTATAAACTGCCCAATTACAAGAATAAGAAACGTGATTTTGACCGATCCTAGGCCGAGATTCGCATATCAGTAGTGACTTCTGGACCCTATAATTCGAGAAAAATATGTTTTATATCCAGAACAATAGGCCCTACAGGTTGAAAAAAAAAAAAAAAATAAGAAGTAGAAATTTTTGAGTTCAGCTAAATTTGAGCTCGAACTTGAACTCGAAAATTCGAGTGCTCACATTCGAATGCGACCCCCTATTGTATATACCTATTCATATATCCATATACGCTAACAATCATGAATTGCAGGCGCATTAGCAGACACGTTAGCTGAAAATGAGTATGCAGGGCTAAACTTTTTATTACAGAAAAATGATTGGCAAAGAAAAGGGCAATATATTAATTACGTTGGACTAGTGAGTCTTTACAAAGCTATTAAAATGTATATAACAAAAAGAATAAAAACAATTCTACGCTGGATGCACCTTACCAGCAGTTAGCAGGTTACCTTGGTGACCCAAGAAGCTATTCATCAACAAACCAAGGTATCCTTGTGACTACAGTCTGTTACATCTTGTCCCATTCTACTTGGTAATTATTATTAAATCACATACATTAATAACATAACCAAAACGCATTATCTGGGAGATTTGTTTAAACTGAAAAAAAAAAAACTTCTACCCAAATTTCAATGTGATATTATAGTGATGAACTTATATTACTGTAGTACATTGTAGCTGTCATAATACAGTAGCTGTCAAGGACTCATAGAAGCATCAGATATGAGATTAGTATTCATAGTAATGAAGGTCATGTTCGATATTTGCATAGTAAAAAGGCTGCAGATTCAAGTAAAACATAGCTGTTATTCGATTACATTTTCTATACAGATCAACTTGAAATGACTGAACACCCTTTTAGTTACTGCACTGTATCAAGGTTTCAAAATCAATGTTGGCATATTGAGTTGGCTACACATAATTCTACAATCTAGGAAGGTATCAAATTTTACTTTTGCATCTTCACGGCCAAAGAAAAGATATGGTAGAAACTAAGTAGGGCCTACAACCGAATGACAGATAACATTTGAGCCACATGTAAGCCTACCGGTATTCTGTATTTTCTCAATTAACTCCCCAACTTTTGGCCAAGGGGGGGCAAGAAAAGGTCTTGCAAGACTCGATTTGTCTCGTTGTTTCCTGTTAAAACCCACTTTGCTATAATTAGCTGTATTTTTTTTTCATGCCCCCCCCCCCCCCCCCCTCCACTTTCAAAGTGTTCCGACGCCCCTGATTACATATAAATGGAAAACCTCAACGTTAGTCTTGGCCCTTGTCCGACGTACTCAAGACGAGATCCTAATACGTACATATATATATATATATCAAGTTTCAAGTCTTTAAACTCTACAATATTATAATTGGCAGTTGTGAGCACTCATGTGGTGAGAGTATTGAAAAAAAAGAGTATTTCATATTGAAAAAAGAACTATAGGCCCATCGTCTCGGTGAAAAAAAAAATAACATTGCTATCGAAAGTGACCAATAACTTGAATTCGATGTCACGCTAATCAAATACTATTGATAGAACGGTTTTTTGACCTTTTTATCTTTCAAATGTCTATCTTTACTTCTCAGTAGGTCTACATTTAATCTAGAATGTGTGGTTTATTAGTGAATGACTATCAGTCTATTACAGAAGATTGACATTTTAGTTATTACCCTGACAATTGAATTGATTTTCAGTCTATTCAATAAGAATTGCCTTTTACTGTACCGCG
Source organism: Brachyptera putata (assembly GCA_907164805.1). NCBI lineage: Eukaryota > Metazoa > Arthropoda > Insecta > Plecoptera > Taeniopterygidae > Brachyptera > Brachyptera putata. The sequence continues at coordinate 24,970,243 of OU015467.1, read as the reverse complement.
TAATTATTTCAATTACTATACAACAGTCTTAACTGAATTTACTGTGCCTACAATTCGCATCAAGTGTCAATTAGATATTTACGCACTTTATATAATAATTTGGTTATCTAGTTTATCAGCACTAGACATTCGATGAAAAAAAATATATATATGAGCCGCTATATAACCGTAATAATATAGGGTTGCCGTTCGATTTCAATTTTCAATATTTTCCATTGTTTTATATTCTAGACTTCATTTTGATTTCGAAGTGGAATATTATTCTATATTCAATACCAAAACCATAATCGATATCGATTTAAAAAACTGTGAATAGGCCTAAATAAAATAATGCACTTCTGACTCCAATTTTCAATTGCACGAGAGAAAATTAGGCCTTCTTATTAGCCATTGAGTCAGATAGACACAGAGCAATGAGCGTAGCCTGGCACCGTTCTGTTCGACATATTCCGTTTGACCGTTCAGAATTGACATGTTTGACGTTTTACAATCGTAATTTTTAATAATTCGATTCAATACCAGTAGGCCTGTATTCGATATTGATTGAAAATTACATTAGCTACAATTCGACCACCATTCAATATTAAAAAGATGATATTGTTAATAATTTCTCTACCGAACAGCAACCTTATAACAACAGCATGAACCTCAAATTAATTGGTTAGTAGCTACCATACATATGAACAAAAAGTGCTTCGGTAAATAATATCAATAGAAAACCAAGTATGTGCAGCTTGTACTGTGATATTACCCCAAGGATAACTGAACTGGAGTGGTCAATTTATTTCAATTAGTACAATAGCTTATATAGGTAGTTTAAAAAGTAGCAGCAATTATTTAGATTTTAATTTTCAAGCGGGCCTACTGTAGTTATCAATTTTGTTTACTGTATTACAATATTTTGATATTTTATTCAGAATCTTCGTCAAGTTCTAAGAACAATTGAAATATTGTGTACAATGAAATGTCGCTAATCTTGGAAATCAAAATAATTGATTGGGATCTACTTTTTAAACTACTGTACTCGTAAGGTGAGCCTAGCTGAAAAATAAATCCCCAGTACATTCATTTAATGTGGGTCCAATTGAGTTACTGTCTTGCTTTGAATCTGAAACCACTTTGAATCGCCAAGTCAACAACAAGCTACAAAGTTGAGGCCTACAATATGAAGCAGATAACGACGAATGAATAAATGAAATAGGTCTACTGAGTGATTCTTTAAAAAATTGACTTTAAGGTGCACGCATTCAGTACTATAAAATGTAAACAGATAAATGGGTTTCCTTGATCAATCAAAGCCAGTCGTGCTGGCCAAGCTTCAATTTCCACGCACAGCATCAATAACCATTCTATGTTGAAGAGTGTGGCATGAAGTATAACCAAGAAAGAAATTTAAATCTGCGCTAACAAGCCGAGTGCACAAAGTATGCGCTTCAAATACATATATACATAGTCGTTTCGTACGTTGACATTCCTATTTCACAATTAATATATACATTTAGATTTTAGACTATGATGCAATATGTTACCGTAATATTCACCAAGCGAAAATCAAACCCGACGACCAATTCACATCAAATATCTCTCAGCTTCATACCACACTTCTCATACATATCCTCAATTAAAATACTTATAACTACGAATCATTCAAGTTAAATCTTAGGCTGGTACCAAACAATCTTTCCATTCAAACATCCCGATACGAGTAAACAGTGCTGCGGCGAAAACTTCGTACTAACTACCGTGTTCGAATGGCAGATATTAGACCCTAGCTCGTACAACTTGACCGGCTCCAGAACGTCGGGCGTGCAAGTCGACAATTCCGCGCACTCTGGCGAGAACGCCAATAGGCGGACGCCGAAACTGAAGGGCGACGAGATAAGCCGTCCATCCGACGAGAAACACAGCTCCTTGATGAATCCCTTGCCAACGTTCGGCTCCTCGATATAGTTCAACAGTCGGGGTACGTTCTGGTGTAATCGCGCGCGCCGTTTCCGAGTGCGGGTCTGCCCGTGTGCAAACGGGACCGTCCGCTGAGAGGTGCCAGGTCGGGGTTCGGCAGGGTTGTTGCCGTCGCGCACGGAATTCGGAACGACTCGGATGTTGACGGAAGATCCGTTTGCGGTGGGCACGTTGGCGGTTCGGGGTGTCAGTCTGATGCGGGAGCTGTGGGTGGGGTACGCGACGTTACGGGCCTGTGAGGAGGGGTTGGCGTCGGACAGGGTCGGTCTGTTGTTGTTATTTGAGTTGCTATTATTGTTGTTCCTGTAGCCTAAAAGTGCGACGCGAGTCGTGCCGACACGTGCGTCGCTGACTCGTGCTTCGTTGACGGTCACCAGAGCTTCCCACACGTCGGAAGAGGAAATCTGCGGAACAACGAAACATATCACTACAGTATTACCAAGGAGTTCATGAAATGGATTGTAATAGAGATGGAATGAAGATGTAAATCCAATTGCAATTCTTTGAGAATATAATGTTACAGAATGGGCATACTGTATCATCTGAATGGTCACCTAAACATGAGTATATGTGTGATATAACAGGACAATATCCCAGCCTGGAAGGTAGGTTAGTGATTTCGTAACCTGGCTGTCAACTGGTTAATACTTAATATACTGGTACCTATAGAAGCAACAATTGGAAAATACACGCTTCTTGGATGTGAGTACAGTATTTATAAAAAGCCTTACCTGTAGTTCAACGTTGGCCGTGTAGGTGGCACCCTGTCGTACTATCTCGCCAACCTGCAGCACTCGTCGGACCATCAAGTCTCTCGCATTGCGGTTTCCTGACGGTCGGTTGGCAGCAGTGGCTACCGCTGGGCTAGCTAACGGGACCCTACAGAAGAATGACAACAGTTACAAGTGATCGAACAACAAACAAGTGAAACATCCATTATTCTCATTATTAGGTTTATTTGTACATAATTTATAATTTATAATTTATAATGTGTAGGCCTACTGTGTTCACTTGTAAAACTAAGATCTATTGGGGCTGGTGGCAATTAACACTGTAGGCCTAGGCCTACCTACTTTATATGCCATGATAAGAGACAGAACAATACCGCAATTTCGAGTTCTTAGATACAGTATAGTACACTGCAGCATGTAAAATATTCTACAAATCTGTTTCATAGCATCGGTATGTATACTAGGCCTATACGGGATATCCAAATAGGTCCACCGGTATATAATTTATATAGTGCATGTTCTGCTTATTTTGGCATTAGAAATGATTTTGCATCAATTTTCGATATTAAGAAGAAAATATTCATTTTCTGGCTCGACGGTAGGCCTAGGCCTACAAGCAAATCTTGATGTCTCTACGGAATCGTTAATATCACGAATGCTGACCTTGGTTGAGACGTCGGCCTAAGAGGGTTGACGATTGGCGATGGAGGGTCGTTGAAACCGGCAAAGTCCGATTCGCTGTCGCTGTCTACGTGGGTGTCGGCGGCAGTAGCGTCGTCATCCGCGTCCGAATCCTCCTTGTCCTGGATGTCGTGCACGCACGTCCACTAATTCCGGGAACAGACATGCACGTTAGTATGAGGCCCCCGTGTAGCACCTCACCACTGTATATAGGCCTATATAACTTTAATGAATATAAGTATGTCTTATACACATAAGATTGCTTAGAAAACACAGAATAAAAATCAATTGATTATAATATAAAAAATGACCATAATAAAATATTTGAAAGAGTGATAAAATAACAATAGAATGAGAAACAAAGCACAAGTTAATTAAATTTAGGAATGGTTGTAATAAAAAATGGAAAAATAATAGGCCTAATGATAACTTTAGAAAAAGAAAAAAGTGAACGAATACACTTAACAAAAAGGGAAAAAAGTGAATGAATACGACTAACAATATTTGAATAAACAATAAAGAAAAAAAAAGATATGAAATGACACGAAAAAAATCATGCAACGTAATCAACGACTAGTGATTGACCCGCCCAAAAACGTCACAAAATATAACATAGGCCTACATTCAAGTGGACTGTTTGTTACGTAGGCAAATTACAAATGCTGATCAGGGTATCTCTAAATGCTCCCATGATCTATATTAAAGTGGCCACAGTAATAACCCATGCTTATCACTATTGAAGAATGGACCTTTTGAAAAATTCAATGCGCAAACACTTACTGTCTTCTAGCAGATAAGATCAGTGGATTAGTGGTCCTTTCACCTATCATCACTTCAACGTTTCATTATCAACAGATCATTCGTATCCCCATATTACTTTGCTGTTAGTAGGCCTAGAGTGGTTGAGGCAGCATTAAAATAATAATAATAAAAAACTAGAATTTGATACATTCACTGTATAACAAACAATATTACAAATCATTTGTGCTAGATAGCATTGCTAGAATAGAACTTTGGAACGCGCATACTCGCATCTTGCTCTACTTCAGGAGTTGCCGCTAGATGGCTCTTTCGTTTCTAAAAGTCAAACAACCAATTGGTCGACCATGTCATTTGACAACCTGTAACGATTGGAATTGTCCGTGGTTAACAGTTTCACTGCCGCCGTAAGCTAACCTCACCTCTGCCCTCTCCTCGCTGCATATACATCTGCTGAGCGCACACCAGCCCTGAGGGTGAACCTGCAACGACGATATCACCTCGGCTTCGATCTGGTTCGGGAAGTCCGTGATGAACTCGACGCGGTTACGCTTGCGGCTCTTGGCAAACAGGTGTGTGAATGTCTCGCCGTTTGGATAGCACCACTCGTTCTGTTGTTCTTGCCGGTACATGTTTGGCTAGGAACACATACACGAAGATGTACGGTTAGTGACGAGCCGAACGGCGTGACTGCTAAATGTTTCAAAAGCCATCTCGAAATAAATGCTAAACAATACACGTGAACAGAAGATCAGTACGTTGTAGCATACCTTGAATCCTATCAGGTCCTGTCCAAGATTGGCCAGATCTAAGCCGTGCACAATCATCATGTAACCAGCAGTCGTGGAGATCACCATCTTGGACGCATCCGGCGTTAGTCGCATGCGCATCAGGCCATTGGTGTGGAACACGCGCTTTTCGGAGTAGCTAGGGTAACAGTCAAGATAACTGGGGTTAGCAAAACCATTTCGCTCTGCTAAGCGACAGCACCTAACATATGTAATAGACTTGAACTTGATATAATTATGATTGCGTTAATATATCACTTGCTACTCATGAGAGTCACGCAACTTACTTGTTGATGTCCCACGTATAGATGCTGCCGTCAAAGCCGGAAGTGACGAGCAGCTCGTCCTTGGCGGAGTACTCGATGTTCTTCACCCAGTTCTTGTGTCCGCGCAACGTCTGTATCCTGTGCTTGAGGTTCCGCGCATCCCACAGCGCGACCGTCGTGTCGTCACTGCACGTTGCGAACACGCGCGAGTCGAGGAACCTTGAAGGAAACGGTGATAGCAATCAGTATAGGCACAAAATAAACCTCGCTGTCGACGCGCCTTTGAACCCTAACAATAACCAACAATCAGTAGCCAGGTTTCAAGATTTTGAAGTATACGCCTACGCTTACACTTTGGAGAAAATTAGATCTATCAAAAATACTCTCTGGGATACATTTTTGTACAAATTTAGGAAAATGGAATTATTACACGATGCACGGTGGTCAGTACGAACCGAGGTTTAATATGCCCCTCCACCTCCCAGATCACGTGAAGCGAGTGTGTTAGCAACTGAGCTACATGTGTACAGTCTACGGAATTTCATAGCGCAATACAATACAGGCATGAACTGTCAACACAGGATCATAAATCATCCTAATCACATAAAAAACTGAGAGTGAAAATTTAAGTAGGCCTAAAAATCAATTTGACTTAGACCTAGCAGGTCTTTGTCTAGTTTTTAGGCTTACCGATAGGCATACTTTATAAATCCTCCAATATTCATCAATTTGGCAAAAGTGTGTGACCATTCTTACCGGACACAGTTGACGCACTCGTTGTGTGCGTTGTCGATGCCGTGTATCATGCGATGATTCAGGGGGTCGAACATGAGAATACTCTTCTTCTCGCACGCAGCCACCAAAAGTGATCTGAAAACAGACAGAAGAACATGATTGCTGTTGTATACAATTTCCCCAACAGCTAGCTAATTTCAAGGAATAGGCCTAGGTCTAATTGAGCAAGTTGCTGATATATCTTCATTCGTTTATCTTAATGTTGCTTAATCAACGACGCAATCAACAGCTGGATATAGGCCTATCAACAGCGGTAAGAATGAACAGGTAAAATTGAAACAAGTGATCATAGTTGAAAGAGGACATTTACAAAAACTCGTGCCTTGTGCAAACTCGATGGTGCAGGACTCAAACCATTTGAATTTGTGGAAACCCAGGCCAGACCTGACTCAAGTTTCTAACACAGTTTGTTAGTTGACCGAGTCACGTTGATGGCTGGGAGGGTGAGGAAAAGGGGGAAGGGTGTGATATGTCAATGAATTCATGAGAGTAGCCTACCAGGTGTGAGTAGCCTAGGCCTACTAGGAGTGAGTAGCCTAGGCCTTCTAGGTGTGAGTAGCCTAGACCTCTAAATAATCTAAATATGCGTAGTTGATTTGGTGTGAATTTCATTCTCAAATATGAATTATTAGGCCTTGGCATGGCCTTGGCCTATGCGTCAGCTGTTATAGAATCAAGCCAATTCGATCCCTAAGGTGCTAGGCCTAATTCACATCTAGCAAACTATTAAAGTTGAGTGTATACACCAATTTTGCTTACCCATCTGGAGAGAATTCCAAATTGAAAACACCTCCATGGACTGCATTTCTCAGATTTTCACCATGATCCCACGAGCCGACTTGTTTTATCGAGGAGTAAAGTCTACCATGAAGTGCATTAGTTGAGCCTAAAGTTGGTTTATTACCAATTTCTCTTCCACTCAACCAAGAATTATGATTTGATTTATTGTTGGAGTTAACCTTGGGCATGATTCAAACAAACAAGGAAATGCAAAATTATTTCCTCAAATTTTCAGATGTCAAAAGTCCTTGGTTTTTACAGCTGAGTGTAACTGTCTTATTTCAAACCTGTGTTCAATTTGGTGGTCTGCGCTATGTGCATTTAATACATTTTTCAATAATATAAAGGCTATTTAAACTTGTAAATACTCCAAAATAGGCTAAATACACTCATAAACCACCGTATGACCTATGTTACACACCCCATAGGCCAGTTGGGCCCGTTACACATGTTTACGTTCACCGAGTTCAAGGCCTTCTAGATGCTTTGTTTTCAACATAGGAGGCATGATGGGTACCATCAACAGCACCTAAAATAATGACTATACGTTGATGGAAAGTTATTTGCACTGTGCTGGGAATGCGAATTTATGAAATTCTAGCCGATCCAAAGCCATCTACCAAGTAAAGATAAAGAAACCCTGCCTCTTCGCACAGTAGTTTGTCTGCCTACGTGAATTGAAATTTTAAAATACTTATTAGTAAATAATAAATTATTTGTGTTTGTTTTTAAATAATGGCAGGGCTTATCAAATGTGTGTCGAACAGAGCACTTGGTCTCAGTGCCTTGGTAAGTGGTGGGCATAACAAAATCGAGATGAATGAATTTTGAAAGTGACTATTTTTACATAACCTCAAAATAAAAAATATATTTCTGTCCACAGAAATCAATGAATAGGTGTTCAAATTCCGTGTCCCGCACAATAAGTAATAGTAAGTTCTTTTATACTCTACAATAACTATTCTATAAATAATCGCCATGCGTATGTCATTTATGCAATTGACTAACTGAGGCACAGACTCGATGGCTGAGGTCCCTCTAGGCCAGTTTTTTTAATTTGAAATGTTACCATTGCAGCTGCTGCTTTGTTAGCAGCAAAAGTTCAGCACCCGGCTCCGAATTTCCAGGGGACTGCTGTAGTCAACAGTGATTTTAAAGAGATACAACTATCTGATTTCAAAGGGAAATACCTTGTGCTCTTCTTCTACCCATTAGACTTGTAAGTAGCTAGCAAAATGTACCTTATTTCATTCAGCATTATTTTCATGTGAACGACTAGAGATATTTGTTTTTTAGTACATTTGTGTGCCCCACAGAAATTATTGCATTCAGCGAACGCATGAAAGACTTCCACGCCATCGATACGCAGGTAGTTGGCGTTTCAACTGATTCGCATTTCAGCCATCTAGCATGGATTAACACAGCTCGCAAGGTATGTTATTTGGGAATACTTCATACCACAAACCCGTGGTGTCTCTAGTGGCTTACACGTGCCACACCCCCTGTCGATACTATACCTACTGTTTTGTTTCTTGAAATATTATATAGCCCTAAAAACTTTTATCGATAGGTTAAGAGTCAGTAAATTTTTGTTCATCCTCGAACGTTTTAATTAACATTGTAAAGTCGATGTATAGCCTTGTTTTATTTGGGGAAGTAGTTCATAGAATCCACTAGGCCTATAGACACCGGTCACGGGTCCGTGATAGAAAGGTCAACCATGTCATTTACGGTAGTTGATGTGTGAGATGGATAAAATCTACATACAAGGGCAGACAAGGATATTGTATTGTCTCTTATGTATCTAAATAGGCTTAAGAGGGCCCAATTGAATTTTTGCCAATATGAAATGAGAACTCAAGTGATGTCTTTTTATTCTAGGCTGGTGGTCTTGGAGGGCTCTCATACCCTCTGTTATCAGACTTCAACAAAACAATATCGCGTGATTATGACGTTCTGGTTGAGGATGCTGGAGTAGCATTGAGAGGACTGTTCATTATTGACCCAAAGGTAAGCATCAGATATGCCAGGATGGTAGACAGCTCCAGATTACTCAAAAGCTGTGCCCTACCCTAGGTTTTTAGAACCACTTTGAAGGGAAATGATAGCCCACATGATACAATTCACATTAAATGTTACCTTCTTTATCTTTTGAGTTTTTGCAGAAAATGTAGGCTTACCATACCGGTAACAGTCTGGGCAAGGCATGTATAAGCTCAAACTATAAACAGTCGGTTGTATTATATCATCATTTTTCAATACATTAGCGTACGGTATTGTATTTTGAAAATTAACACCAATTGCTCAATCTATGTCCTAGATCTCAGTGTAAGTTCCATGTCGACCATGTGACATACCGTAATGCTGTCAAGTTATTAGGAAATTAGTTATTGGAAAGTGTAAGAATGCACATATGCCTCCACGACCTCTCAGCATCACTGTCCACGACTGTCAAATGGTTAATCTCATATTATTTATTCTTCGTAGGGTATTCTACGTCAAATGTCAATCAACGATCTGCCAGTCGGAAGGAGCGTGGACGAGACTTTACGTCTGGTCAAAGCATTCCAGTTTGTCGATCAACATGGAGAAGGTAACTATGAGCGTTTAGGATTGCATGACTACGTATGAGGGGTTATATTACATTTCTTTTTACTCGTGCTTAACTTGAGACAATGACACAATGATGACACAATGAAGAATGGTTTGAAAACTCGTGCCTGCAGCATTATGTCGGGCCAACTATCCTGAGCCAAATGGATGGCACGTGGATAATTGGTGTATTGTTCATCACTTGAAAGGAAAATTCAATATTTTTACAATTCTCAAATTTCTGTTCTTTCTTACTGCCTTTGCCTGTAAATTTATACCTTCTATGTTTTTCAACAGTTTGCCCTGCTAACTGGAATCCAGAATCGCCAACAATCAAACCGGATCCGATAGGCTCTAAAGAATACTTCGAAGCTGTGAACAAATAGATTTAGGTTATTGTTGTTATTACTATTATTATTATTATATATGGTTTGGTGTTAATTTGTTGATGGAAACTACGGTGTTCTGCTGTATGAAAACTGCATTTCTTAGTTCAGAATCTCTCCAATGCTGGATCTAGCATAGTGTTACAACATTCTTCAAAGCAAATCAGACTTGTTTTTATGTCAATTATAAAATAACTTCTTTAGTTACAATATGGCCAATGGCTAAAATTAATTAACTTTGAATTGGATTTCCTGTACAGCAGTTATTTTTATTTTGGTACCAATATATCACAATATTTGCATTTCTTTCAGGCGTCTTTATCTTAAGATATTTTGGAATACCGGTATTTGAAAATGTAAAAAGTAATATTTAATTAAATATTCTATGGTTTGTTTGTAAGCATCTGTAGATATTTCAAGCAGTAGGCCTACAGTAAAAAGATTTGATCACTGTGCCATGTTCTGCTGTTCCAGTATTCAGTTCAGGTCTATTCAATAACGGTGATATTTGTTTTTTGTTATGAAAACTTTGTATTGCATGTTGATAGGGTCTGTATTAGAATTGAATAAATACAAAAAATACAATATCAGTTATGTCTGTTATTTTTCAAACATTTTCAGATTAATTTACTGGAAGAGAAATGAAATTAAAGAGAAAATAGAAATAAGAGAAATAATTCAAAAAATGACTTCTCTCTGTGTTAAGATGGGATGAAATGACAAACGATTTAAATCCGTTCACTATCTTTCAACATTGGATACTTGGGAAACTAAACAATTTCCGTGGTTTTTGTTCGTTGAATATTCAAAAGGAATTAATGAAATTAATTTTGTTCACACAACAAGCAAATATGAACATAGATCTAATTTTTATTAGAATAAAAACTCATGATGAGCAAGTTTCATTTTTCAATGATCACACCTTATTATAATACTGAAAAATATTAATGTCTCTTTTGAAGAATAAAATTAAGGATGAATATGAAAATGAATATTTCAAGGCTGTGAAAGTGTGATTACTTGTGTTAAGAAGCCAATCGCTAGCCCCACTTTAAATGTTACCTCAGGCCCTACTCCCTACAATTTGGTGAATTTGCACTTTCGATTGCATATCCTGAATTGTGTTTCTCGTCAGTCGTCGAGTGAATTTGGGGATTTAAAATTCAATCATTTTATCGGCCACAAATAGAAAATATTGGAAAATGAATCAATCGTTGGAATTAAATAAATGAATGAATAAAAACATAATCAAAATTGAAAAATTAAAACGCAAAATAATGAAATATAACTACCGGTAGATGAAAAAATTGAATGATTAGGTTTGAGAGCAATACCTGCAGTAGACAGAGGCCCACCTCGCTGATGTTCATGATTATTTATGAAGGAACCTCCAGTCTCCATAGGGCAAAAACTTCCCGTCAGGGTGATTTCACAGGTAAAAAGATAATAAAAATTGAATAGTGCAGTCTATAAAATTCACATATGCATCATGAGATACAGACAATATTTTCAGAAAATGCTGATGATTCAAATTTCATAATAACAAAGGCACAACTCTCACTTCTATGTAACAGTGACACTAATTACATTGAATTTTACCTCACCACGTACCATTACACACAAATAATTAGTAACCCAACGTGACCCTTTATTACCGAACAACAGTATTTTAGAAGATACTTCTGTGAATGGTGTAGAGCAGTTTCGCTACAACATGTTCAAACAGAAACCCACTACAATCGTTTGTATGTATCGTTGACGCTGAAAATGTTAGTAGGTTCTCCTTAATGATGATAATAATAATTATAAAACTCGAGAACAAGAATGCATCATACTTGAGTAGCCTAGTAGGCCTATTATGTATTCATGCTCTTGTCCTTATTGAGTTTTATGTCTTCCTTTTCCTGTTCTTTGGTTTTATGTCTTTCTTGTAGGCGATTTATGAATATGAGGGTTTGCCATTCACGTATGCGGCATATATGTTTATGCCTTCCTACTAAAGAACTTCACGGCTGTATGCACTTTCATTAACTGCAATACTATTTAATCATCATGCCTAATAGACAGTAGCTGTCAGTACATAATTTATGCCACCACAAATTCACCATGGTGAGCCTACTCGTCTTTACAACTTGAGAAATTCCGATTCGTAAACCTTGTTTTGAATGTAATATATCTATTGCACACTATACATTCGCGTTGACGGTTTCGTTACAACGTTTCCGTTTTGTCGGAGCACGAACGATCGTGGATTTCAACCCGTCAACACTCGTGGCAGGATCCGAAGGTAGTATATTACTTAATAAGTCTTATACATAACTTAGTGCCAGTTGTACCAAGTGATGATTAGTGAATTAAGCAACAATTAGCAAAATATGCTATTTTCGTACTTTAAGTAATGGTTAACTATTCAATATTTAATCATCAGTTGGTACAATCGGTTCTTACACCATCATTTACTTACAGATTATATTGCCGTTTTTTTACGCCATCCTCAAGATTACTTGAATGGCATGACCATGAATAGATCTGATCTATATAGTATATTGATTCTTTCTATTCATATAGAGGTTTAACGACGCACTGTACTGACGACTAAGATCTATTGGCGTCGGTGAATGTAGAATGAGATGATGGGAAGATGTGATGAGGTATTTTGTTATATGTTTTTGGATAGTGCAGGAGAGAGAGAGAGTCGGTTGTGGTCTGTTCTCAAGGAATGATTCCAGTATGAACCTAAGCGACAGAAGGAAACCACGAAAATCATGTCAGGAAGATCGACCATGCTGAGAATCGAACCCCGGTCTCCTGCATGACGGTTCAGCATGACCAATCCACCTGTCTCACTTTTCTTTCTTTCGTAAAGATGAAGAATAATGTTGAAATTCCTTAAATAAAACTCACGGTTGTTCGCTTAACGACCTCACTAACAGCTAGGTTATTTGGGGGGTACGAATGAGCAGGTGATAATGAAATTATGAAGTGATTATCTATTCCTTATGCGGAACTCGAAGCCACGCCAAGTGATTTCAGTTTACTAAGCGGTGAAATACTTGACATTTGTTTCTACCAGCTCACACAGAAAAAAACAAGTTGGAAAACATTGAAAGAATTGGTTTCACGATCTTTCAACCCTGAGATGTCTATAGGCTCTCAGATATCTAAGCACTGTACTTTCACGGTTCTATAAAATAGAGTGTGGGGCATATAGTTAGAACTTAGATGAGCGGTTTCGATAGCGAATTGAATCGATCCATTCCATACGCCGGAAATAATCGGTATTGTTTATGCATAGACGAAAGATATCATTTTATGGTTTGTTATGGATTTTATGGTTATGAATTTCTGTTTTCAATTACATTTTCTCGATGTATGCTGCACGTGGTCAATTGAATAAACTGTTGAACATTATCTGAATGTATAGAACATTTCCGTATAAGAGCGGAATAGAATTCTATTCCGCTATCGTATATGACTTTGGTCAAATTGATTCATTATAATATAGGCCTAATTGAGAAATGTATTTTTGACGATTCCGTGAGAGAAACGCAGTGGGATTAGAATGACATAAACTCTTTACAAAAATCACAATTTTTATTCAAGAACAATATTCTATTTCTATTCAGTACATAATATTTTCAACAAAGTTGCAGTACATTCAGTCTATTATATGTTCTTGGACTATAGCTATATCGTACCGAAGGATATGCAAATTCCTTAGCTGTGCAACCAGCCATTATCATGGAAAACAAAAAATGTGCGGATGTTACCGCGATTCAAATTACCACTAGTTTCTTCCATATTGCACTACATGTCTAACTTTTCAATTGTATGTAGGCCTACTTCAAAATCTTTCCATGCATAAGAACAGAAAAGTAAAAATACGTACTCACGTAAATTTTTCGCGCAGCATTTCTTCTAGATAAATAAAAGTCTTCTTTGTATAGAATGTATCTCGCGCAAATCGAAAAAAGTATTGAATTGTACAAATATATAAATACTGAAGTACTGAAGATTACAATAATTCGATCAAAATTTAATCTGAACTTCAATCAACCCGAAAAACTCCAACATTTCACCATCTTGTTTCTTTTTTTTTTCAATGCTGCTTAACGACCCCACCAACAGCTCGGTTATACGGGGGTTCTTGTTTCTTAGCTCTATCTGGAGAATGTATGCATTAGAAATTAACATGAGTTGCGTATATATCTATCGGAACGTTAGCTATAATCCTCAATTAAGCCCTAACTACAGCCATACTAAATCATAACCTAGATTGGTTTCTGTATAGAACGATGAATGCCCAGAGATTGTTTCCTTTGAGATTGCGGGTGTACATTTATCACATGATCACGCGTATTCCTTCTACTTAACTTTTTTCCGACGCACTTTAACCATTTGTGATTATAGCTCTGCGACACTAAAAATAGCATCATCACTATGAACAATACTAAGACACTACTATAAAAAACGGTCTCAGGAAAAGTTGGCACATTAGTTCGTTTATTACTAGAAATTGTTAATGTTACTGTATCGTTTCTTACGTCATTGGTGCAATTGTAATCATTGTTTGTCTCATTACAACGCAATAGTTTCATGGGACACACTTTCTTTATCATAATTTGTTTCACATATTCTAAATTTTTCCAATTTTCATCAACTGTTTTTGAATTACGTCTGTAAATCACGTCACAATCTCCCTTATGATTAGGTTTGAAACTAATCTCGTCGAAACCGGAAGTGAAATTTAAATCGATTTTAGTATTTTCCAAATTCATTTCATGTATAATTGGGAATCTGATGTTTTTTATGTTCTTTAATTTGTTCGAACTGAAATTGATTTCCCATATATGATTGAAATATTTAAAAGCATATTCATCGATGGATCTTAAATTATTATGAGCTAAATTCAATTTTTGAATTGTTTTTGTGTTCCATTTTGAGAATGACGTATTGGTTAGATTTTGAATAAGATTTGCACGTAAGTTCACGTAAATTGTTCGTTCCGGAATAGTTTCTGGAATTGTTGTTAGGTTCTGATAAGAACAATTGACTATCAATCCGTCTCTTTTCTCCCACACGTCACATTTGCACCGTTCTGGACACCCTTCAGTACTATTCCGAGTGACTTTCGACCCGGAAATCTCTTCTCGCATGTTCTCAGTTCGATTTGTCTCGACTACCGTCACTTGCTGATCTGGTGTTAACATAGTGGAACTGACAACAGTGTTATTTGTGTTTTTCTGATCACTTGATGGTGATGGTTTCTGTAAATTTGATGATGATGAAACATTTTTTGTAGAATTTCTAGTAGAATTCAGTTCTTCGTCTATTAGAAGTGAAGGTTCCAGTGTCGGTTGTTGTTGTCTTGGTTTCAATGGTGAAGAAGACCTTGTTGGAATATCCTCGACTTCGTCCACCGTTGAGTAATTATGCATTCCATCCTCTTCATCTATCGAGTGCGTTGAATTCGAGGTGCCTGATTTTAGATTTTGTTGACGGTGAAGAGGAGATGAAGTTGGAATATTCTTGGTATCAGTTGTTGTTGAATTATGTTCATCTAATAAGGGTAGTTGCTGTGCCAAGATGAGGGTGGTGCTGATAAACAAGATGACTAGCAAGAAGCACCGATTGCTAGTCATTTTGATCCTGGAAAATAGAAGGTTTGGTTATTAGTCATCAATTAACAGGCCCAGTAATTCTATTGATCATCGAACATATTGTACAGTATTGATTTCACTGATTGGTTGTGATGATTCATCTGCTCATATCGATGTTTGAAACATCGATATCACTTGGATTTCATACTGTTTTGTTTGTTCTACTTCGTATTTCTGTTCTTGTTAGCTACCAATAATTGGAGGGGTTGTGATCAACATGAAATTTCGAGGGGGTGACATCGGGTTTTATTGGCAATTTTCTGAATTTTAATAATTTTCTTACATTTTTATCCGGTTTTCAGATAAGATTTGGGGAGAATATTGATAGAAAGTAACGATTTTCTGCAACGAAATTCGACTAGGCACATTAATATTACAGTCCAAAATTGGATTTATTCAGTGAAAATAAAATGAGTAGTGTTCATTTTCACTTACTCGTACGACAATGAGGATATCATTGAAACAATTTGAAAAAAGCTCCTTTGGCTTCCAAAGTGTAAAACTATAACTGGTAGTTTAGAAGTTATATATAGGCCTACATTCACAAAAGTTTAAAGTTTCTGTAACGGTAATTCCACTACTAAATACTAAATACGAAAATGAGTTCAATACTTTCGAATTCATTTAAGTAATCTTGTGTTGTAAGCGATCCGAGAAAGTTTGTTTCTAATTTATAAGAAATATTTAAACACTTCTTGTTCTCTTATAGTGGGCGGTTACACAAATTGCTATACTCTTACCTCATCGTTTTATCTTCATTCCGCATGGATGATAAGATAAAAGATCGTAATTTGTGACGCTCATTTATTGGAGAATGTGACAAATGTGTTACTTTTTAGAAATTACCTATTCATGGCATGGGTATCGTTTGTGTCGTTCATTGGAGAATATGACAGATTGTATTACTTTTCAGAAAGTAAACCTATTGGACCATGGACGTAGCAAAAAAGTTTCATTTTCATTCAGAGCTGTGACTTGAATGATTCATATAAGATGATCAATTTCCTTGAACTTTTCAAATTGTGTGAATTTTGGGCTGATATGATATGCCACACACATCCGTACGATCCTGACTGCTCATTCTCAGCCTTGATTGGGGAAAATGACTGTCAAGTTACAAAAATCTGTATATAGAGTCTTAGTTGTAAGCTTCTCCAACTTCCTAAAGAAAACGCCCGTGACATTTTTTCTCATTGGTAATTCTCATTTCTGAAGAAATGATTCGTGATGTATTTAATAATGTATTGTTATTTGTTACAATTTTTCAGTAGGTCATTTTTAGTATCAGTCAGTGTTGGGGTGCATGATAATATACCCTCCTGGAGCCTCGTCTGAACGATCCTACCTTTCCACCGTTGATTGAGTATTTAATCTAAAATTGATCCTAAAATAGCCCAAATGACTTTGTGTCACATGTGAAAAGGTGAATCTAATTAGTAACTGAAGTCTTGAAATCATTTGAAAAGTTCACCCATCGTTACAACGTTATGTATTGCTGACTAGATAAAGACTGAGAAGGGTAGAATGTATAGTGGCTATCATGCTGAACCGTCATTCAGGAACCCAGGATTCGATCCTCTCCATAGTCATACCATCCTGACAGAGGTGTCATCCCACGTGATTTTTCCCTGTTATTAACATTAATATCTACTATAGGATGGCTTCTTATAATAGATTAGGACCGTTTCTTTTACACTATCCAAAACACCGAATACATAGCCTATCATTTCAGTTTCCCATCACCTCACTCATCATTCACCGCCCCCAATAGTTACCATTAACCCAATATAAAATATGAAAGTTACATACATTTTTGATAATTTCATTCACTGGAAGTGCAATAAACATCAAATCACAGTGCATAAATAACTGTTTTTGTTTACATCCATTCACGAGTAGCAAGTCGAAAAAATCACCCTGCATCACGTTGCCGCGAGGAACTTACGCATTTTGTCCGACTTTTCAAAAATGGTCACTTTTGAGAAAAGTCGAAAGAAATGCGTCAAAATACTTTTATGCTAACGTTCCTCATCCTATTAGACAAAAAAATCGTATAGTTTGTATCACTAATTAGTACGGTACCGGTATTGTTCTTTACAGAAAATTACCTACCTTGTCACCGTCAGTCGAGCACTTATTCATATACAGACTACATTAAATTAAGTTCAAATAAGTTCAACACATTAACTTACAACTCTTATCAAACTACATCCCGTCTATATCACACACAAAGCTCTGAATTACATTGCCCAATCTAAAAGCTTGATAAAATAATCGACTAATAATCGACAAACCTACCTGTAATAATGATCTTTCTCGATCGCTGTTCGACGCACAAATAAAGAAGTCACAGTGTGACCAATCTGTGAAATAAATATTTCCAACTACGAGCTAGCTACGTCATCTACTGTTCGAGATACGCCTCACTGGATGAGTAAACCACATGAACCGAGCGATAGTGACGTCATGTGGCTATTAACCATAGGTGGGAATTGAAGTTCAAATAACTTGTACTAATAGCACTTAGTGATATTGGTGTTGAAAACAAGTTTATAAATGATGAGACATTTGCCGAGTAAATACTAACAATTTGTTAGTTTTTTCAAGTGTTGATTATTCTTACGTCACAGATGGATTAAGGATTGATTGTATTTACATATATTTACACGAAACAGAATTGATAAGTCATATAATTACTTTGATAGTTATATGTAAGATTGTCAAAAGGATGGTAATTTTGTAATCTTATTTAATCTAGATTAAGATATGGAATGAAGGAAAATCAGATAAAAATGAAAATAATTTCTACATGAGGTAATGAAATACCCCTTCCGCTTTTGCTCTCAATTTCAATTGAAAAAACAGTTATCCCACGTGCTAGGAACTGATGTCAGGTTAGGCGTGGGTTCGAGTCCAGCATAAGGCATGAGTTTTTGTAAACGTCCTTTCAACTATCATCACTCCATCGTCTCATTCACTCACTATCACATTTATGATAGATAGATGGATATCGTTTATTCCTTTTTTTAGAATCCTCTTACAGTGTTATACATTGGGTATACATTGATGGATTGTGCCGTCGAATTTATTTTCACTTGATTGTGGTGTCAACTGAAAATAAGTACAAAGTATCATAATAGTAATTGAAATGAAGATTTCTAAATCACTCGCTCACTCATTCGTACCCCGTATAATCTAGCTGTTCGTGTGGTTAAAGCAGCATTTAAGAATAACAGTTGAAATTTCAAATTAAAATTACTCAATATTACTTCATAAATGTGGTTTTCTCTTTTCTCTTTATCATCTCTCCACTTTAATAAAGATGTTCTATATTTGTGGCTACGAATGACTCTACTGTTTTACAGACATGTTATATTTTTGTTGCAACGAGTGTACATATAAGAATGAGTCAACAAATTATTAACCTAATCATTTCGGTGATAAGAGCTGGAGTTTATTTATCAAATTCTGTAAGCTATTCTGTTAACCGCAAGACAAGGCCATTTCAAGTTCATTTCGACTGAAATTAAGTCGGGTTTTTTAATAATTGAAGTTGTGATTCGTGAGAGCGTGATGAGTTATATTTTGTAAACATGATTGTTGAAGACCTCAATATAAAATAATGTACGTTGTGTCACATAATATGAAATAAATTATACGCTCAGAAAATCGTTTAAAATGTTATAAATAGATTCACTAGATGGAATAAACTTGATTGGTGCGACCTTTAAAATGTTATTCATCTTAATCCGCAGAATTAAGTAGAATTAAGGTGGAATGAAGATATAATTGGCAATTAGTGTTAATATTTCTGTTCACAATTAGATTTTTGAATGAAGTGTATCTCTTTCAATTTGTATAGGAAATTGTGTTGTTTATAAATTTAATTAAGGGACCAGTCCAGTTAGGATGGTATAAATATATATTTATAATTTTGAAAATATCAACTTCATCACAACAGTTAAAATACATGCAATGTGGAATGAACATAATAAACTATAAATAGAAAATGTCTTTTCTTATTAACATCATCTCTCGAATACATTGAATGGATCTTTTTCAATACATGAATCGTTTGATAACAGTTCTTCGTTATTTCACGACTGAAGTGGGAAACTTATACGGAATCTGCATCGGTATTTTCTTTATAGGCTCACTCTCTCCAAAACTTGAACGAATTGACAGTATGAAAATTTATTCAGATGATAATTCTGACATCGTCGGCCATTTTACATTTCTCTCATTTTTCATTTGTTCATGTTTTTCATTTTCAGATAGTCAATATCATCTTTTCGTTTATTAATTCCATATTTTAACCCAATTCGCACCATTCGGAAATTAACAATAACTCTGGGTCCGGCTCGACGATGATAAAAAGAAGATGACATATTTTCCTGCTGTTCTAGGTCATCAAATTGATAATTTTAATGATGTAAACTAATTAATATATTGCGTTTTATACTCTTCAATGACATATGAAATCATTTATGTGTCCTAAATAATTCCACTATATTTTCACGTCTGAGTATTTTTGTTAAGTCTTTTCAGACATATAAGCTGATATAACAATGAGTTTTTTTCCCACCTCTCGCAAGCGTGTCTTCTTCATTCGTTCCCTCTCTATCTGTTCTTCCTGTCGTCTTATTTGCCAGCATTACTCCCACAGGAGTGATTCCGTCTTCAAGTTGGTTGAGCATTGAGCTGCAATTTTTACCTTCGTGACTTTTATAGCCTAAATCTACCCCCGTTTCTCGGTGTTTATGACCGAAGGTTCCGACCGGTTGTCTGAGAAGTAATGTTTTGATAGGCGATTGGATGTTTCGAACATTAATCTTGAAGTGATAACTGAAACTACTGCAGTCCAAGCCTTGGCAATTTCGAATGGAATGATCGTATCTTATTCGGCTCCAGATTCACGTGTTTTTGAAAGAAAAATGGCAGCAATGTTTTCTAGATTCTTTATATGCCAGCCAACTTCTTTTTATTTGTTACTTTTCGATCTTGTATTACCGTATATAGTTTTTGTACGATATCAGTACTCTGTGTCCAATCTGTCCAAGAGCTATTACTTTATATAGACGTGGTTCTTTTGTGTTGCTTTATTTACAACAGATTTACGAGTTTGGTCTTACAATACTTTTTCTTATTAACTATACTAATATAACTTTGTTGAATCACAAAATAGCAACGTAATTGATGTTTACACGAATTTATTTATTTTTCGATTGTGAAATAATAAGCTCTGCACGAGAATCATTTTTGTCATCAAGAAGAAAATTATTTCGAAAAATTTGAAACAAGATATAATATTTTCTCTAGAATAAAAAAAATTGTGAGTTCCAATCGATGGATTTGAATTGTTCACATAAGTCTCCTGAATTCAGGAATTTATCAGGCCCTATATTCCTATGAAATATTGCGTATATGGAATACATTTTCAATGTAGGTCTACATGATGTATTCTCGCAATTCTTAATTTTTTATTCTCGCCTATTGTAATTATTTCATCATTCCATCCAACATTTTCTCTGTATCTATTAATATCTTCTGCTTGACTTCAAAGAAATTATTTATGTCGTATGAAGTTTAGTAGCAACTATAAAACATTTTGAAATACACTATACTTACTTAGTTTTCATATAAAAATGGTGAAGTTCAATTTCTTTTACAGTAAATAGTTTTTTGTTGTTAAGATTTGTTCGGGTCTAGACATTTAGTGAGGTCTTTTACCTCGTGAAAATGTGGTGATATTTCAACGGCTTGGTGTGTGTGTGTGTGTGTGTGTCTATGTGATAACACCAGCTTATACCATGTGGTGTGGGACCTCTCCGATCAGTAGTTACCAACTGCATAAAAAACATACCAATTTCCCAATCCATTTCGAAAGTGCACGTTAAAGTAAAGCTAGTCATGGCCATTTGGAAGTGAAACAGTATAGCCGTCTTTTATTTGACGTTTAAAGACGACCAAGGTAGGCGGGGACAGAGGGGTTAAAAGAGCATTACGGAACCTTACTCGCGGAAAGCTTGGCAGTGAGACGTTTTCAACGTAGTGGAAATATATATATTTCGTTCTATATGTATTCGTTCTTTTGTCGCATAAGGACAAATAGAAATGAGGATTTTCGTATTCGGCTCAAATGGAAAATCACGTTGTAAATTGGTGTGCACCTTTTCACAGTGACTAATAAAATGTGTGACTTGAGAGATTCTGTTCGTAGAATGTATGTTGGAGGTATTGAATGTATGATGAAGAAAATTCATTCAGATACACTTGCCGATCATCAATTAATATTCATCCTAATTATAATTATTCGTTAGTGCTTGGTCAAAATAAAATCAGCATAAAACATCTGATTATATATTCGTGATTTCTTGTATGATAAGATTGAATTAATCAATCTCCCGTTTTTGTTGAGTTTGTAAAAATATAACAAAATTCATTATCCTGATCGGAAGTGAAACCGATTATAAAACACCAGTGTATATACATCAAGAAAATGAGTATGTTCTATTCTGGAATCATGTGTAGGTATTAGTATTTTCATTTAATGAGCACTGTTTTTATTTCAAAGAATCTCTCTTTCCTCTTTCCATTTACCTTAACCCCTTCAGTACCCATGAGTAATGTCACTGACATTATATATCATCACCAAAAAAAGATATCAATTAATCTGATGACAAATGTTCAATGTGATCATTCTAATTGATTTATCTCTATATATAATATCAAGACAGATGACTAGAATATCGTTTTCCATTACCACATGGATTGCACTAAACATTTTCAGATTGAAATAAAAGTCTTTTAGTGGGGTTGTTTTGTGTTTTGTGAATGGTAGGTGAATGGGGGTAAAGGGAGTCGAGATGGTGGCTCTCCCAAGCGACCGATAAATTAATCAAGTAACGACTAGGTGCCAACAAATACCGCTTCCATAACACAGCGCTAGTGTGCAATGGTGAGGTAAATTCAGTGATCGTAAATCGAGATGGATTATCTAACCTGTCAACTGGATACAGATTCTCTATATTATTATTCTTCTCTTGGCGAGAGGGAGAGAGAGAGATATAGAGAGAGAGAGGATGGGAGGGAGAGAGGGAAAGAGAGACAATTCCAGTTTATAGAAAATACTGGGTGAACATTTTTATATCACTCACATATGTAGTATACGATCATTGGCAATAGTTTTATACGTGGTACATGAATAACATACATGGTTTCCGCTAGCAAATAACTTTTCACCCACATATATATATATATATATATATATATATATATATATATATATATATATATATATATATATATATATATACATATTTCTCATTTATTTTCGTATATTCATATTATGTAGCCCCATACAACACACCATATTGCATTACATTTGATCATTTCTGTAGGAATTGTATGTAATCAATGCTCATTATACAATTAGGCACTGGAAGCTGTCGTGTTTTATGACGACATGTGGGACATGTGGAAAAATTATTTCTTGAGTCGATTTCATATACCACCGAACTTCAAGCTTTGTATTTGGATTGAGATCCCACGATCCGTAAAATTGTATTTTTATCGTACAACTATACGAAAATTATGAGAATTTTCAATCAAAATCATTCAAAGTGTTGAATAGTATCGAGTTAAAAACAAAGTCGACCATCTCAACTAAGATGCGATCATCGAAAAACCTATCGCAAAACTTTTAGCAAATGGACGCCGTTACAGTTGTTGAGAAAATTGGATGAAATGACCAAAACCGATAGTAAGCTCTGCAACTTGCCACATTGGTAGCCAATAAATTTCCAATGAGTCAATATAATTATACTCCTCTTGCCGTTTCATGGAGGACATTGACTGAATTGAAAATTGGAAGAATATTGAGGAAAAAATGAGAAAAAATTGAATTTTCTAACCTCCCCATACACCGTTATACACTATTGGCGTTTTCCCTGCGTATAACAGTATTGGAGGAGTGTATATTTGACAAGAATGTGAGAGTGTTTCTTTTATCTACGCCCTTACATATTCTTATACAAAACACACATTCAAGCATTTCCTAATACAATTCTATCATTTCTTTCAATATATATAAACTATTTTTATTATCACCCTATAGAAATCGAATAAAACTGAAGAGCAGATTCGAAAAATATAGAAGGTGGTAAAAATCGTGAAATCGAAAAGTTTTTCTTCTATATAAAGTATACTAGTTGTTTATCATCCTGAAAAAAAGATGTTCGCTTTTACGAAACTGCTCCTCAGAGGTTATAGATATATATATACATATAGTAGAAAAGATCTTGATAGATAATGGATGAAGAAGATTTATGGTTTTTACTGGATTTTCAATTTAAAAGAACGTATGTTTTAGGATAATAATACCAATAGACCATAGAATATATCTACGGATGCGCTCAATACATGGACAGGTATACCATTCATAGAAGATTGATATACTAGTTACAGATCTCTGTTTACGTAAATTTATATATATATATATATATATATATATATGGGGTAGATTTGTCAAATCATATTCGTTTTCTCTGAACGAGGATCCGAACCAAAGACTTCTCATTTTCTTGATGAGTGGATAATAACACTTAAATAATAATGAATTGTGGAATCGGTATTGAATGAATATTTTTATATCATGAATACATTGGGAGAATATACTCTTATACTTTCAAGTTTCAACGCCGTGCATATATTTATACGTGCATTAGATATATACATAGGCCTATATTTACATACTCGAGATTGTGATTGTTCGAAATATTGAAATATTGAAAAGTTTACATATTAAGAAAAGTACGTTCAGAATGCACGTAGAAAACAATTCAGATAAATACATGAAATATATCTTGATGATCAATCAGTAGAATATTTTCAATGTAATAGAAAAGTAGAAGTAAAGGAAAATGTTATAGAACATACAAATCACGATTGTTTCTACAATATATATGAGACTGATTACGTTGAAACTCATCCAATAACATCGTGAAGACAAAAGCAGATGGTATTATAGATAAAACCTGTCATAATCGAATAATTCTAATCGATTCCGATCGATTGCCACCATTCACAGTAAAACCGTGATGGAGTTTTGTAACTCGATACACTCGTTCTTCCACTCAATCAGCTATAATTACCCCTCCCTCTCTCTCTTTCTCTCTTTCTCTCTCTCTCTCTCCCTCTCTCTCCCTCTCTTTCTCTCTCTCTCTCTCTCTCTCTCTCCATCTCTCAATCTCGATGAATCGATCTATCGATCGAACGGTCGAATGTCAAGTTACTCGAATCAAGGCGTGATGAAATCAATGGGCCTATACGCTTTGAAAGCTTGTTATAGTGAACTGAGTTATTTTTGTGTCACATTGACCATGTTATCTTTTCACTATACATATATACTATTATCACTTCATCCACGTATCTGTTGACTGTGCACTAATCTGTCGGTTCCAGAAAACAACAATCAGTGATAATTCATAATAATATAAATAATATAATATTCCGAATGAATATTTCTCTTCATAAATTATATAAGCTTACCTATAAGAACTTATTTGAATAATTCTTCATACCTACTGGCAAAAGAGGATATTTCATCAGAATGAATACACAATGATTTGTTACGTTTGTACTATGGAAATTGAAATGAGATAATCGTCACATATTGATTGATCATGAGTAGGTTCATGTATTATATGAAAATACCATTTTCTTTTTGGAATATTGAATGAAAGTGGTTCCGTGTTCAGTGAAAATTTTCATTTCAGAAGCACACATTTCACATTTCAGTTAAGATTTCCTTATAAGTTATGTATTTATTTCAAAAATATATTTTGATAAAATACCACAAATCAATTTTTCCGATTTATCATCCATACTTATAATTTATTTACTATTCATACACATAAATACATATGAAAATATTATGTTGATCACGATTGAGATTCTATTCCAGTATGTGAACTTCCCATTCGACTAGCTCCTCTTGAATAGACGCAATACGCATTTCCCAAACACCGCCTATTACAGCTAATCTTTTCCTACCCTCTTATACTTTGTTGTAACTTGACCATATGTGAATACGCTTGCCTTTTCATGTAGGATATACAGGGCTGAATGAGATTGCCCTTCGAGCTCTAATTTGAAATACTAGTATTTCATTCCTATTCCAGATATAAGTTGGTGGATCGACACATCCGACCTATTATAGTATGTGGTGATGGAGACTGCCGATCGTTGCCTCCAGCTCGATTGATATTTCCTTTCTTAACCTGGTAGAAAGTTGAACTATATTCGACTTTCAGATTTGAAACTGGCGAAGTTTGATGTAAGCTATCAATGTTCCAATTTCGTGTGAACATCAGGCTTATATATTCTTCGACGCGAGTATTTTTGATTTATAATGGATTTGAATTTGATATGAATAAATCTAATCAATCCGGAAATTATTCTATAGATGTTTCAATTAGTGTTTTCGTGTCTGTATTTGAGAATTATGATTACATTGGCCTACAACAACAAAAATCGAGTGTGTACTCCATTGAAACAATTCATATGCTATTTTACTTTCCACGAAATAGTTAAATATATGTAATTTCAATGATATATATATATATATATATATATATATATATATATATATATATATATATATCTGATATGTAACTAAAAAATGGATATACTATTCTCATTTATCTTACTCCAATGTCTCGAAAAACATTCTTACCGCTCTATATGAATCACATATACGACTCTAACTGACGTTCATGCTCTTTGAAATAAATAAAAATATATTCACACATTTGAAGC
The DNA here is from genome assembly GCA_907164805.1 of Brachyptera putata. NCBI lineage: Eukaryota > Metazoa > Arthropoda > Insecta > Plecoptera > Taeniopterygidae > Brachyptera > Brachyptera putata. The sequence continues at coordinate 24,944,025 of OU015467.1, read as the reverse complement.
ACCATGCACATCATAGACATATCAAAGTCGCACATTGCTCATAAACCAGCCTTTTATACATAAAAGGATTGCATTTCCATCTCACATAGCATTGAAAAAACAAACGGGAATGAGAATAAAAAAAAACATTAAAAAAAGCGACTTTTTAATTTACGAAACGGTCTCTATAGAAATCACTCTCTTCTTTCTTTCATTTCCTAATAATAATCTATCAAACATCATCTAGATTTGAGCGTCTTTTCTCCGCATCCCGACGCCGACGTCTGGTTATGTTTGACACGTAGCGACGCCTAGTGACGTAATATGACGACGACGTAGTCAAAGCGTCGCGGTTCTTTTCACTGCTCTCCCTCGTCGCGACGTCGGCACTCCTTCTCTCATACAATGTTAGATTGGCCACGCCTACACTAGGCAGAGATTGCTAGACGTATGATGCAGGCATTATAATTATATAGTTGCAACAATACAGAATAATCGTGTCATAACTCATGATGATGATTATTTATTTATTTGAAAAATAATTTCTCCAAATACAACACTTCAAACAAATCAATTTATTCAGTTACAAATAGTGGGATGGATAATTTCTTCCTATATATTTTTCTGACCAAGACATTTCTCAATGAAATATGTAATTTGACATAATCATAAAGTATTTCCTATTTTGGTTATTTTTTTAATCAGCAGTTATTACGATTGAATCTCTTTTTGTGTGGGGGGGAATATAATTATAGCCTACGGGTAGTGAGAATAGAGCGAAAGCCCCGTAACATGTGCCTCGTCACTAATTGCATCATGAAATATAATCGTACAATAAACAATACCGAATGAAATGAGAATAAATATAACCAAAACATGAAATTTGAATGCCTCATATAATCTCCATAATCCAGATTTATTGATAATTCAAATAATATCTAATAAGTTGATTTTAATCGTTGAGTAATGTGAATAATTCTACTAGTGAGAAGTAATTATTTCTACTACTATTTCGTTCTTTATTTTGAATATAGTTGAGTCGTTAAACCATCGCTATAACAGCCGAATACACTCTTCAAGAGTATACTTGTATCTACGGAAGAAAGCTCAGAGAAACAGTCCAAAAATCCCACACCACTAGCGCGCGGATAGTTCTCGCCTTGTTCTTGCGTGAATATAAGTAAAGCTATGCTCAACGAAATATTCTGATTTAGAAACGTCAGTTCGAGTGGGAGAAGAAGGGGGAGGGGTTGACAAAGAGTGAAAACGGAGGGAGGGTTGGATTGATAGAGTATAGGGGAAGTGTTAATTTCACTGAAATCGTCTCCAATTATTGGATCAACGAAGTGAAGACACAATGCGAGTCTTGGATTAAATTTGAATATACGTGTGATTTTTGCACGCACCCTAAACCACTCTCCACACGTCATACGAATTGACTGATCGGCAAGAAAGTATGCAATAATATTCGGACGAATCTAGCTATAGAGTAGAACGAAGACAAAACTTAATTTTACTCCACGCATATGAAAAAATGAGATTTCTCTGCCCATCTCCATTCCCCATGCCCATACCTTAATTCGCAAGTCGCACTCTTCCGATTGCAGATGCGGGTTACGGAGTGGCCGATAGCCAACTCAGTGCCATTCACTATCCAGTAAACAGCTTGCATGTCGCGTTTTCTAGAGTTAGAAGATTCCTACCGTGAATAAGCAAAAAGTGAGAGAGAGAAATACTGAACCAACTCCAACTCTTATGAAAATATTATATATCTTCTCATTTCCATATAGGCCTATATACTTTTTCTAAGAAAGTTCGGTGGGTGCATAAACTAAGGCAAAATATGTTGACTTATTTTGCCAGGCCCAAGTCCTCTCCTTTCTACTTCTACTTCTCGTCAGCCTGCTCCTGCTATGCTTGATATTATACCAATCAATTAAATATATCAATATTATATATTTTATAATAGAGCCTATATATCGATTGAAAATATATTTCATAACATACAAATTTTCCAATATTTTCTTCTCAGAGAAGCAATCTTGAAAACAATCTCAATTTTCATCTGATTTTTGTATAACGAATCATTGTTTTTTTATTCTACCAGTTCTTGTCTGCCTCCAGCATTATCCTTCGTATTCCCCTTGAATCTCCATAAACTCTTTGAGGCTCTCCAGATTATTCTCCATGAAAGACTACGACCGAAATAACTCAAATAAGACGCAGAGACGAGAGAAGATAAAGAAATGTATATAAAATGAGTAAATCGAAAAGAAAGTTAATTCGATAAGATCACGAAGTAGCTAAGCTGAGATTTAAGAAAAGAAAGATCGGATGAAAGCTTTCGATTGAGGCTTTTTGGCGGTTTCAATTGGAGCTTGTACTTCACTGTGCCGTGGCGTGGCGTATTTAGAAGCAGTCACACAGTGAATGACATTTCGAATTGATAAAGAAGAAGCATCGAGCGCCATTTTATACACAGACACAGGGTGTTTTATCACATGAGATATATATGATTCGAGAAAAATGTTCATATAAAAAAACTCGAGGCGGTCTATGGTAGGTGATATGGTTGTGGGGACGCTGATGATGAGCGTAAACCGGAATAAAGTCTACTCAAGTGTGTGACATGGGTTTTCAAGTACTTTTGAATGGATGGTTGTAAATGTGATTAGAGTTCAGGTACGGTTGTACACCCAAACCCGTGTCACACAAACCGTTCGCTTTATCACGGTATGCTCTTCAGGCTTCCCATGGGCGTAGTGCGTTAGTGTCGTTCAGATTCATATACTGCCAGTCTATATCAAATTTAAAGACGTATTCACGTCAAAATAAATTGTGAACATAGCATTGTATTGATTTCTCTGTATAATCTCATTATTTTGTGATAATGTGTTCTGCGATTTCGGATCGTTGTACACAAATACGCATACTTTTAGATTAGTGAAACATTCTGTTTGTGTGATACTGAAAGTTGATCATCGGTTATTTCTTATAGTCATCATTTTCAGTTGGTCACCGAGTCAAAGTTTTAGGATCCACTGCCAATCCTTCAAAACAGACCCCGACCGTTTCTTTCTCGATATCCAAAAGCTCTTGATGGAATAACATTCATCTCTTCTTCGCATCACCTTATTCATCAAACACCAACGCCAATAGTCAACTGTACAGTACATTGTAGAAACCAATACTGAAAATAATTATAGAGTTTTATTTGAAGGATAATGAACAAATCATTCATGAATCATGTTGGAAAAAAAATCCTATACGATATGACTTTCATCTCGTCGTGCTCATATTCTCCTGATTAGCTTCATTTCCTCCAAATCTTAATTACTTTTCGTCCATTCATATAATATTTGTTTTCCATATTATTTTATTGTTTTATTTCGGAGACAATAAGCGACTGTATTTTTATATCTCGATGGAAGATATGAAAGCGTTTCTTTATTCATCTCTGGAGCACTGGGCAAATTGCGCAAACCACTCTGCAACGGTTTTCATCTTTCTTTGCGATGAATAGTTCGAGACGAGTTTCAGTCATTTAGATATGATCCAATGACTTGCAGTGGTGTAGTCGAGGGTTCATTAAATGTTGCATTACCACATAATAAATCATCGGGAGCATTTATTTGCTACCTGGAAGAGAAAATTCACCTATCTTTTGAATTAATTTGAATCCTTAATGAGTTTGTGAAACGAATGGTCATCCCAATAATCGAGGCTTATTTTGGTATCCTCTACACCATTATTCAAAAATATTAATGATTCGAATGTATATAAAAAAAATCAAATATAAATAATATTATACGATATGAATATAAACGATAATATATACGATATTACATTCGATTCGTATGAGTATTTCAACCTACATACATTATGATTACTTTATACATCATGATAACTGCATGAATATTCCATAAATTAAATAGATAGAAGTGGATAGAGCTTTAAATGAGATGTTGAGGGCTTTTGCGACCCGAATATGAGGTATTTGATATTGGATAGTATCTTCTCGAAGGATAATATGAAATCGTTCAGTCGTTATATTCTTCTGAGGCGATTCTTTTTTACCTCTGACTGACTTTTGGAAAACGGTCAGAACAAGGATACCAAAACGTCTTGGACGTGACGAAATCAACCATTATCAGATACTTCGGGAATATAATTTTTAGAATATTAAAACCTGTATGGTTACTATTGATTTCATATCAATCAATTGGGGTTGTGAAATCATATTTGTGGTGCCATCGTCTGAACGTGCATATCTTGTCATCTTTGACTTGATTGGAAAAAAATGACTTTGAATAATATTCACGATATTGGAAAATATATATACATATAAATTGACAAATAAGAAAGGTGTAAGTATACTTGTAGTTCGTGGTACTTACTGCCTATACTTATACTTCGTTTGATTGTGAGCTATGCAGAAACCTCTCGAAGAATCACTCTGATCTTCAATCGTATAACATCATTTCTTTCCTTAGACGACACCACTGGTTCTTTCCATATTTCAAACAGTGAAAGAACATACCTAAAAGATTTCATGATAATAATAGTAAAAGCTTGAACTTTTGCCGTGTTATGTCTACATCTGAACACGAAAAGAACTTTCAAAAGTTCGTTGAAGCGGTATTAATATTCTAAAAGTGGTGAACGAGCACAGCAAAACTTCACAGCCTGTTTGTTGATATTTTGTTTGTTTTTCGTCTCGTTCATATAGAAAGAATAAAAGAAACGTAGACACATGGGGTTAATCTATTGTCACCGAAAAGACAGAGAGGATTGCCATCTATCCAGCATCCATACCAGCGCCCTCGGAATTGTTGTCACTCAAAGAACATCACAAGAGTGCATAGCATCCAGATGAAAGATCACAAGGATCATTTCTATCCCCCTTTTTATTCTTTTCTCTCTCTCTCTCTCTCTCTCTCTCTTTCCCTCTTTCTCTCTCTCCGACTCGAGTAATTATTAGAAATGCTGTCAACTAAATATAAGTTGTGATATACTAAGCTAGTAGGACGTATAATTATTATAATACATGTAAACTTCAAAGTTGAATTTCTTTGATATTTCGCGTTATTATTATGTGTATACACAGTGTGTATTTATCATTTTTTATATATATATATATATATATATATATATATATATATATATATATATATGAACCTTTCATTATGCTAGATTCATGATGTATTGTATCATTTCATATAAAAATATCAACATACATATTCAATTATTATGTAATGTATGCTCAAGTATAGTGAATAGAAATCATTATTAGTATAGAGAACGTGCTGCTCTATTGTGAATTAATCAACTAATTAACTTTATATAATTCATGTGTAGGCTGTAGATATGATACAATGTTATACATGAATAAATCTAATTAATACTGAAAAACACGCGAATAGAAACAAACAAAAATGATATGCTCATCTCAGTCATATTGATGGATAATGTGTGCATAATTTCCATAGATAAATTAGGAATACTCGGTACTGTTTTCCCTCAACTCATACGCACTGTCTTTGAATGGTTTTTCTGATTTAATTGCAATTGATTTGAGTATTTCTTTCAACACCAGCCATTAAACCAAAGATTAGTTAAAAGTAGGTATCATCTTATCCGTGACCCCAGCTTCATATCTAACAATACACTTCGCTGTACCAAATGTTAATAACTTACTTAGCACCCAGGGGTGGTTCGTTGATAATGGTGACATCTATAGTGTTCTTCAAGCAGTTAATCTGTCCCTCAGGTCTAGCCTTTAGAGCCTGTATATACAGTCACATTTAGGGGTTGCTTTTTGGTTTGGTTTGCTCTTCCCCCCTCCTCCCTTACCACTCCCCCGGCGAGGGGGTGGAATGGCATGAGATTTGCAAGGGGGTGGTGCATGGATTGGCCAACTTCGAAAGTGGGGCCAGTTGCTATAGTTACTATTATGTATAGCCAACCCCTCAAGTATACGAAGAGATGAATTGCAATCTGCATTGATTTTCTCAATCTTTTTCTTTCAAGTTTTTGAGTTTTCATTTCATTGCATTGGTGATGTCTACTAATAAATTAGCACTTATACGAATAATGATGTTGAATTGTCATAATAGTGACTAGTGCATCGCGACTGATTTTCATTTTTTCATCCTGAAATTGATGTTTTCTAGTAGATGTTGATTAGTTCCATGGAATGGAGCTAGCGAACGTGAAGATTTGTTATCATTTGCCAGTTTATAATTCCCTTGAAGACGACGGAATATGCATAAAGGCAAAGGTCTGCCATTTTTGGTGAGCGTGCATCAAATACTCGCAATAGGTATCAAAAAAAAACTCACCCATAAGCATTGCCTGAAACATTTTTATATAAATTGAACATAAATAAAAACACACCAAATTAAATTGATCGCGATGCGCATATGACAATATTAGGGAAATTTGAATAAAACTTGAATGACTATACTAAAATGGTTGCTACCTCGTATAAACGTCAGTAGCCCATATGTTTCAATTCGATTGTCTTAAATATTTCAGTGGTTTCCTCATCACATATAGTTCAGGCCTGAATAGATTTGATAACGAACATTTAAGTGCAACTGTTCAAGAAGATCTTCCTCCGGCAATATGGAGATCTGCGTTCGACTTCTGCGAAAGGTCGCCAGTTCACAATTTCTCGACAGTTTTTAAATCATGACATAAATAAATATATATATATATATATATATATATATATATATATATATATATATATATATTTATATATATATATTGCACATTTCAAATTCTACCTGGATTTTGCATCGTTCGAATGTTTTACATGAGAACCATGAATGGAATTAAAATAAATGTATATTCGTGAATGAATACATTTTGGATTTATAAATGATAAGGGATGATTTGATGATTGAATAACACAAATTCTCTATTGATTAGGGAATGTAGAGTCAAATCTACTTACACATGTTCATTGATTTATGAAGTATATTTTCTCTAATACCAGATAGCGTTCCGTTATAACAGTTTTATAAACGTGCATGCGTTTCAAATATCATCCTCATTTCTCTATAGTCAAGCTTGTTATAAAAACTGAATCATTATAGAGGCCATTTAGGGAATCATGCAGACTAAAATACGAACCCCACTTTAGAAATGAACATTATAGTAAAAAGCTATATAATGGCCTCAATAAAATATCTACATTGCAAATATGCTGGTATCGTATATCGTGTTTCAAAAAGTCCTGTTTTTCCTTCTATTGATCAATATATTCAAGCTTTTGTTTCATAGATTTGAAAAAGCTGAATAACCATCGCTTTTACCATCGAAGTCAAACCTATTTATAGAGAAAAACAAGAGTTCTAATGCTCAGCTTGATAGTTGGCCTAGCTAAATCGTGATGTGCCTCAGTCGTTAAGAGAATATATTGGGATGTAAAATTGGGCCAAGAATAAACAATACGTTGTTATATTGATATCTAGTCATGGTAAATATCATTCAATGTAACAGAAGAGAAAAAATGTTTGGTATAGGAAAGAAAAGAAAAGAGAATAGAAAATATTGAAAATGAGAAAAATAAGAGAAGAACATATAATATATTTCCTTCAACACATGTAGTATACTGAACCACTTCATTCTGCCCGAACTTGGACCTAAATTAGTTCACTGTTCAGTCTGATAATGTGTCAAAATAAGTCACAAATGATCAAATTTATTCAATATATTTCTTTCTTTCACGGATCGAGATTTACAAATTCGGATTCGTTTCTAAGAGAATGTTCTGAACAAAACTGTAGAAACAACATTTTATTCTCATGTCCTGATAAATTTTGTTCGAAATCCATTCATGAATCATTAATGACTTCAATTTTTTTACCGTCATTGCCAAATCGGATGGTCTAATAAGAAAAAAAAAACAATGATGAATTGAATTGAATCATTCTCATTACAATGATACATTATTACAGAATTGTTGTGATATTTTGCTATTTTCAAATGCCTTCTTATCTTAAAATGTATTATGTGTATAGAATAATTGATGATGTTCGTTGATATTCAGAATTATTTCAAACTTGATTGAATGAATTACATTTTTATTACAGTTAGAAATCAGTAATGATAGCACAAACAACCTTTATGTGTGTGTGTATGGGTGTGTGCTTGTGTATGATGTAACATGATACGTTCAAAGCTGAAGTAGAAAAATAATTGATGAAAGGATTTTGGTACATTTCGTACGTTTTCAAGTGAGCATCAGTCAGTATTTATAATACCTCACGAGTTGACCACTCCGATCGGCTGTTCAGCTATCCACTATCACTACCCATTAGGGGTTTCGTTCCTTCAAACACTTTCAGCTCAATTTCGACTTTGAGTTGAGTCTGCGAGTCTTTGTCAAATAATTGGTAGTAGCTCCCTTTTTTATGATTTATAAACTCAAAAATATATCACATTCGCTCGAGGCATTAAGTTGCATTGTTTGCCAGTCTGGTTTGATGGAACATACGTCACTTTATTCTTTCCCCTTCTCTTTCCATCGTATTTTCTGTCACCCTTCATATGTATGATATTCCACAAACGTTGAAGCCTCTCGTTTTGACGACTCTACAATTACAATATTGATGCATTGTAGAATGAAGAATCTTTTTTTTTCATGTGAAATTAAATAAGTGTAATTACATCTCAAATCAATTGGAACCGAGTGTGTAAAAACGATTGGGTTTGGAGGAATTGACACTTCTGAGAGAAATTAAAGTTAACTGTACACAATAGAACGTATACTGTTTTCGTAGTTGGTTCCACCGGAAATAACAGATCAGTTTTCTATAAACCGAAGTTATCTGAAAATATATTTTTTCGATCAGAATTTCATGAACTTATAAGTTATATATGGCTACAAGTTGGTTATTTTATCCATAAATTTCACATAAAACCCGACTCTCGCTCATTACGATTTATATAGATTCACCATGTAATATTCAATTATTCAAACTTTTCCATGAATTTCACTTGAACCAAAAATCAATATCAATTAGTTATGACCCTGAATAATAAAAACTAATTATCTATTCAAACTACCATTACTATACAAACATAAATCATTAAAGTAATCAAATTTGATTTCATTATCAGTATTTTATTATATATCGTTATCTAGTTTTATATGTATAACTCGTTGTTAGAATGGGGCTATAATCATCAAAATATTATTAGTACCACTCTCAGCGTAGTTTACTTCATATACTCCCTCTATTTTATATATCTCTATGCGTTTCATGGTATTTCAAATAATGTAGCGCTCTTAAATTAGGCAATTTCCACTCGAGATGCAAATGGTTGAATCGTAAAGCTAATGACAGTTGAAAGCATTTTTGTGTTGTGCTATTATATTTCCTGCGATTCTTTCAGTCATTTTTTAAAAAATAAAGTAACCTAACGTATATATGAAGTATATTCACCCTTTTATATGTTGACGGTAGATTATATATGTGAGACTTAAACTCTGCGATTTTTTTGTGGATGTGATGCTTATGAAAATACGATGGAGAGTTTATTGTTGAAATAACGTTATGTCTGAATGAAAAAGGTTTATATTTTTGAATAAGTTTCCATTATTAGATTTTATGTTCAACTATGTTGGAAAATCATTGAACTCACAAAGTGAGGATAACAATGATTCACTTTTACAACTGTTTATATATATTAAATTCAAATATTCATGTGAGAAGCGTATTTTTCAATTTTTGTTAATAATTATTCGTCGATATAAATTAACTATTCTTAAATATGAATTCATAATATTGATCTTAATTTATTTCGCTGATAATTAATCATGAAATTATCATTACGAAATATATAATCATTTATTGAGAATGTATTTCCTATTTAGATAATCGGAATAGAACTGTTGAGAAGATATAATTTATATTCTTTTTATATATTATTGGACGAGCGAAGCGAAGACTCAATTCTACCGTACTCGGCAGAAAAAGACTATTTTCTTTCCGCGTTACGCAGGTCAAATGAAAGAAATTGTTCTGATGAAACTAGGTATATATGCACATCTGCCTTTATCTAGTTCAATACTGTATGGTTTCAAGGCGCAGTCGCGGTTGAACCATTAATTTTATGAGAAGGAGAATTTCGAAATTTTGAAAAACCTCATAAGAATAAGCCGAAGAGTGAAAGGTTGGGAAAACAATTCAAATTTCCAAAAAATTCAAGTACGTATACATCATACGCATAATTCCAACCAAATATAGCAGTATTGAAGATTATAATTATTGTGTCTCCTTTCACATCAATCAATAATAACGATTGGGAAGATCAACTAGTTGAATCAATTGAATTATAATAATAATTAGATTGAGATACTCAATAGGTTAATCAGGAAAGCAGTGAGTTAATAAATTCAAAATCAAAGTGTATATTATAGACCTGTATAGGCCATTACATTTCATATAAAATCTCTCTCATCATACAACGCACATGCTGTGCTTTCCCACTATATAATCAACGTTGATTATTGAATATCTATTCATGTTTCAATGGCTACCATTTCCAAATAATGTCATCTTCAACTGTCAAAATATAATTGTTCAAATCAACGTCAACTATGTATATATTCATATTCTGCAACAAAAAAACTGCGACGAATTCTCGTTCTCACCATATATATTTATTCCTACACACATTTTTGTCTACTCACATCACTATTTCAGAACTTCATTTTCACATAAAATATAGCTCCGAAAATAAATAATATAAAACTTCTCTTTTATCTCGAGTTTGTATAATATTCCTAAAGTAATTTTCACCTCATGTACGTGTATCGGTCCGATACGTTCCCCCTCTAGAGAGTGTTGTTTAGGGGTGGGGTGGGGGGGAGGGGGGTGTATAGGATGCAAATGAGAGGGGTCTAAAATCTCATATACATTCATTAGTAACAATTTTAATGGGCCACTAATATAAAGTATGCCTAAACCCACCCACAAATGATGCCACTTCGTTTAGACCAATCAAATATAACCATTCATCATACTTATCTGTCACATATGTATATGTGGCCACATATGTATATATGGTAAAGGGGGATGAAACCAGTAAATTGTGATGTATAGCATTTTAATGTTTTTCATAAATAACCAGTGTGGTTTTATTCCCGGGATGATCCTAAATAAAAGGTAGTTGGATAGGTGTGAAAATATATACGAGTTCTCTCAAATGATAACTCGATTTAATATGCTATTTTTGTTGAAAATAGAGGAAATCGAGTCAATTAATTTCTATATTGCGAGCTATTGTATATCGATGTAATAAATGGACCTTATATCTATAGATTATAAACATTCGATATTGATAGTCAAAATCTCAAAAGTGCTCAAATTATGTATAAATATATTTTTTTCAATTCTATTTGTATATATTGTATGTATGTATATAAAGGCATGGGTTTTTGTGAACGTCTTTTCAGCATGAAGTCTTTGAACACCATTTAACATAAAAAATCATACCCCAAATAACCTATCTGTTATTGGGGTCGTTCAGCAAACATTAATCAATCAATTTCATCTTCGTCATTTTCGTTTTCATCTTTCAGATCCTTTCAAATCACAAAGCTGATCATCACATCTTGCTGCCTCTTCTCCCTTCTAACCCTTCTGTCACCAATAACACGGCAATATTAGATAATTGCTACCCTCACTAGCGTTTTAGATCACGTGGTTTAATACGACACGTTCTTCTGACGTCACTAGTCACATCTTTTGATTGATCACTCCATACACTTTACTCGTTCATGACGTCATTACCTCAGAGGGACTCAACAGATGTGGTCCAAACCTATTGAAGGGTGCTGTTTAGAATGCACCAGACTGACTGGAGATAGTCAAAGGGATTAAAACTCATTCAGTTCCTACCAATCACATACAGGACATGTTATTCAAACTGTGATTTTTTAATTATTCATTATTGTTATAGTCATAATGAATTCTTAACATGATGAAAATGAAGAAATTTAGCCGCCCTCGGTAGATAAGTCAGCTGAGGCACCGCTTCAGAAACTGAAGTCATCGTTGGGCGTGGGTTCGAGTCCCGCATAAGGCATGGCATGGGTGTTTGTAAACGTCCTGTCCGTATCATCACTTCATAGTTAATAATCATCTGCTCATTCGTACCCCCGTATAACCTAGCTGTTGGTGGGGTGTTTATGCAAACAATAATCATCTTCATGAAGAGATTCTCTTGAAATGTGGAATGAGACTGATATTGTCCCATGATTTTTTTGTAACGTCGTATTGTGTTTTACATTTATTGTAACGGTTTTTGTTTGGCGAGATCTATTAAATTTATGTCAACAAATAAGGGGTAATTTGTAGGCCTATTTCAACGATGTAAAATCAAACCATTCAAAAGGTCATTTTGAAAACTTTACACAAAAAAGTCGGCAATACGATTTCTTGTCATACCGAATACTTGAATGTGGCGTGAATATATTAATAATACAATAATTTTACATTTTAATCCTAACGAAACTTCGACGTTCTTCTCACCTTACCAAACACTAAAGATAATAACTTTGTTACACCAGCTTAAAACTTCCATCAGTACATTCTTTGAATCTTGGTGTCAAATTACTTTTTTTATAACAATAGATTAGGAGACTTACCCCTCCCACTTCACCCCCCACCCCCTCCTTAGGGACACGGTTTACCAAGTAGACCAGTCAGTGTACCAGATGTAGACCAAGGAATGATGGACGCTATAGTAAAAGTCACGTTTTTTTCTGGTACTATATCTAGATGTGCAGTGATGCACTTAACAGCACCAGGGATTATGATCACCCAACAGTGTATTACGGAATAGGGGGTGGGGTAGTGAGGGGGAGGGGGGAGATGATTAAGAGGGAGTGAATGAGGCATTTATCAGTTTTCATCTCCCCCCTCCCCCCACCCAACACTCGTGCACGGAACGTGGCACAGTATGGACCGGAAGCTGTCGGTTAGTTAAACATGCGAAACTGCACACGGTATCTTTTAATTAACTGAATATACTTAATTTATTTCGTTAGTTTTCATGTGTGAATAGTATTTTTACGAGATAATTACAGATATCATATTTATAATGGTGAAGCATCGGAATGTAAATATTCATAGAATGTAGTTATTTATAAGGAAATTCATCCATTTATAAAATAAATAATTATACATTGAAGAAGTTTTTGGTGAAATAATTCTCATATATTCTAGTTTTTTCACGTCATTTCAGAAGAGATATTTCTTCATATTTGTAAATCATGTTTGATGAGTGATTTCAGTTATAATTTTTCAAATGGTCCGAACCAACATAATTCGTGTCCAGTGTCATCACATACTATGAATTTTTCGTCCGCAATTGCCTATATCTAGAAAAAAATATATCGAAGTATTTTGATGTAAAATTCATTATAGATACCATATGCGCCGACCGCTGTAAAACAGAAGGTACTAGAGAAAACAATATCATTCATGTAATTACATACCATTGTTATATAAAAGCTCAAAATTATACTCCGTAAGATTCTATATAATAGGCCTAATATGTGAAGAACAAATTAATGCAGTAAAGCGAATTGTGCACGAAAGTAAATATGTAATTAGTATATGTACAAGTATAGTGTGTATTGCCATTTAACATAATACTTGTATCCACATAAGAAAAGTTGTGTACCAACTAAATATTCATTAAAAGTTCCGTAATTATAAAATGCATTCAACTTGGAGGATTTGACGCTTCAGAAAGATGCAGTTGCATTTCTTTTCGTGAATCTCTTCCTGAATAATCATAACATCTTCAGACTGTCACAATTATACAAAAATAACGCTGACTGATTATCGTACTGGTTAAGTTGGTATAGGGCCTGAACAACATTATTCTTCCGTGGATACAAGTCTGTACATTGATGTACTTTCTATTTTGTGTGTATTAGTATGTAATAATGTGTTTTGAATCACCTTGTACCCTGCTAGGGGTTGTGTATGTTTAGACACAGATGGAGTGGGAGATTAACCCCAGTTGGGTAGCTTTTAAATAAATGTTCGACCCATCAAATTAATTGTGCGCCCAACAATACGACAGATTGATCAACTATATATAGTGCTTGATGAACTAACCGGTACAGTATACTGTAATGAAATATCAGCATCCTAAATCTTCTACTCCCGTTTTACTTAAAAGTGACTCTGTGCCAGAGTAGCCTCTGTTTCATTAAATATTTTTCATTATTCATTTTGTATCCGCAATACTCGAAACGACTCATAAAATTGACTCATAGTTCTTGGGAACATTATAATTGGTCTGTATTCATTTTTCAGTGGTTTTGTCAAGTCTTTCATGAATGTACAGGCTATAAGGGCTATATTTAAAAAAATCGTAAGAATTAGTCAAATGATAAATAAAATGTATGAAATTTGTCTTATGAAGTAACACTGACAAAAATACGTTATTTCATCAAGAAATGAAGCAAAATCTTGTTATATACAGATTGAATTAATATGGTATAACACATGAATAATTTATTCTCATCCATAGTGGAAAGTGCAACAAGAACATGTATAATAGTGAATCACGGAGTTCTGTTGTTTCCACGCACAGTGACCATGGTGACCATCAGAAAACAACCAAGAGCCAACTTCAAGTATCGCTCGAGCTGAGGTTTTTAATTAGCTATATCAGAATGAGTATTCGAGCATTGCTGCTCTAATACATATGCATTTATTAATCACACTTATACTTTGATCTGTTGCAAGCTGTGTTGACTGCATACAATGCAGCGGGAGTCAAAACATGATAGAATCAAATGATAGACCCTCATTTTGTTATCGTCAAACGGAACAATATACTTGATTGAAATGCACTTCAGAGTTGATCAGAGTTGATTAATGAACACTCCAATAAGTAAAAAAAAAGGTTTTGAGTTCCACAGAATGAAACCATCCGCCAAATTCTTGAAGAAAAGCGGATGTATGTGTACAGTAATTAATTCATATTATTTGAAATCTTTCCATCATAATTCATATATCATCAACTTTATAACTATCATAACGATGTAAAAATTATTGATCTTATGTGCTGATGATGATATCAAGATGAATGATATGGGCTAATTTTGAGCGTTTCTATAATTGAATAAAAAATTAGAATTTACTTTTAGTAATTGAATTCAATAAGAAAACTTCATATTTTTTGTTATTGGTGGCAAGACAGCCTCGAAGTTTGGAAAACAATCTAGTGGTACTTTTCAAAACAGTTTCACTAACGTATCCTTATGACGATTTTGATGCAGAAAAACAAATTGTTTGACATTCAAAAATGCATGACAAATTTAACTGTGTGTAGCCTACCTATACATAAGCCCACATGAAACTTATGAAACCCAACAAATGAATACAATAAATCTCATTTACAAACGAGCTAAAATTGTTCGTTTTAATCATAAATCATAATACCACATATTGCCAACATTTCAAACAACGTAATATGCCTCACAAAGCAATATTCTACAATAAGTTAGCCTGTTAAACCACTTGAAAATACAACTAGACTAATTAATACAACGCAGCGATTCTAGAAATTATTTCTACTCCTCCAGGGTTTTCTCTTACTAGCTTGCTTGTCTGTCTCAATTAATGCTATAACTAAGCGCTCGCAGCTAGCTATACCTTTATGAAACATGAGTGTTGGAGAGGGGGGAAAGGGAGGAAGCTAGGCGCATTGTTAGACAAATTAAAACGTTAATTAAAGATATGTATAGAGAATATGTTCGTATTCGTAATCATCACCAAAGTATAAAGTTAGTAGTTATGTGATATGTTGTTTGATTTGTAATTAATTAGTTACCTTGGTAAATTCGATTGACTAATAATTAATAATCATAAGGTATTATTGTTTTGATGCATTATACGCACCATGATATAACGGTCCATAACTTTTCGTCCTTCATAGCCTATTCAAAACAATGAAGCATCATCATTTATCGGGTGAAATTGAAATGAAAATACGTTCGGTTTGAAGAAGTGATTGTTTCTCTTCTTTCATCACACATATTGTATTCTGGAGAATATAAATATATATATATATATATACTGTATGTATATATATATATATATATATATATATATATATATATATATATATATATATATATATATATATATATATATATATATTTATATATGTAGTCTGATGTAGTGAAATCTAAAATTGTGGCGAGAACTATAAGTCATGAACATAAAAATATTACAAGGAAAATATTCAATATTGAATAACACGTAATATTCAGAATATGAGTATTTACAATCAATTCGTTATTCATGTGCCTAATGTATCAGGCGTTTCAAGTTATCTGTGCTTTTACCGTATATTTTCTCGCTTCCCTCCTCTCCCTCTCCTACCTTGTGTTTTATTCCCAGCTAAGGTAATTGCCCAGTTACCTTTGTCACGTAAGGGCTTTGAGTGAAGTGTTTCAAAAACCAATTCGAGGGCTTTTGAAATATAAACCGTTTTCAGAACTTCCATGAGTTCTATCTACTCACACACACACACACACACATACATGCAGAATACATTCAAAGAACATTCATCTCTCAGGTGTATTACGGCCTTATATGAAATTATAATTAGGCCTAGTTCTAGTTGAATAAGTCATTATACCGAGAAAGGATCGTCAATAAAGTTAGACATTTATTCAAATAGGATATTTTATCGAGTGTTCGTATGAATAAGTGACATTTATTCTGATATATCAAAATCGGATAATTCTAGTTTTTGTTAATACAAAATTGTCAATAGAGGACGAAAAGTTCGATATCACAGGCTCTGAAAATTTTAACGAGAGATCTTAAGATATTTATTCAAGAAGAAATGAAAGATAGTAAAACGAATCTCGATCAAGACTGGTCAGTAATATCCCGTGATTGTCTCGTAAATTACAGTGAATTCCAATTGTACGATTGTTCAGACAATTTTATACATTTTCTTTCATAACCTGATTTCCCCTTTTCTTCGAATCAATCTCGTGACAATCAAAATAGAATGTTCCATCATCCAATTCATTCTTCTTTTAGAAAAAAAATCCAATTTCCACACATTTGACTTGTCTTGCTTTTTTGATCTTTCGAATCACCGTGAAAATGATTTTCGCTCGAACAGTTGGTGCTGAGAGCGATTCGGAAACTTGAGACTCTCAACTGAAATAAAAAAATCACATCGAAGGTTGTGAAAATATAATGAATTAGCAATTGCTTTCCGATTATTATTTCATGAGTTATTATTAAATACAAAGGTTAAATGAAGAATAAAATGATGGGATTTTATGAAGTTATACATCTGAAATCCAGCTGTGTCGTCAAATTTTGAATATATTCTGCTATGAATAGAAATATGATCACCGTACCAAATAAAAAATATCTTACAACAAAATATTTTCGGATAACTTATTGTTTTTGAAAAATCCTATTCGTATTTACAACAAACTACTTCCAAGTTTTAGTTTTTTGCATTGAAAATGCAATTCTCAAATGAGAATGTGCTGAGAATATTGGAAATTGGGGAACTTCATTTCTTGTTTAAACGTCTCTCACACACATGTTAAACGTGTTCTGTTGACGTCTAGTTATTAGAAAGATTATCGATTATGCATAAATACAAGCAAGTTCTTGCTCACTGACAACCGATTGGGTATAGATTGGAAATATTTACAAAGTCGTTTTATTAACTTGTATAATTATAACTTCAAGAGTCAAGAATCAAGTTGTATTTATCGTGATCAACTTCTATATAATTGAAGACACGATGAAATTGATACTCATTTGTTTTAATTAACTTGTAAATCACTTTGAATAATATGAATACCCAAATATATATTACAAACAATATTTTGGAACGCTTTCTCGAGAAGTTTTCGTCGTGATCTTCCAGGTATTTGGTATCTTTATTTTCACTTTCGAATTAACTGTGATCAATTCAATTTTTGTATCTTCCATATCGATTTCAATAATTATTGCACTTTTCAGTCTGAAGACCTATGTATGAATTTCATGAACGATGTTCATCGCGCATGCGACATTATATACCTAATATTGAATATACATTAATAAGGCCCGGTTTTACGAATCTTAGTTAAGTACTAATCCACTAACTATTTGTTAAAGGTACGAAAATATCATATGTAACCAATGGTGATAACAAGTTAATCCGCTAACTATTGCTTAATCCACTAACTATCGATTCGTAATACCGGCCCTAAGGAGAATATAATTTTGACTGTGAAAAAACCTCAGTTGAATGATAATTCTAAATGGTGTATTTTGACATTGTAAGAAATTGAATCCCACCAATGTGTTATAAGTAGACTTCTTATTATAGGTATATTATTATATCTTACCATTCACACTTTTCTAAAACATATCAACCGATCAACTATGAACTAGAATCTAAAGCGTTGAATGTTCAACTATGTATCATTCAATCAATAATTCCATTCAGAGACCATATAGTAGAAGTATCTGATATTCTCTCCAAAGTTTGTAATACAACAAAATTTAATATGAAAAATGAAATTAAAATTCACACCCATCTTCACTTCTTCAAGAATACTTAGCAAAGTACAATTTTATATCTTCAAAGAGTTATATCAATCAATCTCGTGGTACTCTTTTCTCTTTCTATCTCAATACAAGACTTCAAACCTCGTGATTATCATTCATCACCTGCAATCCTCACAAAACTCTATAAATTACGAAATGATAGAATTAAAGGAGTTACCACTTCTACCAAAAACCGCAAGAGTCCATTTTATTTTTTTCTATTATACATACTCATCTAGGGACACGCGAAACCATTTAGTTAATTATAAATTCACATCACAATACTTTGCGGCGTGTGCGGTTTGAATGAATTATCATAAAATTATAAACGCACACCGATATTTAATCTGATCGGTTGTTTGTGGCTAACCGACGAACTGACACCTTTCGCACATCTGAATAAATAATTGATTATTTTCCTAATCAACAATGATAAATTTACTGTAAATTAGAATATGAATTTTTTATTCATACAATTCAACTATGTGGAAGTTCTTTGTTTAATCATCAAGTGTCACGCAAGCAAACCTGTCAGATTTTTGTCTCTAGCAAAATAATTAATCGATGATTTTAAAATTTAATTAATTTACATTTAATTAGTGCTATCTGTTCTTTGGGTTATATGAATAAATTTGGAAACAATGTACTTTAGACAAGTTCGAATGAAACCTAATTGTAGCTCTTTTTTATTGCGGTTCAGTTTTCAGACATCGGGGACCGTGAGCAATTCTTCTTATGTGAATACTATATATATATATATATATATATATAAAATAACGGAAACTACGATTAAAGATGATAATAATGATAAAGGACTGAAAGATGATATGAAATGGAAGAGGAAGTTGATAATATATGATAGTGACCACTTGCTTATATTCTCAGACAAATTGGATCTATTATTTCACGCTGATTCTGACAAAGATAAAGGAAATTTATAGCATAAATTTATGTACGTGTTCATAAATTATATTCATTCATATGTCAAGAAAATAAAAATGGTTTCAAAACGTCGTGAGATGTACTGGAAATTATATACATAGCTATGAGCAATTATGAGCACTGAAAATGAAATTGAATGTGTTTAAATTTTTTGGCATATAGCAACTAGCAGATATATACAATTGTAACATGATAATAAATTTCTGCAAACAGAGAGCATAATCAATGAAAACTAACCACGCCTTAATATTTCTCCACTTCCAGACAATGAATGTATTTTATATTTATATTTCAGAATATTCCTTCAAAATTCCATAACTCAGTCATCAGTTTTTCATTCAATAAAGAAAAACAATTGCTGAGCCTTGGCTTATATAGTTTGTCATTACCAACTTCATTCTATTAGTATTTCATAATTAATTGTCAATCAACTAGATGAAACAACATTGAATTCTTTGAATAATAATACAGTATCTCATTTATCATTCATTTTGTTATTATGTGTATTTCATTTAATTAACCTTATTTTATTCAATTATACCAAGAACAACATGTTTGTTCAAATTCCACTTATGATATATTCACCCCTCATAACTACCCTTCAAATGCTAAAAGCTCTTAGTTATGAAACACAGTTCAAAAAAAAGATGGAAATTAACCATAATATATCCATAAGAATAAGTTGATATTTGATACAGACAAAAAATAGATTATAATTATTTTTTAACCCTAAATTTTCCATAGATATTATCATATTTTAATCATGTTGGCAAAATAGACTTGTTAAACATACGTTATTTTTTCCTAAACAAATAAAAACTGCGTTGAGATGACTAAAGTTGATAACTGGCACGCTTTAGGTTTTTACCGAATAGAATAGTGTGGTTAAAAAAAGCAGCTGTAGATTCAGGAGTTCTCATAGTTAATGGATTCACTGTATCGGTTTGTAAGATCATGAACACACCAAATCGTGACTTTCTACCTCTTCCCATCTTTTAATAAGCCGGTTACTTCTTTTTCGTATAGAATTTCGCTTCAAATTTTGGAAATAGAATATGAATTAGGATCTATTTTGGATATCAATTGATGTATCCATTCGGAATTGATACATTTCTATTATTCTTGTAAGTACAAATCAAGGTTTATCATTTAACCGATGAATAGTTGAAGCACATAGGTCTACACACTTAACTAATTAATTTTGATTAACTTTTAATGAATTAGCTCGACGATCACATTCATGTTCCCAAAATAATATAGTTTTCCTATTCAAAATTTGAATCAAATATCTCAAATATTATACGCTTCTCGCGTATATTTCATTAATCTTGTATGAAACAATTAACAAAATAAAATTATGGATTATAAGTAACTTATAACCAGCTACTGAATCTAGCAAGATGTGAAATCGCGAAATCTCTCTATTAGGTCTACTAGTATTCCATCACTCTATTGTTCTATTACTTGATACATATCAAATCTATTCACTCCAATAAAATAACTGTGAAATAATTATTGAAATAATATAATTATATTTAGTGTTGTCAAATAACATTTGGTGTTATCTACTACTTCATAAAATGACACAGCGGGTAAATAGATTACTCGGAGGTCTAGCAAGGGGGCCAACAATCCCCATCCCCCCTAAAAAGATCACTGGATGGTTTGATAACGCTATAGTTTCGCCCATATTTTATGACCTCTTTACCTTTATAAGCAGATTGCCGTTTTCCGTGTTACTAGACAACATGCAGAAGCGTGCATTGGGCACCATCTGTTTGGGTGGGAGGGGGGAGGGGGGGCTGATGGCAAATGTGGTGCTCGGTCAGCCAAGTGTTAATTAGTGTAATTAATGAGTAAAACTGAAGAGCTGCCACTGCGCATGCGCCGACCATTAGGATTAACACCTGATGGTCATAACAATGGGGACGACGTCGGGTGAACAGAAAATAGAGCCCTTTACATATTTGTCAACATTTTTTTATCTGTTTTTAAATATTGTAAGTGTATACATTTGTATCATACTGTTTTTTCTTAGCTGAATCTCTAAAAATATTGTGAATACTTTGGACAACAATTTTATCGAAATACGTCTGGTTGTCTCAACGTTTGCGTATAAGTGCGTATAAAACTTGGGCACGTTGAATAAATGCATATTTTGCGTATAGACTCATATAAGGCGTATAACTATAATAATGTAATGTAATAATAATAATAATAATATTTGGACAAAGTAAATTGTAATTCAATAATCAGAATATCATTTCACAAGTAGAGGCCTGATATTCGAAGTTTTTGAATATAAAGAAAAAGTTTTTGAATATAGAAAATATATGACGCAAAAATGTATTACACTGATATGATGAACTTGTAACCAAGCATCTTTCTCGATAGCATCATTGATGTTAAATATGCTCATCCTGAATATCAGTGCAATACCTTCCGAAGAGGCATATTGCGAATTAAATGAGTTGTATTCTCTTCATCGTCGAAATATGAATTCAATATTTTCTATGATCATATCCCATTGTTATTTTATTTCATGCTGTACCATGACGTAGGCTCAGTTAGGGGTTGTTCAAACGAAGGGTTGTTATGAAGAATGTTTGCCGTTATGAAGGGTTGTAAAGTAATTGGTCACAAATCATTGTCACAAGTAGAAACTAAGACGGATTAGAAGAGGGAGAGGTAACGTTTAGTGTCATATGCATCGTGGCATATGGCATTCAGTAGTCATTATATGGGAAAATGGTGTCGATTAAAAATTCTTATTTTAACGTATTTTATATAATAATGGGTGATTTTTCAACTTTACAATTAATCAATGGCCACTCTCTGTCGAATTTGTGAAATTTTTGTTCAATTTGTTCGTGACATTTCCAACTAAAAATATAATTCAATTCTAGAACTTGTTTGATGATGATTCGAAAGTGATTAAAATTAGTAACGTGCTTAAATACCCATGATTGTGATAAATTAGGATTCAGTTTTTGTGGTATTTTCAGATGAATTGAAGTTCACTCTCATTAAAGAAATTGTGTAATAAATAAATAACTTAAACAATTGAACATCACCACCAGAAGCCTTCAACATGTTTTTTGTCACACTGCTTTTCAAAATACTCGAGGAATTTTTCAATTAATTTTTAATGTTTTTATTTATACCAACACTTAACACAATAAATTGAATACATTTATCAACCTAATCAACCTCCTACCATCCTTTCTCCCCACCTTCTCTTACCCGTCTACAGGCGGGTTCCCTTCATTAGGATGTTGGAAACATGGGTTACAAACTACCCCATACTAAGCCTGTAGGGTGGTCCCGTGCACTGAGATATAACTGATATGTAGCATCGCTCCATTTGATTACATAATGCAACAGTTTAGTAACAAATTGCAATTTTATACAGAAATATTATAAATTGATGTGTTCGATGAAAAGTAAAAGTATAACAAAGGCCAAAGGGGTGACTCGATTAAGTAATCATTGATTATATTGTTGGGGGATGATTTTTATCTAATCAAATGAAAAAAAAGGGTAAGTGGAGAGGAAAGATTAGGTTGGATATGCGAGTGCTTGGGTTTGTCAATTCTCAACTTTCAAGAAATGGTCAATAATTATTGTGAATTTATTTAAAACTATGGAAAAAGTAGGTCAAATTTATACTTTGGAAAGATATCTGATGAAATATTACAGAATACGATGTAACATGAACGTATATATTTGTTAGGATTTTCAAAAAATGATGGAAGCAGAAAACTATCGTGTTCTCTTGAATAGTTTGCATGTATCAATTCAGTGAAAGCTCGGAGTAAAGTTTCTAATTACCTTAATTATAAAGTTATCAGACATAGAGAATATAACTGTCCACTCAATCTCAGTATGCGATATATATATGCGATATATATTGCGCTATATATATATATATATATATATTCGAACATAATGTAATGATAATCAATAAGTGGACTAAAAGCTTGAAAGAGCTCATCTATAAATGAGGAGTTGTATTAAAGTACAAGATAAAAACACTGAAATCGAAGACGGAATAATGAATTCAAAATACTTAAATGCTTTTGTATGAATAATTCCTTGTAATAGCAATATTAACCTCTGTAGCCAGAAGCAATAGCGAATAAATAAAACCATTCCTCAGGTCAAACTTTTTACAGTACTCTTAAAATTGTAATAGTCTATCTATACCTTCCATTTTCAGAGGATTTTGAACTGAAATTAAAACAGAGGAGGGTGAGGATACAAATAATCAACAAGTCAAGCAAACATTGATTTATATTGACTTAATTACATCATTATATATCAAATGAAACGCATCGATTTGCGGAACGTGTGCCAGCGATTATCAGAATCGTATTCTACAAACAGATGGATCCTGTAACTATTATGTTATGAGGGATTGGGGGGTTGGTAGCGTTAACATTAACATTAGGGGTGAACCATAACGTAACCTATTATTACTAAAGTAAATGAATGTTTATCACTCATTTGACTCCCATATAGTATGCGTGTGATGCGTAGCACGCACGCACATACACACAGAAAAGTAATGCGTATACTCAACATGACAACCAAAAAGAAGATCAGCTGATTAAACCAAAATGATCAAGATAATTATTTTTCTGTTTTGTTCATTCTCATACGAATGTTTTTTGTTTTTTTTCGAATGTAAATGACAATAGAACTAAAGACCTTCCAAATATAAAGCATTACATTATAAAGAGCACATGCTATAATATATAATGACAGTGACAAACAGAGGGATTTTTTAAATTTCAAATTAACAATCTTTTTACTTGGAAACATTATCTTCCGGAAAAAATATGACCATGTTCATGCGTTTTAGTTCGTATATACCAGTTTTTTCCGTGTTGAAATATTACGATGTAATTTTTTAGAGGTATTGTCAAGTACAAAAATTTGAAGCACATTCTAACAACTCAATTATATATATATATATATATATATATATATATATGGGTACAAGTTCTGATGTACTGATATTCGGGTTTTTATTGTATTTGAAAAAGTCTATACACGTTGCACGATAATTGGTTTCGGAACCTGTTTGTATGAATACTTTGTTACGTTTCGCGTTTTTGTTTTGGATGATAATCAGTAATTATTATATTGGGCATTTATGTATTTCGGTCACGAGTCGGTCAAGAATGAATAAATAAATATTGAATAAAATTAAAAGATAAAATGGTAGGTAAAATTAGGAACAATACAATGTGAAACTCAAAATATTTTTTTTCAATATCATAACAAGTATATAGAGGCGAATGTATTGAGAGAAAAATTATTCATTAGACATTGTAGCATTGCAACCACAAGTCAGTCATGACAGAATGAATGAATACCAATGAAAACGAAGTAAAATGATGTACCATGAAATTATGAACAATACAAATATGAAATTCGAATTATTTGTATCAATATTATAATGGGTGTATTCATAATTGTATTCTAGAAAAAAAAATAGTTGATACCAAAAAACTGATCATGGAAATTTTCGATCTTTTACTTAATCCTACTGAAACTTGAATGGCTTAATGCTTGTGAAAGATGTAGTTGTGCTTCTAACCCTATATCTCACCCCCAAAACTCGAAACATTTTGACATACCATAGGTAGACAATCGCCTTCAAGTATACGAAGAAGAACGATTTAGAAGGATCTCCAAAAAAGATGGTGGAATTGGAAGGAACGATGACAAAGAATAAAATGATGGATTAGAAGATCAAAGATTTCACAACAGAAATATGTGAATCATTCATTAGTCCTGAACCTACTAGTTTAACATTTCACACGTTTTATTACATGCGCATCAGTTATTTCCTCACAGGGCATACCATTATCGCCCTTGTAGTGCCGTTCATATACCAGAAGCATGCTCAACCTAAACTGGATTTTGAGTCAGGCTTCTGATGATATTGAAAAAAAGTTTTCAGATAGTCAGAAAGGTTTTGAATAATATATTATACACAAGATTGAAGAATATAAATTTTTCAAAATAAATTCGTTGATGCAAAAACTCTCTTTCTATAACCAGTGTACTACGCTTTTCTGCTGATAATTTATGGTTATATATCAGTGTGAGATTATCTTTATGAATTAGATTATAAAAAATATATTTTGAATAAAAAAGTTCAGAGCAACATATTTCGGTTACTTTGACACAGAAGAGCGCTATGGCTAGAATAACACAAAGGTTGTTTGCGATTAGGCCTTTCATTTAATACAAAATGTAATATTCTAAGTTTCAACAATGTTTCGTATATTTTCATTCGTATATATACTACTGTTGAACATTTTAATATTTTTTACTCTGTGATACGGCTACGCGGTTCTGTTAGAAATGATTAAAAAATTTGAGATTAATGTATAGTGAGTGAGCGCATAGTGAAAACTTTCCAAATATATGATATGATTGGCATGCTATATCTAGTTGGTTCGGACTGAGGAATATACGAAGTAAACAAAAGGTGAATTTGAGATTGAATATTATTTGAAAATGATGGCTTGAACATGACACAAAAAAAATCGCGTTAATCATCAAGTGTTCTCATGAGACCATAATTACATTATGTTGAAAATGTTTTGTAAAATTGACATTCATTATGATTTCAAGTAAAATCTTATACTTCCTCCCTATTTGAGGATTTACAGATAAAAATACATTGTAATTGTATGAATATTATCCATGTCATTGAAGAATGCTTTCTATGCTGGATGCCACTGCATTCAAAAATGCATTACGGTGCAATTAAGAAGCAGTTTAGTTGATATTTAGTTGGCTATTATATACTTCCTGATAGTAGCCATCTTTGCCGAAATTATTTTCAAATACAATTCACGATTTTATTTACTGAATGCCATCTAGATGTGTATTGCACTCCTCAATACTTGTAAGTTTTTATGTGGACGTAAAGAATATTTTACCTTTTGACAAACATTTGCAGTGCCACGTATATTTACAGACGCGAATTGAACACCGAAATGAAATAGCGAGGAGGGTGATTTTAATAAAGCGATAAATGAGCAAGTAAAACATCTTTTGTATATATAAATAAGAAATAAATATTTGAAAAGTGGTTTCTATGAATAAAAAAGTGTTCTCTTATTGTAAAAATTCTAATAATTTGCTCGAGTCTGAGTATAAAGCAAGGGACTTTGTGAAGCTTATTCTCTGGCTGACTATATGTATAGAGGAAAAGGAAAGATGTTGTGGCTGAAAAAACAGAGTGAGGTTCATATTTCGTATCCTGTATTTTCACACTAAACATCTCTCGCCGCTGTCTTCTATGTAGTAGCTTCGGACTTGACTATAGGTGTTAAACGTTATGAGTATTCCATCTTTCTTTCAATTTCTGCTATAATTATCATAACATTTTTATTTTTATATAGGAAATTGAATATATCATCATGTGTGTCATACGTATCTATAATATCAGAGTATAGGCCCTAATGAAATATCAAATAATATTAAATGATCGAGTCCTATTTGGTTTAGGATTTCCTTATACTATTTGATTATCCAACTATAACCATATAAGATCACATTTTATTCGATGATGAGAACAATTAAAAATCAGTTAAAACATAAGCAACAAAACTATAAGTTCGTTTCAAATACAGACTGAGTGTGAATTATTTGACTTAGTTCCAGGAAATGTGTTCTCCAGTGACTTTATACATCATGCAGAGTTCTTGAAAAATTGGTACATAACATCTCTATACAGATGTGTATGTTTTTTGTCAATGAGCCTAATTGGTTCAAAATATACGACTTTTACGAATACACACTTTAGATAAATACTTTCTCATCTATAAATTGAATGCTCAATAATTGTTCATTTGATTTTTTCTAAATAAATTCACGTTTTCTTTCCCCCTCTACCCCTCCCCCTTTTCCGCTTAAGCTCTTTTCACTCGCGTAGAGCTTTGCTTTTTTCACATTCAATTCTTTTCGATTTGATTGCTTTGGGCACAAACACTCGGTTCAGTTTAATTCATTCATTTGAAAAGATTGCGTATACGAATTGAATACCAGAGACCTTTGAATACGTTCGTTCGCGTCCGACCGGCTTTGGGGGGGGGGGGGGGGGGGGGGGGGGGGGGGGACTCCTCCCGCAGCCACATGGAAAACGAGCGTTAATTGAGCGACGAAATACGAATCTCATTGTTGTTGTTATATATTATTTGGCCTGGCTGCTATGCCCTCTAGCGTTTAAAAACTGGAAGCTTTTTATGTCGCGTGTCAACAATTGAAGAGAGAAAATAAGATTTTATTCGAGTACCAGCTTTTTTTTCTATTGGAATACAGTGGCGAGAATACGGTTCAAATATTGGTAACGATAAAAACTATTACTATCATTGCTAATCTTGAACAATTGTTGATATATTCTCATCATCATGGTTTTTGGTTCTTCTCTCCATGATGATATATTTTTCATGAAAATGGTTTGTGTATTTTTCAGCCCGCCATAAATAATATGTGACGGATATAGTATAATTATGGAGAAGTAACCATGTCTATAACTATACACGTTTGTATAATATCTGAACATTAACGCACATAGACCCTATACCCTGCAATCTATTATCGATACGGTTGAGTTAGATCGTATGCGAAACATATTCGAATGTGAATGTTCAACATCTTCAAGAAAAAAAAAAAAAAAATGGATTCCAAACGACTAAAATATATTCAATGATAACACTTCAATTCAATATTATTCATTTGAACTATGTATGTTACAAATTTGATTACTTATGAAATGCTACATATAGGAGTTTTCAATCACGTCATTTAAATTCAAGGCGTTCGCTTCATACCAACATATATCCACCTTCAAAATGAAATTCTCCAATATTTTTACAATTATTTTGATTGTTCAAATATGTGTACATATTAGAATCTTGAAGGTTCTATATATGTGCTGACGCCACTGTCAAACATCATTCCACCCTCTTCAAACGAGATTGTATATGAAAACCTTCCCTTTAAATATTCTTCTAAACGTTTTAATATTATATTTCGTCGTCCATTCTCTATTGTATAATAAATACAACCTTAAACACTGATCTCAACTTTCACGTGTAGGTTTATAATAATATAATAAAAATACAACAAAAACATCCCCTACACGTTTTGCCACCCCTCCTTCGATAGAATAGTTGACATAACCTATAGTTATTATAGAATTAAGTGATTTGAAATGTGTTTAATGAATCTGGTTTGTGATTCAGGGTCGGAACTCCAGAACGGTATAGTTATGGATTTGGAAAGGCGGGCGATCGAGGAAATAAAAACACATGAATTAATTCAATTGATCCCAGTTCGAAACCCAGAAGGTGATTGAAACCAACTTGACATCATTCAATTTATTGAAGGGAATATGAAAACCTCATATCAGTTTAAAAAATAAAAACTTTTTCAAATTCCGTCAGTTCTTCATTCTATATTTGATTCACTGTTCATGTTATTATTATTCTTTGTATTTTTATTTTTGGCCTGTGTTGCCCACGTAGAGAGAACCTGAAAATGGTTTCGGAATTATTTGATGCCTGTAATTGTGATTCTTGGTGTGTATATCAATAGTATTGTGTGATACCTGTCTTTTATGTTCTATTGTTTCACAAACGTTTCACTGGAAAAAAATGTACAAGGCAAAAAGTTTCCGCCCGGGATCGAACCGGGGACCTTCTGCGTGTTAGGCAGACGTGATAACCACTACACCACGGAAACTGATGAAATAAGTAATTACATAATAACTGACTAACAGCTTTGTCTTCTTTTATTACATGAGTGTTACAATTTTATCTTTCACTTTACCGTTATGTACCGTTCGTTTCACCGGTAGGTGCAATTTTGGGTAAACATAAAGATTGAATGATAATGTATGGAAAATGTATAGCAGTGAAGAGCACATGGAAAGTTATTTTATTAATTTTTCTCCGATTTTTCGATTAAATGGTGTTATTTTTTCAACGTTATCTGTAGATGAACTAGTATCGTTAACTAGTGTTAAAATAATTTATTGTGAGACTATACTTTTCTAGCTTTTTCTATTTCTCTTTCATATATTTTCTTCAATCCAGAGTGGATAAAAACGTAGAACAACATCAATAGAATGGTTACTCTGGATGAAGTTTCTGAGATAGTACTTTATAAAGACTCGTTCTGAATATAAACATTGATAATAATGAGCAAAGGTCAACGAGAAGTATTTCAAGTTATCTGAATTATCTTTTATACGAAATAATAATTGCACATTTAGTATTAATTTTGGACATAAAAACAAAATCATTAGCTACTTCCTATCGATCATCAGTTTCCGTGGTGTAGTGGTTATCACGTCTGCCTAACACGCAGAAGGTCCCCGGTTCGATCCCGGGCGGAATCTTTTTGAAATTAATTCTCTCCAATATATATGATTATTTGTATCAGTAGTAAACGTTTCAAAGCACTACTGGGAAAATGTTATATGGTTTTGTAGTTATAGTTGAGCGAAGATATATGGAAAATAAGACCATACTACATTTTCCACTATTTATTTTTTATTTTTTAATAAGTCTCAAATAATGAATAAAATCTGGAAGGTGTATACTATTATATTCATAAAATGCATTGAAATAACTGCATTGATTCATCGAGTCCTTCATTTCACTCTTCGGGCTTGAAAAAACGGTATATTAAGCAGGTAAGGACACATCCGAAGAAGGTATGAGAAGAGAATACCAAGTTCCTAGGCAGGCGCTGCAGAAGAGCGTATACTGGAATAAAGCTACTCGGGAGTGTGAATGAAATGTGGTTATAGTGTGCAGGCAAGGTTAGCTTGGAAACCCAAGCCCATGTCACGCAACCGAGTAGACTTTATTCCTGGATACGCTCTTCAGGCACCCCGTTTCGAGGCAGCTATAACAATTAACGAAGAACAGAGTTTAACGTCCAGGTAAAGAGATGACGAATGGTTGTAATGGAGGAAGTGGAAAATGAAGGAGAGAATTGGAAATATACATTTGATTAAGAGAAGAAAGTGTTAGTTTGGGAAGATGAAGAAAGAAACGAAGGGAAAGGGTTTGGGCACAACCCCTTTTTAAAGAATCGTGAATAATATTATGTACGACTTTGAATCACACGCTTTATCGTTGTAGCTATGACTTA
Organism: Brachyptera putata; assembly: GCA_907164805.1. Classification (NCBI taxonomy): domain Eukaryota; kingdom Metazoa; phylum Arthropoda; class Insecta; order Plecoptera; family Taeniopterygidae; genus Brachyptera; species Brachyptera putata. The sequence goes on along the minus strand of OU015467.1, from coordinate 24,913,291 downwards.
CAGATGTTTCTTCATTATAATGGAACTCATTTAATCCTGAATAATGTTTTTTTGAAGAAATAATAATTATTTAAATCTCCCGATAGGTTGAGAATGACCGAATATGAAGTAATGAAATGATTTTCAGCAGATGTTATGATACAGTTGAATGGTGACTTGATAATATTATCATGATAATGAATAATGATCATATTAAAAATTCTTTCGAAAGTTTTTCTAGGTCGTGAATCTTCAAGTCAACAGGCCTAAAAAACGAAACATAATTCAATGACCACATTCACTTCCATTGGAATTGAAAACGTGTTTTAAATTCTGTATTCATTCCAAATTTCCACATGTTCACTCCTTGGTTCAATATATTGCAATTATTATCTACTTTCAGGATCACTCATTTGAAATACGTACAGTTTTACTATTAGAGAGAAAAATGTTTCATTATTTTCCACTTGTATGTGCTTAAACTTCAGATCGGTTTGAAATATACATATTCTCATCCGAAATATAGGCCTATGTGTAATTCATGAGAATTCATGATTACTAATTCGCCTATTTTCCCTGTTTCGCCGGGGTATTTGGGTTCACGAATTTTCCCGGGTGAAGGAATAATTATTTATTGCAGTTTTTCACATGCGGAAGAAATTTAACACGTATACAGACACACAAAATCGAGCTATTACTGTGTATATTGACATAATTGTATTAATATCCATCGTGGATGGTGTTGGTATGAAAGGTAACTACGTTTTCACTGCGTATATATAATATCGATATTCCATATTACGGTGCTAGATACATCCATGAGTTATCAATAAAATACTGCTATCCTGATTGTTTCATCAAATTCATTCACCCGGTCAATTTTCTAATAACTCTCGTCTACATTCTACTTCATAACTCTTTTTTATCCTACTAAATGAAGAGTTCACAGCCGCTCATGACGTAGGCAGGCTCGGAGCAAATATACACTACATTAACTTTACACATGGACGTTTTGAGGGTTGCAGGGGTAGTTAGGGGTTGGTCAAGCGTGGCTCCCTGTAGATTCGGAAGGGTGTTACCATCCATAATCAACCCCTATTCCTCCTTCTTTCTACCGCATATACACACTCCACCAGGGTGTGAAATAACCCCAGAGACCGACTAATACATTGCTTTAGTCTATTATTCAAGTAATGGCTTATTTTAGCAAATGTTAAATGAATGACAATCATCGATCACAATTAGAGTTTGACAGTGTGTTGTATTGGTTTTATTGGTTTGACTGGATGAGTGCGCTAAGTGCCCTCGAGGATATTGGTTGTATATTAGATATATAAAAAGAAGATGATTATGAGTGAATATTAATTGGTTAAACATAATTGGAATATATATGCGTCAATACGAAATCGGAAAATCATTTAAATTCAAATGGGCATATAAAGTTTTTGGACATTTCAAATTATTAAAAAACGATAGCAATTTTTCTTTCTATATATGAAACGTATTGTAATACGCATACTTATAAGCTTTATAATCATGTTCTTCACACGTAGTTATGTGGTTCAGATATATATTCTGCAGTCATTTCATTGTTAATTCATTTTATAAAATATGTTTTGTGATATTAGATGGCCTACTACCCCTACTCTTCTTTATTGTTTCTGGTATTAGAACAAAAAAAAAAAAAAAAAATCAGACAACTGCACTCGAAAAAGAAAAGTACCTCTCATTGTTATAAACCTTCCAATCAAATATTTTCTTTCATCTACTATGAAACCACTTACAATATACTGTCTCTAACATTTCCGTATACACGTAATAATAACGTACTCTATTCCAGTATCATAGTTAATTAAATTACGATTTCCCATTAATCTCTATAGGCTAATCTCAAATCTCATATATTGACGGTTCTACACTGTCGATCGTATTTTGATTACGAATGTAGGAGACAACCGTTCTCGTCCACCATGACCGAGTAGACATCTGACTACTGAGAATGACGCTAACATGCAAAATGCAAATGAAATGAAACCATTTGACTATCATACATATGGATCCATTTATTTGACAAGAGTTAATTACAATTTATAATTACAAACTAGTAATGAATATAGATGATCACTTGATATACAGATTGTGATATGTATTTTGTACACATTGAAGCTAAAGGTATATTATTTACAACATGATGTTTTGTCCCAATTAAACATGGTGGCGTTGCATGGGCTGTCACAGATACACACACTCAAATGTAGAAATAGAGAGAACGAGAGAGAAAGAGATATAGAGAGACAGCTCACACAATCATAGAATAAATCATCCATAGATTACATATAATATAAAAGCGTATGTTCATATACAAATACATAATAAATTAATTAATAAATTAAATAAATATTAAAAAGGACGCACGACAATACTTGGAGTAGAAGCTTATTTTGTACTTTTTTATTTTCAATGAAGAATCAATATGTGGGTTTAATTTTTTTCCGTAGAATAAGCATTCTTTAAAAATATTGATTTCAATCATTTATACATTCGAATTCTAGCTTTATTCAATTTTTAGTTCGTTATGATGTCACAAATGAAATTTCGGTAGAACAACAAAATCATTGCAAAGCGATGAGACAATCTCAATTCTACTTCATACTGTTATCAATTCAATTCGTTATGAATCAAATTGAATAATTTTCACAAATTTTCTTAAAATTTCAAATGCTAATGAAATCGTCCCTCAATCGTTCTATTCTATAAATTAGTAAACTTGTTTCAATCTTTGGCTGAAATATATCATATTGATATCATATTAGTACATACATCATTTTCATATCGTATATTGCCGAAATGATGTTCGTTTATTTGCTTGTATTGCGTTTGCATTGAGGTAACATTCGAATGGCTCAGTGAAATCTACGAACAAGTAGATTCGAATATCGTCCAATATATCTGATTTCGTGAGAATAGTTTTTCAACTCTTTTGGAATCAGTTTTATGATCTCAACATATCCCACGGGAATAAGTATAGACCAATATAGTTCTACACAAAAATGATACGTGATACTCATAACTATAATTATAAAACATGCTACGACTAGGAGCCATAAGTCTTAAAAGTGCTTCCATTATCAGATCGAAGGTTTTACATGATGTGAAGTTAAACGAAAAACGACACATATTTATTCAGTGGAGATATCAGTATTTTCCAGACAACTTTCGATCGATTGAACTTATCAGAACTATCGTATGTAAGAAGTGTTGAACAGATTTTAAAATAAATCAAATGGTGTGGGACTATATGAAAACAACAACCAAATGACAGCAGTTGTCGTTTGAGTTGGTTGATCAACTGTGATAATTCTTGGCTTTAATAATCTGGTTCATAATACTTCTTTGATTTATTAAAATTTTCATGTATCGAATCGTTCAAAATGTGTCATTATTATCCGAATCTATTACTGCGCTTTCTTACTAGTTCAATGTAAATACTATTGCAGGGTATTGAAAAATTCATAATATTAAATGTTTCCATATTCCGTCGATCAAAAAATAATACTTCCATTTAGGACACAAAATATTTCACCTTCTAATATCCCCGAGGCTTGATCGGCAGAGTCCTGCCAACTCACACTAAACTCGGCATCTGCGCCCGCTGCGCAATCGGGCTTTGCGGCATATTCTGCGCAGCCGCCGCAGCAGCCGCTGCCACGGCAACGGAATGGTGATGATAATACAGTGTTGGAGGATAGGTGGACGTCGAAGCCGTTGACGTCACTACGCTATTCGACGCATCCAACGGGTGATGATGCATCGGTAGATGATGGTGGAGATGATGATTGCCCCCCGACGCCGCCGCCGCCGCCGCAGCTGCCGCTTCGTGGTAGAGTATCGGTACTCGGACTAGCCTCTGGGCAGCATGAGCCATATTTGCCGCCTCCAATTCAGCGGCTAATTGACGTTTCCATTTGTTTCTACGATTCTGAAACCAGATCTTCACCTGCGTCTCGGTTAGATGCAACGACGCTGCTAATCCAGCTCGTTCCGAACTCGATAAATATCGTTTCATATCGAAAGTCGATTCCAATTGAAATACTTGACTCCGTGAGAATACTGTTCTTGTTTTCTTCTTCCTTTTCGTGTTATTATTATTGCTACCGCCGTTTGAGTTGTCTTTCTTCATGTCTTTTCCATCGTATTCGTCGTCATCGTCAACGTCTTCTTCTATTTCCATGTTTTCAAGATCGCGTGAATCTCTGTTAGCGCCAGACATGTAGTTGGGTGATTTGGAGCGTGATAAATGGAGGCCGTACTCATTGCCGAGGAAGTTGTGATGGTGTCCGGCGAGGATGTTGTTGAGGTGATGGTTGGTGGAGGATGGGTTGGCCGGGATGCCGGGACTGGAGGCGGGGGTGGAACAACGGGTACCTCGGTGGATGGAGGATGACTCCGTGTAGTGGTTGTCGTCGGGTGTGGAAGGACTGCGTCGATGGTGCTCGTTGGTTGGGATGGCGGTGACCGTGCTGCCACCACGTGGGGAGTTCGGTGGTGATGTCTCGTCGTTGGTGGTGGAACCTCCTACAATAGCAGATAGAACAAAACATTATTCCAAACATTCCTTGTTGCAGTTTTCATTATAATGAAGTTACAATTGAAAAAAAAAACATTGTAAAAATAATATATAAAATCAACCAATCAGTTTGAAGCTTAAGACATACTTCTGACTTATGGGAACACGCGGTTGAATTGTTTTTTCCGTCCCGGTAAGTCATATAACGTAAACCAGACATAAAATCTACGGAACATAACTTACCGGAACGAAAATACCGGGCTACCGTAATACCTTGAAGCATTTCATAGACACCAAATGATTGAGAACACGCGCCAAGAAATAGTATTAAAATTCCCTCTTGCTTCATCCAACCATCAGAGTCTTGACGTCAGGCTACTTAAGTGGAATTACGACTCATATAGCATACGCATGTATTTAATTGAACGGCTTAGCTGAGTGTGGATGTGAAATGCATAGCAGAAGCCCTAAAAGAATGACGGGGGGCGAATCATAGTGTGAAGCCGTGGAACTGCACCCTACCGCTTAACACCCGTATCCCATGGTTCATGAGGGGCAATAACTAAGAAGTTGAAGAACGCGCTCTCACGCCACGGGAGTTTGGGGCATCGATTAGCTGTATTGATCCAATAAAACTAGGTATTGATTTAGCCTTAACCCTTATGTAAGAAGGGCGCTGAGATTTTTGTATTGAAATGCTTCTTTGTCGTTTTAGGAATAATTTAGATTTCTCGTTTTGAAAATTATGTGAAATATCGTTGATATACGAATTGAGTGAAAATGAAGATTGTAGCTTTTTCGAAATGTTATTTGATTTTCTTGGAATTTCCAGGATATTCAACAAAATTAGTATGGAATAAAGTTCATGATCAATGCAGTTACGTAATAAATTGTTTCATTGAGGAAATATTTTCCTTTCTGCATGGTATAAAACAGTTTCATTCATATCACTTGTTTTGAAGCTGTATGCTTATTTACTGAGAACAAAAAGTTCGAAATACAATTTCAATTGGAAAAAAAGCAATTCAAACAATTTTTCATCATTTTCATTGGTCATACAATTCAATAATCAGTAACGGTATTATTCTTATAGAATTCTTGTAGAATAAGTGAAATATCAGCTTTTTCTGATACACTTTCGAACCTTAACAGATATCAGAATTCTTATAAAGGAGAAACAGCTCATATTACCTAATATTTTCAAAAAGTCACATTACACCCGATATTTCGCTAAATCGACTCCCATGCATTCTTGAGAGGTACAATTTTTAGATAGGCCTGCATGTCTTTTAATTGCAACAAAGAGCCTGCATATGGCTACTATTCTATTCAATTTCTGGATTCCACGCATTCTACAACGCATTTCATTCTAGCCCCAAACAATAAACTTATTCAGTATTATCCATACACACACATTGTCGAAAGTACTATCACTAATGGCACCTACTAATTGAAGTTAAGTTACTCGCAATATAGAACATAAAGTGCTGACTTGAAACATAATTGATTCAATTATGCCTAAGCTTAAAGCAAGCTGCTGATGTTCGTATAATTGTGTTGATATACGACCAATCACGTGAGAACGAGAGAGATAGTTATATATAACATCACGCAAGCTAGACAAGGATAGTCGTATAAATTGGCTTAAAACGTCTATTGAACGTCGAGAGCTTTGGATGGTGGGATAAAGGGGGGTGGGGTTTGGGTAAAGGGGTCACTTGGCTTTTTGTGATGTCGTTTCTATGGCTTGAAACCGTTCGATCTAGACGACCTTTATTCATTCGGCTGTACAACTCAACACGTTTCTATGGTACGATTATCTATTTCAATTTCAACTGATAAAACTAATGACGGTTTTCGTCTGTACTATGATGATGATTGGTGAGAGGCTAGAGAGGGATGATTGTGTAAGAGGCTATGAGAGATGATTAGGTTAAGTTGAACTCTCTGTTGGTAATGGAATGAACAATACACAATCATCTGTCATGTGGATTAAATAACTGAAGTAGATCCGCTGATCTCGTTTTGGGGATTCTACTCTTTAGAATGGTTTGATATATTTCAATGTGATTCTTGTAATCTATGCGCTCATTATGTAAAGATCGCGTACATTCAACTTGATGTGCTACGGTTAACAGGAGGCAGTATTTCCATTTCAAGCAGTATTATTTTATATGCGTCTTCGGATTTCCTACTTTTGATGAATGGTTTGAGAATTGAAATAGAATGTTATAGTCATGTCATTCAAGATACGTCTCAACCGGGAAACCGGGACGTATCTTTTATGACATGACTATAGCATCCTAATTATAAATTTATATATATATATATATATACCACTTTATTGATGTGATAACATTTTTATCTAAAACACAGATACTTTTTGTCGTATTCGCCGGCTGTGACATGTTTACTGGAATGACATATAATTTCAAAATACAAGACTTCATAATATTGCTAAAATTATTATTGGTATTGATAAAATTAATATTAATGAATATACGCACCAGTAGGGCTAGGTCGGTTGTTCAGACCAGTCAGTGGCGTACTATGCTGTACCCTGGACGCCCAAGCAGCGTACCATGGACAAGGCTTATCAGTGTTACCAGGTGGATAAACGGCAACAAACGGTGACCGTCCCGACGCCGCTGCAGCTAGAGCGCCGAAGTGCGACATCAGACCTAACCTGTAAAACACGACAAAATATTGTATGAGTTATTTTATTCCCTCATAAGTATCTGATTAGGTTTTTAGTAGGAAGAAATCGACTTAACTATTTTTCTTTGATACGATGATATGAAAATATGTCTTGATTTTTTTTTTCTCGATTTTCTTGTGAGTAGCGTATTCAGTATATAGACCTACTACAATATACACTATGAAAAAAAATTGTATTTTTGAATAGAATTATTTTTTGTTTCAAAATTTCCAAATGATGGAGGAGATGGGTTTTATTTATTTCTCTCCTTTTATAAGCTTGAATATTATTAAGCTATATAAGCTAATATATATATATATATATATATATATATATATATATATATATATATATATATATATATGTGTGTATATATATATATATATATATATATATATATATATATATATATATATATATATATATAATCATATTGAATGTATATATATTATATATATCTCACTTTGCTGCATAAGCTTCTAGCAATTTATCACCTAAATATGAATATATCCGCTACATTTTATTTCAGTACACTTTAGCGTCTTCTTCATAAATGATAAATCAAAGCATTATTCATCATTTTCATAAATCTCATAAATTTATAATAATTACTCTTCTTGAGTCGGATACAGCTCGTCGTTTAGTATTAAAATCATCTCGCTTAAAACTGAAGTTTTGTTGTTCGCTGTAAGTTATATTCCCATGGTTTGGTTGGTATGAAATATTAATAAAGCATTCTAGATACGTAAAGTGTCTCGAAGGAGCTACGAATTATATATGCAGCAGTTCCTCTAAAATTGTTACGTAGATTTTGCTGGGTCGAAACGTCCAATGGTCCATTGTTAATGAATATGAGAGACGGTATATCGGTAACGTCCACAATTGTGCCACAAACGAGAGGAAAAGGAAGCTCTATTCAACTTGAAGCAACTAAATTATTGAACGTGATTCGTCTTCTGAGGACGCTTAGATATACTGTTTTTATTTCCAAAAAAAAAACAGAAGTATATTTTAAATTGAATCTCTAGTAAAGAATAGTTACACCGGAATTATGTTGTATATGGATCTTATAATAAATATTGATGAAAAAGTTGAGTGATTTTTTAAAAAATTGAATAAATGATGATATTTCAAAGACATAGCTAAAGATATATTGCTGTGGAGACAATATAGAATTGTGCTGGGATGTGGACTGAGAATACAAGTAATGATAATAAGTGAATAATAGAGAAATAGGAGAGGTGAACTGAAACTGCAAGAACAAGAATTGGAAGAAGTTGAAGAATTCCCATTTGTTCGTATGTAACGCGATTATCAGTGAGGGTACACGCTAAATGAATGGAAATTAGTATAATGAGAGTTGGAGTGAAGGTGGATGAAATATTTCAGAAAGTTCGTGAATTGATGATTTACGAAGAGTGGGAGAGTGGATACAGTTCATATCAGCATCAACGCAACATGGGCATATGGAGCTGTGGCACACGGACCATGAGCTGAAGAGGTGAAGAGAGCGGAATTATCCACTATCAAGAGATGACGTAAGATCAGTGAGGAATTCGGAGAAATCACATTATATTTTGGAATGGAAATATGAATATTTAGATAGTATGGTCTTATATGAAGAGAACGGTCAAGAGATCACGGAGAGCTATGTTACAGGAGAATTGAAATTGTCGAGTGAATTAAGAATTGAGAGATGGCAGGGGAAAGAAAGCAGTGTACAAGTGATAGACCCAACTACCAGCGAGAAAACGAACGACGGAGAAGAATATATAAATTCGCCAATAACAGAAATCGACAGTTTGCATGTAAGTTCTGCTCGAGAATTCAAAATCTGGAATGAAGAATCCAATTTTATTGTATTCATCAGTACGCTTATATCTACATCAAACGTTTTATTCCAACAGGATGAGAAGAATGTGGAATGAAAGAAATCAAGGTGAAGTCGAGAAATCCTTTTTTTTTCAATTATTAGCCAGTAAATATTTAATTTTCAACTTGAAATAAAATGTATTCCGGTTGCGTATTTTTAAAGGAATTACCCATTTCTTTTCCTCTTTGTGTAACATTATCATGGTCCAACTCTAGTAACACATGCGTCGAATTAAAATCTATTTGACTACACAAAATACTTATATTCAAATTTCTTGTCAACGAAGCTTTTAGAAACAAAACTCTTTCTCTCTCCCCTTCTCTCTCCTTCACTAATCTCCCCTATATCCACACATTTCCAACGAAAAAAAAAAGATTCTTATAATTAAATTCTACTTCATACTGACCACAAAGTCTCATCACTTGACAGCCTCGGGGTCTACACGCTATATCCACATAGTTAAATTCACCTTCCCTATTGACGTGTGCGCGTAATTCTATAATCGTAGGTTAGAATATGCCTGTATACTCATGTTGCCACCTTCGTTTAGCTCTCGTTTTATGGCAGAATTCTTCAGAATTTACCTCTAATATCCAATAGACAAAAGATCCACGCAACTTGATATCTCTTAACAGAATTTAGCTTTTGCTGCTGAAGTAAAGTTGTAATTATAGAAGGACCACACGTTGGTTTATAGATATAATTAAAGTAATCAGCATAAATTTGGTTAGGTAAATTTTCAGTTTGTCCTGTTTTTTGTGTCCGTTCTGACACACTTTTGATATTAAATATAATTTAGGTGTGTGATCATAGTTTAGAATAGGCGAAGAAAATGGGATGATAAGTATTAAAATATGCAGTATTTTACTGAGAATTTTGAGAAACGACGTTAGAATTATACGTGATTATTTCAGATTATTGGTTTGAGCTGTTAAATTGTAATTTAATATGAATAATTCGGGTGAAAATGATTCGCTTTGTGAATTAGAATAATTTATATGAAGAGAAAATGCTTCACGCATATTATTTCAAGATCAGGCGAACGCAGCATTGTGCGTTGTGAGATGAGCGAGATAATTGTATGAAGTCTACGCGAACACTCTACACATTTGATAAAATATACTCGAGAACTAAACACAAGTCTACAAAACCTTGAATCACCGTGCGCAAGATACTGATTCGACAATATTACCACCATTTCATGATGAAAATGTTTTCAATTACCTTGGTTATAATTTTTTTCAGAACGGCCAGTTTGATCTCAGTAAACCTCGCAATTATGTTTATCATAATTGTATGTTTAGGGCCTACTAGTAAAAATTTGAAGCTTTTTGGAAAGAATTGTTTCTCAAACTTTTTTCACCCTGCTTTATCTCACGAGTATTTCTAAAATATGTTCTTAAAAATAGTGAAGAAAAATAGTCTTGATCAAACGAAAATGTGAATCAACAAGATCGAGCAATATCAATAATTGATTTTCACGATCATCACTATACAATCACAGCAATTTCTTATTATTGTCATTGATGCTATGTATACATAAGTTATCCCTATAACTTATAAATTTGTAAGCATATTTTCGGTCATCTACGACTGTATATTTTCGAATTTGAAAGCTTTTCATTTCAAAGAAACTCTCATCTTATAAATAATTTCCAGAGCACTCCAAACATCAAAAGTTGAGAGCTCCACAATCTCCTTGTAATAAAACCATATTATTTTAGAAGGCGGTGCTTGTTCCTGTTTTGATAGTAGGTATATCAAGGAAGGCAGTGAACCACTTTTCCTAACAACCTTTCAATGAGCCGTAAAGTGGTCATGAATAGAAGATGAGCTACAAGAAAGCATCGCGACTATGATGCAGCCATGGAAACTAGTCTTGTAACCATGGTAGAGTCGATCATTGTAAGAAACCCGTAACTGAACAGCCAGATTATAGTTTTAATATTCTGTCAGAGAAGAATATCTTCATGATGTTATGACTATTTTGCATCACCAGAAGCGTCATGACTGATTTTGTTCGACCAAAGTAAGAATCTAACCCGAGTCCCAAAATATCCACATTATTACACATATCATTATTTAATATGTGTTTTGGCCAAACCAAAATGCCTCGATCAGTACTTACTTGACATTATAACATTGGATATATTTCAATAATAATACCAATAATACTAGATCGATGATGTCAATTCATTTTATGTAATAATTGCATTATCATCATTACTTGATGTAAGTCTCGTTTTCATTGATTTCAACCATTTCAGGTCATCTTAATATGATGATATAAGAAGAATTGAACAGAGAATTTTCGGTGTGATGATTTACTTCGAAAATATTTATAAATTGGGGTATTTTGAACGCTTCTTCATTCTAATATCTCTGTTTTGAAATTGTGTTATGTAATATCCCGCATCTCAAAGTCTTACGCGAGGTTATAATATTTTTCTGCGTGATCAAGTACTTTCATATAGTAATAGCCGTCATAGATTCGAAAAGTGAAAATGTACTAAAAAACAATAAAGATCGTAATAAACTACCAGACATAAAATTTGTCATCAACTATAGGCTCGTTATTTTATGATCTAACTTTAATTCGTACAGCTTTTGTCTTTAAGAGCTTTTCATACTAAAACAGTTTAACGCCAATCCGATGTGACACTTGAGAAAAACTGATGCCATGTCTTTAATATGACAGAGTGTGAGCTTAAAACTTGGGAGACATCTTCTACATGATGCGTCACATCGTCGACGTCGTATTTGCAGACGACGTCGACGACGCCTCCCGGGGAAATAAAACTTGTTTTAATCGCTTTGCCAACTTTACCTTGAGTATTAAAACGTAGCGTCTGACAGTCTTTTTAATTCATCGTATTAAAAAGGAGGGAACATAGAGAAGGGATATTTAAACATCGGATATTTTTTTAGATGTTTTATAGTATAATTATCTGCTCCTGAGTGTGTGAATTTTTGTTTTGTATTCAAATCGGTGAATATGAGTGAAGACATGGAAAATGATATGGACATGAATTCGATAGCTAGAACGTAAATTCCGAATGAAGAGAAAATAGAAGGAAGAATAAATTTGATTCATGTTTCCTACATCGCGATATACGACGGAAAGAGAAAGTCACGATAATGTTTAATTGATAATTTGAGAGTTGAATTGAGAGTAAAATTAAGAGTTGAGAGTAAAACTATATAGTGCACAAATTGATGATTGGGATATTAGAAATATAGGCCTACTCATAAGAATAGCACAGCAAAAGAGTGAAACGTATAGTGAAACTATATGAGTGAAACTGTAAAAATTGAATGGTGTAATGACAACATTGACAGGCAATTTGAAAAACTATTATAAAAAGTATCAAGAGCGGCTATACCATCTATACGGATATCCAGATTTCTAATACAATTCATAAATAGTTTGTCCATCTTCCAACGCAAAAACTCCCTTGTTCAAATTGAAAATAACTTATACCCGGTTTATCTTATTCTATTGGAAGCCGTATAGCACATTTATACTAACTCTGATATCTTATATCTATTTCAAAAGTTCGGTTCAGTTAATAATGCCAATGGTTGTTTTCTGATTATCAGGGACACTATATACGATCACCAATCTCATAATCGAGCACACATTATAATTAACTATACCATTTAGATATTTGTAACGCTTCCCAATATTCCAAATAACATAATACAGATCTTTGACACCCCTGTTAGATTGTTAATGTTACAGCAAATTGCCTGCTGTTGCGTCAAATGGGCCGTGTTTTGCTAAAAACAATTTAACCAACATTCAAGACACATCTCAGCGTTATCGTATAATTAGATTGACGTTTCTAATTTAGCAATTCATTAGAACTGAATTTATTACCATGGGTGTAATGTATCTATTTAATATAGTATTTCCTTCGGCTGGTTTAGTTAATTGAATAATAGATAATTATAGATGCAGAGTGAGGACTCATTAATATGTTCGCCACTAGGTTAGTCTCGTTGGTAAACGATGAGTTGAGGTTCGCAGAGTCGAAAGAAAAGAAAAGAAAATTCGTTCCTTTAATTAATTTAAGGTGCCATCCATAACTATATGTGTTCAGACCCACACAGAGACATTTGAGATATAGACTTTTTTGAACTGAATTTAGATTGTTCTGAATATATTGACACTTTGGAGATCACTTTCCTGCCCCTTCTTTCCCGAGCAAAAGACCAAATATTGTTGTCAATTGACATATGTATATGCTGATCCATGAGTCCCGATACGTTTTTCTCGTTTCCAAAAATATGAAATTACTTTGGGCCATGGGTTTAGGACGAAGTTAATTTTGTTTTTAGCCACAGATATTAGAATTGCTTTTATTTAATTTCGACGTTTCTTCCTCAACCGTTTTTTTGAAACAGCATCCAGTGCAAATGTCTCCCAATCCTGCCTAACACAGACCATGGACTTACAGTACCTATAGTCATTCAGATTTTATCAATTGAGGACAGAGTAAAACCACGAAAAAGCTGTCAGAAGGGTCGGATACGGCGTGAATTTGAGTTCTGGTATTTCGAAAGACGTTGCAGAGTATACTGGTTCGCTCGTATCTTCAATAAGCATAAAATGCGAAAGTAATAATTATTCTATTTTTTATCTAAATGTAATAATGTACTTGATATATTTATGTTTTCATTATGCATGAATTGTTTCAACCCATGAACGTATGTATGTATCAAAAAACAACTCAAATGCGCATCTAGGCCATATACAATACTAAAAACAATACTTAAATAGTAATTAATGTTCTACCTAGACACATCCGGTCCGTGACTAGGCCGTATTATCACAAATTAATAATTTACATCGGCCACAAAAAGATCAAAATCATTTTTAATATTTTCTCCACGTTTTCTCTATTAAATATTATCTGATACGTGTCTCCCATACATTACTCATCATTAAGGCGGTTTATGTGTGATACATATTAACCAAAACTTGACCGTATCAAATAATTACAAATATGAAGTGTGCAAAATTAAAATGTGTTTATAGCTTTCAAATTTTAATTATCTTTCCGATCATATAAGAGTATGTTCGTTTATACTGCAAGTCCAATAAAGTATTAGATGGATGTGTTTCCTAAGCAGTTGGAGTTAACAAACAGATGTTTATAACATGAGAGACAAACAACAAAATAGACAATAGTTTATTCCAGTAAATAGATAAAAGCAAAAAGGATTACGAACTGACGAAACCAAATTGGTTGGTTCACTCTAATTGTGGATGCGAAACTTAGTGGCTCTATTGTATACGTGAAATTGATTGCGAGTAAAAGATAAAAGAGGTCCGTTAGATGAATAAGTTTAGACCATGCTAATTAGGGTGAGCTTATACCTGTGGGAAGGGGGATTATTGGTATGCCGGTAAAACTTTTACAATGCTTGAAAGGATATTGTGTTTGAAAATAAGGATACAACTTTGGAAATAATAGCAGTTCTGGTGGCGCCTTTGCGTTGGTTTCTTCCTTCTTGGAAAGAATATTGTTTTTAAGATTTTGTCGGATAGTTTTTAAAGTGCTTTTATTGTTTCGTTTTTAACCGTTTCTGTTATTTCCAAGATCAGTTACTTATGTATAAGATTCTTGGCATCCGAGCTACGTACTAGATATGATATTTTGATGTAGGTTTCATTATAAGTGACTTAAATAATATCAAAATAACACACGATAATAACTTGAGACGAATGCCTGCTTTGTGCGAATCAGTATGATACCTAAATAATTGATCAATTCAACATTTCATATCCAGAAGTCGGAATTATTAAAATGATTAGCACATCATAGATCAATTCTTAACTTCATAATGAGATTTTATCGAAAATAATGACATATTTGAATGAACGATGGTAAAATCTGAACGCGTAAATTAAGAACGACAAATTTAATTTGTTCCATTATCTGATATCTACAAAGAAAAACTATAGTTTAAAATTGAATCTGTCTAAAAATAGCGAAACATAACAAATACATAACAAAAATGGATGTAAGTAAAATTGTATGAACTTAATAAATGGAAATGATGAGAACCAGCCTATACGGATGATGATTAAAAAATTTGAATTAATTGGGTATAGAGAGATAAATATAGGCCTACAACAAGAATTATCGTAAATAATTATTCATCTAGGTATAATTATGTGGACGATTTACTGCTTGTATGACCATAATCACATTTGGTGAGAAAATGATAGCAGCAAATGTATCTATAAATCAATGTTTGGCTGATACATTTTAGAAAAATTGAGATATTGTTTATAGCTGTAGATCGATGTTTTATCATGAGATAGTTTATATATGGTCTCGTTTGAATTTTATTGTATTTTGTTTTTGTGCTGTTATACTGTTATACAAGAGGTGTTAGTTTCACGCGTGGAGGCATTATAAAAGTAAATAGGTTTACTTAGCATTTGTTGGGTTTCATTCTTATGTTCTACTTTATACCCTATGGTTAATAATCTCGTTTTCGTGACAGCAAATTTGTACTCATTTAGCTCTTCGTTCAAGCTCTCAATTTGTTATATTTTTTTCCCTTGTATAGGCAAATTATATTGCAGTGCATTATTTTTAGTCATACTTATATAATATGTTTTGTGTTTCAGAGCTAATATATACGAATAGTGGAATTGACATGGGAACAAAATTATCTTTCGAAGTGAAATGCACATTAAACAGAACTATCGTTCCGAGTTTGATAAAAGTAGGAACAAAAATATGGTCATTGTGGATATAGTGGAAAAACATCTCTGGAAGAAATATCCTCGCAGAATACATCCCCTGGGACTCGAATGGAAAGTTTTTCGAAATTTGATTCAAGATTGTATAGGGCCTATAGGCTTCTTGGAATTGATGTTGAGGACATAACTAGAAAGTGAATTAAAACGTTGTTTATCTCTATATCACAGAGTAAGAAAACACAAGAGCTGATCGTCATTGAAAATGGCATTATAAGGCCCAACTTTTAAAGTGATCAAAATTCTCTCTCGCAGATTAGGTTCACGTTTAGTTTGAATCAGTGTCAATTGCCTTTATAGAGCCCACTTTGTTCGTCAAAACATCAGGATATTATGTCCGATGTTATTTTACCGGTATATTTTTTACATAGTCAATTCTTAAATGATTTGATATTGTTCAAATTACTATTATAGTTCTCCACTGTAGATCGATTTTTCTGATATAAGTCCGTGCCGTCTACAATTCTTGTAGCCATGTGCTAACTCATTACAATCAACTAAAAACGATTGACGCGTACCAATGATAACTAACTGGTGAATCAGTATTTGTATGACCAACTTCCAATGAATATAAATCAACTCGCGCTCCACTAGTCCATTATAGACTATGGTTTCAATCCGTCAACACTTCTATAAAATGATTTTTCGTGCCGGTTTTCCACAGTTTATTGGCAGACCTCAATTACCTTTCAAACTGAACCAGCTAATTCTCACAACGTGCTAGTGCAACCAGTTGAGTGGCTCAATCAGTCAAGAAATAGAGACGAATCGAGCACGGGTTTGTTTCCAAGTATCAGTTCACCCGCCAATTCGTACAATCAAATAACTGAAAATCTTCCTGTTGTAAAAACCGTATATTCCTCCTGAGTTCAATTCAAATAAATATCCAACATATTAAAAGCCCTTACCTTGACAACATCGCAGCATCAGAACACGGATGCTGTAACGCAGCAGCCGCCGCCTCCATCATCTGATGGTGATGAGTCGGATGACCACCACCGCCTCCGACAGACACATTCTTCTTATGCGGCTCTGATCTACTCAGTATGCTTGATATTGAGAAACTGGTGTAGAGAGGCGATGTTAGTTTCTGGGAAGGTGACGATGGTCTTTCGGCCGGTGAGTGGTGCTTGCGGTTCCCGGGTGTTGATGGAGGACTAGCCGATAGAGCTCGACTCACGGGTGACGTTGCACGTTGATAGGGTTTGTGATTTGGTGAACCCATTGTTGATGAACACGGACTCGATTCGGGACTACTGACGACTGATACTTCGATATCACCCGATTCGCTCATTGTTTAATGGGCGACAATTGTTTGGAATATATTTGAACACTTTTATTTTCACAAGTTTTTAAATGGTTTGCATTTTGAATTTTGTTAATGTATTTGGGATAATTCACACATGTGATTTGTTATCAAATTGTCATGCTTTCCATTCAGTTTGTTTATGATTTTATCGAGTAGTACTCACACATGCTAATTATTACTCACAGCACAGAAGCACAAAATCGAAATATTTCCTATTGATAACAATTTGATGGCGGAGCAATTAAAATAGTCTTCTTTATATTATCTTCATATCACACTTACTGTTTCACGGGTTGGTCTTGATAATTTATGAAGGTATCTGTATTAAAACTGTTTGGTAATTTATCAATGTATGTATTGTCATATATCACCGTTAAATTTCTAATATCCTTTTTCAGACATTGATCGTTGACAACGTTTTTCTTTAGCTCCTCTCCATCCACATGCTATAGTGTAACTGAACAACCTTGCCTACCTAATACCTTACAACCGCAAAATACTTCACAACAAGCCCAACCCACCCTCTGATCTATAACCCAAACCACTTCGAAATCAACCCCTCCTTGTCCACTTAACTACATCACCATCTCGCTCGTACTCATAACGTTCAGATAGCTACCCTCTCACTCGCACCCTTGTGAGATCACATTTAATATAATTATAACACGAGATTCATATGTCGACCATGCTTAAAAGTGTATTGACAAGAATTCAACGATTGGTTAGATAGATAACGTGAATAACCCCTCGGAAATCAAAACGTTTTCGTGTGATTTTCTATCCCCAAATCGCCCTTAATATATTTGTAACATCGTATACCTTAAGGGTGAGTTTTCTGTGAACGTTCTGTTTGAATACTGAAAGCGGATTGGTTAGCTCGTTCGAAAACCAACGAATGGGGGAAGTGGTTTCATGATAATCGATGAAGAGTTCGTATAACAGTTGGATGGTGAATCTAGTTCTCTCCCTGTTTTTTGAATAGGGGTTTAAACCCAACCCACTGAAAGGTTGCTATTATATGTGGTGATGCTAAATCTGTATGATTATCTAACTGAACAGCGTGAACGGGGCTGCAGGCTAAGAAAGAGGGGGTTGAAAAAGAGGGTTGCAATTAATGTTTAGCGATAAAATGAACTAGAATATATCTTTCTCTTTAGAAATATAAACCTTGCAGGCATTTTATATACAAAATAGAAGATGTGAAAAGTTATTAAAAAAAGTTCCCAAGACGACTTATGTTTTATAATGTATTTTTTTACAACTTTTGTCATGAAAAAAACAATTATTTCCAAAATGTTGTACTAAGTAACTCTTAAGTAGAAGTATTACATACACATCCTGTATAAATATTAAGTACGCCTGGCTTTAATGTCTCATTACTTAATAGTGCTTCAAATGTGTATTGTATTATAAAATCTAACAAAATAATTATTCATCTCATCACCGACTCTAATATATTCTAGTTATTATTAGAGTTTATCAAATGTAAATTTCGAAAAAATAATATTCCTTTTTTCATAGATAAATTTCTCAGTAGGCTCAGTATGTCCGTATGTACTAATGACTTCAAGGATTAACTCATCGTTTTATCACTCAACGTGTTTTTTTATAAATCCATCAAAATTCTCCACACACATTACCCAGTCTAAAATGCGTACGGATTAAAATTTCCCTACGGAATAACCAAAAATTAAAAGCCACACGCCGTCTATAAGAGCAGACGCTGTGAAATTAATATCGACATGTAAGCGTAGGGGATGAAATCTTCCCTTCCCTCACCCACCATTACAGCATCCCTCTGCTCTTTAAAACAGGCAACTATACCAAGCGAGGCTTGCCGTGCCTTGTTGATTAGTGGTATAGCGCAATTAGTACTTTGAATGGTGGAATCATCGCTCTGGCGATATGGGTTCGTTTCTATCTTCTGTTCGGTTTCATTCCACCTATGAAGCTAGGCTACCTTTATTGACCGTTCGCTATCGCTATAGGCCTACAAACATGATACTTCTATTATGCAGCAATAGACTAAAACTATTCAGCAGAACGGAGGATAATATATTAGGAATACATATTTTGAGTTGATTTCAATAAAGATAGTGAAACTGTATGATTTATGATTTATATATATATATATATATATATATATATATATATATATATATATATATATATATATATATATATGAAGGCCTATTTACATACCGGATTTTGTGAATTATATATATATATATATATAGCGAATTTTGTGATACATCATTAGCATAAGATGTACAAAAATACTCAAATAACATATAATAATATTATCCTATGTCAGATACACCACGTTTACAGTAATTCATGATGAAGTTTGAGGTCTGTTCCATTCAATGCAGATGGGATTTTCAGCAAGTGGCAAATGACGAAAGCATCTAAAATATTGAGTTACTAATTTGTTCATCCATCCATCAATCAGATAACCAATTTTGTGATGCATCATTAGCAAAAGATGTAGAAAAATACTCAATTAACTTAAATAATATTGAGGCAGTAGATAGTTTCAATCGAATGGCTGAACGTTTACTCTACAATTCTTGCATATTATCTTATTTCTAAAAACTCAGTCACAATTCAAATTGAAGTCACACTTTGATCATATTTCGTCCCCAACTTTAACACACACTATTCCATGTCGCCCTCCTGTGGCGAAAACCAGCAGTAAAACTCCAATAATTCTCACGTTTTATATTATATTACTTTGTGCATTGTTGTTCTAACAAATAGCAATCATATTGTCACCATAACAATATAACTATATCGACTCATATCCTGCTGTTATTGTCGGTATTGTTAGTGCACTTAGAAACAACCCTTGCGGCACTCCACATGCAGACATTTAAATAATCACATTTTTGTCTCATTGTTTGAGATTTAACTTCAGGCATGAGCGTTCAATGTGTTTATTATTGAATAAGGGTTCGATTTTGATTCATAGGGTTACATTTAGGAATAAATATGATAAAGTGGGAGGTATTTCTTTTGGGTTAAACCCATTTTTTGAAAAATGTTTGTATATAAAAATGTTTTGTGAGAAATTGATTTAGTGAAATGCGTTATACATTCACACACATGTGAGAATGTTTTATACACACTCACTCTTGCGTGTGTCGTCGTTTTCTTCACGTGAGTTGTTGTGTTCATATCTAGGCGTGAATTGTTGTAAGAAAAAGGTTTCAACTAATGAAAAAACACGCATGGTTAAATTATGAAATGATTATAGATGGAGTCACATAAATGTTAGAAAATATCGCACATACATTTTTATTTTCAATTGTTAGGACATGCTGGCTGATGTTGAAATCGCTCCAATGAAATATGAATTGATTGAACATTAACTCAAATCATTAGGCCTACGAATTTCATTCAAAATTTTTGTTCTCTGAATTCAATTATTATTTGTATCATATTATAGTAATGTGTATTTTGTAAGTATAATATTATATTTGTTCACCATTATACAAAGTATATAGGCCTATTATTAGGCATATAGTATAATGCAGAATTCATTGATTAATTATTGATATTCATGTTAAATATCAGTTTAGTCATCTTTTGGAATGCATAAATCAAAATTCGAGTGAATGAGCTATATTGACATATTTTTCTAATGTAACAATGTAACAATGTATCATTTTTATCTGTTTATGCATTGGTATTTTTCGCGATCATTGGCGTCATTACAATTCGTATAGGATGATTGATTTGTATCATGTTACTATATCAAGTATGAATATTCAACTTTTTGTTTTGTTACTATATAGACTCAAATTGGGCAAGTAGTATATGAATTATATAAAAACATAACCGTACTCAAACGAGTGCTTTCACTGTATTCACTGAACATTAGAAAGTAAAAAATCGAACACTTGAAAAGCAATTTTCCACAAAAAGCATATATCCAGCATATATTTATTGTGATTGTAGCATAAATTGATCTCGACCGCCGTGTATTTCTGTTGAAAAAACACGATAGTAAAACTGTTGGGCGCGGGCGGGTAACAGCCCAGTAGACAACAATACAAGTTAGGGGTGAGGGGTGGGAGAGGGGATGATTTTCTCATTTCGTGGTCGCTACTCGCTTGTACTGTCTAGGCCTAGCTATATGCACAGCCCCATTGTTTGTGTGTTCTCCCTCGACAAGAATAAAGATAATACAACAAAAGCTGGAAGCTAAAAGGGTGGAAGGGGTTTGTAAGGTGGGAGGGGGGAAGGGGAGCGGAGGGAAGAAGGGAAATAGAGGACGAGTAATTGTAATCGCGCAATCACTGCTAATCGATTCTCGTAGGCTATCAACTTTCATCATTATTCGATATGCCGAAGCATTATGCTACTAATAGGAGAGGTTTCCTTTTATTCGACGACTTTATCATGGCCTACAGAATGAGGGGAATATGCCTTCAGGCTGACTATATATATGTACGTCTTCTTTTCCAGTATTAGTTGATATCTCTTTTTTTTTCTCTTAAAATGCTGATTTGAATAAATTGTATGATCTTATTATGTCAGATCATGTTTTCAAAATCATTTTGCATTATCATAAGCTAATTTTATTCTTGATGTCAGTATTTTTTAATTTCTTTCAATTGCTAAAGTTGAAAGTATATACAGAATTGTAATTTCATTCCATTTCTCAATTTATTTATAGATGTAATTCAAATGATTGTTAAATTTCCTTCATGTTTTTTTTGTATATAGAGTATACCGTTTTGTCAAGTTGCCTATTTATTATTAATATTTCCGTTATTACCGATAAGCACAATTGAATTTGGAAATGGCTCATTTTACATTATGATATTCCAGTATTCTGTAATTTCCCAAAAATGAATGTGTATCTCTATAATTTGAATTTCTGAAAATTGAAAGAAAATATGAAATGAAGGTCCCTAATTAAGTAGGATGTCTACAAATATTCGGACACATATTTCATCAAATTTGTTCAGTTAGCTGAACACATTTAACACAAATGTAACTGCTAATATTGTTGCAAATGAATTTATAATCGTCTGATTATATAACTCGATCATGATGAGGACTAGACAATGACAACGAAGAAATAAGATACTAATCTTCAAGTTAAAATACCAATTGTATGTGTCGTGATATTGTGCAGCCGTAATAAAATGTCCATCAAATTACTATAATTGTCTCTTCATTTTGTTTACTTTTCTAATCCAGTTGATCAGATGATTAACTACTGAACCTATAATTCACTAATAATAATATAGTAATTATATATAATAAAACATACACCTGCTGGACATGGAAGAATGACAAAATAGATGACAGTTGGATGGGTTTTTGCCCCAGAGCTTGATTAATATTATCTTTTCTGAATAAAATTTCCTTGATTTAGGCTCCTCTTGGCAGCTGCTCTTAACTACCTATATAATATAATGTCTATAAAATGTCAGATATTTTGTATCATTTAGACCTATTAGCGGAATTCATAAAATTAAAGATAGTCAGTCGTTATACTTTGAGCTAAGCAATCTGTCATACTTATGTATATCGTTTTATTTGAAATTCTCAGATACGGCATAATTAAATGTTATTCAGGTTCATAATAATATAAATGTATGAAATTCTATCGTCATCACATATTAAAACATATTTCCTAGTATTGTATTGATATAATTGTATAATTGTATATAGTATAGGCCTAATTGTATTGATTTTATTTAACTCATCTAAATTATGACTTTTTGAATTCGTGATCGAGAATCTAAAATAAATCATTACATTGCTAAATACATGAATAGCAAGGCATTTATAATTATATTGAGAATATTCAATATGTGTGCTTTCAAATATCAACTTTTTCCATGTGATTTCTAATATATCTCGATGCCTTGTTTATTACTCTTCATTTTTGTATTACTATCACTCAAATTCGTTCCATTTTAGAATCTTTTTGTATTTTTAATAATTTAAATGTTTTCCATTGTATAACTGCATGATACAGCCTTACAATCAATAAGAATGTATTGTTGGTTTATTGTTGAATGTATTGTTGATTATTGAATGTTGAATTGTTGAACTTGAATGTATTGTTGATATGCATTGTTGTATTGTTGGCACGAACGGGCTGATTCTATTCAGCTGATTATTAATTGGGATACAAAAAATCAATGATTTAATCAACGGTAATGACTATGGTATTGACCCAATATATATCACTCAATTTACAAATTTACTGTTCATAAGAACCGGACTTGATATTATCATAAATAGCTATCATATTTTGAAAAAAATCAACTTGAATCTTCATTTTTTACGCTAGTCAATCACCATTCAGATAAAAAAAATCATGAATTGACTGATTTTCTTCCCATGTTTGGATTTGAAATAAAACCTATTTCAATTTTTAAAGTTATACTCCCGATTTTTGTGCTTTGAGATGGTAGCTATAAATCCTGTGACAAAGTTGAGGCGTCGTGTTACCCCAGCACACAGTATGTGGTTGGTCCCTTAATCCGGGTCCCTAAGCCAGGGTAAATGAAGTTCGCTTAACTTACTACGTTGACGCTCTTAACTCGCTTAGAATCACACATACACAACACGTATAGCTACGTAAACACTCTTCGCCGAATCCCATAACACCAGCCATCGTAGTGGGGGAAACGCGAAAGTTGCATGGCATTGTGAGATGTCAATGGTACTGTCAAATATATATTCAGGGATTCAAACCTTCGTGTTTATTTGGTGTCGGTTCTGGTATGAACCAAAAAAAGTATTTTGGATACGATTCCTGTCTTTGAAAGTTTCAAACGATGAAGTTGCAAATCAAAAATCGCACACTTTCAATATTTTTCACAAATAAAATAATGTTCAGGATATCGGAACAAAAGGATGAGGAGTCGAAACGGAAATAAATTATATTTCAAGTGATATCAGTTTGTATGCCAATTTTGATGGATTACTCCAATGTGATTCATTTCAAAGAATATTTCAGGAGAGTCAAGATTTCAAGATGATTCAAAAAGGTTCAAAGATGACACTGATGAAGTTTATCATGTGTGGGAATGAATTCAGAAACCTTGTGGGATTTAGAATAGAATTATTTGAGAACATATAACAAAGTATAGTTCCTGCTCCAATGAAATATATCCAATATTTATCCAATATCAAACACCAATACATTGATATCAATATTTCTTCGCATCATTCGTTGGAGACCAAATAAAAACGTGATTCAGATGATTATATGGACATGAGCGAATGACAGTTAATTAAATACTATTATAAATGGTATTTAAAAAAACGTCTTATACGAGACTAAAACCCACGTCCGACTTGACTTCAATTTCCAAGGCAATCTCTTGACCAATTCAAACCTTCAAGTTTCAACATTATTTTAAATCAATGTTATTGATTTAAACGAATAATATTATACTCATAGCGTTTTTGCATCAAACAAATATAGTTCCTAAATCAATCCGAAAATGTCCGTTTCTCAATTACAGGATGTTCAATAATCAAGTAAACACATTTCGATTACCATCTCAACTTCTTAGACACTCTATACGGATTACAGGTATTAAGATATTGATGAAAGACCCTTTAAGGGTGCTAGAAGGTCCTTAAGGACGTGCTTTGAATACATGTATTTGCGTGTGCTCATTGGACCGAGTTCTAATGGTTGACAAACACTCGACGTGTGAGCTATTATGTCACACATGGCTATATCTTTCTCTGTTCATTCATTGCATTGTTGTTGACTCTCTCTCTCTCTCTTTCTTTCGCTATCTCGCTATCTTATATCTACACCAGCTTATTGTTGGAAGGTAAATCGTTGACACTTAAAACTTGAGAAAGATCTCCTGTGTTTAGGAAAATAGGTGGATGAGAGAGAGATAGATAAATGTGAGCGATGGCATAGATGGTTGCATCAGAGGCATTTGAATAAATACAGAATATTCAGAGAGTATACACATGAAATTCCTACTTTATTTTGATCTACTTGTATTCACTCCTCTCATGCAATTAGTTGGAGCGGATGATAGTTTACTTCATCATGCTTGATGCTATTTCAATCTTGTTTTATCTGTGGTTTTTAAGATTGTGACCTCTCTATTTCAGTAACAATTTGAGATGGATTTGGGCGCATTATTATTCATATAAATATTTTCTTCCAAGTTGTAGTCATTCACTCGTACATAATGAACTCACAACGATTCATACCCGGCTCCTCCACCAACGTCTATCATTTGCACATTTTCATTTATTAATCAAAAAAAGCCTATATGTTCACTCAAAATCATTCATATCTCACATAATTTACTCCTTGGAGTTCAAATAATTCATTGATGAATTCGAAATTATTATCATTAGAGTTTTTTCGATTGATAATTTGTATGAATAATTGCATGGTTTACTACGAAATTGAAATTTTCTTTTTGCATCACTTGAATAGTTCATACAGCCTGAATGTGAATGTATCTAGGACGTCCGATATTTGCATTAAATAATACGCTGTGATGCTTTATAAGTTTCGATGAAATAGTCCAAGGATAGTAGTAAATGATTCATATAGCGTCATCTCAATATATTATAGCTTTCCAACTGAAGACTATATATTAAAAGAAAAAATTCTCCCAAACTTCATACAAAAATGATCTATCTCTGAATAGTCGATATATTATGTCACCTTTGGAATGCATTAGTTCTTATCTAAATCAATAGCTCCGCATATCTTATGATGGCCATGAATATGAAAACGGATGTTGGATATGCAGCCAGTATCCCTAATCCACTCACCTGAATGCAACTGGCCAAGTGTAATCAAGTGTTGGCCACAAGTTACTGTTGTCATAGTGAGAGAGAGAGAGGTATTCAGCATTCAAGAGGCTCTAAGCTGGTTTCAAAGCCTCTTGAATTAGTCAAGTGGAATAAGCCAGTGACATAACAAATCGGTTCTTCAGCGTTGCTAGGTATATATGCGGCCATTGAATTCGTAGACAGGCTATAGATAAGTTTGTGCATCGCTTGGGGTCTAAATACTTCAGGCAATAATATAATTCAGGAAGGCGCGTGAATAGTGAAAATGTAAACGGAATATATCATTTGAATAGTGATATTTTTGTAATAAGTTATCAGGTCAACTTTCATTAGCAAGTTACTATTAGGCAAACGCGTTATGCGTTGTTAGATGAGCGAGTAATTTGTAGGAAATCTATTCGAAAACTCTACACACCTTGACACTCTTGTATAAAAAGTCTACTATAGAGGACTGTGCATATACCTTGGTTGAAAGTGGAAATTGTCAGTTCTACAAAGCTGCAAATCACTCTGTTCACCTCTTTTTTATGCTCTTATAGAGATTTTGTACATATTATATGTAATGTATAATGTATATCTTCATGATCTTTGTTACCAATATTATGTGGTCTGTGGAGATCAAATAGATAAATATGAAAAATAGCCCTAAAAATAATAATGAGGTTTATTTACTCTATATCAAAACAACAAACAGATGTCTTTTGTATCGCCGAATGCCTCTAATGGTTTAAATTGGTACGATATTCGTTGAAAAGCCGGGCGACTTCTTCATCAATGACAAGATTGTATGTATGCTCGGAGCAATTTGTGATGGTTTACTTTGGTTGAACCAAGCGAGGTTTGATATAGAAAGTGAAGCATTTAATCAACAGAGCGAACTACAATACTATAGGATGGCACACAAATCGTTATCAGACACGAATAAATGGCTTACTTCATTCAACGCTCGATATATCTCCACCGAGCTTTACTGTATTTCTCTGTATAAATACAGAACAAAGACAGCTACTTTCAAGATCACAAATTATATATATACAACCGATTTTTTTTTCAATTACAGTGAATATTCAAGATTGGAAAAATCAAGTATCATGGTTGTTTGTTTGATAGCTATGATGTTATTTGGTGATACAAATGTGATGATGATTAGTAAATAATATTCGCGGAATTCCATGCCGTATTTGGGACTTGAACTCACGTCATTGACAGAAAATATCACGATATATTCCGCCACGCTCTATACACTCGACTTCCATACACATAGCGGAGTCTAGACTGATGTTGATATGATGAATATCCATCATCTATCACTTTCTTCGATCAACGTGAAAATGTGTATTTTTATATATTTTTGATGTTTCAGTGATCAGTTTATTAAGTATATTTCATCATCTTCTACGGGCAGGCCTATACCAACCCTTAACGGAAACATCCTCTCGATTAGCCTCAGGGTGGCTATAGTAACCAGTTACAAACCGAAAAACAGATATAGTTACCATCTATGTCTTCAAACATCGACTCTTTCTTGGTTTGTGACATCCACATTTCCAATGAACTTATTTCGAATTTGGAGAAAGCCAGGTCCATTGATAGGACTTTGTTCACTCTACTAAAATTGTTAGTACTTTTCCCCAAAATTGACACTTTTGAAATCGAATATTTGCATTTAAATGAATTCAAAAGGTAACTTCAAGGAGAAGAGTACAACTTTTCGTTTCATATTTTGAACAATTTGATCCTTTAGAAAATTGTAATCAGAATTTAATGGAAAAAATAAGAAATCGGGCATCAAACTGGAAGAAAATCATCGTTGATGAAATAATTTTGTTCGAAACTTATGTCATATATTCATTTCAGTCACATTTTTCCTTGTAAAATAAAATATCACTCTACCGAAGCGTCTTACCATATACCAAAATCTTTTCCCTCATTTATTCATAAGGCGATTATAAAAAAAATCGCTGTACATATGAACCAACATTCATTGTTGACAACAATGACGCTTATCAACAATACAGATTATAGTTAAGTTCTCGCAACAATGAATAGCTGAAACGGTTGTCCTTTTTAACGAGCTGTCTTCATGTCTATTCGACAACAATGGGAAGAACCAAACCTAATCGTTACTCGACTTAGCACACACTTTTCATGCACTTTACCTGTTTATATCTGCCGCTTATTATTATGATGTATAGTTAAAAATATAAAAGACGATTATATATTTTTGTTGTCTATTCTTTTCTTTGTGAACGATAGACACCGCGTCTGAGATTCATAACAATCATAACCAATAGATGTCGACAAGTAGGCATCAAGATGTGAATTCTACTTTTTAGTAAAACCGTTCATAGATTTTCATGAGAAAAACAGTGAAATAAACTTGTTCCAGAAAGTGTTTTATGTTTGTAAAAGAGGATGAATTATTTTCATGAAATCGATTCATAATCGATTAGAGCAGGTATAAAAAACTGAAATATGTAGTTGAAAAATGTTCAGTTGTTCAGTTGGGACTTTTACGTGTACAATCCGAACCGTAATTGAATATTGTTATGATTTTTATATACTAACACTCATCCCCAGGAAATGTTGGGGAAAAATTGGAGTTATTTCTTTTGATATCATTTCGAACTATTTATAATCGCACATCAATGTGATATGGTAGAACAATCTTTGTTCTATGGTGGAACAAATATGGTCGTTCTATGGTCGTTTGTATCTTCATAGCTGAATGACAATCACACATTATTTATTCATAAGGAAAAATAGTACAGATACCCTCAACAAATTCTAACCTATGACTCAATCACGCGTTGAGTAAAGCGTCATTGAGTCATTACGTCATACGTCATTGCATCCTACGTCAAGCGCCATTTCCGAGCGTCATTGTATGTGTAATCAATTCCATTTCAAAATCTTCACTCACAAACAAATGTAAGATTTCCATTCAAGAGGAACGTAACTGAAACTGAAGTCGCCCATCGTATAGAAATGCCCAAGAAAGTACAAGTAGGCCTATGAGAAGTTATACAGCTGAATGTGGAACCAAAAATATCTCCAGACGCATGTTTGTAAACTGGTCCATTAGGAGGATTATTTTCCATAACGCTCAATTGCCACATCCGCCAACCCTTAAGTGCATCTTTAGTTTCTTGACAGTTTTCTTGTTGGACACAGTAATTACGAACCCTTTTTCACCGACTGGACCGGTCGGTGAGAATGGTATATTGTTTGAGCCCTCTGTAGCTCAGTAAACTAAGTCACCACTTTGGAAACCGAAGTCACTTTTGGGCCTGGGTTCGAGTAACCGCTGCCTGCCCTATTTATCGAATAATCACTGAATCCCGTCACTTTTTTGTGGCGAAGAGAATCACATTAAACGACATGAAATAATTGAGTATAGGTAGTTATTTCCGTGATAACTTCCGAACGTGGTTAGATAGATCGAACTTCCTGGAATAGTGAAGAAGATAATTTAATTCAAAACAGTTTAATATTGAAAATATGTCCTAATCATAGACAATGTCTTAAACCCTGGTGCGGTATTCAAAAAAACAATATTAGCTATGAATTGTATTGATGAAGTTGATTTAGGATTGGTGACTATTGTTTGCAAAATGATTCTAACAAAAGCTACGTTATTTAGGGGACTAATTAGTAGATGACGAATGAATTATGCTTCCAAAAACTCATACCTAATAAAAGAACCAAACCCACTCCCGACTTGAATTAATTTTCCAATTTGCCTGAAGAATGCATTTGGGTGACGTCCAAACTCATCTCATGTATGCGAATTGATCCTGCTCATTCCTTATCCCTGAATAGTCCTGCTCATTTGAAAATAGCTACCCTCTCGAATGTAAAAACTTGAAGCGAATATAGTGAACATAAGTGAAAGATAGATTTTTCAGCCATTTCTAAATGTATGTGCGCGGGCCTCGACTCTCATCGTGCAACCGCTCGACTGTATCTCTCTTTGGCGTCGCTCTTAACTGATTCAAACAACAAAACTCCAGCTTGTCAATGATATGGTATAGCAAGAAACGTGCGGTCGAACCTCATGTCGGGTATTCTTTTGTGTGGTCTAAGTTGTTTACCCGATAGATCAGTTGTTGTAGTCGCCTCCAATGATTTCCACCCAATGATAACATGCAGGCAGACATTTAACTCACTCGTCTGGTTCTTTATATATCGTTGACAATTGAGTCTCAAAGATGTCGGCACAGCGGTTTTATTTTCATATTCTCAAATAGTCTGCTTTAGAGTGAGTTTACGTTTGAGCATAGACGGTCCACATTTGAAGAGAATGAAAAAAATGAGAAAAATGAAATAATAAATGTGGAAATCATGTTTTAACGGAACAATAACTGATTTGTCTGCCCGTTGATGCTATTCCTATGGTTTACCGTATAATGAGTTACACAAAGAATGTTCGTAGATATAAACATTTTTGAGTTTTCCAAATCGTGTGAAATTTCCATTATCATTGTCTCAAATTCACCTTATATTCTGTTCCAAATGAAGTATATAAGTTTTCGTAGCACTGTGCCATTTGTGAGATATTATCAAAATAAATTGACATAAGAAAGCATTACATGTGAGTACATCCAATGAATTTTATATTCGGAAACAAGTCAGTACATGATGTTACAATGCGACCATCCATCGTAACTATGACAGTAATGAGTTTAACACGAGATTTTCGTGCATCTTAACAATGTGACGATTTACAATATGTGAGTAGAATAATTTACATATCCGATTCTTAATATAGATCTGAATTCGTGTCCAGAACAGTTATTTAATACTTACGTGGCTATGGTAATGATTTGATGTTCAATTGAGATCGATTAAAGAGAATTGATAAAGGAAAGAACAGACCTTCGCCGTTATAGTGCATTTGTTGAAAGATGAACATGAGTTCATGTATCTAAAAATTTGACATTTCCAGCGATAACATACGATTTGTATGACAGTGAAAAAATTTAAAATCAATATTTGTGTTTTTTCTTCAGCTTGACATCTTTTTTCGTGAATACAAGAGCCTCTTACAGTATACTTACAGCTTTATCAGAAAAATGATATTTTCGCGAGTCATCTCACAGTTCCGTCAGTTTTTGCTGCTTATTCATCGTTATATTCGGACATCTATTGGTTGAGTAGTCTTCATTTTATTTCATCCAATCATAAATGAGAGGTTCACATTATGTTTTTAATTATATTGACATGCATATTTTCGTGAATTTGTGCTTCAATACGTTTCAAAGAACTTCTCTTAGATGATTAAAATACAAGATTATAACGTTTCGTAAGGGGATGAAGATTGTTCTTGAGAGGGATGAGATATGGTAACTTAAACTTTTCAACCTAAAATGTCGTAAAACATACACTAACATAAACTTTTGAGTTTTGCTGAGTGAGTGTGTGAGATAGCGAGAGATATAGAGTGATAAAGAGAGAGACCTAGATACAGTTAGCGGGGAGAGAGAGAGGGAAATTAGGAACATTACGTTTCCTCTTAATTACCAAGCCGTTCTTCGTACCAACCTCAGAAAACATAAGTTACTTAAAACGTGGTGCCAGCATTACAAAAAGCTATTATCCCAGTTTTTAATATGACAACATTAATTCATTAAAATCCCCCAGCACCAACTCATCTGTGAGAGTTTAAGTATACATCACAGAGCCGCGTCTCGTAAATATAGCAGAAAAGAGCTTCAGACTTAACACACGTACGTACCAAAAACATACCACTACATACCAAATAGCACATATCACATACCAAATACCACTGTTACAGTTACTGTTGGTTTTCGTGAAAATCGTATGATGTTTAATTTTGAAAAAGTGTATTTTTTTTTTTTTCTAGTTTTTGTATAGGGTCTACAATCCGCCCTCGGAAAGCCGTCCTCGTTAGCACTCAAGCGGTGTATACTGGTACTGCAGTGTTACATATGAAGAGCTGGAAGAGACTGTATGGGATACTGTAGTGGGAGTGAAAGTGGGAGTGAAGGTTCAATTTAACCATTAAATGACTTGTCATTTAGTACTATGTTGATGAATGGTAGACTGTGATACAAGAATGAAATTAAAATTGAAATGATTCAATGGTTGATACTTTTTTATATCAAACGGATATACTATAAAGCATTATATAGTATATACCATATAGTAATTATCCAAGTTATTGTAATAAAATGACAAATTATCGTTATTTCCTTACATCACTGCTCTATATTGTAATATTTTCCACGGTGTAATGTTTTCTAAAATGCTGATACTTGATAAAATGCTCCTATTGTCTTGTCTCTTCGTCACCTTGTGGCCATTTAACTATCCCTGCACGTTTCTCTAGAATACTGCACGCAACACATACTCTAGCAGAGTAAATGTAGCGCCGAGACGAGTAAATTAATTAGTACCAACTCACTTAAATGAATGAGCACACTTTCTACGACAACAGCCAACGTAAAGGAGAATAATTTCTATGGTGTTAGGTGAATATCAAGAGAACAGTGGTGATTATATCATAAGAAAATTCAATGTGCAGATTATATCAGCGTATTATATTTGATATAATGAATTCAAATGAACTAATTGATGCTGAATATAATATATAGGTTTATTTAATGCTCGGAATCATTATAATTGACAATTATTCGTAGTTTCAAATCTTGGTTAATGATCTATAGGCTGATCGACAATGAATTCATAAAATACTCTTCAACATCTACATTTTTTAACTCTCCAAATTTTGGTTTTCCAAGTATTTCGCTTCCGGCTCATTCTTATGGGGATTTTCCGAAAAAAAAATCCGGAAAAAATGTTCAACCGATTTTTCTGAAAAACAATCCCAACTTATTCTGGTATGAATCCGATTCGAAAAAAAGTTTCGAGTTGATTGATTATTTTTCCTGACCTGTATGCCACGTACAAAATTACACGTAAAAACCAAGCCCAAAATTGTTCGGTATATGGAATGAAAATCTTCGCTATGCTCATCTAAAAACACGCGCCTGGCAAATTGTCTTCCCCCCTGGAATATATCGAACTGTGTCTGGCAAATTGTCCTCCCCCCATAACTTTGTCTGGCAAATTGTCCTCCCCCCACAGTCAAGCCCGGCAAATTGTCCCCCCACCAAACTTTGTCTGGCAAATTGTCCTCCCCCCACAGTCAAGCCCGGCAAATTGTCCCCCCCACCAAACTTTGTCTGGCAAATTATCTTCCCCCGATGATCTAGCCTGGTAAATTGGAGTCTGAAGAAATTAATGAAAACAATTACATAATAAATAATATAATTTTGTCTTGAACATCATATATATAGATTATTCAAATTTTGTATTACTTTCATACGTCATAATTTTGTATATTTTTTATACTCCATACTTTTGTCATACTTCTCTTCATATCTTATTTCATATATCAAATGATTGAATCAAATAATACTCTGAATACTCATTCAGTTCTTAGTTCCTAGATGATTATTATATTGTAGGCCTGTAGGCCTTTATACAATTCCACGGCTTCATTTATAAGGTTTTGTGTCACCAATCGGCGGACTAACTCAAGTCATTCGATATAAATAGTCCGTCAGTCCTTAAAATGACGTTATTCATTCTATCTATGACAGTGATCTCCTTTCATGTAATTTCAATTCATTCCCCGTCTTCAACTTCTTAAAGATATCATTTCCTTTGATTAGCATTTATAAGTAACTTTCAACTCAATATTTAGCAGATCTCAAAGTAATCTTAATGTTGAATCATTATATCATTACAGAATACAAAAAGGATTAGCATATTACATATACATGGAGTTGCAAGATGTAATTGGTCGATTCCTGTATGAATGAAGATTTATTTGATTCAATGGTATAGAGATTTGATGTAGTAGAGTACTTTCATCTTGGTTCAACTTTTCCTTCAAACATTAGGTTTAAGCTCTCATATTCTTCAATCATTATATTATTGTATTGAATCCTAATATAGTCACTGGATAATAAAAACTGGGAACGTATTCAATCTTCCCACCAAACATGCGGATGAGTGATTATTTTCATAATATTTGATGAATGTAATTGATATCGCATATATATTTTATTGATACCGTAGCTATATGTCGCATGCCAATAATATGTAAATTATGAACTCAATATATGAGGCCTGATAACTATTCTATTCATATCTATTCATATATATATATATATATATATATATATATATATATATATATATATATATATATATATATATATATATATATATATATTCATTCAATGATGTCAGATATAGTTAAAATGCTGATTATATGATCAAATTAAATTAATAATCGGAGCTATTCACTCTGTGGATTGATATACATTATATCTAACTAACTTAAGATTATGATTATTGTAATTCGAAAGAAAATTCGCGAGAAAATCTTGAAAAATAATATGAATTATCCGAAAAAATTATATAATATGCATATTTATTATCAACAATGCTACTCCAACAAACAATGCTGAAATATTAACAAATCTATTTTGTATCATGATTTTTTTTTGTTTCCTGAGACTTTTCCATATTCATGTAGGTCCACAATTGGAATGATTTTTGAAAACGAAAATTTAGCGAACTCGGCACTTCCACCATTATAATTACCCATGTTTTTCTTATGCGCGTGAAATATCCTCACGAACTGTAAACATTGACTAATAATCACGAATGTCAGAATGGAAGACATATGTTGGAACCCCTCATATTCTAAACGACTATTTCTCTTATAACTATGTGACTATACAATATTAATTTACGTGTTTACATTTTGAACGAAGAAGTTAAAAGAGACAAGACGAGAAACGAAATTTCAACTTGTCAAGTTTCAAAAGTCAAAGAGAACTAAAACCTTCCTCTCAAATACATCATACGCTATAATAGTATCAAAACACTGAAAGGAATTTCCTCAAACATTAGGCCATCTTAATCATATTAATGTTATAGTATATTTCAAGAGGATGAAGAGAATATGTCTTCTATATACTATACCCTATCTCGTCTTAGCTTTTCCGTTTCTTAAGCTTTACCCACAAAATTCTGTAAGATGTAACAGATAAATATAATCTTTGAATTAAGAAGCTCTTTCAATTTACTTTCCGCTTTCTCAACAAGAAGCATCTTTACTACCCAAAGGGAAACTGAACTTTATAACTTCTAGACGTACATGAACAATTTTCTGAAAACCGCTTTCAAATATATTAAACTAAGATTTTCATCATAAATAGCTTCTGAAAGGTTATTAATTTGTGATGTACACACAAATTCAATGTCTGTGAGTTACAACTTCTTAAATCTAGATCTCTTTGAAGTGTATTTATTGAATGCAATATTTTATGACATATTTCATTTGAGAGAATAATTTTTCCAATTGATCAATGTGAGAGGCAGAGTGTGTTTATTGTTTATTTGTTACCTAATCCATGATTTTTTCATCCACTCGATGGAAACTTGATAGGCCTATAGTATCATGATACTGTGCCTTAATATATGTGAACAATTCATTCACTTTTTACATATAGGCCCATATATATATATAAACTACATCGGGCAGGAAGATGGTTGAAGATATATTAGAGAATGGAATGGTAATATTTGGAACGAGAAAAAAATCATTAATAATTACTGATACATTTTATTATAGCTAGAAAATCTTCACTCGAAAAATCTCACAATTCAATCATTCTTCGAAATCAATTCTCACTGTTGAATGACTGACTAATTTTCAATCGAGTGCTTATAATATAAACTCTGCTCATATTTATGAATATTCGAGTATGATCTCTATGCAAATTGAGTGCTGTTTGAAATGTCTATTCATGCCAATTTATATCAGTAAAAAGTGAAAACTACGTTGGTCAGATGATTATAAACTCCTTTCCGAACTCATATACACACATGAAAAACTCCAATGTACTCTATTAAAAGTATTTATATTATCATATCGTATATCCCTTGAGCTTTCACCCTATAAATGATGAAATGATTATTGTATACCCGCGTCCATCTGTTTGTACTCTTACATTAAGGGTCGTTGTTATGGGGTGTAAATGACGTTATGGGGTGACTGGTTAGTCTATTAGAGTAACTATGCGTATATTTCAGATAATTGGGGGTGAGAGAGGGAGGATGAACAACATCCTGTATTTTGATATATTTTATGAGATGCTAGTTAGATACGAAAAAATTATTAGTTTTCAATTTATAGAAATCTCTTGTATGCAAGAAATTAATTGGGGAAATAAGTTACTATTGGCCAAGAAAAAACAATGTTTTAATAAAATATGTTGGATAAATTATAATATAAGATATGATGACGATTGTTTTCATTAACGACCCCACATACAGTCGGGTTGGTTGGGATTACGATTCAGCGAATGATTGGTGAATGCTGTTTAATAAACACAAATCATACGATCCTTGATTTCAGTATCTAATGAATGCCTCAGCACATTACGGACCGCAGGAAGTCAGATGGGGTGGCTCAGTGTCTGAGTCGTGGAAAGTGTGATTAGTGAATTGAATATATAGGGTTTCAATGATGGCATCATTCATCAATTTTGATGATAGGTAACGTAAATCGAACTTTTTTGAGAATGTGTCTCTTTAAACTTCAGAAACACGTAATTATTACGACCTATGAAATAAGATTATCATTTTATTAGAACATTTCGAATTTGTCATCGATATAGAATTAATGATTCGTGCATTTTTTGGACGTAACCTGCATAATTAGGAATTTTGTGTTTATGTCCAATGACATAGATTGAAAATAACTACCAACAAAGTATCTCTAAAAGTTTCATTTCATCCTAAAATATCAGCCCTGATGTTCTTGTTACGCGTAATAATAGTTGTGCAGAGTTCTCATCACTTTAGAAGGTAACGTTAGTAAGCTATGTTTTGCCTCATTAATTGGCTTTCAGCACAAATAGCATACAGCGTCCAACCGATATACGTTTATACGTGTATCCATGGAAAATGAAGGAGCGAGCCACCAGCGTGCTTGTGGTGTGGGATAGTGCAGACGGTCGACCGGAACCTTCTTTTGTGGGTACAGGTATACGGCACAATCACCATCAAACGGACTGCTTTGAAAACAGAATAAAAATATAGGTATACTTGTGTTCATGGAATAGAGAGGTTACGGAAGATCGTCCCCCTTATCGCACAACACCAGTGCATGGGTGGGAAGCAAATTCACCTTCCGTGGATATAAGTTTACAATCTTATCGTGTTTGTTGAGAGAGAAATTGAGTGTTGGCCATACATTTGTTCAAGTTGAATATTCGATCAATTGCTACAATGAAGATACAACTATATATATATATATATATATATATATATATATATATATATATATATATATATATATATATATATATATATATATATATATATATATATTAAGTGGGATATATTATGTACAAACTTGTGAGAATCCTCATGGTATTATACTTTTGAAAGATAAATCTACAGATTGGTTCAATATATTTCATTTTGACGAGAAAACGTCTTCAAAATCAGAATAGCAGTGCAGTCTGTGAGATCGATCGAATGTTACGGAGTATCTCTTTCAACTCTGACTGGTGAAGAGAGAGAGAGAGAGAGAGAGAGAGAGAGAGAGAGAGAGAGAACGATAGAGTGAGAGGTGGATCCTGTGCATCCTTTACAGTGGTGCTATTCCAGTTATTGAAGCCACGAAGGATTAACCGAAGCGTCCTGCCAATAAGGGTGCATCTGGATACCAGTAACATCCCGCGGCATACACTTGATTCATCCTATGCAACTGTGAACACGTCCGCATGGGCCGCGACAAATACATATTCTTTATACGGCTGTGTATCCGCATAGACCACATGTATTTTTCCAGAGAAATCATTTGATTTGGTATATGTTCGAAAAAATGGAGCCATCGGAGTTATGTATTCGTTCATTACTATGTTCAATCATCACCCCACCATAGAAAAATATGTAGTTAACTTAATTATGACGTATATCCAAGTGAAAAAACTTGCCTATTACAGACATTACAAACAGGAATGGAACAATTATTTTTGACTTCTCGTGTCGGAATTTTGATAAGTAATGCAACTGCATACTTCTCAATTGGTAACTTGCTGCGATACCATATAATTACCGATGTTTTCACAATGATTCAGTTGGTGGAAGACTTTCTTCTTTCGTGGACACAAGTATATCTTACTCATCTGATGACTGTTGTTCGATCTAAGCTATCATCGACTTCATTCGACTTTCTCCAGAACATTAGCTGAGGCTGTTAACGGAGGGTGTTCCCTGTTCCCTGTCCAAAGATAAACCTCCTGAGGGAATATTCCCCTCCATTTACCCCTACTCTATCTCTCTCTCTCTCTCTCTCTCTCTCTCTCTCTCTCTCTCTCTCTCTCTCTCACTCTCACCCTATCAGGATCTAACGCCATTCTGTCCGTCATTCAATCAAAGACTGAGGTTATATAGAGAGAAGTAGTGAAGGAAATTAGGAGGAGTAATGTGCCAGTAATAGTATAGGAATACTGTATACTTGGACCTTATACATGAATGCATATTTGAAACTAAAAGCGAATTGGAGTGTTAAAAAATTGCTATTATAACACTTGATAAGAATGAGACTGTAGGGCAAGAAGTTATAACAGAAACAGAATAAGAGAAAAGCAAGAAGAAACAAGAAAAAAGATTTAATTGGACTTTTTCACCAAACATTTACTTGTGTAGAATGATATGTGAATGTAATATGTATACATTTCATAAGTGTGAAAAGTACAATTCAAATATTTTATAAATATACTGTATACCGTAAAATGAATCACAATATCTTGAAAACATATTTCAATAAAATATTATTGTTACACAAAATATTTCAATATCATAAATAACCTTCCAAGAATGGTTGTAGTAACGTATTGAAGAATATCCGTGATAACAATGAGAATAAAATATGGGCATATGAAGGTAATATATCATCCCGCGTATATTCACAATACTATGCCCAAATCAATTTAAATTGCACAAATCCATTTTCACCGCGCAAAATTCATCCCTCAACTAACTAAGGAGTAAATGTCAGTACATGCATTGTTCTTGTTTCATTTCCTTGTTGATGATCACACCAGCGAAAGTTTTAGAAAACTTCCATAAATATACCGACCAGGTTTTCTCTCTTTTTGTTTTTCGCTGTAGCTATCGAAGAGTGGTCTCTACTTGTAAGTGAATTGTTCTCCCGTGCGAGAGTGTATAGGCAACCCCATTGGCATGATCCAATAACATGTGTAGGGGGATGCTGGATTCTTACAACAGTATTAGACGCCAAATGGACCAACGTAGCTCATCTCATCATCTCTATCTCAGCTATAAAGAGTCTTGGAAACATCAACCCATGTGTTAGACCTATAGTGGGCCTCAGTATTGTCAGCCTCAACTCTCGTTATAGTTAGTCAGCCTCAGTATTGTGTGCCTTGATAAAATGTGCCTTATGAAGTTTTGCGGATTCTGTGCCTTGATATGTGCAGTCATATAGTGAGCCTCAATATAGTGAGCCTTGGTATTCTGAGCCCTGAATGTTAATACTAGGAAAACGCCATATATGCGTTGTTAGACGAGCGAACAGTAATAGTATGGGTAAAAATGGGTAAAAACAGCTTCGAGTGGTACTAATTTAGCACATTTTATGTTTTTTCTTCAAAATGGCTGACCCGATCATGCTGAAATTTTTTAGGAATGTGTATCAAAATGTAATTCAACTTCACGCAAAATTTCATTGTAAAATAAAAATGTTCAATTTTTTTTTCCGACATGTTATTCTGATGGGTATTTTTGAAATTTCTAATATTCATAAAAAAAAGAGTGACTGCTCGATAACGCCACAAAACTATACAGATCTGAGTTAGATGAGGAACCATATTGTAAAAAAGTTTAAAGTTGATAGCTGTAGCCGTTTGACCTGTGGAGAACCGACAAAAAAAAAAAATAATAATAATAACGAACACCAATTTTTTCAGTATGCCAAATTGAATCCTCGCTGAAGCTCGTCTGATAAGTCAGGCCGAGATTCCTGAAATCTCAAAATATTCGGAAACTCGGCCTCAGTCTGACTTTAAGAGCATCAGTCGGATTGTCATCCTCAGTATTCTCGGCCTCGCGGAAAGTCGGCCTCTCAGTGTTATTGTGGGACTGAGGTGCACTATAGTGAGGCTAACAATAAGTGTTCCCGGAAAATATGCTTGTTAGGCCTTGCACATAGAGTGCATGTCCCAGTCAATTGCCAGTGAGGCGCTATAGGCAGGATCACTATCACCTACTAGGTTGTCCAGAAAAGGTTGCAAACAAAACCTATCTTTCATTTTCAGAAATATGTATAGGATATTTCGAGGTCTTTTGAACGGAAGTGAAGTATTGTACGACTGGAAAATAGTGACAACCAATAACTATTTGAATAATTTCGAACATGGTAATCAAAAGTAATCCACTTGAATGCAAAGAGTTTCATCCAATAGATACTACGTTTCATCCACTGAGTATCAACGTAATAATCCTGATATCGAATATTATCGGATAATTATTGAGTGTGAATGTATACAATTATTAAAAACGAACATTTCAATATCATGACATAGAACAAATAATGATTACGATAATATTAATATCATCAATACAACCTAATTATCCAAATTATTCGAATTCAGCAATCATTTCATAAGGAACATCCATCACTACACCCTTGACTGAATATACCATTTCCCTATAATAGAATTCAACTGAATATTCAAATTACTCCATACAACAATATATAATATTGCCAATATATCCTGTATACTCTAATTACGTACGCGATCATGATTGAATACACCATGATACTCGAATATAAAGTCATGCCTCGAGCTATTTGGATATATGTAATTGATAGTGGATGTTTGTTTAATAGATAGGATACCACTAATTAACCAAGGGCTGTGTAAACCGTGTTGATGAGTTTCACGGAGGAATT
Source organism: Brachyptera putata (assembly GCA_907164805.1). NCBI lineage: Eukaryota > Metazoa > Arthropoda > Insecta > Plecoptera > Taeniopterygidae > Brachyptera > Brachyptera putata. The sequence continues at coordinate 24,872,239 of OU015467.1, read as the reverse complement.
AACGCTGAGGATTGAATACTTCCATGAGTTTATATTGTGTCTACATGTTAGCTTTGATCTGAACAATTTGTTCGATGAAAACTGTATACATATTGTGAATAATGCGAGCTCTCTCGTTTGTACCCAGGCCTACACAGAGTATGTATATATATATATACATATAGCCAAAGATAAATATGAATATATATATATATATATATATTTGATATATATATTCGATATATACAACTCAATATTCCAACGTTCGTTATAATCAATGGAATAGATGCAATATACCTATTCGAAGAGGTACTGAGTTCAATCACAAGATTCGGTAAATTTTCATGATGACAATGATTCAACTGTCTGCAACATAACTGTTCCAGAGAGCGTCTTCTCTGATTTAATTACTGGAAGGTATGGTATAGCATTGTTATGTCTTCTAGTTATTCAATTGTGCAAATTTCGTCTGAATCGTGAGAATATCCTTCATATCAACCAACCAATAAAAAAAATGTAATCTATCACGGACATTTTTGAATATTACGTTGTACGAACAACTCGAATGGTAAACCAATATATTTCATTCAAGTTATCCGATATTAATATCAATTCTTTTCATAGATTCGGCAACGTTCAATTGGAAATATTGGAATATGTTTTTCCCGAACGACCGTTTTCTCTACCTTTTAATATTGACATCTGGTTGTGTCGAACCGTCCATCTCATAGGAATGAAGTATCACTTAGGGCTTATAGAGAAATGTCGACATCAATTTCGGATGGTCAATTGTTAACAATAGACTGGTCCAGAGGAGCACGGATAATAATTACATTGGTCGAGTCTATTCTATTCAGCGGACATTTATACGACCAATTATCGATTTGTGCGATGACCAATCGACCTTAGAAGGATCGATATATACATTCATTTTGTTATTGGAATATAAATGGTGGGGATTGAAAAAGGAGTGATGAGCAGTATCAGGGAACTTTGATATATCATGCTAGGGAAAACATAATCTGCGTTGTGTTATCGCAACACAACGAGAAGATAAATTGAAGTAATAATATGCAGGTAGAATAGTGTTCCGATTTTGTTTTAACTATACAAAAAACGAGCGAAACATCCGAATACAACATTTAAAAAATCAAATATAACATTGAAGAATGATCAATTCTGAATCAAAATTCACGGGCCTGATTCATTTTAGAATTGATGATAATAATTTCATTGAAAGATTACACAAATACAAAGATGAGAAGGATTTGAAATAGTTTTGTCAAGTATACAAATCTTGTCACTTCTGAGAATAATTCCATGATACATTCAAATAATCATGGATTCATTCAGTGTTTCTGTTTATATTAAAACAGCTCATTTGTGTTCATTTTGAAGTATCTTATGATATTTGAGATCCGATTTTGATTACACATACATAGTCAATACTCTAATTGATATTATTTAAAAAAAAATGTATGTGACATAAATAGAATCAACTATAATACATATTCATGTATTCGTCTTGAAAATGAGAAAAAAACGATCACTATTCATCTTATCACCAAATCGATTGATTATAAAAAGTTGATTAATACGATCTTGTATTAAGAGATGATCACTTTATTCAGGTCGAGGATCAAGTTGTTTGTTTTGTATGCCATGCATTATACTGCCAGGTTTATCCGCACCACGCCCTAAAGCGCGTCGGTCGCCAACTAGAAAGTTGTACACACAAATACACAGTTTCCAGGCCACTTAAATAAATTGCTATTTTATACATCCCAGTCATCTGATAAAGAAGATCTAATCTGAACATCCGTTCGTCTATTGAGAAATAGGAACTACTTCCAGGTAATTATATAGCCCGTTAGGCTTAAATATTACATTATATACTTGTATCTACATTATTGTTATTATTATTATAATAGTGAGTTTAACGACACACTGTTATGATAGCGCAGATCTATTGGCGTCGGATAGATGATTAATGAGATGACGGGAGGGTGAGATGAAGGTTTCTTGGATGATGGTAAGGATATTGTGAAGGAAGCGGTCGTGGCCCATTGTGGGAACCAGCCCGGCATCAGCCCAGACTACAGAGGAAAACCACGAAAAAAACCTGTAAATATGGACGGCGGCGGGGATCGAACCAGGTCCGAAAACCCCTCGACTTCCGTATCTCAAGAAGCGAGCGCGTTAAAAACTACACTGCACGGGTCGGTTAATACTTGTATCTACGGAAAAAAAAGGCGAAAGTCGTCTATACCATCAAATACTGGTACCAACTTTGGTATTTGCAAACCCATATTTTCGCTTCACATTGAAGGATTTTACTCTTTCGAAAGATGCAGTTGCATTACTTATCTTCACTTATTTTGTCTCGATCTTGGGAGTAAAAAATGTACCTCACGTAAATTGAACAGCGCGTAGAATTTATATATGAAATTACAGAGTTTTTAGTGGAGGAGCCATGTTTTTGAAATCATCAATTAAATTGTATTTCTCATAATTCCTAACCGTTCAGTTATTCATTTCGATATTTGAATCACAATTTTTTTCCTACAGTTTTTAAAAAGTTTCTCGCTCTTTTTGGATACTCTACCTCCCAGTCACCCCCCCCCCCCCCCTCCCCCTACACACCTAACCCACCTACACTATACGTTAAAACACCCCGTTAATGCCACTGGCCAAGCGAATACGATTCACATTCGTATTTCAAATAAGCGGACACGCTATATATATGTGAGTGGAAAAGCTTTTTGAGAATATTATGTATTGCATCGGTGGCTTTTTTCCCCACTATTCGGTTGAAAAGTTGAATAATATTCTCCTCTTGCACACAAAAGAGTTATTCTCTGTAAAAGGAAACGGAATATTTCGAATTTCATACAACAACATTTTTCTAAATCACCCACATTATAATATACAACTCGTACCAGCGCGTATATTTACAGAAGGCCGGGCTTGGAAAAAAAGCTCAAAAACTTTCATCCTTTTATACGATATGAACAGCAAAGCAGAGCAAACCCATCTGAAATGTATTTTACTGGATAGATATTGAAATTGTGAAAAGGTTTTACACGCAATAACTTGAAATATCATTTTTGTATGTAAGGGATTTAGAATTATATGTTTTGAGGCTAAGAGGTTGATTGAAGTATAGTTGCAGACGTCTGAGATTTAGTGTGAAAAAATATATACATGATGTATATATATATTAATATATATATTCATTGAATCATTCAACTACATTACATATATGAGAATGTCCTAAGCGTCGTTGTTGAATGATGAGGGTTAAAATATGAGTACGTAATTATATTCTCAAAAGTGGCATTTTCAGGAGTGGTTGTACGTAATTGGTATGAACAGAATACACATACTAATTTACGTTTGAATTGATGAAAGTTGGGAATATTATGGACGGTTTATGTTTGGATTATTTCCCTACTGATTCATATTCAAGCCTATTTAGGGTTCCTAAAATCCTCAAAATTATTTATCCCTCAAAAACGCAACCAATTATGAACTAATTATCAGAGTATAATTTAACACATAGAACACATATAATATTATCAGCCAATATATTTCAATACATATTTCAAACAACCTATTCTAATATTCAAAGTTGACGCTTCACTTACACTAAACTAAAACATTCCATCATTCAGTTTTCATTTCATTAACTAACTTATATAAACACTTCTCCCTCTCAAACAACTAATATGGCTAACCGGGTTCCAACACTAAAACATGGCAACGTTGTGTTACAGAAAGTACTGTTTGAAATTAGTTTAATAAGTGCTGGCTGATTACACTTAGTAGTGTTGTGTATTCTAATCCAATCCCTCGCCACCAGGGGCGTGTACCAGGACCGTTGCTATGGCGTTGTCATGCAATAACTAACTAGGGTGGTGAGATGCATTTTAAACGTGCCCGACGAGTTACTGTGACTGTCAGATATATACCATTTCGTAACTTATACGAACTGTGAAAATGCTATATGTTTATAGCGTTGATGGATTAGTGAGATTGTCGGAAAGTCTCTTTATGAATGTGAATACAAATACATATACAAATTCAATTGCTGTATTTACAGGTATCGAGTGCAGAATTGAATACGAGACAATCAAAGTACATTTATCAAGCTTCTCATGAGGGACCATAACTTGGTTAACACACACACACATACATATATATATATATATATAATATATTCTAGTTTATTCATTTTAAATAACATTTATTTTATGTTCATCAGACAATTTTCCGATAACAGCACAGTTTTGCCTAATATACAGTACTTCTGTTATTAATCAATTGGAAAAAAAACAAAAAACATCCCGTGTACACACATAAACTTTACTCTCCTTGAAGTTAATAGGTTGCACCAATTTCCATTATAAAGTTAAATAGCTAGTATTCGTTTCACCCCAGAGTACTATTGTGATATTCTACCGACTATCCAATTCTATTCGAATGACTCGACTGTAAAACGAAATGAGCTCGCCATTTTGGTCTCGCTAAGCTTATGGTGTGCTTGCATACAGCATAACACACACACACATCCACACATACATATATATATATATATATATATATATATATATATATATATATATATATATATATATATGTGTGTGTGTTTATATATGTAAGTGTGTGTGTGTATATAGTGTCGGGAAGTCCCGCTACTGTAAGCTTGATACTAGTACCACTAATAGCCACAATGCGGCGAACGGTTAAATGTGAAGTTAAGGGGTAACGCGTGCGCTATGGTTCCCTAGCGACTCATACACAAACTAATCACCTCTGGTTACCACGCGAGAGGCTCTTACTTAAGACCTCTATGTCTCTCTCTCTCTCACTATCACCCTCCCTCTGCTTCTGTCTTTCTCTTATCCGAGCCCTTTCTCTCCCTCTCACTTACACTCAGTTTATAATTGAAGTGTAAACTTGTTAGTCTCTGAGACGTGCCCAAGACAATATTGCAGACCACAGGTTGAGAGTACGGTCACCAGAACAAGGCACAAGTTTAACGATAATATATCGTTTATGAAGGGAAGTTGTAATTCGAGAGGCTGGATATCGTGAGCTATCGTTGGTTAAAGTCACTTTGCTATTCGCAATTATCACAATAATTATCATGGTGGCGTTGCTATGAATTTCCCAGTGGTAAGAAGGGGATGGGCGAAGGTGGTTGACCGTGAATAATTTTTTCTTACAGTTTTCAGATTTGGAAAGCTGATAACCAAATACAAATTAGTTCCAATATTTAGTAGTTCATTTTAATAATCCAAATGCTCATTAATTTCGATATGAATTCCAGCACTATTTTCACATCTTATAGAGGCAATTTGAAAAGTTTATGATTTTTATTTCAATCATTACATGAATTCGAATACTGGTAATTTTCACGTAAAGGCTGTCTACTAATATCTTGATGCCACTAATGTATTCTATCTTGTAAAAGCTATTATAAACATCACAATATAAAGCTAACACTTTTTGACAACGTCATTACATTTAACTACCTCAGGGCATTCAAATACATCTGAAGACAAAGTTCATGATACGAAAAATATTATAATTCATTTTTGAAAATTCAACAAGCATTTTGTATTTGATAATATTACTCTATAATGCATACAAATGTATATTTCTGATACATGCGGTGTCATCTGCATAAAGAGATTGTTTTCCATGAATTACGTGATCGTATAAGGTTGGCAGCAAATGGAAGTAGTAGCTAGTTATGTTATGTTGGTATGAAGCTCGTTTTACGGATGACAGAGTTGAAGCGTGTGCTGGCATTATATCTAACCACTGGAAACTTATCTGGAACGTGATGGATATTCCAGGCGATGAGTTCATGTCCTTTTGCTGCCTGGAACAGATATTAGTTTTATTGGATATTTCAGAAAATGTAATTGAAGCTTGTTTAACCCATATCGAAAGCGATTGTAAATGATGATGAGCAATAATGAACTGGATATCAGGTTGTATTTGTAAGTAATCAGATGATGAATTGATTGAAAATGAAATATTTTCATTCATTGAAACGTTCTTTATGGTCAAACAAACTGTCAACTTTAACTGGAATACGTTGGAAGCTAACGAGAAGATAAGTTTTACAGCCAGCAATATGAGACTTCTCACTGATAATGTTATAATTACATCTCTTCAATTATTTATCTGTTTGAAAGTATAGGCATAGAGCTAATTTTCATTCTGTAACTCTTGGTTTAAATAACTTATAGAGGAACTTGTTATAACTAATTCTGATTTGCCATATATTTTCTCCGTAATCCTGAGGAAAAATAAAATTATCAAAGTATCAAATATTGAACATGTCAAAGGATCGTAAAGTTATGATGTATAGTTATCGAATATTTGGTGAATTTGTTCCATATCAAAAATTGGAAAATAGATGAAATGTAATTGTCCATTTCAAGAACTCATGTCGACAGTTATGTGCCCAGCAATGAAATCAAGTGATTATTTCCTGGAGATCTTGAATCTAATGGAATATTTGTGTATCACAGAAACAAAACTCGTATGACATGCAGATATTATCAATTCGAAATGTACAATCTCTCCAGGTTCGTGAATTGTACATTAGGACTTTCAAATTATGCGATCCAGATTGAAAAAATAATGAACAAAGTACATTTTATTCTGTCGTCTGTAATGTTTTTGTATGTGAGTATAAATATGAATGGAATGAGGCGAGAAAACTTCGAACTATCTAAACACGTATATCGGAAACAAAACGAAAAAACATAAAACAAAAACCAAATACAAAATAAGCTACTACATTATATATTTATACATCGGAGATGGTGAGAAAATATCCACACAAAAGCCAATCAGATTCGTTCGGTTTCTTATCTCGTCTCGAAAAGTAAATCGAAAATGTGGTCGAGAATTGTAAAACAGAAAAGTGTCACCATTCCTATATGATTTTCATTCAATCTTTCCTTCTCTCTCTTTCTTTCCGTTCGCGACGCGAGAAAACAAAATGGACAAACGAAATGCGGCAAACTGAAGATTCCCCACGAGAGTTAAAAACACATCAAATAGCACAAGGAAAAGAGAGGAGAAAACAGAGAAAAGTGTGCAAAGGAAATTGTGTTTGAAATAGAAATGAGACTAGAAAATATGAAATGGTATATCAAAGAGACATGGAACTATATTGCTTATCCTGTGCATCTATGCCGTTTTTCTCCCTATTGTATTGAATTTAAGTCTTGTATTTTCATTGTGTTGAAAATGTAGGGGAATGTAGGTTTGAAATATATTAACTTTGTGATTTATGAAAGTACTGAAATGTTACTGGCGCTACTTCTCACTGGTATTACTCATTAATTTGATATCTACAAGATGATACCATTGACGATTTCCTACACTAACTGTTGTAATACTCATACATGTCACTTGTGTTTTTTCTCATAAAATCATTTTATTTTTAATTTCAAGATGAAGTGTATCATTGAAGTGAATTTACATTTCATTCGAGTTGACATACATATTCACTTTCGTAAGAAGTCTATACGGAGGCCGACTTATCCTTTTTTGATAGTTCAATAATCAATGATTTTTTCATTTTCTGTAGATACATATATAGGTACATGAGCTCTGCTACTCCCAATGTTCCTAATTTTTTTCATTTCAACTTCTAGATATATGCTATATTCTAGGGATACTGTAATGACTAACTAATTAACACATATTTTGATCCAAATAACATTACTTCTAATAGCAAACTTACTTGACATAAATGTTCCTCATCAAGCTCATTTATGTAAATTGGTTATATATATTTCGAACAAGATTTGCTACAAGTTATTGCAGCAAGTTCCGATCTGACGCGAGATGTCCTAATTTCACGGTTCGCTGCATTGTTGCTGATAAATTGATGCAACTCGACGGACTGTGAAAATACATGCGGTGACAGTTTGTAGGATTAATGTTCTCAACTTTCAGTCATTTAAGAGTCGTTTCGTTGACTTCTTGTTATAGGCCTACTTATAATAGGCTGCACTCGCTGTGTCGGAAGAACGTTTTGAAACGGTTGCATCTTGTGAGTGGGAACAGGTGACGAGGAATTGTCATTGTGAGATGAGCGTGAAGAGATGAAAATCTGAAAAAGAAACTAAAGGAGGATCTTTGAAGATATTAAACAAACGGGTCCTTGAATTTGATATAAAAAATGTATAAACAATCTTTCAAATCACGGTTTTTCAAAAGTGGCTTTTGTATAATTAAGATGTAAACTTTGTTTTATAGGAATGATGACAATATTGATTGATACAAATACATTTTCATATTTCCTTCATGTGGTCATTTATTGTTTGATTATCATCCTCACAGAGACCCCATTAACCGAAAGGTTATTTGGGGATATGAATGAACCTTGACGAATTCGAAACCACCTCAGTTTCCGAATCAGAGTCTTGACTGAGTGGAACTACTGGCAGCTCTAACATTATGGAAATGATTATATCCATCATAAATGAAATTATTAATGGTTCCAACAGTATTAATATATCAAATTTCTCCCCTATCAACGAAGTGGATGAATTATTTCCCACACCACTTGAGTGTACCAAGATACATGTGCCAAATCCACTCAAAACTTTCAAACAGTTTACAATTCAACATCGTTGCTATTTTAATAATCGTAACAATACTGACACGTGACCGGAAATATGCGCACAATCAACTTATTTTGACATCAATACTCCGCACATTAAGGGAGCAATGCTAGTTTGAAGAGCTTGTTCATAACTCGTGTACTTGAAGTTGAGTGGTCCACGTTGAACCATTGTTACGTGAATATTACGTACTGTTACACGTCAGGATAATTATTTCCGATTCGTTGAATATGCTTTTTTAAAAATAAAATATTCTAATCATCATTTTGTGCTATAGACTCTCACTCGAACTGAAAAAAATGTTACGTACATAATAATACACAAAACATGTTTGAGAATTTGATATATATATATATATATATATATATATATATATATATATATATATATATATATATATATATATATATATATATATATATATATATGTATGTATAAATAATGTGTGTATAGGCCTACTGGAAGCAATTTTACATGCAATATATCTACTACCCTACAAACTGAAAACGTAGCCCTAACGCGACATATAGGGACTTACCCTGAATAGAAACCTATCGCCTGGTAAATTATTTATGTTCTTAGCTTTGTAATATACCTTTTGATCAACAATTATTGTCAGTGTAACTTCTTCACCAACAGCTCGGCTATCGCGCGGGTAATCCCATACCTTCTAGACGAGACTCCCAGTCCACACGATTTGACTTGATTTTCCGTTGACTGATCAAAAAGTGCCGTATTATAGTATTACTCAATTTTTGCAGGTGAAGTTCATGGGTTGACACTAAACAAATTGGTAATTGTTCTGAAAATAAATTAGAGTATTTTTGATCAAGAACATATCATACTGTTCAGCCACCATTCTGGTATCAGACAAATATGGTGATTTTCTATTTTTCAATTTTCCATATTATGATCGGAGGAGTAGGCCTATACACGCATACAAATGAAAATATCGCACAGGCGTTTCTTTTTTAGTGTTCTATTTGAAATTGAAGAGAGTAGGAAAATAAATATGTGGAAAAAAAGGAGACATTTTCATGAAAAAAATGTTTTTCCATAAAGAAAGTACCGCCACAAGTAATAGACTGAAACTCAAAGTAGAAAAGTTACATTATACGGTTTCAGTATATATATATAACACTACAACTACATAATGGCTACAATTTTATCATAATCCTCACGGAAACTCAATAGCTGATCTCTTTCCACTTCATGATGGTCAGAATACATGAAAGCAAGCCCCCTTCATCCTTCCCCCTCCAATCAGCGGGGGTCCATTGAGATGCTGGATGAAGATACGCTTGTAGCAAGCCGACGTTCATTATATACGATATCGGTTTATTCACTTTTATGTATTTCATAATTATTATTGATATACCGCAATCATACGCGTGCCGGCCTGTTATGAACTAATAGCATCATATACGCTATATATATACAAATTATCAAATATATCAACAATGGTTAGGACCTATACCACTCTTGTACGCCGATGTGCTGTTGTGACAATATGTTCCCACATTTGATGGAATCACATTCCAGAGATCAATGATGACAATATATGCATCATTATTGAATATGTTTTAGAAAAAGTATATTTTTTTAAAGCTTATGATACGGAATAAATTGAAATGGAGTTTCAACATTTTTGTTCGAGCTGCAAAAAAGTGAATATAGCCTATATGACTCGAAATGAGATATTTATGATCACTGAAATAATGTGGAATCGATTATCGAATTCTAGCAAAATTATTAGCATTATTAATCATTCCTATTTCCTATACTTCTATCTGAAACTTTGGTATGAATAGGTGAAGTCTCTCTATCTTTATTTAAAAATGAGTTTCAAGTCGAACCTTCGTGTTTAAACTGAAAATTGGAAAAATTCCTCCATCACATGCATGTATTCACGGCTATAATGAATCAATGAATGAAATAAAATCATGAATATAATAATATTTTCTGAGTAACATTTTTCCGTCTTTTATCCACATAATTTCACAGAAATTATCTCTTCTATTGTCAAGATGAGAAAATGAAGTCATTCATCTTTATCTTCAGCCAGATTAGGAATATCGACAATTAGAACCACAAATAAGAGAAACGTACATTTTTCATTAGGTCCGGGATGCTTCAACCTTCTCTGAATATATTTTCATGTTCTTGTTTCTGTAGTTGAAGCTATTCTTAAGTTTGCATTGTTGACAGATCATCATCATATCACTGGAACACTTCAAACGTCGACATTTTATTATATTCCATTTTTAATTGGAACATTCTAAAATCACCCCAACTAGTTACAAAACGACACAAAACACCGGATTAAAGGCTTCTCAAATTTTATACAAACATTATATGATGAAATAAAAACATGCCGCCTGCAACAGTCGATGCCCCCTGCGGTGAAAATCTGAAGCTAAGCGTGTACCTCTAATAAGAACACAGGGGGCCAGCGGCTCTACAAAATATATTCTATCTATTTACAGAAAAAAAAACGACAAAGACAGATATATATAATAGAGACACAATGTGAAAGAGTGAGATGGTTATATAATTATAAGCATGGTTACAGATTTAGATACATTATAACAACGAGTGAATAAAGAGGAAAACACCCCTCCTGTAATTGATAATAAGGGTAGGAGGGGGTTGCTACCGTATTATGAACAGCTTAGAAAAGGTGCCCGGATAATAGGATATGTTATGCATGTAAACAAACACCTTGAGTACAGTTTGCATCATTTTTAGAAAGACAACAATTTGGAAGGTGAATTCTATTCTATAGATAGAGATTAGAAGACTGTTATGGTTGTAATAGATAAGTACAAAAACATCAACTATATCACTTACATAATAAGAGGTGATTTAATACATGTTCTAAAAATGGGAAATATACTTCGGTCAATTCATGTTACCAAGTCATCAATTAGGATAAAGTACCAGAAAGTTTTTGCTTATAAACCTTATTTTTATCCGTACTCGAATGTCAATATCAATATACTTCCAGTCAAATTGAATTTGCTATCATTTAATTATAGTTCAATAATGACTTGTGATCGTGAACTAATATTGACGTACATATAAATAATTACCATTCGCATTCGATTTTACTGAAAATACTCTGAATGTCAATATAATCTAACAAGAATCATTGTTGCATGGGATTAGTAAATCCAGTGCTGTACGTATAGTCCCAATTACTTTGTATGGCAGCCATCTTTAAATGGATAAACATGAGAGCAAGCATGTTGGTCATTTCCCAGTGTATTGTGGAGGGATGGGGACATCAATGTTGACAATTATTCAGGTATATTGGTATATTGGGCCAATTATATTATGATATCAACTTTGATTGGCAATTATTATATCATAATTGTAAATCAAGTTGATTGACAATGCTTTTTGAATTAATATTGAATCGAGATTAATTATGAGAAGACATACATTCATTGATAATTACTGCAAAATTTTAATTATAGTTAACTCTGCATCGACAAGTGTTTTGAATTTAAGGATAATTTGTATTAAATATGTGTGAGTGAATCAGATAAAATATGTGATGAACTTTTGGATCCTACTTTCAAATGTGCCTGCAAATAATTACACTATACACCACATGTATTTAGTATAGAACAATTGAGTAGAAACTAAGCTATGATTATGTTCTTCAAACGCTTCAAATGGAATAAAGCATATTAATATTATTGTGTATATCAACTTATGCATTCAAACGAAAACAACGAAAACAACGAAAATGAAAATGAAAATGAAAACAACGATGATAGCAGAAAGCATCTTATCATGAAAATGTGTTCAGAAGAACTTGAATTTGCCAATCATTTTTCATTTTCATCAACTACACGAAGTCGCAAACAATGTTCATATTTTCGAATTATCTCGTGTTCTCACCACTATTATCCATCGATTAATTTGAAAATTTAACAAAATGATAAACTTGAAAATACAATTCTTACTCGTTTTAATCGTTGTGTATATACTGAAGAAATAATAAGAGAGAGAGAAAGAGAGAGAGAGAGAGATAGAGAAAGAGAGAGAGAGAGAGAGAGAGAGAGAGAGAATTGAAAGCGAGCGAGTTCGATTACGAGAATACACAATACAATGTTGAACCTTTACAACTATAAATACTTGAATCTAGCCAGTATAATGAAAGTGTGCACCCCTAACAACCTCTCAATACATGAAAGAGACTTTCAACATTTTTATCATTCATAACTGTGCATTATTATACCCACTCGATGAAATAATATACGTAACGTAGGCCCTTTTGTACTGAAACAATGTTTGATTTTCAAATTTAGTAAGATTTCATTTCTCACTATATTTACATTTGGATTACCGACGCCATGTAAAGATAACTATTGGATCTATTGGTGTCAGCGAATGATGGATGAGCTGGTGGAATGATGAGATGAAAAGTAATTTTGATATGTGTTTTGGATTGTAGGAAGAAAAAGTTTGTGGCCTGTTCTTAGGAATTGCCTTGTTTTAGGGCGCTTCAACAGCGAGGTTATTCGCGGAAACCATCCCAGTGTCTGAACAACAGAGGGAAACCACGAGAAATGTCTGACAGGATTGTCGACCACGGCGGGAATCGAGCGCCGGTCTACTGAATTACGGTTCTGTCTGCTAGTCACTCGACCAACTGTCGCATTCAGTTGATGGTTGATACATATTATATATATATATATATATATATATATATATATATATATATATATATATATATATATATATATTACATAAAGCATCTAAACGGTCCAAGCCCGTTGCCATGACAACTCTTTATTACAGCTATCACTTGACATAAAAGATCAAACCGCCGATCGTCCGCTTCCATAGAATAAGCCGAGATTCATGATCGTACCATTTTCATGTGACCTGACCATTATACCTTCTCTATACATGTACCAATTAAGAAGAAGCTCTCATCTTCTCCCTCTTTTAATAGAGATGTTACAAGTAATCTGGAAATCATTGTGGCCCTCCCCCCCCCCCTCCGGCCCCCTACGTCCCACAATGACCCCCTACAAGGATAAACTAATCACACACTACTATACAGAAGGCTGTGTAAGTACTACGTAAGTATATACAATGATAATGCGGTATGCTTTGATATATTGAAACTCTTAAAAATCAAGCCTCTTTATAAAGAGATATTTAATCAAACTAACGCTTTGGTTTTTATTTAGGGCTACAAAAGAGAATATAACGGATGAATATCAGAAAATTGGTAGATTATTTTAAAATTCTAAATGAGAAGACCACATGATGGGAGAAAATGTCTGAGCATGTGCCCAACTGTCAGAATGGTAATTGTTGTAATTTAATATTTTTATTTATGATGAATATCAGTTTGCAGGTTGAATGATTTCTGAGGTATCGATCGTTTTCAAAGATAATGTAACCGAAAGATAAGCGTTGTTTTATTGTTGGTATACGCTTGTTTGAGTAATCGGGACCAAAAGATGTGCCGCTTTTCACAAAAAGCGTGCGTCAAAGTTTTTTCGCTGTTATTCTTGGAAGTTAGTCATGCATTTATTGACCGTCAACATTTTTTCTATATCTCCTGGTGGATAATATAAACCTAATATCACTTTTTTCTCACAAGCCTAGATAGAAGTTGTATGCACAAAATATACGGGGAGTTCGTATAAAAGTTTCAAATTGCAATTTGATGTGAATTCGATTGAAAAAATTGGATTATAATATATTCCAGAAGACGATTCAACCACTGCAGTTATCGAATTTAATTATGAACATATCGCATTGAATTGAGAGATTTTCAATTTTTTGCTTCTTTGTCACATTTTATTCCAAGACTGGATACTCCTGAAAATGTCTTGGAACATGAGAATGAAATTGGTCTTGGGTTTGCAAATCCCTGAATCATGTGATCAAAAAACTATACACACTGATGATTTTAATATTTTCAAAGTTGAAACATGAAAATATTGATATACCCAGTCAAATTTATATCATCAATCTTAATTATAACCAATAATAATGGAATATGATATGTCTTTCGATGGAAAACTACCCATACGCATTCATCGGGATAATTTGCATAACATAGAGATATACATAATATTTATAGTCATAAAAACTGTGTGACGGGTTACCTATATAGAGTAATGCTCAAGGGACAAGCCATGTATGCATACATGAATATCCATCTACTAAGTTCTTTTATGGCTCATAATTGATGCATGCAACTTTCCTTCACATAATTGGATGAACTAGATAAACATTCAACTATTGTTAACAGCGAGCTCTATTGGGCAACGATGCGAAACTCTGCTATTGTGCAATATCGTGTAAAGTAACACCACCCGTGGTGATTTAGAGAACTAATCTGGGGGTAGAAAAGGTCGCTAAGGTCATCGTATTTAAGCTTTTAAGCGGATTCTGTTTTATTTCATGGTAAGAATTTCACGTATTTTAAGTAAAATTGCGTTGTTTTCCTAGCTTTCAAGTTATATTGTTGGATTTTTCAATTTCTATGTAGATTAGTTATTTGAGATATGGGGTAGTTATTTTGGGTGAGTTTTCAAAACTATTAAGACTTACTATTATCACAAACTGCTATTAGATGGTGTTTGTTAGCACATAACATGGGCCTATACATTGATGAAAAGTTTTATATTTTCGCCGCGTCCAGGGCATAAGGCCAAAATGAAATTCGAAAATATAATTTGATATTAGAACACCTTTCACTCAGAAGACGATGATTATTAAACGTGAAAAAACGTGACAAACGTGAAGAATTATATTAAACTTTGAATATCTTGCAAGAAACATGAAATAAATAAATTGAAGAGGGATGTATATGTAAATACTTATAATATCAAATAAATGACTGATTAATAAAATCCATGAATAAATTTCGACGAAAAATTTCGAAAGGGATTTATCTGGAACATTGTACTGAAGAATATAACGTAAACCTACAGGTTAGCCAACACAATTGGAAAAGAAGAGGATTGAAATAGACAAAATTACAGTTCAGTAAGAAGTTAGATCTTTCTCACAACAAAGAATTACAAGTTAAAAGCCAAAAGTTTCTTCTCCACTGCGATTGGCTATCAGTAGTCCGGCTACTAATCGAGTAAGAAAGAGATAAAGAGAAAAAGAGAGAGATAGATGATTAACACTTGGGAGTGCGCATCACCACACTCTCCCTCATTGCACCCTCACTGATCAAGCTATCATGGTTGCCTGGCAACAATCAACCCTCCTCCTTCCCTCCCCCCTACCCTCATCGCAAGCCACCAAAACCCTCAAACAAAGTTGGCGCAACTAAACTTTACTTCCCCTCAACAACAGTACTTAATTGTATCTATCAACGAAACACCTTCTTTTTTTACGAACTTCTTTTACTTTTTTCCTTATTTCTCGTTCTTTTGATGCTCCTCTTTGACGAAAGCAATTGCATCCAGTTCAATTTACGTGTAAGTCAACAGCGTGGTCACGCCCATGGATGGATACATTGTTTCATGTTGTATTCTTAGTGATCAACGAACGTGACTTCATCTATGTTAGTGACTTTTAATGGTCTACAAGAATAGGATTTATTTTTTGAGAAACTATCAAGTCATCAAAATTATTACTATATCAATATATATGAAATATATATTATTGAAAGATTGGATTACGTATTGAAATTTCAAAAGAGAGTAACGTTCCAAATAAAAAATGACTTCAAATGATGGATAATTGTACAAACCATAATGAGCCATCTTTTAACTTCCGTTTTCAACCGATTATCTCGAATATCTCGATTAGATAATTTCATGATCTATTCGATGATTTATCTCGATTAGATCGCTTATCTGTGCTTCAATATAATCAGGGTGCTATAAACACATTAGTTTTTGAAATGCGCTTGGCCATCAATAGGCAGTTGTCCTAAGCTCATATCTTGAAAGTTTATACTATAGGCTACAAAAGAATACGATGGTTCTCATTTTATATTAATTCATCTGAATTGACTAATTTTCAAAAAATCAAAATTTAGCGTATCAAAATTTTATCCGAGCACTCACTTCATACCATATCATTTACCATAAGATATTATTTTTATTTCGTTCAACAGAAGCTTTTCTAGTGATAGCGCGTAGTAAAAATCGTGTATAAATTGTTGTCTAGTTTGGTATAGCACTCTATAACAACTTAATTTCTTGTTTTCTTTTTGTGTGAGACCTTCTTTCTCTCTTGTTGATCACTCCTACATCCATACTCTCTCATCTTTTTCTGGCTTAAGAAAGTTTAATGTAATTACACGTCACTATAGGTTGCGCAACGATCGTTAGGAAGTACAGAAAAACACTATATGTGGCGAAAGAAGACTAAAAAGAAAATCCACAAAATAAAACTCAATTACGTTCAAACAAAACTTAGGTATAAGGGTTGGCTAGCTTCAGGAAACACTAGAAAATCTTTTACTTAGAACATTAAACCCGCGTTGAAACGGAGAGGGAGGAAGTAAGAAAAGGAACTTCGTCTTGATCTAGCTATTGTTCTATTCTTTTGTTGAGAACCTTTAAGTGAGAAGTAGCTTTAGATATACTTTGTTACTCTCGTGTTTTTTTCTTAATGTTTTTGTTTATTGTTGTGTGGTATTAGAGTGCTACTCGCCTTTTCCACGTTGTTGTATAAACATACATCGAGCTATATAATATAAAAGCTAACTTGGAGAACATTAAAGTGTAGGAACTTTATAGGAACTTTTCGCTATATACTAAAACGCTCGATTGTGGTTTTAAATTTGGCAATTTGGGTGAGGAGAAAATCACTTTTGAAATTAGTTTGAGATGAAAATCTCTTAAGGCAAATAACGGTGTTCATATTCCACATATTCCTTCATATTCTATATACAGTGCACCTTGTAATTTCAATAATAATGTTTATCGTCTGTCTTTGAAACTTTGCGGATGATTACAAAAGAAATTAAACCCAGCTGCATAAAATCTTTTGTTAATACCGGTACGTTTAGAGGTATGTTTCATTAAATGAAACACATTTTTCATAAACAACATAAATTAGAAGTTACGCAAGAAAAAATCTTATAAACTGTCCAAGTTAAATAATAAAATACGCAATGATAAAAACCTAAAAACCTATTCGATCTCGGATAGGGTCGTTGAGCGAACAATAATGATATTTGAAATACATATTCATCCCTATATTCATTTTGAAGTAACCAATAAGTTGTAATAATTTCGAGTTATAACTCGCTCTGTTATGAAATATGTTGTTACTCCTTTCTAAATGAAAAAATTAAATTAAACGGGATGGAATGTTCATTTTTTCGTGCTTCGCCCATATATATTAACCCCCCATTTACAATCATTAATAGAGATCTAACTGAATAGCATTTGACTCCACCTTCAAGTGTATACCATTTTATATATAAAAGTTTCAAATTATCTACAGTGCTCGATTAATAATTGAATAGAATTCATTACGTACATGCACACGAAATGAGATAAAACGTATATTACCTGTACGACCAAATAGAAGCTTTTTAGCTAATTGCTGTCGAGGGTCGTTTTTAACACGGCATCACGTGGTACGTTTGTTTGATGGTAGCCATCTTGTTTATCAACTCGTAAATTACTGCCCATCGTAGCATGTTAGCACTTATATTATGAATTGAGCACGCAATCAAGAATGTCGACCAATGGTAGTAGAGGAAGATGGCAATTAAAATATACTCTTCGTGGGTAGTCATGCAGTAATTATACAGTAAGTGAGTAATTAGAGATGAGGATGTTTTATTTGATGTTTTTTCTTAATTATTTATATTCATATACTTGTAATAGGAAAATGTTATAGTTGAAGTAGAGTGAGATGAGATGAGTGAGGAGGTACGATAATATTGATAGTGAATTTTCCTCAAATCAGTTATTGTCATTAAATTGTTAGTTAGGATAGTTATAGTCGTACTTCTGAAAAGTGCAGTATTAGAAGTTGAGAAAAGAAAAAAAATGTAGAAATTTGTGATGTTATTACGGTGAAGATCTCTGGAGAAAATTTGGTTATTCGAGCGATCCATATCTATACAAAGGATTAATGAGTGTAACTTATAAATAAATCTAGCGTAAATGTATTACTTTTTAATTCTTTGGGGGTTTTCAATCTAATACATTCTCACGAAAATATCACTTATTATTGGAAGGCCTATTTTCTATGAATATGGTCCAGATTTTTTTTGGCTCAATTTAATTTTCTCTTAACTTACGTTCATTCTATATACATCTTTAAAATCATTCATGAAGAATAATGATCAATCAAAAAACGAAGCTTCCTATTTCTTACCACAGAGTGCTGATAATTTAAATGGATCAGTAAGCCTACCAACATAATAAAAATAAGTGCATATATGCAACAGTACATTTCCCTCTCATTCGTATATAAATCTCCACGTTTATATATGAAGCTTCCTTCTTCCTTCATATCTAGATCATATTTCCCCACATTTAATTATTTTCCGCTAGATTTTATCTACCCAATCCAAAACATAATCCCATAAAAATAAGTTTCCGTTCACCAAACTTTCCATTCAAAGGATGTCAATGAAAAGGCGAGATTAATTATTATAGCGGCCAGTGAGTGGAGTGAGTGAAGTGAGTGGGATGAGTGGAGTGGGTGGCGTGGAGAGATTAGGAGAGTGTATGATGGCGATTCATTAAATGGCAATCTGATCTACAAAGAACCGTTAAGGCGAATGCTAATTGATAGCAGCCTTATATGGGGGAGTGCTTATATGCTTTACTTCTACTTGTATATAGGGTGATACTTAAAGGACATCACAACCCTGAAACTAGATTTCGATGGATAATGACGATTTTTTTTTATATCCCTGATTTTAGAGAAAACTAGAAATCATGTCATTGCCAATCCCTATTCGTAATTGCGAAACTCTAAATTTGTGCAAGGTGACCCGACCACTGTGTTGCGAATTGAAGCAGACTAAATCATTGAAACTACAAACTCAATGACTAAATGAAGATGATGGTGTTCGTTATCGTCGGATTTCGACTTTCGACTTTCGGTTTTGACCAAGTTATTATTATTTGCCTATCAAAATAACAATACAATAGCTGGAACTGAATAATTATTAGTGGAACAAATGAGTGATGATCACCAAAACCAATGCCACATGCGGGACACGGACCCGGAACCACCCCAAACAACCCGAGGCCAATTAATTGCATTATTCAAAATACAAAAGATGTCATGTATCGGACATATATCTTGAGTGAAAGCACTCTTATTCATTTATGTGGGCGGGTTACTATAACTCGATGGTTACATCATGTGAAACACCCTGTATATTTTATAACATATGAGTTGAAGTATTTTCTGCAAGTATCTTTATTTAGGCATTATGGGATTACGAAGCTAAATGGAATGGGGGGGATAAATTGCGCTCGAAAGAAGCCATAAAAAGAATAATATATGGACGAATTTATCATTTCATGTGTAATTATTTATTAACTTCAAGAGCTACAGATGATATATTTTGATGAATGGTCAACTATAATGATTGAATTTCATATTTTATCCCTGTTTGAATATGAAACTGAATTCGTATTGTATTAATTCAATGTATTTACCAGAATAATCGGATTCCCTTTGCTCGGAGGCTTCCTCAAGGATTATACACTATATTTGAAATCACGATACAAGTTTTGATCAGAATCAAATTCTCACAGAACAGATGTTCCTGATTTATCATAATTTTGAGAGAACATGTTTGATTTTGATTCAATTATTAACCAACGAGAAAATCATGAATTTGTTCGAATCCGGTGTGAAAGTAAATTTGGATTGAAAAAAAAATCCAATGGCTATCGTTCTGAATAGTCATGCATTATTATTATTTCGAAAATGTAGCTACAATGTTGTAGCAACCAATAATAATTGATTAATATTGATATTTGTACAGTATAAATTCTTTCAGTGAATTGACGGGCATTTCTGATCATATAGTCTATCATATATATATATATATATACACATTTATTTACACATTCATTCATCTAAGTTTGAAGAAGTTTTGAACATATTATATTTTATTTTAACTTTCAATCATAAAACAATTTATATACAGGCCCATATACATATATATATATATATATATATATATATATATATTTGTGTGTGCGGTCATATGTTCCGTCGCATCAAAGAGGAGAATTTCCCGAAGAATCTTCAGTGAATGTTATCAAGGTTTTGGATGTTGATAGTTTTAGTGGGGCGCGTTCAGTTGGAAAGTGTTTTAATGCCATACAAGTTGAGTTGAGCGCTCTAGAGGGCGCTAGGCTGCTAGCTTAATTTTCGCTCCGTTGCTCCGATCATTATAGCGTATGACGAGATTTATTTGCTAACATGTAGCCTATATACCCCTGCCCAACCATAAGTCTTCGTGCTATTCCATGTGGATTGTAACATCTAGGCCTAAACATTTCGGTTGAGTTGTGTAAGTTGAATGTAGGCCTATAAAGGCCTATACACGCTTTGAGTGTTGTTTTTAGTTTTCTAGTTGTGTGATTGTGGTGGTGAAGACAGAGGAAGGGGAGGGCGGGGGGAATTAAGGTGAAGTCCAGAAAATATATAGGTCTGATAAAGACTATTCTATAACTTATTAAAATAATGAAATGCATAATTTTGTACTCGAACAATGTAATCTTGAAAGTTATCAAATGTATGGGATCTTCAAATCTCTCCCTCATTTCTAACATTATGATTTGAACAATTAACCCAAAATCAAAATTGATACATTCTCTTCTTGAATTGAATCAATATTGAGTAAAATGGAGCCAGGTTCTCACTACGAATTTCTTCTGGTCGGCCGACAGAATTTCGTCTGAAATTCGGTCACCGCGGTTCGCACTTTTCCACCACAGCACATTTTCGTGATCAGAGCTTTGAATCAAAATAAGAAATTATTACATTTATAGAAGTCGAATGTTATCATTCGTTCAGATTTTAATGTTTATAATAATTTTAAATATCATATTTATACTAATTGTTTCACATGTAGCTTCGAAAGAAGTTCACAATATTTGTGAAAATGAAATATTCAATAATGGTTCATTCATGAAATATATCATCCATGAATTTATATTACAGTGAATAGATTTTAGACCTTTGACTATCAATAGGGTTATTGATAGTAAAAGATTGAACCGAACACTTGAATGTTGCGAAAAACATGAGAATCCAATGTCTATTAAATGTATTGAAATATAATTATCATGTATAACGTATACTCATTGTTCATCAATATCCATATCCATTATTAAATAATTAAATAATATTTCATTATTGAATATTTCACATTCAATAGTAGGCTGATCGTTGATAATCGTTAAAATGTATTAATTTTATAAAATTAGAATGCAGTATGCCTACATTAATAACAGTACATTTTTTTCCATGTTCAAAGCATTATTATGGGAAATTATTATTCGAAATCTTCATTTGGGGTGGTTCGTGACCCACGCTAAAAAAGATTGCAGAATTTTTCTTCTTCATTCTTTGTGTGAAACACTTTTGCCTTGTTTGAACCCCAAAGTATTGGAATCAATCAAATCAAACTATCTCATAGTTATTCTTTAAGTGGTTTTCAACACAGGTAGACTTATGTATTTTTATCTGCAGTAACGACGACGTTTATTCGTTTGAACACTAGATCGTGCGTTGTTCCTGTATTGTTCCTGTAGTCGTCCTATTTTATCGACTTGCTGGGAATAACACTCAATTCCGAGACCTGTTACACCCTCTGTTAGAGAGTACGTGCAGCTGTTCCGCTTTAGTACAGTTGTCGGCTAGTAGATCGTAGATAGACGAAATAAAGACCTTGTGTAGATTTTACTATAAATCGAAATGAGTATACAAAAATGATGAGGATGTGTTATCTGAGTTGTTTTGAATATAATGATATTCTGTTGTATATTTATTATGAGACTACGTTAAAACCTCTTTTTCCTAGTATTGAATAGAATGCATACTCCTAGTGCGTTTTCTTCATTATTTATAATCCGATTTCTGTGAAAATCACTGAAAATGTGAAAGATGAGTTGTATAAGTGTTAATATTCTGTTGAAATTTGACAATTTTCAAAGAAGTTTTGTTCTTCCTCAAGTATTTTACCAAGTTTTTTCATCGGTTTGTGGAATGGAATTCTTTCATACATCCTCAACTTACTCAATGAATACCATCCTCAACTAGAGCATTGACTGAACACATATGACTGAATTGAACGCGTAGACCATCCTTCAGCACCTTGCTGGATCAAATATATTTCAATTTACTTTTTACAACGTATAGACGTATTGCCGTATAGACATCATAGCCATTAACACCAAAACTAAGACAGCGGATATACTAGATCCAACAATACGATTCGAGAGAGGTGTGGATCAGGTTCAAGAAGTTAATCAAGAAAAGAAAAAGATTTATGAACCCACCATACCGTACTACTTGGAGAGGTATGCCATCCAGAAGATAGAAGTCACCGGGCTTCTTATTGGTGCTAGAGGGACTATCCAGAAATTTTTAGAAGAATGTTTTATAAAATTCGATATAACTTCAATTATTAAGAATATAGTATCAAACGTATCACGCGATTCAATTATTATAAATGGAAATCACTTATACAGTCAAAATTAGTTTCATCATTTCTGTCTCATTTTAGCTTCATTCTCAGAATTGAATTTTTTCGTATGTTCTTATCAATTCTAAATTCAAATTTTATTATTATTCTGTGTCTAACAAGGCAACCCAATGTACGTGGGTAGATATCCGAATAAAGATTTTTATTATAACATAGGCCCTATTGACATTTGCTATTATGATAAAGCATTCTGCGATTACGAATTTTGCGATTTCTGATGGAAGATTATTTGATAAAATATTCTCATGATGGTTCTTGAGTCGTATGGAGTTTTAAAGAGAAGGCGAAACAAGAGAATAGAAATATTATTTTCTAAATAATAAAAGGGGTGGATTCAATTCTATAAAACGTTGCATCACTTCCACAGCTATGTTCCATTTTTATCCACTAACAATTTCAGTAGAAATGAATGTATCGCGTCATTATTAGCAAGAAAGAATCTCTCATTAGATATTTGCCAATTAAAATTAATAATTCAAAATCATTCAATATATCGTAGTACTTCAATTATTTTATGTATAATTAAATGAACAATATTGTTTTTTCATTAGTGAGTCTTCCTTTTTTTTCTGAATACGAAAAATGATTGTTATATGGTGTATACTTTTTTCACCCGTCCAATTAAAACAGTTTGTCTAATTATGAAACTCGACAACAGAAAAATGTTATACGCGTTTTTCTCTACATACAAATTAAAATAATTGCTTCAATAAACACAAAGAAAGAAGGGATGATTGAATTGAAATTAAAAAATTGAAGGAATGTGTTTTTAATGAATATTTTATACGATGTGTTTCTTAGTTTATAGGGCTGAAGTTGGTCATTAAAAGTTGGTACACATCATGAAATTAGTTGCGAACTTGTCAGCGAAGTAAATAATTGATGTATAGTAATTATGCATCAAATGTGTATACTTAGCGAAGTTGAATGATCGAATTAGATATCTGAGCTGATGTTTCTACGCTCTTTCATCTAATATTGGATATGAGTGATAAAATAATAATAACAATCACTTCTTTGACGAAACTAATTATTATCATTACTATCATGGATAAGAGAAGAGAGAAAGATTTGGGAGAAAAAACAACGCAAAAACGGAATAAATTGGATAAAAATTGAAGAGGATCGTAGATTTCTTCTTTCCAACATAAAATGTGAAATATATAACATACTTACTATAACTATAAGTGTGTGTATTCATATATATATATAATTATATATATATATATATATATATATATATATATATATATATATATATATATATATATATATATATATATATATAGACATACAAAAATTGAATATGGATCACGATTTTCTACAACACCGTTATTCATTTCTCAATTTACTGTGATAAGCTTGTATGAT
This sequence comes from Brachyptera putata, assembly GCA_907164805.1. Classification (NCBI taxonomy): domain Eukaryota; kingdom Metazoa; phylum Arthropoda; class Insecta; order Plecoptera; family Taeniopterygidae; genus Brachyptera; species Brachyptera putata. The sequence continues at coordinate 24,847,525 of OU015467.1, read as the reverse complement.
TCAGAATAGTTCTGAATTACTGAATATAAATATATATATATATATATATATATATATATATATGTATATATATATATATATATATATATATATATATATATATATATATATATATATATATATATATATATATATAATTTTGTGTACCAAGACGAAGAAATTAAAAATTGGAAACTAAAAGCATTCATTGCATTTCTCACTTGTAACAAATAATCAATGTAGACAGATGTGCCATGAAACCACTCATATAAAAATAGAAAACTGTTCAGTATCTTTTTCTATCAAATGCTGTACAATTTCTGAACTACTAACAAAAAAATCATAATTCTCTATAACAAGAAAAACAAATTGGAAATTCAAATAATTGCATCGCATTCCTTACACCAACATAGACGGATGTGCTTCAAAACCACTCATATAAAAATAGGAAACTGTTTTGTATCTTTTTTCATCAAATGCTAATGATTTGAAATGTTTTAAATTAGTGGTGTGTCCACCTGTCATCCCGGAGCGCTCGCTTGGAATGATCTAATTAAACAATGGAATGTAGCAAAATGAATGCCCCTCACCAAGTCACACATATCACTAAACTACGTTCTAAATTTAAAAACTAAGAACTGAGGCACATACCCTATATATACTGATGGAAACATGTCAAGACTAACATTTCTCTCTACGGCTAATTTGTGAGTGTAATCTACTACAGAGCAATAAAGATTTCATAGCTCAGTTAAGAGAACAAAATCAACAAAATAGAAGTGGATTTTCTGTTGAAGAAATTTCCCAACGAAATAATAGAGAATATCAAGTTGAAGTTGAAGTGCGTATAATACCTGCTGAGAGTGTTGACTTATTGTCATATAAATGAATATATATATATATATATATATATATATATATATATATATATATATATATATATATATATATATATATATATATATATATATATATATATATATATATATATATATATATAATTATATGCACATATATAAGTCTTATACATAGGCCTATATATTATCACATCATTAGATTTCAAGTAAGAAAATATAATGTATATAAAATCACTACTATCTCTCTTCACACATTTGATTTATGTCACGGATAATATTTTTTCATTTTAGATGTAAATTATCTTTAACAACGCCAGCCTTATTATTTGACAAAATATTTGGTTGCATAATAAATGTCCATGGGCAAGCTGCGATAACGTGGCTTGTTTGCTATTAAGGGATGGTGCGTGGTGTGGGGTGGTCGGGTGGGAGGGAGGGAAAGGAAAGAGAAAGGGGTACTCTATCATATACCAGCGTACTCGGTTTCTAATTTGCTCCACTGTTTAGATTCTTTCCCCAGCTTGATCAATTATTCAGTAGCAAGCTGGCTTTTTTTTTATCATGAACCAAAAGGGACATAAAACCTAATTTAGGCAAATATTGCAGTATTACAGTCTTTTATACATCGTTTCTTCAATATATCGCGAAGGAGAATACGTATTATAGCGTTCATTATGGAATGAATTACTGATTCATGAGTGAAGGAAGGTAATTCATTCTGCAAATCTGAATAATTTGAGTGGATAAATGCCGTATACGTGTTACAAAATAGTAATTCAAAATAGAATATTTAACCCGAAAATTGTCTATATATCATTATTCAGGGATATTATTATTATATCTATTAGTATTAAATGTTATTTATAACTATAACTATTGATTAGGAAAAGCAAATATTGGCAAAATTAGATATTACTACTACTACTACTACTACTACTACTACTACTATAGGCCTACTATACCACTACAACTCTACTACAAAATCAAACTATAGTGTTTCAAAAAGGTGTAATTGTTTCGAGGTGCCTAAAGAGCATATACCGGAATAAAGTCGACTCGGTTGTGTGACATGGGTTTGGTTGTCCCACCTTACCTGAACCCTAACCACGTTCCATTGAAAAGTAACCCGAAGCCCATGTCACACGACCGAGTAGACTTTATTCCGGTATACGCTTTCCATTGCATCCTTTCTTCCAATAAAACAGTGTAAGTAGTTGAATCAAATAAAAATCGACAAGAGTGAAATGATGAAATGGTGAAATGATGAAATTCATTGGTGAAATTCATTGATGAAATTCAATGAAAACGGGAAACTTTTTCAATGAAAAAAATGATAAGTTAGTAATTATTATACGTACATAACTGATTATTTTAATGGATCATATATCATATCTTCAATTTTATTATGTTCGACATTAAAATATATAACACAGAACACTATTCAACTTCTAATTGTATAATTCCACGCATAAAAGCGAACCACGTTACAAGACTCCATGTTGAAAAAATATATGAATAATTTACACTATTTTTAATGAATGTTGTTCATTCGTAATTTCTTTTTAATAATTCACAGTTTGTTTGAACAAGAAGTTATAAATAATATACTTGTTTCAGAAAGAATTTTATTTGGTAAATGTAGATCGTAGAGTTTTTAAACGCCACTTGAATGTTTTGTGTACACAGGCTCTAGGATACAGAATGAAAAAAGTCTCCCACTGAATCAACTCTTGATTCTGTGGAAGTATATGAATATGAAAAATTGTTATTAAGCAGGAAAACGAGGAATATTAGAATTTGAAAATGATTTCATGGAAGACTGAAGAAGAATCAATATGAGGGAATTAAAATATACCATTTTGAGGTTTCGAATCATGATACAATGGAAATGAAGCACAGTGGTACTAGTCAAACAAATGACATACTACAAGATTGAAATATGTGCTCACACACACTTGGGTCTACATTTATTTGTCAATTTCATATATATATATATATATATATATGTGATGTAGACCTGCTTTTTTTAAACTTTGGGTTGAAATTACTCCAAAGATTTGTTGGATAGAGTTTTTGTACGCTGAAATCGCATGAGACTAATCAGACAAGAAAATGTGCCCGAAAAAATATGTGCAATCGAAATTGTAAAAGAGTCAGTTGTACAATATAAAAAGCATGTCAATAAGACGCCCCCGTATTACCAGTATCAAGTCAAAACCAACGTGAGTTAGAGAAAAACGAGACATGTTCCGCTATTTAAGGATATCAATAAAGATCTATCATTCACTCGTGAAACTAAAAGTTAAAAATGAGCTATCTGTCCCGTCACACTTCCATCCGCCGGTTGGTTGAACATCGGTGTAAAAACGGATGTCCCATCGTTACAGCCGCGAAATGATTTACAAGTTCAACTTCTCAAATCTGTATACGGTCGACTTGACTCACGGGGTACTTCCGTCAAAGGTCGTGACGTCATTTGGTAACCAGATGTCGCACACCGCCCTTCCATCTGTAGAACTACGAACTAAACACCCTCCAGCCCTCTCTCTCTCTTTCTGTCGCTATCAGAGGCAATTAGTTGGTATTAAAAGGAGGTCTAATTGTTATGTTGCAGGTCAATTAGAAACAGATTGGCAAAGAAATGAGCAAAAAAGAATTGGGTCGTTATTTAGATAATTAACTGTACTTCAGAACGTAACAATTTAAATGAGTTGATCTTTGTAATGATCAATTTGTATGAGAAATCTGTGAGTTATTCTATATTTTATATATAATCAAGGGATTGTAATACGGCAACGCTCTTGTTGCATGTGCTACCGGGAGATGAGGGTGGATAGGGCTTAGGTTCGATCCTCGACACCGTCCCCTTTACAGAGATTTGTTGTGGATTCCCTTTGTAGCGTATGTGATACACCAAGATGGTTACTTCAGGTTTGATTGGCGAACAAGATCGCCTCCTTACATTACCTAAGAAACTTTCATCTCGTCACCCACTGAATATATTCTCCATCATTCATGTGGAACGATTGTATTTTACTTATCACTACAGTGCGTTGTTGAACTCCAATAAAATAGGAATAGATGAATAGATGAGTACCGTATATGTTGCATTATTTGATTCCACTCTTTCATGTTATACCCTTCTAAGTATTGCATTGCATTCTGTAAATCATATGTATACACATATGAGACTGTGTATCACATATGTGAAATTGTGTGCAAGTTGAAAAAGTATGGAAATTTTGTTAAATGATTGGAGTCTTACCCTCGAAAGTAATCATATCGATATGTTTGCAAATTTATGAAACAATTCAAAAGCAAAAAATGTAAGTCATGAAAATAATAATTATCATTCTTAATTAAACCCACATTATATACGTATGTCTTTCTGTTTTCCTTCGTCCCTTTCTTTCTTTCTTTCACCTTATTTTTCTTTCTTCCTTTCTTTCTCCCTTTTTTCTTTCTTTCTTTCCCTTTTTCTTTCTTCTCTCTTTCGCTCTTTCTCTAATTTCTTTCTCTCTTATTATCATCATTTTGTCCTTTTCTTTCTTTGTATCCTTTTTCTTCCCATCTTTGATTGTTTTTCCATTCGTTCTTTCAATATTTACATCATTCTTTTTTCTATTCTCCTTTCCTTTCTTCCTTTCTTTCTATCATTCTGTTTCTTTCTCTTTTTTTATCTTTTTTTCTCTCTCTCTCTCACTCTCTTTCTTACTATATACCTCTCCCGAATATATTCAGTCAGTACGTAAAACTCCAATTTTAATTCATATTATTTTCAATTTAAACAAAAAAATGATCGATGTATTGTCTCCTACAGATAAAATAGATTTGAAAACAAGCTAATACAAAGATTCACATATAACGAAAACCACATCAAACGAATTAAAACGATCAAGATCATAATCACGTCATTTCGTTCCTCCAACGGTCTATCAATTTCTTCAAACCAAACTGTCTCTAACATGCTAATAATAATAACCTCACTATACACTATTAATAGTCTTCTATATATTCTGTTTTTCGGAGAGTTAATTTACCCTCAAATTAGCCGTCAAATAAACGACGAAAACTAACTAGCAATTTGTCTAGCCGGTCTCTCTCTCTCTCTCTCTCTCTCTGTCTCTCTCTTTCTCTCTCTCTCTCTCTCTCCATCTCTCTTTCTCTCTCCTAATTACTTCGCAAGTGTGTCGTGATACGAGAAGCTGAATAACTCTCCGATGAGTTAAGAATAGATTAGCCTCTAACATAGGGGACAGACAATTTCGACATAGAATATTTGTGGTAGAATTATAATTTGCTGTGAAGAAGTTCGGATTTTTTTGGTTCGTAGTAATATTTAGTGATATCTATAACATTATCGCGGTTTTTCAGGAAGTAGTCATCTCAGTTATATTTGAAATCATTAATTTCATGATGAGTTTGAATGAGAGTCACAACATTTTTCAAATAAATTGGGAAATTGTTCTTCACATAAATATAACCAAAATTAGTTCATGTATTCCTATAGAATAAATAATACTCATTCGAATACGGTATATTGGATATTATTAAAATAATTCTATTTTGATGTTGATACGAATTATCACAAAATAATAATATATTCAACTTATTTTTGACTGAGATTTTCTGTAATTGATTATCAATCTTTTGATCCTATTGAGCTCTTGTGAAAATTCAATGAAAAAATATGGTAATACGTCATAGATTGTTTAATTTGTCATTGCTAAGCAATCCGAAAGGATAGATCACATAATTTTCCTCAATTTTGTTTTTTAGGCTACCTCAAACGTCTAGGCTTTCTCTCTCTCTCTCTCTCTCTCTCTCTCTCTCTCTCGTCTCTCTCTCTTACCATCACTCCGGGACTGGTAGCGCACTATCAAGATGAAACTGTCAACGCTCTACAGGTGCCAACCAAAATTAATATATTTTTACTGAAATTAATGACTGACAGCGTCTTGAACTGTCAAAACAAAGATCTTCAATGGGGTTTATTGAAGAGATGAATATATCTAACATCGCTGTTGCTAGCTCTGTCTAAACATACATCTAAGCTATTGCTGACTATGTCTAAACATACATCTCGACTGTATAACTCACCATGTATTTATCACTTTGCTATTATTAGACAGAATTGTATTGTGTGCTTTTTAAAATGAATATTCCTGCAGTTGTTCACTAAAGTGATAATTGGCCTAATTTTTGTTGTTAGAAGATAAAACGCTCGAAATTGTATTATAGAATACTAAATACACTGAATATAGGATGAATTTGGTGTTTTGTTCCAAATTACAATGATATTTTGATAATCCACCAGTGAGGCAATTCTTATTTACTGCTTCAATCTTGATATATTTGAATCAACCGATTACATCATATTATTTTATCAATATTAATTTTTAGTAGGGTTTCACACATCGTTCATTCCGTATCAATCTAGCGATGATTATATCTATATGATTTAGCAATCATATCTTCTTGAAAGAAATCTATGATGTAGTGAGCTACCTATAGCTTGAACTTATATGCACTCCAATGCATGTAGTGGCTTCAATTGTTACCACATAGATTTTTTTCATTATTATCTCTGTCTTCAATATATTGACACAATATGTTAACTATACAATTAAATATATTCGTAATTTAGATTCAATATGAATTCTTATCAAATATTCACAAGCAGGAAAGATCGGTGACATATTAAAAATATTGAATTACAGCAATAACTTATTTATTTCGAAATATCTCTCTTGACACATTTTTATTACAGCTAATTATAAGAAACTTTCGAGACACGTGCCTCATCAAATTAAGGAGGACGTGAGAAGAGAGGAAGGAGAGTTGGGGAGATGAAAGAGGAGGAGGGTGACACAAAGAAAACAAACTCACCGTTTTTCCCCCTCGAATAACTAATTATATTTTTTCTTGGCTAAATTTAATTGCTACTTAGCGTTCGTCACAACTAATGACACCTGGAAATTGAAAATTCTCTCATCAAAAATAATTAATCAAGTTTCGTCTTTTCTATTAAGGAGTGTATTTTCTCCACTTTGCAATGTTCGCTTTAATAAGTTTTAATTGAGTGATTAACTTTTATGATGACCTAATTGTATCAAAAGATATTAGTTGATTGTTAATTATCATTCTTATTAATCTTCCTATGAGACGTATTGATACACTGTTTACTCCAAGTTTCAGGCGTTTGGACAAGGATGAATAAGTTCCTGATATCAACATATTTGTCAATGGATACATGAATACATGAATACATTTCATTATTGTCTATTTATTCACTTTTTGAAATCTTCGAATTATTTGTTTATAATCTTCTAAGGCCCGGTTTTACGAATCTTAGTTAAGTGCTAATCCACTAACTATTTGTTACAGGTACGAAAATATCATATGTAACCAACGGTGATAACACGTTAATCCGCTAACTATTGCTTAATCCACTAACTATCGATTCGTAATACCGGCCCTTAGTCAATTTGCTTGACCTGCTATGGATGATGTAGACAAAAAACTGAATGAATGAAAACACCCGCAAACAATTTCAAATCAGAAAAAATATCCATTTCGTTCATTCATAGAGGTCTCCATCGAGCAGTGGGTCTATTCCAAATTCATCATAGAAAATTTCAAACGCTTTGATGTATTCTTCATCAGTGCATACGTCATAATTTCCGTCATCCAAGGTTTTACCACTGCTCTGAAGACACCTCACGTAGATCTGTACATCAAAGTCCTTCTTCTCAATCAACAAAAAATGTCCATATCGAATGTCTGTACAATTTTGATCAACAAATAACAACACATTTCTATGTAGTAGTTCTAAATGTTTATCAAAAAACTCATATTCTTTACATTTATATAATGCTCTTGCATTTTCAAGATTTCTTGCCTTGTTTTCATTCAATAATTCTGTTATGACAATGCTACAGTTGACTGCATCGGCGCTTGTCATATCGTGAGGAAATAAGAAAGAACTGTACATTTTGTTGCATAATTGGTTTAGTTCGTCAGTTGGATCGTAGATATCGTTACTAACGGAAGCGACGGAATCGCTTATGTCGTTTGTTGACTCGAAGGCTGCGTCAACCACTGGAACAAGGTTGTTTATTGTCAGAACAAAAATGATTTCTTTTAGTATGGCTTTATTAGAATTCTAGAGGTAGATTGTACGAGAAGCATAAAAACAGATGAACAATTTCAAAATCTTAGCTCGTAGCTCGTAGCTAGCGAAATAGTTACCTCAGCTTCTGTGATCATAATGTTTTTAAGGTGAAGACATTGTCAATAAAATCATCAAATAGTTCTTAAATTAAAGGACACCATTCATTGACAAACTGCTAAAATTATCAAACTCTAGAATTGTCTACACTATGATTATTCCGAATATTTCAGGCAATATGCCTAAAAAGTAAAATGCAGCTATCACCTCCGTTATGATTCCGTCTGATCTTACGAAATTGTACAGAATCAATTTTAAAATAACTTTAATATCTTGAATATTTAATATTCTTCATTCAGCGTTCAATTATTCAGCAGTCATTATTCAGCATATTGGAATATGAATATAAGCAATATTTACCACTTACTGGGAAACGAATACGTGATGACCTGAAATGAAAATATAAGATACAAATCAGTAAAATGATGAATTTCAATTTGCTATTACAAATTTGAAAGATTTGGAATATATAGAATTTAATACCATATAATATTAAACTATATGAGAGAGAGAATGTCATTTTATTGTGACGGCTGTCCGCAATAGCGGGATACCAAAATGGTACAGCGTAAAAATCAATACATTAGTACAATGGTTTTACAAAATTGATACAAAATTGATCACAAAAAATCCTGAAATATTATAAAATTAATTTAATTAAAAGTATATATCAAAAGTATGAAAATGAAATTTAATAGATGTTTATGACGATGACCATGAGTTAACATTTGTTCACAAATTGAAACTTTAATGTTTCTGCCAATTGAAGAGAAACATTAAAAATGCAATTTCTAATTAATTCATGTACACAGTGTTTAACCTGTGCTGAAAAATACAAATTTTATGCTAATAGTTGTAATATGAAATAAATATAATCATAAAACCATTCAAACTGGCATTCATGGAAAAATAAGGTCATCTACCAACATGATATTATCCGTATGGATATTAATTCTGTAGGGCTGGTTGGTCGAAAGTCAGTATTTTTCAGGACGAGAATCACGACACGATGAGCAACTGCATCTCTCGTAAGCATTAAATCTCTGAAATTCTAATAAGAATTTGTAATTAGGGAAGTTTCAACTATTATTCAGTTGGTAGACGAACTTCTTCTTTCGTGAATACAAGTATAGTCATTCTCCAAACAGCTGTTTTACTTCCTACCTGTATTAGAGCCATGATTATCAACATCCCATCTTTCTGCATTATTTATTTCAACGTGTGAAGTTCACAGATTATATTATACAACTGGACTGATTCTTCTACAACGGAGTTGAATAGGTGAAATGTTGATAGATTGGTAATTGTTCAAACTAATATCGGAGCTGTTAAAATCGAATGGGCGATTGTTATTTTCTACGAGTGGTAATAAAAATGAGATCCATTAAACAGTATAATCGTTTCAATGATTGGAATATAGTTTTGTGAAATTGACTCATGTTAGGTCGCCATGTGTTGGGTTCATATTTTAGTGAAGATGAACAAACTGAACAAATGAACAAACTCTATTGAAATTGTTGAATTTTTTCACAAATTTTTCCCTATCTTTTCAAATAGAAATAATATCTCAATTATACCAATAATTTTGAAAATACATTCAACAAATAATCGGATGATTGAATAATTAGAATGTGAATAATCAACACGAACACAATCCCGAACAAATAAAGTGGGAATAATATTCAATCGTTATTGACTTCCTAATTCATTTGTTTGTAATCTCTTGTAGTCCGTGAGTCAAACATTTTCGTGACTTGTATATGATGATTCGTTTTTCATTGAACAAGACAATGAGTAGTTATTCCATTCCACAATTGACTTTCCCAATTTTTCCATGACCATTTGTGTGGGGAAATATGTTCACATATTATGCACACAAAAAAAATCATCACCGCAGATTAAAGCAATAACATTGTAATTACGAATTACCATAGCCCTAGCACACATGTAGTATATTATAATTTGCGTTGTTATTATCCCACAACGAGCCACACAACTCAGTAATCTATCATAATCTATGTTAACATCAACCAACAACTTAAATGGAATATGTTTAAAAAAAATTGCATCAACTTAATCGACATAATAACTAGTCCCAACCCCAAAACGTTTCATATTTCATTGCACAGGCCATATCATGAAACATTTTCTGATGGCATTTTCACACCCTCGACTCTCTCAAAACTAGACTGTCATCTGTTTTAAATTGGGTTATGAAATATTTATAAACTTGGCCCCATATAGCATCCCTGTGGTACTTCGCTACGTGTGATTATTAAATGGCTGCCCTGGTTTTACCCGGTACCAACATAATAACCTTATTATATTTTAAAATGCTATTCTAGCTAGCGTACATTCGAGCATGCGATAAAGTTGGTATATGTTGTTCAGCTAATGTGAATACGTTGGATGATTTCAAGTGGGCGCCAGTGGCGTAGATTACCACCCCCTTGTGTCAGAGAGGTAGGGGTGGAAACCGAAGTTTTGGTGAAATAACAGGGCTAGCTTTTCTCAGGGGTGAATGTAAGGAGTGTCCAGGATAGTGAGAGAAAGAATACATAATATTTCTCATACTGGGGATATCGGCTTCATATGGAGCCTTCTCTGATCGATTCTTAGACTGATTACTGGATGTGTTTTGTTTACTCGAATGGTAGAAATATTTCAGTATTCACTGTAATGCTTGTACGAGATGACCGAATACTAATAGCCTTAGTTTGCATCAAGAGCTGACTCGTACTGATTAATTTTAATAATTTATCAATAGGAAATGAAATGAACGAATTTGTTACATCAAAAACTACTGGAAATATAAGTTTTACAATCAATCAATTTGTTGATAAAGAGATGATCAGCAGATCAACTTGAACACTGAGCTTGCTTTTCATCAATACTGTTTTTGAACTTTAATTGTTAATAAGCTTATTGAACACATTTTTATTATTTGTAACATGTGGTAAATGTATAGTTTTGAAATATGGACGTATGACGCCACTGAAATGTGTTACGTCATATTTTGAAGAGGGCGTAATACAGACGAGTTATTTCGCCTTGGTTTATTCATAAGATGTATGTATTGGTTATGAGCCGTGTGGTTGGGTAATGCGAGCTATGATTTGAGGAACACGTGTTCTCTCTCTCTCGCTCTCGTTTCCTCTCTATCTCTCGCTCTCTCTCTGTCTCTCTCTCTCTGTCTCTCTCTCTCTCTCTCTCTCTCTCTTTCTCACTCTCGCTCGCTCTCTCGTTTCCTCTCTATTTCTCGTTCGCTAGTTCTCCATTTCTCTCTCTCTCTCTCTCTCTCTCTCTCTCTCTCTCTCTCTCTCTCTCTCCCTCTCTGTCTCTCTCTTTCTCTCTCTCTCTCGACGTGTTTATTCGATGCCATTAGTGAATGTGGAATATGAAACATCGCCATGACGGACGTGTACGAATGTAAAACATGACCAGTAATGCAACCCGCTCGTGATTAAAAGACAACAAACACATTTAATATCAGAGAAAAGTTTTAGTTTGTGATTTTGAACAATATGTGTGTAACTTGAAATCCATTCCAAGGGGTTGATAATTATATATTGATATTATTTCATCAAGTAGGCCTACAATATGTATATAACTCAAGTGGTTTACAAATCAAAATGCGTAAGAATGAATGCATAGTGCAACATAGAATAGTGCATAAAAGTCATAACAGATGAAATATCAAACAAGTGGGATGGAACATGTTACTTTTTATACTGGTTCAGAATCAGTTAGTGACGAATTTGATCGGTATGACGAATTAATGTCCATATTGAGCCATTTTCAGTGAAGGTAACAACAATAAGGCTATGAGACCATTTCAGAAGCAAGATTCTTCTATAGGCCGGATTGTGCTAAAATCAATATTAATTCAATTCAATATTGGGTTTCAACGACGCACTCTACTAAAGACTACGATCTATTGGCGTCGGTGAGTGATATATGAGACGAAGGGAAGATGAGATGAAAGGTTATTCTATTAGGTGTTTTTTTAATAGTTCTGGTCGTGGCCTGTTGTTAGGAACCATCCCAGTATTGACCTGAACGACTGAGTGAAACCACGAAAAGACCCTATCAGGATTGTCGACCCACGCGGGAATCGAACCGCTGTCTCCTGAGTGACGGTCCAGTGGTTTAGCCACTCATCTACTCGTTACAGTTTGAAAAAATCATCAACAATAATCAAAATCAACACAAATGTTGGAAATATGAGAAACCCGGCACCTCCACCAAAATCACAGTCATCAATCGATTTTAAGCTAGCTAACAATGTGTATTGATCAACTATGTAGATCAGGGTTAAAGAACGAACACAACGAGTCCGAATCTCGTCATATTAAAAAACTATAGGATGAAAACTTCACTATCATTTCGCCTTTCATTACCAGATATCTGGTAGTTTGAACGAAAACGCCATTCTGTATTACCCAGAATTCCGATGTAGTTTCATACACAGCCCTAACATTTCCACCCCATACATTCTTATCAAACATTCATATCCTTTAGTTGCGAGCTCCACCATCGTTGAAGTGGATGGCGCCACTGGGACTCGGCGATGATGATGATGATGATGATGATCATGATTGCCTCTCCATGTTTCATACCTCCCTATAGGCACCTTGCCCGTTGAATATGATACCATAACAAATCACAACTAACTCTCTGGATTATTTCGAAACCTACAAATGATTGGCTCACTTGCTATCGAAGAACATTTTCATGAATATATAAAAAGGGTGTACGAAGAATTTGTTAGTTTTATCTTCACGCTGCTTTCAAAATGGATATACGTGACGTGTTATATGATATGCTTTCAAGAATGTATCAGAATCATTTTTTATATATACAGTTGAAATGTACAATTTTCTATGAAGAAATATCGAAAAATACACAAATCATGTCCGAATTGGTGATTTTCTATAACTCATTGGATTCATACACCAAATAATGCAGGGTAACCATATACAAACAACTTTTAGTTGAAATGAGAAATCAATTTCTGAAGGAAGAAAACTAAGATCAACTAAAGAACAAACCCATAGGGGCCTACTACAACTGGATATGAAATAATTTAGTAGACAAATAAAAATTGAGGTTTTCAAGTAAAGCTATTAACATGGATGGATTTTTAATTTAAATGTTCATTTGCTAAATTTGAGGTTAGTTGAATCATTCTCAATGAACACGATTCTACCGTTGTTGAGAATATTATGTTATGATGGTTTATGAGTAATCAGTTGAAGCTTTTGTATGTGTGTGAGAAAAAGAGCGAGAGACAGAGAGAGAGACAGAGAGATAGACACAGTTCTCCAATTATTAATTATAAAACTCTGATTTTCATCAAATAATCGTTTCAATGAACATTCAGTAGAGTATAAACCAATTTTGTTATTGGCTTCTATATGGCCAATTCAGATCAAGCCATAGGGCATCAAGAAATAACAAATAATGTCCTTGTGCTTTGAAAACAATTTCTAAACCATATTATTTTCTCTTTGAAAATCATCGAAGTGGTCTGATTCTTTATGACATCACCACCAAAATTTGAGAACATCTGAATTTACTGACAATCACTGTAAATTGAGGAAATAGTTAGAGCGAAAGAGCAGCGATTGAGAATTGAGAGCATATGCTCCACTATTTTTCAGAATTAGTATCAGACTCCCCAATTAACTGATTATTTTCTACTTAGTTGCCACGAACATTTTGCAGCGCGGAAGAGCAGATGAATAGATGAATTAGGTTGACAAAAACCCATGTCTTATATCACAAATCTTATCTGACTTGAAAAGTATAGACTTGAAACCACAATTAAGTAACGTTAATGAGACTTGTATTCCTAGTTTAATGCGGCAAACAAATCTTCCACTCTTCTCTAAGAAGTTTACAAGACATTCTGCCGGGGGGTGGTGGATATGGTAGGGGGAGAGGGAGGGGGTGGGGCAGTGATAAACGAGCTACGGGGTGTGACGTTACAAAAGAGGACAGCCTTCCACCACTTTACGACTTAATTAGCTAAGCCCAGCGTTTTAACGTGGATATTAATGACTTTATAAAACACAAGTGTATTCTGACTTCGCGGGCTGTGTATTTCTTAGCTTGAAGTTGTGCCGTGATACGCGCTAAAGGCGTATAATGAATCATTTAACTTGCTTCTGCAAATAAAGCAGAAAATATGCTGAAAAGATGAATATGGAAAATATGCCATGGAAACCTATTTCTAGTATTACTATGAGATGTGATGGATGATGCAGTTTTGCATCTGGACTGATACTGAATTACAAATGCATCGAGTCGCATCAAGACATGGTTTTCATTTGAGTTGTTTCAAAATGAATAAAGTGAATGAAGTATGTTTACTTTGAGAAATCTACTGGGAATAACGGAACTCGTATTAGTTTTTATATGAAATTGAAATAATGTAGGCCTAAAACGTTAATAAACTCGAGAACACCGTTTAATGATAACTGTATATTTTTCTATGAATTCATAATGATTTCATTACAATCTAAAAAAGAGTTTTGGTAATCTATAATTCACCAAGTTTTCAAATTAAACTTAATTTTGTTTTTCAATTCACATAAATAATAAATATCTGTTATTTCACTTATCAAAGGCGAACATTTGAATTCAAAACCTTACTAATAACGTGAACCTATATTTAAGCGATGAAGCTATCAAAAGCTTTTTAATGAAATTAATTTTAAATAACATTTCTTTTGAAAAGTCATAAGCCGTTTAATTTATTGGGAGTGTGGTGATATCTTTGAGAACAGTTTTATATGAAAGCACTTCGGCAAATTGCCAACCCGTGTCGCTTTTCTGTGAATACACGTGCTTACATTTGTTGACATTTTAATAGGCATTATTCAGAATACGTTTCGTACAGAATAAAATCTTGTTACCGTGTCCATCCACGAGCATAGTTAGTGTGCAGAGTTAAAGAAATGATGTGACAAAATTTATTTTTGTATGATTGGAATATTTCAATGCAAATTAATTTTGTTCACTTGGGAATGTCAGAATAGACGTATTTTCCATTTCTCTGTTATACCTTCAACCTTCACAATTCCAAGTGGTACTATATCATCCTCTTCAATGTTTCTGTTGTCCTGTACTTTTTATAACATCAAATGAGGAATACTTATTTTGTGTAAAATTCATACGTGGATTTTTCAAAAAATGTCTCCTTTGACTATGACGTGATGAATTCTATCTGTTGTAGAAATCGAGAAAAATAAAAACTATTTGACTAAAACTCAAGACTCATGAGTCGAACCCGAATGAAAATACGAGGCGATCGTCTTGTGAATTGATTTCAAGTGAACACATATTTCTTTCTAATGTAATTGTTTGCCAGGTTGTTTTCTTACGTGTTTATGAATTACTATTTACATATTACTAACTCATTCGTTCCTTTAATGAGAAGGTGGCTTGTTGAGCGGAAGTACTTGTCAACGATTCTAGTAGTTGAAATAATATCGTACATTTTATTTTTCAATTCCAGATGTGAATTGGTTGATTTTTGGCCCGCGGAACTTTTTTTCTCCACGAGAAACTTCCGCAATTTCAAAAATCATCAACTCATGATAATATATGGAATTCAAGTTCATATATTATTAGGATTTGTCAGGAAGAAAATGTTCTCTCTTCCTTCAGAATACCTAATTTGATTATTATTTTCTTGTGGTTTCCCTCAGTAGGCTACGTGGAGTGAATGATGAGATGTATTATTCGTGAGCTTGAATCAATTGGCAACTATCAAATTTGAAAATTTCGAAATTGAAAGGAAGTAATTGGAAGATTGTATTGAATGAAAAAAAAATGGCAGTCAACAATTATTCTCAAAACAAAAATTGAGAGAATTATCTCAGAACGAATATTCGAATTGTATGGGTAATAGTATGGGTAAAAATGGGTAAAAACTGCTTCGAGTGGTACCAATTGAGCACATCTTATGTTTTTTCTTCAAAATGACTGACCTGATCAAGCTGAAAATTTACAAAGATGAGTATCAAAATGTCATTCAACTTCACGGAAAATTTCATCTCTTTGGAGAATAAAAATATTTTTTTTCCACTGTGTTATTCAAATGGGTATTTTTGAAATTTCTAAAATTCATAAAAAAAAAGTTACCACCCGATAATTCCACAAAACTATAGAGATCTGAGTTAGATGAGGAACCATATAGAAAAAAAGTTTGAATTTGATAGCTGCAGCTGTTTGACCTGTGGAGAACCGACAAAAAAAACATGAAAAAAAAAAAAAAAACGGACACATTTTCTTTCAGTAGGGCCTATGTCAAATTGAATCCTCGCTAAAGCTTGTCTAATTACCCTTGCATCCTACCAATCGTATTAGGTGATCATCCTTGGTCGTATTTTTGGAGAACAAATGCTTTGCGTCAAGTTATCAATTCTGTGCATACAAAATAATATGATAGTGATTGCTTCCCTTCCATCTGAAAAAACTTGATTATGATTCATTCTCAATAATGGTGTTTGAAACACAAATTTCTGAAAATTGTTACCGAAAATTCAAAAACTGAATTGATTTGTTTTAAAAATTCTGGAATATCAACCTACAAACGTATTCGATATCAGTATTATAAACCTCATTGATGCAAGTGTCTTGTCATCGAAATAATTTTCCCAATTCCAGCTGTTTCATACTGAATACATTCTATAAAATAATGAATAATCTAACATTCTTCTTTCGAGTTGACTTCTTCAGCATTTTGTTCTAAATGGTCGTGGCATTTTGCCCAGGAGGCAAATTGCCATCATTACCGCCTTAACTAATAACATTATTTGTTAGTCCCTAACTGTGAAGCGAAAGATCTGAGAGCATGTTTTAATTAGCAGTCTCCTCACACTCTTCCTCCCCCCTCACCACCCCCCTCATGCCACAAACACCATGCTGGCATAGGAGACGATTGACGCGATGCCTGGCGAGTAATTACTCGAAATACCAAAACCAAACAAACTGTTGATGGATAACTCTTAAAAGTTAGACTTGAAACAGAATCTGATGAATATTTTTAACACTGTTCGTGTCTGTGGTGACAAAACAATAATTTCAAGCCTTTCACAATTATACCTTCAAACAACTTCTCAGTTAGCACTTTTGAAAGGAGGACATAGCGGTTTACTGGGAGCCAAAATTCAGTTGAATTTATATCAATTAAAATCTTAGTTATGTTACTTACAGCTTTGAGCTGTTGAGTTATTCGAATTCCCAATTTTATGGAACGTGGAAAAGTGCGCTTGTATAATTAGGATCCAAATTAGTTGATTTTTTTTATTTTACCAATTGAGCAAAGTGAAGGTTTTAATTGAAAGATTTTCAATTGAATAAGTGCGTGCAATCAAATGTGTGTCAACAATAAAAATGGAAAATACCATTGTGAGATGTATTCATGAAGACGAAATTTTTTCTCGAATTTATTCATGAACACATATTGCAATATTTATGAATTATTCATGATCAGAACGCTGACTGTAAAGTCAACTATTTATTGGACCACTTAATTTCATACTATAAAATAGAAATGCCAAAATATGGAAGAAAATGCATGTTTAATATGTATGCATACATATTCACAATGTTGAATGATAATACCTTTGTTAAGTCCAAATCTCAATTTTCTAAAATTAACAATTTATACTAAGCTAATCTATATTGTTCATTAAATTACGAAAATACGGAATGTGATTTACTCACGAAGTTCTTCTCGTGAACTTGAAATAAGTCCACTAACTAAAGTCTATGAGAGTCAAAGTCAACCATTTTGAATTCATCTCTACTGTCACGAGAAATTAATGAAATTCTTTTCACACTCGGAATGACGTTTCAGTAACTCTTTATCTTCTTATTTTTCTGCTCTTACTTGTTTTTATTTCAGTTAGGTTGTCACCTTTGAGACCACCATGATTAGCAAGACGTGGACAAATGATATACGTATAAATAACGTTCCACCGGATAAGTGGCAGTCAAAACCGTGGGAAGAGGCATGAAGGCTAGAACCAATTAAATACGTTGATATATCAGATGAGTTTTTACTAATTACTCATTAGTTCAATTACAGATCAATTTCCAATCAATTAATTTTTTTAGAGAAGAATTCATCCATGCTAACGAGGCGGGTTGGTTTCAGGAGTAAAAATTCCAATAAAACATAAAAAGCTTGGAAATTAATTATTATACGAATTGAATTTTTAAAAAAGTAGTCGATTTCATGAAAAATGATTGATTGAAGATTTTCCAAAAATTATGCCAGCAAAGATGAACGACATCATATATTTTCAGAATCCGATACAAACATACGTAAAATGATTCGATGGTTATTGATGAATATGATTTGTTCAACGACCCAACCCCACCAACAACTAGGTTATTTGGGGTTGTGTGTAAATGATAGTACAATAGATGAATGAATGATGTAAATAGAAACCAACCAATGCATTATACGAGACGCGATTGCAAACACGCCCCCTTGACTTCAGTTCTTCAGCAAAGAGCCAGCGAGCAATGAGTTACTGAATGAGCCACGGGGCGCGCGGTTGAACACATTTTCATGTTTTTCCGAACTATTCTGGCTCTGAATTAAATTCAGTGAAACTATGGAAAGAATATTATGACCAAGTTGAATTTATCCAATTTTGTGGATGTTCAAAAATATTCTATTGGAAGCTCTAATTTTCTCATGTGTATAATGTTTAAAGTCCAAAAATAACACTTGATCAAAAAAGTTCACAAATTTTATCTCACATCTGAATTCATTTTTCACAGAAATAACATGAAATATAACATCAAGTCTCAACTGTTTCGACTGAATATTATAATTTTAATAAAAAATTCCGGTTTATATTACAGAGCAAACTACCACCATGCATATGTCGCACTTATAAATGCCACAAATATGTGTGTATAAAGTATATTTTAACGTCCGTGAAGAGGGTTCATAGCCCACTCATTCCCCATGGATCAAGCTTTTGATATAATAATAGTATCATAGTATCATACTATCATATATAGCCTGCATATATAGCTGTAAATATGTATAGCATAAATGAGGAGAGCTACACCATACACGCTCAATGAGAACGATGTAATTGCATATTAAATCCGGTTGCCTTACTTGGTGATGTTCAACTAATTAATGTCTCGTTTACCGCCCCCCAGATGGTACACCCCACACCACTGCCACCTAAAACGGGGACGTCATTCAGTGGTAGAAAATGGGAGAAATTAGTTTCATTTTCTGTGTGTGGTAATATAAAATATGTGTGGTTATTGTTTGTTGAATATTTAATGATGAGGATAGAGTAGGGTAGGGTGAAGGGTAATTTTGATTAGATTGCGGTGGCATAGCGATGAATTATTTCCGTTCAATACTAATGCTATTTAAATTTTGTGAAGTTTCATGTAGCGAGAGGACTGATTTATGAAAATCATTGTTGATTCACTCTCTCCATTTTCTTAATTTTGACCATGGTTTGAGATTATTTTTCATTCTATTTGTTATAACCGATGCTCGCATGGTCTTAGTTATGAGAAGATGAAATATGTGAATCATGTAAAAACCCGTTCGAATTAAATTGAGAATGGAAAAAGTTTCTGGAAAAAGTGAATTATATCACTATTGAGAGAAAATGTCAGGGAAATATCTTATAAACTGAACGAGCCAGGCATGGTTTTATTTGTTCTCGATTTTTTTATAATATATATCATATTATTCTTTATTCTCTTCATTTTCCATTACTTCTTCATTACAGACTTATCTCGCCTAAATGAGGTACAAAACTGACTCAAAACTTAGATATAATACAAAGCAGTTATACAAAATACAAAAACGTGACATTTTACAAAAGGTTTCCTATCATTGCTTTTAATCAAGGATTTTGCTGATTGACGCAAGGCTGGTTTTCAATTTCGCATCACATATAAAAAGGTATCACCAAAACTTTATTTCTCTTGTATTGGGAATAATTCACCATGCCCAATTTGAACTATAATTGACCTCATTCAAATTGAAATATATGTTGACCAAATCACACCATATTCATCAAGATATTGATCATTTCTCACATTCCTTCTTCATAGATCCGTTCATGGAATAGTTTTCATGGAATGTGCTATTGATTATACACAAATCAAATTAGGATAATGAAAAACACTTCATTTCATAGTGTTCTATTCACTAATAGTCAAGGACTCTACCTGCATGCTGCGTTATCACTTGAACAATTTCATGAAAAGCTGATGTGTCTAGCACACACAGAAGGACTATTGAATTCCATGCTGAGCCAGAATCTATCCCCATTCCTTTCCTCAATACAGAGTTAATACGCGTGAAATTTGGACCTGACAAACTAGAACTCAATTTAACCTCCCTCCCCCTCCTACCCCCTCTCACTAATACATTCACCCGCGCCAATTTCCCGCTAATTTCCAACCCTATTGTGCGACCCGTTACCCCCCTTGCCCCTCCCCGGGAATCCGATCCTCTTACCGCCCTTAAACCTGATCGTCTCATTTCATTTCTAATTGTGTTTCAAGTTATTTTATTCCTGGTAAAAGAGTGTTGCGTGTTTGATTCGTTTAAAACGTGGTGATTGATCGTGGTGAAGAGAAAGAAGATTGACAGCGGTCCAATTGGTGTTTTAATCCAATTGCCATGACAACCGAATGGTGATAACAATAGCTGAGACAGATGAAGGTGGGGGGAGGGGGTGGAGAGGGGTGGAACATCTCATACAGCTACTGGTCACACACAAACTTTCGGATTTTTATGAGAAATGAAGTATTTTTGTGTACTGATGAATATTTTTCCTCTTCGAAAATTAGGCGTGAAGTCATTGTTCAGCGTTTGAGGTCAAGGATGAAGAGGTAGGATCGTTCAGACGGTGATACAATTTGAACCACAAGAGTGGTCTTGTATAATCACAGAGGAGTTCAATCAATAATCATCATCCATGATCATTCAATGAACTGCCAAAGCATGGTTACTATAGTGATATACATACGGTATATCAAATTGTAATATACCGGTAACATTGTATTAATCAGAGCCCGTTTCACCAACTTGATTAATAAGGAAGAAGCAACCAGCCCCACAACCCAAGAGAAAACTGAATCATCATCTCAATTCCAGATATTGTAATGAATTCATTTGTGCCACAGAAACACTGAGTCAAGACGTATAGGCATTGAAAAATCGTGTTTCTAAACAAACAGAATTTGGTAATGACCACGTCGCGAATCAGAAAAACAATTGGGTCCTAAAGACCCATTAATTATAATTTCTGAAAAATTGACTCGATGATATCTATAGTTTTTTCTAAAGTTCGGAGAAAATAACGTCAATTTTCATTCAATTTTAGCCCTAGGGTTAGGATGTCCTTTAAAGATTCCTCTCAGATTGGTTAAAACTTGTCTGTCTATATACAAGTCTTTATCCGTTGAACGAAAATAACCAACCTTCATTCCATATGCTACTACAAATAAGTTCAAAACGTTTTCTAATAAAGGTCTATCCATGAGATCGTGGAATGTTTTTTGTTGTAGCCAAATTACAAATTACATGTAAATAATAGAAATTTATTTTCATCGAAAGTTAATCTTGAAAACATTAATTCCCTTGCGAGGTGTGTAATATAGTAGCCAACATAACAGAAAGAAAAATACCTGCACATTCATTATATAAATCGGTAAATCATTGATGAGGCCAAAAAAAGGTAAATGCTTTATTGGAATCACGTAGCTTCACATTAAATGGTTTGAAACCAATTAAAATGGGTCAGGTTTTTCATTGGCTCCAGAATGAGTCTGCTTCTGCGGCTGATGATGATGATGAGGTTCAATGGCAGATTGAAAGAAGGAAAAAAAGTACAATTGTCAGAGGCTTCATAATATAAATATTCTTTTCACTATATAGAGACGGGTAGATAACCCAAATATTTTACATTCTTGTATCAACATAAACTAATTACTACTAGCTCTCGACTATTAACATATGGCATCATTAACGTGTTATCATGCATGTTGAATTGATTCATCTTGAAAAATAGCGGAAAAAAAATTGCCAAACTCGAATAAGAATAGATTTTTTGTAAAACATATTCATGCTGCATCAATTGAGAAAGTGGATTCTGTTTTTTTGTCAAATAAATATTTACCAATATACAAAATGATTCACTTACCAACTGAGAAGATTTGAAAACCCCAATACATCGAATTGCAATAATCGTATCATATCAGTTATTGACTTGCTTTGTATACAAAATGAGTCTCCTCCGTTTTATCGGAATATTGCACTGAACACATTGAGTTAGTGCACACGTTTATGAGTATCAATACGGCTAAGTATTTCCACTGAAAGCTCTGAACACTCATTTGTTTGTGATTTTTATCCAATTCAAGTGCACATTGAGTTTATGAAGTCGATCGTTTGTTGATAGGAGATGAATGGTTAGCGGGTGGTATTGGGGTGGGGTGTAGGGAGGGGGAGGGGGGTGGTAAGGGGTGGGGATCAATGAACGAATTAGTAATTGAGAGGTTGCAATTAACGAGAACAATGCCAGTTAGTCGATATCAGTTAACAGAGAGCCGAGAGACGAGAGAGGAAGAGAGACAGAGAGAGGAAAAGCTCTTATTATATATGAAATACAATCAAACCATTCCACTTACAAACTATCGACAAACTCAATTCAAGTTTCACACTATGACTTCAATTTCATATATTGACTTGTTATATAAACTTCCATTCACTTCATATTATAATGGATTCAATTGGAGAACTTATTATATAATACTTATACAATGTATGTAATGAAACGTTTATTGGTTTACCAAATATATATAGGACTATATGATTATAATATACATAACGTATGCTATTTATGAATTACAACAATATTTGAAAAATGTATTCAAAGGTTCTTTTACACTTTTCAAATCATGTGGAGAATCAAAATGTATATGTAAGGTACAAATTAATTGGCAATTAATATTATACAGATATGTACAGTTCATTATATCAGCGTAAAGTTGTTATAGAAGTAACTATAACTTCAATAAAATGATGTGAATATTTCATAT
The DNA here is from genome assembly GCA_907164805.1 of Brachyptera putata. NCBI lineage: Eukaryota > Metazoa > Arthropoda > Insecta > Plecoptera > Taeniopterygidae > Brachyptera > Brachyptera putata. Next base: position 24,824,341 of record OU015467.1, on the reverse strand, counting down.
AACAATCCAATGTTCTTCAACTCCATAGAAACTATTTCTTGATTCAAACCGATTTTATAATTAACTCTCATTTATATCATGTCAATGTGCGTATATTGCGTAAATTCTATTAATCGATACCAAGTTATTTGGGGCCTATAGCTAGACTACGAAATTTGTCGATACAATTACTATATGCTCAGATTTAACGAACTATGAGAATAATCCCAATTCATGAATAACCAAATCACAACTTAATTAATCGAATAAAAACTAAATGCACTTCAATTCTCAATTGGTATAGGGTATAGGGTCGTATGAGGTCGTATTGAAAATAAATCAATAAGGCGATCTTACTCACGAAGAAAACGATTCATTCAACAAATTGTAAATATCAGCCATATCCGGAATAAAAAAAAAATCGATGACTTTAGTTGATGAAAAGTTCTGCATTAAAAGCTTAGTGATTAAGTGATGATTCAAAATGTATAGAAATGTGAGTATATACACATAATTTGTTCCTACAACTTCATATAATCCACTAATAGACCTATATACACAAATTTCGTCGCCTAAAAAACAAATAATTTCAAACATCACACATTGAAATCCACACTATATATTCCATATCAGAAATATAACAGTATATATTCGTAGGCCTTACATGCCATCCTAAAACACACACACACACACACACACACATGCATACATGAACCATTTACCTAAACGAATTCTCTTCGATAAATATAAACTTCATCCCCCAAATTTAATTATCAAAGTGTTTACTTTAATTACTCCCAACGTTCATCTCTCTACTAATTAATATGATATTGATGGGGTTTTCACGTCATATTATGTAAATATGTCAGCTTATGTTGTTGAATATAGATGTGTATTGGTCCGTGAACCTCAGGAGGCTATGCAATGGACCAGCGTGGAGTATTTACATACTATATTAAGGGTAGGGGGAGGGGGAAGGGTAGGCGGTCTTATCCCCTTATTTGATCGCAATGTTGGTTCTCTGTAAACACATCACAAAGCTATCAATAGACTCCGTACAAGTTCTTCAGTTTAGGTATATACATATAGATGGGGATCAGATAGTTGAATGTGTGCTTACCATTGTTATGTTTTATCTTGAGATTGTTGGCTGGGGCTGAAGTTTCAAACCGCATTCAACGACGGAGGATTTATTTGTTAAGTGAATTGAGAAATTTACACAATTTAAATTGTGTTTTGATTTAGTTTGTATTGTATGGTGTTATATTTTGTTCAGTATTCTGCAGGGGATGGAATTTGGTTTCTGTATTCAATCTCTCTATTCTCGTAATCTCTGAATGCTTTTTGTGTGATTTATTAAAATATAATTATGTTTAATATCTTGCATTAGATATAAACTCTGAAATAATACGTACCAATTTAAACATCATACAAAAATTAATATGATGACAATCAAATGAAGACCCTATATGTTTGAACCTAACTTGTTTTCAAGTTGAACTAATTTCACACCAACTGGATCATATTATCATAAAAATAATGGAAGAATGGAAGGATGTCAGGTTATTTGATGGATTCTATCAAAAGCGGAAAGCATAAGAGTAAAATATAGGCCCTATTGATGACACTACTTCTCGTCCTAATTTATTGGAATATAGAATAATGACAATCCCACATAGGGGCCTTATCATTGATGAACGTAATTCATATCATTTGTGAAATTATTGAGAATTCATCAATTCACGATACAATGACAATTATATTGATTTTGTGTACGCCTATTAAATTATACTTTCCTTACAAAATTATAACACATCGACTTCAATTGAAAAGCGTTCAAACTTATAAACCTTTACTGCTGAATTGATCGAATATCCTTCAGAAATCCAGCGTCTATTATGTGAGTGAGAACACGGTTTGAGTATAAACGAATCAAACCGAATAATTAAACGATTCTGTAATTAATTCTGTGAACTCATAAACATCTCTATTTCACGGTGAATTAATTTATTCCCTGTTTCTTGATTACTTTAAATGACGACTGAATCTTATTTTCCCACACTTCGGTTCTGGTTTTCTGTGTGGCCATATACCACATCAATCTATGTTCTACCCTCTCTTCAACCCTCTCTCCTCTCCTATACCCACTCTATTCCTACCCCCCGACACTGTCACGTATACGAAGAACTACATGATACATAAGACCGCACATTCAGCACTTCTGGGTATTATTATTATCTGTTATTGATTTTGTATCATTATTATATTATTTCATTCAATTTTTAATTTGTTTGCCGTAGGCCCTATAATAATCAACATATCACTTTTCAGTGTTGAATTTACCAAGAATTATCGGAGCCTATATGAACGCGGTTATAATATAGTCCTATTATAGAGAAATATAATATATGGTGATATACAATAATTAAGACATGCTTACATGTACGTAATTTTAACAGTTCGGGAGTATGAAAATGTAAATAAATTGGCAATATTTGTATCAAATTTGAAGGCCCTTCTAAATCCGAATATATTGGTCACATTCATTACTCTCATGACAGAAGGAAGGCATAGTTGATGACTCTCAAATGTTATGCAAATTGTGAATATGATCAATTAAATATCGAGCGAATGGTAAATTTGAACGAGGTGAATTTATATAACTGAGTTCCAGATAAAAGTTATATTTGTACATTATGTAAATCAGTATGAAGAATATTGATCTTCAGCATTTTTGAATGTATAGTTGAGTTTGATATTTCTAATCACGACGTTTCGATGTATTGTAATATATTCAGAATCTAAATTATTATAGTGCAAGACATGGATAATCTGTCGATCCATATTTTTTGATTGTATTGAATTTATATTTTCTTACTTATGTTTTAAAATTAGCCGGATTCCATTACTTTCAAATTCATAGAGATAGCCTACATATAATTTTGAATGCTTTCCATTGTTCGAATATGCATTATGTATATTTTTCATTTCTGAGAAAATTTAGTACGGTATCAAAAAATTTGTGAGAAAAAAGTTGTAAAGATTGTAAAAACCCAAATGTAACTCTTGAATTTTTTTCATAATTACTATCAACAACTTTATTTAGTGATAATTTTGTCATGAATTGAATAGAAGTTGCCAGTTTTCGTGTATTTAGATGAAGTTGATGTTATTTATCTCTTTAAACTGTTTTGATCTCACTTAGTTTAGCCAATCACATCACTCCATTAGAACTGTTTCCCCTTCTTGTTCCTCCAATCCACCAGCCAATAAGAATGGTTTGAGCTGTCGTGGTAACCAATGGCAATCGACCGTCTCATCCCCTCCACTCAGCAATATAGACCAGCTGTTGGGGTGTCCCACCTTAAGGATATACTATGCAACTAGAAAACGTTATATTCATTTGATTATTTTTAGATCACATCAAAATCAAAACATTTTTTTCTCATATTCTCACGAGTTCAAATGTTTGCTACGACCTCACTAAATTCGAAAAAATATCTAGTTCATAGGCTGGTTCAATGTAATAATTTTCCAACAAATTTTGACTAAAAAATTAAAAATGTTTGTAAATCGATGAGTTATAGTTGTGCATTGATTAAACGATCTGAAACTAGCATAGAAAGGTGTTATATTGAAAGTTACATAATAAAGTCATAAATAAGTATAAGAAAATACCATTGGTGGAAGTGCCGTTCCAATTTCGTTTTTGATGAATTGAAGCTAATCACGATATTTAGTCACGAAGACTTATACTTCTGAAAATTAGCCGATTCATATTCAGTTGGTCATATGTATTTGATAGGTCTGAAAGAGCTGCTGTCACATTTATGCTATAGAAATCCTGAATTTAATTGCCTCCAAATATGACAAAATCATTATAATCATTTACTATTTAAGACTTATATTTTCCATAACATTCATTGACAAATATGTATTACTTGAAAAATATGACTCTGAAATATGGTCATTGGACACATAGGCCTGTAGTGTTGTAATATATTCCACAATAAAATCGGTATGCTCAATTGATTTACTACAATTAGGCATACATTTTTTCGAATTTGGATAGGGTATCACTCTCACAATGAAATAAGTATAATTTTGAAAACTTGGTTACAATTTGTTGACTATTGAAAACGTTTTTCTCGTGGTTAGTATAGTTAATCGTGTCATTAGTTGGCTCATTGAGATGATGTTGAGAAGTGTAGTGTGCGGGGTTGTTCCAGGGGTGAGGGGGAGGAGGGTGCCACACTAAGCTCTCTGGACCATCAGGGAGGATGAGGCTGGGGGCAGGGGGGGCAGCACCTCGTGGTTCCTCCCGCCCCACACATTTGCAGTTATATCAGTACGACAAACGCTCTCCGACCAGCCGGTGACTTTTACTTCATCTCTTTCAATAACATATTCGATCAGTTTGTTTGCGCGAAAAGGACCTCTAATAAAACTATAGCAGTGACATTCATCTAGTGTGCACCGGAAGTGTTATTTCACTACAAAACAATTACAATTTTATTATTATAAACAAATAAGCTATCTTGTTATGTTTTAAAAATTGTGAACCTACTCGAACAATTAATTACAAATGCAGTGATAATACCTGTGGACATATTAGTGATGAGCTGAAGAGAAGATAGAATACGTTGGAAGAAGTGAGACAAAGATACTGGTGATATTCAGTCATAATTGTTGTGGTTCTTAGTTCCCATTAAGTTCATGATAACTCGAGACAATGTTGACTCAATGATGGGTGGTCCTGAAACAAACTAGAAAAAAACTCCATGCAAAGAACATTTTAATGAATGATTCACTTTCAACCAAACCGCTCTACGCTTCCATTAATTAATATAAGCGTGAAGTTTCTGACGTTTCTTTTAAACTAAAATTAGTTGAATAATGAAGATGATTTATGAGATGTGTGAAAACTTTTTCTAAACTTGCAGCTGTAAAAACTATTTAGAAACTTTCTCATCAGCAATAGACGTTCTTCATCTACGCGTTAAATCATCAAATTGAACGTATTTTAAGTGTTATTGACAGGTATGACGAAGAATTAAGTGATCCTTTTCTTATTGATGATGAAATTCTGATAACTATTATGTTACTAAAAAGGTTAAACTGAATTAACCTGTCAACAGTGTTGAAAAAATGTACTATTCTTATATTTTCTAAACGAGGTCTGAAAAGTAGATGACGTGACGTGGCTTGATCTTCTTTACTACAGGATCTTTTAATATATAAACATCCGAACAATAGTGATCCTATTAACGATTTTAACGCAATAAAAAATGCAACCATCAAGAACCTCTAGTTGATGAGGTGAAGTAAAAAATTAATCATGTATTTGGATGCGGTTAAATCGTTTTTATTGATGATTAACCTCAAATATTAATCAAGCATGATGACGATGATGATGATGCAACGATTAATGGGTCATCAACAACAACAAAACGCATCCGGTTCAACCGGAAACGGTACGACAACCGGTTCACATTCTCCCCGTCTTTTATCATTTTCTCATCATTATTTGAACGGAGAGAACAGTCCTGTCGAACCGACTCGTTTGGCGTCAAACACAACCGACCAACTCGATGGCGACGAGGTTAATTCCCAACAAGAGAAGAGTGTTCGTAAATCAACGTCAACAATGTTGATCGATGGAGGGAGTGACGATGATAGGGAGTTACTACGACGATTCCACGTTGAAAACGAGATCGTTGACGATTCAATTGTCGAGGAAAAAGAGGATGAGGATTTAGAAATGCAGGACACAGACTCAGAGGATATTAACGTGGACGAGAGTGATGATTTAATGCCATCACCTGTCGATTTAACAAATCGACAAAAAACAAACCGTCTACTTTTGGTGAACCGTTTAGTGAATTCGGGTATTTTACACGAATCGATGTGCGATTCTCGTTCATCATCACCAAAAAGTTTCGTCGATAAAAATCGATCGCCGAGTGTATCGAGTGTAGACTCTCATTTATCTGTTGGTAATAATCATAACAATGAAGACAATGATGCTGCGACTTCGGCGGCCCATCGAAGACGGTTAGCTTTCTCCGTCGAGAATATTTTGGATCCGAATAAGTTTACCGGTAGTAAATTGGGTGTTGGTGCAGTGACATTTGGTTTGAGTCCGAAGATTGGGTGCGCGAGTCCCGCGGAGATTGGCGGCGCACTTGCCGGCAATAATAGGTGTTGGAGGCCGCACATTGATACGTCGCCGGATAGAGACGGTCACCCTGGTTAGTATAATACTTGTACCTATCATGTCATTAGTACAGTTTATATTCAGGAGAAAAGGAAAATGAGGATGAGTTGATTACCATATGAAGCTTAATACACATTCTGCAGCGTTCTTTCGAATATATATATATATATATATATATATATATATATATATATATATATATATATATATATATATATATATATATGAGATATACATGACCTATAAGGTGAACTATAAATGTGAACTGAAAATTAGATCATTCAAGAGCGCGTGAGTGTATTTTGGCTTATCAAAAGTGAAGAAACAGTATTTTGGGAACGGATTGTAATCCATTACATTCATGTTTCAAAGAATTACCATGGGGATTTGTTTTCTGAATATGTGGTATCTTATGTCCTGTAAGGATATTCTTCAAGACACGAGGTGTCAAGTTTTACAATTCAAATGAAACGATCATGCAGTTAACTAATTCCTCTCCATTATAGGTGCCCCTAACTCGACTATTGTTGAGAATATGATGTTGATTGTGCCTGATAATAAATGCTTCTTCCATGAGAATCGAAATTCTCCAATTAAATAACACCAGTTATGAGACCGTTTGATTTGCCTATTATTAGTATCTCGACGTACTTCATATAGATCCGTCACACTCAACAAGGTATGGGTAAATTCAAGCTAAGGAGTGAAGAAGAATTCGAATACTTGGATTCAGTTCTTCATACAACTATGATCGAATTAAAACTATTCCAAATGAATGTTTTTTTTTTGATAATGTTCCTCGCATTTCAACAGACATACTTTGTGCAAAAAAGGAGATAGAAAATTCTACGTTTTTGTTTTCTCCGCCGTCGTTCCTATGTCGAAGCCGGTGAACCATTCCATCAGAATAGTCAGAAAATATATTAATATATATTCACATATGATATTCCCTGGTGCCTGTCAATGCTAAGATTCCATACAAATATGACCAATCATTGGCCAATTACACATAGCTAATATTGTTACCTCATAGTACTTATTCGTATTTATTCGTATTATACAATATTTATATTGTAAAGATAAGTTTTCAGATACATTGAACAGAATTCCTCTCAAATTAACGTACACGTATACCTATACGATTTCTCCGCCTTAAAACCAATTTTTTGAATCGTTCTCAATCTTTCCAACCATCCGTTTTCTATCGACATACTCAATTATCCAGTCTTGTGCTATGCTCACAACGTATACGAAACGTACTAAACGTAGATAGATAAGGTGACGTCATTTTGTCTGATGACCAGGCTTTAGTTTTATCACTAGTAGGGATTTGTCTAATCTCAACGTAGGATCAAATGTACATGATACCAGCACGCTGGGGTCAATCTAATTCTGTTACTCGAGCGATTTATTATGGGACGTTAAGGGTGGATTGAGTGGTGGGGGGTGACTGGGAAGGGGTATATGGGAGTGAAAGTCAACGAGCTGAAACAAAGATTGCGAAAAGAAAATAACGCAAATAGACGAGTCAATTTGCGAGGATGATGTTATCATGATGTTAAAAGCAAACAACGTGAAATAATGTTTTATTTACGAATAAACTGATAGAGGTACGGTGTAGTATATAAAATACTACGAAGCACAATATTTTTTTTTTTCTGTGGGCCATATTGTATAATGCTTTCCTCAAAATATGTGATAGTTTTCCTCATGATTGAACCTATAGATGATATAATGTGATATATATATATATATATATATATATATATATATATATATATATATATATATATATATATATATATACTTTTTTGTATATATATCAAGGGCCTATATGTATTCATTTGATTTTCATTTCGAAGAAACGGGTCAAAAATGAGAAATATTAGAGGTGTGAGAAATGACAACGTTCAAACGTGTACAAATTCAGGAATGAAAAATAGAAACAATAAGTATATTCAATTCAAATACGAGTCCGACGTTTGTGAATTATACTCTACAGAAGCAGACAGACAATATAAATAATCGACTAATTTCTATGTCTATATCTATTTATCCATTCAAGACATTTTATAATAGTAACCCAAACACCCATCCATTGTTTTATTGTTTATCCTTAATTGTTTGTCACCCTGTATTCGTAAAGTGACGTCATCACCCAAGTACTATGTCAACAGTTGCGGGTTTGATGGGATGCTGGTGTGGGTTTCCATGGTTACCCGCAATGTAAAGCCACTCCCAGCTCCCTCTCCCTCTCCCTCTCTCTCTCTCTCTCTCTCTCTCTCTCTCTCTCTCTCTCTCTCTCTCGCACACAGTACACCAAACTGTCACAGAGAGGAAACGCAACAAAAAAACAATAACCTCTTCGTCTGTCACGCGTATAGCTCGTTATCTCTTTGGATAGCTCTTGGAAACGACATTCAATAGAAACAACCCGTTGAACCACATAGCTATTATAACGACATACACAATTACGGAATTCTGGATATGAAATGATTTTTTCTTATGAACGTATAACGACCCTCGTATAACGACCCTCGTGAAATGATGAAAGGTGAGAGGATGTTTACAAAATCGCTGGTCTTATGTGGTGGGATTCGAACTCACGACGATATGGAATCAATTTGTTGTGAGGTGCTTCGACTCAATGAACGGCAAAAACGATATCTTAAGAAGGAGGGAAATATCAAAATTACCGTAATGAATTGATAATTTGTATTCATATTATATTGGGCTAAGCGATGTACTAAACATTTTGATGATAATTTGAATAAAATTTTTTCGGTGAATTAAGGAAAGCTGTGATGATAAGTTCACAGAAAATCATAGAAAAAGTCATTTTACAGGTGTACAGTAGGGGAAGAAAATGAGTGGTTAGAAACCTGCCTTTGAGTATAACAACGACAGAGGGTACTGAAAAAAACTTGTCATCATTCCTGTATGGTAAACCATTGCGGTAATCGAATCTCGGTCTTATTAGTGTATACGAGCTATATCGTCTAATCCACCCGTCTCTTCTAGTTTTCAGTGAATGATTTTCGTTTGTATTTATAAACCGAATTGTCTTTCAGAAGTGAATTTCAAATCGAATCATTGAATTTAATAAGTGAAATTTGTCATCTTAATGTTTTTCAATTACTTCCTTTTCTTCCTGCTGCCGGAGACAGGGTTCTTGATTTTCTGAACATGTCATGCAAACTAGTTTTCCAAAAGTTTGTCCGATTCGACTGTTTAGTTCTTCTATGTGGCTGTAGGTCTATTTGGAGTTGATGCAGATTTGTTCACTCTTGAAAAATTTGATCTTTAGAAAAAATACAGAAACCTCTTGCAAACAAGTAACAATTTTTGAAAAATCTCTTCTGGTCATCCAGTTATTCAGACATTCAATGTATAATTTGTTTTTCATCAACATCGAAACGAGATAAAAAATTCACAATTTAGACTATATGGATGAAAATATCGTTCAAACGGGGCACCACAAGGGCGATCTTACCACTCCAATGCATAAATATAAGATGGGCTTCTAGTGATATTGAAATGTATACAATCTCAACATTAAAACATTCATTTGTTCAGTAATATTCCAACTATATTTCTATTTTTACCTTCAAAATATTCTTTTGGTAATTCTCAATATATGTATGAAGCGTAGTTAACTGCATTGCATTACTCAACATTTAAATAGCAGTTGGCTTATATAAATTCACATCAGCATTAATTTGTCATTAGGCTGTCAAGATCCTTTAGGAACCTTGTGAGCTTCTACATAACTTGGCAAGTGAACAATATTGAATAATATAAATGGTCCATTACAACGAGCAGTTTGGCTTAATTAGACGTGAAATGAGGCAATTAACATTAATTAGGTGAGATGAGATTAGGATTTAGAATAATCATGTTCGATGAATATCTGAGTTAATTGAGAAGACGCGAAAACGAAACACAGCAATAGATTATTTAAGATCTTGACCAATTATTTCTGTTGTTTTGTATTGTATCATATTGCATTTCTTTGGATACAATACAATAGTAGCTTGAATCAATGGTTAATTAATCGTGAAATGTGCTGATTTCAATGTGAGAGTCTTTTACAATGTGCATTTACTATGTTTTCAGAAGAACATTCGACGCATCATTTATTTTGGCACCTTTTACTCGTGTATTCACTGTATAATATATGATTACATGAATACATTTGTTACATGCTTATTAGCAGTCAGTTATTTGACTGCATCGAACGTGATTGAAATTACAATCTATTTGCAAATACTTCGTTAAAATTCATGTTTACTTCCGTTTCTTAGGAATCCAGAAATTCAGAAGGAAAATCAGGAATCACAAATATTTCCAAAAGTATAATTTTCAATCCTCATTTGATGGGTATACGATCGAATTATATTCAAGATAATATGCATTTAATAATAATATGCATTATACTTTCTATTATTTCTCCATAAATATAGACCGGCCATATGCAAGGAAATCACACTTTCGTTAATTGTATTAGGTCGTTCAAAAACCCATTGTACACCTATTCAATCCATGTACCTCCAAATTGTATTCACTATCATTTCTCCATAGCAGCACTTGTAAGAACTAATGTTCTCCGTTTATGTTGATTTCAAATTTGGGTAATTACAAATAAAAGTCAATTATTTGATACGAGGTGATACGTAAAAATATATATATAGCCTATGGTTCATTTTCATAAAATAAACTCTGTCATACTACAGAATGTAATCATCAGTAATTGATAATTATTGTGAATCTAGTCAAGTAATCGAATGTATTTATTCAATAATATACTACAATTTTCCTCTTTTGCGGGCAAAAATAAAATCTCACCAAATATTATCATTTCTATACAAGTATTTTGATAGTTTCTCTCATCTCGCGATGTTCGACTCGTAATAATCACATTCTCCTTAATTGAGAATCCCAAGTAATTAAACGAATCTGTTAATTACAGTTTTGGGGACTGTTTTCACGTCTAGCTAAGTGTTTTAGTTGGTACATTTACATCGGTGGAAAAGCTTCAAGGGGTGGTTTTCAGTCGGGTGGGGAAGCGGGGACGGGGGAACGGTCGTATTCAGTCGTGCATTTGGTTGAGGGTTGAGGGAGGGAGGGGGGTGATATTGTAAAGTAGCTTTATTTAATTCGAAAGGCTCAACGCGGGATGGTGGAGTTGGTGAAGGGCGAGGAGTATATAAAGTTCGTATTTCCAGTATTAAACGACAATGTTTTGTAATCACTTGTTAATTAGCATGCCTAAAACACCGAGATAAGAGTTTAATTAATATAATTAGAAACACAGTTTTGAAGAGTATTGTTCTACTTTTAACAACCGTTCCAAAGAGGAACTCCGGTGAACTAAGAAGAGACGTTTATCGTCGTATGTTTCAGGATATTCAGCAGACTTAAATACCTTAGTCACTAAGAACCGAGGTATAATAGCTATAATGAAATCTCTACCTCAGACGGATTACTATGTACTTTCATTTAATTGTAATTATAAATCATAACATTCAGATCTTTACATTATGCAATGTGGTATGAAGATGTCAAAAATTGAATTGAAGTGCTGATAATTCAGGAACGTATGCTGTTCCAACTCTGTGAGAATAATTATTATTTGTTGCGCCGACTGATTACATACCCCTTGATAATCGATACTATTCATCAATCAACTACACACTTTGATTTTAACGTAGAATTCAAATAAATCGACGTCTCAAAAAGTATATCTTCTCATGCAACTGTCGGAAATGTACATCAAACTTTACAATGTTTTATGACAGTTTACTTCTTACATTGCCAAGTATACTGTATGGTCTGAAAATTTAAATTTCATTTGTGAAACTATTCTAAAATACTTATTTTTATTTTCTTTCAGGTCAAGATCTCATGCACCTCCACCAAGGTATCGATGACCTTGACGATGTCAGCTCAAACCGCGAAGAACTCGGTAGTGACGTCAGTGACGACCGGAAATCAATCAGCAGCGCATCCGGTGGTAAAAAGAAAAAGTGTTCCTCATTAAGCGGCAACGGTGGTTCGGACAGTAAAAATGGTAGCAGCGGTGGTAAACCACGTCGTGCGCGTACCGCATTCACTTACGAACAATTAGTTTCTCTAGAGAACAAATTCAAAACTACGCGCTATCTATCTGTATGTGAGAGACTAAATCTAGCGTTATCTTTAAGCTTAACAGAAACACAAGTTAAAATATGGTTTCAAAATCGTAGAACGAAATGGAAAAAACAGAATCCGGGTATGGATGTGAATAGTCCGACTGTACCACCACCTCCAGGTCCTCCAGGACCTTTTCCAGGATCGTATGCTGCGCACCATCAAGGACTTTTATATTCCGCTGCGCATCATGTGCCGTATCCTTATTCGTTGCCGCCAGGAGCCGGGAGCTCTCAAGGATATGCGCATCCTTACTTCCACCATTTGAGTAGTCATCATTAGCAACGGAAATATCACGTATAAAAGACTAAACAATCTAAAGGACTTAATTACATTGGAGTGATTACATTAGTATTGTGACTTTTGGCTATTCATTTAGAAAACTGCGGATTGTTTTGGTATGTGAAGCCACTTAATTGAATGTGTAATATATTCAATGAATTACTGGATAGTATTGTCAGTTTGATTTTGTATCATTTTCTACTAGAAAGTTCTTACTATTGAAATTTGGAATATTGTAAAAAAAGTTTTTGTGAATGACTGGTGAAGTACCGTAGTGATTATATATATATATATATATATATATATATATATATATATATATATATATATATATATATATATATATATTTATTCGGACACAATTTCAAATATTCCGCAATCATATGAGAATGAATTTGAACTCGTTATTCCTAAAATCTGTGTTAAATGATTGAATACAATTATTATTTCAAACGTGCAACAGTTGAGTATTACTTATCAGTCAGTCGATTCGAGAAGTATAGTTCAGTTCGTTTCTATTCAGGATGAAAATACAATTTTGAAACATTTTCATGGGATGATAATCATCTTATCGATATTGTATTTCATATAACTTATGTGAAGTCCGTTTCAGAACGAAAGCTATTCGCAGTTTGAACATGAAATTAGAAAATAAACCTCTAGAAAGATAATACGTACATCTTTTATGATCATTGAAGTTCGTGGACCGCGCATCATTTGAGATTGTTTCAACGAATCATAACATGAAGATGTGTTTGTGATATTTGTACTGAGAAGTTTAAACATCGCTTATTCTGATTGTGAAATGAAGAGGGTATATATAGGTATATTTGAGAGTTATACGTATACAGTTCCAAACTTACCGAATAGTGAGTAATTATCACTGAGTGCATCGTGGTTTTGATAGAATAACTTTCGAGAACGACAATGCAGTGAATTCTAGCATGTGAACCTTCGAATGCGCGTTCATAACCTAGTAGGACCAAACAATGAATCTCTTTATATCTTTACATAAATCTTGAAGAAAAGTGATCGAACATTAGTGACACTGAAATTCGGAACAATGTAAAACCCAGCTTTAGTATTATGTATTTGTATTTGAAAGTATAGTTTTATTTACATCAAATTCAATTTTGGGCAAAGTGCATGATTTAAGTTATAATGTGTTTATAAGATTTTTCCTCTTCATGTTAAAATTGTATAAAAAATTATATATTTCAAAATTGATATTCATCATCAATGTCTGTCACATAGCATAAAGAAACCACATATCTTCTGGTATAATTATGAATTTTTACCTATAGACTATTATATTGTTTATTGAAAAAAAAATAGGAATTAAACTTGTGTCGAGTTTAGCTCATGAATATTGTGTCTATAACGATAGTAGGATATGTAAATTATTATTGGGTGTCTCCAACGATTTTTCAGATAATAAAAAACATAAAAATGAAATTGTTCAGATACATTTTTTGGCAGCTCAAAACAAATACTATCAGCATCTCTCAATTGACTTCGTGAATTGAACTTCGTCGAAATTCTTGATTGCTTGACATCGTCAGGATAGGGCAGTAGTGCCCACAACGGAAAATTATGTTATTAAATAAAAGTAGGTTGTTTGATTTTTCCCCAGATTTCTATGGCAGCGATACGATATTGAGTGATGATTGAAAGATGCATATATACACTGATCATCTATTGAAAGTTGTGTTCCCTATTTACTGTCTCAATTTGAGTTCGTAAGTTCAGATAATATATAGATTTTCTTAGAAACATCAGAGACTATAGAAAAGTATTTATGAATATGTATATATATTCATTTATAAAACTCATAAGATATAATATATACTCTTGTATTCTTAAGAATAGAAGATTAAAAATTATTATTAGAAATGAAGCATTTTGAATTCTTTACACTTCATCTCTCAATGATCTTCTATATTTATTCCCAAAATAAAATTTGAATGGAATACTATAACTTTGAATGGGTATTAGGAATCGATTGAGCATACGCTCTTTCATAATTTCGAACGTATCATTTAATTCAAAACCATGGAACTGTATGCTAGTTTGATATTTTTCCGGATTTGGAAATGATTGTGCAGTATACTACAGAAAATGGTGAGCAAACGATGTTTTCTCAACTAAATTGTTTGCAAACATCAATGTTTTGAAACAAAATATTGCTACAGCCGAAATCACAGCAGCAAAGTTATCACAACTGATTATAAGCTCAAACCCTAATTATCACAGGTCTACCAATTCGAATGAATCATATATATATTGACTCGATTATGGTGCATGCAATTGGTAACTGATCAGAGAGGAGTATTTATTTGAAGTTAAATGTGTTGTTGTTCTATCATTTATCCCCAATCCAAACAACAAAGGATTGTTATAAATTTATTTATCCATAGGCCTATGATATTATGACAAAACTAACAATTATCCGAAATAGTAGAAATATAGGATCTTTAAAGAACGGTTCGTAAAACCTCCTTTCAAACCTCACGCAAGATCTCATGTTCATATTCATAGAAGTATTAAATTTAATTCACGGTGATTGAATTCATTTACAATAATTATATTCTACTTTTCACAATATTCTGGTAGGAACAGTTTTTTGGTAAACCCATATTCGCCCCCATGATCGGTGAATTTATCATTAGAATATAGTAAATCATTTTCCAGCTCCTGGACAATGATTTAAACCACACTGATGAGATAAAATTATATAATTATTAGCGATCGAATAATACATTCATCAGACTTGGTATTGAATAAGGTAATAATATGATCGATTTAATTGAATGTACAGACAAATTTGACTTCCCACATAATTGATAATCACAGATATATACACCAATACACTTCTGTTTATTCATCTTCAACTTCAAAGTATCCGATAAGGAGTGTGATAACAGATATTCTGATTCTAGCTTTTAATGCCAGATGGTTCATGAAGTATTTGAAAAGAGGTTGCACACATTTTAAAAGCATTTTCTCAAAAAACCGTTTCCCCCCTGAGAGGGTTTTGTTATCCCTACGGCCATTTTCTCACTACTTCTTTCATAAATAAAAATAAAAGTTTACCATTCCTTTTCCCATCTCCATATGATAACAACTGTACTCTCAGGTCAAATGAAGGACGTGTCAAAGCTCATGAAAGAAAGCCTGAGGAAATGTGTCTGTCAGAGTGAGATGAAAAGATGCCAGATTCACTCTTCTGCCAGATTCTGCCAGATTACATTCACTTGATCGAATTGTCCAATGTTTTTCCGAATATTAAAATTTATTCATATTGAATATGAATTCAGTGAATATTCCCAACTATTTGGAATCCACCACAACGATGTATTTATTTTTCTGAACAAATTTCAACCAAAAAATCATACATATAATTCAAATGGCAATTTCACCCGAATTATTCAAAATTTCAGAACTTTTTCAAATTTTGTTGCTATAATATTCTTTCTGATTCTGATATTCAAATCTCAGCGAATCAATTACTGTTCATGATACATTCCACAAAATGTAGTGAAATTGAAAAAATGACTAATTATTTAAAAAAAAAAAATGTAGGCCTACGTTAATTTTTTCATTATTTGCATCCGGTGTAATAATTGAAGTATTTTTTTTCGTTCACAACATATACTTGCAGGCTGATACAATCGCATTCATGAACTGAAATGAGATTACCGCAAGGTCTTGTTTTTAAATCCTGGCCCTTCCACCAATAACTCAAATTCCATTTTCGAAGCATTTCATTTCAACATATCCGGAATCGTTAAAATAATGTGTAAACGATTAAAAAAAGTTGAATTTATTTGCGTTGAATTCATTATTCATCAAAATATACAAAAAATGATCTCTATCGTTTGTAAGCGAGCATTCGTCAGGTTAGCAGTAGTTGCTAAGCAACAAGAGTGTGCTTCTATTGGACCAATGGGAGTTGAATTCATCCAACCGCTGCGAGAAAAGAGAGCAAGAGAGAGAAAGAGAGAGGGTGAGATAGAGGGAGAGAGAGAGAGAGAGAGAGAGAGAGAGTCGACTAAATTACCAAGAGAAAAACGTTCGCATGAAAAACTTGCAAACTTGAAAAGAATTGAGCTAACGTTTTAGAAAAGAAATCCCACAGCGTTCGAAAAAATAACTTTTTAAATGTTCAGTTTTGGTAAGAAACGCAAGCATGAGGTAAAAGTAAAAGCCGAGTTATGTATTTTTTTTTTTTACTAATCTTTGGTTTGAGATATGTTTTTAACTTGATATGTTTTTGTATGTTTCATCTTCTGATAGAAAATATTCCACACGTAATACGCTTAAACCAATTTGCTTCGAGTTATTTATAGCGCTCATTCATGCCAACCCACGCGACTTTTACAACGTGTTACTCTATGCATTTGTACATACTTCTCAAAATGTAACACACAATTCATTTCACTCTGAATCTGAATCATTATTCTGATTTTTCGCATTATTGTCGCATTATAGCATTATATAGATACTCAATTTATATGCGACATAGCTATAATGAAAAAATTACAATGAAAAATGATGATTTCAAGCTGGTTATGAAAAAAAATGAGAATGTATTAGACTATATATAGTGTCATCTTAACGAATTCGATATGGACGGAACAATTAGAAATGTAAATCATGAACATACAATATAGTAACAACTGATTCGCCCATTTTGGTGCTTAGAATTTGTGCTTAGTACTTAGTGTACCAAAATTAACAACCAACTCTATGAACTACATTTCTCATACGTATAATACATCAAATTAATATCAAACACAACATGAATTGTGAATTCCATTTTGAAGTGAGCCTGTTCAAATGGTTTCCAATGGTTTATAATGCAAATGGATCTAATTACGGTGTGCAAACGTCCGTGAAAAGCGTCGCATTGTAAAGTGCTACGTCGCGACGCCGAGACTCAGCGTCGGTGGGGCGGGGAGAAGGGAGGATTTATATTCCACAACCGGAAAATGATGATAGCCGATACGAAAATCGAATACGAAATAATATTCTGAAAAAAAAAACACAATAGGATTTAGAATGGGAGATATCTCTCGCCATCTCTCTCTCTCTCTCTCCCTCCCTCTCTCTCTCTCTCTCTCTCCATATATATATATATATATATATATATATAAATATAAAAAGGTCTCCCCCTCCCTCTCCCTCGTACCACTTCCTACCATAATTCGATCAACCCTAGCCGACCGTCTCTCTAAACCCATTTCATGCATCAACCCCTACGTTTCACACCCGAACAAATTCTGTCCTAAACCATCCCTTAATCTACTACCCCTCAGAACGATATCGACTCCAAAGATCAAACTACAGCAATAATTATTATTATGTTTTATATAAACAAGATTAGTCGTTTTGAATTGGAAATTGATTAGTATAGTGAATGGTTTTATGCTTCAATCACTATAATCCATCGCGAAAGAGATTGCATTGTTCGAATGGTTTCGAGCTTATTTGAGAATAGTTTGTTCGATTATGATTTATATGCCTAGCCTATAGCCTATATATGAAGATCAAGGAAATTATTTCGTATTTTTTATCTCGATTTCCAGTCTGTACATATATTTCTTCTGTCTACGGTAATTTATTCATACATTTTATTTCAGATGATAATTTTGTAACACCTAATATTTAATCACTATGTCCAGTTTCTTTGATGTATTACAGACATATATGATTATGTTCAGCCCATCAGTATCTTGTTGATTTTGCTGTGCGCGTACTAAGGCACCTGGATATATATCTTGTCATTATAATGTTCCTTAACGACCCCAACACAGCCAGGTTATATGGGGTACGAGAGGACGGTAATGAAACGATGGAGTGATGATAGGTGGGAGGACGTTCACAAAACGCATGCCTTATGCGGGACTCGAACGCACGGCCGACCTGACCAGTTTCTACCGCTAGCGATAGTTGACTGAGCCACGAGGGCGACTGGTACCTTTATATACACTATACATTTCACTATACAACCTTATTCAACCAACCTGACCTACCATTATCAACCTAATAGAAACCATTATATCCAATCTATATTAACCCAATTTCTCAATAATGTACGAGAATGGGGATAAATAATAGCCAATTCAAGCTCAATAAACTATAGGAACAAAACATATCGATTGATTCTCGTTTTCCCAACTACCACCCCCCCCCTCCCCCCACACACACACACTCCATCAATAGCTAGGTTATCTGGGGGTAGGAATGAGCATGAGATAATGCAACTAAGAAGTCATGATGAATTAAATTACGTTTACAAAAACCCAGCACTTATGCAGGATTCAAACCCACGCCCAATGGAAACTTCGGTAAAGCGGAGCCGTAGTTAACTGAGCTACGGAGGGCAGCATATAAACAATACTATATCGAATATAGGCCTCACTTAATATACATTTATGTATACATTATGAAATGCCATAATGCTCAGATCCGAACACAGCTTCGCTCATCATGGGCGAGGCAAGGGGGAGGGGGTATCATTAGAAACGATGGTTTACGTCGATTTAGACACACACAACTGTCCCTCCTTGGTATAATAAGTTATCGGTCGTCGCGCGGCAGGAATAAGAGTGGGGGTATGGGGGGTCAATTCCCTGAACGGATCATTTATGTCCGTTAACTTGTGTGGGGTGGGTGGTGGTTGGATGGGGTGAAAGGGGTGTAAGAATTAATAGTCATCCAATTCCTATGGGTGAGTTAACATAGGCTACTGGAGACGTGACGTCACGTCATATGAGCTGAATGGATCAGTCTCGTAAACATGAGAGGCAATTTACGAATCATCATTCATCATTTTCTCTCGTCTGGTCCATCATTCAGCTTCTTTTATCATTCGATGACGTTTTTGAAGACTTTATATATACTCTAGGCAGAGACTACTGGTGTATGTGCTTTAGTATTCGAATTTTTCAAAGTTTGATCATTTGAACCAAGTGACGTTGGAACTTTATTTCGCAATCCGTTGTGAAAATTGAGAAAATTTGTGAAATTCAGATAGAAATTTCTAGTCTTCAAGATTTCTAGTTTGTGGAATTGAAATAATCAATGAAATTGATATGATGAATTGATAATTACAGAAATGAATATCTGAATCATTCGTTGAAATCTACTTGAAGGATTGCGATGTCCTTAAGAAAACGAGAATCGATCAATATTGGATCAATACGTCTTTTCCTGGAGAAGAACTGTGTATAATGGAGGAAATTCTGTTAAGAGCATATGGCAGTCGATTTAGCGGAATATCAGAATTGTTAGTGATAATTGTTGAATGACACAAGACATAAAAATTATAGGAGAAAATTAATACAACTCTTTTTCATATTTTCGAAATGAAGAAATACAATTGTCAGTCTCGGATTCTGAAATTTTCAGAGGTCACATGTGGGAAAACCATGTATAAGCCACGTACCCATGAATACTAATTATGAGACATAAAGTTGGATAGTTTTTACTCATAAATGAAGAAATTTTGAGATACGTAAAGTTCGGAATTTTGGAAAATACCATATGATTAAGCCTAACACAGCATGAGGTAATAAATTTGATCTGATATTGATGTTCAAACTTGATATTGATCTATGTCTTTTTTGCACATAGACACTATTGAATCCACTTCTTTATTCAGGTATAGACATTATACATGATTATGAAAACCACGAAAGATTCAGCTTCAAACATTAAAAGCTTTCAAAAGATTCAATAGAGTTTATAATCGTAAATTCATCCAGAAAAATATTGACCCACCAAAAAACTCAGTCATACAGAATAAAACGGTATCATTTGTGTATGTTATGTTGATGGATACAAGAATAGTAACAACCCCACCCCCTCATCTGTTGCGTCCAACCTCAGGGGTGAGTTAGTAGAGGGAGGTAGATATAATTCATTACCAATGTAATATCTTCTTATTGGTACGGCATTAGAGACATAACGAGCTGCTGGGTAGAACGTGTCCCTGGGGAGTAACAGTGATGACGTATTATGAGATGTCGAACTGATAGCCTTTTAAGGGTAGTTGGTGAGATTTAGGGGATGGTGACAAATACGTGTGGTACCAATGATACATTATATTTGTATTGTGTGAGATAAGAAAACTTTCCTGTGAATATGAAGGCGAGATTATTACATTTTATTTTGTGTTTTAATATTTATCTCAATCTTTTCATTAGTCATCTCCACACATGGTACATTGTGAACTTTCTGATCGATTATATCACAAGTACGGTTTATGAAAATATGCCTTTGAAAAAATATCAAAATACACGAAGCAACATTTTAATTCTTGAATGTGAATTCAAAATATGATAGTGCATTCACATTATACATTTGGCATTATCCGTATATCATATATATATCCCTCTATATATTAATCAAATGTTTCATAATTGTCTCAAGCAATTTTTGCTATTTTCAGCTTTTTTGGATGTCGTATTTTCATTAATATAGGCTTTCTCTTGCGGTTCGAGCGAATTCACTTCTACCTATCCAACTTTATTCTATACAAAAATGATACCACAACTATTTTCACCAATTAAACATATTTATAGATGTACAATTCACCAATAAAACAAATGTATCGGCAGTGTCCGTTTTTCATCGCCTCGTTAAACCCATCTATTAATATTCCTCCCTTAACCGAAACAGCACATGTGGCATGAAAGCCGCGTGTGGCATCGAATCATGTCAATTAATCGAACAATAGCCGAGCAAGTTTTAACGCTCGACGATGTGCACGCGTATACGCATGGGACGCATTGCTACATGTCCCAAGAGAACATGCGTAATGTGACATGTGGAGTGTAAACGAAGCAATTAAAGATGAATTTTATTGTATTGTTGGTGTTATGTTTCTAGGGTGATCGAATCATCATAATGTGGAGAAAATATTTCGTGACTTAGTTTTTGAACTAGTCCCTGATGGGTTATATATTTATTTGTAACAATGGTTGGAGAACTATGATGAGATGTTTAAGTTTTGAATTATAGTTAATAGTCGAGGGATTTTAAAGGATATGCATGATATCATTTGATAGTGACAATTTTCATTGAGAAAACAAGAGTTGAAAAAAATCCGAGATGAACAAAATTTACATCGCCTATCCACGAAGCTTTTTTCATTAGGGCTTGACTGTGGGGTAACAAAACTGAATGACTCCTTATTACACACAAAAAAGCATGAGGTTGGTAGAAATATCAGCATACATCTACAAGTTTGTCATGGAGGAAGTGGTCTGTGCTAAGATACCAACCAAATGCATGAAAATGAAGCATTATGATGAATTACTGGAAGAAGAGATACAATTTAAGATAAAATTATTTAAAAATTCAACAATTATCTACCAGTACGTGCTTAACATATTTTCAGCTTTTTTGAAGATTCAAAATTTGTGCTCATTAATGTGCTTCTTAGCCACTTTTGATGGAAGATGATCTTGAGCCCATCTATATACATTATTCTGAATAAAGCAGGATCCTTCTGATTAATCTAAAGGAAAATTACCTCCTCAATTTCCTCTAGTTCATCTAATTGAATCTCTTGATTTTAATAACATTCTGAATTAGAGTCAAATCAAACTAAACATTCCCTCCTTCCTCTCCACTATCCACCATCCACCATCTCTCGCCAACCCCAATCACTTAACAACTGCATTAGCTGCTCTCTACTTTGATTATTTACTCATTTAGTAGTCTAATTGATTTCCGATATTCGAATGCCGGGCGACTCGCTGTGTAAATCTCGTAACATGCTTTCCACGATCAAGAAGTGGTAGGGATTGAGTAAGGAGGTGGGGGTGGGGGTGGGGGTGGGTGGGGGGGTAAGAATTTGTTCTATAAATGTTCTCACCAAACCCAAGGAGAGTTTAATACCCAAATCATCTGGTAATGCATTGCTATAATACACAAAAACAATACTTCCATTCGATAAAATCGACAATTCTTTGGTACTCTTTTTCTGTCTTTACTCTATTCACGCTAGTGATACTTCCTTGGACCTTAAAATTGCCAGACACACTAATAATGACTTCTACTTTTGGTTCAAACTCTACACCACTAATAGAATTGTATTTCCATGAAAATCTATCGCGATGCTTGTGATAACGACCACAATGGAATACTAGCAATCTAGAAAATGAAAAGAAGAAACTTTTCAAATTGGAATGTTGAAATTATTTCGATGAGAAATGACATTTGAGCACTTTTGGCAGAGGCAGAGATCCCTTCAGTCGTTTTGATTATCTAAAACTTGAAATTTATATATTGTGTTCCAATTTTTTTTTTCCAACTGTCATTACCAAAATTACTTCTGAATAATGTTGTAACTAACAAAAGATATTGATCTTTATTTCTTAGAATGAATCGAGATTCGAGTATATTCTTGCAATCATATAATTATTGAACATAATAACACGTTGATTTGAAAATCTCCATTATAATTACAAATAAACTGGCTCTATTCTTTCTTTTAGACGAAAAGAAGAATCGTTAACAAAATGTCACTCCAACAATATAATGGTATATGTATGCTCCTTGACACAAGTCCTCCTCCCCGCTGGGGGTGTGGGGTGGTGGGGGTGGAATCCCCCCCCCTTTCCCTTCATTTTAATCCTCACGACCAATACCCATACATTAGACAAGGACTGCCACTTAGACGCACAAAGCCCGAGAAAACCATTAGCAGTCATGTGACTTGATTATAAACGTGTAGACGTAATGCAATAAACGTATTGTACGAGCATTAGAAACTAATTCAAAATTAACTATTGGAACAGAAAAAATCACAGTTGTCAGATTATCGAGGAAGTAGGCATACAAAGAAAAAAATTGAAAAGGACAAGTGTTCAAACATTGTTGAAACACTTGTATTTCTGCGGGTGGAACATTTTTAACGTCGAGTCTTTTGTTTCGAGTTCCAAAGATATCATCATTTTTTTATGGAAGTACAGTAACTAATTTTAGTTGTATAGTGAAATTGATATTGGTATTAATTACATGCACTGATTGCATTGTGATAAGCCCTAATACTGCCATTATTCAAGTTACATTTCTGTTGTTTCCGATCTTGTGTACATTACAATAAATTCTGAATATTCTATAACAGAAGATTTGGTTCAACAATTAGATGAATGATTGAGTAAAATTCTCAAAATGAATTTCCTCACCACTCAATATACTCAGATCTGATATCCACTCTACATTTCCCATAACTTATTATTTACAAGAATGGAAATATCAAACAGATAAGAAAAAGACTAAAAGAACACACATACACACACTTCTTTTGAAAAGTAAATCTTTTTAAAAGCTCTCTTCTCTCCTTCTCTAACCACCCCTCTCATCTGTGCCATGTAGCTAGTGGGATGTGACGGTTCTCATACTTATGCACAATCCATGTTTCACAAACCTTTCGTCCTCATACAACCCCCGTCTCAGTATATATGCATGCCACGTCGGGGTAGGTACAGTCCATCAACATACAACTGTACTAGAGCTAGCTGCGGGTTCTGTTCATAATTGCATTTAATTTTTTAAATAAATTACTTCAACACATAAGAACGTAGCCTATAATGTATTCAGGAATAGATAACTTTTGTCATTTTGAAAACGCGCATAACATTTATTAAGAGTGAATTAATGAACAATTAATGTATACGTAACTGAACTCTACGATTTGATTGGGGATATTTTAATTTTATCTGGTAAAAACTGAAGATTTGCGAAGAAAATTGAATGTTCATACATTGGTCAAGCTGGGTTGGTTATGAATAGAAAAATGTTGAGAATAGATCAGTTCTTCTTCACGATAATACAAAACGAATTGAATAATTTCATAAGTACATCAGTTCTTTCGTGGGATACTGCCGTTATATAACTTTTTATCAGTCACAATCTTTTCGTAGAGAAACTGATATTTTGTAACTTATCAGGAAATGTAACTGACAGAAATAGTTGCTGGAGAAATCAAAATATATATTCGAATGTTAACGAATACAATATAATTTTTCCAACATATTCAAAATATTAATTCTAAGACGAGCACTAATTTTTCTCCCTTCCGAACATATTTAAATATTTTTCATTTTATTAGAACCAACTATTCTGACTAATTTGTTGAAATGATACACATAAGCACCATTCTTTGTTCTATCGAATGTACCACCCACCTCTTACATCTAAACCTCACACAGAGTAGCAACCCCTACCCCTACCCCTACCCCCTCGCACACCACCCCTCTTCAACCCATCTCAACTACTCAGGTCTACTTTGTGTATGTATTATTGATTCGGTTTAAATCCTATTAACTGATGCCACTATCCAAGAAGCGGGTATAAAAAAAACTCTTCTCACTCACTCGACGCGATCTATACAAGTGCAACAGAGATAGATACATACAAGTGCAATAAGATGGAGTGAGATAGAGATAGTATTAACCCCGTGTTATGACGTTAAAGACGAGAGGATTTTGGTTGGAAGTGACAGAGTAAAAGAGAGCGACAGATAGATAGAGAGAGAGAATATCAAATTGTACTCTAATGTTATCTAGGTTTTTGATGTTTTTATTGAGAAATGGTGGATAACAATGGTAAAAACAATGCCATTAGAAAGTATAAAAGTGTGTATTTTCGGAGTGATTCTCGAGTAGATTAGTTTAAAAATGGAGAATTCCTTTCAATAAAACAATGGTTCAACATGGTTGACGGAGGATTTGTTGTACTTAAAAGAGAATTGAAGTTGAACTTATTGGTTGCAATAGTCCAAATATACTATGCATGGAGATGACTAGGATACTTTATGTGGATACCAGAGTAAGCATGCAGAATTTTCATGTTGTTCACTTATATTTTCCTATTTTCGATATCAAATTTTCTGAAGATTGAATTTTCATTATTCATGAACTTTTCAGTTTAATAATCACAGTATTTCTGATGATAACATCATCTTCAGATCACCCTATTGCAGGGGCTTGTCAGAACGATCCTACTTTCGATGGCTGCAACTTGAAAAATTGAAAAATTGAGAAAACAGTATCCCTATTTTCATCGATTGAATGTGAATTTTTCAGATTGAGAAATATTTAAGAAGATTATCAATAGAACATCAAGTATTTTTGTAGATGTGATAGAATTATGTCAATATAGGCAGATGAAATTGTTTGCCAGATTACAATATATAGTAACCTAGAATAGTTTGGGTAAAACAGTCTACTCAGGTTGTGTTTGAACCACCTAATTTGTGGAACAGTGTTGACCACTAATTGAAACAATATGTGCTATTATTTGAAAAACGACCTACAGCAGAAATATGAATAGGGTCACCTATAGTTGCGCGTTATTTGTCTTCAGATCAAGAACTACCTTCAGCCATCATCATTGTGAGGAGAATTAAAAGTAGATAATATTTCTATAAGGAAAAGCCCACCACTCATCACAAAATAATGTTTTTCAAAGTTTATTCGATTGTTTTTAGTGGTTTTTCAAAGTTTTATATTCTTAAAAAGGAAAAGATTCCACTCGAAACAAGAGTGCGATGAAAGCTGTGAAAAGCGATGTGAAAATCGGAAATCCATCAGTCAGTTGTCACCTTCGAGAAAACTTTTCTTTCTATATCCCTTTCCCTCTCCGCACACACTTCTTTTTAAACATTCTATGTTTTTATCCCTCCGATTTCGTTTTCTCCCCGCGATCTTTGCTTTTTTTGAGAGCTCAGATATAAAACCGTTGAAAACCTCAAGAAAAATCGCTCATATAGATTCTGAAACTCTGTTATAAAACAGAATATATAGAAAACGACTCTAAGAAATATGTCGTGTATATGTGATAACGGTTGAACGTTATTGCAAATCAACTACAAAATTCAGTAGGAAAAGTACCTTTCAAATTCCTGATGTACATATGCAGGTATTCCATAAGACTGGAATATTTTCAATACTTATTTTAATCTGTTGAATAATTTGTGAATATTCTTTTTTTTTGATGATGAAATCACTACCACCTCTGATAGAGTGCAATCACATCATTAAAATCAATGATAAATTAATTAATTAATGAATATATTGAATGTACAACTCAGTCGAACAAGCATATACGAATTATGGATACAAACAACCAAAGCTGAAACATTTTGTTTAGTAATAAATAATCACAAGTAATTATTCTGAATGGAACAGTTGACTAATTATCCGTTTCGCTCGAACTTCACAAGTTATTGTTTTACGTTTCCTTCTCAAGACAAACAGTTACTTCTTGTTTAGTTTCGTATTAATGTTTCGTTGTTGTTGTCATGACTAAGATTAAGAAGGTGTACTTCTAAGTTGAACCGTTTTGGTGGTGTAGTCTTTGAAACTCTTGTACTAGAACCTATAGCCTGGAGCAAGTAATGTGAAGTAGGCAATTAGCAGTGGCGGAAACCTCTTTCGACCGCTCTTGCTATCTATTTTAACCAGAATAACTGGGGATTTGTTTGTGGTAAATGAGGATAGAGAAGTTGTTGAATCATATGTTGTGAAACGATTTTTCTCACCTATAAACAACTACTGAATGTCATAATTGGAACTCATTTTCTTGATTGATCGTTTATTTTATTTAAAGTATCTATATGAATGAATTTGAAAGAATATACATATCAAATGATCGAATTTATCAGAATTTTTTCAAAATTCTGAACATATATAATTAACTCGCACTCACTTATAGCATATACACGTGAACAGTACGTGTCGAGAGTTTTGATAACAGTTTTGATAAGTCCACAGTTAAATCTCAATCGTCAATGTACAAGAATAGGCACGGCAGTGATCAAGACGGCAGTCAAATAGTAACCTCATTCCGCCACTCTTGTATAAAGATTGTTTTCGATTTTGAGTTCTAAAATAATATTCGCTTGAATGAAAAACTCGAAAAATACTGCAGATGTTATTTGACGTTTCAATTATGTCTCGATAATTTTGAGGGTTTGATAAGTTCATGTATAGTTCATAGTTCATAGTTCATGATATGAGTTCAAGCTTCAAACTATATTTGAATTGCGAACCCACCCCGGAAGTCGAACCCGGATCACCAAATTGCCGGTTGCTGTTATAGTTTTGAATTCTGAACATATTTATATCACATCATTATGATGACCAACTGGTGGTGAAAGAGAAAATATTCGAAATCATATATAAATAGGCCTATATTAAATGTACGGAGAATTCTTGGTTTTCTCCAATATATTTCCCGAGATACAATGTCACATATCGAATAAATAGAGAATCTTCATTACATTACAATACACCACTGTGATAAACAGTTGGCACACTGCTTTCTTCCCGGGAACTTTCAAGACTAGCTGTGTTCAATTGTTAATTACATTGTACCTTTATCTTTTGTCTCTCTAGCTCTCTGTCTCTCTCTTTCTGAGTCTCTCTTTCTCTCTTCCTCTTGCTCTCGCGGGGGGGTGTTGAATTAATGACGGTAATTCCCGTGTGAGTTTTCTTCACTAAAGAGGTGGGAAGGGCGGTGGGTTGGAGTGGGGTGGGGTGGAATGGGGGGGTAGGGTGTACACCACTGAGCTCTTATACTTAACTGTACTGCTTTGCAAACATACTTGTACGATTAGTTTGTGAATCACACTAATTTAACACTTAGTGAGCAATTACTTACACTTAAATCATATAGAAAATGTAAGTATGTGATTTTTCTCTTGAAAAACGAAAAACACTTTTCCATGATGCTGATACAAATTTTGAATCAGCCGTTCAGATGACTTCTTCTATAGTAAATGTTTTTACGTGCTTGATCTTGACATCCAATAAACCATTAACAATCATCTCTGATCAGATTTTTATTATGTTAACGACCCCATAACAGCTGGGGCATATGGGCACGGATGAGCAGGTGATGATGAAACTGTGAGATGATGATAAAATACGTTGATGAAACGATGACAAAAGTCAGGATTTATGCGGGATTTGAACCCATGCCCAACTCCCCAAAGTTCTTCAATGGTAGGCCTACCTTGTATTTGACTGAGCTATACTCTGAGATAATTAATAATAAATTATAGTTGTAATGAAAATGGGAAATGGGGAAATAAGAGAGGTAGGAAAAACGAAGAAGTGATATAATGGCCTCTGAAATCGCAGAAACCGAGTATTGAATATCCGATGTAGTTAGTGAAATTCAATTCTCAGTCTGATATAATTTCATTTTATGGGAAAGAAATCTGCTCTTAATAATAATTGTATATCAAATTCATTTCCAAGAATAGATTATAGCTTTATCAATATTGTTTGTCATCGAATACAATATAAAAAAATAATCACTATTATAAATAAGATTCTCGATCTTCTCCGAAGTGTTGAAACGAGAACCAATCCTATATCTACTTTCATCCTGATTAAGTTGAACACAAAATACGATCTGAAATCCATGATAGCATATAAATACCCTTAAGGGAGTACAACATCCCGTAATCTTCATTTGTCGCCGTGAAGTTATACGAAGCGCTAGTATCTCTCTCACGCTGCTATTCAATAATAGAGAGTAATCGTTGCTGAAGAAAGACGGATGTTACTAGGAGAAGTAAGAGGATACCACCGTTAACCAAACCTCAGCAAAACGTTAACTACTTCAGTTAAGTAGCCTTAAGGGGTCTTAACTATTTGCTACATTACCTGAGGAGATATTTCATTCTAACGAAGGCCATTAATAAAACTCGAATTGTAATTCTACTGTAAGGAATCTTGTAAGGTGTTTGTTAAGACAGTAATTAACGATTACAACAAAATAGTGTATCGTGCATTTACGGGAATAAGATAGTGATTTTAACAGAATCCTAAACAAGATTGTGTATTCAAACTTTATATTTAATTTTCACATCACCTTACAAAATGCATAGGAATATCACATCACGTATAATGACGAATTGAAAAAGATATTATTTATTCAATCAATTTAGATGATGGACCCTATCAAAAAAGACCCTATTGTCACCACTTACCTGTCTAGTAATGACAATATTTATGTCAAAATAATACACACTAAGAAAATACATATATAACTTACATTATATTCTTATGACCATTAAATTCATATATTCTTAAAATCATTATAGACCATTTCATTATGGTCGAAGAACTGTGAAAACTAAAATGTGTAGAATGGAATATAGGAAAAGAAATTAAAATCATGAGCTCAACAATTGTTCGTCAGATTTTTGTAATAATGAAGATGTTCACTTCTTGATCATCTGCAATATCATCCAACAATTATTAACAAGCTTCACATAGCGATACGAACGGCATCGTCGATGGGTGAGTTATATTTAAGTCGTCTGACAGACCAGGAAAAGAAAGCAATTACAAGGATACCAACCCATGAGAGCGAGATCCCCCTACATATACCCTAGACGACTGGGGTTGTAGTGTTGGCCAGATTGTCCAGGGTGAAGTGAAATCGTGAGAAGAAAGGACAATAAATGGAAGAGTTTAGCCATTGGTCGTTGTTAGCAGCAACGTATACATTCTCCCTGAGGACTGATATCGTTCTAGTACTCATGTAGTAAACATTATGTCTGATGTAGGGAACCAATGATGATTATCCTTTGAAATTATGTGTAGGCCCCTATTGCTAAAATTACCATTTTGTATTATCCATACACTCCAAGAGTTATAAATTCGAATTTTATCGAAGGAAGATTTGGAAGGAGAGAAGTGAAATAAAAAAGACCGGAGTTTCATTTTCCCGAACTCAAAAGAAATAATAATTCATTATCTTGGATCTTATACTGCAGTTTACCATGTATACATACTACTAGTACAATGGGTGTCAGTAGTGAAGTTTGTCATTGCGGTGCCCTGTCCGAAATGATCCTACCTCATTATCTTCAGTCTCAGTTGGAGAACAATGACTTTGTGAAAAAGGGTTCCGTGGGCGAAGGAGATTTGAGAAAGCCGCACAATTGCAAGTGCGGACTTGGAGAAATCAGTTGGCGGGCAGAGCATCCAGGACACAAGAATAACTGAAAAATGCACGTTGAAAGGAGACAATATTCAAAATTGTATTTCTGTAAAGAGAAACTCTACAGAAATGTATATGTGAAGAACTTATATTCATGACTTGAACAATTGAAACCACAATGCATTTTAAATGACTTTATAACTAAAAGGATCGCCAATATACTGAGTTATACAAAACGTATTATATTTTTGTACTCTTCTTTGTAACGTTTCTCTACTTTCTACTGCATTTTAACTGTTTATCATGTGTGTATATCTATTTAAATGTATAGAACTATAGTTGAACTCGTATAGAATTCGTTTTAATCTTAATGTACCGGGGGAGCACTTGTTTGATGTATTCAAAAACTAGACGTGAAGCGATAGTGGGGGTGGGGGAAGGGGTGGGGGTAGGGCGCACGAGAGAGGGTTTTAGAGCAATGGAAACCAGCGAAATGTTTTAAAATGCTACGTTATTTACATTAATAATTGATTAGCATGTATGCATACACAAGTAAGATGGAGTATGCATGCATGCATTTTATACGTCATAGACTTTGCGAAATGGATGTTTATTTTAATTATGTAGAGAAGTTTGTGTGTTTGAATGGGGAATTGAATGATGATTGAATGGTTTATTGAGACGTTTGTACTGTGATTCAATTCAAACGATTTAGAGTTGGAATGATGGCGGAATACATAAATTTAAATATTGAAGTTCATTTATTTTCATTTTCCACACATTTGGAGTGTATTGGTTTCAAAACTTCGATGTCTATATTTACAATAAATGTCAATATGTCTGTATCAATAGATGGAGCGCGTCTTTGATAAATGTTATCAATTGTGTATATCAATATATTTTCATATTTTTCATAATACCGATACGCAAAGCAATATTAGAATAGAATAGAGAATAGGATATATCATATCATATTATACGAATAATCAATTATGAAATCTGTGAACATTAGAATCAGTAGATCACCAAAGTATACTGCATGATCATTCATAATATTAACCATCCCAATTTTCAAATTAAAAAAGGCTTGTACTAAAATATATATTCTTTTAAATTTGCTTGTTGGAAATGAATCCAAGTTGGCTAGAAATTATCCACAGAAATACAAAATATTCCATAGGTCTTCATACATTGATTATTTTTTTTGACAATCTGTATATTTTTGCTATATCTATGTATTGTGAACCCTACCGAAAGTAAGCCACACATAACCTAGCTGATAGTGGGGTCATCAAGCACATCGCAAGAAGAGGAATACACGTTAGTTGAGCTATTGCCACATAGTTATGACATCATTCACTCCATTCACACCCTTGTTATGTGCTACTGTTAATAGTTATGAGCGTTTAAACTTGTCAACACGTCAGTGCATCTGCACTCAATTGACTCTCCACGCAGGCTACAACAACGGATGTAGAAACCAGAGAACGTTTTGACCAACTCTCTGTAAGCTGTATTAGAGTCACGGACAGAAGTCAATTGTTACTATCGTTATACATGCATTTCGTTCTCTGTGGTATACTCATCACTCTTCATTGTATCGATTTGAAACAATTATAGTCATAAGATAGTAAGATTGTATTGTATGATTGTATGATAGTAATTAGATTGAAAGATTGTAAATTGTATGCCTTCACAATATCATCAGACGTTCATCAGTTCTTGGGGATTGGTAGTGCGGCCATCACTTCATAATTATTGCTAAATCAAGCGACTTGGTTCCAATAGACAGTATGCATGTATATTTTAGATTTGATTCTATTCTAGTCCTACATAAAGCGAATAATATGGAATGTACTCGAAAACTATATAATATACATTATTCCTATACACATCTGGATTTTGAACCGATCAAGTTTTATGTTCAGTCACTGTCTTCATTATACTGTCTTCATTGTCTTCATTAGTTTTGCTATGTAATCGAAATTATACATTTTTAATGCATACATAATTATCAACAAAAATTTGCATGTAATAATGAGCGTTATTTTGTATCATCAAGGTACATCATCAACTATATATACGGTCTCTAAATATCTCACCTTATCAACGGATAAATGTAACTGCATAATAACATTCAACTTGAACCAGTTAAGAGTTAAGACGTACTATTACTCTTAAATAGCAGTATCTTCTTGAGCTCGTTTTCTAAATTTGTCCCTAGAGCAATACGATCTCAACTCATAGTCAAACTACCATTGCTCTTCCTTTTAAATAAACATTGCATGTTAACTTCACTACAGCACTACACTGCCTCTATGAGTCCATGTGACATCAACACATCATGTTAGAAGACTAACCGAAACTAACCAGCGTTTATAGTGGAGGATCTGCGGAGACGGGTGATCGAAATGTCACTTTGAGGTAGGACATTAACACCCTGCGTGAGCTCATTTTATTGGCGGATGTTTGGGGTATAATTTTACCCTAGAGTATTTTCCTATTTTGTGATGTTTCACCATCGGTGGTTAGGTGTTGATAGATGAGTAGGATGAATATTGGTGTTTTAAGTTTTAACGGGCCGTTAGTCCGTCAGTCGTTCGTTTATTATGTGCCTTTAGTAAATGTTACGTTTGATAAGAAAAGGATGTACTTACCACTTTGTCGGTAAGTTTAATTAGGTACGGTAAATTAGTTTGAATGATCAGTAATTTTGTTCGTCAACGCCTATAATGAACTTATTATAATTGTATACATATGGTGGTGTGCCTATAGTAAGAATAATTTTTAATGCAATGCGAAGGCATTCAAATGCGAAGGCATTGCAAAGTCCACAATGCGAAGGACCTATGACTGTGTTCTCTCACATAAATAATACCGTCGCAACATACGTTATAAATAAGTCTTTGGTTTACACTTTCTTGTGCTTTCATTAAACTTGAATTATGTCATATCCTTTAACCGTAGACTAAAGGTAAAATGCTACATCCTCACTATATATTTAGATACACTGGCCACCAAGTGACCAGGTGATCACTAAGGTACACACTAAGTGCAATCATTTCCTCAATATTATATATTTTATTTTATTTTATAATTAAATAGACATCTCGACATCTGGAACAAAAGTCAAGTTTCCAAAGACTTGTGAATATGATCAAAAAGAATGCAAATTACGAGTCAAGGGATATAGTCTAATATATCTGACTATATATCAGACTATATCAGACCCTAAAATTCAAAACAACTACTTATTTGTATAAGTATTCTGAAGTTTGCGTCAATAGTAATCAAATTCAATACTGCGGTGCAAATGTTTGTTTTCGGAATCTATAGAATATTATGATACAATTTTATGAAGAAACGTTATGGGCATATTTGTAAATATATAGGGAATTGGGTAACAAACAAACAAAAACTGAAGTTTTGATTTAAAGTAGGTTGCAGTACATCGTTCATTGTTATCCATTTGTGCCAACAATGTGTGACAGAAACGAACGATAATGATATTCTGCAATGCTAAAAGCATTCTATTCATATATGATACGTTATGTTTAATCCTCCACATTTTTCTAAAGTACAGTAAATTTAAACTATCATTCAGAATGGATTCGATGTAAAGTAATTCTTTACACTTTTACGCTAAAAACGTAATGAATTTACTATCTAAAGTAATAACCATGAAAAAATACCACGCATCACAGTTGAATAATTCACGTATATGCATTGTTATGCTAATTACAATCATTATCAAGGTTCCCCCCAGCATTGTACAAGCCTTGAGTCAAGATAAGTGACGCAACAACCAGTGCCTCTGTAGCGCAGTAGGCAGCGCGTAAGTCTCATAATCTTAAGGTCGTGAGTTCGATCCTCACCGGGGGCAGATTTTTTGGTATTCTGTATTTACATCAAAATTGAACATTTTCATTGGAATCATGATTTTACATAACTTTGCCTATCAATTTCGAACGGATCCTCATTATTTCACACTGTATGTGTGAACAAAATTAAATAAGATTTCATTTTTCATATTCCGTTACTTGGATTTGTATTTTTTTCTTTTATATTTTAATTTGAATACGTTGAAACTCAATCAAAAAGCAAATCCGCTTGACAAGAAATTCAAGTTTCATTAGATTAATGTCATAATTATTATGCCTATCAAGGATTAGGCCTATTATCACAAGAATAATATGTTCAATTTAGAATGTAGGCCTACAT
Source organism: Brachyptera putata (assembly GCA_907164805.1). Classification (NCBI taxonomy): domain Eukaryota; kingdom Metazoa; phylum Arthropoda; class Insecta; order Plecoptera; family Taeniopterygidae; genus Brachyptera; species Brachyptera putata. The sequence continues at coordinate 24,789,474 of OU015467.1, read as the reverse complement.
GTTACAATGTATTATTTTGTTATTATACTTTTTACTCCATTATACGTCTCCACCTCATTCACACCCTTACAAACATCCCCTTTGTACTCGCTCATATTCTGTTCCACATCATGATTTAAGTTACTTCATTTTTTCACCACCATTTTCCTTTAATAAGATCCCTGACACGTAGGCTATATACATATATATACACAAGTTTGGAGTTTACTAACCGCATTTTAAAACGAGGCAATATCGCTTAAATACGCAAAGTGGCCATGTTGGTTGGTTATTACGCCAGATAATAACATCTCTAACCACATCCGAGACAAACTTTTGTAATAAAACGAAACGAAACTTAATTTCAACGTGTGGCAATGATATTTATTAGTTTCTTTTATTATTCCATGCTCACTTCATTTTGATGCAAACACAGAGAAAGAAAATGAGGTAGGGGAGAATGAAAATAGGAGTAGCAAATTAACTTTGGAATTTTTTTTTTCCATTTTCATTATGATTATATCTTTTTATTCTTTCCGTGTTTGTTATACTATGTGCAACTTATTATTCCCGGGATGGTTATACTAAGTAGCATGGGGAAAATCAAGCTTACGTAATCTGTTGCCTAGAGATGCCAGATTTCAAAATGCTCTCTCCAATTGCTGTTTTCTTTTTTTGCGTTCTAATATTTTTGCAGTATCCCACGCAACAGCCAAACAGCCCTCTGTTCTCACGTTATTTGTTAGATGAAACGCTCTACTATTCAATATGCAATAACATATTTCTAGTTCGTGGGATCGTGTCCCGGTCGAGACGTATCTTTTATGACATGGCTAAAACATCCCACATATATCCATATTTTAATGATCATTTATATATATATATATATATATATATATATATATATATATATATATATATATATATATATATATATATATATATGTAAGCTTTAATACATTAATATGAATAATATATGTATATATAATTATATATATATATGGCCTATTACTAACTATTTGATATTATTTATTTGTCATAACATATGAGTAGCCTATATCTATATTCCTCATTTGGGCACTCACAAAAAAAGAAATCTGTGATATAGGGGTGTTTCAATATTGATATCTGCAAACGATAAAATATTATACCATCTGATTCATCTCTAAATCCAACTCGAAGAGTGTATTCAAGCTGCTGTGTTTTTATCTGGAACATTAGACGTTTTGAATGACGACATTTATCGAACTGAGAATATAAAATCTTGAGATATCGATTCATCGAATAACGTGGGTATCGTTTTGTCAGGGGAATCATAAAATGTATCAAGAAGTAATTTGTTAGGAGTTATAGTAACTGGTCACATTTTGTGTCGAATACAAATATAACGAGTTAACATTCCAGTGGCGTATATACGGGTGGTTCACAACACTTCTTAGCATACAACCGCGTGAAAAGACAGTATTCTGGATTCAGAACGAGTACATCCAATTATTAAACGAGCGATAGCGAAGACATCCATCCCACTCTTTTTACCAACATTTTGTCGAAATTTGTGGTAATTCTCACGTGAAGTTTTAAAACATTTCGAGATGATTTTCACCGGTACATGCAGCGAAGTGTGTGATCACTTCATGTGATCCGGGAGGCGAGGGGAATGTCGAACCCAGTTCGATATTCGAACATATTATATCCCCTTGAAAAGCTCTACGAACCCTAATATATATCACCGCCACTGGAAATGTATGAATATTTGTAAAAGTTGAACTTTGTTCTGGGAAAGACCACTGGTGGCATACCAACAGAAATGTATACATTTTTAATGACCTTTGCTTTTTATTAAACCAAGCACTATATGGCTTTTATAAATAATAAAAGCGCTTAAAATAGGCTCTATATATACGCGTATAACTTTTTATTGTGTGTGTGCTTGCTGCGTGTGTTTGGGGCCTATTTTAGAACTTTTATCACACATTTAAAAGAGCCGATTTTTTCATTGTGAATGCAAGTATAAAAGATATGAAAGTCGAAGTAATGTATAACTTGAGGTATTCTGGAAAAAAAAACGTTATTTAATTACTTTTTCTCGTATGTAAAAAATTGAGATATATCTTTAATTTCGCATTAAGAATTTCATTGAAATGCCACTGGTTAAGAATCAATGATGAATTACGATTGATAATATTAATAATTAGAGAATATTCAGATTATACTCATTGATAACCAATTACTTGCAACAAGACGTAGGTAACAATCAAGTCATTTAGGGGAATCAAAAGTATCACAAGTGTACGCAAGATGACTGTATAGACTTTGGGAAAATAAAAAACTATATCCATTTGATAAAATTGAAAACAAATAAATTGAGCGATATATGTTGCAAATTTTCATTAGAAGGAAAGAAAACAGCGGTCGAGGCCTATATTTGGAAACCATTTCGGTATTATAAGCTATTGAGGACCATCAAGAAAAACCTCTATGAAGATGGACGGTGGCAGGTATCGAACCGAGATCTGATATTCTTTCGGTCACATAGAGCAAGCACGTACCACTGAGCTATCATTGCTGGTTGAACCATTCCTGAAAACTCACCAACTTTAATGATTTTGTGTACATTAATTATACACATACCTTTGAACTAATACACATTTTCTCTACATTGGTCAAGTCAGCGCAGTTGAATATATGTAATTTTTATATATTTTATATTAATTATATGCAATATTATGGATGTATGAATTTATATAAAAAATATGGAAATATATATGAAAATATATGTATATTTAATTATATATATGTTGATTTATATAAATATATTAAAAAATCAGAATTGGTATATACTTTGTGTACGCCTATTATATATTCTGGAAAGTTGAATTGTTATCAACATAGTTATCAATATTTATTTATTACCACCAAATCTGCGATTAATCTTAACTGGACTCGATAATACCAGGTTTGAATATAATAATTGTATCCTATTCTTCTTCTCATCCAAACTTATATGATGCCACGGTTGGTAACATTAACACAGATAACTTGGTTGACACCCTTGTATCATCTCTATACTCGTTATTACGTTCCACATGAGATAGCATTATTCTGTGGAAATCTATAGCAACCTGTTGTGAAATCAAGCATCCACCTACCTGTGTACCACTTGGTTAAACTCGAGCACACAATGGTATACGTGTATCGACGTATATCCCAATTAGAACGTACACACACTGTGACACTGAAACATGGTCACGAGATTTTCAATCAAACAACCCGTCTACCTTTTATAATAATAATAATAATGAAAATAATGTATATATTCTTATCATTCTAAGGCGTTTTATTGACATGTTATAGTAGTACATACATTATAATAATAACGTAGACCCACAAAGTCACATAAGTTTTGACTTGTCTGTGGGTCTACACATTGTTCACACATATAATAAAATGAATATTATGCCTATAATATGATTCATAAACTTGGACGAGTAGCCGAGTGGCAATAGCCACTCGCTATAGGACTGGGATTCGATTCCAGCCATGGTCGAACATCCTGACAGGAGTTTTTCATGGTTTCCCTCTGTCGTTCAGGTCAATACTGGGATGATTAGACTCGACCGACTCCTTCCCACTATCCAAAAAACCCTAACCTTTCATCTCTTCATACCTTCATCTCATATACATTCACAGACGTCAATAGATCGTAGTCATCAGTTAAGTGCGTCGTTAAACCAAATGTAAATAAATAAATCAGTTATAATAATATTATAAAAATATTAATAATCTTAGTTGCGGTATTGTATTGCCTTGTGTACACTGAAGTCAAGACGCTAGTGAGTTCGAGTACCGTATACCACATGAGTTTGTGTTAATCACTCACAAATCAGTCGCTCATTTCAGTCACGTGGTCCCTAAATAACCTGAACGTTGGTACGGTCCAATGAATGAATTGGGTCAATCAATAAATCATATATTAGGGTATTAAATATGTGATATTGATCGCATCAAACTTACTCAAGTTGATTGCATTCTCTTGTTAGGAAAATGGGCAATTTCATTAATCGAACAGAAGTGAGAACATAGTTATTTCTACCAAATTAAAATACTAATATATATATATATATATATATATATATATATATATATATATATTAGGTAATGAAATTTCAAAAATGATAACAAAAACAGAAACTATGAAGAAACTTGACATGAACTAATTTGTCCATTTCATTCCAAAGTTCAGATTTCTCGCAAAGTAATTTTGATTCGATCTGTTTTTTTATGATGATACATGCATAATGAGCCTAATGGGCCCTAGTTGATATATTTCTTATATTTTTACCATGATTGATAAAGGCAATGGTAAAAACATAATTGTGACTCGACGAATATCGGTGAATTTGGTTTCCTTCTGCAACTTATATGAAAATATACCATCCATAAGATGAGCATATGAAACAGACAAAACAATTTAGGGGCATTCACAGCTGTGATACTATTCATATTATGTATTGTCACCGAGAGTACATAAGACATACTGCGTACAAGCAGCAACGTAACTCAACCTCATTATTACGGTTAGCTTGAGCAATTGAAAAGATAACAGATGACACAAAACAGAGATAAATTGATTCATCAAAGTTGATATTTTAAGGATCAAAAGATGTGAAGAGATGTTATGAAATCAAACCATCAGTCATGGAATTGATATATTCTATATATCAAATCTATAGTCCTACAAATCCCATACAAATCGATCTTGCCTACCCATTGTTGCGTCGTTGCTCGACGATATGAGTTATAAGTATGTATGTTGATTTTTGTAATTGGATGAGCGAGGTAAAGACTATATTTGACCATTACAACTTCAAAATTACTGAGACTGGTGGAGTAGTGGCTCGTCATTCATAGAAACCGGGGTCTATTTATTGACCATCTTGACAGAGGTGTTTCGTGTATGCTGGCGTGTAGTTTCATACTTGGATGTTTTCTGAACAAGAGGCCACGACCAACTTATTCCCATTGAAAATCCTGAACCTATCATAGACTAACCTTTAGCAAAACTGTCATCGTTCACCGATATCAATAAAGATTAGTCAACAGTACAGTGCATCGGGAAAAACAATATGGATAAATTGAAATAAATAACTCCAAAACTAATAATGCCATTATATTGACTTCAATTTAGACAATGTAGACAATGAATAGCGACAAATTACAGATCATTCGTCGATCTTAAAATTATTTCATTCGCACATCTAAACCATCATCACCGGTATACCTCTATTTCCGTAACGATTTCAGATTACATGTTGGCACATTGAATGAAAATCTTTCAAGTAAGAAAACTTGCAAAATACCCAGTTCCTTTTTTAAACTACTAATTACCTATCCCGTCAATTAAGGAATTGAGTAAACGGAAACCATTTTAAAAAGTGTAAATGAGGCAGTAAAATACGAAGAATAATTACAATACTCTGGAAGAAAGCTAGCGGAACGTTACAGGGAGTGGGCAGAGCTGATTGAGGGGGAGGGGGGGGAAGGGGAGGGAGAATACCATCTGAATGTGAAACTCAGGAAAAAAGTAAATCTCTAAGAAGACGAAGAAAAAAAAGAGGGAGTCGCGGGAGAGGTTCTTTAAATTCCATTTTGTGTAAAAATCCCATTAACTCTGTAATTTATGCGACTAGCTCATTGGGAACAAAAGGGAGACGGCGATCAAGAGAAAAAATATAAAGTAGATGCAAGGCTTTATCATGGCAAGAAAAAAAAAGAAACGAATGAAATAAAATCCTTTTAAAAGCTCGTCTTAGCCTCGACTTGGGCGTATACTCTTGTCTTTAGAGTGACAGAGGGGTGGATTGGTGGGGAGGGGGAATGTAGCTGATTTGCCAGGGTGTGGGGGAGGGGAATGTATATGAATGCAGTATTTGAACAATCATCAACTTGATCATTTATATATTTTAGTCAAACAATTATTGACCAAATGATATGATTACATAATTAAATATGATTTTTATAATTTCTTTCTCTTTGATAGTGCAAGTATCCGAGGGTAATAAAAAGTTAATTTGCTCATTTTTGCTCAATTCACTAATCATCACTTGGTACAACCGGCTCTAAGGCCCGGTTCCACGAACTGATAGTTAGTGGATTAAGCAATAGTTGGCAGATTAACTTGTTATCACCGTTGGCTACTTGTTATTTCCGTACCTTGACTGATAGTTAGCGGATTAATACCTAACCATGAGTTCGTAACACAGGCTCAATAGTACATCCATCCTTTTATTATCGTCACATCATACAACCTATTGAACTACATTAATTGATGGATCACGCTCAATTCATATATATAGATGGATGAAAATACCCTTCTCATATAAAAACATTTCACTCGAAAACAAAATCACAATGGCTCCATAATGAAAAATACACATTTATACGCATATATAATATCGGATTTGAACCCAAACCCTTCTGAATGAATTGCCATATTATAATCTAAACATAAAACAGATCCGACCATGTGACATATAAACGGTTTATTATGCATTATATAATACGACGTCGCTATTGCTTAAACCTCCATCTCACCCCTCCCTTCACCCTTCAACCTTCCACCCCCCCCCCTTCCCTCCTCCACACATCCAATTCAACTTTAATTGAAAATGACAAAATCCCATTGAAATGGTAATGAACTACTATAGCACAATTCTATTGGGTATCAAAGCGGGTAAACGGAGTTGGATGAATTAATCAATGAGTGAAATTCTTATTTTTTTTTTATCCAAGGCGTGGATGAATATGATCGTGAATCCTGTCTGAGATACTTGTCACGGTGTGATGAAATTTATTATTGCATTTTGCGAGTGACAATTGTAGTTGGTCAATTCGTTTCATGAGGAAATTTTCTACACATTCATGTATATTGAATGTGTTGAAAGTTTGTTGATAAAACGACTAGAATGATCCCTAAGACACAAATATAGTCAAATATGAACTGAAATATAATATGTGATATATGCATATATTCATATATATATATATATATATATATATATATATATATATATATATATATATATATATATATATATATGTAGTAATTCTGCCAGTGGATACCCTCCACGTATAACTTCAGATGGAACAATGAGAATATAAATAAAATACCAACTTCGAAATAAAAAAGTATACGTAAATAAGGTACGAATGAAAATGTAGATTATATACATTCGTTCATCATTCTTTCTGGATGTAATACAATTTGTGAAAAATGACAGAGATGCTTTTTATGATAACCACCAGTTATCATCTCCTTTCCGTTTACAGTTCACCGGAATCATTCTCTCCACCTCCTCCTCCCTCTTGTTCACCAGACTGTTACGATCAGCTACCCCTAGGCTGCTAGGCAACTTCTCGTTATGCTGAACTCTTTTATTGTTGTCAGTCCCGCATGTATTGATAGAATATTAGGTGTACAGAATATCATCTGAACCGTTCACTTGTATAAAACGCCACATTTCGATGTTGATGTAGCAACTATGGATATACCGAGGAGTAATGAGGGATAGTACAGTCATGTCGAGGACGATAGAACCCTATAATTTTTCATTAACTTGAGATCATGAATTCAGACTCAATTGTTGAATTGTTGATAGAAGTCATCTTTATCATAATGTTAGTTGGTTCGTGAAAATTGCTCGCGTTGCACGTGCAAACGAATAAAGGCTTGCATAAAGTCCAAACTAGTTGAACACAGATGAATAGATTACATATATTATAGTTTGAAGAATGTGCTAATATAATAAACCTTGAACAACAATGAACTAATATGAACTAATTTTGGGATTGAAAACATTCAACGAAAATCATTAGTCAATTTGAAATGTTATCAACATTCTCACGTTGAACATTTGAAAAATAAACTGTTTTGAATGCAATTTCAATGATTTCATATCGACTTTCCGTCATTTTTCCCATATACGTTGTCCTGATAAGTCAAACAAAATATGTTGTTTTCCAAAATATTATAATGAAAATTTAAAATATTTCTAAAAAGTTGGTTCAGAAAAATACACCGTTGTCATGCACCGCATTGTTTTGAATATTCATCAGACATCTCTATCCCTCTCTCTCCTTCGGTAGAGATATATGTATATATCATTAAATATACATATATTTATTCAAGAATTTATTCATATACCCTATTATATCAATTATTGAATTCATAGATGATAAAAAATATAAAAAAACTTTCATTCCCAAAAAACTTTCATCAGTCACTGACTTTTCAATAGTAAATATTCGGTACTTCAAACGCATCGAATTGCAGATATAAAACGATTTTAGATGCCATGTTCAATAATATAAAGACAGTTTAGCTATAGCTTATACATGATTGATCTGGCATGATAGAGCCCATGACAAAGCAGGTGGAGGTGCCGTGCCAGGGCTGCAGGTGGAGGTGCCACGCTAGGAGGAAGGAGGGTGTCTATACAGGTGCGCCCATTTATTTGCCTCATCATATCTATACCTAGGGCCCATGACAAAGCAGGTGGAGGTGCCGTGCCAGGGCTGCAGGTGGAGGTGCCATGCTAGTGGGAAGGAGGGTGTCTATACAGGTGCGCCCATTTATTTGCCTCATCATATCTATACCTAGGGCCCATGACAAAGCAGGTGGAGGTGCCGTGCCAGGGCTGCAGGTGGAGGTGCCATGCTAGGAGGAAGGAGGGTGTCTATACAGGTGAGCCCATCTATTTGCCTCATCATATCTATACCAGCCCTTACTTACCTTTCCCCGCCGTTTCATCATCAATAAGCACCCCCTCCTATTCCCACAACCCACTCACCCACCCACCCATCTAGTGAGCTACCGAGACTCTCTTTAGCAATCACGCTATGTACACTGAAAACCATCCCCTAACCCTCTCCACCCCGCCCCACACTTGAACAAATGTTTGCACTTGAACGTTCGTGGCAACCACAGAGGCACAAAATTAAGTGGAATTGGACGTACACTTAAGAGCAATAAAACTGCGACAAACACGTATTCTTGTCTTATCGATATGCGATTGAGTAGAATAGAAGGCTGTGAAGAGTGATTGAAAGTCATGAAAATCATTAGGAATTATGAAATAATATGCTGAAATAGTAGAACTTATGATTTATGAATGATAATGATAATAACATCGAAAATTGATATTGACTCTTCCTGAATTTTTTAAATTGTGGAATGTATTCTATGTCAGATTCGAAAACAATATGTGAGATTTGTTTCATCGATTTCACATTTGTTCGAACTTATAACACTAATTCATTTTTCAGTCAAAATTTGGCTCAACCGAAGTTCACTCAAGAATGGAATTGTATGATTTTTGGGAGAAATCCTGTATGTCCATTTCCAACGATGAAATTGAAGAAATTGGGATTGAAAATGAAAATAAATCAACTGGAAAATAATGGCAAATAACAGGTAATCCAACAATACAACTTTGAAGATACAACTTTGATAATTGATTAATAATTTCAATAATTTGATTATATTTGATAAATAATACGAACTATAGGTTAATATAGTCTACTTTACGGTTTTTCAAAACCTCGAAAAACCAGGCTCCTCCACGTAGTTTTAGAATGGGGAAAATAGTAGAGTTAAATTAAGACTTCAATCGATATGATCTCAAATTCTTCATAATAATTTTCACTCTTGTTGCAATTTTCATTGACTTGAGGTACAGAATTTGAGCGTAGAATCACCGTTACGATATGTTTGCAAGAGCATTAATAATGACTTAAACAATTAGTTGCACATTAGAGTGAATTAGAGAGAGCAATAGAAATAGCGCGCGAGAGAGAGAGAGAGGGATAGAGAGGTAAAAAGAAAGAGTGAGAGAGACAGTGAGAAAAAGCGCTTCGCAAACCGCGGGTGGTCTGTGGATAGCCAATGAGAGCCAAGTGCTGCTTTTCGTTCTGTGTTTAATGTAGCCAGTTGAGAGATACGTCGTATTATTCTGATTGATGTCAAATAGCGCTGATTGCTCTCCTAGAACCTATGGTTACTTAAGAGAGGAGGGTTCTTGCACAAGGTTTAATTGAACACTCTGTTTAAGTTTAAGTTGTTTGAGATGGAAACGATTTAACCAAGAGTTGGAATTGATAATTAAATGAGGGAAAGAAAGACGCTGTTAAATAAAATGACCTATTCTAAATGGGACTATTTTTTTCAATTGAAGATCAATTGAAGATTATTGTATACATTGGAGTTAAAACGTATATAATATTAGAGTGATATTTACTTTTGAATAATTCAAATGAGAGTGTCACTGTCTCTAATTTCGAAGAGGCTCATTTTTATCGAGTAACAATTGAATCATCTCAGATCCAAGAAAGAAGTGATGGAAATGTTCATATATAATATTGATAAGTTACTGAAATTATTATGCATTTTTCGTCTTCTTCAGTAACGCAAATATTGATTATTGGATTTGTATTGGATTTCAATCATTGTAATTGTGTGATGTGAAGCCTTATTTCTCGTTTTTTATCCACCTCCTCAAATTTAACATACTGCATGATCAGCGATAGTTACACACTTCATTATCTAGGATATTCTAGTCACTGAAAACTATTCACAAAACCGAAAAAGATCTATCACTTTCTTGAACTCGAATGTTTAGCCTCTGACACCTACCCACATGCCCTACAATTCCAAAGTGTTACACATTTTTATAAATATTTTTTCCTCAACCAAAAGTCACGCTAGTTTGATCAAAAATAAGGGAGACTACATCTTCACAGCGGCATTTCAAAAGAACTCTTTGAAATGCCGACCAGTTATACACTAATGACTCTAAACAATCCACGTTTTGTCCCTCTAATATTACACTTAACAAGATTTTTCTCTCTCTCATCATTCACTTCCGCCGTTGATTTACACAAAAATTAAAATACAATGAATATCTTTATATTTAAGATGGCCGTTTTTGAAGAGTTCACCTGTTTGCGTTTAGTTCCGGTCGCCGAAGTTAGCGCTCTGACTAAAGGCGGCCAGTTTTCGAAGCTTGCTTGGATTTTCAGGACAATTAGTAAAGGCAATGATGCGAACGAACATGTGGAGTCTCAAAGAGTCTTGTTGATGGAAAACTAAAAGAAACATTTCTAGGACGATTTATTTTTAGAACGTAGCTAATTATTTAGTAATTGTGGATCGTGTGTAGATGTGGCCTTTCAGTGCTGAATGTGGAACTGAATGAAGGCACAGTAAGCTTCTAATAGACTAATTATGATGGAAATATTTCGCGTAATTTCATTACAGTGGTATCTACTTCATCAAAGAAAGTATATTTCTCTCTTGATCCTCGCCTATTACTTATTTTAAAAAAACTGAACAAATAAAATGCAGGATGAATAAAATTGAAGAGTATATATTTTGGAAACAGTTAGGAACAGAATCGATTATACTTCACTGGATATGAAAAACTCTTCTATAATTAGAGAACCGCCAACTGCTTCACGGAAGGGCAATCAGCAAAATGAGACTAATCTAAATGAATGAATAAATATATATATATATATATATATATATATATATATATATATATATATATATATATATATATATATATATATATATATATATATATATATATATATATATATATATATATATATATATATATATATATATATATATATATATATATATATATATATATATATATATATATATATATATATATATATATATATATATATATATATATATATATATATATATATACACATATATATAAATATATATATATATATATATATATATATATATATATATATATATATATATATATATATATATATGGGAGTTCTGTGTGTCTGTGTGTATATATTTAATTCCTGATTATGTATGTGTCCTAATTGATTCTGAATGTTCGCATTTGGTATTTGATATTATCATGTGATATTTCAATTACGATATCCATGTAATTCATCTGAACTCAATTTATCAACTCGAGAATTTAAATTATAACATAAACATCATTTCAATGAATAATCACTTACAATCAGCGGCAACACGGTATTGAATTATCCCAAAATACAAATACTGAGTTTCGATATAGAGTCAACAAGTACCACTAAATAATTGACGAATTACACTCCATTTTGATTATTACCAACTCACCCACTACAACAACAGATTTACCCACCCGTTTAACGAGACACTAATTAGTGTTGGTAAGTTGGTAAAGTGTGTGAATTGGTAGTTAATTAAATTATCGGTCAGACAGATTTTGGTCAACGGTTAATTCATTTCCATGGACGTCCGTTGCTTTTGTTCGAGCGCTAGTGTTTGTAGATAGGCGGATGGAGGGGGGCAGAGGATCATGTAGAATAATAGCCCGTGTATTAACGTTTGAAACCCCGTCGCAAATCTAGATAACGCATTCATATTTCATAATAGTAATTATTATTATGCAAAACTTTTGCTGTTGTTGGCAATTATTCACAGCGGTGCCAACCTTTCGGAGCGTGAAATATAATTATCAAATTATCCCTATCCTCCCTATTTCTCTGCCATATATACACACCTAAAATTGTTACTTTATCAGCATTGTATATGTATATATGTTTTCATTGAGACTTCATTAATTTGGAATTATTTTATTCAGGCATGCATTTTCTAAAAGTCAGTGTAGCGAAGAATATAATTTCAATAAGGGTGAAGTTGATATGATATTTTGTTTGCTTTTTTAAAATTAATACAAAAATAATATAAAAGTTACCTCTCTTACTTTTTCTCAGTTTAATGTTAGAGTGAACCGTGTTCACTTAGCCTATAATAATATTAGTTTGCCAAACTCAATTTTTACGTTCATAAATAAAGGTAAACAAACTTTTTCATCTTCTGAGTGAAAATAATTGTTAAAATATGAAGTCAATTATGTTAGGCATCACAATCCCATTAGTTTGGGATAAAACCTACTTTTTATGAGCAATATTATGTTAAACTGTTCTTTTGTGTCTATTCTTTCTCCACAAAAAGAAATATTTACCTTTCATTTATATTATAATGAGTATATAATAAAATCCCATAGCATCCAGTTTCTGTATAAAAAACCAACACATATCATCAATCAATTCCAACCGCATTAATCCCCGTTGAGTTGTCTCATCAAATATTATCCAAAGATAAGCCGAGAGCTATCCACAACTAAAAAGAACCTATCAATGAAGTTAATTTCATTTTAAATGTGCATTGTTAAACATTGTTTATTCAGTGGTGGTAATAATAGAAGAGAGCCCAGCTGGGCAATGGTTGCATCGTCCACCTCGCCGTGTGTGAATTGTCCACTAATCCTACATCTGGTAGTTTCAAGACTATTTAAGCCATTGGATTAAAACGCTGTATCGTATCGTGGCCACAGGGTAAGACCCCTCTCTCTCTTTCTCTCTCTCCCTTCTCTCTCCTCTATCTCCCTCTTTCACCCTCCCCCACTCTCTCTCTCTCCCCTCTCCTCTCTCTCTCCCCCTCTCTTTCTCTTCTCGTTCTATCTCGTTTCTCATATACTCTCTCTTTCTTTCTCTCACTCCCCATTTCTCTCACTCTTTCTCTATATTACACGCTCTCTATCTCCTCGCTCTCCCTCTCTGTCCTCAAGATGACGTCAGAGGACCACCCCTGAACGACAGTGTTAACACTAGCTGTTAGGGGCTCAACGTCGGATGGATTTGTTGAGTTAGGATTTTATAAGCCATGTGGACATGTTTTAGAGATGCGAAAGTTAAGGGTTGAATGAGATTTTTGTCCCCCTCTCCTAGATCCCAGTGTAACCGGTAGATGCGAGGGATGAAAAGCCGGATGATTATGAAGCAAACGGTTCTTAATGCTGTTGATTATTTCGATGTTGAATGTTTTCGAATATATTATTCGGGATAATTCATTGAAGAACTACAATAGCTTTCCTTCATCTCTCAGTTAACTAAGGCATGGCTCCAGAACTGACTGGACATTCTGACAGAACATACTGACATTCGGGTGATCACAACTCGCCCACTATCACGATACTTGAGGTTACAGCAGTAGTTAAGCGGTAATGAAAACAGCCTTAAACAGGTTCACGTCAGGTTTGTGCCAAATAGTATCTCGTCACGGCTAGGTAATGGTAAGAGGGTGTTATCAAATACTACCTAATTACTTTATACAAAGTGAAAATTTGTATGAATCCAAAAATGTGTCGATTCACTTTCATATTTAATCTTAATGGTACTTTTCTCACTCAAGAAAGCAAATTCGTTGCAGTATTTAATGATGATGATAATTGATAATTTGATATATTTTCATGAAAATTCAGAATAATATTGATTGGGTTGTATGTTTTTGTTATTCTTCTCAGAATATATATATATATATATATATATATATATATATATATATATATATATATATATATATATATATATATATATATATATATATATATATATAAGGTACATACACTCATATATTATTCGAAAGCAATAAACGCTTCAAGGTGTAATTTGAATTTTCAGTGTAATTTTTAGGGTATAATTTATATAAATATACTCATATATTATTCGAAACCAATAAACGCCTCAGGGTGTAATTTTAATACAGATTTGACGGTGTAAGTAATGGACGAAAAGAATGGAGATACCTAACTATTTCACATTAGTAATTGAATTTCCTTCATGGAAACGAATGAAATTCGATACTTGATGAATTCTACTCATATCCATTTCCACTTCAATGTAATGTACATACTCTCAGAGTAGCTCTCAGTTGTAGTGAATTCACGTCATCATCTTTATCTTCTGAAAGACTGTCGATATAATATGATATAAACATTCCTATTAGATACAGCAAAATGGTACAAAAACTCCAAAAATGAAATCACGCCATCGTGGGTCCGAATAGTACATGACCCATGCCTTTTTGTAAACATCGATCATATTATTCACTAGTTCGTACTGTCAAACAACCAACCTGTTGAGAAAACATCAATCTTCAGGTACAAAATGATATACCGTGTTTCAAAAAGCGCTTACAAAACTATCTGATTTTCATATAATCAAATTCTTCGATATGTTCTTTTTTCATGAAGTATGAACACATTCAACTATATCGTTTACCTCAATCTGTTCTGCGGTTCTTTGTGAATTGCTTGTACAACTTCAATCATCATCCCCCCTTGGGACCTTCCCCTTAAGGTCTATGTTTGCCTAACCCCCCCCCCCCCGCCCTTCCTCCTCCCCCTTAATATCATATTACCAAAACCTTACCCTCATTATTAGATTGGTAATATTATAACACACCTCATTTATATTTACCCCTCGTGTATATTAACCATTTGTCACTGAGAGTGGTGAAAATAAGGGGGTGAAAACGATACACGTGATAATTTTTCATGCATTATTATTAATCTGATTTGATAAGAGATGAGATGGCTGAAGTGAAAGATGAATAGCAATGAAACCAAGCACTTACATTGGTATGAGGTTTCAATATGTTGTAGGATTTGAATTGGATTTGGTTTTCGTAGATTTCAGATGCTTTGGGTTGAAGGATTGGTTTTAATTACATATCATTGTCTTGATTGGGTTTCAATCAATATACTAATTGCTTTAATTGAGAGTCCTGTTAGAAATTTAATTTTTTCAATTTCTCAATTTTTTCATTTTCATTGAATTCATATGACGTTTACGTTAATGTTATTCGAAGTTGGACATTTTTTTTTCTGCGGATCAAATAAATTCGTCGTTGAAGCTCCGTGAAGCCACACAATTCTTTCATCAATTCGTTCCCTTTCTTTATTATTCCTCTCACAATTATCATCACAATGATAAGTAGTGAGAAATTGAATAAGAACTCCAATCTTTTGCCTATGTTTGGACTATACACAATTCCAATCAATGTTCTCACAATAATTAAAATTCCACATCAGTCTTCTTCGTCAGTGAGAGACTTATAATTTTCAATCTTGTTCAATCTTGTGATGTACTCGTAGGCCTATATTTCAACATCATCAAAATTTGCATAATATATAATCAATTCACAAGAAAATGTAAGAATAATATTTGATTTGGCTACATTTTTTAGCAATATTAATCATCCAACTGAAAGATTCGATCATTTGAACAAGGTTCGATTAATTTCGTTCAGGTTTCAAACAATTATTCAATAATACATTGAGAGTTTCGTATTTTAATTTATATAATCATACTTATTATGACTTGATTATGGAGTTTGAAAAAATAATGGTTTGAATGATTCCATTCACATTTTCAATGAGATAATATTTGTTATTATGAAATCTTTTTCAAGCCAATCTGACTTAATCCAGGGTACTTAAATATAGGGAGATGAAATCCGTGAATTTATTTCCTTTTATTTACATAATGACTTGAATCCAGACTTTGTTATTCTTATTTTCTACTGAACTTTTATAATTTAATTTTTAATGTTGAGAGAAGTTGAGATTTGGAACTCAGAAACTCAATTCAATTACTTCTGAAAACGTTCTCATAAAAAACAACTGACTTTAATTTTTTCTTAAAAAATGAATTACCAAATTCTCCAATATTGACTAAGGTTAATACTATGGCGCAAGACTTAAGATATTCACCTGAAATCATCATCAATTGAGGAACTTATCATACGAACTTTGTATCATTCATATGAGGAAAAAACCGGAAATGACTTCAACCCTGCTGCCTCATCATCCACGTTTGAGAGAAATATACATTTTTGTTCACTATTTTACTTAACAGCACAACCAATTAAAATTGGTTCAATTTTTAACTACTCGTGGTTCAATTTTAGTTCAACCTATAATTTTCTGTAGGCTCAGACATATGCTTTATTCAACACAACCATGATACAATATTTAACACCAAAATAATTAATCCATATGTGTATATATATATATATATATATATATATATATATATATATATATATATATATATATATATATATATATATATATATATATAGGTATAAAAGAGACGAATAAAATGAACAATTCTATCTAGTATATCACATTCTTCAGAACCATATCCCGTTTCTACTTCATACCCACAATACTAATTCATTTTCTTTGTGATAAAACTCCTTATCACATCCCACTTCCATCCCCTACACCAGCAGCGCCATTTCCCTGCCTAGCGGTGAAAACTTGATAATGAGAATAATACCCTCCCTCAATTAACAGCAACCAACCACGTTTATCGCCGCCATTGTTCTGTTCACCCCATAAAAGTTATCATCTAATTAATACGCTACACCAACAGCGTACCAACCATTAAAATCTTTCTTATAATATAATTTATCAAATTGTTCCAACGATAAAATGGAAAATTACTGCCTTTAGTTTCCAGGACTACAACAAAGGGGGGATACATTATTTTGATATCAAGCCAATTACGGTATACAATTGTCACCTTTGTTCTGTGGTGTTATCTAGTGTTGGTATTGTAAACTACTAGTATCATGGGGCATCATCATTATTACGTAGTTATTTTCTAACAATGGTTGTTGAAATGTTTCTGGTCTTCAACTAGAATATTGGTCTCTTGGGTTTATATCAACCGGATATACGATACTTATCGTCTTTTGGAATGTTTTTGCGAGTCTATCTGCTGACCCCGTAGCTTCGCATTGAACATATATAAATGACTGCTGATTGGTTGTCTGGGAGAACAAAAGACAACGGAAATGATAATACGTTTTTGTTATTTTCTGATTGTATTATTTTGTGTCGTCGATTTTTCAAATATATTACAATGAATTTGATTCTATCTGATTTAGTATTCTTATCTAGCTCTTCGTCGAGGACTGAAAAGCAGTTTAGATACAATGAGAATGATAATAATATGATAACTTTTATTAGTATTTTTATTTATCCATATAAATAATGATCTTCGAAATATAACTTCATATCATTTCTATATACACTATACCTCTCGTCTGTGAATTGCATTTTATCACTCTTATATTATAAAATGACATCGAAATAATATAAATCGATTTGATATATAATTTCACTTCCGATCTCCTAATTACTAATACACACTTAACACCTCATTTTTAATGAAAATCTGCACATGTACTAGTGGCGGCAATTTGTTGAATTGTACTTTTTTGGAACAAGGAATAGCTGTTATTTTGAATTGAAAAACTATTCTCTCATTTCAATACTCCAAACGAGACAATAATATCTCACATCTCAATTGAAAACAAAATTGTGTCCTTTGTGGGAATAAATATTAGAAATTGATATACTGTGATACCCAACTTTTCATTTTTTTCTGATGGATTCCTAACCTAACTTAACATTATACCTATTTATCATAATTTGTCTCCTCGATTATTAAAGTATCATGAGCCCTTCTTGAACTTGAACGTCGCTTTTCCGCCAACAATGTCGTCGACTTACAAATATATTCATCACGCAACACCGCCAACTCTCGCTCGCTACACATCGGTGTATCTACCGCATAAACACTATCAAACATCCTATAATCTACTTCATAACTACTTGAATCACTATTATACTCAATCATTCGATGAAATCGATGTCCCCATAGGATATGTTCTGGTAAAAATGACGTCATCGCTTGTATCTTCTGATTGGTTGATTCTAAAGTACCTTCTAAAACGACGACTATTTCAAATTTCGCATGAAGCATTTCCTCAGCTGATAAATCATACAATGGGCTGTCTTCATTGATTTTATGAACGATCATTTCAGGCCACATCAGATTGAAATTCTTCATTGTTGCTTCGTTGGTCTTCAGGATTGTTCGAAATGGGGATTCTACTTCATCCTCTAAGATTTTGTCCGTGATTACGAACTGCAGTGTCAGGTTTGCCCCGATGAGTTTTGACTTCTGTATAGCGCCAATTCGTATCATTAGATTCAGTCCACCATTCCTCAAACAAACTATAGCGTTTTTACTGAAGAGTATAGTGTTTTGACATTGTTTAGGACGAGACATTTTAGCGAGAACAACGCCAACTATAGCGGTTTGTATTGTCACTCCGAAAATCGCTTGAATACACATGATGAATATCGCTTCAGGACACTCCTCCGTTGGAGTCCTGGTGCCGAATCCCGTAGTATGTTGGTTCTCCATACTGAACAGGAAACTAGCTGTGAATCCTGTGATTCCCGTGACGCAAGGTATCCAGGAGGAGGCGTCCTGACCTGTTGGGAGATGTCCTGGCTCCAGGTCACCGTGGACAAGAGCGATCAGCCACCAGATGACGGCGAAGAAAAGCCAGGATATGAAGAAACTGGCGACTAGTAGTAAGAGAAGCCAACGCCATTGGACGTCGACTAGAGTCGTGAACAGCGATTGGAAGAGAAGGTAGTGATGATCGGTGACGCTGCGGAAAGTGGTGTTGACTTGGCCGTTTCTGAAGACGATGCGACGACGACCCGTATTACATTGAACGGGTTCGTAGAATACACTTCTGAAACATTAATGGACTGATCAATACGCAATTGGGATTAACCAATCGAAATCGTTGGTTCCCTAATGTGCTGTGTTTCTATGGCAACGATTGCATATGAATTGTTGAATGTTATATACAGATGCCATACACGCTGCTATCACGGTGGTCTATACAGCACATTGCAGGCGTGATCAGTACGTGCTGCTCGGTTCTCCATACGGTAAAAAGACGAACTTCGAAGTATACAAATGTTGACATTGAGGCGATAATGTTCTCATTTTATGAAGATACTTATGATATTCATTCATTTTTATTGAGTTTTTTCATTCACTAGAAGTTTAATGCAGCTGAAATTGAAATCTTCAATAGATGAGCGTTTTTATTTTTGATTAATTTTCAATAAAATTCAGTAATTAGCTTATGAGAAATCAAATGAAACTGTCACTTTTCCAAGAAAGCGCGTGTGAAATTTTTCATTAACGTTGAAATAACATTTCTCTAGTTTTGTCAACAACTTACTCATCATCTGCAGGTAGACTGCACAGTTTTGACTGCGAATTAATGTTCATTATTCTTGATTTATTGGAACTCGTTGACACGGACTCACTACTACAATAACTTGCCATCTTCAAAATCTCACTATGACTATAATTACATCACATTTGCACACTTTACCTATAATCGGTATGAACGGCTGACTGTGACTAAACTTAAACATACATTCAGTATTTCAAAATTTACAAATCTAAATTCATAATTAAAAATCTCATTTCCTTGTTAATTGTCTAGAGATAAAATAATAACAAATGAAGTGAACGATTCTCCGCAGTGGAAGAGTTATGATTCACTCTTGAGAAAGGAAATTTTAATGAGAAGTCGGTCAGTTGTTGCATTTACTTCATTTACATACAGGCCTACTAAAAATGAGATGAACTATGTTCAATAATGTGGTATATTCATTGAAGTATTATCTGTTATTATTGTATTCTACGGATAGTAAGTATAACAACGCCCAATCTATAATACGGATAATTGAGAAAAGTGGTTATATTATCATATCATTATTTTTAAAAAATCGTCTCAAGTGGGCAATAGAGATAATAGGAGCATTGCATCAGAGATATATAATCTATTGAGATGTAAAAATTGTTAATTGTTTCTGAATTTTTGAACTGTATACTATAATAGGTTGAAGTACAAGATCAACGATGACTCCATTTGGATGAGCGTATGCAAAAACTCCATCCGACGTGCATTGTTACAAATCATGAAATTGAAATGATATTTTTTTCAAAACTATAATTCTAATGCAAATCTACCTTGAGATTGTATTTTTTCTGAATTTAGATTGGTATATTTTTAAAAATGGTTTGAAAAATGAATTTTCAATATATTTCCTTGAATGAAACTCATAGGACAGGCATATACTTTTATGAATAATAAATAAATACATCCTATTATTTTGATGAGATACTCAGATCCAAAAGAAAAAAAAATTGATGGCTAATATGAAAATATATAAAAATTAGGCGATAATCAACAAAATCACAAGAATGATCGATGATACAGATATCAAATATAATTTCCACCACATCTCCATAAACTATCAACACAAATATATAACGTTTCTCCATTCAGAAAACAAATAAAAACGAATTAAATCTCAACCGGGGAAAAACTGTCCAAACAATTATATTCAATCCACGTTTTTTGACCAACACAACTGATCGTGTTTCAATTCATACGGAAGGGGGGGGGGGGGGGGGGGGGGGGCAAGGGGCATGCAATTTAAGATACGTGCGCACGTCAGGGGATAGTTGGACAATCTCCTTCTCTCACCCTTAGTGTCAGTGTCAACCCTAGGGCAATCTCCCTCCCTCTCGCTTCCCTTCTCCTAACGCGTGACGTATATCAATTACGTATCAATTACATTACTTCTAGTAAGACAACGGAAATAAGGGAAACTGATAGGAAAAGTTTTGATTAATTTTTGAATGTGATTAACTGTGAAGATATGAATATAGGGTTTCATTATGATTTGACAGCTTCCATTTCTCAGTTGATAGATCACAATATTGGTTCATATTTAGATTGAATTTGTAATAATTATTTATCCATACTGAACCTCATATTTCGATATATATTCATATATATATATATATATATATATATATATATATATATATATATATATATATATATATATATATATATATATATATATATATATATATAAATATATATCATACATAAATTTGTACAAAAACTACAGCGATATATTATACTCACCTCTCTGCTGACTGATAGACTGTATATTATATGCTTTTTTGAATACATTATTTTTCTGAGTGATACAATTATCTCCTTCAAATTTTGATTTTTTTTCTTCCGGAGAACTGCTTTTTTATTCGATGTTCCTGGAGATTTTGCTGCTGACTTGGGAATCATACTAGTTCTAATTGGAGGCCGAGGAATAGGCAACCAAACAAATAGTTTACTTCAACCATCAAAATGTTCATTCCCAAAATATGTATTTGTATTTTATTTTGCTCGAGAGCTGTTCTAATACGTGAATCAAAAGTGGAATGAGAATAGTCCCAGTCATAATTGAGATGGGAAATTTATCATACAGATGATCAGAGATGAATATATCCCTTCCGAGAGATAGAGGTAATAATAGGAAAAATGCAAAATAAATGTTCTTCAACGCGCTACATAGAGTATCAAATGAACTGAAAAATAAATAAAGAAGATTTTTTCAATCCAATCATATATTTCAAAACATTTTTGAGTGTCCATTTCCTACGGACATGTCATAATTATATTCAGTCATTCTGAACCCTCCGTTCACATGTTTCTATAAATACATGATTTGGAAGAACGATTTAGAAGGCGCTGATACCGCCATTTCCAGCTACTCTCTCTCCCTAGCCAGCTCGACACCCACGACGGTTACACCTAATCTATACCAGAGACTGTCGATCGGCTCCTGATTACATCTATGAAAGAGAGAAAATTACTATTTCCACCTCACGTGGTTCTAATCTTCTTCCGGAGTCGGTTAGGGATGAAAAGGATTCGTAATTATCGCATCTTTTCTTCGTGCGATTCGCTAGTCGGTTCAGGCTCGACTTCTAAAGAGCTGTTACACGTCTAGCTCCCTCGTATTCGTTTCACACAAACTACTAATAGAAACGTTTCCGATAAATATATAGGACTATTAACTGTATACAAGGACATAAGTAGGCTTATACAAGTAATGGAAGTCAATCGGAGGAGGAAGCCTAGTTTCATGGAGGAGAACTTTGTTAATCGTAATCCCATTTCAAAGTCGACAAAAGCTTGTTTTGGTGATTATTTGTGAAATATTACTAGGTATACTTGTTTTCACGAGAGAGAAAAGTATCCTACCAACATAACAAATATGAATATCCCACCGAAATATTTGTACAATATACAAATATATAACATGAATATGTACAATATATAACAATATTTGTAATAAGAGCTTTCTGGAATTCAATCTTTTTCTAGTGAGAAGTTCTTTATTTGAGTCTTTCTAGAATTTCAGTATTTCGAAATGAGTTCAATCCGGATAAAACCATCATTTTAACATTTCTTCTCTCCTTAGCCGCCACGTGACTCGGTCCACTAGCGTACCAAGTTTTAGACTGGAGCCAGGTCTAGCAGCATGGGTTCGAGTCCCACTAGATCCAAGGGTTTTGTGTAAGTCCTTTCATGTTTCATCACTTCATCGTTTCATCGTTTATCAGTTTCGTATGAATGGCCGAATGTGAGGGGTTTAAGCAGCGTCGACAACGCGGTTATTTTGCTCATTCATATTTCCATTGTCACCCAAATCATTCATATCTCCGTATAACCTAGATAGTGGTTGTGTCTTGAACCAATATCACAAAAAACGTCAATTTCTGAACACAACATACAAGTTATTTAAATTTTATATAATTTCAGTATCAGTTATTCAATTATGTTCTATTATACTTCTCTCTGTATTTTATATTGATTATTATCCTGTTCGCCATAGAGTCAGGGACCAATAAAGGTTTTTATATATATTTGTGAGAATATACGTATACTTCACAACAGCTATAAACTACTATAACATAATATGCATACTACAAAGTTTACTACAATATACCACATACTGCAATGTAGTGTGACCACACACATAATAGAATCATGTACATTTACTACTGCATATAGTACTTCAATCAACTAATTATACTACAGTATAATTAGTATTTTTTATGTGTGTATATTATAGCTATACTCCCTGCTGCTGGCTTGTTATTGTTAATGCACATGTCAAATAGAGCTTTTTGAATGACTGTTTACCTTGCAATCAATGTAGGATTAATCGGCTTGTGTATTTACAATTACATAATCAGTGTCCAGCAATCGTCACATTCAAGCACTGGATAACTGATATCAAATGATACACCGGGCAGTGATCCTAATTTAAATAAGCTTAAAGTACGAGTTCAAATTGCTTTCACAGGAAAACTGAAACTGTTAGTTGTTGGGTGAGACATGGGATTTCGAGTAATCGAATTTTATCTTATTTTAAGAAATAAAAAAAATGATTTTCTATGGTTCAAATTGAGGAACATATATTTTATAGTGATAATGATGATGATGATGACAACTTTTGTTTACTTGAACACCACACTTACAACTAAGTCATTTAGGAGTTCTAATGGGAAGGAGCTGAATGAATGATGGCTTCAAAAACTTTCATGAGGGACTCGGTCACCTTCTATTCGACTTCAGTTCCCAAAGTAATACCTTGACCGTGACCTTTACTAATTTAGTCCACATGTAGCTATACGGTATATCGGCGCATCAGAAAACGATATGCATCAAAAACAAACGCTAGTGAAGCCATTCAATTTTCACAGAAATATAACTAAAACCGTAATTCACACGCGTTCTTATATATATATGATAACTGTACAAATAACCTTATGAATATAACTGCATATAATTATCAACCATCGGGGTATTTTTTCTGCATAACAAATCCGAAGTTCTGAAGCTATAAGTCTTTCATACATTTTTATTTCGAAAGGTATAAGGAAAAACAGATATTCATTTACTCCTTTTTTCATTTTTTGCTATTCTATACACTGGTAGATTGATCTGATCTCACAGATTATTCAATCGAAGAAAAGAGAGAGAAGACTATTCAGTTATTCTAATAATGTTTGATTTTCCTAGATATCTCCACCAATTATAAGTTGATAAGTTACATATATATTCAAACAATCTCAATTACAATAATTTCATTCACTACCATCGTAACACTCAATAAAGTATCCATCCCACTGTGACATTCATAATTACCAATTCACCAATTAATTATAACTTCCAATTAATTAACTATTGTTCAATTGTTCATGCTATGAACTAGCATGAAGTCTATCTTCCAAATATCAAGGAATATCTCGGATATTTAACTAAGCTCTACTCATACTAATTAGTCCGCTAATTAGTATGATGGTCGACGCTAATTGGTTAGCGGCGTGTTCTCTCAAGCCAGCCAATCAACGAGATCCACTCATCCGGTATAGTATAACGAGGGTAATGAGGATTGGGAACCCCAGTCGCATGTTCTATTGTATTCATAGAGATAGTTACCACTCGGGTGTGTCGATCTATCCGACAATACAGTACTTGCTCTCTTACTATATGTAGTGATACCGACAGACTTTATAAGGTGTACCAACTCCCATATTAATAACATGGCAGGCGTTTGTGGTTTCTTGCGGTAAGATCAGAACCAACGGTCTCATTTGTATGGCGTGATTTAGCGGATTCCCTTGTGAACTATATGTAGACAAGAGTGGCTACAGTACCGGTGACATTATTGAACTTACAAAATGTATAATTTTTGTGAAAAACAATGCCATCCTTTAACATAATAATCCTACTGAGCCGTATATAGCATTGTGGTTTTACATAGCTAGATATAAAAGCGATAGTTGCTGAATCAATAATCAGTAAATCACTCCTTGAGAGCTGTGATATCCTCTGTGATAACTGTGTTACCCTCTTTCAACTGAAATCATGATTATTGGTCTAGGGAAAACCATCTTGAGATCTAATAGCCTATATTATCTTTCAAACAGTTTCAATAATAGGGGGTATAAATGCCCTGGGGAAGTGTATTTGTAAATTAGATGTCTGTCGGGGGTATTGCAATAATTTACAACACTACAGCTGGAATACCGGGAAGTATATCAGGCCGCAGCTATAAACGGTCCCAGCAACACTAACGTATAGCACTAAAAGGTCCCATCAACAGCAACACTCAACACTGAGTTATTAATAATTCAGTCTTTTTTCATGGTAAAATACAATCACTTATAGTACGTCATATGTAATTTGTTATAGGCCAATGTCTGTGCAATACACCAATTAACCAGAGTATTGCATCTGATAATAGTAACGAGTAACCTTATCAATGTGATAAAATACATAAATGCACATCGTCCAGCTTCACAATTGCCAAGTACAAGTACTAGACACCAAGGCATACAGTAATTGTTTACTTCTGTGAATACATAAAGTAACACGTCGCGAATAAAATATTTTGCTTCGTGTGAGGGAACAAGAAGAAAGCTTTGTAATTGGTTGAATATCAGTATAACTATTGGAAATATTACTATTTTAAAATTTAATCCCTCATTCAATATTATAATCATTGAAATATAATCATCATTTGTAATATTCGATACATGGAAAACTTTTGAATGAAGATCTTCAAATACATCATTATAGACAGTAGTATTTGTGGTTCTCGTTCACTTGTGTTTTGACCTGAGTTTTGTATGGATTTTTCAGAATACTTTTGTGTTCTGACGTTTATTACTTATGTTTCTGATAGCAATGCTGGATTTAATTTTTTCTGCCGTTTTGTGTTTGCTTTTTGTTACCGATGTGTGTTGTGATTACTGGAGTCAACGCTCAAGGTTTATTGCCGAAGAACGTGACATGTATCTTGGCTCGCAGCTGAAACTTGACTCGAATGAAACTCTTGTCAATAAAATGTTAATGGAGATGAAAACTGAGGAATATTTAGCAGCTTTTAATTCAATTAATTTGACGTTCCCGCCGGCGAGGCATTTCTTCGGGGCGAAAAGTGACATTGATAAATCGAATGTTTTCAAGTTTATCGAGAAAATGCCCAAAGGTTTGTTCTCATACATTTTGTTCACGATTTAATGAAAACCTCAGGATAATTGAGATGATTTTTTTTCATAGGTATATATATTTTTTTCTAAGGGTGTATATTTTTGTTTTTTGATTTCGTTCTTTTTTGTGTCTGCGAAATATTTTTCGATTGTTTCGAACAAATATTGAAGTGTTCATTATTTTCAGGCGCTTTACTACATGGTCATGTAACTGCTCTAGGTTCAATCGAGTTTATGATTAAAAATCTTACTTACCGTGATCATCTATACGCATGTGTCGATAAGAAGAACAATTTTAGATTTCATTTTTTCCTGAAACCCGACGGCAAATGCAATTGGACGCTTGTTAGTGAAATGCGAAGCAAAGCGACTGATGTGGACACGTTTGATAATTGGCTAAAACAGAAGATGTCATTGGTCGTATCGAATCCTCTGGGTAAGTCTTTAGCGCAAAGAAAATTACATGATCGGTGCAATTTGTTCCCGAATCCATCGAGCGCCGTTCTCGCGGGAGTGCGAAAACAAGAGTCGGTGATAGACCTCGAAAAAAAAACTATCGCTGAATTATTGTGTATGGCACAACGCGGCACAACGCAACGTAACGCACGCCTGGGCCCAACGGTTACTTCAGACTCTGAAGCGTGCCTTAGCTGACTGAGCTAACGAAGGCGGCAGGGTATACAAATAAGTGCAACAGAAATAATTAAATCGTGCACAACTGTGAGGGGGCGGGGAGATATGGACTAGTAGGGAAAATTTTGAATGATGTTTTCCCATTAATTTTCTCAGTTCGGCATGTATGTAGGCCTATGCACTACTCACTTATTAGTAGTACATTTGCTGTGAAGTAGTCCTATTGAGTTTGTTGAGTTTGTTAGGAATAGAAATCGAAAATGAATTAGAGTAGGCTAATAATAATAGAAAAAACTAATTGCCTGTAAAACTTGCACATGGAAAATTGTTACTCTCGATTCTTATTGGAAATCGAAACATCGATACATATTTTTTGGGGGATATAGTTTGAACGGCAATTTATGTTTCAATTCAACCACTCTATGCTTGTTCGTCTAATTATAAAATATTCACCATATCGCCAGATTTATTTTGTTTCTCAATTCATTTTCAGAAAAATATCCAGATATTAACTCGATTTGGTCCGCTTTTGAGAAGATATTCGATGTTTATGGTGGTCTTTTAGCTTATCGCCCAGTATACGAAGATTATTTGTACCACGTCTTGACTCTGTTTTATGAAGATAACGTCATGTATATGGAACTCCGGACAGGTATAAGAGCTGGCAATGTAAGTTTGATGTTGAATCTTTTGAACACTATGTATTCACGCGTTTCAGTTTGACTCCAATTTTTGGAAAATATATAAGCCTTGTATATAAATTCTTCATTAATTTAAAATAAAGACTCTGCCTTGTAATGAAGGTTGCCTACAGACACAGAATGAAAAATAATAACAACGAATATAACAAATTAGTGAATGGTACAGAAAAAAAAATATTGAGCTAAATTCTAGAAAAAAAAATATTTTGTAGTTGATTAATTAATTATTCAGGAAAAGAATGGTAAAAAAAAAAAGAAAATGCACATAATATGAGAGAAAAAATGGCTACACACTGAATTAATTCGAATTATATAAATGGTTTCTGAAAATTCTTGGTGAAATAATACCCTATATATCCTCTATAGAAATGTTATTTTGATATTTGATTGTCCCAAATCTAGATGCACGATTTGAGTGAGAAGAGCTACAGTACAATTGAAATCGCAAAAGTGATGCAAAAAGTGATAAACACTTTCACTGAAGATCACCCTGACTTCTTGGGGTGCACTCTTATCCACAGTAATTACAGAAAGAAAGATAATGAAACTATCAACTTTTACCTGAGAGAATTTATGAGTTTGAGACGAGTTTTACCAGATTTTGTTGTCGGGTTTGATTTAATCGGACAAGAAGATTTGGGAGAACCTCTCATATCTTTCATTGATGCTTTACTGGAGCTGCGTGATGAAGGTGCTGTATTCTTCTTTCACGCTGGAGAAACAAGTAGGTAAAATACAATTCTTCATTCTTCTTTGTACACCATTTTTCACTTTGATTTTATTTGAAACGGTGAAAAGTATAGCTATACAAAAATTAGGTTTTGATATATATGTGAACATTATATTGTATTTCAGATTGGGAAGGAACGACCGACTTGAATATTATTGACGCTATTTTACTGGATACAACAAGGATAGGCCATGGCTATGCATCAACTAAGCATCCCCTTGCAATGAAACTCATCAAAGAAAAAGAAATAGCTCTCGAAGTGTCTCCGATATCAAATCAGGTTTATAATTCATAATGTTCAGAATTCAAAATATATCGATGATTACATTCTAGAGATAATGTATGGCCTATTTCTATTTGTTTGTCTTGCACCAAACTACACTAAAGTGTGGCTCATGCAGGAAGGAAGTACGTCATATTACAAGTTTTGTGCTGAAAATACGAAGACACGAAAGTGCCGATTTTTCGGTTCCTAAACGAGAATTTTTAAATGGAAAAATTGATGGAGAAAAAGATATCAAATATCAAGGAATGTGATTAATTTGAATATATTTTATATTTGAACTGTATATGTTACTTTTAGAATATTGAAAATTATCAGTACGAGGAATTAGGATGAGGAATGCAATTACGTCTCTCAAAAGCGTTAAAGCGTTGACATTGCAACGAGAGTATGTGATCACAGATGTTTGTAGAATTATTCAGTTCGTAGAAGCCGTTTTTTTCCCATTGATACAAGTATTTCAATTTAACAACATATATTAAAATACATTCAAAATTATGTAAATACATCATACATTCAATACATGAAACCTTTGCACCACAGGTTCTGCTTTTGGTTAAGGACTTACGCAATCATCCCGCTTCTTCCCTGATGGCAGATAATTACCCGATAGTAATAACCTGCGACGATCCAATCTTATGGGACGCCAAAGGTCTCAGTTACGACATGTATGCTGCATTTATGGGATTGGGAGGACTCCATGCCGATTTGAGGACTCTCAAACAACTGGCTCTCAATTCTCTGAAGTAAGCAATCGAACTACAAATAATATCAGGAGAGGAAGAGGAATCATATGTTATCCACAAGTGAATATGGATCGTTTCATTGTAATAAATAGAGAATAATAAGCATAAGACAATGTTTCAGTTTATGAAATTGAAATCTAATTTGAAAAAAAAAAACAGAATATTCATCATCAGAGAGGAAAATTAATCAATCACAATATTTATCACGACGTTTCTTCATATTTTACAGATATAGCGCTTTGGGAAGTGAAAGGAAGAAAAATGCCATTCTCAAGTGGCAAAAGCAGTGGAGCCAATTCATTGGTCGAATGATTCGTGAGGAGTCAGGAAAGCCTTGACATTTTTTGCCAAGGCTTTTTCATGTTTTTTTTCAATGTCTTTTTTTCCAATGTTTTTTCTGATTCATTATTTCTATATAGAATGCATTGGAGACATCAATATATCATCTTATTTAATTTTAATTTTGTTCGAATTTTCAATAATTGAATAACTACGTAAAAAAGTCTAATTTATCTGACAAATTTAACTTACACAATTACGGAATTCATTTTCAAAACCAAAATCTGACTGCCTGATTAATTAGCACCATATACCATTATCTGTAATATTTAGTTGTTTTCTTGGGATTGATATCATAAAACGAACGACAATATATATGGCAAAGAATAATTTGTTCTAAATTGCCATATAGATTGAAAGGAATATTCGTGCGTATTTCTTTGTTTCATCAATCATTTTTCTATTTATTCCCGAAACATTCTGTTGACTTTCATGAGACATATTAATTTTGTCATCTTCCTGACCAAAAGTTTGAAATCATCATGACGATATAGTGCAGTAAACACTTTCTCAAGAGTAATCATGACAGTGGTATCAAGAAAGATGTGTTTTAGTACGATTAATTTGTCGTTTATTATCAAGTAGGTCGTAAGGAAACGAGCCGCCGTACTGAATAAAATCCAATGTTTTTTTTCTCCTCTCGTTGGCTACCTTGAAGATGATGACAGTTCCGACGACCGGTATGCTAAGAAGATATTTTCTTCAAGTGACTGAATGAGATCACGAAGACATTCGATTTGATATAATTTGTTTTTCAAATGCTTATAATGTACAGATTACCTTTTCTAATTGTGATCATTTGTGAATTGATGACATATGAACTCTTTTTTCTCAGGAATTTCGTATGCTTGAGATATATCTATTGATGAATTTGTTAGTTTGAACTTTATCAAAGCAGTCAGGTGATTTTCTTGTTGTGTATTTTACTATCTGTATTTAAACATTATTACTACCTTTTGATTTATCAAATAATTTCTTGGGACATATACGTTACTTTCGATGAAATTAACCTATATTTATGGAAATCATTCGACTTCGAAAAAAAAATATTCATTACATTCATTTCGTACTTTTAAAACTTGGAGCTGTATCATGAATCTAGATATACGTGGTAAGATTACACTTTTGATGTGTTAATTTGAAACAGTATGTTTTATATGCGAACCAACACATTTTAAATTTGTTCGAATCAATCTAACATGTATGAACAGATTGTGTCACAAATACTTCTATCAGAATACTTCGGAATACCACATTTCTTCCGAATCACTTACCACCATCACACACAATTTTTGAGATTTAGCTATTTTTTCTCCATTTTAAATACCAACTTGGGAAATTGCTGCTTCTGGTAACAACAAATAAAGTTGTGTCTACTAACGAGTAGAAATTACGAATCCAATTTATTTTATTGAATTAATAGTTGAATTAATAGTTTGAGTGTAGTTACAGGCAGGTAGTTTTCAAGTTTGGTAGTAATATGAGAACACCCCAATATGATATGGTTGGGCCAGGGTTGGGGAGGGGGTGTCATATCCATAATTTATTACTATACTTTGTTTTATAACTTTCTGGTGCGACACTATACTGTTGGTATATTTACGGTTTCTGGTATCGTTAGGGTTATGGCTATAAGGTCAGGGTCACGTAGT
Source organism: Brachyptera putata (assembly GCA_907164805.1). Classification (NCBI taxonomy): domain Eukaryota; kingdom Metazoa; phylum Arthropoda; class Insecta; order Plecoptera; family Taeniopterygidae; genus Brachyptera; species Brachyptera putata. Next base: position 24,757,723 of record OU015467.1, on the reverse strand, counting down.
TTGTAGTTTACTATCTTAAACGTTCCTCGAGTTATCGATTCCTTCCTAAAAAATTAATATTCAAAGATAAGAACACAAATTTGAGAACTAGTAAAATGTTCAATCGATATGTAAATCAATCATTAAATCACATGGCGAATTATTTATTTTTACATATCCTTCATGATGTTAATTCGATATCTCACCACAAGCTATTTGATAAAAAAAAGAGACAACTCTTTTATAGATTGAAATAATTGACTACTTCGATATGGTGTGAATTTATTTCAGAGTTGCACTGTTTCTGACGTCCATCTTAGATTTGAAATTGTATGGGGTTGTTGGAAGTATATGACGTCACTCCACAATTGTCATTAGATAATGTAAGTAATGCAAGAAATTATTCCAGAGTTTGATACAGTCAAAAAAGAAGATTTTGGGGATCTCCAGTTCTCTTTGCATGTCAGTGAAACTAGAAGTATGACTTCACTTTCAAGTCTCCATTCTATGTTTCATTTATTTATTTTTATTATGTTTAACGACGCACTACACTGATAACTGCGATCTATTGGCGTCGGTGAAATATGACTGCGATGACGGGAAGATGGATAATCTCTAAAAGGACCTGCTACCATAATTCAACACATTAATGGGGATATCTGCCGAACTTTGGACGTTTTCTCTCCATTTCAAAGAGAAACGGATGATACCGATTGCTGCTTCTTTGAACGACAACTACAAAATACTCACGATTTGATAATACGCATCTAACTCTTCCATATTAAAATATTCAAGTCCTGATAGTGAATAAAATATTCTAATAGCTCTATGAATTACAGAGCAGCGAGTTTTGTATTAGTTCAAAGTTGTTTTCTACCAACTTGGTCAGAAAAACTGTTCCTCTCGTTAAGGTCGTTAGATGGGGGCGGGAGGGATGATCGTTGTTATTTAATAATTTCACTCATTTCTGCGTCTTGTTAGCTCGATACCAGTGACTGACACTAATTACGGATATAGGCGACGGTTAAAATAACTATCTCGAATTATGAATTTTCCCACAAATGTATACTTCGAAAATATTGGAACAACCTACCTTTATAGTAACGTTGTTCATTTAATGGAAAAAACATGAATAAACAATTCATCAGAATCGAAAAGCAGATCAAGGATATAGACCTTGACAGTCATCATTAGAATTATTCAGATATGAAAGTTTTTGTGTATATCAAAATTATAAGTTTTACATTTTACACTTTGAAATTGTACATAGCACATATCTTATGTTGGTTTATTATATAAATCCTGACATTTTGAAACATGGTAATGATAGTTTGATAATGTTGAGAAGCTGCGAAAGTAATTTCTAATATATTGCCGTGAAAATGTACAAGTCTTCTTCCAAATGTGTGAAACCAGGTGATATGATTCTTCAATCTTCATGAATTCTCTTTCTCCATTATCCCATCTTTGCTATTCTCAAATTATTTGAACTGAAAAATGCATAGAGTTGTACACAAATATTAGGTGAACGCTGTAATTATGAGAATCATTCATCTATATGAAAGCTCCAAAGGGAAAAATTATAGTCTTAAATGAAGGAAACTCCATTACGGTAATGTGAAGCAATAACGTGTGGTGTTTAACAAGATACATTTTCCATTTTCATGAGCCAAATAATCCGTGAGAAGTAATTGGACAAGGAAAACTCAGAAAGGCAATTGTCAAAATCTGCTGATGAGGTAGCATGTATTTTGGCAACGACTGGGTAAAAATTGATATCACACCAGAGTAGCTTGAGATTGTTTTTCAGAGAAATCGGTCGGACGGTTTTTTCGGAAAACATTTGGAAAGTATAGAAAATCCCCATAAGAATGAGCCGGGGGAGAAATACTTGGAAAACAAAGATTCTCCCAAAGCTCTCAAATTTATACTGAATGTGGAAAGACCTGTCACACATATTTTAACTTGGATTTCCTCAACTTGGATTTCCTCAACTTTCCAACTTTATGGTTCTTCTTATTTTCCTTTGATAGCTGTCAATACTGTCATGTAAATGTTGTATGCCATTCTAGCCACCTGTTGAAAGAAAATCAGATTGGGGTTTTATTAGATATTTTCATTGACAATATTTTCAACTTTCAATCGATATACCTGATATACTGATATTTTACAAATTGGAACTATTTTAAACTTCCAAATCTTTCGAAATCTATTGGTCAAATTTCGTCTACTGAAGAATATGGAAAGATCACATAGAATTGTTGTATCATTTCGTTTAATTTGACCATTTGTATTTATTTCCATTCGTACATTCAGGTTCCTCCAGAACCTGAGACAACTATACGTAATAATCATTAGATATATCAATATAATTACATTTTGAAATGATTGCATCGAGAGATCGAAGTATCCACCCGCTCGGATGACAATAAGGCGATTTGACCTGGACATCATAATTCGCATGGAGCGCTTAAAACTCTCAGAAGTTTCAAACCAATCAGATCCATACACAGCTTCATTCACCCTGAAACTCTGGAAAAGATCATCTGCTTCTCAGAAAATTCTCAATTACTTTACAAATATTTATTATATAAAAATTTGTATTATCACCTCAACAAGTTGGATTCGCATTTTCGCAAACTTGGAAACTTGGAAACTTGGAATTGTAGGAAGTTACAATAGTCATAAACTTGAATACGTACAGTACATACAGTAAAACTTACTTGATCAGTGATTTCGTTTCCCAGTGCACATGCCATGAATAATTGCACGTAGAATACTGTAACTAGTATGATAAAGTTGCATTCCTTGAATCCCAAAGATGGCACCTACCAAAATAAAATTCATTAATGTGTTAAGGGAAGATTGAAAGGGTGTTGGAGAGACCATCGGCTATGGTTAGTGAACTTGGATGGGAGACGTTGAAGGAGAGGAGAAGAAATATCCGTTCGATAACATTTTTAGAGCATTAAGAGGTAGAGGAGGCTGGAAATAGATGAAAGAGAAGATTAAATTGGATGAGAGGAGGTATGATTTTAGAGGAGGGCATGAGTGGAAGGTTGTAGTGAAGATGGTGAAGAAGGATGCCGGAAAGTATTCATTTTCGAATAGAGCTGGAGTCGAGTGGAATGGAACGAAGAAAGAAACATTAGTGGAAGAGCTCAGAAAATTATAATGGTTTGGTTTGGAATGGTTTGGGGGAGATTGCGGAGGAGGACCTGATATTGAGACAAATTAAAGAAGTAGTAGTGCGGAAGGACGTTTTGTTATAGGGGATTTGATACTTTTTGTTGGTTGGGTGTATTTTTGATAATTATTATTTGTTTTCTTCATCTTGTTCCTGTTTTGTTAATGTTGTTTTGTTAAGAGTTTTGTTAATTAAGTTTAGGGCCTTGCCACCGCACTTTGGTGCAATTGTGAGTAAAATAATAATAATAAAAAACTTCAACTGCAGTATAAATTTGGTTATATGAAGTAATTCAGTTGGTCTATGAGGAATGTGTTTCGACTACTCACCATAGAGATCCAAATCAGTAGTATACCAGTAGGAATCAGATTACACATAAACTGTATCAATAAGTTGGAATTAAAAGTCTTCTCAAATTCACGTACAAACCTGTTGACAAATTCATAAATAAGTGAAATCAAATTGATATAACTATGTAACCAATATAAGTAGGCCTAGCTTCTACTAAGATGATAGTATATTCACCTAGTGATTGCCCGATGATGTTCAATGCATTCATTCAAACGTTTTTCCATTTCAACATCCAACAATCTCTTAGCATAAGTGTTGTTGGCGATCTGACGTACAGAATGCGAAGCGTATCTCTGGTATGTTACATCATCTTCTGTTTTACTTGACCTAAAGATCTTAGAGGATATTTCACGAGAAGGTAATGCATTTTCTGTTGGGAATCTCTTCTCATTTGACGTTAGCGATTCGAGAACCTCAGAAGGTCTGGTTTTTATCATTCCCTCATAACTTGGAATTTTTTCTCCAAACCATCTTTCTTCCACATCAAGAGTGGTCGGATTTGTAATTCGTGAGTCAGGTGAGAAACAGGTTTGGTGGATAATGATTTTATTTTTGAATGATAGCGTTTCAGTTGCTGAATCTGAATTTTCTTTCATTGTTGAGGCCTCATTTGACTTGTTATTGATTGCTAGAAGAGATTGCTCTCTGATATTTGTCAACTCATGTCGTAGTAGTTTGAATTGTCCGATGGTTTCAAGCTGGAGCTTAATCATGAGCCGGTCAATCATTACTGAGTAGCAAAGTGATACCAATATACCAATCCCATGGATTACTATTGTTATTTCATAATTGGGATATTCTTTTGTGTCGTAAGGGAGCCATCCACTAAATAAGACGAAAATATGTATTACTTTCAAAAGTGTCTGGTATTACATCATTTGTGAACATATAGCTGTATTACTTTCAAAAGTGTCTAGTATTACATTATTTGTAAACATATAGTTTCAAAACGAATTCACCAAATTTTCAACCATGCATTATGTTTAAAATGGCTGAGAGAAATTTGGCAGAAGAGTTGGAATCTTACGAAGTTCTTGACCGATAATTTGATTCATATTCGTAATAATTGTATGAAATGTACTCGGAAGCTTGAGAAGTGAATTTGTTAATCATAGTCACAGATTTGAATTACATTGATAATTTACGATAGTTTGATGTTTCATTGGTACATGTTGATGCGTTCCATAGAAAAAAGAAATGGGAGTGTCTGCTAATTCCTGGAATTATATATTTATATGGGCTCTGTGACGTTTCTTGGTCACTCTTCGTCCTTTCCACACAGTGATCCATTCACTCAGGCATCACCTTTCAGTTACGGTATGAGACGTAATGTACCAGCTCTTTGATAAGTGCAGAGCCCAATTGCTGTGTATACGTGGGTGCAATAACAAGACTGAGAATTATAATAAACCAGTGCACTAACACGTATCGTGATAGATCACCTTAGCGATTCGCTATTTGGAAATAACTACAAATAAATAATAGGAATTTCGCACCATCACAACAAAATATTCAAATGAGAGCTTGATTAGTGAGTTAAGCATTTCATTTACACTGAGCAGTAACTATGCAATTCAGTTTGTTTGGATATTCAGTGTGAAATTCTTCTTAATTAATAATAAATACTCAAATATAAATCTCTATAGGGTCTATTCGTCCTGTAATGACATTTAAGCCTTTCGACTTAAAAGTTAAATTCTACTCTCATTTATACTGAGATCTCCCAAATGGGGATATTTTACGATGTCAATTTACGATTGGCGATATTCGCAGTTCAATTTGTTGTTGCTTAAGTTTTTTTATCATTTCCTAAGAATGGCACGGTTTTGAGTGCATTCGCTTCTATATTTGCAATCAACATTCAGGGTGGATTGCAAAGACGAAATTTAAACCCCGGACAAAAGTAGTTGGATAATAAGGTCTTTGCGCCAGCCTACCTTAGACACCGACTAAGTAAAAAATTGCAGTGCCTCTGCAATGCAATTTTTACTTGGATGGCGTCCAAGGTAGAACGGGGTTTGAACTTCGTCTTTGATATCCGCCCACAAAGAATAGTCCATGCTGTTTCAGAAAGTAGAATTCCTACGAACGAAATAACAGTGATTGAAAATCCATTCATGCTAAATATTGGGAATATTACAACCCCAATTCATTCTTACCTGAAATAGAGCTCTTTTTTTGGATATAATAATACTACAGAACCAACAATATAGATGACAGACAGTGTATTCGTAATTGTCATGTAGATGGTGGGAAAGAGTCTCACAATATTGTTTGTTTTATCAATAATCATTTTTCCTCCTTTTGAAACATTCTTTAAACTTTCAAAAGAAATATTTTCCATCTTCCTTACCAACAGTTGGAAATTGTCATTATGATATAGTACACTCAAGATTTTCCCAAACAAAGCTATGAAAGTGAATTCCAAAAAGATGTTTTCCAACACGATCAATATGTCATTTCTTTTCAAGTAACAGTCGTAAGGAGATGAAACTAAGAATATGTAGCTACAATAAAGAATCACTGTCCGTACTGAATAAAATCCCAAGTTTCGTTCTCCTTCTTTCGTTGGCCACAATCCTTGAAAACAAAGAACATTTCGGTAATTATTTTCGAGGTACAAATGATAGTTATTTATTCATGCATTCATTCATTCATTTGTCTGTTACATCAGTAAAAATTTAAATTTAAACATACATTTGCACCAGAATATTAAACTCGTCATAAAACATTTGGAAGTACAAATATTTACATAAAATTAAATGTGATAAGGTGTCGTTACATTGAATAAAATACTATGTCACAATAGCTGAAATGTTAGAATGCATCAATTGAATGTTATGGAATACAAATCTTTAAAATTATAAAGTGCATGATTTAGAAGTGTGTTTTTGATAATATACTTGAATTCGAAACAATCTGTAGTTGACAATATTTCCTTCGGTAAGTGATGCATTGGTATCATCGGCGAAATTAACTAGGATAATATCATCCAAAAAGTCGAGAAGATCATTAACATATAACAAAAACAGTAAAGTGTTTAAAATTGACCCTTGAGGTACGCCAGTGAGGATGTTCGCCCAGTTAGATGAGACTTTAACATCGCTTTCGTATGTTAATTCCATCATTTGTCTTCTATCAGACATGTATGATTTTATCAGCATGATTTTATCCTATGAAACGCGAATCCATTCGGGATTATATATTATGAATACTGATAACAAATACACCTGTTATTTCATTGATAGTAAATATAAATCACCAATAATCCAAGATCTCTATGATTTACGATATGTTTCTTTGTTGAGACAGAATTTGTGGTTATATTTCATGAGTATACAAGTAGTTGTCAATTAGTAACTTGCATATAATTTCATTTAAGCATTGTGAACTAATCAATAATTTCATTCGGAATCTTTCGGAATTCATCAATAATTGCACTTTCTGTTAATTCGTGTACGTATATTTGAAAATATAAATCACATTTAATGATATCGCAACATTCAAATCCATAAAAAGACTTTCATAATATTTTTTTCATTTTCCTAAATACACAAATCTATGAGCGTGAGAAGATTATATATCAGATGTACGCCTGATATATGTGCGCTGTGATATTTTCTGATCATTTTTCCTGATTAATTTGAAAATGTGTTCGATCCGACTGAGACAGAGAAAATCATTCATTCATGATTGTGGTTTGTCTTGAAGATAATTGACCATAAAGGTCCGGCTAACTATAAATTTGGAGATACAAGTTGATTCTCAAAAGTATACATGAATGAGACAATTATGGTGATAAATTCAAGAGAAATAAGTAGTAATGATAAAAATTCCATATGAATTCATGAATGATTATGATATAAATGAAAAAGGTATATAGGTAACAAATACATTGTTCTGGAGATCAGAGTTATTAGAAACTACTTACCTCCATAATGCAACACTTTAATGCTGCTATCTGCTAGATTCAGACTTTTACTGCTCATTCTCAATTCAAACTGTCACCGACTGCTTCTTATGAGTACAGAGTAACACTGACGGTTCGAAAATACCCCGATTCGTTTATATTGTAATTTTAATTTACTATGACAACTAATCTAATATTCTGAGTTCTGACGTTTCTGAATTATAGTCATGGAAGTTTTGTTTCAGGTCGAACTTTTGTAATAAAATTATAACTTGACTGGCCATTAATTTTTGTGAGTTTGGCGGGGGAAAGAGTGTATTGCTCATAATGTATTCTGTTATATATTTTTGAGACTTGTAAGAAATCGACTCGGCTGAAATTGTAAGTACTGATAGATATGAAGTCTACACATTCACTCATTTCCATATCATTAACATTCCTTGAATCATTGATTAAATTCACAAATATAAGCATAACAAATTGATATCCACTTCATGTGATATCATATGGGCCTAATAGCTGTTTAATATGAAAAATTGCATTTTAAAGTTGAAGAAGTGAGGAGAAAAGAAAGAAAGTAGGAAAATGAAGGGAAGAGAGGAAAATCGAAGCAAAAGATCTAGAACATTTTTCCGAACACTACTTTTGAATTGTTCTCCACTTCCATTTCTTAAGCATGATATATATATATATATATATATATATATATATATATATATATATATAATTTATGTATATTTTTATACATACAGGAGCGTCGGAGAACTTTGAAAGTTGGGGGAAGGGGGCCAAACTCATTGAAAACCGTTGGACGAATTTTAAATTATATATAACAACGGAAAACTCAGTATATACTTAAACTCGACATTGATTTGTTTCATTATAGAGAACAATAACTTTTTGTGCGTTCCTGCACGCTCTTGCATAACGTGACCTAAACCATTTTCCGAAACGTATGCAGTATTGGATTTCAAGAAAGTCAAGTTGAATCCATGTGAAAGTGGAGCTCATGTATTATTCAAATACTTACGGTGGAAATATATGCTGCTCTCAGGTTGTGTTTTACGTTTGTGATTATTTCAAGACGTATGGTAATATTTTAACTGATATTCATATATTTTTACAAAAAAAGCTTTGGTTAAAACTGTGGAATATATACTCTGGGTAGATGACATTTCCATTATCAGTATCAGCATGAGTATAGGCATACGAATCGTACCCCCGTATAACCTAACTGTTGGTGAGGTCGTTAAGCAGCATCGATAAATGAAAAAAGATGTACGAAATTCATTTTATCCAACGAGATTATGATTTGATGTTATTCTTATCACTTTAGTATGAATTTATTTAATCAGTAAAAATAGAATATTGTGTAATTACTCTACATGGTATTGAGTTTTTTCAAAATTAATGAATACTTTGAATACTTTTAACTGAAATTTTGAAAATAAAACATTCAATTATTGGTCATTATTCAGACAATCCGGCCCTAATTGTAGACCTAATACTATGACTAGGGCCTAGAGCTAACAATTAACTTGAAATTTCATCGTTTATAATATTTTGACTGACGTTTTCAAATTGAGAAAAATATATTCACATTATTTCAATCTCGTATTTCACGAATCAAATGATGTCGGTCGAGTGTTAGAATCAAAAGCATGGATGACTAAAGATGGAAACTCTTACGAATATCAGTTATTGGGATGCAATATTTTGTACTTTTCCAAATCATTCGATGAAGTTCCTCGTGGACTATTGATAGATAATCTCAAGTGTGTGGGTCTGGAAAATCGAATGAGGAAAAGGATAAGAGAATGTCTCTCCAAGAAAACACAGCGTGTGCTGGTTGGTGAAGAGCTATCAGAGCTTATCTCTCTAACATTCGGGGTCCCACAGGACACTGTTTTGGGTCCATTATTGTTCATCATTTCCATAAATTATGTCCCCCAGCAAGATTTGATGACATAAAAGATGAAGCTCTTTGTATATGATTGCATTTCACGCAGACAAATGAAGACCAAGGAAAACCATATCATATTAGAGGGAATTAGAACCAGTTGGAATATGAGTGATCGACAATCTGTAAAAGATCAACGAGAATAAATGTCACTTGACCAGATGTACGAGGTACGAGGAAGCAGAAACAGCAGAAACATATTCACTTCATCGGGGATGAAAGATCAACAGAATAAAATCGAGCAAAAAAAATCGGAGTCGACTTAAAACAATTTATACTGGGACAGGTGGATGGAGTGGATGAGAATTCGATGAAAACTCTTAATCTCTGTATTTACAAGTTCCATTGGGTATCACTTTAATAAAAGGATAGAAGTGGCAAGAGTTTGCGATCCATATAGGGCATACACCAACCAAAATGCTTGGCAGGAGCTCATACAGTAAACGGTTACTGATACCTACTATCATTTTATTATACAATACTCATCACATATACCTTTTATCATAGGAGCTCACTATTATATATAGAATGATCATGACAGAAATTTCAGAATAATAAAATCAAATACAGATGTTGGAAAGTATTCTTTGATGAATAGATCTATTGAAGAATGAAATGATGACGAATATGTGTTCACCATCCGACTTCCGGCAATGATTGAATAAAATGTAGTGTTTTAGGTTCAAATATTTAATTCAATTTTCATCAAGTTGACACCTGGACTCCTACCTAATGAATCACTCAAAATAACGTGCTAGTACTAGCTAGCTCCCAACAATGACAATATATTATAAAAACAAAGTCACGGTCTCTTGGACTGCAATAATTCATTACATTTCGAAGCCCACCTCAAGATCAGGTCTAGGATTTGTGCTACAACAATGGAAATACACATCAGAGACTGGAGATATTGCCATGACAGGTAGCTTTACTAGTCGATAGTCGATACTAGTCAATAATAAGGTATTTGATATTGACCAATCATACTCCTAGCCTCTTGCACTAGCACGCTAGCACTAGCACGAAATGTATTAGGTAAGGGTCCAGTACTCTCAATACTGGCTGAATTACTGATACAGGCTCTATCCATGAGCTGAGAAACATGAGGGTGAACTGTTAGATCTTCAGTTGAAAGTGGTGATTGAAATACAAATTGTATTGTGAGTCGAATTATTGTGATCGCCGACCTTTACTTGTTCTGTTCAATTTATGCGAGATGTGTTCTACAAAAAAGACTAATGTAGACAGAAGAAAATACTGATTGACAAAATTACGACAACACGTAACGCATATATTTGCTTTTCTGTCTTAATGCATCAATAAGTTAGAGAGTGCACAATTGAAAATGATCGTTGAACACGTAGTGCAACATATAAGAAACTAGAGTTTTTGTATCGCGGTGAATGAAAATCTTTGGATTTCTAATAAATGACTGGTTGCACAAGTTTAGAGCAGGATTGCCAATCCATCGGTACGATAGCTACGATCCAATGTTCGGTACAAATTTTTGATCAGAATTCTTCATTGATAGAAACCTAGTTTATTCCATGAAAAACAAAATGCAACGTCATTCAATTGTTTTGTCCAGACATTTCATGGCATGAAGTCCTACTCGCCCAGCAGACGACTGCCATGAGACTTCCTCTCGTTCAATGCTGAAGTTATTTGCTGACAACACCAGAAATGTTGGCTGTTGTTCTATGCGCCACCATCCAGGTAAGTCCTCAGGGTCATGTAGTTGGAGTACGTTGTCTTCGCAACCTGAAAGAGACACGTAATGAGAGAAAATCGAGTACTGACATCAGCTCGAAGGAAATAATCACATTGAATGGAGTGATTTTAGTTTAGAATGATCAGCCAATTCGTGTCTGGATGTGCCTGATGAAACGACTAACGAGTGCAATCAAAATCATAGGACAACATTTTAAAATACTATTTATCGAATGTTGGTACTCAATATTTGATATTTAAAATATTTAAGAACTACTGAAATAATATTTAAAACTGATCGTAATCTCACCATCTGGCAGTTTACCTGGAAGACATTCAAATTATATATATATATGTCACTCTGAGTATGGTTTCGTCTCAGGAGTAATACCTCGGTGGCTCAATGGGAGAGAACCTGACCGGCAATCGGAAGGTCTCTGGTTCGAGTCCCAGTCGAGGCGTGAATTTATGACATGACTATAACATCCCCACACACAAACACACACACACACACACATATATATATATATATATATATATATATATATATATATATATATATGTGGAATATTTTAGCCTTGTCGTAAGAGATACGTCTCGACCGGGAAGAGACGTATCTTTTACGACATGACTGAAATATCCCACATACCTCGATATTGGATCGTATCCAAGAAGTTCAATTATCACATATATATATATATATATATATATATATATATATACAGGCCTATATTCTTATTTATATATATATATATATATAAAACTACTTGGATTATTCGCTTACATCATGAAACGTCTCCACGGAAAGAGGAATGTACTTTGAAGTACTGATGACAATAGATTGGTTTGACATGGACATCATAATACGCATGGAGCGTTTAAAACCTTCAGAAGCTTCGAACCAATCAGATCCATAAACAGCGTCTTTCACTTTGAAACTCTGAAATCAAACTTTCAATGAAACTCTGTTTTATCCTTTCGAATAAATGTGTGAAACTAGATTGGACCGTAGAACCATGGACCATGGACCGTTGAACCGTCATTCAGGAGACTGGGACTAGATTAGCCTTGGTCGACTATCATTCCAGAGGTCTTTCGTGGTTCACCTCAGTCGATCAGGTGACTACTGGGATGATCAACAGTCTTCGTTTCATCATCACAACATACTAAAGAGGATTATTCATCAATATTCATCGACTTATAAACAACAAGTATATAAATAAATAGTGTTCTAAAGTTCGTACAGTGATGGATTAAATATATATATATATATATGTATATATATATATAAAAAAAAAAATATATATATATATATATATATATATACATATATATATATATATATATATATATATATATATATATATATATATATATATATATGTTGTAGCGTAGACTTTGAGGGCCGGTGGAAGATGATAATGAGTCACTTTTCGGTGATTTGCCTTTCCTTGAAACAAGTGGTGGCTCTAAAAAGAGCCTTGGGTTTCGACGATTCGGCTAAAAACGTTCAGCCATCTTCAGGAGTCGTTGTGGTGTGGATTGCCGGCTACCACACTATTGACGGTATTGCCGGCTACCACACCACAACGACTTCTGAAAATGGCTGAACATTTGCAGCCGATACGTATAAACCCAAAACTCTTTTTAGAGCCACCAGTTGTTTCAGGGAAGGGCAAATCACCGAAAAGTGACTCATTATCATATATACATATCTTTACTTATGAAAATGAGACTATTCCTTCGAATAAAAGGTTGCCATAAGACGCAGAATAGCAAAAGATGGGATAAAAAATCTTAATTGAATGGATGAAATAGAATTGCAATAAAATATACTGTTAATAACAAATGACACGATTTTGGTCGATTTTAAAGGTAACCGCACTTACCTCGTCAGTAATCATGTTAGCTAGAGAGCAGAACGCAAACAGTTCGACATATAATGCTCCAATGAGCATAACCATGTTCACTTCTTTGAAACCTACGGATGAACTCTGAAAGATGAAACAAATGTATTGTACACTGAAAATTATGATCTAAATTGAGAAGGACGCCCTATTTTCACAGCTATCGCCTTTCTGACTATATCAGCTAGAATTCTGAATATTGCAAAACAATATTCAGAAAATTTAAGTCAAGGCCTTGTATATTATTACCTTATATTACCTTATTGCCTTATATATTCATTCATGTCGGTCGGTCTCACTTTTGCATCCCCTATTAACCAACTATATAACTTTATAATATATAACCTGCAATATGAGATCGTTGACACAATATTAAATTCGTCAAGCACATTTTAGAATTTGGATGTGAAACATTAATCATACATGATGAATTTATTTCAAAATATGATTTTGAAAAAAATGCCTAATCGATAGCAATGAATCCATAGAAATTACTGTAATATTCTTAACTGAATAAACGAAATCTTATATACAGATTCGAGTTTAGTTTATGTGAACTCACTTTGATTTAATGCCAGTTAAATGCATGAATGCCATTAGTTTTATAGACATTTATCCGCTTCATCATACTCAGTTATATTTGGATCGGACTTTCAAAATATGAGACCTTTTGAATAAGTTATTAGAACAAGAGCTTGAGTTTTGTCACAATGTGACATAATTTCATCACCGTTTATATTTGCGCTTCATCAAAATCAGAAGATTTCTCTCAAAGGTTGTGAGGACCATGAGTAGGGACAATTCAGATAGTTATTACACGGTAGATCAGGGAACCGAATATCGACAAACGAGAGGTCCCAGGTTCATTTCCCAGCTGGGATGAACACTTCAAATATATATGTGTATATATATATATATATATATATATATATATATATATATAATATATATATATATATATATATATATATATATATATATATATATATATATATATATATATATATATATAGAGAGAGAGAGAGAGAGAGAGAGAGAGAGAGAGAGAGAAAGAGAGAGAGAGAGAGAGAGAGAGAGAGAGATATTTATATATAATTTATACACATATGATATTTACCAATGTCACCCAAAGAGCTAAGCATCCAGAAGGAATCAAGTTGCTGATGAGTTGAGTGGTAAAAATACTATCGAATATCGACTCAACATCTCGTACAAATCTGAGTGGAGATAAAAATATTCCCATTATATGCCTATACCATATCCAGACCTATCATGGGAAGGTATACAAATAAATCTTCAATGATATTTATGTATACATTTGATTTTTTCATTCATTCAACTATTCATTCCATCCTTTCACCTTTTTTCGAGAGAATTAGTAGAATCAGATTTAGCAGTTAATTATTTCATATTACAGAAATGCGATATAGATTATGAAATGAAATGCAAATTGCATCTAGATTCTTATTCATATGACACATTATGAAGAGTGCAAAAATTTTCGATGGTCAATTGAAATTAAATTAAATTATTATAACAACTTGAAATATAAGAGTATAAAATACGCGGTACTCGAATACAGCCTCCACGAATTCATCTGCAGAATGAAACCAATAATCAGAGGGTGTGATTTTATTGATTTTATGGATAAGTTTCATTCCATTTATTGTAATGATCACTTCAGCTAAATCATTGATTCTAGTGCTTACTCGCTCGCTCTGTGACAATCCAAACAAATATTTAAAATATAATATTTCCCGAAGTCCCCTTATTAAAGGGTATATGAAGAGTAATGAATTAATGAAAATAGAAACTCTTGCACACCTTTTTGTAAAATTATATTTCAAGCACTTAAAAATGTCATCTTCAACGATAGATTTTATGGCGTAAAGTTACATTACGCGACAACAAGAAGAAATTTGGAAAAGTTGTATTGAATCATCACTGCAAAAATTCACCAGTCTGGAAATATTCAAGTATTTCTTGTACCTGATAATATCCTGGTGATGCGAGATGCATTCTTTCAAACATCTTTGCATTACAACGTCAACCCGCTCTTTTCTCAAACGTTTGTGGTTGAAATGTACCATCGGTATCGAAGCTGTGCCTTCAGCGTGATTACGTTTCCTAGTAATAACTGGCACATGTAACTTTCTAATATTTGTCTTCATTTTAATCCCCGAATACTCGATGTCTTTTTCTTTTTCTTGTACATTTACTGTCAGTTGCTCATGGCATGAACAAGGATCAATATTACTGATGGTTTTCCGTGTGTCTCGTCGATCATTAAAGGTCATAATGGAAATTTCATTTTCAGCTGTTTTTCTTATATTGATCAGATTATTAGTTAGAAGTTTTAGATGTCCATAAGAGTGTATGAGAATTGTCATGATAAATGCGTCAACGACCACTGTATACAATAGACAGATGGATATGAAGGTACCGTGCCCGACCAGTGTCAACTCAAAGTTCGGCGACACCATTTCATTCCAAGGAAACCAAATTCTAAAACAACAAAGTCTCACGAACTTATACCAAACTCGACATAAATAATTCATCTTCAAGGAGGTGCTAATAAAAATAGAGAAATTCACTTTCACCAATTTTTTTCTATGTTCAAAAATCAGTGTAATTGAATGAAAAGTTCACTTCTCCAAAATAATTTTATGGTCTTTAATTGATATGACGTTCTATTTCAGAATGATTCCAGTGAATTCAATCTGTTTTAAGATGTTACGTCAATGAATAAAATGAGTATGATGAAATTCATTAACGTATCATCTCCGAACTAATCGAATTCACAAAAAGAATATGTCATATCAATTAAAGAACATAAAAATATCTTGGAGTTGTGATCGAACTATTCATTCAATCACATCGGTTTTTCAAATAGTAAAGATAAATTTCTCGATTTGTGTAAGCACCGTGCACGCACCTCTCTCCCCCACCCCAATCTTAGACAGATTTCATAGTCAAAACAGGGTACACTTTCGCAACATATAAATCAAGAACTACAAACACCACGGGCTTGCGATGAATTGCAATAAATGAATAAAGACCTCACAATTGAATATGTCTAATTGAATATTCAGGAATAATTTCATAATAGAGCAATAAATTGCATGAAAATGTGTCTAATTTGAAGGTTTTCATTTTTAAATTCCCGGTTAACGAGCAAATGATAGTAGAAACTAATTACAAGAGCACATCCCCAAGTTCAACTTTGCTTCAATATTTAAAATCCTGATTTCCTTAGAATTTTACCGTCTTCGATTTTCCTTGGCTAAAATGTGTAATGTAACTAGATTTTGTTCAAATTATGATATGGAAATCTCCTCCATCTAGCGGTGGTTACTTGTGGTACAGTTTGTATTATGTTATCCATTTTTTGAAAAGATTTGAAAAGATTTTGCAAAAATAACCTTTGAAATTGCTCGAGCTCATAAGCAGGCCCCTATAAATAGAAGTAATAGTGTGAGTCTCCGCTTACTCTAATCCAATTATTTTACCTGAAAAACATTTCTCTGCTATACGTCAAAATGACGAAAGAACCAGATATGTAGACGAAACATATGACGGATGAAGCTCCAATGAAAGCTTTTGGTATGACCATTAACAACCATTTTGTCCGGTCAAAGATGGCTTGCTCTGACTGCGATAAAACACCATGAGTTTGGTGGTAACTACGATACATTTCTTCCAAATCAATCGTCAACTTCTTTATCGGTTCATTCCGGTAAAAAAATACACTGGCTTTAACGACAAACTCGATAACAATGAAAAAAATAAATACGTTTTCCACAACAATAAGTGACTCTTTTCCCCAACTTAAGTAAGCGCCCATTGTGGAAGACACAAATATAACAAATAATTGGAGAAACGTGAAAATTCTAATAAAATAGACTTTGAAATGATACTTTCCATCTCTAGTCGACTTCTCCCACATACCTGTGGACAGGAAAAATATATCACAAAATATATTATTCACTTATTCATTCATTGAATAAGATTATTTCTCCATTTACTCATTATTTGTTTATTCATTTATGAATTGAAATTGATTTTCGAAACAGGTAGTATGTGGCCGGGCCTATAGTAAAAATATGGCATGTATATATGAAAACACCAACGACTAGCACGCTGAACCGTCACTCAGGAGACCACGGGGTTCGATTTCCGCCACGGTCGACCATCCTCTAATAGAGATTGTTCATGTTTTCCCCCATTGTCGATTGGGTGGGTGGGATGGACGACCTTCTACTTTACTATTCACTTGCAATGGTGCTCAACGACTTATGTGGGTACGAATGACTGAATGAGCAGGTCACGGACTTGACAGGGCTATTCTCTAGTTAGTCAACTATAGAATAGTAATAGTCATCTCCAGTCAATGATTGAATATTCGTATGTAAATTAAAACATAGTGAATAATGTATTCAATGTATATGCTGCAATAATCACTCATATATATATTTTTTTTATCCTTTGTATAATGATGAATTTTGCACCTGCTGTCATTGGAAGAAGTGAACATTGCCTGAGAAACTTAGTCCAAAGTGAAAGATATCAACATTCGTGTGGTTGGATTATTCGTAATACCAACGTTGGTAGTGTCCGGATATATCGCAAAAACAGTTTATATTGTGTTCCGGACTTTCGACAACTGAAGACTTTTATCTGCGGTGAAGATGTGTGGTCACAGACAGCGTAGACCTGGTGTCAAAGTTCATTGCTTCAATTTAAAATAATAATAAAATGGGGTGGTAAGATCGCCCTTGTGGTGCCCCGTCCAAACGATCCTACTCTCATCCTTAGCCCTAATAGGGGAACAATGATTTTGTATCAAGTTTCGATGTTATTAAAAAAAAAAAAAAAAAATAATCACTAAAATGAATCTATAATTATTATTTCATTTTTAGCGCTTATAAAATGACGCCTATGAAGTTTATCTATATATTATCAACCGGAAAAAACCAACAGGCAGGTATGAGGTGAAATGATCAGAATAAAATATCCAAAATGAAAAAATATTCGGAAAATGTTCAAAATAATTGGGTGTAGGTCACGATGACTGAACCGTAGTATATGTGTAGTGATTCAGCTGAAAAAGTGCAAAATTTCAGAACTGTGATAATATATTTACGTTCATTTACATTACAATATTTCTTAATAATTAATTTTTCTAGTTTCAATCTGTTGCTTATATCCGATGGAATATGTATTCATCCATTTTTAGTCCATCAGATGGAGGGAATTATAAATACAATATATAAACATGCATGCCTACCGATAGTGTAGAGTAGTTTAGTACAGAAATCATCCTGGTTGTAGCTTTGCATCTTCGAAATATTGAATATTTAAAATCGAAATATTGAAGCAAACACAGTTAGTTGTTACCTATCCTGTGGTTATACTGTCACTGAAAAATGTCAATTCAAGAACATTTATGGCATGTATTACGGTTCGTGTAAGACTCGTGATAATGAATAAATAACGTATCAAAGAACTTACCTTAAAATTGTAAGAATTCCCTATACGTACATCAAACATTCATTGAAGTATTTTCCTACTTTCCACAATTTTCGAGTCACTTATTATTGATCTTACTATCAGCAACAACAACCACAGCAAACAAAAACGATTATTGTTATTTCTGAAACAAGAACCGAAAGTCGGCCTCTATTTCAATTCGCCTGAACCGAAACCGAACCCTTTTTTGATATTCTATGAGCTTTAAACGGATCTCGAAATTCATTCTCATGAAAATTCTCATTAACCATGAATTCATGATTTTCAATCATTAAAATTGTTCGTACTAAAATTCTCATGAAGCATTGAATTCATGATTTCTCATGACTTTTATGAATTCTCTGAATTCATTTGCATTTTCTCCTCATCAATTTTAATTATCATGTTTGGTGATACCAGCGAGTAAGAAAATTGAATCACAACCAGATTGAGTAATCATTGAAAAAGAGAAACTGCTCTTAAATTTGAATACAAAATGTTATTCCGAACTTCGAACTTTCTATCCTTCTATTAACATTATTTCAAATTGAATATGAAAAATAATCACCTATAACTGGAATCGTTAGTATAATCTATAAGAACGGAAACCATAATAGCGATTTGAATTATGTAGTGTATAGACACCAAATACGTTTTGTTTGAAGATGGAACCAGAAATTCGCAATCTGTACGTGTTTTTTGTACAGCGAATGAAAATGTACTTTATGTTTTCACAATCGTTTCTCTCACTTCTAACCAAAGACATCGATTTAGTCGTTAGTGCACTATAATGATACTGTGAGATATGATGTAGATGTTTGAGCATTATATACCCTGACTATCTTCTTATATATAGGAATTCTAACAAGATTTAAATTCTGCTTTCGCAACTCGAGTTCAAAAATATAAAGAAATCTCAGCCTTCGCTATTCATTCGTTCATATCATGCACTCTTTCAGTTCACAGCCTTAACTGCAACCAGAAGATTTTCATTGTCAAATCTCAATATTGGTCATTATTCGAATGATATAATTCATTTCTTGGAAACGATCAACCCCTTTTTTCTTACAAATTCAGTAAAAATATGTATCAGAATAATATTAATATTCTCTGTGAATTTCATGTCAAACGGATAAATTTTAATAATTATGGAATAGAATTTGTTTTCTTTGGATTGTATAGTCATACAAGCACTCATACCAAATTCTCGACACACTGTGTTGAAAAAATACTCTGGTTATGTGGTGATATTCAAAATATTTTATAAGCTTCTTCACATGCGGATATAACAATGGATATTTTTATTCACACATTATTCCATCCTTATACAACATTATTATCACAAAAGAATGATAGAATTGTATTTTCCAGTCACTAACGAATTAATAGAATACCGTTCCTCCCCCTTCACGCTTATCCCCTTTTCACCTCCTCCCCCTCATCTAGAATATCAGTACCGATCGGTCTTAGTTAAATATAGATATCGCTCAGAATAGAATGGAAGAGTGATGGATTGGATCGCCATTTTGTAGCTGCAAATCGCGATATAATTGCCGTGATTGCCCTCACCGCAAGTTTATGTGTGTGGTGTGTAAACACAAAGATAGACGTTGCAGAAAATGTTAGACTATTTGGGGTGGAAATCGACTTGACTGAAACTCTACTACACGACTATTCTAAGATACGATTACTCTTACACGGGTGTGTTCTACGTTTTCAATGTTTATTTTATAACTTATTTCTACTATATTAATAACTATTGAACCAAACTCACATTTGCTGAAAGATATGGCTTTCTATGAAATTTGTTTAAAAAAATAGAATCCATTAATAAATCAAAAAAACATTTCTCATTGAATGAGAGCATACACAGAAATTGGCAACATATTGTCATCGTGTGAGAAAGTGAGTTTTCATAAATGGATTGAACCTATTGAAAACATGTAGACTATCTAATGATTTGACAACATTCTCACAGCCAATTATTTCAGCCAAAATACTCGACTTTGGAAACTATGACGCCCAGTCAGCTCGAGGCACACGTTAAGCATTGGATTCTGTAAACATATACTTTATCATCCGCTCATTCGTTATATTCTTTGGACTATGCTCATGCCATGCTTTAGACTATGCTCATTCGTATCTCAAATAACTAGCGTCGTAATGGGTCGTGGAAATTGATATCATTAACCACACAGAAATTGTAACTTATATGATATTTATTCACTCGCTTATTCCTCAACTATCAAAAAAGCTATAGATAAGTACATATATAAAAATGAATAGGTAAGAACGTCATTATTATATTTATAGAGAAAGTGAAATAAGTCGTCAATCACTGGGCGGAGCTATCACCTCTCTTTACAAACCAAACTATACAAAAACATTCTCCGAATCAACGTTATACCATAGAGAAGTAAATCTCTATAGTTATACCAACAAGCTTATTAATATCTAATATCCAACTCATTATTGTCATCTGATGAAAACGAAATCAATTACAATTTAACTCGCGCATCTGTGGTATATGCACACATTGTTTAGACAAGTTTTCCTTCTCATATCTATAGCTTCAGAAAATACAAATATCCCCTCCCTCTTCCCCCGTTGTACGAAGCACAAGGGTAAACAAAGTATTCTAAAAGATATTAGCATATGAATACTGGATATAATGTTAGTATATCCCTATCTGTCACCATACAGCGTTATACGGCTGTTTTATCTGCTGGATTATGTTATTATATTATTGTATGGGGTTTTCATGCAGCTCAGTTTATTAAGAGATTAATCAATGTTATCAGTGGATTGTAAGTTGGTTATATTTGTCTAAGATATTTTGTGCTGCGAGTTATGTATGTAGGCACCATGTATTTAATCCATGTATTTAATTATCAGTATAAATACGTATGCATACATTGTAATGCGTAATGAGTAATACGTTCTACACTCATTTGAATAAACTTATTGAATTATGGTAGTATAGTTAGTAGTAGTAGTAGTAGTAGTACTAATATTTTCTTGCAACTCGAGAATACAGAGTGCGATTTTCCGGTGGTTGCAAGAATTTGTTTAATTTCGTGGCGGCTGCTCTTTCCACACTCGGGTGGTTTTTCCTGAGAAAGAGTAAGCGCCCAATGTTTGTTTTGTACCGTGAAAGTCTTATTCATTTACTTGAATACTTACATTTACTTCTACTTTCGTGATCATTTATTCCTATAAATGTTGGTGACCGGAGTAAATTTGATATTTCTACCCACGCTGGTTAATGCTCAATTTCCTTCCGCAGGCGCTTGCAGTCGATTCAGCGGAATATCAGTTTTTGGTAATACATTTGAACGGTATGAGATATAGAAATGCTAATAAAGAGGAAACACAGGTATGTCTAATACTTTCAAGGTGGTGTAAGTAATAACTATTTATCTTATGTCGCATAATCATCACTTGTTACATGGATTACATGTTGGTCAATGTTTGGTACATACATGGTGGTATAATTGTGAAATTATAGCTTTTCAGCACATATCCTATTATTGTTTGTGTTTCAAACGGTATTATTTTGAAGAAAATCCAATAACATGCATTCAATTTTTTCAATTATTATGTCTATAAATTCAATCATTGAAAAACTTATTATGTGTTACTTGTTTGAAAGCCATTTGTTGACATATATTGTCAATAAACAGCCGGAGCAATGTGTAGAAAATGAAAATATAAATAAAGTAACTATTTAGTATCCAGTAGTATACAGGGTGACTATTCATAGTAAATGATACTATACATATATATATATATATATATATATATATATATATATATATATATATATATATATATATATATAGGTTTTATAGGTGAGATTTTTTTTCATATTAGACTACTGTCACCAAAGAGGCAACCTTTTGTATACAATATAGTTGGTATAACTTGTCCTCAGCCCTTTCCAAAATATTTAAAAGTTAAAACACATCTCCCCTCTGACGTTCATTCTGTTCAGATCTCTTGGTTTAGAACTTTCGGTAGTCTGAAATGAAATGAATCCTCTTTCATATTGTGCACAAGACACCATTTAAATGCTGAATAGTGAATTTATTCCGATTTTAATTTTCCGGTCTGTTCAAAAAAAATTTAGCTATACAAAACTAATGGTGGAATTTTTGCCTGTTTTTTCTTTGTTGATGTATGAGCTATTTCAGCTCTTGCCATGGAAAACAAACCTGATGTCCTGAAACTCTCCGTTAGATATTCTTCATTTTTCCTTTTCTCACATCTTGATATGTATTTATCCAATTCCATCATGAATAGAAACTTGATTGTTGTTTCATCACCGAAGATACAAAACACAAGGAAAGAAATGTAGCTAAGCGACAGAATCTTTTATCCTCTTATCTTTTAGCTAGATAGCTGGAAAACTATATACAATTCGTTTGGGGTTATAAAGCGTTTTCGTCTATGAATTGTGACCGTTTCATTTAAGTGAAGCTATTCAATTTCAAGCTCCAGAGATCTTGCCACCCCCCTCACCCCTCTTACGACTCATTACGTGCCCCATTAGCCCCGTAAGAAACAAATGACTACAAAACGGGGAAATGGGATAAGGTGACTTTTTTATATATCGAATGATGGCGTGGGCGCGTTCAGTTCGCTACTCGGCCGGAAAATGAAACTCGCGTACGAGATAGGTCTTGTGGTGGGAAGGAAGCGTTTCATCATTTCCACCTTGAAGGACGACGGATAAAGTCGCCGTTGGGGATTTGATTCTCAGCTACGAAGAGGAAAACCACGACTGTTTTGTCGCATTTGTCAACTCAATGTTGGAAGAATGTTTAAGCAATTAAATATAAATTGTTAGGAGTTGGTTGTACCAACTGATAATGAATTATCATTGATTATTTTATTAGTGCAGGTACGAGCATCTGCATACCGTGATCAAGAGTGAAATTATTCGCTGGAATTATTGTTCAATTCACAAATTACCAGATGCTACAAGCAGCTCTGAGAGCCAATTTTACCAACTCTTGGTTAAGCAAATTATTAAAAATATGTGATTATTAGTCAAGGGACAAAACAGCATATTCAATCAAGAGTGAATACAAGTTAGTCGTATATGTATCGCTTAATCCACTTATTACTTATGTACATAAAAACAATACATCTAAATAATCTTAGAATCTATCAGTATGTAAGAACAATCAATAAAGTCATGTTTATTCAACAATACATGATTACCGCATGAGTAACCTATTATAGCGTCAGTGGCGAATATAGCCTAACAGGCAGAAGGGTGAAATTAAAAATATTCTTAGAGAAAATTGGCCCATGAAGAGAGCTGAATATGATTTAATTGAAGGTGTTTAAAATTTGCATAACCTTTTCAGATGAATCATAATTATATATAATAATATTGATAAATTAATTACAACAAAATTGAGTCGTCACCGGTTTTACCAACATGGCAGTTTGGAGCTATTAGGTGTCATCAGCATGATTTGAATCGCCATGGATCATATTTGTTTTCACCAACTCTCAGATGGACAACCAGAGATGGTGATACCAGGCTTTAACCATGAATACACTCAGTGGTACGAAAACGACGTTTAGCTATGTGTATTTGAGTGATAATTTTCTCTCATTCCATTCTGAACTGGGATAATTCACTCAGAATATCACAAAACTGCTAGACAGAAATGAGACAGAATGTTCAAAAGTCGTTCGAATTTATCAGTAATAATGTTGTTACAAAATATCACAAAATATCACACTAGCATACACTATAGCAGGAAGAGTCATTTAGCAGGAACTAGCAGGAAAAGGCAGGAAGACTGGCAGGAAGAGGCTGCATATACATTTATTAATCAAATGTGGTTCAAACTAAAGCATGAACATGATGGAACAAACTGAAATGTATCAGGTGTATGAACTCCAGAAAAAATCACCGAACATCAAGAATATCTGAAAAATTGAAGAAAAGTATATTAGGCCTACATAAGTTTCGTAGATAGCTTATCTTTATAATTTTCTATTTAATTTCCTTCGTATAATGTACAAATCTACGCGAAGAAATAAATACAGAATAAGTAATTATGTTAATAAATGAAGAATTTATCAATATTGAACATTGGAAACAATCGACATGATTACAGCAAAAAAGAATTTCAATTAATGAAATTAGATTGATACATGAATGAAATAAGTAGCTTGATTCAATTAATTAAGGCTTAATATATAAGTAATGTAAGTTATTGAAGAAAAATGCCCTAGTAGAAAGTGCAATAGCAAAACAATTTGTAAGGATTAATATTTAATAAACTGAGACGAGTGGTCGAGTGACTAGCACATGAAACCGCCATTCAGAAAAACAAGGTTCGATTCCCGCCATGGTATAGACCATCTTGACAGGGTTTTTTACTTTCTAGTGGTTTCCCACTGTCGTTCAGGTCAATACTGGGATGGTTCCTTGACTTTGAGAAAAGGCCACGATCGATGCACGGTATCATCATAAATTTATGAAGTGTAGGTTGTTTTAACTATTTAACTATGAGAACGCAGCATATGCATCGTGGGATGAGCGAAATTTTATATGAAATGTACCCCCTCAATGAATTATATTCCCTCAATGAATTCATCTCCCCTATCAACACCTCCTGGTCATACTGCCTTTCACCCTTATCACTACTTTCTCTCATTGTATTTCACTCTCATCTCCTCACCATCACAGCATTTGTATTGATTATTAATTATTAATATCAACTTATTCAACTTATTATTAATTGAAGGTTTGGGTGGAAGACCACTTTTAATAGTGAATCCCACCTACTTTGTGTAATAGTCGTATATTTATTATTCAAAATCATATTATATTATATTATGTCATACAAATATTGACCAAAATAAAGAATTAAATACTGTAAAAACTTTTTAAGAATGGTAAAGATGGCCGGATACGTCTATCAACTCACTTAGGCCTACATGCCTACCTGATTCATCTATGGATAACTCCAATCACTTGACGAACTATTGGTTCAAGTTGTTGGTCATCTTTTAATAGCTTTCTTAATAGCTCTTTACTTGATGTATGAAAAAATATATCGATTATTATCTTCAAAACGGCTAATCCGATTTGTTTCAACTGTGTATCATTCCTGCGTTTGAACTCCGTAGAAATTTGAATTCATTGGTACTAAATATTTTTTCTCATATTTTTAACTCTGGGTTATTCTCATGAGGGTTTTCAAAACTCAGATTTTATTTCTCTAAAGTGATTTGAAAGATTGCGAACTCTACAGTATCGAATCTGATTACGATATGTGTATAGGTCTATGTCAAGTTCCATCACAAGTTTTGCTTCGTTTGACCACGTGGAGAGCTAATGTTCGATTTTTTAGGAGAACCTATACGGTATGCCTAATTTCAGTCTCCTCTTCGTTTATGCAAATAATTATAAGTGGATTGAATAGATAAGACCGAGAAGGCTATCAGGATACATTATTATTGTATTTTCAATATTCACCAGGTAGGTTATAATGTAAATTTTGTAATTGTGTGTCTTTCTGTGTATGACATGTCAAACTGATTTGTATTTGTAATGTACAAAAAAAAAACGGATTCCAAACTATTTAATACATAAATAATAATGAAAAATACAACTGATACAATTATAATTGGGTAATAATATGCATGTATTATTATGTAAAAGAACACCCACCCTAATTCCCTGTATGTTTTTAATGTAACATGTAGGTATATTCTGATTTATATTTTGATTTAAAATTCGATTAGTATTTAGTATTACAACATGATTTATTTCACTAGAAGGTGAAGAGTTTTTGATATTATAACGACGTGAAAATGATATTATATTTATGTATTCTGACAATGACTCATATTAATGTATTGATCGAAAATGGTCAATAAATAATATTGTTATTATTATCATGCATATTGTATTATAAATATTATACTATTGTATCAAATATATTTATAAACTATTTATTACTTTTATTTCGAAATTCATGAAATTTGAAGATAGTTTGGTGCCAACGCATGCGCACTAGAGTCACTACAGAAAGTATTATTTGCACTTTGTTGGGGAACGGATACGATACCAACAAAACAAACCTAAATTTCAAGCCAAGACAACTTGTTACAGTAATGCCAACGCTATAAAGTTAGGCCATTGACAAAACCTGAAAACAAGCGTCGACTCGCGTGCACGTGTTTGAAATAATCAAAATTGAATTTTGATCTATAAGTGAAAAATGGGCAAGAAATCTAAAACTAATGAATCTACCACTGAAGAAGCAGACGTATCTCAGCTTGGAGGTGTAGAAGAACTCAGTTACGAAGACAAATTAAAATTCGTCAGTGTGATTGCCAAACCCATGGCACCGAAAAAATTAACCAAAAAAGTTTACAAAATGATCAAGAAAGGTAACAAATGGATATTATTACTTATTTTAGGTTTCTTAGTGATGGTCAGGGTAGGGCCTAGATAGGGTAAGGTTTTGTGTTGAATGCATAACTAGACTGTGATTTGAGGGTTCATGCCTTACCCTAGGCCCAACCCTAACCATTAACACTATGCCTAGGGACCTATATAGGCCTACTTGATGGCCCAGGCCTATTACCTAGGTCATTGAGTAAATAATATCGTTACGGTTTAAAGGGGCAGAGCCCTGGTTAAACAGTCTACAGACCGTGGTAATGTTACGCTGGTAATCCTGCTAGGAGCACTATGATCACCATCGGCTAGAAGAGCACTGTTGCGAGTGAATGCTGTTAGGAGTGCTGTGATCAGCCAACTTTTTGAACTTTTTGATTGTTATTAGTCATGGGCTGTCATACGGCCATTGAGTTTGTAGTTCAAACTCAATGATACGGCATTGCCTATCTAGAGACTACTTTATCAATGCCTAGCCCCCCCCCCCCCTAGGCCTAACATAACCCCAAACACAGACCGGCTAAGGATACAGCACATATTTTACCGGTACCTTAGGCCTACCTTATGATGAAGTAGAACCGCTCAATTGTTTGCAATTGTAGTAAACAATATAAATGAACAATTGTTGATCTTATAACAATAAATTAATCAATAAGCCCTACGCTGCCCTCGTTGCCTCAGTCAGCTGAGGCACGCTTCAGATACTGAAGTCACCGTTGGGCGTGGGTTCGAACCCCGCATAAGGCATGGGTTTTTGTAAACGTCCTTCACTTATCATCACTTCATAGTTCATAGTCTCATTATCACCAGCTCATTCGTACCCCTGTATAACCTAGCTGTTGGTGGGGTCGTTAACCAAACAATAATCAATCAATCAATAAGCCCTACAATTGTGTTCTGGCATACCCAGCCGGCCCTGCGGCAAAATATTAGAATGCGATTCAACCGGCCACCACCATATTTATCATTGACTGTCGATTATTGCATAAAATAACATCAGACCTTATTCATCTTTAGCTGTACTTACCGGTAACAAGAATAAAAGTGTACTAGGCCTAAATTAGTTCTTTGACCTTACGGATTTTTTTTTTTTTTCAGCAACAAAGCAAAAAATGTATCTCCGTAATGGCCTGAAAGATGTGCAGCGGAGGCTACGTAAAGGTGAAACTGGAATCGTTGTATTTGCTGGCGATGTTACTCCTGTTGATATCATGAGCCACCTACCAGGCGTCTGCGAGGCGAAAGATATTCCATATGTTTACACGCCTTCTCGTCAAGAACTGGGAACTGCGATGGGCGTCAAGAGAGGATCGCTGATGGTGCTTGTTCGCGAACACGGGGATTATAAAGACCTCTACGATGAAATCAAGCAAGAAATCAAGTACCTTCCTCAACCTTTGTAACTTAAGCAATGTAACAACTTCAAATATATATTCATCTATTCACTAGATCTGTAATTTGATCTTCTTCCAGGCTCTGAGGCCATTGTCATTGTCATAGGGCTAAGGCCTATTATTTCTTTAAAAGATTAGACATTAAAATGGTATGTTCTTAATGAAACTAACGCATCACACTTCGAATGGTTATTTGCTAAATGAACCTTGATTTGTTGACTAGGCCTACAGCATCAAGTTTGTAGGTCAATGCCTGCTGTGAACTTCAGAAAATTATTGGAAGGATTTAACAAATTAAATATGTTATAGAACACTTGTATATTCTACAGTACACGACAACGGTTATATAGATCTATATAAATTTGGGTTGCCGTTTGGCATGAAAATTGCAAACGAGATCGAAACTTGGATGTTGAATATCGATCGGAATATCTATCAATCGTCAATCGATATTGAATGGCAAAAGATGAGAGATTGGAATACTGACCAGGCCTACATGATTCTCAATCAGTTTATACAGTTTCGATTTCAATCTAATTTTCATCCATTTAATTTAGGGACAATACTTTACAAAATTATGTTTGACTTTCAAGATGGTAAATTCAAGATGGTAAAGAATGTAATTGACAATCTGAGAGTATCCTAGCCATTCCCACTACAGTGAAACCTTTATCCATAGCTTTTTCGAGGGACTAGGAAAATTAAACCATCCAGGAAAATTTAACATTGATTGTTATGTGAGTAGGGTGGGACAAAATGAATGATACGTGTACAATCAGGAAAACCATGTAGGCCTATAGAGTTTTCACTGTACGTACCCATATTGAACCCAGTGTACACCATTATGCTGGATTTCCATGCACGCGATACCATATCGCGTGTCATGGCGGCTCAAAGTCGCGAGACTTGTCCCTGATTGGTCAGTAGTGGAAAATGTCTGCCGTTTCGCCGCCATGACGCGTGATATGGCATCGCGCGTCATGAGAATCGCGTGCATGGGAATCCAGCTTTACTAAAAGCAACGAACAACCTTCCTATAAGGTTGGGTGTTTTATTTTTTTGTCTCCTGGTCATTTGACTTATTAGGTCTACTTATTTGAGCTAATTCCAATTTTTAAGTTCAATATACCGTACAATTGATATAATATCTCAAATATTGAAATTGAATGGCAGCCCTAATATTAAGACGTATCTGTATATATTATACAGAATTGAGCAAACTGTTAATAAGCGAGGACTGGATTAGTGGTTTTATCTTCAAGTATTATCTTTACCGTGAATTTATTACAAGAAACAAAAATAAGTTCAAATAAGTTTAATGAATCATAGGCGCACTGACAACTCAGGCCTATCAGCAATAAATATTAAATACACAAATAAATAAGACATAGGCTCAACTAGAACAGAATAATTGGGCATCTGTACACTTTTATGACTCTTGTTTTAAAATTGGCCCAACCCAATAAATATTGCACTACAAAAATGCAAGCGACTATTCAACGAGCCAGCATAGATATTACACTGTCAATCAATACATTGGCACTAGTTGTAACCACTTTCTTGCAAGCACCTCTTATTTTCAAATTGGTGCTTTTCAGTCAACGTGTGAATAAAAGAGAGCTGATTCTTTGCTCCTATTTTCATTAGTAGCTTTTCAGTTTTAATAAATAAATAAATAGTGATAAATACGACAAAATAGCTATCTACCTTCGAAAAACAGATTACGTCAAACAACTTTGAACATACTCATTTGATCGAAAGAAGGCGTGTAAGTTAATTGCTAGAGCAGCGCTCGAAATAAACACGGGAGCAACTTTGTGATCATAAATTTCAGTTTTTAGCTGGGATCTTGTTCTTTTCTGGTAGACTAGCCTCGGAAGGAGTATCTTCCGTGACTTCGTCATCATCTATAGGCTTTGGCTTCTCGGTGGTGATTTTTGTTGTGATACTTGGCGTAGTCGAGACTTCCTTAGAAACCTCGCAGTTGCGTCCAGTAAATCCCGACGGGCAGAGGCAACGGTAATTGCCGTCATCTTCTGTTAAACTCACGCACGTTGCACCGTTCTCGCAGAGTCCGTCGTTGGTTTCGCAATAAGTCAGTTCTGTGAAGCAATGCGGTTAGGATTTAGTACAGCGAATTTATTACTCCGTAGAAGTATGTTCCTGTTTTTTATTATTGTGAATAATTTTTAGCTTGTTGCATCTAAGTCAATTGAATTAAGACTGCCTAGACGTATTTAAACCTGTGCTTTTATTACTGTGAAATGGTTGAACTAAACATTATTACATGAACGAGAATCATGATTTCTAGTCTCACATTTTTTCCCATTTGATCTTTTTTTTTTTTATTTGAAAATTTTGATATACTGTATTTCGATTGATCTTCAGTATTGAAGTTTCCACATCGTTTGCAATTTCCATATCGAACGGCAACCTTAATTTTTTCTAACAAGATATTCACTTCTTTTATGTTGTACAAATTTACCAGTGGCAAATTCTATGAATTTGACTTAAGAAACTTCCTCTGGTATTTTACCCCCTCATAAAACAAAGCTACCGGTATTCGTGTTGCCGCTACTTGCCTTGATCGCAGAGCATTCCACCGAAGCCCGGCTCGCAGTTGCACTCCCACGGCCGCCGGCATGATCCATTCACGCACCCCGGATAAGCGTAACACTTGTCGCACTTGTCACCCCACCACCCGACCTTGCACCGACACTCGCCTGGCTTGCGACAGTAACCGCGCTCTTTGTGGCAGTCGGCATTACAGATAGCTGCTCAAACAAACACAGATATTATCAATATACTGTAACGTTTATTATCTAGGTCTACTGCTCGTGCAATCAATGAGTACGTTTTTAAATTTGAATTTAAATTAACGTTTCAAGGACTCAAGTTGATAATACAAGTTTGTTATATTATGCCGTAGAATGTCTTTAATAAGTTTCGTATTTTTATCCCTTCCAAATGAAATTGTAAGAAGTTGAATAGGTAACTTTATTTATTTTTTTATTTTTTAGTTTGGTCCCGTGAAAAGAACACTACAGTACTGTAAATAAGTTCTACTGTACTGATAATGTTATTAGTAGGCCTATAAATATGATGCATTGATGATTGATATCAATTATTGCAAGTTAATGTCAACTGAATTTACTCCATCATGGTACTAGCTAGTGTCATATTTTGGTGGCCCTGTATCCAGATTATGACAGTGCTGTTATTGTTACCATTATTAAAGTAGCAGCGACTAAAACTATCTACCGTTGATGAGAGAATACAAAATCTATTTTGTTACATTGTCACACAAGCTTGGAAGTCTTAGAATGGGAGCGAGCTCAGTAGAATTAAACTAGCACAGCAATTGAATCTACTGTAAGCTTTATTCACACTTCTCTTGCAACTTACGAGTTTGGCAAAGCAGCCCCGTGAATCCTTCGTGGCATCGACATTCAAGCGGCTTTGTGCAGTTTCCGTGCTGACAACCAGGCAGCACTTGACACTCTTTACACGTCTCTCCCGCCCAACCTAGACGACATCTAGACGCAAACAGGATAAATGTTGAACGTTAGTAAAAATCAGTCTGTAAATTGGTAGAAGTGAGATGCATTTTTTTTGTAATTGAGTAAAATTATCCTTTCAAGACTTGTTAAGTTCTCATCATCCAAGTATAAGTGTCCTGAAATGAACCAAACTTAATCTCTCTCTTTCATTCCGAATTCAATGAATCCTGGAACACCCATTTTGAAGATGTAGCCTGTACCATTTAAAAGATGTAGCCAAGTGTCAAATAGTAAATGTTACACTGGAAAATCATTGACGGGTCTCGAAAAAGAAAAGTTTTGTGATATTAGTGTTGATGTGTTGGTAGATTACCTCATGTACAATATGCTGTGTGAGAAGTACAGTCTGTATAGCCTACTCTAAAACACTTTGAAATCCAGATGTTTTCTGACAAACAATTGCCACTGCCGTAATTAACAATCATGCCTTTGGCACCTTTCTTTTGAATATCAACTGCCTAATTACAATATTTGTGTCAACAAGGTGTGTCTTGTGACAGCAAAACAAGGTCGTATTTACCTGCACTCTCCCGGATATTCGCAATAACCTCTGGTGGCATGGCAGCT
This sequence comes from Brachyptera putata, assembly GCA_907164805.1. Classification (NCBI taxonomy): domain Eukaryota; kingdom Metazoa; phylum Arthropoda; class Insecta; order Plecoptera; family Taeniopterygidae; genus Brachyptera; species Brachyptera putata. Next base: position 24,725,253 of record OU015467.1, on the reverse strand, counting down.
CAGTTTGCAGATTGCTGAAACAGAAAAGAAACGCTAACAATCGGAACTTGTTTTTGAAAGAATGTATTCTGTGGTAGAAAGTAAATTTTAAATAAGCAATAATTCATGTTATTGAAATTACGTAAATTTATGAAGACTATTCCACATTTTTTCAAATAAGCACCATCATCGCTTAAATTAGGTATGTTATGTGCGGGTCTAGGCCTATTATACCGTAATTTAAAAAAATATATTCTATTGAATGCTGAATGGCATATTTAGATATTTTTTGTTTGTTTTCTAAATCCCATTTGATTAAATACCTAAATTATAACTATTTTTGAGTCACAATAATTAGTCCCATTTGATTACAAAAAATGCTTTGCAGTTCAGGCTTGAAAACTGTCAAAGCTTGGGATAAGAGAGTTTTTGCTGAATGCATTCTTGTTATCCCAATTCTGGTGTTTCATCGTTTTCTACTATCCTGTAGAATAGAAACTCGAGTATTTTTAGAGAGTAGGCAACATCGAGACGTTATCACTTATTTATATTATTCCTACAGCTATTATGACTTTTTATTTAGACGACTATTTTACAAGGTCTAGGAATTCTGTGAATTTTGAATGAAGTCAGAATAAATTTCAAGTTAACCAGAGAATTCATTCAAAAAAGTTTAATATCTGCAATAAAATCTTACGTTCCGAGCAGAACAATCCATCCCATCCCTCATCACAGTTACACTCGAAGCTGGTGTTGCACGATCCGTGCTGACACCCTGGCAGCGCGATACACTTGTCGCACGACTCTCCGTAGAATCCCAGCTTGCATCGGCACTCATTCGGTCGCTTGCAGTAGCCTTGCAACGGATCACAGCTCTTGCGACAGATTGGAACGTCGCACAGATCGCCTTGCCAACCTGGCAAACATTTCACGTCGCCAACGTCGTTGCAGATGTAGTGGCTGTGCTCATTCTGGACCGACGGAAGCTCACATGCCTGAAGACAAGATTTGAGTTGAATACAATATTTTCAACAATTTATGCTCTCTTACATTTTGGTAATTATGATTACAGTAGTCTTTTACAAGGAAATTCAACTACCGTACATGTAAGTGAGAAAAAAGACATGGTATATTGAGGAATATAATTTTTCTCTCAATGGACTTTGGTGGATTCATGTTTCATTAGACCCTAGCGCATCTAAAATTTTCTTTTTTGTGTTCATTTTATCAACAGATATATATTACAACAATGAGACTATAATTTCAAAAATTTCGCTCATTAATTATTTTAATCAATTCAGAATAGTCCGTGCTGTCGCCTCGCCTCCGAACCTCAACATTCAATTCAATTCAGAATAGTCACTCATGGATAGGTATTAACAAATTCATCAACAGTTTTGTACAAATAAAAAATTATGTGTTTCTGAGAAACTATTCTTAGATGTTGCTTATAATTCTGTCAACCATCATCTCATCTAGAAAATCATCTGAGAAACTAGGAATCAATTGATACATTTTTGCTTTCTTTCAATTGAATATTAAATAATTTTAATAAAAACATCAATTACCAACAATTACATGAAAGAAGGCATACACTACATATTTCAGGAAAGCTACACTTACTACAACGCATATAATAATATTTAAACAAATAATGAATAACAAAGCGATATGGATCAAGTGTAAGCAATTTTACAAATAATTGATGAAATTAATGCCCTGAAATATACAGAATAGCAGAAAACATTAGTTATTTCATTAGCACTGGCACATTTTCAGAAAGGTTGAGAAATTGACAAAATATTATTCATTAATAAGCAATTAGAGCCAATACAAAAATAATCCTAAACCTAATTTTAAATAAATACAATCAATCCACAAACCTGCTTCTTCCACTTGGGCACGTATCTGGCTGGCTCCGGCAAGACACATGGTAAAGCAATAGCGCAGATCAGAAGGGCGAAATGCACCCTCGCCATATTATAAAACGTCTTGCAGAATCTCTAGCAAGTTCAACCACCGTCCAACAAGCTTGCTCAATAACTAACTTAAATCATCTACATCACTGAAGAGGATACCAGAGCTAATGACCCGGCAAACTATCTATCCCACAAACATTCATCGAAAACATAGTTCCTGTATCAATGGTATATTCGATTAAAAAAATACTAAAAACATCTTTGAATATACATAGAATAATTTACATAGTATTTTAAGGAAATAGTCGTAAAAAATAATTATCATAAATATATAAATAAAATAATTGGGATGTTTTTCAAGTGACTGAATGTTATTGGAAATACTAGTTGAAGACCTAGATTGTAGTGCATATGTAATGAACTTGCCCTTGATTTGGAATAACTGTAAACTCTTACCTGTAGACCCACTTTCAAGAGAGGCCTCTCAGATGATTGTTTTATTGTTTTAGGTAGAACATAATAAGAAGTCATGTCTTGACTGACGATCAGCCAGTGGTTCAATGACACGGAAAACCGGTAGTTTGTACAAAAAAAATACAATATCAATAAAAACCAATGATCTACAGTAATTACGTAGCTTGCTGTTATAGTTATAATAGTTGAAATGGAAGAGGCGAATCAATTTATTCTTGTGAATAGTAATGTAAAACTGTAAATGATAAGTAATGGGCACAGGAGAGAAATATAGTACACAAAAATTACTGCAGTATTAGACCTACTAGTATGAGCATTGAGTTTGTAGTAACTACAAACTCAATGGTATGAGTTCAGTGTAATTGGCATAGGTTAGGGTGACCATTTTAAAGAAAGGAAAATCTGGGACAATGCTAAGAAGTTCAATGTCAATATCATTCCAAACCAAATTCCATGGGGAAAGGGGGGGGGGGGGGGAGTTGGAAGGACAACCGCCCCCTCCATGGAAATGTTTGGGATTTGTAGTATTTCAGTACCGGTATTGTTTAGAATTTCTTTTACTAGTAATATAAAGTCCGGAATATATTTTTTCCATATTGTAATTGCATGCAACTTTATAACTTGTAGAATGGAGTGCATAGAGTGCATTATACCTTGTAGATGTTTGTTAAGAAGTTGGTTATTTGAATTTTATGGGAAATTTAAAGAGTGTTTCAACAAATATTACAAAGTGGCTATTCTTATTGTAAATTATCGTATAAACGAACTTCGTTGTCCTCATCCTTTATACCCTCATGCTCCACACACGTACAATAGAATTGAGATTAATAACGATTCTAAAAATTCTGTATGGGCTATATAGGCCCTATATATAATTATATTATATATTATATAATTCTATATTCTAGGCCTACTAAGTTTTTTTTTATATAAAATCTTTGAATAAGACTCAATTTTGAAACTGTGACCGGATTTGTGTTCCAATTTGATTACTATATACACATACACACACATAGGCCTACTGAAAAATTTGACAAAAAGTTTCAAGTCTCAACAAAAATTGACCAAGATGATCAGGAGCACAGTAGTTTTTTACCTTTCAAATTAATTTTCATGAACTGGTGAGACCTTTGATATTCTAGTATTTTTTATGAGTATAACTTCATGATCGCTAAATCATTAGCAAATTTGGTTATAAGGTCGCCCTAGCCGTTTCCAAAACAATTAGTCTGAATTACCAAAAAACTGCCATTTCAAGCGAAGTTTCAGAACGGACTTTTGAAAAAAAAAAATTGTCCAATTTCAATCTGGTATTCAGCTAGAAGAATAAACCAAGGGAGATTTCATTTTGACATTTTAAAATCAAATTAAAGACAGAAATCAAATTTGAAAATAGGAAAAAAGGGTGAAAAATATGATTTTTGGGTGGTCCAAAAAATTCGGACCTCAAAGGGACATTCTAAAAATGAAATGCCATCAGAATTTTGGATTTTTTTTTTTTTTCAAGTAATTACAAATGATTGTGAAATTCGGGATAGGCCCCATATATGACAAAATGTACTAGGCTGATTTGGGTCTGAAATATTTAAATTAAACTCCATTTTGAAACTGAGACTAAATTTGTGTTCCAATTTGATTAATTCACACATACATAACAATAGAACTGAGAAAATAATTAAAAAATTGAACAAAATTTTGAGCGTAAGGCACACCATAGTTTTTAACGTTTCGCAATTAATTTCTATGAATAACTGGTGAGACTTATTATATGCTCAAGTATTTTTATGAGTAGGCCTAGCTCTCCCGCCACCTTAACCTAACCTCTCTCCAGAAGCTAACCCATTTCCGGCCTCGAGCGGAGAGCCGCGCGCGCCCTCTATAACTTCATGATCCCTAAATCATTAGCAAATTTGGCTATGTTCGCCCTAGCCGTAGGGCCTATCCAGAACAAAAGTGTCTGAGTTACCAAAAAACTGCAATTCTATCTACATTGGGTTCAGCGACGCACTGTAATGATGGCAAAGATTTATTGCGTCGGATGGATGATTAATGAGATGATGAGATGAAGGTTTCTTGGGTAATGGGAAGGATGCGGTCGTGGCCTATATTGTGGGAACCGGCATTAGCCTAGACTATAGGCCTACAGAGGGAAACCACGAGAAAACCCTGTAAGATGGACGGCGGCGAGGATCGAACCAGGTTCGAAATTTGCCTCATCTACCAGATCACATGGAAACCTGCTTCTTCAAGCGAATTATCACAACGTTCTTTTGAAATAAATACATTGTTGTCCAATTATATTTTGCCATTCATCAGGAAGAATTAATACCACGAAGGAAAATATTATTCTGAACATTTCAAAACCAGTCTTGAAGTCGGAAATCAAATTTGTGTAAATTAATTAAAATGTGAACCAGAATACAGGCAGACATAATGGTGAAGAAATTCAGGTAAACGCCCGTGCAGGGAGATTTCTAATTGGATAAATGAATAAAAAATTGAACTACAGTAGGCCTACACGGCAAACATAATAAGTAGGCAGTTGGCTATAAATCCTGCAGGGTGCGTGTACATAGATTAAAAATTGAACTAGATTTATCACCATGTAATAACTCTCATTACTGAATTAATCTAATTAAATGTTGAGTGAAATATAACAAAAAAGCAGCTCTGTATGGGATTCGATATAGCGAGCCACTGCGGACCACTATCCGAAATCGACTACGCTAGCCACTCGGCTACCTGGACATATGAATTTTGCCAAGTTGTCGAGATACTTGAAGAAGATATTATAAATAAAACTCGACCTGTCGATTGCTCTGCTACCCTGGTAGGAATACTGGACTGTTAACCAGTTTGCTCGAAAACTTTTGTTCGTGGAGAATTGACTCAAGTACCAGGGAAACAGAATACCTCAACAGGTATTCCACCTGACACCAGTTAATTCAAATAATCTTTCAAACCTCAGCTCTCCTACCAGAGGAGCAGAATATACCAACAGGTTAGGTAATAATTCAAATATCTTTTCAAGTATCTCAATAACTTCGCAAATGTTCCATGTCTAGGTAGCTTAGTTGCTAGCGTTGGTGGATTCGGATTACGAAGCGAAAGGTCCTGGTATCGAATACCATTGGGGACTGCTTTTTTTTCTGACATATTTTGTTTAATATACCAATATGCAATGATACGAATCCTCAATGGACATTAGCTCAGAGATAATTTCTCTCTTCACCGGATAAATTAATCACACTGTAATAACTCTCATTACTGAATTGATCTAATTAAATGTTGAGTGAAATATAACAAAAAAGCAGATCTGTATGGGATTCGATAGCGATCCACTCCGGACCACTATCCGAAATCGACTACGCTAGCCACTCGGCTACCTGGACATATGAATTTTGTCAAGTTGTCGAGATACTTGAAGAAAATATTATCAATAAAATTCGACCTGTCGATTGCTCTGCTACCCTGGTAGGAATACTGGACTGTTAACCAGTTTGCTCGAAAACTTTTGTTCGTGGAGAATTGACTCAAGTACCAGGGAAACAGAATACCTCAACAGGTATTCCACCTGACACCAGTTAATTCAAATAATCTTTCAAACCTCAGCTCTCCTACCAGAGGAGCAGAATATACCAACAGGTTAGGTAATAATTCAAATATCTTTTCAAGTATCTCAATAACTTCGCAAATGTTCCATGTCTAGGTAGCTTAGTTGCTAGCGTTGGTGGATTCGGATTACGAAGCGAAAGGTCCTGGTATCGAATACCATTGGGGACTGCTTTTTTTTCTGTCATATTTTGTTTAATATACCAATATGCAATGATACGAATCCTCAATGGACATTAGCTCAGAGATAATTTCTCTCTTCACCGGATAAATTAATCACACTGTAATAACTCTCATTACTGAATTGATCTAATTAAATGTTGAGTGAAATATAACAAAAAAGCAGCTCTGTATGGGATTCGATAGCGAGCCACTCCGGACCACTATCCGAAATCGACTACGCTAGCCACTCGGCTACCTGGACATATGAATTTTGCCAAGTTGTCGAGATACTTGAAGAAGATATTATAAATAAAACTCGACCTGTCGATTGCTCTGCTACCCTGGTAGGAATACTGGACTGTTGACCAGTTTGCTCGAAAACTTTTGTTCGTGGAGAATTGACTCAAGTACCAGGGAAACAGAATACCCCAACAGGTATTCCACCTGACACCAGTTAATTCAAATAATCTTTCAAACCTCAGCTCTCCTACCAGAGGAGCAGAATATACCAACAGGTTAGGTAATAATTCAAATATCTTTTCAAGTATCTCAATAACTTCGCAAATGTTCCATGTCTAGGTAGCTTAGTTGCTAGCGTTGGTGGATTCGGATTACGAAGCGAAAGGTCCTGGTATCGAATACCATTGGGGACTGCTTTTTTTTCTGTCATATTTTGTTTAATATACCAATATGCAATGATACGAATCCTCAATGGACATTAGCTCAGAGATAATTTCTCTCTTCACCGGATAAATTAATCACACTGTAATAACTCTCATTACTGAATTGATCTAATTAAATGTTGAGTGAAATATAACAAAAAAGCAGCTCTGTATGGGATTCGATAGCGAGCCACTCCGGACCACTATCCGAAATCGACTACGCTAGCCACTCGGCTACCTGGACATATGAATTTTGCCAAGTTGTCGAGATACTTGAAGAAGATATTATAAATAAAACTCGACCTGTCGATTGCTCTGCTACCCTAGCTGGTAGGAATACTGGCTTGTTGACCAATTTGCTCGAAAACTTTTGTTCGTGGAAAATTTACTCAAGTACCAGGGAAGCAGAATACCCCAACAGGTATTCCACCTGACACAAGTGAATTCTCAAATATCTCGATAACTTTCTAGGTAGCTGAGTTGCTAGCGTTGACAGTCTCCGGATATTGATGTGGAAGGGCTTGATATCGAATACCATGAAGTTTGTTTTTTGTCATATTTGGTTCAACTAGGTGCAGTTGTGCTAATCTGTAATGGATATAAGCTAGAGAGAAAAAGCCTTTTTGTCCTAGATAAATTACTCACATTTCAATAATTTACATTACTGAATCAAACTAGGCTACTGAATTGGATTAAATTTAATACCCTGATTTCTAGTGAGTTATAACATATTTTACACTGAATGATGTTTTATTAGGATACAACCCTCAGATAACAACACAATAAGTACATTGTCATTACAAGATTGATTGATTTAATGAATTTATGGACAGGAACAACAATACATATTGACAGTACAATTCCAGTTGTATTCACAATGATAATCAAACTCTGTAAAATTGATAACATGGTAAACAGTAAAAATGCATCTATAAGAAGTAAATGGAATCTTTATCAGTTCAAGAAGACTTTTATAATAACAAAGACATCATTATGGACTTTTTGAAAATTGATTTTGCTACTCCTTCCCCAAGCCCCGCAGGGATTTTCTTGAAATATGGTTATTTTCTAAGTAATTGATGCGATCTACATACAGTTTTGAAGTCCAATAATTGAACCTCCATGGATATTCTCGAAGTTAATTTTTCGATCTCCACCAGCAAAGCCCTGCAGGAAATTTTTTGAAATATGTCCATTTTTTAAAGTGATTTTTGCGATTTACAAGCAGTTTAGGAGTCCTAGATTGAACCATTATGGACATTTCCAACGTTATTCCAATATTTCAACCATGGACATTTTCGAAGTTATTTTCGCGATTTCTAAATAAATAAATTTTTGGAGGGGTGCAAATGTGGATTGGTGGGGCACGCGTCCCACCTTGGCCCCCTTTTAAGTTTTAACGACGTCCCTGCTTGAGTATTCTAGAAGTTGTCGAAGCAGATAATATTTAGGAATCTTGAAATATATATATATATATATATATATATATATATATATATATATATATATATATATATAGGCCTATATATATATATATATATATATATATTATATCCTCCATTTTCATAAAACTGGGACATCCGATGGTCCCGAGAACGTTTTCCGGGTCGCCGAGATAGAAAATTCAAAACAAGGACAATCCCGGGAAAACTAGGGACGTCTGGTCATCCTATATAGCCTAGCAATACTTATTTGAATAAATTACAAAAACAAAAAATAAAGCATAGTATTTTGTGATGTTTGTTCTTTGAAGAGTTGATATTTACTGGGGAAATTTGGTTCATATTCAAAAATAAATACTATTTCGATGAAATGTATTCTTGAGTACCTAATATTAAATTTTTCCTTGCATATCATAAAAGAGTTTCAAGTGGGCCTACCTTGTACTAGTCCAGTTATCATACGATGATAAATCATAATTATATATTGATTATAATTAATTGTTTTCTCTGCGATGATACGGTCGATCTTCGTTGTGATATGTCCAAACGATTCTTACCCTTACTTGAGGAACAATGACATTGTGTGAAGTTTTCAAGCGTACAATAATAGAGGAAGCATATCATTGATATTTTCCCCTGAATGGGGTCGTTCATCTTTTCAAAAATAATTATTTAAATCAGAAAATAAATCAACCACCAGTTTGAACATAATAAAAGAAGTTGATAAGATTCATCTTATATCCAAATCAACAACACAACATGAACAAAATATTCAACTTTTATAAATAAGTTACTAAATAACAATATATTACGAGATAAAATCGTGAGCTTCTAGGACGGCAGTAAAGTGAGCAATCTGTATGATTTCTGTCGGGCACTGAAATAAAATATAAACAAGTACATCAGAATTCATTTGCATAGGTCAGAGTATGTTTATGAGAAGATTTTAAAAACATAACTATGAACTATGAATCTATGAATCATCATCAAAACTATGAATCAGAATTATGTAGCTATCAGAATCAACTATTCTTTGAATTGCCAGCGTACGCTGTAAAGTACGAGTTGAATTATCAGGAGGTTAGACTGTTTTCAGTTTGCTAAGGAGAACGATACCAATTTGTCCACCATTTCCATTTTTGGAGAAACTCAATTCGCAATTATTCAATTTCCTCAACATTTTTATACTGTAGTTACTTATAGCCACTCTGGGACTGAGATTTATAATTTTATATCCATTGAAACTGTAGATCCATTTTAAGAATCCAACAATGAGGTGAAACTTTTCTACCAGAAGACTTTATTTGAATAATTTGAATAATTAATTTTCAAGGCTTAGTTTCCATTCGCTTTCGAAGCAAGCTGCACGGAATCATCGGTAGGCCCTATACCTGAATCCACATTTGAAGATTGAGGATTTTCATGTTTGTGGGAACCATTCATCATCAACATACATCTAGTCATAGTCATAGACTCATAGTGTTATACAAAACCTAATCTCTTCTCCCGAATGAAAACATTTACACATGCCAGTATCCCACCTTAGACGGGTTGCAATGCCGACGCCGCTTGCCGTATCTGCACCATCACCTCCGTGATATGTCGCTCGAGGTCGTCTACCATATTGGCCCGGTCCTCATCCGAGATTCCGTCTATGCTGAGCGCCTGTATCAAGTCCGTGATGCCAGAGAAGGCCGAGCTAGAGTAGGCGTCGAAGGTGCTCGGAGAAAATAGCACGTGCCTTGGGAGAGATTGTTACAGATATTGATGTTATACTTGTTTCAGATCATAATATTAAATTAAACTAAGAGTATAGTACACTACACGCAAATACACTTTAGTTATCATAACAGTGCGTTGTTGAACCCATTATTAATAAATAAGTAGTAGGGCCTACACCTGTCAACGATAAACATGGAAATATGGATATGATATTCACCTAGAATTGGGCCGACCTGGTAGACCGCCCGGTAATATTAAACTCTTCTCCACCTGTAGTAATTGGTCATTCAACGACCGTACAACCAGCGGACTGTAATGAAATATACTCCAATATAATCACAAGAAGATCAAAGCTCACATATGGTCAATCAGAGGAAGGAAAAGGGAGGATTAATAGTTTGTATAAGTGCTATTGCTAATTCTTGCTTCATTTTGTTAGTATCATGGAGGCTTTATTACCAACACACATTATTTATTTACTAGCTGTTTAGTGATACGTATAAGTTATAGTTATAGTTAATTGGGGATATCAATGAGCAGGTGATAATGGAACTATAAAGTGATAACTGATAAGTAAAATGAAATTTTCTAAAAGATAAGTAAAAGGTGCATGTCTTACAGGAGACTCAAGCCCCGCCAAACTCTCACTTCAGTTTTTGAAGCAGTGCCTTAGTTCACTGAGCTAAGGAGGGCGGCATTAAGATGATTTACAAATGTTTACGTGCTTACTCTGCAAGATCCATTTGCGATAGACGTTTGTTCCAATCTCGAACTGCAACCGTGAAATTTCTCACTGCTTCATCTAAATAATCTGAAGAAAACATAAATACCGGTAATAAAACATTGATATATATCAATGTTGAAATAAAAATAAAATATAAAAAGTGTACACTAATACCAAACTTACATGAAGATAATTGGAACATTTCAAGTTGTTTTGTAACTAGATTTTCATCTAGAAACTTCATGGCGTTATCCATTGCCTTGGCAAGATCTCTGTGGTCCAGCGGTACCAAAACCGAATCTGAAGAAAAAACATTTCATTGTACAGCATTGACCTATACACTATGAAAAATCGACTAGTATAAAGCAATTTATTAGCCTAAAGTACTAGCATAATTTTATTAGCTTTTATTTGCCTGCCTTAATAAAGTTGTAAGATGCTACTAATTTGAGATTATTCTAAAAAATTAGATAAAATTGGTAGATTGGCCCGAGATTACTTATTCATCAATACAGAGGTTTTATTGAAATGAATGTGATTTTTTAAAGTTACTAATATATATTGCAAGCAAAGACTCCGGCTACAATCCATAAACTTGATGATTACAGTTGTTGATGATAGTTGAATTGGGTATTTGATATCGATGTCATTTTAATTGCAAAAATGCTTACTTTGATGAATAGTTTTGAAAAGCTCAAGTACTAGTGACCACAGCCCAGCACAACACAACAAAGAAACCATACGAACAAACAATAAAAGACGTAGAGGTGTCTAGTCTGTAACTGCATTAGGAAGGAATATTTAAAAACTGTTTACGAGAGCCTGGTTACGCCACTGGAATAACTAAGGAAAAACAGGTAATTGCGGTACCTGCCATGTCGAGCATCATGACCAATGCCAGCTGACTGCACGCCCGATGAATCTTGAAGTCTGCGTCAACGAACTTCTCCATCATGTAGAGAGTGTCGTAACCCGTGTGGTACGCTGGGTACATCCTCATGTTATACTTCTATCAAACAACATGAAACAAATACAGTAGTCAAACATTGTGTATACTGTCACATCCCATTTTCATTGCTCAACTAGTACAGTAACCCCATCTGCAATCGTAAGTCGTGTGAGTAGCTTAAGCGTAAGTGGCAGTTATGTACGATCAGGCATTGAACAGTGAGATGGAAGTGACCATGGCCTACTCGCAAGGAGTCGTCCAGTATAAGTAGCCTATACATATTCATCTTCAACGCCTGAGGAAAATCACGGGAAACCTGTCAGGTCAGTTGACCTGACCTTGAATTTTGTATTGATAATCATAAAAAATGTGATACGCAAATCTTCAAATATCGTAGAGTAACAAAAATGACTTCGAGACTTGAACTTTCAATAATTATCCAATCAAGTCTCGATCTCGACTCGGCGTTAACTCAATCTCGACTAAAAATGTAAAAACTGAAGCAGCCATAATAAATATTGAGGTGATTATTGCACTGTGATATTGATGCGTACAATTATATCTTGCAGTTTACTAAGAAGTCAACAAGCTTCAAACATTTAATGAGTAAATTATTTAGTGTATTTTTGTGTTTTTTGATCTTGTACAGTAAGCGTATATTTACCTGATGGTCGATTCTGAACCAGATGTCAGCAACCGGAACACCGGCGTAGAAGGCAAACGGAGCTACGTCGCTGCCAGAGCCAACGGCAACGATCCTGGAAGCAAAAACGATAAAGTAGACTTCAGTTGACAACTGACAATGACAACTTGTCACAGAATAATTACAAGAGTGAGAAATAGATAAATATTGTTTACAGTTCAATGGTAACAAAAGAGCAAGAACTTGGTGTGTATAGAAAACTAGTCTGAGGCTTGATATATGAATTGAGTGAAAGAGAAAGAAAGAACAGCAGCTTACCGAGATTCATGAGTAGAGATGGGTCTACTCATGGCGGAAAGCCGTTGAAGAGAACACTGAGATTTGAGCATACGAGATTTCAATGTTTCGGTTGTTTCCTTGGTCACAGTAGAGTAGTGACCGAGGCGACAACCAAAACGTTAAAATCTCATGTACTCACATACCGGTATAACCTCTGTGCTCTCTTCAAGTTTTTTTCTAAATTCTATCTAACGACCCCACCAACAGCTAGGTTATACGGGGGTACGAATGAGCGGGTGATAATGAAACGATGGAGTGTCGATAGGTGAAAGGACTTATACAAAAGCCCATGCCTTATGCGGGACTCGAGCCCACGCCCAACTGTAACTTCAGTTTCTACCGCTAGTGATAATTGACTGAGCCACTGGGGCGGCGTCTTTCTCTTCCTTTCATCCAATTCATATAAAATAACAAGAACAGTGCCGTACTGTTTATTTCAAGCTTGCAGTACTTTGATCTACTAGTTGAAATGTCTATCGACTGCTAATTATTGGTGAATTCACTGACATGTCATCTTCATTGGTGGCGCTTGGAAACGTACTGCGCCATCTCTCGTAGACAGAACTATTAGGAAATGACGGGGATTCAACCTAAAATCAATAAGAACGATTCATATATACGGTAGTATAGTTGAGAAGACCAGTTCAAGTTTATTGCTCGATAATTTTCAACAATTGAATCAGGCCTGGGCCTACATGGGGCTGGGGGAAATGATCAGGTACTTGAAATACAATTTCTTTCTATTTTCATCGTAGCTCCGTAAATCAGTTGAGACTACTAAGATGAATAAACCAAAGAACACAATCTGGTATTTTGTTTGAATTTTGTTTCTCTCAAATAAAAAAAAAACACATGGCTAATAGTAGCGATGTAGTATGTGTGCGTACATCATATGTAGGGCCTACAACAACTATTGAAAGCATTATTTAGCTATATTTACCAACCATTTTGGTAGCACGGAAAACCATCTTGATGAGAGATGGGGAGGCTGTTATCTCCAGGTTCGGTCCTGAAACGCAGATATCCGTGTTGATATAGCCGACGGCACGATTCATCAGCTTGTTCACGTTTTCCTATACACACAAACACGTAGACCTACAATAGCAACACGAGAGTAATTGAAAATATAATACACATCCAGTTCAACAAAAGTCAAGCATACCGTACCGTGAATTGACTTGAATTAAAATATGGTGAATAAATTTCTCAGTTCTATATTCAGCAAAATCCTACCATTTGATAAGAGGAGATTGGAAGATGTTTATGTGTTTAATTGTCAAGAATCAAGATTTGCTATGAAAATTGTCTCAATCTGATTTCAATTTTCTTACACAATACTCAATAATACTCAATAATACTCAATACTCAATATACACAATAACTCGTTCATGTGGAAGTACTGAAAAATCCTGTAGGGCCCACTTCGTGAGTAAAGTTCAGTCTCGCATCAAGAAGGCTAGTGTAACTCTTGACAATTAATGATGTGACACTTGTGGCTACTATCATCAATCAACCTCTAGTGCTGATAAACTGTAACACAGCTCTCGTTTATAATTGAAGATTCGTAGCAATTCGGATGCAATTCTTACTTCCACCCACTCCTGCGAGCCAATAACGCCGTACTCTTCCGCTGCCCAGCTGGCAAAAATAAGAGATCTTCTCGGCCGCCAGCCTGAAACATATATCATAACGGTGAGTCTTACATTGTCACATTTTTAAAATGTTTGTATTTTTTAAAAATAAAATAAAAAAAAACGAAAGATAAAATTTCCAATAAAAAAAGATGACCTGAATTTTTTAAAAATTTAATTCAACAACCTACATAAAAAGTTTCTAAAAGTTTTAAAATTTTAATTTTACACTGAATAACTTCAACGTCACCAACGTTGTTATATCAAGTTCAAATTACAACACCTTTCTTGCTCAGTTTTCCAAAGACGCGAACGGTTTCCATGAGTTGAGCCGTGCCACTCGACGGATCGGAGGCACCGTAGCCCCACGCGTCTCGATGATTACCCTCGATCACATAGCGATCTAGGAGAATAGAAAACACATCCATGAACACACTTAATTAGAGCATTGAACGAAGAAATAGGTTCAAAATCTACACTGGTGATACATGGTATATAATGTACCTGGCTCGATGGATCCTGATAGTTTGCCGATGACGTTATAAACTGTGACGCGTTTCAACTGATTGTTCACGTCTAGCCGCACCCGTAGGTTGTTATTCTCCTCATTGAAGCCCGGGCCGATTTGATATGGCAGATTGGAATAACCGCTCCAATCGGGTGAAGTCTTCTCACCACCTAGAATCCTGATAGATAATTCGAACGTCAGAAATATGTTTCCTTTGAATACAAGAATTTGGATAAGTTGGCTCGAGTTTATAGTTTATATATAGTTCATATAGTTCATATATAACGTTGTATAAACAATGAAGTAATTTTTTATTCAAATAAATAACCATTCTGCTGCCAATCAGTCAATCACAGCTAGAGAGTGGACTGAGAATGATAATACTTCACAAGTGATGAACGTAATTAAATACAACAACAATGGGAGAGATTATAGAATCAAAATTGAAAAATATTCAAACAGGATAACAAAATCTATACGTAAATGGATGAAAATATATGATAACGCAATGAAGTATGATCAATGAAGTAATGATGGACAGAAGCAAAAATAATTCTACCTTCAGTACTACACAATACATTGTAGAAATAAAAATACTGTACACATGTTAATCTTATTAGTTATTACTGCTTACTGTAACAGGTATTCTGCATCTCGATAGCTGATTGGTTGTGATGGTATTCTTGGTAACTGAGCTTGATTTTCTGTCACCCGGTATGCACCTTCTGGAAAATAAATAATTGTTACAATAATTTTGTTCAATATCAATTTTTCTGCGAGAACTAATCACATACGTAGTCGCATGACTCGACCATTTAATCGGATACGATTTAATTGAATAAACGGACCATTTAATTGGATGGATTGGATGGACTCGACCATTTAATTGGAATCGGATAGGGTAGTGAAACACACCTATGGACGGCCAGTGCGGCGTAAGCGGATCGCCGATGTCCGTGAATACAGCGCCCCACTGCATGCCAGAGGGCGGCAACATTATCGTGTTCGGATAGACGTTGTTCAAGTCTATGCCGTGGGGCGAGACGCGGCCAGGGTCCGTGTAGAAGATGACACCGATCGCGCCGCGTTCGTAAGCGTTCGCCACCTTAACACCATAAGAAAAAATTAAAAAATGCATTTTTAGAAATATAACTTTGTTGAAATTGATTAGGTGGAAAAAATTCTGAGAAAATTTCAAAAAATGAAATAGGAGTATTCATCATAAAGAGTAGATGATGAAGGAATATAAAAAAAAAAAACGTTTCATTAGTTAACCATTCGGCATTTCGATTATTTTATATAGGCGTAGGCCTTGTTTCCACGAAATATCTGGCCGTCGCGTACCAAGCAAATTGTGTTGGTCAGATCAATGCCAAGGCTTGCAAGGACCTGAAAATCTTCTACAGTACCATAATTGGCATACACCAATTCACCAGAAACAGAACCTGAAAGGACGAGTTAGAATCTGATATCAGCTTGAAATTATACTTAAAAATTATAGGCTAGCCATTGTCTAAGCTTGAAAAATATTAAGTTAATATATAAAATGCTATTGAATCTTTGAACTTCCATATTGGAATATATTCTATATTGGAGCAATTTTGGATTTCAAATCTCATATCCATTGGCGATTAATATCAGATTGTTATACGTACCATTAGGTGCGTATGCATTAAAAGCATAAGACGGAATCGAGTCAGAATTATCGTCGGGCATTATGTCCTCGATGTGCGAGCTTTGATAAACAATGGAACCTCCCTCATCCAACAAAATGACCTGTGAAAACAGATTTTAAGGACTCAAAACAGAGAAGATTTATAGTTACTTGTTAACTATTTTTAAGTACGGTAACTGTATAATGAATATGTTCAAGCCATAAATAGCTGAAATCAGCAATGAGCACACATATAAGTAACATATGAAGTGTTAATATTAGAATGCATTGATTTCATATGTACTGACGAAACAATTGTTACATTAAATATTTTGAATGGCCATCGGATACAGTTGAATGATTCGTTAGGTATAAAAGCCTGAATGAAATATGAATAGTGTAAACTTTGACTGCCACCGAGTAACACTCATACCTTGTTGGGTTCCGCAGGGTTTGGGTATGACAGAAGTACATTGTAAGGCACAACCTCAACTGAGTCTAGTCCGTCAACAAGCCACTTTTGTTTGATAAAGTCGACTAATTCCTGGTCCCTCTGAAGACCTGCCAAGTGAGGTTGGCCCGCAAACACCCTACAACATATTCCGCTTGATCAAGAGGCCGCAGTGTGAGCTTTCGCGCTATGGACTTTCATGACGATACTTTATAAATATCAAATTGATATTTGTTTTATTAACTTAGACTTTCATGAAGTGCACTCTTAGGACATACATTTTTAATATATAAAATTGATTTTCATTTTGTTATGTTACTGAATAAAAAATTTTATATTTCGTTGTCTCTTTACTACATTTTACACGTTGAAACTTTATTCCATAAGTTTCCCTGAAGAATGTACTAATCAGGTTCTACTGTAGTATTAAAAATAATGTAATGAAGACCAAAAGTAATGAAATAAAATGAAATATTATAAGGAACTTGAGAATTCAAGTAATTTCAATGAGTGAGGAGATCAGTTTTAATGAGACATGTGTGAAGGGTAGGAGGAGTTGAAAGGTAACATTGATGCAGAGGTATTTGTTGAGGGAATAGAATGCCTTGATGGCTAGGGAGGATAATTTGAAGGAATTGATTTGAATGTAGTGATAAATAAATTACATACCAATACCAATTTGTAACTACTAGAAAACCATTTAATCCTAATTAAAAAATAATTACCGGTATTACCTTAAATTTTCTCTTATATTTTCTGCATTAACTTCTCGCAACACTTCTGCAATAAATGTCTTGTTTTCATTGGCAGGTGTACGGACATATTTTTGTGGCACAGCATTGCTTGAAACAGGTCTAGTCTTGCCGGTACCGATACCGGTAGTTGGCGGGGGACAGATATTCGTATGACAGTGAGGTTTTGCAGTAAAGTGGCCAATCAGAGCACCAATACCAATTCCAACCATAAACATAAGGAACACCACCATGGCCACAACAAACGTTGGTAGGCCCATGTTCCGAGCGATCTAAACCGTAAACAAATTCATTGAATGAGAGATATGAACATTAAATTATTTACAGGGCAGAAGTTAACAGTTACAGAACAGACATTTGTGGATTTTAAATTACGTAATTGGATGAACTTGACATGCCTGTCATCATCTAGCTTGATGCTTCAAAGTTTTGAGGCACAATCGGTTTGACCATTCAATTTGAAAAATAATTTTTGAAAACCACCTGTAAGAATAACCGCGAGAGGGAAAAATATGGAAAAAATATTTACTCCCGATAAATTAAAATCTCCACAGAATTCAAGCGACTGAATGATATCCATTATTTGAGATCGGATAAGCCGTTTTAAAGATGAGAATGAATAAGTATTCTTTTCTTATATGTTCTACTATGAGAAAGCTATTGAAAGAATGAAAGATGATCAACAGGTTGAACGAATTAGTTTGTAAAATGATTGGTATTGTCTTCGACTATCAATTACATTTATAGCAATGATCAATGATCATAATTACAGTGGTAGTCAAAGATATCATCAAGAGGTGACGAACCATGTAGGTAGTGAGTTAATAAATCCAAATCCAGGTGTCTACACCTAAAGGTCTACCACTTCTTCCAGTGAATTCAATATAAATATTTGCTTGTCCTCAGCTATCTATAACGCATATGCTGCGTTTCTCTAGTTCAATATACAAAATTATTGTATTATGTGTAGGCCAACGACAACAGCCTCTATAAACAATGATATTTTGAATATTTGTAAAGTTATAATCATTGTATGATTTGTATTTTTTATGCTTAAATAAACCTAGTTAATAATTTTCATTCTATATAAATATGGTATTATAGAAGCAATTAATGCACATGTTACTAGACTACAGATGAGTCTGGGCTGAGTTCCAACTGTAGTTGTCAGAAGTGGAAAAAATTTTATACACAAAAGAGAATTGAAGCGAACGTCCGTCCTATACTACACCACTAGCACGCTGATGGTTCACTCCTTCTTTTGTATACACGTATATACTGAAGAACTAAATCTAGCGTAAGCCGAGTCTAGTAGTGCCAAATAAAAATAGTAGTGAGTGAGAAAAAGTGTTGGCTACCATATCTCATCTATGATTTTCTAGAATTCTATTTGACTGATCAAGAAGGAATAAAGCTGGTACATACTCTAGAAGGACCCGATTCCTGACTCAACGTAGGCTCCTGACATGATTTTGGTCCTCGACGGTCCATTATTAATATCTTTAAAATCACACCAAAATAATATCACGTGAAAAAAATACAACTGACAAATAAACTGACAGGAATAAAATCACTGCCCCATAGATGTAAAAATATATAGGCTAATAAAATCTATACTCACTTCTCTCAAAGATGTAAGAAACTCTTATTATTGTTGTAGATTAGAAGAAATCTGGTAGAATTATGTACTTCCAAAAATGATCCTTCCAGTACAGTGATTCTTGAAAATCTGGCAAAATGCACTAATTCTCCATCCTTTATATAAAGTTTTCATCAGAGCAAAACAAACCAGGGAAAAATAACACTTTTTATTACGCAGTTTTTAAAAACCAGAAGCCAATATTTTTGTATCTTTAAAGAGTACACAACGAAACCAGAACCATTATCCATATTAATTACTAATTAATACTACTTCCGGCGCCAAATCTCACATAAAACAAGCTTTAAAATAGAGTTTAATGACTTTTTAATAGGTTTGCATTGGCGCCAGGCAAGTTATTCATGTTGGATACAACATTTTAACCACATTGTTCTAACAAAAACAAAGAACTCAAGATAAATAAAATGATTTTTAAAATCTCATAAACTTATTTTGTAAATGTGAATGATGTAAAACAGATTAATGGATAATGGGCCAGAACAATACTGAAAACATGTGTTAGGAGTTATGCATGTGCAAACAGTTATTCCTATGCAACAAAATTACAAACCAAAATAATGCCAGCAGCATTTAAGCATACTTAAATAATTATTGTATGATATTTCTTGAACAGAGGATTATTAATAAATATACAAATATTCAGAATGGGGCAAATACAATAATGTTGAGACAAATATTAAATATTGGTTAATTACTCTGTTTAGTCAGTGAAAAATAAAATATTTCGAAACCCACAACACAGAAATCCCGATATTTCCTGTAGGGCCTATTTCAGGCCCCATTATTTTCTGCCAATACATAACATAACATTTATTTTTTGTTAACCTTACCTAATAATGGTGCTTGAGAAATTCTACGGAAAAAATATTATTGCTAAAAATTATCATCGTCGGAAGTTATGGCAGTAAGTTTTTCAATAAAAGCTCCATTACCCTAATACTCGTACTATGTACCTCCAATCATCAGAAACCTGTGCTGTTATTCTATATCTATACCGAAATGTATCTATACCTATATTTATACCGAAAAGCGGACCACCTTCGTTTTGTCACGACGATTCCGTGTACTTCAACATTTTGTACTATGTGGGCTCTGACACTTTCATCATACGTTTTTTTGTTTGCAATTATGGAATAAAGGGGTATGTATGCTCAAAAACTACTACATAGTTTTTTCATATTTACACTGGATATATTTTTTAATTTGCATAAGTATTAACATTTTTTACATGTAGGGTACAAAAGTTGGACTACATTTCTTTACCATATACACTAATTAATACATCTATGCCCTTTTCAAAGACATTAAGAAATCTAACAAAGATTGCACTCACAAATGCGACTATAATCGAATAATTCGGTAAAACTTTGCAAGCCCGATAACAAGACAAATCTTAACACGAGTAACACTTTTATGTCATCAACTAAAACAATTTAGTTATTGCATTCTGGTATCTTTTCTCCTGTAACATCCTTTTCTAATATACACAGTAACATGTTTTCATCATTTTTACAAATAGGAATTCATATAATCCAATTGGTGAACTATTTATCACTACAAAATGTGCAGAAAATTAAGACAGTAATATAATGGTCAATATCGCATGATTTCAACAACCAATTTTAGCATAAAATCAGTTTAAAAAATGGTCAAATACATTTTAAAATGGTAGTACGGATATAAGCCAAAGAGTTTTACAGTACAGTACCATAGTTCATACATTTCTTACCATAGTATTACAGTATCATAGTCCTACTCATAGTCCTTACTCATATTCAATACTTATTGTTGGGTTTGCTCCAACTCCTCTGCTGATAACACGGTGGATATTTGACATTTTTTTGCGTCCTACCAAATGTGAAACTTACGTGGTTAGTTGCGTTTTACAATTTATATTACGTTATACAAAGGTATGTTTGTATGTGTCTGTAGGTTCAAATATGCATCATTTAATACTATCATATTATTACTATCATATTCAAACAGAAATATTGTTTGAATTACAGCAAAATTTGGATGTAAGTTTGAATTAACAAGGGGTTTCAATAGATCTAGGTACCTGGGAGTAAATAGTAAAAGTAAAGAATTAAAAGAAGAATATATAGTAAATAATATACTATTATTGGACTATCAGTATGACTGTATACTACTACATGTATTACTGTACTACTGAATACTCTGAGCATACATATTTTCATGTTTAGTTGGCTGGTAGGATACGCAGTTCAGTTTCTACGTTTTCTAGTTCATATCAATTTATGAGGAAGAACACCATGAATTCATTTTTGATCACAATACTCATACATGTTTTTTGTTATGATCAAGTTATGAGTAAAACGATTTTGATTTCTATACAGAACCTTCAAATAATGAGCCAGCTCTCAATTAACGAGTAATTGGCTATGTTTGAGATTAGCAGCATGAAGTGAACTGTACAGAATAGGCTCTAGCTACATTTATTTTACACTATTTAGTTATATAGGCGTACTCCCATGGCCTAACAAAATTCTGATGTCGTCCCCCCCCTCCCCCCCCACAGACAAAGTATTTGCATAAACCTCATTACTCTACGGTATCGATAACAGAATTGCCAATAAGCTTAGTGGAAGAACTATGCTACTCGAGCATTTAAATCATGTACCGGTATGTAGGCCTACTTATCAAACTACCGGTAAATCGCGCGGTGCTTTGAACAATAGCCTGCAAGTTGATTTACTTATACTTGCGGAATTGCACTAGCCAAACAAACAAAAAACTGTCAAAATATCACACATGGAAGATGAATATGTTAAAGTCTGATCGTTAATTTTTTTTGTCATTTATATATAAAACATTTCGCAAAGTTACAGTACTGAGTTTTCTATTTAAAAATAATAACAGATATGCAATGAACCTAGGGTTCAGCATTGTTGGGAGTTATTTTGATATTCACGACGGTATTGGGTTGAGAGACATGACGTCGTAGAGGATTGTAGCAATAAGTACGGCTTTCTCGATGTATCAACGTATTAATTATTATGTATACACGAAGTGTAGTTTTGTTTCCAATAGACCTTAAAGGAGCTGCAGCACTCATATGCATTCTGGTAACTAGAGAATAAGCTTAGTTAAGTTTAAAGTTGATAATTGTTTGTTTTCTGATAGTCACCATGGTCAGCTTCTGATCAACCAAACCTAATGATTCACTGCAATCTAGATAGGTATATGTTGAGCTACTCAAAAAAAATATTCTCAGATTTTGTAAAAAAAAAACAATTTTCAAATACGCTACGATTACTACGAATGTTGCTACAATCTGCATCATTATTGTCACATTCTTTTTTCAAGTTATCAGGATTAGTCTTGAAAGACAAACTGATTCTTATAATACTAACTAAAATCAGGTTTTAAAACCTTGGTGAATGCACACTGGAGTTTTACAGCAGTTGCAATGAGCATCATGTTGTCAACGTCTTGGTTACTCATGCCATTTGTATTCACTGAACATATGAAATAATCATTCCTTGGAATAAAAGTTTGAATCGAATGAACGTTGGCGGCTAGAATCAAATTCTTTTTGTATCATCAAGTAGGCCCACTAAAACACAGACATTGTTTACAATATTGATTTTTACAGCTGCATGATGATAATATTGGTATGGGTCACTATGGTTGGTTTAAAAAACCATTTCCAAATGAATAAAATATAGTCAGCTGTCGAATACTGTTATTGTTGATGATCGAATGTTTTCTTCAATTCGAGAGATACCTAGCCCTATAGAGGTAACTTACGGTAAGTTCGTAGTGTTTAGTTTCTCGTAAATAGTAAATACCCATGGCGCTTTCTTTGTATGTAGAGCATGCATGTTGGGTAATGCAAGAACTGTCTAGACAGCAATCTGGCCAGTAAACATGTATATTCTCTTACCTCAATAATAAATTATACCTTACTGATCAGTGATCAACTGATCATTCATCACTCATGAATGATCATTCTTTACACACGCATATTCAACTACTACGTCACATCAAATGAACAATCCAAAGAAAGTGGGCTGTGCAAGTTTGAGTATTTAAATACTGTACAAGATATTCATGCACAATAATACTTTATTGCTTGTTCTATAATTGCTATGCAATTACAGGTAGGCCTACTAGATTTGAGGAAAAAAACTACGAGTTTTGAGCCATTTTTCAAGAAAACAAGTAGGGTAGGTTTAAAATTTAAATATTAGGATCATGAAAAGAACATGATTGGACACGTATCTGTGAATATGAATTGAACTCAGCCTATATTGTTAAAAGGAACAATTTTGGTACAAATCAAACTAAATAGAAAAATATTTGTATATTTAAGTATAGGCCTACTACCTATATTTGGACAAACAATTAATAATACCATCATTATGTATTATTAATTTATTACTCATTGCAGCCCTGTTCCAGTAAATTACCTTGTAACTGATTACCATAGGTAAATTAATACTGTCAACTTGAAAGCAGGCACAGACTATGATAAAAACTAAATATAACGCTTAATTAGTTAATTGGCATGTTAAGTACTTAAACAGGGTCCTGTGTATGCAACTTCGTTCCCATGCAACCAGTCTTGCCGATTAAGTAGTTTCAAAATATTAGCACCAAAATTACGAAAAACTCATCCAACCACATGCGTTACAAGGACACAATGTCTCGGCATACGGAAAACGTTCTGTTACAGCAGAAACTTTCAGACATTTTTTAGCACTTGTAATTGAAATCCAGGTTCATTTTAGAGTGCGAAAAAATCATTGCTTTTACAATACTTGCACAGCCCAGAACATTGTATTCAATTACCGTATAAGAAACACTTCCACGCGTATTTGAAAAAAAAACTAGGGCCTACCTCATTTTAAAACAATTGAACCTTCGGCAAGAAACAGGATACTATATAATACGCAGTTTACAAAAACCTGAGATCTTATTGAAATCTCTAGATAATAGGTAAATGTCCAAAACTGAGCTCAATTTATAGACTATAGGCCTACAATCATGAAATTAGGTCAAGTTTTGGGTAATTAATAAATTGAATTAGAAGAAATCAACAATACAGTACGTAAAAACAACAGATATAGAGCATGAGTGTTGCTAGACGTAGTGACCAAAATAACTACAACTGAGAAATCGAATAGCAGCACCAATAAAAAATTATTAAGTTTAATTTTATACAAATTTCATGGAGATAACTCACGGATATAAGATCTTCTTGGAAGACAAAATAAAATCACGGAACATTTCTCCATATCAGCTTTCTCGGTCTTTCTGTCAAATCCTGTTTCTCTATGTCTATTCCTTTTATCAAATAGCCCATCTTAACGCTTACCCTGACTACTTCTGAACGTCGTAATGGTCGGCTTTCAACGGCACGTCCGGATAAGTCGGGAATTCTACTCGCTCGTGAACTTCGTCGACCTTGAACGAGGGATACAGCGCAATCTGATTGGTTCTGTGATTCCTGCCTTTGCTGTATCCATCCCAATGGTTACCCAGCCACGCCGATCAAATCACCAACCTGTAATTATGACACAGTTCAGTTAACAAAATTCTACGAAAGTTGAATATGTACTGGTAGTGAATACCTGTCTATGATTAGTAGCAATTAGTATGATTGCGAGCGAATTACCTCGATGTCCATCTCGTTCATCGCGTGCGCATGGTGCGATTGGACTGCGATGCGATTGTGCGACGTCTGGCCGCCGTAGTAGAAGATGTCATCGAGCGAACGGAACCGATCCGACGCGTCCGGGTGGAGCGTCTGCATGATCTCGTACGCCAGGCGGCAGACCTGAGACGTTGGGACACAAGAAGCACATTACCAATTGAACATATATTTCTTACAGTATTACGTATGAAGTTGAGTTCATAAACAATTCGGTCGAGTGACATTTGCCAAATGTACAAACCTGCGATGAGAACGTGCAGACAAGATAGTCAGAGAGAGCCAAGAAGTGAACGTCAACGATAATCCCGTTGAGCGATAGACCATTGTATCGTTGCGATACTGAAGCAGTCTTGGCGACATTAGGATCACCAATTATCTCGTAGTGCGGATAACTATGGAAGGAAATCATATGATTATATTATTCGCTCAAAAAACTCATCATTCAATTACAGTGAAAACTCTTTCCAACGTTTTTCAAAGTACCAGTACCACGAAAAATAAAATTAAACCATCCATTTGGGAAACAATACATAGGCCCCTACAAGAAAATTTAACATTGATCATATGGAACTAGAAGTAGGGTTGGGCAAAATGAATGATAGGAGCAGGAAAACGATGTATCTGGGAACGACGCATGGAGGTTTCACTGTACTGGTAATTCATTTGCAAGTAGATTAGTTCTAAACCACAGATAACCTCAAGTTATTGACACCAAAGTACTGGTACGCAACAGATAGTCATTGTACAGACGCAGACCTACTCACTTTTTCTTGGCTTCAAAAATGACCTTGGGATCATCCGATGCGAGATATATTCTCCGTTTGTCGACCACCTGTTTCAGTTCCAGCTGATTGTAGTATTCGTCGACGTGTGACATGTACTCGTCCAGTGAGTGGAAAGCTGCCTCGGTACCGACCTTGTCCGTACGTCGTATGTGAACTCTGCACAAAACAAACGTGTGATTGGACATAATGCCTAAAGCTTAGCTATCATTGAGATAAGGTAGGATAATTGAAAAGATTAAGCACTAAGCACAAATCTTGATTGATTATTGTTTGCTCAACGATCCCACCAACAGCTAGGTTATACGGGGACCGTACGAATGAGCTGGTGATTATGAAACTATGAAATGATGATGAGTGAAAGGACGTTTCAAAAACCTATGCCTTGTGTGGGACTCGAACCCACGCACAGCGGTGACTTCAGTTTCTGAAGCGTGCCTCAGCTGACTGAGCTACCGAGGGCGGAAGCACAGATCTTAGTAAGACTACTTGGGCCTACTACTTTATGACAAATTCAAATTTGGGACATTTTAGATAGTTCCGGACACACCGATTTCTTAATTTCACTCACCGGTGTCATATTTGATTAGGTCTTTAGTTCACAACGTGATATTAGGAACAATAAGAAATGAATAATATCAGAGACACGAAATAAAGCGAACTTACCCGACAATCGGTCTTTTGAATCCCAGTTTCGTGGCCGACTCCTGCAGTAACATGCTAGTCCTCTCTTGCGGTCGCAGCAGGTACTTGAGGAACTGACCGATCCACCAGACAATCGGATCCCCGTGGAGCCGTTCGAGCCGCGGGGCAAGGTCCTGTGGGATCGCACGAGGTAGGAACGGGGCACGGGGAGATAACGAGTCGATGATGGGTACATCCACTACTTGAGTCTCGGAATTGCCTGGCAAGAGAGACGAGATAAATATAAATTGTTGGTCAACACATCTACATTTATGAAATGATAATCAAGAGGGTTGCCTCCAGAGCAATCTTTTTTTTTTCCTTTTTAATAACATCGAAACTTGACACACAGTCCCAATTAAGGCTATGGATGGATGGAATCTTACCACCATTAGATATTGACAATCTCCCCGTTTACAACGTTTCAAGTAGGGCTGTGCGAATAAATGGACTTTCAAATCCGAATCCTAAACCATTTTCGGATTTGATTCATTTTAATATTCCCGTTCTTGAACCTTATTTCAAATCTGAATTCAAATCGAACACTTTACTGTGTGTGCAATATCATAGCAGTATTATTCATTATTATTCAGAGTAGTGTCTTACCAGGCCAATGACTATGTGTGGCACCGTTTAAATCAGTACACGTATCGCTGACCGGTAAGAACACCTCTTCCCACCCCGCCTTGTGGTACCGCCAACCTCGTGACTTCAATATCATTGTCCGTTCGGTGCCGTAGGCAATGATGAAGCAGTGGACAACATGGTGAAGCTGACATCCGAAACCACAGCCCTATGGTAACAAAAAAATTATATCAATCATTAGGCAACTATGATCACTGAACAACCTTGGATATGTGGATATGCAACTCACGCATAGATTTCCCAATTCAGACGCGATGTCTCCCGAACAAAGAAATATTAGAGTGAATAGTCGGAACGTTCAGTTTTACATGCAGTTGAAATTAAATTGTCAATTGGGTTATTGCAATCATTGACGTTCAATTGGTTGAGTAGCGTCATGTTTTTCTGATTTGTTGCAAGATATGTTCTACATAGGTGACTTTATTGTAGAGAAGAAATGTAGGCCTACCACAAGAAAATTATGAGAACACATATTTTTTGCTTCTCTATTTTCACACTGAATGTTAGACCTGCATTTGTTGATGGAAATGATGTAATAAATAATGTTGCATCTATACAGAATATGAAGATTAAACACATTTATTTGAGGTTGAGTAATAAAGGAAGCCATTTATTATGGTTGGATACATACAGTATACACCATTCACAGACCTATAGAACTGAGGTTCGATATTTTTTTTTTCTTTTGGATATTACAAGGCTAGCAGCTGAAGGTGAATTTATAATAGATTTTCACCTCTGATTATCTATCCTATCATTGATATTGATTATTATTTCTATAACGACAACCATTTCATCATCACTGCTGTCATTGGTAGGCCCACTGTACATCATGCATGTTTCAACAGACATGATGAAAAAAAACAATTGAAATCATAACCAATGTTAGAGTGGAATCCTTCATCGTTTTTCATGAGAAGGAAAAAAACAATGATGCAGGAAAGCGATCCATGTAGGAGAATTCAAGTCTCAATATAGGAGTAGGGTTGAATAAAAATGAATGACAAAAGCAGTAAAACAAGGGATCAGGGAATGAGGGAAGGGGTTACACTAGATACAAGTACAACTTTTGACAAACTCAAACTATTTAGGGTAAACTTGCTAGAGGGCTTTTCCTAGAGGGGAGGGCTCCATTGACAGAGCTCCAACTAGCAAATTGCATATTTATTTAAGGATTTCAGGATTTTTTTATCAAGAAATTTAGAACACATTTCAGCAGTTATTGTCCATACACTGAACTGATTGAATACCTTTGAACACTTTTTATGGATAAAAATTTCAAAATTAAATCTGTAACGATAAAAAAGAATTGAAGACGTACTAAGCGCACTACAGTGACGTACTACAGTGTCAGTTGGGACTGCCTCTCCTGTTCAAGCACTTGACATTTTTTTGATTAAATTAAACATGATACAAAAATACTAGTTGTGGTAACAGCTCAATAGTCACTGCCCCTACACTTATATTTATCATCAATTGTAGGTTCTTTTCAAAGTTCATGATTTTCTTGCCACAACATCATGTGAAACTTGAAGTGAAGTTCCTATATACATTGCATATATATTTCAGTTTATTTTGATCTCGAATAAAATCTAGAAGACTAGGATTAGCAACTAAGACCAAGTCTAATTTACTGGTAGCAAAATATTATGAGAATTTATAGCAATATTAGGATATACAGTATATTTCATACATTCTCCCCCCAAAAATGGGATTTCGTATAGGGGCCTACATGATTTTAGAACAAGTGTTATTAATTGTCATTCGAGTAATCAATTAATTTATCATTATTTAATTTATCATCAATTGAACAAAAATTGATTCATCATTCTGATTAGTTGAGATTTACAAAAACCTATTTTACTATCAACTGGAATACGATGCAGGTCTACCAACCTTGTTAAGATTGCAGACTAGTTTACGGGCTTTGCTGCAATCGGATGGATTTTGTAGATACTTAAGTCTCCTTTGTATGAGATCACTCAACTCGCTTGCTTCTTTCTCTCTCCAATCTGCATAACCATCCACCAATGCTAGGCTGTCTATGTCATTAAGAAGTGCCCTGTAAATATATCAGACAAGAATTAAAAAACGACAATCATACTAAAATTGTTTCCTGCTTCTATAATTCATGTTCTTACACCCTATTCCAATATAACCAATACTAAATTTTTTCCAATATAACCAATACTAAATTTTCATGGATGGATATTTTTCGTGGATGAGTCACTTTTCTGCACGGATGTTTTTTTTCTGGTCCCTTGAAATGCAATGGACAGAGATTCCACTGTGTAGGTTGTTCATTTAATTTTTTGAACGTTACCGGTAGTTAAATATGACTACTTATTTAGTAACCAAAATCATATTTCATATTTCACATACGAAACATATTTCACATACGAATATTATTACTATCGAGCCGCGAACCTTTTATGTTCAGTCCCAGATTCTAGAAGATGTGTAAGTTTGGTGGCAAGTGCCGGTGAAAGATCCATCGCTTCTTTCTGCATCTTGCCTATCTCGGCTTTCACAAAATACCATATTTCACGAGCGTCAGTCGCGACTCTTCGACGTGCTTTCTCGTATTGTAAATTTGGCTCCTCTTTCGATTCTAAAATACAAAATCAATAACACATTTTTTAATGCAGCACTTGGCAGTCCAATTTGTAAGTGAACATTGCAACACGAAAGTTATGGGCCTGGGCCCACAACGATTTTGATTGATTAAATTGTGGCAATATGAAGATGACATGATGTCTAGGTTGGCAAGTAACCGTACGCAAGATGTAGATCACTCGCATTTTTACTATCAATTTTCTCTGTAGGCCTCCATTGGCAAGCAAAGTTACAAGATCTGCGCAACCTACTTTGGTTTGTACAAGAAACATACTGACTGCTACACAGTCTGACTGTTTTAACTCTGGGGTTCGAGTCACGGCTTCAATATCAACAATTGACCATTGCTCCAAATAATAATATTAAAAAACATGTAGGTCTATACGGAAGAGGCGTAAAACTCGATCTCTCAGAGAAGTCTTGGTTATTCTGGGATATACACTTTTCCTTTCCACTCTGGAACGTCGAGCTCAAGTTGAAAATCCAAGTTCTGGCAGAATTGTCATACGACTATGCCCTATAGCGTATAGCAACCAATTTTACTTGTAGCCTACATCCTGCAATTGGTATTTTATAGTGGCCCACTGTAGATTTTGATTAGATCTATTGAATCATTAAATTTAAATGATTGACTGAAACCAAAGCACACATTGTGAAATGTAATACCCGTAACTCCCTTTAAAACGCCCTTGATGCGTACGACATTGAAAGGCATCAATATATACCTGCCATACGGCACTGAAAGGTATCAATATATAGGCTACCTGCCATTTTTGGTCAAAGTGCAGCAAAACACTATCAATGGGTCGCTAAAACACAACAAACTCAATGCCCTTGGCTGAAAGCCTTGAGACTTCTGCCTACATTAATTTATAAAAAAAATAAATGAAAAAACATCACAAACGAAATTGGTTGAATGCGCTATCTTTATATGACAATATTAGCGTCGTTATCAACTGTTTCATATACTGATGCTCATTCAAGGAAATACTGTATGGTGGGTACTAGGCTCTGTGCTCAACTGTATTTGATACTGACCTAGGCCATCTTTATTATCAGGATTTAGCAGTTTCTCGGCTTGTGTTAGTTTCTCTTGTAGATCCTGAAATTGTCCATCTTGATTCACGGAACCGTCTCTGTAATGAGAAAATACCAACCAACTCAGTCTCCACGATAGTTGTTGCAATACAATTGCGAAGGCTCAATCAACACGCCGAGGCCGTAAGGGAAATCAACGCAGCACACTAACCACTCAACCATTTTGAAATGATGAAACAACATCACATTTTTAGTGATCTCACACATATGCAATTGCTTAGCTGGATGGCACAGGTGGGCTCCAGGCTGTATGCCTACATTGATTTGGTGGGGTAGGCCCTAGGTGTAGGCCTAGGTCTCCCGGTTACTTGGTCATGTGCCACTCCCTTTACCTAGTCCTATAACATTAGGCTACATGAAGTTTATCTTACCCTACATTGACTCCCACAAACAGATTTTTTAAATCCGAATTCTGTTTCTTGAGTATTTCCAAATCCCCGATGGCTTTCGTTAGCCGCAGAGCTGTTTGCTGGTCGGGTTCTTGTGGTGTAGGAGATCGGAAGAGTGGAGTTGCAGCAAATAGCAGAACACAAATCCATATTAGTAACAATAAAGCAAGGGCTTTTCCCCAACCGATGAGTCTCAATAACTTCATGACTGCATGTTAACCATGCACACGACCATGAAATGTAAACAATAGGCCTAGCCCCTATGGCCTAGGCTTCGTGTGGGCCTATGGCTATCGTTAAATTACACGTCATGCTGGTTAGGTTTATACCGGTTTAAAACATTCATTACAGTAATTAACTTGCGAAACTTGAAATAAATATAATGTGTATAACTTGACACTAAAGATATAGAGATAGACAAAAATAATTATTCTCTATATAGGCCCAGCACCCTACATAAACTGTTCAAGCTCTTTAGTGAAAGTGAAACGTCAAACGGTCAAAATGCCGCCATATTGAAACTGACATCTAGGTAGGCGTGTCTGGTGCTTTTCGTGTTAGTAGGTTGGGACCACCAAAAATACTAGTTGGGAAAGAGAAGGGAGGTAACTTCCTTACCGACCATTAAATTTAATTTGTATTGTAAAATGTTTTAATATTAGTTTATTTGTCATATAATTTAAACATGATAATAAATACAAGTACATGATAGATATTAAATTGGGATAATAAATTGTCGTTTCGATTGAAGCATAATAATTACCTATATAGAGCTAAGAGAGATATATTTATAAATGGCATCAGGTATAGTGATTTTAGGTATAAAATGTTATTATTATAATAATATACACTGCTATAAATTAACGTGACAATAAGTTAGACAAGGTGTTAATTACGCTACATTTGTTTCTATGGCCGAAATCAAACTACTATGAATCAAAAGGCTCTTCTTCGGAGTATCTTCTCGTTTTTTTACACCTTTTCCTTAAACGTAGATAAACGAATTTGAAACATACTATTGATATAATAATAATCAAAATAGCAAGTACAATATATGTGCCGACTCCCCAACCATTCGACGAGTCGTCATCTCCACCTGTGTCCGCGTTTGGTAAATCAGTTCCAGACACTTCAACATTGATCTTATCATTAATCGAACCTTCGTCAGTTACATTATCGGTGATTGACCTTTTCAATCTGATGACTTCCATATCTTCACGATTCCCACATTGAAATTCTACATTTGGCAACTCTTTCATAAACGCATCTTCCAACAAGTTACATTTCAACTGATCATTGTTCTCCACATTAACATAACGAAGATCTATGAGATCTTTGAATAATTCAATAGATAAATTGTTTAATCGATTATATGAGATATCGATACTTTTCAAACGATTCAAATTTTGGAAAGCATTTTCCTCGATGATTTCAATCTCACATTCGATACACTGAAATTCTTCTAGATTTTCCAGATTTTCGTCCTGGAATGAACTGGATAAAATCAACGCAATGGGATTATTATCGAGGGTTAGTTTCGACACAGGTTTCGGGAATTCGAATGGGATTTCTTTTAAAATTCCAGAACTACAATCTGCTCGTTTGATGTACCGGTCTTCTACGTCACACTGGCAGTATGTCGCACAAAGTTGATGAGCTTCAAATGTATTTCCAGCATCTACATCCAGAAGCGATGAAGACGCAAGAAGAAGGAAAAGGAAAGCTGTCACTGATGTTCCTGCCATTTTCGTTACGTTTCCTAAATACAACAGATTAACAGGGATTAGGTCCATATATTGTGATTATTATCTGCTGATTATTAAACAATGGCTGACTCCAAACATTAAGATACATCGAAATTTCACATAACTTTGTAATATCATCATCTCAGCTGTCTCATCTTCCTGAAAAATATTTTACTCTCCAAACACAATTCAGAGTCAATGAGTAATCTCTGAATGAATGATCAAACTATCTTCTTCTTGAATTATTTTCCTAAAATTCGATGTAATATCTGTATAACCTGTCGTTTTAAATTAAAATAGGGTCCTGGAAGAATATAGGAGCATCAAAATAATAAGTTTTCAAACGAGAATACTGCTGGATATGATGTAATAAAAAGGTTTGGACTGCACCAGCTGTGTCGATTGGTTTAATTTAATCGATTCAATTTAAATTAAGCCTCTATAGGTATACATTCAGAAGCTATATCAGTATATTCATTCAATTAGTAGGCTTTTGTCCTATTCAGATACCATAATAATACATTACCAATACTTATATAGTATATATGTTTGTGAACAAGTGAATTGGAAATCAAATATTAAAATAAATTTTGCATGTAAAACACATGAACATATTGAAAGGCAATTTTCTCTCGTGTGAAAATAAGTCTGTGCGGTGGTAACAGCCCTTGTCATGCCCCCTCTGATTGATAACTGTCATACTTATCCCGTGGAGAATGATGATTTGGTGTGAAGTTACCATTGGTGATAAAAAAGTAATACAAATCTGTGCTATCAATTTATTCTACTGTCAGACATTTTGAATAATGTCCATTCACGACTACATATGTTATCAATTCACCTGATAATGTATTGAATAAAACTATAGTGAATAATAGAAGAACTAACCTTAAGATAGCGATGGCGTACTTCAGTCAGTCAACCAGTATTCAATCACTCCGTATGTATTTCCAAGTTCAATCAAGTTGTTTAACGCCTTGAATATGTGAACTCTCGTTATACAGTCGAGCTACCGTGCAGATTTTTACAGTCAACTAAACCTCGTGATTTATATTATGATGGTGCTTAGTGAGGACATATTATCATGTGTTGCTCAGGTAACTATTGTTATCAAAGAACAAACAGATAACCTGTATCAGATAGACTGTGAGTCATCATCGTTTAATCTTTGATCACAAGTAATGTATTGATTATTATAGGCGAGTATTGAGTTTTGGTTTAGTTTTTTTAGTCTGAAATTAAAATAATATCAAAATAAATATTTATTATCTGTTTTTTCCTAGATCAGAATTGGTTGTTAATTCAACCATGAAAGAATATTTGTGAATTAAAGAATATTATTTCGGACCGCAATTAAAGTGCTACCCTGAATAGCTTCGTGACCACTTGCTGTATCAGGTTTGATGTTTTTAAGTCGATCTAAAAGTTCCAAAACAGTAACTGGCTTAATACAGAATGATTTTTTATTTCTAGGAATTATGTTTGAAAGATGTACGGTTTGGTTAGTGGTAGAGTTCCGAATATTATCCGCAAGATTATGTCCCACATTTGTAAAATAGGCAACGAAAGCATTTGCAGTCATTTTTGTTTTTTTTGAACTATAACAAGATTTGCCATCAATTAATAGTTCGTTTATAGTATTTACTTTTCAAGTTATCTTTCCGTTCAGATATTTCATCAATTATCTTCCATACTTTTTTCTGGTCACTTCTATGTGAGTGCATTTTATTAGCATAATATTCATTTTTAGTCATGTAAATAAGTTTATTCAAATAATTCCAATATACTTTGTACTTGCCCTTTAAGAATGCAATATATTGTAAATTTGAAGTTGTAGCAGATGATAACCATTTAATGTTAGAATGTATCTTGTCACGCTTCCTAATAGCTACAATTACAATATAGTGATCAAGTTTTTGAAACACCCCAATTCCTTTTTTCCATGATATTTGAGAAAATCTCATCAAGTTAATAGGCCTACACGCCAAGTATTAAATTGACGTAATTCTATTTAGTAAATCAAGTAGCCCGTTTTTGAGAAATTAGTATAAGTTTGTGAAATTGTAGGGAAAGAAGAATAATTATTAAAATTTGAAAAATATATATTCACGACTAATTTCATTCAAGAATACGATTAATATGAAGCATTTTCCGATTATTATTGAGGTTGAGGTTCATTACGGTTACTACTGTTTTGATAACCTTATTCAACACAGAAAATCAAACTGTTTGTTGAATCGATTTGTTTATCTTCCAGGAGATATATGTTCGAGTATATCTGATGACTGATAAGGTATGCATGCAGTGCATGACCTACCTAGCATGTAAATGGTACACCAAAATACTGTAACTTAAATTAATACCATTCAATATAGGTGGGGATATAGAAGTGAATCAAGAAAAGACAGATATTTATGAAAATATCATCGTACTACTTGGAGAAGTATAACATTAAAATGTACTTCTTTGGTGATGAGCTAGGGACTATTCCGAAATTCGTTCAAGACTGTGAAAGGCTTCAATCGAATATGGTATATCTCCCATTATGAAGGATATATATATATATATATATATATATATATATATATATATATATATATATATATTTATTCAAATTCATTTTATTTTAGGATTATTTTTGTTTAACTGGCTTTATTTATATAAAGTCTAGTATAGGCCCTATATAAATAAAGTCAGTAACACAAGAATAAACCGAGAAAAAAATGAATTTAAATATAACCAACACTTGTGAAAACCTAAATAAATCGATATATATATATATATATATATATATATATATATATATATATATATATATATATATATGAACGTAATCTGAGATTTATCCATGATACAGTAATTTTATTTTTCTTTCACAAGTACTCAACGAATAGGCCTATACACGACTGCAAAACGCTCAAAATTTCAAACCTAATCCTAATAAAGTGGGAAAGTTTGCAATAGAACTTCATATCATAGTATAGATTCGAGTATCATTCAATAATTGATCACACGAATGCAATATTCGAAAAAATCTACAAAGCCTCGATTAGAAATGAATCATTATCACACGGTGTTATTATATTCTACACACTGTAATCAATTTATCAAAAAATATATAGATCTATATTTAAACAATTATCTGATAAAAAGGTTGATCGTAAAGGGAACGGATGTGACGAGGTACACAAAAAACTAGGTCAGTGTTTCATTTGTCTCAGTTGTCTAAAAATTAATTGGAGGACAGTTTGTTATCACAGAGACCGAAGAAAAGTGTATAGAGAATGTATATTGTGAAAACAAGAAGGAAGACTTTTCTACACGGTGAGTTCACCACCAAGTTTGAGGCTGTGGATGAATTATTATTATTGTATAATTGGAATAATATTCTGGTATTCTTATTTACTTTGACTGCCTTCTTTATAATTATCTATGTTTTTACTAATGAATTATTGTACTGTAGGGCCTACATTTAAGTATACTAAATATAGATTTGGTTAAAAAAAATTATTACTTTGTTCAAATTTTCAAAGTAACTGAATGAGATTCACCAAAATTACTGAGATCCCTCAAAAAACAAAACTTGTGCAAATCGAAAGGCATTGCCTGACTTATGAGAAATACGAGATTATTTTGTTTATGTAAATAAATAGATAATACATATATTTAATCTTATTCCTTATTTCTTATCGTTGTAGATGACGCAGTTGACATTAACACTGTTCCTCTTCACAACGCGATTTCTTCTTCTAACGATCAGTTATGGAACTGCTGCTCAGCCATTGCCATGCAATATTGCAACAGGGGCTGCTTATTGCACCGGTAAAGGATGGACAACTTTCAACCCTCATACGTCTGTGCAACGAAACATCACACAACTCGACCTAAATAACAACAGCATAGCTTTAATATCAGAAGATATGTTTGGTGGTCTCGATCAACTACGCTACTTTCACATTCCGTTTAATGCTATCACTACAATAAATGATAATGCGTTTTTTAGTTTGATAAATATTATAGAAATTAATTTATCAATGAATCGTATAGAAACACTATCACCAGAAATATTTGAATTTAATACAAATTTGACGAGATTATTTCTAAAAAATAATAGAATAAAATTTCCAAATTCTGGTCCTTTTTTGATATCAGATTCACTAATCATCTTGGACCTATCAATGAACAGAATTGATGTGATTGCTTCAATCGAACTTTTTAGACAAATTCCACAAATGGAAAGTATCAATCTTGCAGGTAATCCGTTGAGTACAATATCTGAGCAGAGCTTTATTGGTTTGAAAAACTTACAACAAGTAATACTCGGTAATTTAATTAATAAAGTATGCACGCACAATAATTTGAATGGCGTTATTCAAAATTTCGATAGCAAAACCAAGACATACTACTTTATGAAGTGTATTTCGACAGGAAGCGAAACACAGTACTATAAGAACTACATTATAGTAGTGTGTGCAATCATTGTTTTGTGTTTAGGTTTCATTGTTGTGATATTAGTGATTTACAAAATGATCATCTGGAAAATTGTAAGAACGACAAAGATATGCGAGGCTTCTATACATTTAACTAATCGATCTATCGAATTAAACCAAATCGATCCTAGCGATAATGGCTACGAAACACCTATCTCACAATTGAACCGGATACAAGTAATCAATTCATATAACTTTGACAGTGAAGGAGTTTCACAAAATATTATTGATAGTCTACCTCAAGCGCCTTACAGACCCGATACTTTAACTGATTGTGGTTACTTAAGAATTATAGATGATCCATCTTTACCTGACGATAGTAATAAATGCAAAGATGAGTATGAATATTCTGAAATAGTTTAACAAACAATACTAAAACTCCGAATAAGAAAATGAGTGAATCTCGTCAGATTAACGAATACTTTTTAAGTAATCGAAAACTGCCACTGATACCTGAAACAAATGTAATACTAGATTGTAATAATTTGATTTTTATGAGATCTTTCAAAAATCTCCTCGTATACCAGTGAGGTTTAACGAAGATTCGGATGAAAATCAGATACAAAGCACATCAACGGAAACTGGTGAAGATGACATTGATTTCAGTGAGTTCGCTCGAAATCGTGCTAATTCTAGTCAAACGGTGGCAAGTTTTCATTATGAATATTCAGTACCAATAACTTCTCATCCAACATGGGGGTCGCCATCGCTAACCTCCACAGCTATAATGCATCAAGACCAAGATGGGACATTATATATATATATATATATATATATATATATATATGTATATACATTTTCAATATACTCACCAATTTTGAAATTGAATTGTTATCAAATTTGTCATGAAAAATTACCAGTATATGACAATGTCGCTACTTGGATTAATTTTTCAATCGAAACATTAATGCTCTATTTGTTTTTTAGTGGACTAGAATGATGTAGGAAAGTGTCATTGTTTGGTATTCAATATTATTTGAAAGTTTACTACAGATGAGAATATGTAATATATATTTGGTTGAAATAAAGTGAACAGAAATAATTGTTAACGCTTTTTTATATTGGTTATACTCCAAAGTACATTTGCATAGTAATATAATATATAGTTATTTCATACAAGTACAAAGAAAGATATGTTTCATGGATATGCATGTATTTGTCAATTCATCGATCTCATTATTTACATGCAAATGGCATCACATTTTTCATGTATTGTAATGAACTGGCAATGAATAAATTAACATATTTTATTAGTATAAACTTGTACACAAATATACAATCTGTTCATAGAATAGTATTCATTTTCATATTGAAATATACATATACAAATAGGCCTATATACAGTTTTTATTTGATTTCATAAATTGCCGATTTTAAATCTTCAATTTTACACTCATAATAAGTTGCTCATATTCTCAAAAGTATTTTTATTATACATCGTAATCAAATATCTCTTCATCTGTGGGTGAATGATTCCCCTATCACCCACCATAATTCTCGGGAGTTCGGGAATAACCAGGGAAAAACGGTGATATTTCTCTTCCATAAATATTAATTCTATGAGAATTCCCGTTATTATTTACGTGAAATCTTTCTTCTACTTTATTATCTTTACGACTTTTGATTGAAGAAGTTTTGGAAAATTCACCTCTAATTGATTCATCCGATTCTTTTTCCATATTTAACTGATCTTCACTGAGAAAAGTATCAACTAATCCATCTTTAGGCCACACAGATTCAATTCTATCATTATTGTTTACCAATCCTTGATTCAGTGTCGTCTTATTTATTTTGGTCTTGATTATTCTTCTTTGACTATTGTTTGGAATTGATTTCTGAGGATTATCATTGTGAAGTATTCTAATTCGATCACGTTGCAATTGATACGGATTTTTTACGTCGGTATTCTTGACGACGTTAGTGACACGTTTAGAACTATCGAAAGCGTAATCGTAAATCGGTGCTACTTGATAAGATGGTTGATTGCTCTCTATCTGATCGCCGAATTTGAATAGTTTCGGTTGTGATGACAATAATACCGGAGAGTCATACGAATACGACAACTCGTGTGGTGTTACCGATTTCGTTATTTGTGTATTGTTTTCTACACCTTTGTCGGTATCGGGTGTTGTTTGATTATTTTCTATTGAAATTTTGTTGGATGAACCTTTCTTATTTTCTCTTTCTTTTTTATCTTCATTTTCATTTTCATTCGCATAATTATTTTCATTTTTATTTTCATTTTCATTTTCGTTTTCGTTTTCATTTTCATTTTCGTTTTTGTTTTCATTTTCATTCTCACTCACATGTTCATGTTCATGTTCATTTTCATTTTCATGTTCGTGATGATTCGCATGTTGACGTCCATTCTCATTTCCATTCTCACTCACATGTTCATGTTCACGTTTATTTTCATTTCCATGTTCATGATGATTCTCATATTTATTTCCATGTTGACTTCCATTTTCATTCTCATTTTCATTTTCATTTCTATTTTCGTTCATATTCTCATCCTCATTCTCATTCTCATTCTCATTCTCATCCTCATCCTCATTCTCATTCTCATTCATATTCTCATTCTCATTCTCATTCTCATTCTCGTTCTCATCCTCATTTTCATTTTCATTTTCGAATTCAAAATTGTCAAATCTTTCACGTTTCGGTATCTCGGAATCGTCACGGTTGAAGAAGAAGTTGTAGAATGGGTTTGACGATTTTGTCGTTGAACTTGGTGGCAAAGGTGTTGTTGTAAAGTGCCCATATTTTTCTCGGTAGTACTCCGGATTTATTCCGTACTTCTCTGGAGTTTTCTCGTTTTGATCCAGTTTAGATCCATTGAATACTGGGTTTTCTATGTTCACTTCCGCAGCATCCCCGTAATGTGTCGGACCTCCGTTTTCTTCATGTTTTCTACCGTTACTACTCGTTTGGCCTCCGGAAAAACCGGGTTGACCTCCGTAATTTTCCGATTGAGATTGACCTCCATAATTCCCTGGTGGTCCACTGTAAAATTGAGTTTCCATTTCGTAATGAGCAGGTTTCTCTACGAAATGGGTTTCAAATTTATTTGGATTGAACCCATGATCTTTATCAGAGAACAGTTCAGAAATAAATTTCTTATGTTCCTCTTCGTAATCGTTCTTCCAGAAATCTGATTCTTTCCTTTGGATTGGTTTCCGAAGCGGATTCTGATGTTTGAGTCCATGAAGTACATAACCTTGTTCTCCACTATTCTTTATTATTCCAGGCTTGAAAGGGGGAATTTGATATTGATAAGGTTGACCTGCTTGACCTTTCACTAAGGGTCTTTTGTAATTGGAGTATGGTTCAAGTAATTTAACAGGTGATTTGAGTAACTTTTTACCTTCTAAACCTTTACAGTCTTGTCCATAAATAGTCCACGAATATGGTACTGTCGGTTTTCCGAATTTATTTCTATTCATTTGTTTATCATAACACCTTTTACCGTCTTGAGACAACATTGTCTTAACAATCGTTTGTGCCGAAGGCGACGCTTCGTAGGGAGGAGAGTAAGCACCAGTAGAGCCAGGTATATTAGCAGCAATCGGTTGATTTGAAAGGGGTGGAATCGGTTGGTTTGAATAGGGAGCAATTGGTTGATTTGAAAAGGGTGCAGTCGGTTGATTTGTATAGGATGCAATCGGTTGGTTTGAATAGGGAGCAATTGGTTGATTTGAAAAGGGTGCAGTCGGTTGATTTGTATAGGATGCAATCGGTTGGTTTGAATAGGGAGCAATCGGTTGGTTTGAGTGGGGAGCAATCGGTTGATTTGAAAAGGGTGCAATCGGTTGGTTTGAATTTGGATGAATCGGTTGATTTGTATAGGGAGGAATCGGTTGGTTTGAATAGGGAGCAGTCGGTTGATTTGAGTGGGGAGCAATTGGTTGATTTGAATAGGATGCAATCGGTTGGTTTGAATAGGGTGCAATCGGTTGATTTGAATAGGGAGCAATCGGTTGACTTCCATAAGGAGCCACCGGTTGATCGGAATGGATAGCAACCGGTTTATTGGAATAAGGAGCGTTAGGATGCCTCAAATAAGGAGAAACTGGTTGACCCAAGTTTTGAGGAACTGGTTGATCAGAATAAGGAAGAACTGTTTGGCCTGGATAAGGTAGAACTGGTTGGCCGGAATAAGGACGAACACTTTGGTCTGGATAAGAAGGATATGATTGACCCGAATAGGGTTGCACATTTTGGCCTACGTAAGGAGCAATCGTTTCGGGTGAGTATGGAGCAACAGTTTGAGTAGAATACGAAGGAGAACTTTGTGATGGAGGATCATTATTTTGGGGAGGATGCACTGCTTTGTTTTGGGGAGGACGGGCTGGTTCGTTTAGCTGGGAATTTGGAGGTTCGTTTTGAGGAGGATAAGGAGGGAAACTTTGATAATTACTGGGTATAGAGGGTTTTGCGGCGTAAGGAATGCTATTTTTTGTGTTGGTATAAGAATCAACATATTGCGAAGAATAAGGAGGATCCTTTTTGTTAGGGTGGGTAACAATAGCATTGGGAGGATTATTTTGGGTTGGGTATGGAGCAACAGGATTCGAAGAATGGCCAGGATTATTCCGGGAAGAATCATCTGGTGAGGGCTTAGAATTGAAAGGAACAATATTTTCTGTAGAATAAGTTGCAGGATTAGAAGTTTGAGGTGCCGCCGCATTCGAATTAGATTCAGGTAGCACAATAGTAGCCATATTATCCGTGTTAAGAGTTTGAGTTTTTATCTTATTACTGATTCGATTACGATATTGTTCGAAACCATCTTCTAAGCCACCGACAGGAATTGCTTTATTACTCTCTGTTGTCATATCCATTATATTTATAATTACCATTTCCTTCAACTTTTCCTTTTCCTTCTCCAATTTAGCATTTTTAGTCCGATTTCTTTGCAAAACCAACTGTGCATTAGCATTTCTAATAATACCATTCAAAGTCTTATACACGTTTTCCGATTGAGTTAACCTTCTATATTCTTCCTCTTGTTCTCTTCTAGATTTTGGTTCACTATTCTGCAAACCTATCTCTTCCAAATTATGCAACGTCACTGGAATGCCGATAATTACTACTTTTTTATTTGACGAATCACTTTTTAAGTTTTCTAGTTTCTCCGATGTAGACGGTCTAGCTGGTTTAGCTCTTGTTCTAGCTCGTGTCACTGGAGTTGGTGGTCTCCGAGGTGGAAACCGTGTCGATCGCTGAACGGATTCAGAAGGATCTGTATCCGTGTTTTCTTCTTCTTCGACGGCGTCGGTGGCGTCGTCGGCGTCGGCATCGTCGTCCGTCTCCCCCGGAGATTCTGTTGTAGACGTCCACAGCTGGTATAGCTGTGCTGTTGGTTGTAGTGTAGGTTCATAATCATCGGAATCGTAATTTACATCTTCGTTATTTGATTCTGCCGTTTGTTTTGGAGCTGGATCATTTGGCACTGTGTCAGCTAGTGGATTTGTTAAACCGAAGAAATTAGAAATACCCCGGGCGAATACTGTTAATGTTCTTTTAACACGGTTTTGTGATTCTAATAATGTTAATTGTTGTTCATTACCGTGGACAATATTAATTATCACACTTAACACTAACACAGTGCAGTATTTATGTGTTAACCGCATCACTGCTGTTTGATGAGTTTTCGATTAAATCACTGATGAAACTTTTGTAAGAACTAGAATAGATTTTGTCACGGTCTTAAAACACCGAAACTGATATAACTGAATAAACATTTATTTCACTTAAACCAATACAATGATGAACACTTTGATTTTTAATTTTCCAATCCATTGCAGATTTGTTTTTAAACTTTCAAATCATTATTTTTAATATACATCTTCTTGTATCAAACGGTCAATGTAGACTACTCGCGAGTCGCACGATGTCGCCGTCTTTTATACATTTCATCAGTTCATTTTCTTTTTCTTGATAAATTATATAGTATTGGTACTATATATTTAATAGACCGGCCCTGGCCTTCTTATAATTGATAGTTTACGGTCGAATGATCGCCGGGCAAATGGACTCGCTGTCAATACTGTAATGCACAAAAAACTCTCGTTGTACAATCACTATAAGGTGCATATCAAAACTGCATCTTATTTATCAGGATTTAGAGCATAAAATATGTTTCTTGATTATATAGTTTTAACATTATTTTCTGTTGTTGAGTAGTAAATAATGTATTATTTCATCATAAATAACGCATCTACTGTTAAATGGACATTATGAAAGTTTTAAGATTAAAATGACATTTAATTACGTTGGTATAATCTCCACTGTTATTTTTTGATATTTCATATGAAACTATCATCAGATTGCGCAACTTATTTTCACTGTGAATTTGTATATGCACACATATATGTATACATTTATATATATATATATATATATATATATATATATATATATATATATATATATATATATATATATATACACGTATACATGAGTTTATATACTATCTAAGTATTCAATTCAGACTCGGATTATATTTTTGATAATGACAAGCTCTGAATTCGTATCTACTATGATCAGAAGACAGACACTTATACGTTACACGAAATGACTTACATTTTCTAATCCATCAATTTAGACAGAAATGAAGTCAATCATTAATCATTTGTTGTTCACAACTTCCAAATAAATGATATAAATCTATTCATATTTGACAGGAAATTGACTCCAGTTTATCAGGTTTCATTTTTCAGGAAGGA
Source organism: Brachyptera putata (assembly GCA_907164805.1). NCBI lineage: Eukaryota > Metazoa > Arthropoda > Insecta > Plecoptera > Taeniopterygidae > Brachyptera > Brachyptera putata. Next base: position 24,681,113 of record OU015467.1, on the reverse strand, counting down.
TTTTTCAGAAATTATTAGGATTTTGAGGTGTATTACTTGTTTCAGCTGATCGAGCTACGTCGAGTATACAACTATATAGAAAAATCGATTATTCATCTCTTGAACACCTTATAGTTTCCATTTGTTTTAAAAAAGATGTATAAAACATCGATAAAATGTTTGATTACAACGTGCCTTAGAGTTCGAAAGTTGAGGGAAAGCCTGCAGAACCTGACCAATCATTACTCTTTATATATTATGTATATCATGTTGTTAAGAGTACTTCAGACACAATAATGAATTTTTTTTTTTAGTTCAATTTGTGAAATCGAGACATATGAATAATTAGACTAAAATACGATTACGATTACGATGCGAAGAGGATAATAGATCAGTGGTGAATGTGATCACATTTCAATTAGTTGGAAAGGGTTTGACGAAATGATGACGAATCGATCTTGCGTTTTTGTTCTCTGCAATTGTCACCAATGCTGTCACCATTGTCACCATTGTCACCATGTCTTGATATCAGATCGCAGAAAATACACAAGACTATAACTCTGTTCACGCACTAGATTTAACCAATGTAGAAAGTTTTGATGACACTTTTTTCACAACGTTTTAATATTGATTACTGAGTTGAAATACATATGAATTTATAAATTGAATTCAAATATGTACTCAATGATAAATATCACAATGGATGGATTATATCATTTGGATTTTGATGGGATAAATTTGTATACCAAGTTTTGTACTTATCTTGATATCAAACCAATTACAGAATCGATGGACTTCATATTCCACAGCTCTTTTTCTGTTGAGTAAGTTACGAACACTCTTAATTTTTTGAGAATAAAAACAACTTGTGGCTTCAAGAGTTGGAGGTGTTACATCATGTAACTAAATGAAATGAAATGAATGACTGAATTGTAGTTCTTTGAACCACAAAACAAAGTTAAAAACTGCTGACGAACATAATGATAGTGATAATAATAATAATAATAATAATATCTATATATGGAATAGAATAGTCAAGTCATGGATGTATCGTTTTGACCGGGATGTACGGTTGGGTGCCCTACCGCTGAGCTATCGAAACAAATTCTTAGAGTGACGACACTTTCACTATAAGAGGCTCAATTTTCCCACAGTTTAGTGTACACATCATCACAGGTCCCTGCGTTTACTCTTCTTCAACTCATCCATATATGTATATATATAAATATATATTTTTAATTATACAATACTATATAATTGATTAATTTAATTAATTACATAATTATTTTTCATCCATGAAAAAATGGATCTCAAGAACTGGCTCAGGAAAGAGCCACTTATATTTCCTAATTTGTTTGTCATAATTTGTTACTTTATGTATACTGACATAGAAACATAAAATTATATTCGAAGGTATACTTGATGAAACCACAATCAAAGTATTTCTCTTTTACGTCAATCAAAGTCTTTAATTTGAAATCTGTGGTTAAAATATAACAAATAGAAAAAAGTTTTTTGTTTTTGCTTGCGTATTATTGGCAAAATAAAAAAGCCACGATTCTCAATGTCATTCATTTTGATTGAATTGTTGATTCCCGTGACAATCAGTGAAGGGACAGGGGTATTGGGCTATGGGATTGTAGTAAGAGATTTGTTTTTCACGAAATATATTAAAATTGACAACTTTCACGTAGAACAGTCAGCTCACTAAACATGTGGACTGCATACAAAAATCAAACAAACAAACAAACACAAGTCATTGTTGAGGTCATACTCATTCATTTACTAACCACAACTTGGTCTACCAACAAAGTGACTGAAAAAATCAAGTGATTGCATAAAATCTCTTCAACTTCGAACATTTGTAGCTTTTGAAAAAATCAGTTGTTATGCTGATATAGTGAACCTTATCGCCCGCATCATCCTAATAGATAGAGTACATCAATACTACTTTACCGACTCAATTGTGTTTGGTCCTTTTAACAATTCTATTGTTTTATCGACTCACTGTACTTCACACAGGTATTTGATTACCGATCTGACGGATCGAAACACCTTAACCTATTGTTAAAATATAGGGAAGACGGCCGATCGGGAACACGAAACATTAGTGAACTATGCTGCCATGCTACAACAGGTAAGCATCAGGCGTGACTCGTGATATGACGTGGGTCACGTGATGTGAGTGATGCAACGGGAAAGAGAGAGAGGACAAAACGAGTGGATGAATAATGTGTACGCCTTATACGAGACTCGAACCCACGCTGCCCTAGCTTGTATAGTAAATCCCTCCGTTTATGAAATAGGATTACCAGGCAGGGAGCAGAGCTTCCACGAAATGTATTTATGGTTACAATTGATTCTATTGAGTGAAATAGGCTGAAACTGAAACAAGCTCACTAGTAAAGTTCGAGAAGTAGCAATATATAAACGTCGTTATAAAATCGTATGGTTTGATAATTTTTCTCCACTGTAATCTACAATGTGAAACTATATACGCAGATAACGGAAAACTATTACCGATGTTCTAGTATAAAAATCCGTGACTTCGAATCGGACAGCCCGAATCACGATCTACATGTTTTGTTTTCGACTACAACGAAAGAAAGTGACTATAAAAACAAACGCACTTCAAAACAACAAAAAAACATGAATTGAAACTGCGTGAACTTATTTTAGTCGTGTTCGCTTAAATGGTCACGTCTACATTGCTTATGATTGTTGGCGGTAATATTAATTGTTATTGGGTATGAATTCAAAGTTCTAATGCAATACTAATTATTTGAAATCATTTAAATGTACCGAAGACAGTGAATTTGATAGTCCTTAATCAAGTTATTGCATTAGAAACTGAAATGCAGTTAGGACTTCTTCAAAAATTATAAGGAGGCAGGGATATCCGATGAGTCCAAGAACTTCTTAAGTGTATATATATTTAATGTCACTTGTGTATTGTGATTTCTACGGACACATAAACTATTGAATCAATGTATTGCATTGAATATGATCATCATTTTTATATCGTAAGCTCATTTGTGCCCTGAAATAATCCGCTGTTGGTACATGCCATCGTTAACAAACACTGATCATCACCATCGGTTAAAACTAATTGAAAAACATGAAATGATCAGAGTAAAGGTCAATTATTTGAGAGAATAACCATGAACCAAATATTTTGGTCCAATGATATCGACTGTTTTATGTTAAATTATCACTGCTCACCTTCCTTAAAACACAATGATCTCATATTGTAGCCAAACTTCCAGCCACTGGCATGTTGAAAGTAAATGCCCTACTAATCCGTTTCGAAAAGTCATCTTGGAACTTGATAGTGTTATACTTTGTGTTATTAGACCACAGACAAGTTATTTGTTGTGACTTTGTGGGGCTAAAAAATTGTATACATTGTCTACATATGAAGAATAAAGAGTTGAAAAAACTTTATATCACAAATAGAATGCAAAAGAGAAGTTGTTCAGAGAATTTGTTCAATTTTAATTTCTCTCAGTATTTCCCGTAAAACGTCAGGAAAGAAATTGAAGGACAGAAGTTTTATCAAACATTCTACACATATTTCTCAATAATTATGCGAACTATTTCATTGATAAGTTCAATAAAATATTAACTGTGATTGTTTTCATGAACCGTCGCATCACCGTTGCATCAAAAACGATAAGGCTCATATTTCATGATAGTCATGCAATTATTTGAATATCGCTCGTACAGTTTGTGAAAAACATGACAAGCAATGTTTCTGGCAATTTAGGTGCTCGTAAACCATGGTGGTTTAAATAAGAAGCAATAACTGAAATTATGAATACTCCATAAGCTCAATTTTAAATTATCAATGCATGCGTTTATAGATAATCCAGAATTTCTGGTATTGCTTCTAAATTGTTTCTAACCACTGGAAAAATTATTAATTATGTCCGGGAAAATTTTTGATTTTTTTGTTTCTTGAAAATAGTTTGTTCAAATAATGTATTCCATCATTACCACGCTGGAAAAAACACTTTTTTGATTTTGGAAACTCATGATTCCACGTTGAATGTAATTTCCATTAAAAACTTAATTCAGAATTCAAAATTCAAACCAAATGTTGAACCATTTTAAAATCGGCAAATCATATATTGTGTCATATACATATCGCCATCGAACGATCATACACAATAATTACTCTCTCATTCACTCACACTCACTTTCTATCGCCAACTTTAAACTGACCTAACATGCGTACGCGTGTGCGTATAGAAGGCATGTACTTCCAAAATATTTGACGCGCATTCTTAATTAGGCGATATTGTTCGGTTGTAAATCAATCATTTCATCAATTGATCACGTACTTGTGACCAACAGTCAAAGTATATAAGCAGAAACTACGTGAATGAGAAGCACAATTCAGTTGAAGTGGTCATTAGGGTTACACCCAAAACATTTTACACATCATGAATCTGTCGGTAAGTTTTGT